>LR990960.1:3267685-5767685 GCA_905163465.1 Craniophora ligustri
TTATCGTAATCTATCATACTTAATTATTTAATATGCAATGTTGAGCAGTGATGAACATACGCACATCAAATCACCTGAGCGGAAAATATACAAAAAGCTTTTACTTTGTCATTTTAAACAATTACAAACGGTAAGTGAACAAAATAATTAGCATCCATGGTGACAGTGAATCATAAACAGTAACGACGCTATATCGATATTTTGTGCCATATTTAAGTGTACCTACCAGCACACTATCCTGGGTAGCAAATCGTGTTTATTTTACAAAAGCACTATTTGCTTTATTTTTAGTATTTACTCATCCTTATATATCATAAATCTTGCCAATCTTGCCATCCCTAGTAAACAGACATCCCAAATAATCAAAATCGTCACTAATAAA
Organism: Craniophora ligustri; assembly: GCA_905163465.1. NCBI lineage: Eukaryota > Metazoa > Arthropoda > Insecta > Lepidoptera > Noctuidae > Craniophora > Craniophora ligustri. The sequence goes on from LR990960.1 coordinate 3,268,068, forward strand.
ATATATAAAATGAATTAAATCAAATCAAAAGGTTTTTATTTCATATACTTAAACTTTTTCAAGTATTTAAAAAACTTATGACTCTAGTGCACGGTCCCAAGAAGGTGATCTCATGGAGAAGAACCGGCCAGAAACTCCATAGACACTCTTTAAAATAAGGTATTTTATGTTATTATTCTGGTAGGACTTTTTGGCGGGAAAGTGAAGCGTCACATTAAAATTCATCGAAACATGTTTAGCAGTAGTGTTTTATTTTCTAAAATTTGTGTTTCGATAAATTATTAAACATTAAGATCCATCCATACTGAATCCATCTTTACTGAAACTAGAAAAAAAAATCATTTATCATCCTTCATAAACCATTAATTCACCAAATTATCAAACATTATCATGTATCATCCATCTTAAATACATCATAAAAAATACTGAAGGAATCTTGTCCATACAGCCAAGGCTGTATGGACAAGAATACCTTTGAGTTATCCCAGAAGGGAAAAAAAAGAAAAAAAAGACTGGTGTATGCGAGAGCAATTTAAAAAATGTAATGTCATAAGACGTCAATAGTTAAATTATAAAATTATTGTCACCCTACACACATACACAATAAAAAAATAGTCGATTTCGGTAATTTTCAAGATATTTAATTTTATTGTAATTGTTATTGGTAACAAATAAAAACAATTTGTTGCACAAATTTTTTCACAATTAATGACTATTTTAGATTTCCTTTATCTTTAATATGATAAGCGTAATAACTAGAAGACCAAAAAAAGTGGAGGATTGAGGGCCCAAATTTTGTGAAGCTCACAACTTTTAAACCACAAGACGTGGTGACCTGTTCTTGTTTTCACAAATTTTCACAAATTATTTAGTAGCGTATAAGACTTCAAACAGCAGCTGTAAGTTAATGGTTTTAATTTTATTTGTGTTTTAACTTTTGCGTTTGTGAGAATTGAGGGCCCATTTTGAACGAAGATATATAAAGTAGGATAGTGTTTTACGATAATATCTTGTTTTCACAAATTTTGTTTGGCATTAGTTTAGATTTTGCCATAAACACATTTTCTGTAGTGTCCATAGTTTATCCATACTGGTGGGCCCTCAATCCTCTATGTGAGGATTGAGGGCCCAACATTACAGGCTATAACTCGCTTATTAGACTTTCACAAATTTTGATTCCAACTTTCACAATTGTTTTGGAATGTTCACTAAATCCTAGGCAATTTTCAAAAAGATTTGACGAAGTGGCCCTCACACCACACGCACATATTAAAGTGCTTTTCACGGATTTTATTGGGATGTACCTATTGATATAATTTAATCCCGACGTTTCGGATAGTTAATAGCATCCATGGTCACGAACAGACATGCCACTACGAGACATGACGGCCAAGTTATGTCGTGAGGACTATGCGTATCCTCACGACTACAACTCAGCCAGTCTGAAGATAGGCGTTTCAAACGGCAGCACATGTTAAAAAAATTACGTATGAGAGTGAGTGAGATAGCATTCTAGTTCTGAATAAATGCAGAGCGGCCCAGTTATGTCGTGTGAACTGTACTCTATGTGACAGTATCTAAGAAACGTATTCTTTGCACAATGCAGTCGCAATTCACACTAGACCAGTCGTCATCCCGCTCCCTCCCCACACGCGTGGAAACTCTCACGCATTGATAGTACATTACCACATCTTTCTGATTCATACGCACTTTCTCTATCTACGCGGATGTTGTTTATCAATGATGAATGCTCAATCATTTGGAAGGTATGCGGTTGACTGTGCGGATGCTTCAACCGCATACTTTAATAGAGGACACTTACTTAAATGGTACATCAAATTATACAAATATACTTGTTAACATTTAGGTAATATTACCACTATCCTTTATGTATCCCCGATAGGCTAATTAGATGTGTATTGATGTATATACACCAGAGGTCGCTGGTAGATATTTTTCCGTCTCATTTAAAAAGCTGGAGAAATATCACCGGGCATAAACCTAATCTGAGATCCTACTAATAACTTTATAGAAAAAAACAAATAGTATTTGGTAGATCGACGAGGAGCTGCCTCTAGAAAAATTAACAATGAATAGTAACACGCGTAGATAAACGTAGAGAGTTCTGCAAATTGTGAATACTTTCATAAATTATCCACAGTTACGTTACCTAACTATCGTAGAGTATATTCGTTCAGAACGTGTGGTACAAATTGACCCATAATCACTGTGACTTGAGCAACGCCACGGCGGCGGCGTACCCGAGCCTCGCGTCGATGTGACAAAACACATCTATCAGCTGACCAATGATCCACTTAGGCTGTGTTGAAGCTGCGTTTGTTATATGACAGTAGCTGGTGCAAGTTGCTCGCATACTCGTTCATTATTTCTTATTTACGAAACTTTTCTGATTAAAATCTATCAATCAGAAAAAGTATTTCTTGCATCTGTGAATGTCTACAATGACTTATATTTTAATAGTTTTTAAGTATACAGTGATTCATGTTTAGGACAGATTAAACTATTTAAGCTTATTCAGCCTGTAATATAGATATTACAGGCTGAATAATAAACTAAATATCCTTTATCATATCATATTATCATAACAACTTCATGACTGGTTCCATTAGTCATTAGACCTTCTGAAAATCTGATTCTTCCATTACTTATCTGAAAATGTGGAATGAATACATGAGGAAATGTAATCCAACAATTACATTTCGTCATGTATACATGTAATAAATATTGTACCTACTTATAAAAATGATAGCAGTTTATTACGAACGTATAAGACCTATTTTCAATAAAGAAAATACATAATCAATATGTGTGGTCCGCGTCTTAACACGTGCATGAATCGTGGGAAAAGATATAAAGCACAATATTCCCGTAGCTCTTAGCAGAGCAGTGCAAAATATTAGCCCGTCTATATAACCTATGCTAAATACTTAGTCTTCAATATCAATAAATCCGTAAAAAAATGTTCAATCACTTCATTGCAAATCAGTCTTCACGTCTGTCCAGCTACTACCTCAAGCCGACAAGTCTAAACGCAGCACGGTCCGTTCGGTGGGTCCGTCAACTCGCCACTGACCGCACATCAATATCTTCGCGCCGCGGACCGCTATAAATTGATTGCTTGCCCACACTACTCCAAATGGCCCCATTTACGCTTCGAAACTTTAATAAACTCCCCATGTCACTCTTATATCGCAACACTACGCAACATAATATATGTTAGTATTCAGCTGCCTTTACGCGATGGGGATAATTCTAGGCTGACAGGGATGGTTTAGTGGTATTTTGTATGCAGCTTCGGGTTTATAGCAGATTTTAGCATTCATTCTAATTGGCATGGTCTTCATGTTGACGTTTTCCTGACTTACAACCGAGGTGTAGTTTAGTTTTGCGTCAGATACTGCGACCATTAGCAATGCTGTCTGCTGACAAGAATTAGTATGTAGTTTAGTTGGTTTATATATAATTTCAAGATCTTGAAGAGCTTCAGGATTTTATAGGGGAATCGTATGAAATAACATATCTGATTAAATCTCTCCTCTAACTTCCAGCTCTCTTTAAAAACGTTTTGTGCAGTTCTTCTACGAAAATCGCCGTAGTCACTGTCAGTATCATAAAATAATATTATGAGATCAAAATGAAGACCTCTTAATCTAAACTAATTGACACTAATCTTTATTTGCAATGGCGTGTACTGTTTATGCCATAATAACTTTACCATTACGAGGTGTCTACTATATATATTTCGTTGTATAGCCAGTCTTAGAGCCCAGAAGTAAATCGACGACTCCTTTTAAAGCATTTACTAAAAGAGAATATGTACATGTATGTGTAACAATTTTCCTCAATCCTCAACGACAATTTCCATCACAATACAATTACAATAGCTGAATATCTCATGATACACATCTAACCACTTCAACCTTTAACACTGCTAATACGAAGTAACACAATGTATTCTATTAGCAGTCGACTCGCGGTACTAAATACTTATAGAAAACCGATAACACGGTGGCAGTCACGTTTGCTTTGTGAAAAAGCGCCGGTTACCGCGACTAATTATTGAATGGGAGACTTCAATTCTTTAGAAAATTAACGTGACAAAGAAATTAAAGGGACGATATTAATTAATTGTAAAATGAATAGGAGAACGAGAAGTGTGTAAAGCTAATAGAGCAGAATTTAATACTGATCCTTTTGCGGGATAACATTATTTACAAAAACTTACTGATTTGTTATGCTTACGCGAAGTTTTGTCATTAAAAACAACTACTTTTTACAGATTTTATAGAGCTGTGTTAATGTTGTTTTAATCCCAACAACATTCCATCCCAACAACATTTCGGAACTTTTACAGCATCCATGGTTATGGGCAGGCTGTAAAGCATCCATGGATAGAATCATAAAGTTTTTTTTTTAAGTGTTAAGTGTTACTCGTTGACTAGTTCAATTCTACTCCTAAACATGTTGTAAAAAACAAATTAAGAGTGAGAGTAAAGTAATATACACACTACTAAGTAATTCTTGACGTCCTACTACAAAATTTAATTCATGTCACAATAATGAACCACATTCCACACAACTATTCAACACTTATCAGTCTGCGACTCCACCGGGATCCAACCAACGTTAACGACACGTAAACATTACCGTTTAAAACCCCATATCAGCATTAATTGGCAATAAATACTGATATGCAAGCCGAGTAACAAGCAATCAATCCACTGACCTACAACTGAGACGAGTGTTGACAACTCTATTGTATGCTAAAATGCGACTTAATTGTCGCGTGTGTCTGACAGGGCTGTCACCGCGATATAGACCGAGTCACAAGGTACTGCCAGTTTCCGAGGCGTTATTGTTCGAATTTAATTGTCACTGTCTGTCAGAATTTTGATTTCACTTTGTAGTTGCGACATGTAATTAGATTTTCAAGCGACAATGAAACAATGTATACGACTGTCAAACTCAAAGCAACCTTTACTGTAAAGATGATACTTGTAAAGGAGGTTAGATGACCCAGTTATACAATTATCACCGCATCGATTAATTTTAAAGCCATCGTTAATCATAGATTCTTCGTCAAGAATTATGTTAGTTCACGAGTGCCAACCCTATCGAAATAATAACAGGAACACCTACGTTCTGTTACTTGTAGGCAGTAAACCCACTCCAAAATATTTATGTTAGTGGGATTGTCCAGCGCTTCTGAAGTTTTCCTTCAATTGTATGGACTTTTGTCTGGTGGGCTAACGGAACCGACGAATAGTCCATTAAATGAGGGTAAAGCTCGTTACCTTTTGAAATCAGCGTCTCAATGTTAAGGGTTATTTTTTGACGAAGACGGGAATATTTAAGAGAGGTGGTGTTGAAACCTAGTTCATTCACCCCTTTACGAATAAATCAGGCAACCGCTAGTTCATTTGCGATTTGACTGTCATAACAAGTTGCGCACAGGAATTCTAGTTCATTGATAGTTTTGATTAAATAAATAAATTAGATGTGGAAGCATACTGATGCTTGGAAATGGGTCAATGACTGCATTGACCCATTTATCGTCGTACTGCTAGACGGCTCTTCTCAGTCAAGTATAGTCCACCAAGCTAGCCTAGAACAGAGAGAACTAGACTTCACACGCCATCGAGAAAATCTCATATCCAAAAAATGAAGATTTTCTCATGATATTTTCTTTCACAGCTTGATCATGTGTTAAATACGCAAGTAACTTCGAAAATTGCGTGCCTTAGGATTGTACTCGAGACTTCTTGATGCAAAATACAACGTATTGAAATACCCTCAACAGTGATTTTCACCCCTTTACGAATAAATCAGGCAACCGCTAGTTCATTTGCGATTTGACTGTCATAACAAGTTGCGCACAGGAATTCTAGTTCATTGATAGTTTTGATTAAATAAATAAATTAGATGTGGAAGCATACTGATGCTTGGAAATGTATGATTTTATCACGAAATAATTATTATTGAATTGCGTACACAGTATTCACTACTACACATAATAAATATAGATTAATTCCTTTATCTCAGGATTATCTTATTTCAGAACTTGCATACCTCTTGTTAATCCCTTATCTCGGTTAATCCTTTGGTTATCTGCGACCGATAAAGAGTTAAGTCGAACCAATATTGGCTAGTTAGTGTCCACATACAGTTATCTGTTTCTGATAGCGTTAAGTAAATCAAATATATACGTTTTAAACTTATGACGTGTACGTGAATATTGTAGCTTTGAATAATATTTTTGTATTATCTTAACTTCGTTGATATGGTTTTATTGTTATTCCATTTACTGATATTTGATATGGCTGTAAATTTCAAAATCGTAAGTCCCAATTTCGAATACAAGCTCTCCTTATATACTTTTCGAACTCATGTAGATTGGTGTAGAAAGTAGATAAATGGGGTACAATTTACTCAATACGCTTGGCATTATGTCTGAACCACAACATAGTCTTAAGCTTTTATTCCTCAATAACATAGAAATAAAGAACTCAAATAATAGAACTCACGGAGAAAAACAAACAGCTCAGCGTCAAATACCTACCAAACGTTTTAATACAAAATGAACAAGTTAATCAACATCACAATCAAGTCACAAAATATACTAGTCTCCAACGCAACAAAAACGAATCACGCAAGTTATTACAACATTTTCTTCAGAGCTCAAATATTAAAATATCATTTTTTTTAATCTTAAGATATTGCGGCGCCCGCAAGGAGGTTGTAAGCCGATCTCCAATACCTGTGACGTCATCGCCGTATATTCCCGATATTTCTGCACCGGCTAATATTGCTCTACTGTATTAAAAGGAACCTCGCCATATTGGACTACAGTTCAATATAATCCGTCTAACAACATTTTATAAATTTCTGAACAAAAATAGGTCATACTTTTCATTTTTAGAACATATTTCAGAATAGTTAAATTTTGTAAAAAGTAATATAGGAAATATTACTTCTCTAAATAAATATTTATCCTCTTTTCGTGTAAAAAAATATAATATTATAAACCTATTTAGTATCTCACTGCTGAACTCCAGAAAGATATATTAATGTAAATGTAATTAAAATAATTAGTGGTTTAACATTTTGGTTTATTACGCCAGTAAAAGCGTTAATAAACAACCAAATATTATGTACTTATATATTTTACTGGCCCACAAAGGAGGCAGCACTATATTTGAGGGTTCCGCGAATTAAAATAATTATTGGGTATTTAGCTACAAATACTAAACGAACAGCCCTAGCTGTAATACGCCAGTGTGGTCTAAAAACCGTATATCGTGCCAGAAATTACAACGTTTTATTTACTCGTCTGTTTATCGACACGTTTAGTGTGTAAGTAAAACTTGGGGAAATCAGGCGGCCTAACTGTCAAGCTCTAAACACTAGTCCGTACAGCACTGCAATACACACGACACGTTATTGACAAAGTATTAACTAGGTGGGCTTAACGTACCCACGGACTTTAGAAGGTTTACGTAAGTCCTATAATCCCATTGTAAGCAACAAGTTGTTTAAGACGAAGGTAAATTGAATCCTATACAAACGTAATAATGTAGCAAATAGTTAATCAAACAATAATTTTCAACACATTAACACAAACCTATTTTCTCTTTAAGATACTATACCAGAACAAAATTTCAACTTTTTAAATTTGTTATTCTTTAAAATATTGATTAGGTATTCGTTTATATTTGGTGAAGGGAAAACATTTTGTGGAAACATGACGAAAAATGACAGGGTAAATGTTTCGATCGCGTGCGAAGTCTACCAACCCACACTGGGGGACTTTCAAATGAGAAGAGATGCCTTGAGACAATAAATGTTGTGTGTGATTAGTTTATAGCTCAGCTATTTACAGCATATATACAAAGCACATATATCATTTTAACATGTTCATGTTGAAACAATTTCTTAAGTTAGCGCTGTGAAGTCTCGTACAGCTATAACTTATTCTAGTCTTGTTACGTTGGCCGCTTCGCGATATATCATGCCTGTTAATCTGCACTCCATTGTATTCCAAACAGTGGCTTTACTTGTTCCAAGCACACTGTCCAACAGAAAAAGTACAATCCATCATAGAATTGTGGCGTTTTTGTCGAGTATACCGCAAATGAAGTTCTGCAAGCGACTGAGGAAAAGTCTGTAATAATTTTGGCCCAATTCTATTTTAATCAAGAGTATTTGCTTAATAAAATATTACTTATTTTATTTTAAATAGATTAATACCTTCTATTTTCGACAAACTCGATAAGATCTTTTCAAAACTATTAAGCATTTCTATATAAAGCGAAGTTCAAAATGATAACCTATTCACAGCTCTGAGTAATGGCAACTGACTATAGAATCTGTTCAAATTCTGCGATCTCAATCGTCAAAATGAAATAACATGATAATTAAAGGGAACTTACTTGATTATCGGACAACGTTCCAAGTTCGGACGTCCATAAATAACATAAGAGCGGTTCATTTATAAGGTGTATCTGTGAGTCTGCGACCTGCAGTTCTGCGGCAATCTGTTCCGGCTGGCAAGCCTCTATCAATCCTCGTGTCGCTGCTAATATATCTTGCTTCGTTAGAGTGGAGTCAGTCAAGCCAGTGATTTGTTTTCCTGGATTGAAGGCTCGTTATAAACTTTCCAAAAATAACGCTCTAAGGTTATCGGTACATCGCGTGAAATAGCGTATGTAGCGCGCTATTTTCTACTCCGTTTAGGATGTTATGCAAATTGTTTTTAAATAACCTACGGATCGAATAGTAGTTTTTAATATAGCTTGATAAATGAAAATTATACCTTCTTTTATTATGCTTAAATATATATGCATCGTGCAAGAAATGATTGATTAATTTGAAGTCAATCTTCACAACATAAAAACTATTCTCCGACGAAATAACTCCTAAATTAGCATAAATCTAGAAACATAATGAAAAACAGTCATTTATAATCCTCACCACGATTTCGCACATCCAATAGCTTTAGTCGGAGTATCCTTTTGATGTTAATCGTGTGCCGAGTGCGAAATGAGAGATCATTAAACATACGGACTGTGGGCTAACTACGTTGCTTTATGCCCAGTTATGACGTCATAAACCCCAGTAAACGCGAACCTGAGTCGAGACATTAGAGTTGTAATTAACTCGGACTGTGATTGAATGCAGCGCTGCCTCTGTCAGTTTTAGTATTTTAAACATCATTCTCAGTTTCAATTTCGGATCTCTCTTATTAAAATATAAATAGAAATAATCATTAAAGCGTTCTCGTCTCTCGTAGAATTAAAGCTGAAATTAATTGTCTGATCCCTTGTGGCTTTATCGTCGATACTATTTCGGAATGAAAAGCAGTGACTCGCATTGAATTCCAAATATTCGTTAATTTATCTAAGTTCTCTGAAATTTATCATTATATTAGAAATGTTCCAATTAATTTGGTTTCATTCAACTATACTAATTATATACAAAAATAATATTCGGAAGCATAACATTTTTAGTTTTCTTAAATTGTTGTAGCGTCTGGCGCCGCGCAAACGTGAGCACTTTTGTATCTTGTGTTGGGTACAAGATGCCAGTAAATTTAGCCATTTAGGTACTTACTGTCCCATTGCGGGCACAGGTCTCCTCGCATTTGAGAGATTACGCTATAGTCTACCACGCTAGCCTAATGCGGGCTGGCGTGCTTTGCACGCTATCGAGAAAATCTATTAGGCATGCAGGATTTCTCGCGTTATTTTTTTTCTTCACCATTCGAGCACGTGTTACAATATTTCCACTAAACTTTTTATTTAAATTTATGGTCATCACATTAGCAATATAGGGTGACTATATTGCTAATTTCAAACTTAAATAAGGCGCTTGGTAAACGAAAGAAAAGACAAGTTGCCTCTGCGTCTAATTGCAGCTAACGGAAAGAGCAACTATGGTTGCCGTGTCAGTAACAAAAAGTTTCTACGTTTGGACAGGGCCTAAAATACCAATTTACAACTGGCTATGTTGTAAATTAATATTATAAACATGTTAAGTTGTTCAAATTGTAATTAAGTGATTGATACCAACTAACATTAACTATTAGTTATGCTGATAAATCGCGAGCCAATGGATGCAACAGTATTGATTTATCTCTCTATCGTCCGTACTATTAATTTCAGTTCATATAATTTAAGAATATAATTATGCCATATATATAGCCCTTTAGCGATAATACGCGTAATATTATCATGATACATAATAGCTAACAAACATTACCGGTACCTATAGACACACGAGGCATGGATCACGTGACTATTCCCTAAGTGCTAATACAGGTTCGATGTCAAGGTTAGACAATCGATTTTCCTATACGAAGTAACAGGTCCCAACGCGGTTATGAACGTTCCGACTGCCTTATCCAATATACGGAGTAGATATAGACATACAGCATGGAATATGACTGTCGCGTGACCTTCTGACCTTTTTAACCTCTGATATTCCAAGGTCAGAGTCGTTGCTATGCTTACGTGTTGCCTAGAAATCGGTAATACATAGATTGGTTCGTATTATATGTAACTGTCGTGATAAGACTGGGAATGTGTTAGTTTAAAGTCAATTTTGGCCAAATACTCAATTAATTACCTATAAATTGTATTTATAGTGTAGGTAAACTGTTAATATGAATTGGTTTATAAATCAATTTTAAATGGCTTTTAAATAAAGCGCTACAATTGAATTATTTTGATTATTGATTATTCAGTACTTTATTCTCTTCTGCATTTCCCTTGTCAACTAATATTATCTGTAATAATAAAATTAAAAAATCTTTTGGTGAATTTCCACCTAGCGTCTAGTTATCTGAATTACCAAGTAATGTATTTCTTCTCTTTATCCCCAGGAATTGAAGGAGAGCTTCAACTATGGCCTGTTCTGTCCGCCGGTCAACGGCAAGGCCGGCAAATTTCTGGACGAGGAGCGGCGCCTCGGAGACTACCCTTTCAACGGACCTGTTGGTTATCTTGAGGTAAGACATCAGTTACAAATAAAAAACGAAGTAGTTTAGGATAAATATAGTAAAAACTGGAAGAAGAAAAAAGTTCTCATCAACATCAACCCAAATTATTGTCATTGCTAGATGTCTCCTATTGGGAGTCATACGTTACTGAGAGAATCTCTCAGACATACAGGTCTCTTCCCAATGTTATTCTTTTAATATCTGAGCAACTGATAAATATGAACACATCTTCGAAGGCAGTGTTGCACATGTTGTTTTGGATGCGCCGAAAATATTTTTCAGCCGAGGTATTGTTAAGTTGCATCACTTAAACAGACATTGTTAGAAAGACAATTGACACTCATGCTGTCGCTAATAACCCGGTCGCTTGCATATTAACACATACACAATAATTATCACAAATAGAAATGTGTTGCTGGGAGGTTTGTTGCGCCGCTTCTTCTTCCCAGCAAAAACACTAGGGCTTCCTAATGTTTTTGGTTAAGGGCGGGCGATTTTCGGGAATGTCTCTATTGTCGACGTTGAAAAGGTGCTAATCAAATTTGGCATACTAAGAATAAATGATATTTTAACTTTGGCTTTATGATACTAATGAGCTTAATTTAAAATTCCAGCTAAAATACAAGCGGCGCGTTTACAAGATGTTGAAACTGGACGAGAAGACGCTGAAAGCGCTGCACTCCCGCGCAAACCTGCGGCGCTTTCTGGAGCACGTGACGCACGCGCAGATCGACAAGATCACCAAGGCCTGCTCTAAAGGACTTGACCCCAACTTCCACTGTCAAGAGACTGGAGGTAAGAAATCTATAAGTTCTTAAATTCTATAGACACGAAACTAAACGTTACTGTGCCTATGAAAATCAATATTTGACGCAGTGCATTTTCTTAAAAAGCTACTTGAGATAGATGAGTGTTAACGCAGGATGGATTGTCTTGTGGCCCCAGCCTGCACACGCAATATCGAGATTATTTTTACATCATCAAGTCATAGAAAGTAACCGGCGACCGATTTCAAATAGCCTTATCAAAATATTCTAGATTTTGTAAATACTTATGTATGTTATAGTTAAATATAAACTTCAAAGTAACATATTGCAAATCATTTCTCTATAATAATTCATACAGTTTTCCACATATGCAAAAAATAACGAAAATGATAATTTCCACTCAATCCGAACGGTTTTTGTGTGGATCGCCCATGCGCGGGCCGCGCGTCTTTCAACGGATATCCTCATTTATCCAGCCTGTACGACTAATTTTAAACTAAAATGTTAGCTCCTACTTAGTTGACAATATTATAACGATTATTATCTGTCTGTATTAGCTACCGTGATCATCATTGCTCACTATAACTTGTTTGTTGTGGGCTAGGTGAGACTGATCAGGCTTTAGCTTCTTGTTCTTAAGTCAGACGTAAAAGACCTTCAAACAAAGCTATATCAATCCACGGCAGCGTGAACTGCAAAGCTTTAATTACCGAATTGTTACTTTGATCGGGGCTCATTCGTTCCGCTCAAAACCCACCCAACAAAACACTGGATGCAACTATACTTTACACCTTCACTAACGAGCTATTAAATAACATCAGATATGACTCCATTCATCCACTTAGGATCAGCCATGAATGGCTCGGACATTCTCTTGCCGAGTTGGCAATACAACCTGATATATGACCCCACTCATTTCCATACTGATTCTTATCTTCTATTGTTCTGCATGTGCCTAAAGTAGTTTTAAGGGTGTGTGCAGACTGTTTGCGGGTAACAAACATGGTATTGTCGGTAGAAAAACTGGTTTACCTCAGTACCAAAATAAGCCGCTATCATGTTGTGTTCGGAGTTTTCTAAATATGTCTCAACTACAAATTGGTAAAATTTATATATTATTTTATTTATTAACTTTTAAAAAAAAGAAAAACCAACTTCAAAAACTAAAAAGCAAAAAATAACTTCATACAGTTTGACCTTTTTTTTAGTTTTAAAGGTATGAAGTCGGTGCCAAGCCAAACGTAGAATAGAAACGTAAATAGTAAGTACACTCACCGCGAGTGACCTTGAGCGAGGTGGTTAAAACCACCACATCATCGGCACCGACTTCCGAGATGGTGATTTTCAGATGCAAATACTTGAACAGCTTTGGAGAATACATGTAAATGTAATAAATGCCTATAAAGAAATTTCAATAAAGAGTGAAAGAATTTTCTTTTAACTCTTAACTGTTGAGGAGTTCTACCTTCCACCATCAGCTCATCAACATCAAATGATGATTATCAGACGCAAATACTGGAACAATTTCAGTAAATATATTCAAAACGTGATAATTGCCTATAAAATTTGAGGGTTGCCCTCGATTTTCCTGGGATCCCATCATCAGATCATGATGTGGTCACAATGGGACCAACTGTGAAGTATACCCTTTTAAACATAAAAGAATTTTGCAAATCGGTCCAGGCATTTTTAAGTAATTCGTGAACATACATAAAAAAAAAAAAAGATTCCGACGAATTGAGAATCTCCTCCTTTTTGAAGTCGGTTAAAAACAAAAAGTGTCTGAAACATTAGCCACCAAATTTCTTTTGTAACGTCATTATTTAAGGTACCTTCTTAGTCATGTAGATTTTGGGTACGTATCTATATAAGTTTTCTTTGTAATATCACCAAAAACCAAAATGAGGTTCCCATTTATACACGAAAATTTCAAGGAGACTATCGATTTTTCTATGGTCCGCGGTTGCGAATCACATAATGAGATATGATAGTAACTGAACTGAATGTAACAGAAGGTTGATATAGCATTAACGAAAGAAAAACCATATTCATGCCGAAATAAAAATTTAATTGGTATTCTTATTTTCGTTGAATTTGTGTTCACTTTGACCATTCTATAATAATGTCTTCCCCACACAATGGTCTCGAGGCCATCAAGTCTCCAATCAAATCTATTTTGCACTTCGGATACGAAGGTATTCTTTCCACATTATGTCTCCGCAGACGAGACGTTTCAATAGAACTAATTAAAACCTCTTTTGTGTGACCGCCATTATGCCCTAACAAAGGCTTATACCCTAGATGTGCCCTTGTACGTCAAAACCCTATTATTACTTACGTCAATGTGAAGGTTTATTAAAGACAAATGGTTCTAAAAGGAAAAGGCTCCATTTACGTCGTCTAGTCAACAACCTACGTACAAAATGTACTCTGAACTATAAATAAAAGTACCTACATACCTAATTGACGCTTTGATTTGTGTCTCTCAACTTTATCTGAAGTTAAGCGCAGTACAATGGTTATGGTTATGAGCCTCCTCAAATGGAGATACAATACATACATATCATATATTCGTCCAAAGAATTGGAGTCAGATTCATAACACGGCGTCGTGTTTAATAACGATAAGCTATTGCTTTCGGCCCATATCATATGTGCTTACTAGCCTATTGTAGTTGTGCAGGAAAATCTTGCATGAGCTGTGTGAAATATTGATACGCAAGTAAATACAGTTTTTTAATTTTTATTATCTTAGACAGCTTACTCATATGCGTACTTATATGACTAACCCAAAAGACTAAAGGATTATTAATCATATGGTAACAAATACACCCATCACAGATCCATTGAATCCAAGGTTGCTATGAACGTCTGAACACGCCTAAGCCATTGTAAGAAAACCGTATCAACCGAGCCGTGGATAATCTGCAATAAACGTCACCACCGTTCCTTGTGGCACATTGAAATATTTGTTCCTGTCGAACTGCCAATATATCATTTGTGATTTAAATGTTCCATTCTTCGCTCAAATCTTTCAATAGGCAGAATAAAGCGGTCCATTGTCATTTAAATACACCCATATGATGTATTAAATAATTCGATTCATACGTAGGTCGCATTGGAAAGATGTTTTCCGTATATTCTATGAAGCGTAGCGTAGAAAATTTTCGTAATTAGTTATTGTTTAGTGTAAGTAATGCGTACTGTGTCATCGATTTAGACAAGCTAGGACCAGATGGCGTGTTTGGAATATATACATATATATATGTGTTTAATTAACCAGTTTAATGTTTACGGCGAATATTATGATGATTATTTTAGCTATGTAAAATTACCATTTCTTTTAGGACCAGTAAGACATGATAAACATTGCGATTTCAAATGTTTTTACACGGCTTTTATATTCTGTAAAAATATAGCTTTTTTTTAAGAGATACAAGAGCTGCCATCTCTTGAAAACCAAGGGAACCAAAAGCGAATTACGAAATACGAATTAAAAAAACATTACATTTACATTACAGAGACACCACTAACGATCGCAGCTGGATTAAAATCTCCTGGCAAGGTTTTGATAGCCCTCGTGAACGGCGGCGCTCTCCTCGACTATAGAACTAAAGACGGCAGCACAGCCATGCACAGGGCCATCGAAAAGAACTCTCTGGAAGCTGTGAAAACGCTCCTCGAACTCGGAGCCTCTCCCAATTACAAAGACGGGAAGGGATTGACGCCTTTGTATCTGTCGGTGACGAATAAAACTGACCCGTTGCTGTGCGAGACCTTGTTGCATGACCACGCGACTATTGGAGCTACGGACCTACAAGGATGGCAGGAAGTGCATCAGGTTAGTTATCTTTCTAAATATTTTACTAAGGTTTTTACTATCAAAACACCACTGCTTACTGTGAGATCCTTAGTTCAATTAATAAGTTAAATAGTTATATTGAATTTTTGGCATTTGGCATTTGGACTCATCTGCCTAGAATACCGCTGTTAAAGGTATGAAGGTATATTATGTTTTCCTTCTTTCAAATATCGGGGTTACCTCGCTTGATGGTTAGACTAAAATTAAGCCGATCCAAAAAATACAATCGAGCATGCGAATTGTTCTTGAAACTTGCAGTGAAGTCTCTCACTCGGATACTGTACAGGACGCTAAAAACGACTCTTTTTTGTGTTCCAGGCTTGTCGCAACGGCCTAGTTCAACACCTAGACCACCTGTTGTTCTACGGAGCAGACATGAACAGTCGCAACGCGTCAGGCAACACGCCCCTCCACGTGTGCGCTGTCAACGCCCAAGACTCCTGCGCACGACAGCTGCTCTTCAGAGGATGCGACAAGGAAGCGCTTAACTTCGCTAACCAGACACCTTATCAGGTAACTAGCATTTTTTCTTAACTGCGTGTTCATTTTCATTTATTCTGATATGAGAAAAATTCAAATATGTACCCATGTGTGATAAATGAGGCGTTTTATTCTGTTCCGAGTATGGAGAAGTCTGGGCAAAGGGATAAGCATTATTTCAGCTGTTGCACCATTTACACCCAGTCTTTGTAACATTCGATTACGATTAACCTAATGTGTCTCATATTTTCTGTCCTAAAAACCCCGTTCTTTCTTCAACTACTTCCATCTGAGGTTGGGATTTTCAGGCGATGCTTACGATAAGACTTCTCACTATGGTATTAGACATACAAGAGTGAGAAGTAAGGAAACTAATTTAACCAGATATTTCAATGCCGACTTGAATGATAATTTACCTATAATAATTTCTTCAACATTCGCAGGTTGCAGTAATAGCAGGCAACTTAGATCTGGCAGAAGTGATAAAGAATTACAAAGCGGACGAAGTCGGTGAGTCCGGACATGGTTGTACACTGCATGGCCTTGATTGGAGCTTTATATACACCTTCATTTAAGATATATAGATTATTTAATGTGTAGAAGATGGATTCTTAAATTTTTACTGCATTGCATTGCCTTACGTTTCGTCTGAATGGACTCTGCTGATTTTTTTTATTATAGAATCTATTGGTGAAGTTAATAAATTCTTCTCAGATTTTTTTACTCTTTTGTAGAGCTACCCAAGTTATAGGACTTCTAATAATTGAGGGTCGTCGTTGAGCTTCGAGATATTGATTTAGAAATACTAGCTTTGAACTAAAATCCAGATTTAAGAATCCATTTCGTCTAAATCTGCAAGTTAATTTATGTGCAACGCTTTAGTATATTTACAGCAAATATGTATATGTGTATATATACAAAATGACACACCATACTATTTATATTAAGTAGTATCTGTGTAAATACTAACTGTATATTGCATGTGTCATCCGTTCTATCTCTACTATTCCATTGCTTAATATCATAATGGTGATGGTTGTATTTTTGGAAACGCTATTATATAAAAATATCACTAACCGAATTTAGACTATATTATTATACAAATAAACACTATTATGCAAAGGGTTCAGTAATAAATCGTAACGTATTATTATTAACACCAATAATAAAGTTGTATTTATATAATATTTTTATCGCACAAATTATTTTATAATAAACTTGTGTTCGTTAAATGATTTCATGTTTGATTGATTTATTTTTATTGTTATTCGTTTGACGCACGATTACTTTATTAGTTTGTTCGGTTGCTAAATAAAATATTTCAGTGCCGTTCCGTGGTCCCCCTCGGTACAATCCGAAGAGAAGGTCGGCGGCGTGGGGGGGATGGTGGACGGCGGGGGACAGGTCCTCGCTGGCGTCGTCCACGCGCATCCCGGCCGAGCTGGACGCGCTGCTGCGGCGCCAGCCGGGGCCCGCCGCCTCCCCGTGCAGTCTCGAGAGACCGTTCTCGTCGGCCTCCTCCAGCATTAGTGACGCCAGCCACCCCAGCCACGAGGACGATGCCAGTATACTCACAGGTAAACTTGACAGGTTGAGTTGCGTTGGAAAATAACGGCACGACACGTAGCTACGGCAACTTCGGGAAAGGGTTTGCTATACACATATTCAGGTCGGTACACTCGGTACAGCAAGTTTTATTGTTCTATTAAAATTGCCAAAACGAGTGTTCGACCAGACTATCTGTATAGCAACTCTTCCATAAAATCACTGACTAATGAGAAACAGCGTACACCTGATAGTTAAATTAGCAGTAAAATAACACTATATTAACTTAGTTATCGTATCTACACAATGTCGTTATGTTTCACCGCGTGGTCCAAGGTTTGCAGTACGTGGCACCATGGCCGACCATGTGACAACCATCACCATGCACCGACATCGCCCATCCACTTCGTTGCATGTTCTATGTGCCTTTGTCATGTAGTTACCCATCGAACGCTTCTTCGCTTCCTTTTACGACAAAATTGTTTTTTTCCACTTACACCCCTTTTAGATTTAGGATGTACGAACATTATTTTTATTAGTTTAAACTGAAAAAAACGGTTATTATTGATTGATAGATTCCTATTCTAACATTAAGACTTTTAACAATGAACTTTTGCCTTTCAATGAAAGAGATTCTATCTACAAATAAAATACCTAAAATCCCCTGATTAAATTCAACAAAAACTCACGCCTATGGTCCCTAAAAAGTTGAGTACCCAACACCGTAAAAGAAATTTGCCGCCCCACACTTTCAAAAAACCACAAATAGACCTTCAATTGTCCACAAGCTTGGCCCCGATTTCGTCCTTCAATACAATAATATGAAAGATAACTGAATTTGACCGATTTGAAACCCGACTGATCGTTGAGCGACACTGACCTCGGCAGATAAAAGCGCGGGCGACACCAGCGACATCATATCGGACTCTAGCGGCGTCGGCACCAGCAACTCCGACACCACCTGTTCCCTGCACGGCGGCGCCACCGTCGTGTGCCTGCAGCCTTATGACCCCAACACCCCGGGACACATCCGCCTCAACCAGGGGGATATTATCGAAGGTACAGTATCTTGTATTAGCATGTCACTTGTGAGATGCAAGCAACAGTAAAAAACAGCAATACGTGCAGTTTAAACTCCCAACAACACTGTTAAAGGTACCTACAGTACAAGACATCGCAATTATTTGCATGTGATACGCACTCTGTAGTCTTGAATCCCTGTTAAGATATTCTTCACTGAGAGACCTTACCACTACATGTTCGTGACATACCAGCAGATTCAATTCTTCTTCACTAGCGATCTAGTTTGGATGAATCCAACGATAGGTAGGTGACACTTGACGAAAGCATGTGTACGTGAACAGAAATAATGCCCAACGTAAAAGGTAATTACAATTAAAACTCTATATTAAAATAACACAAATATACCTATAAACATTATGTAGTATTGAGAATGAATAGTATTGAAAGACTTCTGAAAAATCCTCCCTATACATAAGTTCATAATAACATATCAATAATATTAAATTAAACACACACAATTCGTTCTCTACATTATGCATTAATAACGTCATTACTATCCATATCATCGTACAAAATAAAAAAACCTTCATTGGATGCATTTAACACGCAAACTGTGAGTAACTGAACTAATTCATCATCACAATATTTAACACGCAAGACGTGTCCACACCATGTTTTTTTATTGTAACAATGAATCTAGATAAAAGGATAAAATAGAAATAAATGAAATAGGTCTATTAAAAGCTGTCATGGGTCTTCAACAAAAGAATAAATAATTTTTCTTTTTCAAGGAATTCCCAAATTGTTTTAATAAAGATAGGGTGTTATTACTTGTATGTAATATCGGTATAATTAATACAATAATACCTTTACAAGAGAAGTTTTAGCCCATTCATAAAATTCCGTCTTCTAACAAAACTGTTGTATACAGAAGTGTCCAAACACCAAATGCTTGAACAATATTCTGTGGCATACAGTGACGGGGTCGATGACGACAGACGATGGTCTACTGGAAGGCACAGTCCGCGGCTCCGGAGCAACCGGGCTATTCCCCATGCAGTGCGTGCAAGAAGTACGCCTGCGACAGAACACACAGCATCTGCATCAGGTATGATAAAACTTCATAATACCCTTAGCAATTAACTGAACTGGAGCGGGTATTACCACGTCCAGATAGACTTATCTCTACTGTATTGACACTTGAGCTTAAATTAGGTTTAAAATACGATATTTTTAGTGACAATTTGAAGCTTGAGAAGCTTGAAAATAATAGCCGAAATCTCAATTTGCCCAGAATTTCCTAATTGAAGCACACAATAACCCTGTTTGACCTGGATATCAGACTCAGGACCTCACACTCGACTTCTGATCTTTAATAAGGAGGTGTTGTATTTATCAGGTGCTAGCGTCAGGTCCAATACACCACTCACGCGTGACTGGCAGACGGGAGATGGCACTCAGCAAGACTTACAGTGCCACTGCGCCTAGGATTAAGAAATCGTAAGTAACATAATTTGTAATAAACTGTTACGTATTTTCTTTTTTTTTAATTGAACTAAACAAGCTTTTTGAGCTTTTAATATCAAAATTAAATATTAATACGTAATTTCGGATTTTTGAAGATTTTTCGTATGGAACCAATCCTCGATATAAATAATTAAATATAAATATTTTTTCTGGACAATATGGCACAGCGCCATCTAGTTCCGAGCTAAGTAACGAGGCTTATGTTACGGATACCAGATGGTTGATATGCTACATATATACCTACTTTTTTTTGTAAATACCTACATACATATTGTACATCCATGACACGGATACAAATGTTTATGCTCATCACACAAACATTTGTCCCTACCGGGATTCGAATCCGGGGCCAGCACAACAAGCAGCGTTAACTACCGCTGAGGTAAACGGGTCGTCTCATCGGGGGATATATACATATATAGGGATATATATATCTATTATATATATATATATATAATAGATTCATATATATATATAATAGATATAGAGATATATATATATATATATAATAGATTCAGATCGTGAACCTTTAAATACATTGTTATCGGAACTGAACCGATATGATCCAATCTCAGTGCGTAGGATAAGAAGACATGTTTCTAATACAGCATAATTTATACTAAAGAAAGTAACAAACATTGCAAATCAAGTATTTATCTTATTTTTATGGGCGATAAAAAGTTCTTGGAAGGTAGTAGGCAGGGGCATGAGTAATGTATTAGCTCAATGTTCAGAGCTTCTGTTTTTTCTTCAGGTGGTATTTTATTCCAACTGGCACCATAAATAAGGGATATATTCACCGCATGTATCGGCTTAGTCGAAAAAAGTGAAGAAGGCCGATTTATATATGATGAATTAGACAAAGAACATTGTAATATAGTAACATTAGTAACCAGTGTCAATATATTGTTGATATAGTTCCTAATCCGAGCAATCAAAACAGATGCTACCTAAACTATTGACATCATAACGCATACAGTAAACATCGCAACAATGAACAATGATAACCCTAAACATAATAACAAACTGTCGGGGATTAGTCAGATGTAGGTCAGTTTCTTTTAGTGCACTGACTGCTTGTGACCATGTATCGAATTTCTGGTTTGAGAGTTACTGTTTCCAGTAAAAAATTGTATAGTTTTCGTCCAAATTTTGGATTTTAATGGGACCCAACAAGGGTCTTCGTCGTTGAGTGTTAGGTACCAAATAATATTGTTGAGATATGGGGATCTACAATAAGGAGTTGGCAGACCTCGCCATCAAGTTGAAAAAGATGTAAGCAAACTTTTTATATAATATAGCATAATCCTTTGCGCTCATTCTGTCTCTCTCCTCTTTGTTCTTGCCCTTCTCGCGATTTAGATAGCTTATGCATAGATTACGACCACTTAATCTGTACATCGATCAACATCATCATCCCTGTATTTCTATCGGACTATTTTGCTTACCTTAAACCAGTCCTCGCCAACCTTAAACAATATTAGATTCGATTAACTCGAAACTAAGGGGTTTTCCTTTGTAATTACAACTGACAAAATATCGTTTGTATTGTATTGGAACTAATATGTTTAAATTTTCCTTTTTTGAGCCAAATTAGAGAGTTTATATAAACAAACATAAATTTGAAAAAATGGATTTCACGGAAAATTTGGCGTACCTTCTGGATAATTCGGACTTACAGACAATCAGTCTTATGCAGTTGTTCCAAGCTATTTTTAAGTCAATAAACTATAGAAAGCAAAACCACAAACTTCTACTGAATTTTAAGCAACATCACCTCTATCTTCCATGACATACTTGCAATAAATGCCTTATTCATCCCGCAGGTACGGCAACATGGAGACCCGCACGGTAGTGTTGCACCGCGCCCGGCGAGGGTTCGGCTTCGTGCTGCGCGGCGCCAAGGCGTCCTCGCCGCTCATGGAGCTGCGGCCCTCCGAGCGCTGCCCCGCGCTGCAGTACCTGGACGACGTGGACGCGGCCGGCGTGGCGGACCGCGCCGGACTCAAGAAGGGAGACTTTCTTGTGGCGGTAAGTCTTCCGTGAACAATCATTGCTTCTCGTGTCTTATATAGGAAACGATCTTGGTAGTGTTTGTAGTGCGAAATCTCTTTTAATTTTTTAAGAGATTAGAGAAAGTATGTACCTACTTACTATTAATATAACGTCACATTCCAAGACATAATTGACGGAAGGAAAGGTAAAATAATTTACTAAAATAAGATTATGTCTGATATTGAAATAAAACTTTTTGATAGACTGAAGGTTTCAAATACAGGAAAAGGAAACAGAAAAATACATGCATATAATATGATATTAGTAAGAAAGAGTAGGTTTAGGACGTGTTTCTCAAAGAACAACTGTGCTCCTAAAATTCAACACTTGAGAGAAATGCTCTAATATAATAGATAATCATTACTAATTAATTAACCTTATAAACGCAATTGCTCTTTACGTGTTTGCCTTTCCATTTCGCCTTGTATTAGAACTAAGTACTTGACAAAACTATTCCAAAGCTATTGCTTGTTGTGTTGTTTTACAAAACATACGAAAATGTCGTAGCTAAAATACACAAACAATCGTTTCCGTTAGTTAACGATAAGTGTTCCATTCAAGTCTCGTTCTTCGCTGAATATATGGCAGTGCTTCTCAGCTACAGAAAAGTAAATTTTACGATATTGTTTCTGTCAACACAACATTACACACACTTTTACTAACTTTAATGCCATGCATTTAATCATTATCTTGCAAATTTTAAGCCTTTTGATAATTTATTTTATACTTCTAATTCTAATTGTTTAGTTAAGCTTCTCATTCACACTTTTCTGTTACGTGTTCTCTTCTTCCTTTGCTGGATTTTAAAAGAAGGACTTGTCTAAACTATTCCTATAGTTTATAGCATCGCATTTCGTATCAGTTTTTTTTTAAATATAGTGCCTCTATTTTGTTTATCTTTTTTTTATAAGAAGTTTTTTCTTACCCAATAAGATGGCTAATGTAATTTCGGCACTGTGATTGGACGGTAAACTTGGTGCGAGCCAAACGCGATAAAAACTAAGCTCACTCACACATATTTAGCAATTGGACTTGACACACATACCCAGTGTTGTTACTACCCCACGTATGGATAACCAGTGTTGTTTCTATCTGATGTATTGCTGCATCCTTGTCTAACTTGCGGCCGCGTGTTGCAGATAAACGGCGAGGACGTGTCGTGCGCGTCGCACGAGCACGTGGTGGAGCTGATCCGCAGCTCCGGCGCCCTCGTCTCCATGACTGTTGTCTCGTTGAACAATCATAATGGTAAGTTGCATATTTTTATATATTTTTCTATGCTTCCAAGACACGTCCCGACGTGTCCCAGGGGCAATGATTTAAACAGTTTAAACAGTCAAGCCCGCTAGATTGTCTTAACGGTAGCTAATGTAGATCCTGGGTTACAGGACTGTGGACTTAGTTTAGCGGGCTCGTGGATCACCACAGAAAAAATCTCACTCTATTCCAGTTCTTTCCATCCGTCCGGCTAGATAGATCTTGGGGGCTGTCCATTAATCACGTGATGTTTTTTCAACATTTTTTAACCCCTCCCTCCCCCATGGTGACACGTACCCCCACCCCCCACCAAAAATCACGTGTATTTTTTAGTACCTACAACGAATCTTAAAATGTTTGTAATACTATTTTTAGGTTTAGAAATCACGCGTTTGACGAAAAAATAATTACACGTGATATCTTACTATGCCCCCCCTCCCCTTTCGAATCTCACGTGATTAATGGACAGCCCCTTGGTTGGAGATGAATCATTGTGTTGCCAAATACCTTATAGGACATGGCAACTTTAAGTATACATTGTGTCCATGCACAGCACATAACTGTGATACGAGCAATCTGCACACAATATCATGTGGGAGTGTAGTTAAAAGTAAACGCAATATTATGTTTAAGGTCTCGATGATAGATCGATTATTATGCTCAGTTTTAAGAAAGTTCAGTGTAGTTGGTGGGTACAAATCCCCTCTTCTCCCGTGCCTTCCCCCAAAACTTATACTACTTATCTGAAAGGAACAGGGATTTTCTTGTCATGCTCTAATAGTCAAATTGTGAAATTACTTAATGTATACTGATTGGATGTTATGTGGTTTAGGTAACAACGAGAACAACACGTGTACGGTGCCCACAAGCAAGTCTCAGAACCAACTGTCCAGTTCTGGACGTCCTTATGCTGCTACGCTTCCTAGAAAAGGTGCCGGAGGTAAATTGTGAACATACATATTTAAAAAAAACAGAATTGTAGCAGATTTAATGGACTGTGGACTGTTGGGTGTTTCTTTAATTCACTCAGAGCACTACAGAACATATCTCTATAGCGTTACCGGATTTATGTGCTTTTTGTAACTTATATTTTAGCATGACGTATGATAAAAATTGACCATTTTATTAATTAAATCATAACGATTTGAGACAATGTATTTAATAAAACCCACGTGCCTAAAACATATTACTTTTTTTTTAATTGTTTGAATTCCCGAGCATGTAATTATAATGGACAAGAGTTGAACACACGTATACAAGCGAGTCCCCCCGCAGGCCGGCAGCCCGCGCCCGCGCCGCCGCGCCGCGACCCGCGCACCACGCTCAGCGTCGGCCGCGCGCGCGCCAAGTCCATGGTCGCCGGACTCGGTAACGCACTACTTACTAACACACATACATACATACACACGCCTTTTTCCTATGAGGACAGATATAGGTACAGAACGCCACGCGTTATTATCACTGCCTATCAATTTTCACTTCTTCCACATTCGTATTACATTACCTACATTGCGCTGGCTGCGAATAGCACGTACCTAAACTTTTTGATGCAGATCTTTCGGGGACGTCCCTTCTCGGCGTTTATACACCGCCACTGATATCTGTCTTTTGACATTCTCTTAGCAAATACAGACATACTTTTTGTTTTTGATGCCAAACGCCTATATCGGCTATAGGCGATATACCGGCTATAGTATACCGATTGCTGGCGTGGCGATCAACTGACCGTGGCGACGCATCGCCACGCCATACACCTTCATCAATTTGTTTACAACGAATAATATGTGTAATTACAGAGAATGGTGGTGAAAAGGAAGAGAGTTGTGAACCTTTGAGCGTGGCCGGCAAGTCGTCATCAGCTGAGTCGGTGCAGCTGCCCGGTAGTAGCAACAGTAAGCAAATGAAATTTTTGCGGCTTTGCTGTGCTGTATCATCTGTATGTAGGGTGACCAGATCTAATTTCCGGTTTTACGGGACTTGTTGTCCCATAATTGAAAATGCGGGATTCGAGATTAAAATTTGGGACAGATCGCTTTTTTATTAAAAACAACATACATTTTTGTTATTACAAAAATTTGGCTTTTCAATTAAATAACCGACACAATTTCTAATTTTTTTAATGAAAGATTTTTAAAATCAATTTTATCGCGCGGTGTTCAAAGCTATACGCAAGAAAATAAATATTGTTCAAATAGGTGATTTCATCGTTAAATCATCATAAAATTCCGAGACGATGTGCTGTCCCGTATTGGTCTTGTCAAATTACGGGACAGTAAAAAATACGAAATACGCGGATGTCCGAAATACGGGATAAATCATAAAATATGGGACATCTGGTCACCCTACGCAGTACGTGACTTTCTGTAGTGATGTACGTTTGTAACAGACCCCCCTCCCTCCCTCCCCGCAGGCGGCACGCCGGTGTCGGGCACGCCGGTGGCCCCGCGCACGGCGTCCATCCGCGCGCGCCCCGCCTCCTCGCGCATCACGGCCGCCGAGCTCGAGGAGCTGTTCCAGCGGCAGGCCGACGCCGACACCAGGTACCGCCCGCACTACATACACACTACCACACGTGTCACACGGCGTGCAACCGCCTTTGCTCTATAAAACATGTACAGTCGAGCAAGCTAATTGGTTTACATCCACACATAGATCGGTCTATAGTTGCATGTAAACCAATTAGCTTGTTCGACTGTACATTCAACTTAATGTAATTAATTAACCTTATACATTCTAGCATGGGCAACAACGCGATGATGACCCGGTCAGCATTCCAAGGCGGCTCTAACTCCCCACCGTACTCACCTGCGCGCGCGCCTACACGCGTGTACGCCTCCGTTGCTGAGATGAAAAGGTCACGTGCCAAGGTACAGTATTGTGGCCAATACTTAACTAGAATTATCAACGAAATATTATGGCTATGAGTGTTGGAAAAATATTTGAAGAATAGATGGAAAAGTATATATTTTTTTTTTATTTAATAATTACCATCCTACTGCTAGCCACAGGTCACCTCTCACAGTGGCAGACTTCACACGCAATCAAGAGAATCTTTCAACCTCAAACATGCAGGTTCCCTCACGACGTTTTTCTTCAACTTCACGTTTGAGGTTGCTGATAAAATCGAGACCATTGATTTTCACAGCTCACTGGTGCCAAGTGAGGTGTCACTTGGTTAACTTAATCATTGTGTTGAAGTGTTTAGACTAAACTTTCTTTCTCTCACAGTTATGGAGCAAGACTACGAGCAGTACGTTGCGTCGCGACTTCCACTCGACGCCTGACTTAGCAGTCGAACACACTGTACACCCGCCTCGGACGCGTTCCAGCGAAGATGTGCATGGTATGTTAGTGTGACCTAGTACTTTATATCAGTTCAGTGAATTGAAGATGATACTAGGTTATATCGGAGCCACTGCTCGAATCAGAATACTGTACATTAAGTTAGGCAGTTCCGGTTCCGTGTATGCTAACAGTACTGTTTCGGCTCAGCGCCCGGGCTGGGCCTGGCCCCGCCGGGGCACCCGCCGCCGCCGCCGCCCGCGTCGTCGTTCCGCCCGCCGGCCGCCGCCAAGCTGTACGCGGCGCCGCAGGACCTGGACGCCGTGGCCTACCGCCCCGCGCCCGACCTCACGCTCTATGTAAGTACACGACACTTGACGTCGTCGTTCCGCCCGCCGGCCGCCGCCAAGCTGTACGCGGCGCCGCAGGACCTGGACGCCGTGGCCTACCGCCCCGCGCCCGACCTCACGCTCTATGTAAGTACACGACACTTGACGTCGTCGTTCCGCCCGCCGGCCGCCGCCAAGCTGTACGCGGCGCCGCAGGACCTGGACGCCGTGGCCTACCGCCCCGCGCCCGACCTCACGCTCTATGTAAGTACACGACACTTGACGTCGTCGTTCCGCCCGCCGGCCGCCGCCAAGCTGTACGCGGCGCCGCAGGACCTGGACGCCGTGGCCTACCGCCCCGCGCCCGACCTCACGCTCTATGTAAGTACACGACACTTGACGTCGTCGTTCCGCCCGCCGGCCGCCGCCAAGCTGTACGCGGCGCCGCAGGACCTGGACGCCGTGGCCTACCGCCCCGCGCCCGACCTCACGCTCTATGTAAGTACACGACACTTGACGTCGTCGTTCCGCCCGCCGGCCGCCGCCAAGCTGTACGCGGCGCCGCAGGACCTGGACGCCGTGGCCTACCGCCCCGCGCCCGACCTCACGCTCTATGTAAGTACACGACACTTGACGTCGTCGTTCCGCCCGCCGGCCGCCGCCAAGCTGTACGCGGCGCCGCAGGACCTGGACGCCGTGGCCTACCGCCCCGCGCCCGACCTCACGCTCTATGTAAGTACACGACACTTGACGTCGTCGTTCCGCCCGCCGGCCGCCGCCAAGCTGTACGCGGCGCCGCAGGACCTGGACGCCGTGGCCTACCGCCCCGCGCCCGACCTCACGCTCTATGTAAGTACACGACACTTAACCCACCACTTTTGCCTGTCCTGAAAA
Organism: Craniophora ligustri; assembly: GCA_905163465.1. Classification (NCBI taxonomy): domain Eukaryota; kingdom Metazoa; phylum Arthropoda; class Insecta; order Lepidoptera; family Noctuidae; genus Craniophora; species Craniophora ligustri. The sequence continues at coordinate 3,296,105 of LR990960.1, forward strand.
AATCACCCTGTTGGAAGGCAAAAGCCATCTTCGTACATCTTCTTCCACCCTATCCTTCTGTTGTACTACCCTAACCTTCCGTTCTCATTTTTACCATGTCCTTCAATTCAATTCAATCTATATTGCACTCCATAAACATGTTAAATGGTTTGTTGTTACTTAAGGTACAGTCGAACAACTTAATTGGTATAGATGCAACTAGCAACCCTAGCGGATGGTACAGGCAACTGGAGAACATATTCATTGTGTGCCTATATACGTACAGTGCTTGACAATTCAAGTCTTATTAGTTTACACACACAATAACAACGGAAGTGATCCATGTGTGGATGTAAACCATGTAAACCAATTAGGTTGTTCAACTGTACATTATATTCCCAAAACACCTGCCTTGTTTAACACGTTAAGGGAGACCTAAAATATCTCTTACAAGACTTTCGGCCAATGCGATACCAATAATCGGGTTCTCTCTCATACAAATTACGAGATCTAATAGGTCTGCAACGCAGCGACAATAAGTCCTCTGTAAATGGTCTCGCAACGAACATCTAAACCTTGTAGTATCTTGTTCCTGAACATCATTTTACATTACAGAACCGTAAAACGACATCATTACGATCGTGGGCCGGCCCGAACAGGCCGCAGTCGGCGGACGAGCCCGGGAACCAATACGCACAGCCATTCAACACCCACAAGGGCTTTGTCAGACAGGTAACACTTTCATTAACATTTTTATTTAATTCTTACGTTGAAATAAAATCCAGTAAATATAACTAAACAAGCAACATTGGCAGCTTAGTAAATCACAACGAGATACCACTTCATAAATCTCGAGTTGTCCTCTGTATTTCGGAAACTAGAAGACATTCTGACGTCACCTGTATGTCTGAGGAATATTCTGCACACATCCATACTTAAACATACTTCATAAACTTCCAGAATTCAACCCCTGCACCGCCAATCCCTGAGCCAGACTACAGTATGTCAGAATCAGAGGACGAAACCGATGCCAAACCCAAAAATGAACCGATTGCAGTCGTAGAGACCAGCGCCAACAGCAATGCAAGGTAAGCCTTAATATGTGAGACGTAACGTTTAAGTTCGTTTGGGGTCTTAACGACAGGTACAAATGGCACGATTGCTACAGCGGATGTTTCTTTAGTAAATAATTTTCTTTACCAATGCAATTTATATTTTTTAGTTGTGTTTATGTTATAAAAACATTACGACTGGGAACTACTGCATACTTCAATAACAATATGTATGAAGTAAACGGCATCAAATAATACTATATGTTAATAAAACTTAAAATTTTCAGGAGACCAATATACGCAACAACGATATATGAGAATGATGCTGAATAAATATTTATTTTTGAACTTTGATCCTTAAAGAATAAGGTATAGTTTAATTTGTCAGTTGGATTTCGTGTCGCTGGGAAAAAGCTTAAATATGTGTTTGTGAACGGTCACCATCACTCTTGAATAAATTGCATTTGTTTCATTGATTCACATGTACTTTGTGTAGTTTTGAACAAGTAATTTTTACATTATGTCCATTATTTTGTATTAAACATGTTGAAGTTTCCCCAACAAATGTAAAAACATTGGAAAACATAATTTGGGGCAGTTAATCTCAGGTGGTTGGCGGCTGGGTTCATACAAAAAAAAACTAAAGTGACTGAAAATCACGTATTGCATTAGGTGGATGGTAGCGATGTAGAGAACATCATCCACGGGTTCCAGTGATTAACGTTCTATCATCTTCATTTTACATGTTACATAAATGTTTGTTTATTAGTATTTAAAATGTTGTGGGTGACGTTGCTTTTTGTTATGTGTCTTCAGAAACACTTGTTAACTATGATGTTTATACCATTTGGGAATTCATGTATTTGAAAATGAATACTTACTTATTTATTTTCTAATTAAAATATAATAAAAGTATATTATTAATTTCAGTGGAAGCAGTTCGGGATCAAGTTCAATGCAGCATTCGTTCTCAGTCGACGAGATCCAAAAAATCCGCACTCGACTGAAGTCTTCGAAGTCGTGCGGCGACGAGCTGGGCGGCGAGCGCGACGACGGCGACAACTCGTCGTCCGGCGTGTCGTCCGACCAGGAGGCGCAGGCGCGCCCCGCCCCGCGCCGCGACAAGGTCTCCTTCTGCTCCTCCGTCACCGTCAAGTCCTCCAACGACGTCATCAGCACCGAGCCCGTGCACTCCTCCAGCGAGAGCCTCGCGCCGCCGCCGCCGCCCATGGCGCGCCACAACTCGCTCACCCGCAAGCGCGCCACCGCCGCGCTGCTGCGGGGCGCGGCCGGCGCCGGGGCCGCGGCCGCGCCCGGGGCCGGGGCCGGGGCCGGGGCGCGGGGCCGCTCGGCCGCCGAGCGCCTGGGCGTGGACGTGGCCAAGGCGCCGGGCAGGCGGGCGCGCGCGCCGGCCGGGCTGCTGGCGCAGCTGCCGCCGCCGCCCGAGGAGCCGGCGCCGGGGCCCGACGCCGCGCCGGTGCTGGCGCCGCCGCCGCAGTTCAGCGACCGCGTGCGCGTGGTCGCGGCGCTGCCCAAGCGCCTGGCCCACCTGCAGTAGCCGCCCGCCCGACCGCACCCGACCGCACCCGACCGGGCCCGAGCGGGGCCGAGCGAGCCCTTATGAACCTTAGCTAATAAATATTCACCTTTCGTACCCTCGTCGTAGACCCCCGTACCATGCCGGACCGCGCCTCGCCGGGCGACCTGATGAACGAGAAACGTTTTGTAATCAAGCGACTAAATGAAACCAAAGATTTATAGTATTTATTGTTGAGGAGTTAACATTGATATAGTTGAAACTAATTTTTATACATTCCCTTATTAAGCTAGTATTAACATGCGTTTCGCGAATCATTATGATTGATATTACTTCAGCCGGCGTGTCGATGTTGTTCCGTTCTTAGCGATTTTATTTAATTCTAATTCCTATTTTATAATTTCGACCCTTTTACAACGCAACCAAGTGCCATCGTGTCTATGATTTTAATATATTTTTATAATATATATCTGTAAATATTTTACGAGAGCTATTTTCGAGTTAAAAGAGTGGATCAGACGCGTGATTAAAAATTATCCGGCCAACATATTATATTTAAAAATCAAATTATTTATCAAACACTGGTATTTATGAATGTTGAATACATATTTATATGAAACTGCGGTATGTTATTATGGGATGATATAATTTAGTTGTTTTCATTGTTCGTCCATGCGCACGTGGAGATGGTCCACTCTTTTGACGACATATTATTGAATGATTACGTTAACAATGGCCGTGAAGGCGATTATTTGGATTAAATGTGTTCTTATAGAAGACTAGCGCTTGAACCGAACTCACTAGCGTTTCATCCGTTCCATGAAATTGTAAAAATTTTATACTAATCGAAATACATCCGTGCGTCATTTAGACATAGATAGTTTATATCGCAAATGAGAGTGTAACACCATTTTTTATATTTCATTAATCGATTTTGTATCTTATTCTATTGTAATTTAGATATCATTTTTGCAAAGAAATGCAATTGTGATTCTTCGAAATTATCTTATAAAATCGACTCTCATTATATATGTTTAAATCACTTTCCCTTTTGCTCGTGGAAAGGGAAACAAGATTTATAAAATGCCCCAATATTATATGTATAGAGATCTTATCTGATATCCATACTGACAATTTAGGACAGTGAAAAAAAAACATTTTTCACATGTCTGTTAAATAATAAGTAACAAGTTGCAAACACTACCTAATCAACAATCTGCCTAATACGAGAAGCCATTTTGAATCTTATGTTCATTGACGTTAAGTTTTATATTGTTATGTTAGTAGCAATAGAATTTTTACAGAAAGTTATGCCCCTGTTTCGCCTCACCTTGATACTAGAAACTATTTACCAGATAAAAATGTTTAGATTTTACCTTTAAATAGGGGTAGGCGGACAGGCGGTGGTCAATGTTAAAATTAGCTGAATTCTAGCTGAATTTTAAAATAGTAAGTCGCATAAGACTATAGCCTTCACATGTATTATTAGCACAATCAATGAATTTGTTTATTAACGTTTGTATTATTTTGTTATAATCGTCTTGTCATTATTTTAAGTTGTATAAATGTATTGTCTACTTAAGGCATAGGTAGGTAGTGGTAATTATTAGGGCAATACTTGATTGTAGAATAACGGACAACGAGTGGGGGCGGGACGTTGTCACTGTCGCTTATTTGACAATCTGTTCTCAACGTATACTTGTCATGTCATCGTTGACGATAGTTTACAAATGTAACCATTTTTGGACCTTATACTTATGATATAAGGGTAGAAAGTGGTCTACCACTTGCTAATTGTAGCTACCTACTGGCCTCTTTAAAAATGAGATTATTCAAAACAGGTTTTATTGAAAAAGAATATCGAATGCATTTCTTTTTATTATTATTATTCCCACCAGAAAACACTTTGTACATACATACTAAAATCTTCACTCAATATTATTAACAAAATCTTTAAACAGTATTTTTTTTAAATAAAACCACCAAATAAAATCTCATATTACAATATTTAAATTCTAATACATATAAATATGCTGTAGTTTGTTGAATGAGCGACGGATTACAACGTGCTGTGGTTTTGTATAATACAGTTGTGTTTCGCGTTTCATTTGAATCTCAGTATCGGACGTGTAACTACAACTTGATATACTTTCAAATGAGAAATAAATGTTTCATCACTTACTTGTTGTTTTATTCATTTTGAATTAATTACATAAACATTTAGGGTTCTAAAGGCAGAGACAGAATAAGGTACCTACCGACATATACATAAAAAAAATTGAATAAGTGTAAGATGAAAACATTGATTATAGTCCACCACGGCAGCCTACTGTGGGTTGGCGGAGTTCACTTCCCATCAAGAAAATCTGTGAAACATGCAGGTTTTCTCAAGTTTTCGTTCACCGTTTGAGCATGTGATAAATACGCACATAACTTCCGAAAAGTCGGTTGTCAGTGGCTTGCGTTGAACCTTCGACTGGTCACATCATCAACCCATTATTGTCCCACTGCTGGGCACGGGTCTCCTCTCATTTGAGAGGGATTAGGCTATAGTCCACCACGCTAGCCTACTGCGGGTTGGTAGACTTCACATGCTATCGAGAAAATCTCTCAGCATGCAGGTTTCCTCACGATGTTTTCCTTCACCGTTTGAGCATGTGGTAAATACGCACATAACTTCCGATAAGTCAGTGGTGCGTGCCCGGGTTTGAACTCGAGACGTTTGACATGTCAGTCCACAGGTCACACCTATAGGCTATTACAGCACTCAAGGAGCAAACGTTGTTTTGCCACATTATAGTGGTTGGTGGTAGAAGAGTGAAAATTAAGGGTTATAAGTATTTTTCAATGCCAAATCATAAAAAGAATACAACAAATGTCTTGTCAAAAAAAAATCATCCGGTGTATCACTTGAGGGTGTAAAAAATAGCGACTAAATATACATACAAAATTTCATAATTATCCGTCTAACCGTTTCAAGTTATGTCAATAAAGTAATGAAAAAGGAATTATTTTTCCAGACATTGCAAATAAACACAGAATTAATGATTTCACATTTTTTTGTCGATTTTTTCGGAGGAATCATTTGCTGTCTCGAATTTCAACACGATGAAAATTTATATTCAACGCTGCCTCTCGGTCTAGCTTTTACATATTATTATGTAGGTACGTTCAAAAGGTAAAACATTAATTCGTTTTATTACATAAAAAATCATTTATCTTAAATTATAACTAACAATACTATAAAAATGGACGGACTAGGTACTAACACATAATAATAATAATAACAGCAATTTCCCCGCTCTTATCTCAAGGTTCAACAGTATCGTTAAATTAACCAACCTTGCAGATAACGGTGGGATTCGTAAAGCTTATCGTAATGGACGGATACTTAAACGACTTTGAACCTTATACGCTCAAGTTTAAGGCTGAGTTAAATATCACATTTGTGGATTATTTTATATGCTATCAAACACATAAAACATTGTACGTGTTGAAGATACGTTGTTTAAAATTAAATATAGCAATTCATTCATTCATGATATCAAAAATATTTATAGTCTTACACTGTTTATGTTGTTTTCTTCACAGATAAGCAAGGAATTTATTTTCTTTAGACACACCCACAGACTTATTCAACAACACATATTTGTACGTAAAAATATATGGCCCACATGTTACAGACTATGTAACTTGTGTAAAAATCGAAGAGTTTGTTTCATCTATTTCAGATGTATGTCTTTAAAGTGCTTTCAAACATTTTTTGCAACACATCCACATAACCTGGTACCTGGCACCGTCTATGAGAGATAGCACTTTAAAGGCAAACCTAATTAATTTGCACATAAAGTCGGATTTCCTATATATCCTTTTGAAATATCAAATATCCACTCTATTCCGAGGTATTAAAGTCCATATAGGCAGCAACATCGTCGATCTTGACGAGCCGACGATAATCTACATTCTCACCGCACATCGGACACTTGCCTTCTTCTTGTAAGATCCTGGATTAAAACAAAATAGTCTTTTATCAAACAATAAATGTAAAAAAAAGCAAAAATCATTGCAGCAGCAACAGTACCCATAAATCCCCAGATAAAGTTAAACATAAAAAATATAAAAGTAGACTTACTCAACAAACTCTGTGAGAATAGCCGGGAAATCGCATTCTGGACAAGCAGTCAGGTCATCTTTTACTATGTGGAGACCCTGCAAAGGTATAAAATTAATTAACGGCTTAGATTTTCCACTTAGAGTGCGTTTTAATAATAATATCGCAACTTGTCGTATGACTATGCAATTTTCACAAATACAGAACAGATTTAAAAATCAACAAGAATAAAAAAGTATGGTGGGTTTCAGAATTTGGCTGCGTTAGCCAGTCAACAAGCTATAGTGGTTTGAAGTACCTCTTACTCAAGAGAACTTCCAGAGTTGTGGAACAAAAGTGTCATGAGCACCATCACACTTTTCTTCAAAAAGGGTGCTAACACCCGATAGGGTGATAATAGGCTTTAGTGCGTTGACCATGGATGTGGTCGGCACGGCAAATGACACAGAAAATAGAAGATTATAATGCGTCTTTTTTTGATCAGCTGTGGTAGCCTAGTGGTGAGACCAGTGGACTGAGATGTCAAAGGTCTCGAGTTCAAACCCAAGGCACACACACGTATTTATCACAAGGAAAACATCGTGAGGAAATTGCATGCTTGAGAGATTTTCTCGATGGCACGTGAAGTCTGCCAACCCGCAGTAGGCTAGCGTGATGGACTATAGCCTGATCCCTCTCAAATGAGAGGAGACTCGTACCCAGCAGTGAGGCAATAATGGGTTGATGATGATGATGATGAATGCGTCTTTATATTTAGGGCTCGTTGAATATTTCCATCGATTTCATCGAACCCTAAGTTTGCTGCAATTTCTCATTCTCCAGTAATATGATTAAGTTTTTTTAAATGGTTTGTACAGAATCGCTACCATGGTTATATCGAGTCCCGAACAGAGTACTGTGGCAATCTTATCGCAAAGAGGTGTAAGACAGAGGGGCGCTTTGCCGAAACTATTAAACAGAAACAAGATTAGCAATGAAGTTTACGAGCTGCCTGATGTTAAGCGGATTTGGAGGAGGATTCTATATTATATTGTACAATATAAATGAATGTTTTGCGGTGACTTACGGTAGCCAGGCAGAAGGGTACGTCGGCCTCACAGCGGGCGCACGTGAGGTCGGCCACGGGCAGGCCGGCGCCGCAGTGCGGGCAGGCCGAGCTCGGCGGCGCCGGCGGGGCCGCGCGGGCGCCGTGACGGACCACGCTCTCTATCTTCTTTACATACTTGGGATCGATCTTAGAGGGAAAAACAGAGATAAAATTAATTATTAGCTTTAGAGCTAAAAATTCTCAATTTGACGTAGTTATTTCCTAAACTGCTTCGTTGGTAAAAAAAACAATAATAATTGGTAAACAATAATTGGTCTTCGCTGGTCTTAATTGCGTCTGTCGAGCAGTGTTTTTCTGTGAAATTCTTGCAGCTCGGAATATGGAATGGAATATTTACGCCCAGTTGATGGCAATAAAAGTCGCCCCCAATAGGGGTAATACCATGGGACCTAAAGCGAAATGTTTGTGTACATTAGTATACCTCTGCAACACCTAACACTTGCGACGACAGGCGTGATGGTATGTTACCATATATGGTATGGATGTTATGTGATACGTCCCTAAATTTTGCAGACTAGTGAAAGGGGCAGTACTATATTCGAGATCTACTCAAAACTGAGCAGCGTTTTATTTTTGGCATTAATCGTTAACGAAATAACACAAATTACCTGCGGACGATACTCAGGCTGCATCAGCACTCGAGCCCAGTGATACGCCTGGTGCTTTAACCCGGCGCGACTACACTCGATCACCGTCGATGTCAATATTGACACTTGATCTGAAAAGAATATTGCAAAAGTGCCTTAAGAGCTTAAAGAAGTATCAAGGCAAGGGAGACATACTGAATATATTTAATATTTAAATAAATAAATAATAAATAAACAACAAGTGATTTATAGATTTATCTCTTATATGTTTTTTTTATCCCAGAAATATTCATGAGTTTAAAAGATTTTTTATCACATCTATTCAAAAAGAGCTAGTTTATTCCTCGTAAACAGGGACCAAAATAGCTCATTAATCCCTAGGGACCAAAATTGATTTGAATTTGGAATGTGGATATTGTTAATAAATGTTTCAATCAGCAAAGAGGTGAATCACAAACCATGCGGGAACAATGTATTGAATATGTGACTGGCTGAAAAACTGCGCGCCAAATTAAAAAAAAGTTGATGAAAAATAAACAACGCACGAAATTAAATGCATTCTGCTTTCGTTCGTAGTTGATTCATATTCAGATTTTTTAATATAAAAAATCAGCCTCTAATTTTTTATATTTTATGTCTTAGGGTTCTTAATTGTACGTAAATAAATTCTTGTTCATAAGTTGCACTTACTTATTTTCTCATAGAGGGTGATAAAAAGTAGAGTGTCCACCTCGGGAACAACACTATTTTAAGCTCGAGTGACATACTTTTAATCCCTTGCTGCGCTCAGGATTAAAAAAAACACTCTCGCCTTTAAAATAGTTGTTTGCTCCCTAGGTAAACAATCTACTATTTCACTTCACGTAATCTGACAATCAACTACTATTCTTGTAAAAGGAAAGAAAGTAGATTATTACGTCCGGCGTTTTAAGGGATGAAATTGATCGACATAAAGCATCAAGAGGCTATAAAAAGCTATTCTAGTAAAAAGTGGCTTAGGATGTATTTTTTCAATAACTTACGTTGTGGCGTAGGAAAGAAGGCAACGTCAGCGGCAGTGCGGAGCAACAGTCTCGCGGCCAGATCGTGACGACCACGTTTCACGTGAGTACGTACCTATGAATGAAAATAATATGTCATAAACCTTGTAAATACGGACAAGAGAAAGATATTATCATAATCACATACGGACTTCCGCAAATAGGATTTAAATTTATTGAAATAGAATAGTTGCTTGCATGTGGAAGTTAATTGGTGTTAAAGTTAATTTATATAAATTAATCATGGATATGTATCAACCGATTTTGTAGTAAAAAGATAACGGGGATAGACTGTATGAGGAAGTTGGAGTACAGAGTGTTTTGATGCAGTTTGGGCGAGGCTGATGTCCAGAGTGGACTGCGATAGACTAAGTACTTGCCCTACTACTACAACTGACCAGTATATAGCTGTGCAGTAGCGCGATGGCGTGCCTCATGTCCCTCGGCACGGGCAGGCGGGAGGCTCGCAGCGACACGCACATCGCCCGCACCACGTCCCGCGCCTCGCGGTACTTGCCCGCACGGCATTCAGCACCCGCTATTATTACCTACAAAAGAAATAATCGGTTAACCGAGTTTCGCTTGATTCGCTTTTTGATATCATATTTAATCAATAAATGCTCACCGCAGTTTTAGCGGCTTCGGAGAACTGCCTCTTGGCCATATACAGTCGGAACAAATGTCGAGGCTCACGAGGCGTCCCATCCGTTTCTCCAAGTAGAAACTCTATCAACCTGTATAAACACATTTTACATTAATATTACGGCTGTAAGATTAGTGACGAATTGGTTGCTTCATTGGTCTGGAGATCTCTAGTTATCGTTTTGGTCATTTTTAACAGCGTGGTGGTTATTTATTTATTTACATTTAAAACCAAAACTCTGTAGCAAAACTTGGAACTATAATTTAACTGTTATTTTAACGGTAAAAACCGTTAGTCTTTTAACTTTATTGCGTTCTAGTTTTTAGGATAGCAACAATACAATGCTGGAAAACCCATCACAAGAACACTAAACGGATGAATCAACACTACCTGGCTGCTATTACTAAGGTCCTCAATAAGCTATAGTTACTACATACCTTCAAGCTACGATTGTTTCTCAACTTAGTGATAAATGAAAGATGAAAAATCGCTTAGGCTGTCTGAATTCAAAGACCAAACAAAATCTTACCTCCTGGTCAGTCTCTCATCATCGCTAGCAGCGGCCGCGTCAATAGCAATACTGATGGCTTCATTTTCCTCCTCCTCTGACCCCCCATTCCTCAACAAATGCGACATCGCCTTACTGTACTCCCCCGCATGAAAATAAAACTTTCCAGCCAACAAATGATTCTTCTCCCCTTCAAAATGCAGCGCTAAACTCTTGAAGTCCTCCGATCTCGCTTGAGAAGTCTGTATCAATATCTCCCCATACAGATGTAGTTTCCCGTTTTTCCTTGCCAATTGAAAAGCTTCATCATAGCATAAGGACATTACTAAGAACTTTATAGCAGATGTAGGGTCGTCACTGTTCTGAAAATAGTTTGCGACCATCTTGGCACCTTGTATCGACTTCGTTTCTTGAACCAAATTAACAGCCTCATCAATGTCGTCTAATTTGTCCAAATTTAAACGGATGGCTGCTTCGTAATCTTGGGCTTTGAGGTAAGACTTTAGAGCATCATGGTATCTCCCTTCAGCTTCCTTAGCCTTTGCATACTGTATGTGTATACTTGGGGAGTTAATTTTTGGGAGCAAAGCTTCAACTTTTAGCCAGGACTTTAGTTTTATGTATAGAGAGGCTGCTTTTTCTGTGTTGCCCGCGTGATCATATAGTGCTGCTGCGTGGCTGTATTGTTTCTCTTCTTCGAGCAGTTGCGCGCATTCTTTGACGAGCATGATATCGTGCGAGTGTTTCATGGCGGTGGTGAGACCTCGCATGACGTCACCGCACCGTATCGCCATGCGAGCGATCCCTGCTTCGCATTTATCGTTGTGCTCTTTTATTTTAATGTTATCTGTGTTTTCTGTTATGAGGCTTTTCTCGTAATTTGTCAAGGCTTCGTGGTAGTCGGCTCTGTAAGAAAAAAAATGGGACCAAGATTTTTTACTAATAGTGAAATCACAACATTTGAAATATGGAGGAGAGTTAATCTCTTTTGCAGTAAAATAATCATGTAAGGTATTCATTTAACTTTGCACATTCTTCCTGGCAAGTTTTTTAAGAGAACATATTGCTATATAAAATATTCTCTCTCTCTCTCTCTCTCTCTCTTTCTCTCTCTCTCTCTCTCTCTTTCTCTCTCTCTCTCTCTCTCTCTCTCTCTTCTGTGTACATACGTGAGTTCCAAGTGCTGTGCTCTGTGTAGCGTGATGTCGGGCGCTTTAGCGGGGCAGGACACGGCGGCGATGTCGGCGGCGCGCGCCCAGTCGCCGCGCGCCGCGTGCAGCTCGAGTGCGTGCAGCGCGCCCGCGCCCGAGCTCTCCAGCCAGCGGGCCGCCGCCTCGCCTTTACCCAGACACGCACACAGCATGCCGCTGCGATGCAGGTAGGTCAAAAATAAACTAGAATATCCTACTGAGGCCTTAGCGCCTCATAGATACGCAAAATAAAGCTGGTGACTCAAGCCCAGGGGTTTTCTGAGTTGGTATTAATGCAACTGTAAAAATGGATGCAAATGTTGCAAAATTGCTCATATTTTTTACTATACTAAACAGAATCTAGACATGGTGACTATGTCCTGGAAGTATCACTTAAAACCGATAACTCTAACATGTCAAATATTTAACTAATAATGTAGCACAGTTGTAGTAGTAGGGCACAACTTTGTTATTATTAATGACTAGTGAGCCAAAAATATGTCTGGGTCTACCGAGGATCTTATTTATATTCAAGATTTATAAAGAAACTTGTAGTAAATATTTTGAGGGGTTTACACAATGCATGCATGAAATATAGTGAGTTTTATTTTACCGTTTTTAAGATCATTTAATCAACATCCATTTTAAAATTGTAAAAGTAAGTAACTTTTAGTATTTTTTTACAAAAGGGCATGCAAAGTCTACTTCGATTAGAAATGTTGGTAAAACTCACCACAAAATTGATAGATCTTCGATGTGCGAAGCGTCTTCTAGCGCCCAAACCATAGCAACGTCACTCAGTCTTGTATAGACACGAATAGCTGTAATTCAAAATATAATACAAATCGCGGCACGCAACTTGGCAAGAGATTTTTGTAGTAGGAGAAGTTTGCGCATGTAAAAATGTATGAAATTGGGCGCGCGCGAATTTCCCCTATTACAAAATCTGTTGCCAACTTACATGCCGTGAACTTTACCGTAGCTGATTTTGCCAGCCTTTTTCCACGGTCCAATTGTACTCACCAAACTCCACATTAAGCTCCGCTATAGCAACTTCTCCCATCTTCCTCCAGAGTTCTGCCTCATCCACCGCGTCACAGAACAGCCACGCTTCGCTAAATCGCCGCAGAGCTAACAACTTCTCGATATGTCGGCGTTGATTCGCCAAACGCTTTTGTGTATCAGCGTCAGCTAAGCCACTTGTGTTGTGAGAGTCTAACGCTACTTTTACGACCCTGTAAGGGATATTAGTCCTTATTTGCAGGTTATGAATACGTGAAGAGAAAACATATTGCACTGGGGAGTGTCTTAATAGGCATAGTTAAAATTTATAATCTGCCATGGTTTTACAATAGTATTTTTAAGTTACAGGGATGGTAGAGGCCGCCAAAAGTAGGATGGGGACTGTATGTAATCGGTCTTTGTGGAAGTCTATAAGGAAGCCTCGAATATTGGACGTCCTTTAAGGTATAATCTGAAGTCTGTGAGATAACACAGCCTATGACTGAACAAATCTGCAATCGATATATCCCTCGCAAATGAGAAGAGGATCTCTTCTCATTTGCCCAGCACTGAGGTATATGGGTCGATGATGACGAATAGATATAAGAAAAGGATACAAAAAGTACTTACGTTCCTCCGTTAGCATAGCAGTAGACGTCTCCAGAGAACAGTATGAGGGGTATCTGGCCGGACATAAGCGGTGTAGTGCCTACTAGGTCGACATGAGAGCCGTTGATAGAATTCGCAGCGTAATAGTACGTCTCTATTGATTCGTTCGTGTATACGATGAATACGTTGCGGTCTGACAAACAAATGTCCCAAATGATACCTCTGGAAAAGAAAAAGATTTTGGCGGTTAGTAGAGTTTCAGATATTGGGATTACTTTCAAGCTGTCTAGTTTTTTTTTTTACACCATAAGGTTAGTAAACTTTGTTACGAACCGCCCATGCAGTTGCTGTAGCCCATGGACGTTTGCCGCTTTGCCAACTCTGTAGAAACGGATCCGATGTCGCAGTACACGCGTGCTTGTAGCGAACTGTAGCAGTGCAGGCCTGCAGTAGGTACCTGACGTCGGCGTGGGCGGTGCGGGTGAGCGCGCACACGTCGTCGGCGGCGGGGCAGTACACGTGCAGCCGGCGCCGCTCGTCCGCCAGGCACGTGCGCGCGCCGCCGATGTCGCAGTACACGCCGCGCACGCCGCACGCGTGCTTGTAGCGAACTGACGTGCGCCACTCCTCTACGCCGAAGTATTCTATGTGACCTTGCTGAACATACATAATCAGATTGTTGTACCCGGTTTCCACAACTAATGACGCCACGTACTCATTGCCAAAGGAAAATAAATGGAGACATCTAAGAACAAAAATGGGCTTGGCATTTGCCAAAATTGCCACTCTGGCCTTGGCAATGGTACCGTTGAGTGTAGGGGGAATGCGAATTTTCGCGATTGATTTTCTTTAATTTGAGTTACAAAATAAGAAAGTCAAGGGACAGAGAGATGAGCATGAGAGTGTTTGATTATACTTACGTCAGTAACGAATATAAAGAAATCGCTAGTGAGGTGTATGTCGACGATCGTGGCTCCTTGCATGTGTGGCTCCGGAAAGAGTATAGCTTCTTTTTCTGGCTGTGACGGGTCCACTTGATCAATCTGTTACAAACATATCGCACTCATGTCAAAATACCAAAATATGTCATACAACCCAATGGAGTTTTGGATGTGAGCCTGGTAAATTGGAAACGGCACAAAATAGGGAATTATGAAATCTATATACGAAGTGTGAGTAAGAACATCAGTACACTTCTGAGTAATTCTTTAGGAATAATGGCAGAAAAGCATCTTGCCTACCTTAACTTAATAATAAAGCTAAACTCCACAAAGTAAAATGAGCAAACAAATCTAGGTCTTATAACTTACCGCGTGCAACATTGCTCGTCCCTGGAACAACACAGCAGCGTAATCCCCAGCTAGCGTGATGACGTCAATGGGCGCGGGGTACTGCCGCCGTGCCGCGGCGCCGCCCGCCAGCGGGTAGAACCACGCCAAGGTACCGCTGGCACAGCACACGTGCGAGCCGCCCAAAGCGATCACGCTTGGCTCCGTGGGTAATGTATACGTGGCGAGGGCTGTTGGTTCCGCTAAGGATGATCGTTTTAAACACTTAAATAGACCCATCACTTGTCTTATACTAGTGTACTACTGTCAGATCAGAGGTATTACGTTTTTTTGCAGTGGCTTAAAATCCTGCCCCACTTCTAATAGAATACTTATACTCCATTCATCAAACGATATGTTCCCCAAACATCATAATTATACCCATTTTTAATCCCAACACAAAAACTGGTACGATTCTGTGCTTTGACAAAATATACGAGAAATTCAAGAAATAAATGCCTGTAATCTCTTTGTTTAATATAATTATGACATCACATACGAAACATCATGGCAACAAGAATTCCAGATTTTTAATAAAATGCATTTTTAAGTATTAATTCTGGAGTTCATCACAGTTTTAAGAATAGAAACCAACATAATAGTAGTGTATCCTTACATAATTAGCATATTACGTAATTTCTAGAATCGGGTATTGCAAATAAAGTAGGTACAGGTCAAGAAGGTATAGACCATTACTTACATTTATTAATAGGCTCAGGTTCATCACCAACAGCGATACACTGGTAAACGGTAGCTTCAGTGAGACTAGTCAATGTGATAACCCTAGTTCCATACGCGGCGTGTAGTGGCGGTAGGGCAGTCACGTAAACATTCAGGTAGGCCCGGCCCGCAGTCGCCAGGAGACGTCCGTCTGAACTCCATGCACAACGCTCGGCACCACCTGCAGGCATTACTGAGCCAGCTACCTCGCCGTTGTTCCATATTGCTATCAGTTTTAATCTAGAATATAATGCTCATTTGATCTCTATGGCTGAACAGAAATTTAAGATTAGCTCCAGTTTTTTTTTTATCTAAAAACTATCCATAATCTATCACCTTGTCACTATGACCAATGGTTTGGGTAATACATTTTTTTTTCTAACATAATTCTTATAAGAACATTGGACTTGTTGCTCGCAACTGCAATATTATTATTGTGAACACACATGGGTAAATAATAATAAAAATATTAACTTAATTAATTAGTAGAATAAAATAAGTTAATAATATTGAAACTCACTGTCCATCCCCACATGACGCTGCCAATCCACTACAAACTGCGACATCAGTCAGATTGTCTTTATGATTCTTCACCTGGAATAACTCCTCACCCACCTCCTTGATATGGGTGGATATGGCAATGATAAAACCAGCACTAAATCCTATCAATATGTAGCCATCTCCATACCATTTGTATGAGACTATGGACCCATAGCGCTGCTGAAAGGCTAGCTCAATCGGATTCTCTGGGTTCAGGAGATTATACAAATAAAGAGTTCTTTTGCCAACAACAAGACTTATCTGCAAAAGAAACAAAAAGATATATAAGTAAGTAATTATTCATTCCTTTGTCAAATCAATGAGTATCACTCATTAACAGCTTGTACTTCTACATAATTATATTTACTTAACTGAATTATTTTAGACTTACAGTATTCTCTCCAGCAACTCTTTCATCAGTCTTCATTTCTGAGAATTGCAAATCATTAGGAGCATCCCTCAAGGATATCACTCTTAAAGTGTCACCGTCAGAGTTGTTGATGGACAAGCTCTTATCTTCTGATGCCAAAACCAGGATACTGTCCTTGTTCCATGCCGCACATGTTATCTTCTTGGTGTGTTTACCAATTATTGGTATTCTCCTGAAATTCAAGATGTAATATTAAATCCAAGTTAATTTAAAAAACAATATTATGTGTCATACATACATATATTTGTTTGCAGGCCTAAGTCCAGCAGTGACGAATATGGGCTGATGATGATAATAAATAAATAAATAAAATAAATATTTCTGGACATTATTACACTGCGCCATCTATTTCCGTGGTAAGCAATGAGGCTTGTCTTATGGATACTAGTTGGTTGATAAACTACATAATACACCTTTTTTTTGTAAATACATATATATTATACATAGATACATCCATGACTCGGATACAAATGTTTATGCTCATCACACAAACATTTGACCATACTGGCAGTGTTAACTACCGCTGGACTAATCGGGTCGTCAATTCGTGATGATGATGATGATGATATATTTGTTTAATATAATAAGTTCTTGGGTGTGGATGGTAATTGGTTCCATTAGTCCTTAGAAACCTATGGGATTTTGAAAATATAGGGGAGGCCTTTTCACTAATGGACATCCTTTGACTTATATGATGATGATGAAGATGAAATAAATAATTATGACTAATATTTTAAGCTTAGATAAAAAATTAATTTTATTTATCTTTTTTTTTATAGTCGGTAAACAATTAAATAACAATCTCATACTTGTTGATGATATGCCTAGTGTCATTAAAACTTGAAAATCTTAGAAAATATTGCAAATGTACTTACTTAGTAGTATGATGATTATAGAGAGCTAGATTTCCTTTCGATGTTCCAACAGCCAGCAAAGGCTCGCCATAGGCCCATGCTATACATGATGGTGGTTCTCTGAGACCAGTCTCTATGTTGATGCGTTTGTTAGCATGGCACTCCCATAACAATACCGTGTTGCTGTTAGGTGTTATTATTGCAAGGTAGTCACCATCTTGGTCCCATTCCATACCTGCACAAAGACTGGTAAGAAAGAAAATGTTAATAGGTACTTTGAATACTGATAAACAGTACTATAACAATACCAAATTATCAATGTATGTGCACAAACATACTTTGTTTTGAAAATACAATTGACTTGGCTAAGCATCGTCATCATACCACATGTGTCCCATTAACAACGCCTCACAGAACAAACTCATTCCTGGTCTGGTTATTTGTCTAAGTCAAAGTTTATGTTTGTTTGTTTGTTAACGCAGGTAGGCATAAACTGTAGTCTAAGGCTACATTTTTTTCAAGAAATATGATGGTTTTTATAACTGAAATAGCATCTCACCCCTGCAGTTTCATTCTTTCCAGGAGTTGACCAGTTCTGTCATGTATAGCTACCGTAGCATCAGTCCCAGTAGTGGCCAGTAATGAGTGTGATTCACCTTTCTGCCACAAAAAGTATAACTCCCCCATCCCATGGGGCTGTTCTATGGTGTACAGTAACTGAAAAAACATGTTTTTGTATGATAAGGAGGCCAAAATCTATAATCTATAATTCATGTGAACCAAGTTTAAATAAACTTACTTTTGGAGTAGTCATTTTTGTATTTACGTCTTTAATTTTTTGGGACTATATTATCTACCAACAATATCTAGTTATTAACCAACACGTCCATTTCATTTTATAGAAATAGGGTAACAAAGCATAATCTTTTTTTGTTGTTGAATAATAGTTTCGTTGCTAAGCAACGTGAGATCAACTCAATCATTTCAAATTTCCAATCAATCATGCCACAGATTCACACAATCCACCTAAGTTCTTAAACCTGCGAGAATCAGTCGGTGATGATTACTAGGGATGACAATTTTTATTCGAATTATTTGATAGGTAATTACGACTCGGGTATCTATAAATCGATGTGTTCTATAACATCACCATGACAACATTGCATATATATAACATAATTACGTACCCAGGGCTGCCAGTAAACAACGATGTGACTAAACCATTTAGTATCTGCAATTATTAAAAATGTGATGGTATTATACCATATTATGTACCCATTGTATGTGGGATGACCCTTTTTCTTTAGCTCAATTCCCTCGATGATCATATACAGAGTCAGCGGACAACTTCTTGGCATGACCTTTTTTTTGGGAGCGTATTGCGTTGTACCGAATTAATTATTATACGCTAAATATTACCCAATAAAAATAACGAATGTGATTTTCTTGCAATAGCCCTTGAAGCACTGAAAACAAGACCTTTGAATCAATTCAATCATCATCATCAGCCTGTATTCGTCCACAACTCGACGCAGGCTAGGGATGATCAATATTAATCGATTTTTGATAAAAATCGATGAAACATCGATATTAGGATCTATAAAACATCAATGTATCGATGGTTTGAGAAAAATATGGGAACATTGTTAAATCGATCACAAGTAATTTTGCTATACAAACTAGGATGCCAAGCCACAAAATCCAAGGACTTTATACCTAAACAAAGTCCTTGACAAAATCTTTTTAAAACATACGAACTTCGAGCTCCGGAATCAGAAAAGGAACAGATTAAAAGAACAGAAAAAAAAACCTCTAATAAAGTTACTGTACCTCCAGAGCTAACATAAAAAATACTGGGAATGTTATTTATTCATTAATTTTTTAGAGAAAGAGCTTCACCAGAGGGCTTGCAAATGTGTTGCCGGCCTTTTAGTAATGAATATGCTCTCTTCTTCATGGTTCCCAGTCATACCGGTTCAGAAAGATCGCCAGCGACAACTGGTTCCACGGAGTGCTTGTGCGAGGCAGAAAATGCCTTATAAATAGCACTATTGTGGAACGCTGAACATTGAGGTGGTACGAATGAAGCGATGTCCGATGATGAATTTCAGCGGCCGGGATCAATCCAAACTTAGACTTAGGTGGAAGATGCAGAGTGATCCAAGATTAAGCAAATCACAAAGCCGATCAATGCCAACATCGATGTTTTCCTATAATCCATTATCCATCATCCCTAACGTAGGCATCCCCTAGGGAATGCCACAGGGCTCGATCTTCGGCTCTTTATCAATCATTTCAATCAATCAACTTAAATTCATGTCTCAAATGAATGCTTTTTAAGTCTGTAGGTTCATATTTCCTTTGTAAATATTAACTGTGCAGTCAACACAACAATCTTCGTTCTTTCATAATTATTTGGTGTGAATATTACTATTTTTTTCAAAACCATGACAGAAATAAATTTGTGGTGACTTTACCTAGCAATAAAATATAATAGTAACCGTACATGAAGTATATATGATTTTAGCCATTTACCTTGAATGAATGGTAATAATGAGCGAGAGGACATGTCAAGTCTATGTCAAAGTCAAACTGTCATTGTGTTGTCTACTTGTCTGTTGTCATTGTCAATAATGTCATGAACGATCACGGTCATATCGTAAACGTATGATCTACTTTCTACTTCAACATAATAAATTCCAATACATTAAAACTTTCTATTTATATTCTGACATAAACCCAAATTCAGTATGAAACAAAAACTAATGTTAATTGATAAGGTTCGTCTTAACTCTAGTCTCGGTTCTAAATGTACTCGCCTGTTACAACCGCAATATATTTCAATTTCTATATAAGCATGTTTTATCTATTTCAGATAATTCCTCACCATCTCGATAAAAATATACTAAGGAATCTAAAAAATGTGAATATATTTTATAAACACAATGAAAATAAATATATTGTGAGTGCCTTAAATAAAATAAGCCTAGGTGCCGCCGAAGATACCATGCTCTATCAAAAAAGCAATAGTGAACTTTCATTCGAAGTGGAAAGGGATACATTTGTACAAACTGTAATTGATAGTTTTAAGTCTTCTGAGATAAGAAATGTTAAACCAAAGAAAATAGTAATTGATTTTAGTTCACCAAATATTGCCAAGCCTTTTCATGCTGGCCATTTAAGATCTACAATCATAGGAAACTTCATTGCTAACATCAATACTTTTTTCGGCAATAAAGTTACTAGAATTAATTATTTAGGGGATTGGGGCACACAATTTGGGCTGCTCCAATGTGGTCTTAAAGCAAAGAATATTGATGTAAAAGATCTAAAGAATGATCCTATTAGAACTTTATATGATGCCTATGTATATGCTAACAAACTGGCATCAACAGACAACAATATACAACAAGAAGCCAGAAAATACTTTACAGATATAGAACAAGGCCAAATGAGTTTAGAAAGCTGGAAAAATATCAGAGAAGTTACTGTCCAGGAGTTAGAAAAAGTCTATCAGAGGCTAGGAATTCAATTTGATGCTTACCATTGGGAATCAGACTATAATGGTAAAGCCATAAAGAACATAATGGATTTGTTAGAAAAAGATAATATTATTTATGCTGATGAATCTGGAAAAAAGATTACAAGAATTAATAACAGGGATGTTACTGTATTGAAAAGTGATAATTCAACTCTGTATCTTTCTAGAGATATTGCAGCCTTGCTAGATAGACACAAAAAATATAACTTTGATAAAATGCTGTATGTAGTAGACAATGCTCAAACAGACCATTTTGCAGCTGTGTTTGAGGTTGTAAGACAAATTAATGACCAAATTACAGCAGGCTGTGAACATATCAAATTTGGGAGACTGAAAGGCATGAGCACCAGAACTGGAAATGTAGTATTTTTGAATGATATACTAGATGAAGCTAAGAGGAAAATGCATGAAAAACAAATGCTATCGAAAAGTAAGACTGACTAATATAAATAAATATCACAAATGTATCCCTAATGCGTTAGGTAGAAGTGTACTTGTTCAAAAATCTGGTATGGCAGAAGACTTGTCATTAACTAAACAGAAATCCCAACTAATGAAATTTTTACCAGATGCATCAACTCTTAATATACTAACTATTGCCTATATCCTATAAATAATTTGTAGCAAACATACACACATGTTAATACACTCTCACCCACACACCTTCCTGTGACTACTTCAAGTACATACACAGGCTTTTAACAAAAATTGAATACTTTTAACCCGCCATAACACACCAGAATTTAAAAAAAATACTATTTCCCATTATTTCGCAGATACAAGAAGTGCAGCCATGAATGAAGAAACATGTGATATATTAGGTACTTCAGCCGTCTTAATTAATGATTTGAAGCAGCGAAGACTGAAAGACTATGTCTTCAGCTGGAACAAAGTGTTGCAGAGTGAAGGTGACACTGCTATCAAACTACAATATCTACATTGCCGACTATGGAGTCTTGAACAAAACTGTGGTGTATCTTTACCTGATCACTGTGATCCAAACCATCTATCTGAGGAAGTCATAGGTGATGTTATTGCGGAATTAGCTAGTTTCGAACATGTACTTCATAGGTCATTAGAAGAATATGAAGCCTGTATTCTTGTTAACTATTTATTCCGCTTAGCCAGACATGTGAATAGAATGTTTAATGAATTAAAAGTAAAAAATGTTGATACAGATTTAGCAGCACAAAGATTACTAGTATTTCATTGTGCTAGACTAGTTGTTAAAACAGGATTAGAGATTTTAGGTATAAGACCTTTAAAAGAAATGTAAATAATTATATTAAGTATTATATTCATTTTATTTATTAACAAAATAAATTTTGTAGAGTATATAATGTTATTGTTATTTTGTTATTAATTCTTGGTTTTTGTATATTTATAGTATCTAATAATAGCGAAATACTTAAAAAGGCTACTCAATTTTATGTGGCCCTCAAACAGTGGTCATTCTGCAAGTGAAAGAAGAAATCACTATAATTGATAATTACTTGAAACTTTTTTTCGGGGTCAGAATAAATATTTTTCTTTTGGGATAGGTTAGAGATTAATAATTATGCTGCTCAGTTGGAGTTGAGCGGAATACAAGACGTAAAGTGACGTATCCACGAGACGATTTTTTGTGCTACATAAATTGCTGAAAAGAATGGCAAAAAGGGGACAAGGTTCTTCCCACCAGGAAAATATCTTGATTTCGAAAAAGCCGCCATGCCCCTCATGTAAATAAATAATATACCCATCCATATCAAAAATCAATTCGTGCTGAATTTAACCAAATAAAAGAATTTAATATTTTTATTTTAGTTTAATCAGTTAAATAATCTGCATAATCTAAAATTCGTTTAAATATTATATTATCCTTACTCTGTACCATAATATATAATATTAATTTTAAAATACCAAAATCGCGATAAAGAAATAGGGGGTGAAACACACTTTACGACCTATTCTCATGTCTCAGACCTACAAAATATAGGTACACAAAAAAATATTAAAAGTGCATAAGCCGTTTCGGAGGAGTTTGATAACAAACACTATGACACGAGATCTGTATGTATGTCTAGATAATCTAGCATCCATTTACACGTCTTGGATCACCTAATGGTAAAATCTCTTGGTTAGCCCTTATCTGTTACAGCACTTATCGTATAGGTAAACCTCTATTACCTATACGATAAGTGCTGTAACAATTATTTTCTATATCTTGAACATATAAAAATTCAAATAACACTTTGAGCATAGTTTTTTTAAAGACTGCAGCCAACTTCAAATTCATGTTCTCTGATAACTGAAAAGTAGTTATTTTTTTTTTTGTTATTTGTATTGTTTCTTATAAATTACAACAACATACATTTTAAAAACTATAAGATGGGAATTGTAATACGGGCGCAAAGCTTTAATACCATTTCTTTACGTATAAACATATAAAAATATATTACATGACTATACCAACACATTATTTTATAAATGGAAATTATTAAATAATAAGTTCCGAAAACTTTTAAATCTGGCTGAATAATATATGACTTATGCATTGGTTGTGAAAAGTGGAAGTAATTGTTGCTTCTTTATGGTCATCTCTATATCATAGACACTCTAGAGACACGTCGTATTGATGATGACCCCTCCCGATTTGGAGGGAACATTCAAAATTAAATATTGAAATCATGTTTCTATTTTATAAAAAACACGAATTAATATTAATACTAGTAGAAATAGTTAAATATTATTATAATATAGCTAAGAAAGTGGTTTTATAGCGGAGTAAATATACTTTTTCACATTAAATTTACTTTTACATGAATTAAGTACATTCGGCTAACTTCGGCAATGTTCGGCATTGTACGCTTGACGTCAGTACAATCGGACCGATCCTGCGTCAAATCGGTATTTCCGGCAGTCACGTGGTATGCGCGGACCAATCAGAACGCTTTCATATACTCTATATAGGCCGACATTTTCTGACAAGCGTAGAAAAAGTTTTCATCAACAGCCGCCATTTTGCGCTGGAGAGACTGAGAAGAATTTCGGAATTTGTCGTGTAAATTTTCTGTTTTTTCTTACATCATTTTATCATAAACTTTATCATTCCGTGTATTTTAAAGTGTTAAGTGAAATCGTGTTGTTCGATAGCGTAAATAAGTTCCATAAAGTAGCTAAAATCTGGTGATATTGTTTTCATTTATTGTGCTAGTTCCGACGAAGATGGTGAGAGGGTCTGTGTAGCTCTTCGATTCGGAGCTTTGTAATGGCGAATACTTGAGTGAGAAATTATAATATGTGCCTTCAATGGTGCGAAGGACATCGAACGATCGCTATGTGGGTGAATTACATTATGATGAATGACAAATCGCTCTAAAATGTTATTTCTTGAAGATATAAGACATAAAAGTGTTTTTTAAATCGGCGGGCCGACGAAATATTCACGACGGCTTACGTTTAGTAAACAGAGCCATGGCCGATGAGCCGCCTAACAAGCGGCCTAAAATGATCCGGGACCCTTTTCAGGGTCCCTCGGACTCCGGTGAGTATTTTATTATTTCATTACAGAGTTTGCAAAGTGTTAGAATAGTGTTCTGTCATATTATCTTTCTTAGATTTTTGACATTTTGCCGTCGTTCTTGTTAGCGCCTCGCAAGTTTTGCGTCGTATTATTGTGTCTTACCTTATGAAATCAGATAATATACGTTTAACTTGATATTTTATCAGTTTACTATGTACAATAATAGAGTATTTTGGTTATTTCATTTATTATATTGTAGAAAATGCAACTTTTGATACATTGTTTTAGGGTGTACATTTTGTATGTAATGTAGAGCAATATAATTTATTTATAATATTTTAATGATATTTGAAGCATTCAGTCCATATTTACAAAATATTCTAATATTGTTATGGTTTCTTACAGTTAATATAGATTTTTCATTCAGTATATGACAAGAGGGTCAATATACTTAGTAAAGTGTGATGAGAAACTATATATATTTTTTTTTTACTATTAATAATACTTGAAAAGAAGCAAAAGCATACAATATGCTAGAGTTTATTCAGAAATTTTGGTTATTATTTCAAAATATTGCAATAGATTGGTTGACCCACATAATATTTCAGTTTCTTAGGACATGATATTTTTCATCAAAAATTAATATATGGTGATAGAAAGCTGTATAATTATGTGTATCCACATGTTTTATATTATTTTGAATGTGTTATTGATAAGAACATAACCTCTATAATACATGCTGGCAAAATACAATGCAAGGCCACTAAACAAGCCAGAAACATATTTCAATTTTAGAAAAGCAGGTATTTTGTTTTCACAAATTATACTGTATTTATGGACTTTTGAAACCCCAATAATGTAGTTCTTTATATTTATATATAGAATATTATCATTTTATTTACATTTCTAACTTATAAAATACAACTTTTATTTATTTATCTATAAATAATTAAAATAATTCTTATGTGTTATAAATGTATTATTGATGGGATTATAGAGAGTACACTAAACAAAAATATGAATTAAAATCTGATTTAGAATCTTATACAAAAATTGTTTTCCTAAAATATTTGCTTGTTTGTAATACTAGTCTTATTTTGTGTTTTATGTTATTGTTTTGATATTGGTAATTTTTTAATTTTCTTATTTTATATGGTTATTTATTTAAACACTGAATTTAAGACAACAAGGTACAGTATGGTCAAACATGTTAGTTTTTACTTAAAACTTACTTTAACTTTTATTTCAAGATATTTATTAATTTTTTTATGATATTTAGGTACATATGCTTGAACAATAAAGTGATGATTTTCTTTTTATTTCCTGGCAGTTATCTTTTTGTATTGTTAAAACACTTGTAATAAATATGAGATAGAAAAGTAAACATTTATGAACACAGAAAAATCTAAAAAAGATTTTGTCTTATCGTTTTATAAAAAATATTATAAAATGTATTTAAATTATGAAAAATATTTTATGTAAAAATATTGAGAAATACAGTAATAACATTTTAGTTTTGGAGTGTACACAATTATTTTTATTTTATTTTCATTTACCTGCTTAGAAAGTTATTTATTGTTTGTTGTACTCTTTTTTGTTTGAATTAGCATAAGATATGATGTCCGTAGTCAATCTGTATTTATATTAGTTATGAAAAAATTGTTTATTAAAAGTTAAAATTTCATCAATAGTAACTATTTTAGTTTTATTACAAAAAGCACTAAACCAATAATTTCGAAAAATATATTTTAATATCTACCCCTACGAAGACAAAGATTTAGTTATAAGGTTTGTCATTTGTTAGCAATTTAAAAAAACATTTTTTTTTAAACTTTAATTTATTCACATAATTCGCATTCACTGTAGGTTAAAGTAATTAATAAGGCAATTAAATTTTTTAATTAAGTTCTTTTCTGAGGAGAATGCAAATTTTAGTGGTTAAAATCTGTCCAAAAATGTTTCCTGTTGAATGTAGTCTTAATGTATTTTCAATCTCATTACTAGCAGAACATGTTGTGAAATGTGAGTTGCACAAAATTCATTTTTGATATTTTATTTTAATTTCTAGTTAATGAGAGTACTATTTCACATAACACTAAATAAATATAGCTCTAGGACTATCATCATCATCATCATCATTTCAACCATTTGACATCCATTGCTGGACATAGGTCTAGGACTATAATAAGAAACAATAAAAACACGTTTTTTATTTTTGCTTGAAATGCATCACTTTTTTTTTGCTGTTCGTACACTAAATCCTTGCAATTGTTTGTTTCAGTAGATGGGTTTTCGAACCTCGACATGTTCGACCTAGAAAAGGACCTCCCTGATGAGTTGATGGGAGGTTCCTGGGCTGAACAGACCGGAGTCACAGGTCCCAAACCCCCTGCACAGGGTCCAGGGCCTGGGGGACAAATGTCCCAACAGCAACAGCTCAACGGGGATGACCCAACAGCTGCTATGCACAGACAAATCAACAATCACCTAATACAACAAGTGAGTATCTGGGACTGATGGCATCTCAATAATTATTTCCCTTTTATTATCTTAAGATTTAAAATTTGATGTCCTGTAAAATTTAATCAAATAAGCATGGGCGGGCACTTAAAAAAAAGTTATTTTTTTAAAGTAGACTGAATTTGGCAAAAGCATGTTGAGTGGAAAACATGCTTTTGCCAAATAATGAAAAAATGTTTACAACAATATGCTACCGATGCTATCTTTATTTTCTATATTATAAATTGACTTTATAGTATAAAAATTTCCAGTACTCATAATAAGAGTTAATAACTATACATATCAAACAAGTCACAATTTGATTTATAAAAATAAAATTTTTAGAACCCTCATTTGATTTAATATAATGTGGTATAAATCATTAAGTAATATTGATACCTAAATTAATACTTTAGATTTTCATTAAGGTGGAAGCTCCACACTAGCCCGCAAAATTCAAATTTTCGTACGTTTTTTGCAATTTGCCAGTCATTGTCAGACTGAACATTAAACAAAATATGATTCGCGCCTGTAATAGGTATTTAGTTACTTCCACCTTTAGATCTATATTTTAGAAAAAAATAATATTACTCACATTCCTTATAAATGGTACCAATTAGGTATATTTAAGATAATATATTATAAATTACATCATAATATATTGTATTATAAAGATATTGTCATTTAAGCATATTATGTAAAAACTGACAACCCTTAAACAGTCAAACTAATCCGTAAAATTCTACTTTAATTCAAATATATTATCTAAGTGAATTAGATTGAATCATAGACTACTTGAATTTACTTAAGTAACAGAATTAATATTTTATTTTGTACTACCAATGTGGACTGGCATTGCATGGGTAGCACAGTAACCTTAATTAAAACCCTGCCCATGAATCACTCCATTCATTGATGAATACCATGGTTTTGAGAGTTTTCAGACCGAAAAGCCTTAATTATTTTTTATGTGAACATTAGATGTATGACAATTCCGTTTATGCAGGACAAACTCTTCAGTCTTGGAATTATAGTCTTCGATTTATATTTAATAGAATCTATGCTAAAGTTGTAAGCAGCTGGCAGGATCCAGCCATTTTCTCATTTAAAATATGTTATAAAAAATATTTTTCAAATATCTGTTAATGTTCCGCTCATTCTGTGTAAATTGGATTGTCAATCATTTACGAAATGAATATTTAAGAATGTTTTAAAAATTTATTCACAGGCCATATTAATAGTGTATGTCGTGTGTTGGTCTTTTCACAGGGCAACAAAGGCTTAGTAAGCCACAACAATCCATTAGGGTTGAGTAATTTAGGTAGTAAGAGTCCAAACTTACAGTCACCTCCAAATGTGTCTGTATCAAAGGACCTCATGGGTGGCATGCACCCGCAACTAATGCCAAATACGAGTCATCCAAATCAGCTGCACTCCACCATGCCGATGAGTTCAATTCAAGGAGGAATGAATGTGGCTAATGTCGGCGGGAACATGATAGTGACCAATAGTAATATGACGGGCGCTGGCATTCTTGGTAGTGGAATCATCAACAGCGTCAACAAGCAACTACCCACGCTTATGGGCGCCAATCATCATGGGACGCCGCCTCACCATCCGCATGCCCAGGTGACTACTAATCCTAATATGCTCTATATTTCATCGAAGACAAAGCATTTAATGTAAAAGATAATATTGAACCTGACAATTCATTTTGCGTCTATTCCCAACCGTTTTTCAAGAACTGATTGTATTGATGTTACATACACCAAAATCAAATAAAAAAATATGATATATATGTGCATTATTGAAATAGACGATATGTTTATCAGTATTTTTCGAGAGGTAGGGCGAGATTCCTCGCTCAAATTGAGCTGCCCGACCACCGCCTTACAGGAGATCGCAGTCAAATAAAAATAATTGTGTTTCTGTGAGTGAGTAAGGTTACCAGAGCTCGTTGGGGGAGTGACTATTCTGACAGCATGGGAATTCCGATTCCAGTCAGTTTAGTAACTCCCTATTTTAAGAAACCTATCCGGTTTCTATAGGGTCGGCAACGCGGGAGCGACGCCTCTGGTGTTGCAAACGTCTATAGGCTACGGTTAACTGCTTGCCATCAGGCGGGCCGTAAGCTTTTTGCCACCCTTGTAGTATATAAAAAAAAGTACATATTGTACTACAAATATATACGGTATATCATCAAAAATACCAGTACTCCTATTTTATGATTTGGAAATTCACATCATCTTCCACGAGATGGACGAAAGTAATATGGTGTTATGCGCTAGGGGATGCAAAACGGCCCGCTGAGCGGGCGCGTCGGTGTGGGCATGGGCGCGGGGAATATGCGCTCGGCGCTGCAGCACCACCCGCGCATGCCGGCGCCGGGCGGCGGCGGGCACCCGCTGGCGCCGTACCACCCGCCCTACGCGCAGTCGGCGCAGGGCCCCGGCGTGCCGCCCGTGCCGCGCGTGGCCGCGGCGCAGGGCCCCGGGGTGCGGTTCGGGCCGCCGGCGGACGCGGGCGGCGGCGGCGCGGCGCAGGCCGTCCCGCCCGCGCCCTCGCCGCAGACGCCGGGCGCGCCGGCGGGCGGACAGTCGCAGCCGCAGGCCGCCACGCAGGCGCCCTCCTCGCAGCCCTCCACCGCCTCGCAACCCCCCACCTCTGGCTCCATTGCCGATCCGGAGAAGCGGAAACTTATACAGCAACAACTCGTGCTGCTGCTGCACGCGCACAAGTGTCAGCGGCGCGAGTCACAGTCCAATGGCGAGACGTGGCAGTGCACGTTACCGCATTGTAAGACTATGAAAGGTGTTCTCAACCATATGATGTCTTGTCAGGTATATATTATTGTTATATTAAATTTTATCACATGCAATATGTATTTCATACACATTGCATGTAATAAATATGCATGTTATATGGAAGAAACACAGTTTAAAAAGTGTATTTTCAAACAACCAAGAATGTTACTAATTAGTAGTAGTTACTAGTTATAATGTAGAGAACCTCAATGTATCTGAAAATTTTCAACTGTAGTATTTAGTGTAGTATTTATGGCAAAAAAAATAACCTGACATGGTTATATAACACATTAATATAAATAATATGAGTATAAGTATTTTAATCTTTTTTAAATATCTAAACTTGGGTATTGTTTACAGGCTGGTAAGAATTGTGCGGTACCACACTGTTCATCATCGAGACAAATAATCAATCACTGGAAACATTGTAATAAAAATGACTGTCCAGTTTGCTTGCCGCTGAAACAAGCAGATAGGACTAGAAATATGAATGGTAAGTATAATTGGATATTTAGGGTTTAATCAGTGAGCCTGAGGCCAATTTAACTGATGAATTGTACTCTTTCACAGCAGCGGCAGTGACACATACGACAGCCGGAGTAAGTACCGGTAATGTCGGAGGCGTCGGCGGCGTGGGCCCTGTGCCAGGTGTGGGCGGGGTCGGCGGGGTCGGCGCCGCGGGGAACGCCATGGGCGGCGTGAACCAGATGGGCGGACTGGGCGCCGGCGGGGCGGGCGGCGCCACTGCCGCAGCGCCCTCACCCGCGCCCAGCACGCAGGGCGCCGACATGAAGCGCGCGTACGAGGCGCTGGGCATCGCGTGCCCCACGTCCGTGTCCGGCATGGTGGGCGGCGGGTTCCCGCGCGCGCCTCTATCGCGCATGCCCGTGCCTCGACCGCCCAACCTCTCCGACGTCGTGCCCCAACAGCAACAGACTATGTCGCTCTTTGCCCAACAACCTTCCGACCTACAGCAACAGCAACAACAGCAGCAGTTGGTGAGCAATTATTGTATCTTATGATTGGTACCTTACTATGAATACTAAGGTATTACAGAATATGCTTATTCCGAGTTTTATTTTTGTGCAGATGGGCGGCGCACTGCAGCTACCGGGCGGAGCCGTAACCGCCAACCCAGTATCTGGCACCAAAGAGTGGCACCATTCTATTACGGCTGATCTCAGAAACCACCTCGTTCACAAACTGTGAGTTGTTGATTTTTTATATATTGAATTATTTTTTTGATGTCGGTTTTGAGACACGTCGATGACAGTGTGAATTTTCTCAGGGTGCAAGCTATTTTTCCCACACCGGACCCGACTGCGATGTTAGATAAGCGTATGCATAATCTGGTCGCATACGCGAGAAAAGTTGAAGGAGACATGTACGAAATGGCGAGCACGCGATCTGAGTACTACCACTTGCTCGCAGAGAAGATTTATAAAATTCAAAAAGAACTGGAAGAGAAGAGACAAAAACGGAAGGAGCAGCAACAGTTGCAGGCGCAACAGCAACAGGCAGCGCAACAACAACAGCAACAAGTTGCGCAACTGCAACAGCAACAACAACAGCAACAACAACAACAGCAGCAGCAGCAGCAGCAACAACAACAACAACAACAACAACAGCAGCAGCAGCAGCAGCAACAGCAACAACCTGTGAGTGTGATGTCTGGGGGTGGCGTTCTTGGTGGAGTCGGTGGACCCAGGCCGGGAGGCACGGGCCCTCTGGCGCGGCCCGCATTGCCCGCTATGGCCGCGCAGCCCGCCTTGCCCACTATGCGCATACCCTCGCCCGGCATCGCGCTCTCCATGCCCGCCAATCGCATGGCTTTCCAGAGCAACCTCGTGGGACCGCCTGGCCCGAGTCCCAACCAGATGCCGCAGACACCGAACGGCGGGAGCGTGGGCAACCCGGGCATGTCGCCGTTCGGGCAGCCGATGACGTCGCCCGCGCCGCAGTACCCGTCGTTGCATTCGAACGGTCCCGCGCCGCTCGCGTCGCCCGGCCACCCGGACGCCAAGGTGCGGCTGCTGGGCAGCGCGGTGCAGAGCCCGTTCGTGAACCACGCCGCGTTCGGGCGCGCGGAGGCGGCGGCGTCCCCGGCGGGCGCGGCGGGCGCGGCGCCGGGCACGCCGGCCACGCCGCTCGCGCACCCCGAGCACCCCTCCCCCGCGCCGCCGCCCCGCGCGCCCTCCTCCTCCATCTCCTCGCACATGGCCGCTATCGCCGCCTGCACCTCCGCTGATGACAGGTATTCTTTTTTCAAATCAAATATATCATAACTTTAAACGTCCATATTATTTTATGTTGCGATATTAATTCAACTGTTATCTTTCGGGCAGTCCGAGTGACGAGGGTCGCATCAAACAAGAATCCGACGACGTCCGCGTCAAGGAGGAGCCGGAAGAGGACTGCGGCGGCAAGGGTATGCGCGACGAGACGCCGGACAAAGACGCCGAGCGACCGGACTTCAACGTTAAAACCGAAATCAAGACGGAAATCAAACAAGAAGTGAAGGAAGAGCCCGGGGAGACCAGCGTCGGTAGTGACTCGGCGAGCGGAGAGCGCGGCTCGCGGCGAACCTTTGTATTTAAGCCGGAAGAACTCCGAGTCGCTCTCATGCCAACACTAGAGAAATTATTCCGACAAGACCCCGAGTCCTTACCCTTCAGACAGCCGGTCGACGCTCAAGCGCTCGGCATACCGGACTATTTCGACATCGTCACCAAACCTATTGACTTGTCGACTATCAAATTAAAGCTGGATCGCGGCGAATATAGAGATCCGTGGGAGTACGTCGACGATGTCTGGCTCATGTTTGATAACGCGTGGCTTTACAATCGCAAGAACTCCAGAGTTTATAGATATTGTACTAAGGTTAGTATCACCCTTTACTGTATAACCTGTTCCGATTATTTATTTGCACTTGACAACTAATCAGTTTCATAGCATAGATTTTGTCTTATTTATTGATTATAATGGTTTTACCGTGTTACCGTATTTCAGATCGATGGATTTTTTTTAGAACAATAATTAATTTAATTTATTTTAAATTTATTTGCAAAATATATTGATGTTGATTCAACCTAAATTATAATCATAATAAATTGCAATTTAATACACTATTTTTTCAGCCTTAAGAATCGATAGGTTCCACTTTACTTCGATCCACACTGATATAAGATTCAAAACCAAATGATTTTCATTAACTATTGAAACCCATCAAACACGCGCTAGTATAGTGTGTAACTCACAAATTCATTTACTGAGGCATAATAATATTATGTCTGTGAGCTTTTTCATACTCAAACAAGAAATACGAAAGCGCGCCTCCATACGACCGTTGGTCTCAGTTCATCTAGCATCAGTTACCAGTGGAACCTAATACTAAATTGATATGTTTAATAAAAAAAAAAAGATTAATTTTTAATGCATTCTTTTATTTTTAGCTGTCGGAAGTGTTCGAGTTAGAAATAGATCCTGTAATGCAAAGCCTTGGTTACTGCTGCGGTAGAAAGTACACATTCAATCCTCAAGTTTTATGTTGCTATGGCAAACAGCTGTGTACAATACCAAGGGACGCAAAGTACTTCAGTTACCAGAATAGGTAAGCGACAATTTACAATATAAAGTAAGATACTATATAATTATCGAATATCTAATATCTTTCCAATATTGCCTCGTAACTAAAATAACTTATCTCGTTATGTTTCATTAGGGGTTTTGTTTTTATCTGATTTTGATGCAGATAAGTAAATGAATGGGGTTTCTTTTTTAACTCTTGTACAGAAACAACCTCTGTTTAAAATGTGGTGTTACTTTTTTTAGTGAAAGTCATGGATATGTCATATGAAAGTTCCCCATTTAATTATTCATCATCATCAGATCAGTCAAACGATGTCAACTGCTGAACATAAGTCTCATAGTAGAGGCTTTTGTTCATTCAATGATTACTCTGTTCTAATTTACCTATATTTTAATAATTTAAATACCTACATTTCCTTTTGTTTGTTTTGTTGTGCTTATAATTTGTATTGTTGTTTTTAAAGTCCTTGTTTTACACAAAAATACACACATTACAATGTTAGTTCAGCTTTACTTATTCTCTGACTAACGCTTTTGCTGGCTTAAATTTTCCTTCATTTGGTGTGCCCACATTATAATGGGAAATGTTACTAAAATACCCTTATTTGTGTGTGCTAAAAGGTTACTAATTGTATATGCTCTATGTGATATGACTTTCAAGTATATCCATTATTATATTCATAATTTTAAAGTATATACCATTTCACTGAATTCCATGTTTTTAACTTATGTGAAGAACTCTAAAAGAACTAGAACTCCAAATAAAAACCGTCAACAGGCGCGAGGTGAAGTTGTAGAATCACAGAATAGAAAATAAATAAAACTTTCATAAAAAAAATTATTAGCATCTTTACACAGTTGAATTCAAAACTGACTGCATCACACAAAATTATATTGAAGCCTAACAAGTCTTTGAAAACCTAAGTGGATCTCATAATGGGTACTTTTTGTAGCAATCCATTGTTAGTGTAATTGCTTATGATTGCAATATATATTTTTTACTACCTGTTATGTCTCGAAAACATATTTATAAAATAAAACGGTAACATTGCAATCTAACGGATACCCTATCGCAATGTTTCACGTCTTGGATATTTTTAATCCGCCATACGCCAATATGAAATAATATTTATTATGTGCTATAATGGAATTAATATAAATTAGATTTTTATTATGCAACGCGTGTATTAACGCAGAACTAATCTTCAATAACTGCAATTAATTGCATTGCTATAAATAAGTACACATTTTATTTCTGTTACGTTTACTTGATAAAATCATTGTATCTATGTAGTTGATTTTGTAACTTGAGTGTTGCTTACTAGCCATCGCGTAACAAAGGAATATGAGATTGGCATTCGTCGTTCATCAGTAAATTGACACTTATTTAGTCAAATGTGTAGGGTGACGCTAACATGAGAATAAATATAAAAACTTATATAATATTATTCATGTTCACGATTACTCACAGTTTAATCTAAAAATATTACATATTTTCTTAGTATTTTTTCTCGCTGTTTTTATTAATCAGAAGGTTTTCTTAAAAGCAACCTTATTCCTCTATTATTTAAAACTTAAAAAAATATAAAGCAAGAATAAATTTATAGAATACTTAATTACATGTCTCAATATATAAAAAAACTTCCTTGTCTATATTAAATGTTGAAAATGTAGACGTGAATTCTAGTCGTATTCAGAATTGATGAAAAAAGTAGCTTTTCATAAGTTTTGAATTTAATTCACTTGTTAATTATTGAAATATTTATATCGTAGCATAAGTCATATTGGTCAGCATTGACCTCGTACAAACAACTAGTAACATATTAACGGCTACAAATTCATTTGACATTGTTTAATATTTCAATTCTCATTGCATTGGTCGGCCGTGGTAACGTTCTATATACAAATATTGCATTTAGAATGCTATGATCGATTTTCTTCAAATAAACAAAGGTAACGATCACATTAGGACGTAAGATGGGGTTGTATGAATATATTTGAATTATGAGTATCGGTTTTAGTTTAGTTTTGTAGACCACCTATTTATGCAGGTAAAACAATAAATTGAAGCTTTATTTTCGATTGATCGTTTGTTAGCTGTCATTGTTGATGTCTAAACAGACGTTGGCAGAAATCTATCTGTACCCCGCGAGTGTGAGAAAGTAATTTATTAAAAAAACATTAAATCGCGGCTTTCTATAACGATGTTTAGTAATTTCGAATAGAAATTCATAAAATTTCTTAATAGAAGTTTCTAGAACTGAGTGAACGCATATAAAAATATCTAAATGACTCTCAACTAATTACCTGTTAAATGCTCTATATCTGAGTAATGAGTTGTTTGGTTCAAAGGCGCCGTTAATGTTTCTACGTAGCGTTGTTTCAATTGCCATAAATATTTATCAGTTTCATAGATTAAATCCAAGTTGGTGATATAATAAAGCAACTAAATTACATTAAAAATAAAAAAGTTGCTAGTATGAATACTGGTTCATACTACCAACTTTTGTATAAGAATATACTAATATTCTTAACCAAACCATCAACTAAAAATTGTACGAAATTGGAAAAAAGATTCACTGGCTGATAGTTAAAATACTATAGTACCTAAATACAACTAATGTTAATATAACGTGAAAATAACGGCATACCAATGTTTTATTCGGGAACACGAACATTACATAAATAAAAATTCCATTAAACTAAAAGCTTTGTGTAACTATTTTATAACTGCTGCTGCTATATAATTTCATCAAAAACTCTAATAGAAAAATACAGACACAATATTTAATATTGGCAGAAATATTGATGCCTTAGTCAGATTACTATATAATATTTTAATTAATAACGATACATAACACATACACAAAGAAGACTTTATCAATTCTTATTTTACTGTTACACTGTTCTTGTTCTATATTTATTTATTTAATAAAACAAACATACTTTATAGTTATGTACTATCCAATAAGCATCCTATTTATTTAATAAATTGATTATTTTAACCAAAAAGGGTATATACATTGTCCCAATAGCGACAGTAGTAATCTACTGCAAAAAATATTCTTTCAGTAAAAATACGTTTTCTAAGAGGACTGTTCAACTTTATGACGGAACTACTACTTTTAGAGTTAATAGAACCAAACATAAGTTCTTTCTAAATAGTGATACGAGGCCGTACCTCAAGATCATAGAATTTTAGGGAGAATGCCACTGTGTAGTTTACCTAAACACATAATGGTGCGGCCTCAGAGATGTAAACTACAAAGTTCTATGCTGCAATCGATATCATTCAGATCACCATTCAGAGGACCTTAAACCTTGTGCAAAGATTTTCTTTATCAGAAAAAGTAACGCCTGATGAATATTTCGGCCACAGTGGCTGCATTAATGCTAGGTTATGCTAATTGGGAGCTTTGTCGTGCTGTTCGTTTATGTACTCTAATATCACTAGCATATCCAGCTTTAGCTAAAATATTCCATTTACAAAATGGATAAATAAAAGCTCCCTTCATGTGGACAAGACCCCTTTTTACAGTCCAATTTTGTGCCTGCTATTCGCAGACCTCGTTGTGTTCTGCATATTCTTGTGACCAATCTCTTATCATATAATCTAGAGTTTTACCTAATGTCCGACCTAAATCAGGACAGTCTTCTTAAGAAACTGTAGCTTTATTGTTAGGATATGATTTTGGTATTATTTGTACTGAATAACATGTGTTACATTCATTCTGTGCTCTCTTCCTATCGTCTATTAATGTCAAATTATGCTGCTTAAACGATTGGATTG
Source organism: Craniophora ligustri (assembly GCA_905163465.1). NCBI lineage: Eukaryota > Metazoa > Arthropoda > Insecta > Lepidoptera > Noctuidae > Craniophora > Craniophora ligustri. The sequence continues at coordinate 3,333,070 of LR990960.1, forward strand.
TATAAAATGTGTCGGAAACAATTATTTTTTCTGTTACCTAACTAAGAAGAGATAGTTGTTTCACATCAAAATTTTGCTCATAGACATCTCAATGTGTTAAAACTTGTAACAGAAGGACTACCCGGATATGTGAATGAAGAAACTACATCTACAGCCGAGCTTTACCGAACGCTTACACAACGCAGGTAAAATTAAGCGTATGCATACGGTATCCAAAACTGTAAGGAGCATGATTTATAAAAACCAAAATATCGTCAATATATTGATGGCCACCGAATAAAAAAGATGGCCTGAAACTAAGATATAAAATAATTATCAGAAACCATGCAAGTATTTTCGGTGATATTGTCGATTGGCATGCGTTTATTGCGAGTAAGCATTTGGTAAAGCTCCAGGCTTGAATATCAAAATTGAATAGTTACAAGTGAATTGTATTGTTTGACGTGTCTATGTAAGGGCCGCTGTCTCATGTCACGGGCTATTTGTTGACCCATCGTGTGCTCTGCCCACTGTCTAACAATTAACCCTTTTTATGTTCTCATTGCTTACTAAATTTTTTTCGCCCTCTCCACGCACGTCCTTGCCTGCACACAAACGTTCCTGTACACGCTCGCTTCACAACACTACCGCTACATGGACGTTATGAATAAAGTCTAAAAGCGTATGGGGTTGTCTCCGATAGATACACCTTCTGCCAGAAATGCTTCAATGACATCCAGGGCGACACCGTCACGCTCGGCGATGACCCTCTGCAGCCTCAAACGTGAGTATAACTTAAATATTCTGTCTGTGACTGAAATATCAATCTTTATATATGTGTTCCTAATAAATTTCGAAATACTTTGATTAAAGAAATTTCACACGAAGACTGATATGCGGTGAATATTTCAGTGCAATCAAGAAGGATCAATTCAAAGAAATGAAAAATGATCACCTAGAACAAGAACCATTTGTTGTGTGTATGGATTGTGGGAGGAAGCAGCACCAGATATGTGTGCTGCACCACGATTCAATATGGCCCCTGGGCTTCTGCTGTGATAATTGTTTGAAGAAGAAAGGGGCTAAACGGAAAGAGAACAAATTCTCCGCTAAAAAACTTCCTCCTTCCAAACTTGGCATTTATATTGAAACAAGAATCAATAATTTCCTTAAGAAAAAAGAGGCTGGCGCTGGTGAAGTGCATATCAGGGTGGTTGCATCGTCTGATAAGGTGAGATACATATTGTTAACACACCGTGTACGCTATTTCTTTTGGCTTGTTGTAATGATTCGGAAATTGACTTATCTGGACCTTTTTTTCTGGTGGCTTTAAGTTCGTTTGTTATTAATATACTAACTTTGAGTTTGACTCTATTGCTGGCAGCTTACGACGAAAATTTGTTTATTTCTTTGACAATTTACTAAAGTTTTGTTAATATTTCAGATGGTGGAAGTAAAACCCGGAATGAGATCGAGATTCGTAGAATCTGGTGAACTGTGCGCCGAGTTTCCGTACCGAGCCAAAGCGTTGTTTGCATTTGAAGAGGTCGATGGTACCGACATTTGTTTCTTTGGCATGCACGTGCAGGTGAGTCATTTTATTCTATTGCACAAGTATTACTACTCTTGCAAGATTTGATCGAACAAATTTTATAGAATAATTTATTTATATAGAATCTAAATAAATTTCATCTCAAATCTGTGTTCTAAAATTTTAGAGATTTATTAATTCATATGCGTTTGTAAAATTAATTTTATAAATAGTGTACAAATGTTATGCAATATTTTTAATTCCCTTTTCTAATAATTATTTGTTAATGATTCATTTCTACTTGGCTCTTGTTTGAATCTGAACCAATCACTAAGATAAATAATCACGAAATCTTTACTAAATTCTCATTCGACTCAAATCAAATTTATATTTCCAACTCTATAGTAAAATACTTCTATTTCAGGAATACGGTAGTGAAAGTCCGTCACCTAACACGAGGCGTGTATACATAGCATATCTAGACTCTGTACATTTCTTCCAACCGCGGCAGTACAGAACTGCCGTCTATCATGAGATTTTATTAGGATACTTAGACTACGCCAAGCAACTGGGCTACACAATGGCCCACATCTGGGCGTGTCCACCCTCAGAAGGTGACGACTATATTTTCCACTGCCATCCGCCTGAACAAAAAATTCCTAAACCTAAAAGGTTACAAGAGTGGTATAAGAAAATGTTAGATAAGGGGATCATAGAAAGGATAATACTAGATTATAAAGACATACTCAAGCAAGCTATGGAGGACAATATCTCGTCAGCGGCGGAACTGCCTTATTTTGAAGGCGACTTCTGGCCCAACGTCCTTGAGGAGTCCATCAAGGAGTTGGATCAGGAGGAGGAAGAGAAGAGAAAGCAAGCGGAAGCCGCTGAGGCAGTGGTCAGTATCAAGTATATGATAGATTTTATGGTTTTTGCACGTTGTGAATAACACCAGGCCGTTTATCTGTGCCTAAGTTACACAAAAAACAACTCTTCTGTAGAATTTGGATTCCTGATTTACGTCACTAAATATGACGAGACGGCACGGTTTTAGAAACAAGCATGAAAATTAAGGTTTGCACTTAAAAATAAACAATTTAACTTGGCACTTGTTTCGGTATCAGAAAATTGTAACTATGTGTTTGATGCTATTGTATAATATAATCGCTTGGATTTTTGGCATGAGACAATATTTCTAACATGTTTTTTAGATATTCCAGTCCTCTGAGGAAAATGAGCAAGGTCCTGATGGTAAGAAGAAAGGCCAGAAGAAGGCGAAAAAGTCGAACAAGTCGAAGGCAGCGCAGCGAAAGAATAGTAAGAAGCAAAGCGATCAGCAGCAGGGCAGTGATCTCAGTGCAAAGATTTTTGCCACCATGGAGAAGCACAAGGAAGTGTTCTTCGTTATTAGGCTACATTCCGCACAATCTGCTGCCAGTTTAGCGGTAAGTTTATTTGTTATGACCGCTGTATATGCTTAACTTTCTGTGATTTAATTAATTTAGCGACAAATACTCTGGTCCAAAGCACATCGCGCAGCCGTTGAGGGCAATAAAACTCACTTTTCATTTTATTGTTAACTGTAAATTAATCTATAGTGAAGAATGAGATTGAGCGATGCCTGAGTAGTATGGGCCGTGACAAAAGTCTTTACAAAAGCTGTAAGCTTATTAAAACAAATTATCGGGCGCAATTTACGGTTGCGACTGACTTTTATAACATCGCGTACATGCACGAGCAATAAGTCAAGCGGCCTTGAGTGAGTGAGAGTAGCTCGGTCCTCGGATGTTTTTATAAATCGCACGCGACTTTCGACACAATGTACAGATTACTCAGTCGCGTCCAATAGTTTGTTTTCAACTTTACAGATAACATAATTATATGGCGAGAACCGCAGTTTCCTTAAATTTTCCAATACTTAAATTTTTGACAAATATTTATACAAAAGTGCTCAGTCTACCAAAAAAGCTAAACTACAGGACTATCCTTTTTAAAACACACTACAGAGGTTGTGACTTATTAGTTCGGTAAATTTTTCAGTTCTACTTTCTAAGTCAATGCGTGTCTTAAATTATCTTGATTATTTGAGTAAGTATGATAAACAATCTGGTTTGTTTGCGCAGCCGATCCAAGACCCGGACCCGCTAATCAACTGCGACCTGATGGACGGGCGCGACGCGTTCCTGACGATGGCTCGCGACCGACACTACGAGTTCTCGTCCACGCGCCGGGCGCGGTTCTCCACGCTGTGCATGTTGTACGAGCTGCACAACCAGGGCACCGACAAGTTCGTGTACACCTGCAACAGCTGCAAGTCGCACGTCGAGACGCGCTACCACTGCACCGTCTGCGACGACTTCGACCTGTGCGTGCCCTGCCACGAGAAGGAGGGCCATCCGCACAAGATGGAGAAGCTCGGCCTCGACATCGACGTGGGCTCCTCTCCTGGCGACATGAAGCAGGCCAACCCGCAAGAGGCGCGCAAGCTGTCCATCCAACGCTGCATCCAGTCCCTGGTGCACGCATGCCAGTGCCGCGACGCCAACTGCCGCTTGCCGTCCTGCCAGAAGATGAAGCGCGTAGTCACGCACACCAAGATCTGCCGCCGGAAGACCAAGGGCGACTGCCCGATCTGCAAGCAGCTCATCGCGCTGTGCTGCTACCACGCGAAGCACTGCCAGGAGACCAAGTGCTCGGTGCCGTTCTGCAGCAGCATAAAGCAGAAGTTGAAGCAGCAGCAGGTGCAGCAGCGCGTGCAGCAGGCCAAGCTGCTGCGGCGGCGCATGGCGGCCATGAACACGCGCGGCGCGGCGCCCCCCTCCCCTCCCCCCGCGGCCTCGCTGGCCTCGCCGCCCCCCTCCAAGCCCGCCACGCACGCGCTGCCGCACAATGTGCAGAAGGCGCTGCAGCAGGTACACTATACTTTTTGTGAACATACTAAAAGTAGTAGACCATTTATTATAACATAGCAATGTTTTTTTAGAATAGTAGTTTGTCTCCGTTTTGTTAGCTGAACGACAAAGGATCATAATGAAACTTGACAGTTGTTTAAGTAAGGATTTAAGAATCGAATTTAAAAATAACTGAAGTATGTTTCATCTTTTATTTTGTAAGACGTCTATTTCATAGTTTAGTATCCAAGAATGATAATTCGCGACATTTTTAACATAAATCATGTAACAAATTCTTGACTTCTACGCGAGGACTTAAATAGGTATTTACGTGGAATTATCATACGTTTAGCTGGCAGCAAAATGTCTGCGGAACTCGTATTCAACAAAATCGTATCCAACAGGTTCAAGAGGAAGCGGCGCGGCAACAAGCACCGTCATACGGGAAACAAGCCGCGATGGGTCCGCCGGGAGGCGGCGTGGGCGGCGTGAACGTGGGCGGCGTCGGCGGAGTGGGCGGCGTGGTGGGAGTGGGCGGGGGCGCGCGGGGCGAGTGGGCGCCGCGGTACCGCGCGCCGCCGCCGCTGCACCACCCGCCGCACGCGCCGCACGCGCAGCACGCGCCGCACGCGCAACACGCGCAGCACCACGCGCGCCTGCCGCACCACCCGCCGCCGCAGCACCATCCGCACCCGCACCCACATCCGCACGCGCCGCAACAGCTGCCGGTAACTACCATTTACTTACATCAATTTTCTACTTTTATCATCATCATCATATCTGAAGGACGTCCACGACTAGAAAAAACCTCTGTAGATTTCCTCAAAAATCTATTACATGCCGCTCACATCCAACGATTTGATCCTATTTTAGACCTTACATTTTTTTAAATATTTCATATATATACGTATATGTATAAACGGTTCATATTAGAAAAATAAATAGTCACCAAAAAGAAACAAAAACTATTTTCGTAACAAAAATAAAAAGTGTTACAAAAAAGAAAAAAAAAAATTATAGAGCTATACCAAATATATAATTAAAATAATATTATAGAATTAAAAATATAAAATTAAAAACTTGCAATAAGTGTTTTGATTATTTTGGCGATTACATTTATTTAGGCGATAATCATAGCACATTTATACGGGTGCACAGTATTTACCTCGCTTACCGTTTTAATATCTTTACTTGACGGAACTTTTTACTGTTGAATGAAAGCATTCACTCAAGCAACAAGAAAACAAATCTCAGAAAAAAGCTCTCCGCGAAATGCCTGACTGTCTCTATTTGACATTACCTGATTGGTTGTTGACTATAAAACCCAAGTTATAGAAGAAAAGAAGAAGCGAAATGTAGCCTATTTAAAATATGATAAAATAATAGTGATATCTCCAGATGGAAAGGTGAATGTGAAAAATGAGATAGACTATAATTATCTTGTGTAACAATACAAGACAGTTCAGTCACACAAGTGTAATACAATACCTGAACTTCAATACTAACCATCGTGTGGTACGATGTTGTTTATCTGAGCAGATTCCAAGTAAACCTAGGCTGAAAGCATTTCTAGCTATCCGCATACAAAGGCTCAGCAATGAGAAGGTTCCAGAAGATTCTAAGGAGGACCTGATGGAAATTGTTACTTCCAACAAGAAACTAAATGAAAAATATGCCAGAGTATAAAATAAGCTCCAAGAACAGATAAAAACAAAAACAGAAAAGAACAAAGAATCCCATTTAAGTGAAGAAACTTTAAAATTAATTGAAGATAGAAGGAATTTAATAGCAAAAAAAAAGAAAAAAGAAACCATTAAAGATATTTCGCACTTAAGCAAATGCATTCTTTTAAACATGAGGAAAGACAGGAAAAATAGAAGAATCAAAACCCTAGAAAACCACATTATCAAAACGGGGGGCACATGGAAAGCTCTCAAGGAACTCCGAGAAAAGGGAAACGAATGGATACCACAATTAGGAAACAAATATAGACTAACCTCTACACGCAGTACGATTCTAAACATTGCAACAGACTTCTATCGTTATATTCTATTATAGACTGGAAAACGCAATAAAAAATACCGGAGAAGCACCACAAATACTAAAATCAGAAGTAGTAAAAGCTATAACTAGTCAAAAAGATGGAAAAATCTCCTGGCCCTGATAGAATTCCAAATTAACTGATGCGAGGAACAGTCGACGAGTTAAGTCCGATACTAACAAAGATGTTCAATGAGATACTACTTACTGGCAATATCCCAAGCCAATGGGCAGAATCACACATTATACTTCTATATAAGAAAGGTTCAAAGGAGGATACTGGAAATTACAGACCCATATCTCTCATCTCAAATGTGTATAAGGTTTTTGCGAAAGTGATACTGAACAGAATATCAAACACTCTTGACGAAAACCAACCCGTAGAACAGGCAGGGTTCAAGAAAAAATTTAGCACAATCGACCATATACACACCATCAAACAGATTCTACAAATATATAACGAGTACAACAAACCTATCTATGTAGCCCTCATAGATTATTCTGTAGTAGATGAAGATGAGATGATGTGTGTGGAGTTGGGAGAAATGAATATAAAGCCCAAGTACACAAGAAGTAGTATGAAAGTTTATTGCACAGACACAGGTTACAGTTCACACACACAAGAGTTCCACAGAGAAGAAGGAGTGATAGAAATATAGATAAGCGACAGAGAACAGAATTAGAATAAAGCTAGGTTTAAAACACAATAAACTAAAGCGCGGCGAAGCTATGATTTTTATCGTAACAGCGGTGGTAGATGCGAGTAGCATACTGGCGAGTTAGACCTCTGTAGTTGTGTCCGCCCGCGCGAGCGCATCGCAACGATAGCGCTGCCCCGCTCGCGCGCGGTGGAACGCGTGACGTAGCGAGCCAACCGGTCGACCGGCGGGCGATCGCTAGAACAATAGACGCGTCATAGCTGCACCGGCCAGCTGATAAGTAATTATCTACTAATGTAAATATGTTTGTATATTGAATGTTAGTTACATAAATTATTTTATTTTGCTTTTTGAATTTATATAATACTAGTTGTTAAGTTGTAAATATGTATATAAATTATTTTTGAATTTAATTTTAAACAAACGCATAATTTATATTTAATTTTAATTAGATTGAACAAAATAAGATTTAATAAATAAAAGTAGGTCACTACATCACCCCCTTCCAGAGACCGTCAAGGGCGATAATAGTCGGGAAATTTAACGCGACGTCCTGACCGCGTCGCCTTGATGACGCCATCATCAGGGGAAGGTAAGCCTCGGTTATCCGCTGTGGGTGTGTAGTGATGAGTGTTAGTGTTGAGTGGTGATTGCGGTATGCTATGGTGTATGTTAGTGGTATGTGGTGAGTATGACGTGTTGTCAGGGTCATGAAGTATGAAGGCAGGCTTAATGCGGTCTTTCGATACGGCAACCTGTTTACCGTTCACCATTAACTTAAAAACCTTGTCACCTCTTTCAATGACCTTGTGAGGACCCGAGTATGCCGGTTTTAAGCCACCAGCAGTGCAGTCCCTAAGGAAGACATGAGTCGAAGAGGATAATTCCTTATGAATAAAAATTTTGAGTTTGCCGTTGTGTCTGGATGCTGGTGACGGTTGTAGACTCCGAACAATACTCCGAAGCCGAGAGAGGTAGTCCGTCATGTCGACAGTCTCGTCAACTTGTGGGTCGAAAAATTCGCCTGGGAGGCGCATTGGCTGGCCGTAAACTAATTCGGCAGCGGAAGCCTCAGCTTAAGCCTTAAGCCTCATCTTCTTTGTAGGCGCTGCGCACGCCTAACAGGACTAGTGGAAGAGATTCCACCCAACTATCATTTGCATGGCAGGTGATAGCAGCCTTGAGTTGACGGTGGAATCTTTCCACCAACCCGTTACAGGCAGGGTGGTATGCAGTTGTTCTGCGATGTTGGAACCCAGCAATGGTTGACAACGATTTAAAAAGTGCTGATTCGAACTGCCTACCTCGATCGGTTACGATATCCGATGGGCAGCCGAAGCGGGAGATCCAGCCACTCAGCAAAGCCTTTGCCACTGTTTCTGCGGTTATGTCTACTAACGGTATTGCCTCAGGCCAACGCGTAAAACGATCGACGGCGGTGAGACAATAGCGAAAACCTTGACACAATGGCAAAGGTCCTACGAGATCTATGTGAATAAAGGCGAATCTCGACCGCGGCAACTTGAATGCGTGCAATGGAGCGGAGACGTGTCGTGTGGTTTTAGAGCGCTGACAAGCCAAGCAAGTGCGAACCCACTCACGACAGTCTCTTCTAACGCCAGGCCATACATATCGGTCAGAGACCAATCTTGCGGACGCTTTAGTACCTGGATGGCTCAATGAGTGCAGGCTCAGAAAAATGGTCCTGCGCAACTCTTTGGGCACAAAAGGTCTTGGCGTGGGGGTTGTGACGTCGCAGTATAGCTGCTTCTGCGAACCTGGTACATTAACTAATTGAAGGCGTAATGAGGTATTCCCAGCAATCAGTAGCTTCAGCTCCTGGTCCTCCAGTTGCGCTGCAGCGATCCTCTCAACGGGCACAGGTTGAGTAATTTCCTCAACGCGCGAAAGGGTATCCGCCACGACATTGTTCTTCCCGGATATGTGCCTGATGTCCGTTGTAAACTGGGCAATGAGATCCAGGTGACGGAACTGACGTGGGGAACAATTCTCTTTACGAGAGTGGAAGGCGAATGTGAGAGGCTTGTGGTCTGTGTAAATCACAAAGTCACGAGCCTCCAGCATGTGCCGAAAATATTTCACACTTGTTGAGAAATATTTATATCTGGGCCAGATCATATCTCCAAGTGACCAAATGTCCAAAGAAATCTATAAAAGAATCGCTACGAGGTGGAAAAAATTGGACAAAAAAATTGAACAAAAAAATCAAGATCAAGAAAAAACATGATACATGCATTCTTCCTTGCATTACATACGGCTGTGAAACATGGGCTTTGACAAAAAATCAAAGGGAGGAACTTGTGAAATGTCAACGAGCCATGGAAAGGAGCATACTGGGACTAAAATTAAAAGAAGTCAGGAATGTAGATATCAGATTCAGAACTAAACTAACAGACATCCTAACACATACCAACCAACTAAAATGAAAATGGACCGGGCATATGCTCAGCTGTAAACATGAAAATGGAGCAAACACTTAACAGTCTGGTATCCAAGAGACGGATAAAGGAGACGAGGTCGCAAAATGAGAAGATGGAGGATGATCTGAAGTTGACTCTAGGTCCCCTTTGGCTAAGAATTGCAACAGTGGAAGACGTTGGAGGAAGCCTATGCACCGAACTTAGAGACTTATTATGATCAGTGAGATTATGATCAGTTTACGCAAATGTCCCGCTGATCTTGCATAGACGTGCGTCGGGTCGTTAAGCTCCCTCAATAATGGTTGAGCTAAACGATGGCTGACGTATGCGTGCTGTCAGTATGGACAGGTCAACTCAAAGCTGCACTGGTGCTTTCTTCAAAAGGCCATCTCAGACTTTAACCTACATAGTCAGGCTCACATATTGTATCCAAAATGTTTGGACTTTAAAAGAGACCATGATTCTCTGAGTTTGTTTCGGCATTTCTTCTCAGAGGTCGTCAGTTAGGAAATGCCGATGTCAACTAGATATTAAAAAAAAAATGTACATGACTTGTAAAAGTGTCTTTAAAAAGATCTATTTACAGAAATAACCAATCATTCAATCATTCATTCATTCATTCAGTGCTATGGTGTTTTAATTAGTAGAAAGAAAGATTGTAAAAATTCGGAAATATAGGCTTTATTATTATTATTAAATTCTATTTTGCAAAACCTATGTTTAGAATAAAAATCATGATAATTAGCGTGGATGCAGACTTAATGTAACCTAAATCTTCTAATCGTTATTTTTATTTCGGGAATCTTCGAGTTCTAGATAGGTTAAGTAAAACTAAACATAATTTTAGAACGTAAGTAGTGAGTCAGAAAATAATGATTATTTTGTAACGCGCACGTTTCCGAGGACAGGTCTTTACCTGGTACATGTCGGTTTCAAGGTACCGTATTTCTCCCATAGTATTTTTTTATGGGAAAAATACGGTTAAATTAAAAACTACATGCGTAATCTATAATAGATATCATAATATTAACCTCAGCCATCGTATAAAATCAATATACGACCTAAATGACAACACACCAATGTATTCGTACATACTCGGCAAATACGAGCACCATCGTCTAGGTCAAATGACGTCACATGATGGAGCACCGCGTGTAACGAAATCATTCTGCAATCGCAAATTCGCAGTTTTTAATTTTTAGAGACATTTATTATATTTTTATTTATATAATTTTTTATTATATTTATATTTTAGAGATAATTCTTTAAAATATAATAGTCAACGTCAAAGTATTTATTGCAAACCAAGTGTACATGAGTTCTTAAAATTTAGGGAAGGTACTTTTTACTCAGTAGCCTATCGAATCGGTAATCACCGAATATGAGTATTTTATACAAATAGAGAAATGGTTTTAATGAAAATAAAAAATACTTAGCTTAGATAACTAATTTCTGTTGGAACATAAAAAAATATTTAAAATACGAGTTTTGTTAAATTTTATCTAATCATGGATGTGTACTAATAATAGCATATAATTTTATAGCAGCAAAGAGCACCCGCGCCGCAGCAACAACAGACACAACCTCAAGTACATCAGAAAGCGTTGCAGCAATTGATGGCGACGTTACGGTCGCCCACCAGCCACAACCAACAGCAAGAGATCCTACAGATACTCAAGTCCAACCCACCGCTCATGGCCGCCTTCATCAAACAGAGACAAGTAATTATAGCCTGTATTTAATATCGACAGCTACATCTTGAAAATATGATTCTGAAAATCCCAGTACAAAATTTGCGATATTTTAACAGTTCTCTCCAATTATTAATAGATTTTGCACTGGAGGCTTTGAAAATCGGCTAGTTCTATAATCGTTATTTTTTGTTATTCCAGAACGCCCAAAACCAACAGCAGGCAGCAGGCGGCGTGGGCGGAGTTGGCCCTGTCGGCGGAGTGGGCACCGTCAGTGGAGTGGGCGGCGTGTGTGGCGTGGCCGGCGTCGGCCTGCCGCAGCAGCAGCCGCAACTCACGCACATGATGCAACCGCAGCAGCAGCAGCGGTTGCAGCAGATGCACCAGATGCTGCCGCAGCAGACACAAGTACGTACCAAATTCTTGGTTTTAACATCCTCTGCTTATTTCTGTACATTAGACGTTGTTTTTATCAATCTGCGTTAAAACAATAGAGATGTCACCGAAAACATTAAAACAAATTGAACTCATCCATATAACAAACAACATTTTTTGGTTACAGGTCGGTGGAGTGTCTGGTGTAGGTGGCGTATCGGGCGTCGGCCTGGGTGGAGTGGGGGCCGGCGGTGGAGGAGTGGGGGTGGCGGGCGGCATGGCGCACGGCGGCGCCGGCTGGTTCAAGGGCGGCGTGGGAGGCGTGGGCGGCAACATGATGGGCATGCGCGGCGCGTACGGCGGCGCGGGCGGCGTGGGCGGGGTGGGCGGCGTGGGCGCGCGGCTGGGCGCGGTGGGCGCGCGGTACGCGTTCGGCGGCGGCGTGGGCGGCGTGGGCGTGGGCGCGGTGCAGCGCTCGCCGCCGGCCACGCCGTCGCCGCGGCCGCCCACGCCGTCGGAGCTGCTGCTGCTGCGGCAGTCGCCGGCGCCGGCCGCCCCGCTGGCGCCGCCGGACGAGCAGCTGCCGCCCATGACGCCGCAGGACCAGCTCACGAAGTTCGTGGAGCAGTTGTAGTGTACATAGCCCGGGCGCGCGCGGTCGCCTGTACCATATATCGTAAGCCCGGCCGCGGCGCAGCGCGTGTATTCCCCCTCGCTCGTGTCCCCGCCCTATTTATTGATCGAGTTGTCGTTAGCGACGCGAGGGACGTAAATTAAGTATTACGATGACCGAAACGAGCGCTCAATGTACAAAATGTAAATATGAGAGGAGTACGTCCTGTCCGCTTCTGCGTAATGTAAGTTGTTTGTAGTGTAGGTACATTATGATACTTATTCTGTTTATTGTAATTAAATCATTTTATAATATAATTATGTGATCATTATAAACTGTTGTTTCTGTTCACCTATATTTTTATACCGAAATTCTGGTCTACTAAATGATGCCCCACAGAAGTTATCAAAAAACAACATTAAGCTTTACTCAACTATAAGCTTGCACTGGCTGGATTCTATATAACTGTTTTATCAAGTTGCTGAAGTGTGAATATAATTTGCAACGATGATATCCAAAAACCATAAGACAGTCACTGTATCGTTGAGTATGATGTTATATCTCCGGAACTGGATGACCGACCCTAGACTGGTCATCGCCCAGTCTAGTGTTCTCGAAACTAGACTGGGCATAAACATAAATTACGTGTTACTTCGGATCTTTGGATCAAGAGTCGAAAAGTGGATGCTGAACAGTTTGGAGTAAAAATTATAAACATAGTAAAACAGACGTTCACTATGAACCTAATCCTAATATGATCATTAAAACTATTGCTTTTAAAATAGGCGAACACGAAAATTTAAGACGGAGACGCTAGTTAGGTTGAAACAAGTTCGACTAGCTAACCGAAGAAAATATCATTTAGTCTGAGCAGCGTCCATAAAATTCCCCTCACCACATTGTCTTCTCAAGTTATGGAGAAGCTCCTGAACAAAAGCCTGCTTAAAACTATCTTGAATATAACAACATACTTACCCCAAACTAATATGGTTTCAGGAAAAGCATATCTACTGAGGATGCTGTTCTTCAACTATAAAACAAAATTGTTAAGAATTAGAATTCCAGGATAGAAACTATAGATATATTTCTTGATTTAGCCAAAGCCTTTAACATGGTTTCCATTCCCATCCTATGCGGTTTAGGAAAATTGGGAATAAGGAATATCATTGATCTTTTTCAGGATTACCTAACTAACGAAACATAGCTAACGAGTGAAGGTGGATAACTACATCAGCGACGATGTTTACCATTACCATTGGTGTTCCACAAGGCACCGTGTTGGGTCCCACCCTCTTCAAATAGTATGGCAATAGATTATGCCAGCTCTCAATTCCAGATTGCAAGGCATTTGTTTACGCAGATACATCGAGCAAGTCGAAGCTACCCGTGTCTCAGTGGACATCTCTACAACAGGATCAAATAAAATAGTATAAAATCTGCAACATAATATCCTCTGCCTAAGACTGTAAAAATGTAGTTAGTAGTTATTTCGAAAAGTTTACCTACGATGAGACTGAATGACTATAATAATATGTAAAATATCAATTAAGAACGACCTTCACCGAAGTGGTTAACGGATGAAAAGTATTTTACATAAAAAATAAAGGCTGAATCGAAGCGGGTTGCCGAAAATCAGGTCCAGAGTATGTTTCAATTAATGATGTAAAAATGTTTTTTTTAAACATTGCACCGGTCTGGTTCCATCATCAACCTATTATTGTCCCACTGCTGGGCACGGATCTCCTCTCATTTGATTTGGTTAATGAATAAAATTTACGTCAAAATTATTTTTTGACTATTATTACAAAGTCTACAAAAAATCAGTCCGTTGCCGGTTGTTAATTAAATTATGCATACAATAGAGCTCAAGCTAGATGTCAGAATTTTTTAAGTTGGTCTGGTTATGCCTTAGTCCACGAACAGATGGCGTGATGCTCTAAGTTATTAATTCATATACGGTCGCAGGTTTCTTTTGAATGGGTCATGCCTACCACCCTAAGTCCCTAGTACTGCACAAGGATGTGCAGTACTAGGCTAGATCCTGGCTGACAGGAGTAAGCCAGGTCCTGGCTTACTCCATATACAGTTTAAATCATTCTCCTGGGAGACCTTGGACTTCATTGTTGATCCTGGCTGCCAGGATCAACAATGAAGTCCAAGGTCTCCCAGGAGAATGATTTAAACTGTATCGGACCCGCAGCGAATTTAATCATGAAATAAAATAGGAGTAAGAAAAATATCATTTTCCACTTCCCTCCTTATCAAGCGAGACAGAATAGAGTTGAAATGTAATTGACTTATGAACAAAAGTTTACAACTGGGGTTAAGCCTAGTTAGTTGCTAGGCACCACGGATGACAAATTAATAAGTTAAGGGACCTAATAATGTGAGCTATATTATATCCGAGTCCAATAATAAGTATGTATGGCAAAAACGCTTAATCGCACGTAATTTCATCCTAGTCGCAAGTCGCAGATAATAGTAAAATGCTAGAACTGGACACTGACAAAAAGTTCTAAGTATACAAAACTAGAAGTGTTTGTGTAACTTAGAAGCGTGTAATGTATAAATATAAACTTAGAAACTTCTGTTATTTCGATTCTGTACTGCTGTGTTTACTCCAAAGTATTACAACAGGCAATTCTAATCATGTGCACAGTCACAGTCATAATGTGTTTCCGTCTATGCCTATGTCCAATAAGGGACAGAAGACACTGGTTGCAGAGACGGGATTTATAAATTTAGTGATTTTTAAAACTAATTTTAGGAATGAAGCGCAGGGCTGAACCCTTCCGTCTACAGTTTTACCACATGCGGTCAATGGTATACCGCTCCGGAAGCCAGATTGCTTGATGTGCTGGCCTTCATTAGTTGATAGGTAAGATAAAATAATATGTGATATTAATCAAACAAATTAATTATGTAAAACGCTTTAATTAAATCATGTGACAATGTTAAAATAATAATTTTTAGTTATTAGTAACATCCTGCAAGGCTGAATATCTGCATACTCAACATTTAGGTTAGGTTCGGGAACAATTTCCTCTGACGCAAAGATTAGAACTACTCTCAAATTATTTCCTCGCTTTTCACTCCTCACAACAATATATAGTCACACATCTATATAATTTCATTATCCAACAAAGATTTGGGATCAAATTTAACGACGGAAATCCCCAAATTCTTTTTCACATCCATTCTTATAATAGGGCCGTAGATGCGATAATTGTGAACGTGTTGCTATCAGCTTTCACGGACTATTAGCAATTGTATCGGACAGTCTTAAGTGAGATCATTGGTATGATTGTAAACGTTGGTAGCAACATGCCATGTCATCTTAGGCCTGAAGGCAGTTTTGTAATTTAGATGCTAATCTTACGTAATGTTTATAAACCCAGTAATAGTATTTTATCCCTAATTCCCTATAGACGAGAACCTATAATTGATTACATAAAAATTAATATAGAGGGCACCACTGACGGTTGTCTCCGATCGTTAGGTTAGATACAATATTGAGTAAATTATATTGAATAATTATAATATACTGTTTTTTTACAAAAATACATCTCTATTCCAAGGTTTATAAGCATCCTTCTGTACAAATATAATTTCTCCTAGTCAATAACGTCGTAAATGCAATCTTATCCATTCTCAGCACACAAAGATGCAATTTCTAAATGAAGGCTTAACAAAAACACAGATAAAGCTTGTTCGGGTTTAAGTAGCAAACATTTTATAGATACTACTGCGTTATTTTAAAACGACTGACTTGAAACATGCTTTGGAATAATGACAATTTTTTTTGTTAATTTTACTTTAGTAATTGAGCTCTGCTCTAAGCAATATTAATCAGTGCAATTTTAGTCAATTTATTCGAGCATTCACATATTTAAATTTATAAAAATACAAATTCAATATTCTATGTAATTGGTGTTAATAATTAAAGTTAAGTCATACATTAAAATATCTTTGGCAAAGCAAATTAAGCCTCACATTATGACATAGTTCCAAAGCATTTTTCAAATATATAGATATAACGATAATTACCATAATCCCATTCCTTTATAATTCATACACCTGATGATCTTATAAAACTAAAACAAACTAATAAAACAATGAACAAGTACGATTACAATTAAATAATTTAAAAGCGAAATAGATATTTGAGGCAAATGATACTATTTGTACTTTAGTAAAATAATAATTTAACACGCTGTGAATGCCAACAACAAAGTTTCGCGCTAGTATATTTGTGTTCTTGCCTAAAATATCGCATTCTCTCTCAAACTAAAGGGACGAACTTAAAATCACACAAACACACGTCACGTTTACCACAAATTAGTGTTCCATTTATTTAGATTCTTAATTACACATATTATGCACATTTCTTTATTTATTTTTATGATAAATTTTTCGCTTGCAACACATAATTTATATCGTGCTACTAATAAGTACCGAATATCAGGTGGGGTACGTACAGTTAGGATCGCAGTCGTCGCTATAGCTTGTTAAGACGTGTCTCCATTTACTACTAAATGCGTCAGACACCAATGATTGCTGGCAACATTTGTTAAAAGTCGCCAGAATTCATAACAAAATACGGTATCGTATTCGCATTGAATAGTCATTGGTGTTACAAAAATGGTTATTCTTCACAAAAAATAATTATAATGGATAAACAATCAATAAAAAACAAAACAAAATAATTTAGAAATGTGTTGGAAAAGAAAAGTATTAAAAAAAATCAGAATACCCATATGTATAGCACTCCGCGATAGTTGCAATTTGAATGATCATTGAGAAAATATAAAACGACAGAGGTGGATGAATTGATAAATATGTATATACGTTTTTAGTCGATTACATTGAAAAGTTACGTGACCGACGATATTGTTTGAAAAAGAAATCGAGAACAACTACAGGAAATTCTATTTTCGTAAAACTGTAGCGTTGAAGTGTTTTTAAAGGGTACCATGGTAACTTTTCTATGTACCCAATTGACCAACAACGGTGTCCAATCAGGAAGCCTGGCGGTGAAGGTAATTAACTTTACGCCCTTATTTCTTCAAACATAAGTTCCAGAATTGGACTGACGCCAAGACCTATACGTATTCTCTATTCATTCCCGTTGGTATATTATTGAATTTGCCCCATAGTCTTTCATTAACGTGTAAAATAAAATCATCGTAGCCGGATGTGACGCGGCAGTAATATAAATTTAAATACTAATGGCATAACTGCGCTCGCGCAGTATCTTCAACATTCGTTGGCACAAAATAAAACAATTTGCTTTCCAAATAATGTTGGGAATGTGCAATAAATGATTCGATTTTTTTACATCATTCATTTAAATTAATATGCCATCACTCAGTCTTTCAATTCGTGAAACTGTAAATATATAATATATTCAAAAATCTGCAATAAGCAACAGTTAAAAGTGAAAATGATACAATAGATTTCATAGATTATACAGTAAAATCACCAACTTATCTACAGGGATTGTATATTTGGATGCAGAAGTAACGCGTTTTTATTCTCAAAGACTTTGTGATTTTCTCATTAGATCACATTAATAACGTCTATTTGTCCAATAACCCAAAATTTATATTCGATAATATTCAATATATTACAACAAATAAGTAGTCATTACACAGTCACATTATGACAAAGAATTAAAACGCATAGCTTCAACAAACCAATCTGCTGAGTTCAAATTGTTTGACAGCAATCAAATATACTTGGCGAACAAAAAATATACAATATTCCTCAATTGCTGTTTAATATATTATGGTTCAACTTTGATACTTTTCGTTTTATATATTTACAAAGCACACTTGTGCACATTGGTAATCGACCACTATTAAGTGCATAAAGTGAAAAACAATTGTCAATATGCCCAACTGTAGTCTGTAGTTCTAAAAGACTTTTAAAGGACACAATCATCATTATATGATGCAAGAATACTGCAATTTAACGAGGTACAGCGGGTCAAGCCAGATTATAAATTAATTCTCTGTTCAGGAGGACCTAATTAAGGAATAACTCAATTTTAGCCAGAAATTTTATATTAAAGTAAATAGGTGTACTATTTACTTTCGTAGAAAATATACGTTTGAGGTTTGTATTGAGGACGTGTTTTTTTTTAAGTCCTAAGTTACTATGCGCAGTATTTGGGGAGAGGGTAGGACGCAAAAGCCGTTTAGGCTAGGACATCGTAAATGAATAAATAATATACTGTCAAGTTGGTTACAAAATGTCAAACTCAACAAATAACAAACGTGAAATGTATAGAATGGGACCAAGATTTTCACGTAGATATACATTATATACTTTACAAAGTTAATAGCAAATAAAAGTGTAGTAGGCGTTTTAAAATACGGCCCTTAGTAATGGGCACAGAACACAAAACGTCGACAATAACCTTCATATAACTCATTTGTAAGCGAAAGTATCAAAGCAAAGACTATGTATAGTCTTTTTTCTGAACGCAATTTGAGTGCTTATATTTTCTCTTACCGACGCCATATTTGATTGCAGATACAAACAATTTGAAGCCTTATGTTGTTGACCAGTAGTTTTATTGTTCTTTCTTCTCTTCGACCGGCGTCGGCGTGGAGGTGTCGGTGTCTTCTGGCTCTTCATCTGAATAGTTTATAGGCTCCTCACCGGGTTTCAGTAATCTGCCTACGAGCTCGTACTTCTCTGAAGAAGAAAGAGGATTAACTTTACTTCTCTGGTAACGAAAGATTCATTCAATATTTTATTCACCACCACATTGATCGAATGTGCCTAAACTGTCTAGAAATGAACGTCATCATAATGTGAACTCTCACAGCCGCATCGAAATGGATGTTGTGACGCTTTTTTTAGGTAAACTATCTTGCGGCCTCCCTGATGGTACGTGGTTACTGTAGGCTTTAGGCTATGTAGGTTTGCAACATCAGAGGCGTCACTGTCGTTGCCGTCATTTTTGCTTGTTTCTTTTTTAATTTTATATTAAAGTATTTTGTTCATTATATTCATTATTTGAATCGATTTTTCCGGGCAAAATGAACTCATCTCTCTCATATCTCATTACTAAATGAACGTGGAATATCAGACATGCAATCTTAAATCTGTGAGTTAACTTCCTCCGGTGCATTCAATTTATAGACTTCAAGTCATTTTATTAAAGATTACATTTAACTATATTCCTTTTATTAAATACTCATGACTACTACGTGTATTCATGACGAATTCGGTGGATTCACCTGCTAACGCAGAGATCATAAATTTTTGTGATACTTAGTGTAATTAAATTATGTTTATCCGGCCCGGTTTCGCACGTGTAGCACTATGAATCTACCTTATCCTGCTTAACCTACCTAGTCTTTGGTCCAGAAACCACTGCGGGCGTATATAGAATAACCCATCAAAGTTACATCGCAATCGGTTCAATGATTTAGATACGCATAGAGGACAAAACACAAGCTAACATTTTTTATTATGTAAATTACGCATAACGGTTATGAATAGATGTCTTTACTAACATGACTTTGCTAAACATATTCAATACGCAATAACTGCAGTACATAACTCGAATAACAACAGTCAATGTAAATACAATTTTGTAAGCAGACACGGAGAACATATTTAATACCGTTACACTGCAGCGAAGTGAGGCTGACCTACTAATACCGGCTCCCGTAGACGTGGAACTGTTAATACCTAGTGCTCCATATTGCAGCTTATTTGTGCTACAATGTTCGTTTTAACCAAACACCAAACAGACAGCTATTGACAACTGAAGTACATTAAATATTAATTACTTTAGGGATTGGCTAGATTTATCGCATACTACGATATTATTTTTAATGCGTTAATCGAAGTAAAGTCAGTTTTCTTTAGTAATTTTAAGTTTAGAATCAACACCGCTTCTAAATAAAAGGCATGTATGATGATAAATCGGAAGCGATTTTTAAATAATAAATAATTTATTACCAAGAAAAGTTTACAAAATTAATGTTTGTACATTCAGATTTACAATGTTTTCATAGATACATTTGTAAACTACATAAATGGGTGGAGCGCCGTACTCCTAGATAGGTCAGAGAATGACCTGTGTTTAGGAGATACAGTACCAAACCCCTAATCAATAAGTCACCATAAAACGTGTCCATATTAGATAACAATTATATGCGCGATTAAATATCAATTTCGTATATTTTGCTTCAAAACGCGAGCAACTTGGTTGGGAGGCAAAGTCTACTTATTCAATTTACATTTAATGTTATCTTAATAACGAGGGAATAGAACCGAGACTGTAGCTGAAGGAGGCTTTCGTAGTGTTATGGGAAAACGAACCTCAAAATGAAGACTATACGCCCGCCTATTCGCATTAATCAACGTTCTTGCTCATAAGATGTATCATAATTTTCGACGCAATTATGTTCCGTTTTCACAGAACAGAACATTTTATTGTCTTCTACAGCCACGCCGTTTTAAGCATAGGCAATTACATGAAAAGTACATGGTACATTTGCGCAGTGTTACTGTAGTTAAACAAAGCGAGTGCTCTTTGTAGGTGTAGATTTTATTGTTCGGATTTAGCGTGCCATTAGCGTAGTAGTATGATGATTATGTGGGACGGACCGCGGTATAGCGGTAACGCGACGATGCGTCAGTTAAGTTTTACGCAATATGCTATACCACACTGCGGTCAGAACAGACTAATGGAGCATTAGCGATTTAAAAATAATAATAAAACGTTGCCTTAGACTAGACTATCTACTGTTTCGTGGAACTTGGAACAACAACCTGTAAATCATATCAATATTTTCTCCGTACGAGTGCTACTTTGGAGCTACACTGAACTACACAAGGGTAACTTTACGTTTAACGTACTTAACAAAAAAATAACAAAGATGGCGAAGGTGAAAGGTGTTGTGTGTTCTTTTTGATAAATAAAAATCAAATTGCTTGTTACATAACACTTGATATTGATAACACAGCCCAGGTTATGAATATTTTTAACGTTCGTATCGTTCAAGAGCAGATAACAAGCTCATAACAAACAATAGCATTCGTACACAAAAAACACAAAATCGCAGAAGTTGTCGTATCGAGTCTGTTAAATTTGAGATTGGAATAAATATGCCTTAAACTGTGGCGATGCATGCATGTCATGGATGATGAAGAAGAAAATAAAACACGTGAAACGGGTGAACTACTCGCGGATAGCACGTGGTCTACTCTAGACCTGGCAGAGCGTGTTTGACGTAAAACTGGCAAGCAAGCAGTTGGTTGCTACCGAGAGGAGCTATTGCCGTACGGGGACAACTTCGACAGCTTGTGAACGAGGCGATCCAGTGACGCTACGGCGTTGTTAAAGTGAATGCATATCTACAGAAGTTCAACGAATTTGTTATCGTTGAACTTCAACGCCGCATGGGGCGAGGCAGTGCGACTCCGATGTTGTGTGGCTCTAATCGGCTATGAAACCAACATAAGCATGGTAAATAAGGCAGCCTGGTAACAAATGCCGTTGCGTGCGTTGTGTTTTGGTATCGATATTGTAATATTCCAATGAATAGTTCCCCGAATCCTCGCAAAAGCCATATAATCGGATACCAACCTAGGGACCTGACAAAACGAACTAAAATTCAAGTTTTAAACAGGAAGTAAATAACAGCCAGGCATTCAACTAAGCATAACTTAAGGTCAAAGTAGGCCCCGTACCCAAGGAAAATTATAAATAACCTGAGTTTTTTTATGAACGAACTAACGAGAAACGTCTCTAGATACTTGCTTTGTGTGGTACTACATTGCTAAATATTTCAGTGTTATATTGCCTCCCTACACTCAAAATAAATACGATAGCAGGTATAGCCGATTTACTATTACACAATAAGTCTTTTAATTTATAATATGAACTAGTTTCAGAGTCGCCAACAAGCCATTAACATGGCACTACTAACCGAGTAACCGACATGAAGGTTCAGCCAGTTCAACGTCGTGCGATCGACATCACATTACTCATCCACATGTAAATAGCTTTTTGTTATGTTTTTTAACGTAAGTATGTGAAATCGGCACGTGCGTAAAACCACGTGCGTGAACTTCATTATTCATTATCTTACGGAAAGTATTTTTAGACGCAAGAATAAAAGTTTGTACTACAATCACATTTATAATATGTCATTGTTATCGCAATATTTATTATAATCAATATCATCTTGTAAACAAACAAAGGGACTTAAGTTCGTTGATTTGTGTGTAACAATGTAAATGGAAAAGAAACATTTCTACACCAGTAACGTATGACAATAAAGATAAGTATTTATAAGATTTCGCAACGAAGCGAAGGCGAGAAAATACTAACAATGTACCTACTCGTATTTATAAAACTATTAAAACAAAAGTACCGTAAAACTATTAATTATTATATTTTAGAAAACCTGCGATCATATCTAATCTATAAAGATCCTTAAATAGTGTAAAGTCTAATAAGAAGCAGTTAGCTATTAGTGTGATGGAATACGTTTGATCTCTCATAAATTGTATTTTTCTTATGCACAGGAGAAGGTTCAGCGTGAGAGTAGATAACGAAGATATGACTGTGATCTGGCGGATATTTAAATGAGGCTTCTTTCTAAATAAAATAAACATGTTCCAAGCACGCCATGACACCTAATCGTTCTATTTTTAGATGGTGCGCTTATGAACCTGATAACACTGCAAATATCAAATATATATACATAGATAAGAAATTCAAACCTTTATATGCATTTCGAACGAGTTTTTTAGCCAAGTTTCTTTTTACAAACAAATATTTTCAATAAATGTGTTATTGCATCCGGTACTCTGAATTTGGAGTGAGCCAATTATAGCGCTGAAAGTGTTTATCGCGACGAGGCTTTTACGTTTCAATGGTGTAAAGAACTTCACATAACTAATTAGGCAGTGTTTTTTGGCGAAAATATGAAGGTTTTTAATAATAAAGGATCTAAAGACCAATTTCTACTCAGAAGAGAATACCCAAGAAGGGGTACATATAGTGGTGGAATGACTCTCTGAAGTTCTTTGAGAAGTCTACAGTTAATATATTGATTGCAATAGCCACTCATGTCTCAGTCATTCCAACGATGATAATTATAAGACTACCATAGATTGTAATAAAGTTCAGAGAACAAAGTCCATTAGGTTTCTGTATGAATGAGTTATTCAATTCTTTAGCGTGAGAAAACACTATCTTTGTCGTCTAGGCGCCAAGCCTATACTTTAACGCGATAATTCTAGCATCAGCTTATTAATATACCTACGTAATATTGCATATATTTACGTAGCATTGATCTCTGATCTCCGCATGTTACTACACATGATATTCAATGGCGTTTATTTACTTTGTCAGCCGATCAGTTTATCCAATTTCTTGACACAAACGGTCTTCCATGTTATTTTTACATAGTCTTTTTCTTATCGAATCAATGTTAGAGTATAAGGAGGCTACCTCAATGGCATTAGGCATGACCACATAGAATCGTCCCTCGAGCAGGTTTTGGTGCACAAGGGACACACCAAAAGCTGTGACAGTTTTCTCTGGATCGCCGCAGTCACATTGAGCAAAGTTAGAATCTCTGCAGTTTAAGTATACAGTCCATTTAAAGACTTCTATAGTAGCCACTGTAAGTCGTTTCCTGGCGGTAATTTTTCCTGTGGAGCAGTAAAGACAGCAGGTGGAGGGTGGCATTCGATCCAAAGGTTTCGTTTTGCGGCAGTAACATATTCGTTACATAGTGGTATACCAAAACCACGGCACGTACAAAGCGGTTTTGTGTAGAAAACAGAGCAGTTAACCTTGTTCTATACATCGCCACAGTGCACGCAGCGAGAAACTACAGCTTAAATTGGGCGGTTCATGATATTTTGTTTCCTGTGTTATTTTGAGCAGGTTTTCCAAACACAGTCACAATATAAAATTACAACAAGTGGATTCCGTGTATTCAATAGGAGACATATACTATAGTAAAAACGAGTCTATCACGATTAGGAACTAGAAACTAAAGACTCCAAACTAGTCCAATGATGTCCAATTGCGTCCAAGAATAAGAAAGATGGTAGGTTATATTTTGCGGTTACGATTCGGATTTTCAGAATATTAAACCAGTTAAAATTTTTGCAGACGGTACTTCCCTGGAAAGTTATATCCAATTGGAATAGGTAGCTTATATGGAAAATCAAAGCTCTAACAATAAATCAGTGTAACAAATATACAGGCTACGCTTTGACAATCGGAATTCTTAATTAAAAGCGAATCTACACTTCAAATAGGCACGACCTTTTGAGTTGTAACCTTCAACAGACCTATATTGATTATGAATTACATACTTGTTGTTTTAAGTACCGTTATCTGATATACAATTCGTACTATTTTAGTGCAGCTAAGCACGCTACTAGCGTATTATTTTATGCCAGCAAACCAGCTTTCGGCCCAACCGATGGAAAGCAGTTACCGTAGCCTATGTAACGTTTGCAACACCAGAGGTGTAAATTGCGCGTTGCTGGCCATGTATATCCCTTATCACTCTTTTTTTTACGAACTCATTCCACAGCCTGATTGTGCGGAGTATGAAGTTCCTTTGGAAGTGCACAGTACGCTAAAAGGTTCCAAGGTGTTTTATCAGAATACATATCTTAAATAATCTAAATGAAAATATAATGATCCCACCCAATTATCACCCGAAGAAATATCACGATCATATTTCTTCCGGCGATCACTAACAGTTGATACCAGTAATCCGAGAAGATGATGATATGCTAGCTAGGGGGTTGGGTGTATCGATTTGTAATAATGTACACGACCGATAAGATTATATTGTATTGTGATAACGTGATGAGGCAACCAGATTGTTCGGAAAAAGAATACCATTTATTAAAAATAATTTCAGCCAATAGGTATTGGCTGGTACATTACGATACGATATGCGCAAATACATACGACTGTAAACAAAAGCATTGCAAAGCGATTAGCCAAGTACTATACGTAGTTGTGGTTTTCTTTCAGTTCAGCTGAAGATAGAAAAAAGAAGAATAGAAGCGAACAAGTCCTGAAATTTTGAGATTTCAGAATTTAAAAGCGTTTTATAAAATCCGGCTACGCTCACTGTACAGTTACGTATTTGCTCATTGTTCGACTAATCCTCGTTAATACATGAATACTTGGCTTTGATTTTCTTTATACTTCGTTATGTACGCTACTGCGGTATTTATCAGATGGAATAAGAGGCTTTTCGCAAAGATGAGAACTTTAATGTATTGTTTTCGCATACGGATTTCTAAATCAAAAAATGGTTTGCATGTAAATAAAATCTTTATGCCGAAAAAAAAATACATTTACGATATTGTTGGCATAATTAATATGTAGATATACTAGTTATTATTGAACCAAAAAATTTTTTTCGTCTATTCATCGCAGATTATTGATATTAGATACAGCATGCCTCGGGCAGACTGAGCTACTCTACATTTTGTAATATAAGGTATTACAATCCGATTTACACAGAACACCGTATCATTTGGTCGTGCAGCTTTATATTTGGATTTATATTTAAGACGGACAGACAGATGGACAGATGAGGCCAAATTATAAAGGGTGTTGTTGACTACGGAACACCAAAAAGGTATAAAATATCGAAGAACAAACATCAACATTAACGTAATGTAAATTGGCATGAACAAGGATAATAGGTGTTAAAAGAAATATTTACGTTGGGCAACACAATTGTAGTCATACGCACGTAGATATATAATCATTATTTATTACTATTTATCTCAATGTAAACAAGAGAATTGTTTGGGGCGTGTTTGTAGATTAAAATGTATTGTTTGTATTTATATCTTGGCTGACATATGCATACAAATGCTAGTTTAAAAGTATAATATTGGATATGTTTGGAGTTTTTTAACGTTACTTAAAGGTGTAAGCCCTATCCTTCTAATATTATAAACGCGACAGTTTGTAAGTATGGATGGATGGATGTTTGTTACTCTTTCACGCAAAAACAGCTTAACAGATTTGAATGAAATTTAGCATACATATACATAGTTTATTACATGGATTAACACATAGGCTACTTTTTATCTATATACCATATGGGCAAAGCCGCGGGAGGCAGCTAGTGTGATATAATTCAAAATAAATTGTGAAGTATATATTGGCGCCCAATATGGGTCATTAATTTTTCCTTCGTAATTAGTTTTATCAAATGTACCTATTCCGGCCTTATTTTCCACTTGCATAATAGCATGCATCTTTCCCGACAAATAACTAATTACCGGACACAAAATAAAACAATTGTAATGCACGAGGGCGGCACCCGGTTTCGTAATTAATTACAAATTAAAATGCACTTTAAATTTGGAGTTCAAGCACATTGTTCCATTGTGTGCGATAGTGTTGTCCCGCTCTTACAATCCCTCCATTTTATCCTCCATATAATTGAAAGAAACAGGTCATAAAAGCATTATAACACTCAGGCATTCCTATGGTTTTAAGTAGCAATGATGCACACAGTTGTATAATATTATAATAATACTCAGCAAGGCTATGTAAATGAAAAATACATAGGTACATTACATGTAAATCATTATTGACGATTATAATTATTTAATTTAAATATTTAACAATATTATATGTCTTGAAGTGACAGGAAGTTAAAGAAAATGTGTAAAATACCACTAATTTTACGTAGTAGTCATTAGCTACTAGGTTGCCTACGACTTCTTCTGGATAAAATTATTGATATGATCCAATCTGCTTTTTATTTATTACATTCTATTTATTTCTTAAAGTTTTTTTTAGGTGCGGAAAAATCCTTTACGGGCCCTCCGTCCCGCCGCTTAGGGAGACGAGCGACGGGGTGTGTCGGACTCCGGCCAGTGTGAGCGTTTACCGACTAATAAACCGCACCCGTCGACGCCACCAACCTTATTATTTTTTTTTTTTACAGAAACGTTACCCCACACTAGGATTTTCTCCTGTGTCGTGGGTGCGTTTACAAATACATATTTTCACTTACACAAACGCCCAGTCCCGGAACAACTACCTGTAGAACGTACAAATATTTGCTCCGTGCGGGGATCGAACCCGCAACCCATGACGCACAAGACGATCACTCAGCCAATGCGCCACCGAGTCGTCAATCTGTTCGGTTCTGCGGTTTACGTGTGAAGAGGTAACAGACCGACACACTTTCGCGTTTATATTAAGTATGGATTGGTTTCCATGTCATACACACCTAATTAACAAATTATGTAAGGAGGTTTTTATTGTATTACTACAATAAAAACCTCCTTGAGACACATTAATATTCTTGTAGTTATATTCACTGCTTTAATTAACAGTTTTTTATTGTATAAACCAATTTTGATTTAGTTCTTTGTATGTTTGAAAGGAGACTCTGTTTAGTGTTCTTAGCTATGATTCAAGGGTATGTTCTGTATGTTGTAGTTATGTTGGAGGTTTTATAACTTGATATAGATCTTGTTATATTAATTGAAATTAACACTGGCCTAGTGGTCGCATGTGTGAATGCCAAGCATAATGAAAGCTGAGGTTAGAATTTCAGGTTTAGCAAAAAGATATTTAGTTTTTCTATGAAATTCTCAGAAGCAGCTCAAAGTTTATATTTGTACTATTTATTACTAAAATTTACTTCAAATTTTTTTATACATAAAAATATAATGAACTTTAAAGAAAGCAGGTTTTAGTTCCAGCGAAATGTAGGCATAATATAGTACAATATTTATCTTTTTTGATAGGTTCTTATCATCTTGGCTAATGTTAATTCTGTGATAGTGACAGCTAGTTCTTAATTATCTGTTGTGTTTAATCATATCTGCGCACACCCAAACTGGTTTATGCTTTGGTTTTTACTAGTTTAAAGTGGTGTATTATATTTATAAAAAATGTGGTAACAACCTTCAAATCATGATGCAATAATATACATGGATTAGCAAAGACATATTTTGCACAATTACAGACTCAGTCTGAAAGGAAAAGTTACACAGATATTTGTATTAATGATTTGTCTAAGATAAAAAGTCTTGATCAACATCAGCCTATATTGTCCACTGCAGCTGGACATAGGCCTTCCCTTTTGCACGCCAACTTCAGACAGAAAGTTTAACTATCTGTGTCTCAATTGCATTTTCGTCATATCTGCTCATATAACACAGGGACTGCCAGATACAAGGTTACACAAGGGCATTTGTCAAGTGATAAAAACACATATGTATTTCGAAATTAGTAACAGTTGTTTAACACACTTGTTGAATGTACTACACACCTTCATCAAGAAAATAATAATGTACATATTTCCTTCAATGGCCCAGGCAGAAACCTTCTTTGCCAACATTTTATAAAAGAAATGTTTGGTCACAGGTTTAATGATAGTTCAAAAAAAAATATTATTAATGGTGAAAGATCACATACTCACATACAAGTGTTGAACCATGTATAAAAGTAGCACTCAAAGAGGCATGTTATGAGACTACTAACTAAACATTCTAACATGTCAATCTGATGAATTTCTATGAAAGGAATTTTATAAATTAAACATCTTTGTACATTAAGATTACGTGATTCACTCAGTCAATACCTGCATACAATTCATCACACCAGTCTTCCATAAAAATATACATACTAAAGGACAGTGTATATGACTAATATTATAAAGATGATTTGTACTTTTGTATGTTTGTAACAAATAAACTCAATAACTGCTGAACCAATTTCAAAAATTCTTTCAGCATTAGAATGCTACATTATCCCTGAGTAACATAGGCTATATTAATTACTTTGTTTATAACACGACGAAGCCAGGGTAGGCCCCTAGTATTTAATAAAAATTACATTAATTGGTCTATTCACAATGATGATCTGTTTACATACCTCTGAACTGAGCCTCCCATTCCTTTACAGATTCCATCTCCATTGAGTTGAGGTCACTGAGGTCATCATACTCCTTGTCTGATGACGTCACAGAGAATGTGGCTAAACCTCTAGATGCATCTTTCCCTCCAAATGCTGCATATGGACCCCCTATGAACAAAATGTGATTTTAGATGATGCATTTTTGTTTATTATTTTGTCTAAGACATTTCTAGAATATATGTATCATTGGCATTGTAGCAATACATACAACAACAAAAAAAAAAACAACGGCGCATGTATAATGTTTTTATAATATAAAAGGTTACTCAAGGTGCAGTCTGCATGTGGAATGGATAATTAATGAGTCATGGTAATGTCAACTCTATTTATAAGCACAGATGCACTCACCGGGTCCGTAGAAGCGGCGACCTCGCGTAGCGTCGAATATCCACCCGTTGACCGCCACCAGCACCCTGCCGTCAGGCTGCGTTCCATCATATTGACGCAGCTCAGCTACTGTCATATCCTTACGAATTTTTGGCAACTCCACCGCCGGTGTTTCCGCAGGCACCCTTGTAAATTTCGCGTATATTTTATACAACAACACAGCGATAATCGCAGTTATAATCAAATTTACGGGACTGTAAAACTCTTGTAACAAACTAGAACCACCGTCTGGGCTGTCGGTTCCCGGCAATTTTGTCTCCGGTGCTGATGCCATTTTCAGTTGTACACAATGTTGATGTGTTGCCTCCAAGTTATGGGTTAAATTGTATAAATTTTAGAAAACTATTTCCATTCGTGAATGTAAAATAATAAAATCACTGACGTCAGCGTTCCGGCAACGGCGAGGCGACAACTATGGTATTGCTGCACCAAAAAATATAAACAGTATATAAATGACTTCAATAGGTCAAAAACAAAATTATCCCTTTTATTTTTATTAATGGAATCGAAAGACACTAAACGGTGCAAGAGTAATACTATTGTATAAAATAAAACAAATAAAGGCGCAGAAAAGTATGTAATTGAATATATACTCTGAATATTGGCAAATAGCAATGCTGTCAACACCGTACATAATATGTCAAACTAAAAATAGATAAAATAAAACTTTATTAATCTAATTGGTTATAGGTTCATAGTTTCATACAACTGCGTTCTGTTGCACTCAAAATAATGAAGGATATTATTTTTACAAAGCTATCGATTTATACGGTTTTTATTAGGTTAGAAAATACTATAATAATAATCAAATATATCTTGGGCTACAAGAAGTATAGTGCTATTCATTAATAAATATATTATTTTATTATTGAAAAAACTTGCCTCGATGACTGACTCTCAACCTTTTCAAAAAAATCCGTAATAAAAGTTGTCAATTTCAATGGACTGGCATGTACTTTCGAGTCATGCCAGGGCTCACAAGTGAAGACAGAATACCGGGGACTAACAGGGTGTCACCGTCGACGGATAGGTCTGGGATGGGTCTGGGAGGACATCATCATCAGGTATAAAAAAAGTTCCTATATACAAGAAAAAAAATGTTGACATGACTTACTGTCAATTGCTATGAACCGTCAATGTCAAAAACAATGTCAATAACCATTTCAATTCGTTTCGTATTACATATAATATTCAGAAGAAGTTTATTTGAAGCTTCTGCGGTGTCATGTTTAGAATCATAACTTAAATTTTGATCATTATTGTTAAAAATCCTAATCAGTGCTACTAAAATGAAGGAACAACGATCTGATCTGTGTTCGAGATACATTACAATATTTATCGTGGTGTCTTGTTACTGGTTCGTGTTATAAAATTGATTTATCGGTCCCCACTCTGTTAATTAACTTGATAAAAATTACTGCATTCGTCTGCAGTTATTTTAAGTGGTAAATCAATGACTAGTAATTGTAAAGCATAGTTAAATTACCTAATTATAATGCTGCATTGTAATCTATTGCCGGTCGAATCTATTTACTGGTTAAAGAAAAAATATGTTAGATAAATAAATTGTCGTAACAATATTATTGCTGTTGTCGATATTTTATTCTAATATATATAATATCTTGTCTGTGTCATCTTGTAGAAAATCTACACATGTGTTTTTTTTAGGGTGGTGTCAATAGCAACAGTATTTGTTAATAAAACTTTGCTAAGTAGCCAGGATGTAGCTCTAGAAGCGCCACTGTTCATCACATGGTTCCAATGTGTTGTGTCCTTCAGTATATGCTACATGTTAAGTAGTTTTGGGGGAATACCTGGCTTGTTTGCATTCCCCAAAGGTACACCATGGAATACGGATGTTATGAGACGGGTAATTATTAAGAATTTTCTGAACTATTTATTTATAATTATTTATTTGTTTAATTTTTTTTCATGTATAATCTGATCGGAACTCTTATAACATAAACTCAGCGGGCACTATCACTCTATCAGCAGACTCTTTAATGTTTAATAATTTACGATGTCACTTAGTCCACAAACTTTTGTAATTTTATATAATTTATAATATTTCCTAAGCATTTGACATCATCATATGAATGCTTAGCAAATTCATCATATGGACGCTTAGAAAATATTGTTAATTGATTTTTTTCAAGAAACTCTTTTGCTACTTTTATTATATTGTGATCATAGAGACAGTTTTCATCTTAAGGCGACTAGAGGCATTGTAGATAACACCATAAGAATTTAATTAGTCTTCGATTATGGGCTTTATGCTATTCTTTTAAGTACTTGTAATGCTAGGTCCTATACAAAATAACTAGGTACACTAATCTAATCAGATAATAATTAATTTGATGCTTATGTTTTGTTTGGATAAAATCAAGATTCTTCATTAAAATATTCCAGTTTTAACATACAACAAAGATAATATATAATGTCATATCTTTTTAATAAGGTGATTTCCAATAACTAAATCTATAAAGTATCATATCACTATAATTGTGTAGTAAAAATTTAGTTCAATAAAACTTGAACACAACTACAATAATTCAACAAACAGCAAGTAGTTATTTGATGATTAATTTCGTTACAGTACAATGATTACAAACCAAGGACAAATTATAGAAGCATTAATAGTTTTTGAAACTGTGTAATACAGTTCTGTAATTAGCCATTGTTTTATCATAATCCTTGAATGGTATTACCTATTTTTTATCAAATGTTACACATTTTCTCTCTATTCCCATATTAGCCAACTACGAAATTTTCATATCTTTCTAGTAAAATTCTTGCTAAAAAGTATTAATTTAATTTTGTATTATTTTTTAATTTATACAAGTCTCTATGAAACACTAATTGACTGTAGTTGAGCAGTTCCTAGTAGAATTGGCATAAACTCTATTTTAAAATAAAAGGTATCCAATGAGGGGCAAATTTTCTGACATAGGTATCTGTTGTTACTTCTTCTGTGGGCGGAAAAAACATTGCCCTCAACTAGGATATCTGAGATAATGTTGCAACTTGCAACCATATTATACAAACACTCTATAGACCAACTTGCTAGCAAATAGTTAGTAAACAATAAATAATTCTACTTTCTAGCCGTAGCTTAGGTACCCTCTAATACATCCTATATTAATAATATACTATAAAAAACGATATAATATATCTTAAAAAAATCTATTTAAAGGAATAATATCAAATTTAATTTACAGGTCATCCCACTGTCAATAATGTTCACTCTGATGATAGCAACAAATAACTTGTGCTTAAAATATGTGGGAGTACCTTTCTACTATGTTGGAAGATCTTTGACCACAGTATTCAATGTGGTATTCAGTTGGGTTCTGCTAGGTCAGAGGACTTCTTCCAAGTGCATTTTATGTTGCGGTTTCATCATATTTGGATTCTACCTTGGAGTAGATCAGGAAAGTTTATTAGGTAAAATCTTTTAATATTTGTATAGGTGCCGTCACGAGTTTAGAGCGCTGGCCTTGAATGCGCAGATATCAGTTTTTGGGTCCGTTTGGCGGGGTGTGCGGTGTGCGGAGGGTGAAGCGGCCAGTGCCGGCGCCGTATTGGTGTATCGCCCAAAGTACATTCACGCACATATTGCTTTTGTATTTTTTCATCGTCTTGACCTTATACCTTTCAATAAGTAGTTCCAGTCGCATCTATCTATAAACTTCGACTTCCTTAATTAACGACGATTTAATGGAAGGAATAGGATTATTGCCAAACGATTAGAATTTAAGTTTTTTTAAATATAATTGATTATTTGATTATATGTAGATAGATAGATAGAATATACTTTATTGTACACCAATAATTAAAATACACATTACATTAATTTTATTATTGATTATGTAATATTGATTCTATACGTATCTACAAAAAAATATAAATTATTATTTCTATAAAATAAATCGTGGTTATATTTTATTTTTCTCTTTTAAAATACCTATATAAAACTTATGTTTCTTTTCCATTACAATTGACAACTCAAGTTAATTTAACTTTTCTTAAAACACTTCGTAATATATGTGAGTACGAGTGTACGACATGCGCACAAGTCTCCCCACTACTTTCGTCGAGCGCTCTAAACTCGTGACGGCACCTATACCTGACTATTCCCTATGAAGTAATGTTTTATAACATTCAAAATCTATGTTTATTGGGATTTATTGAGTGATGTTATGGCAAAGGCCTGACTTCTGGCTGTTATACAGTGCATAAAAAGCATTGATAACTTAAAATTTGGAGCAAAAATTTCCAGACCATATTTGACAACCAGAAAAGAAATTTGAAATTACTTTCTGCAGTAGTCTGCTAACAATGTTTTTTGTTTCAGGTTCATTTTCCCTAATAGGTACAATATACGGCGTTATAGGATCTCTTATGTTGTCTATGTACTCAATCTACACAAAAAAGGTTTTACCAAGTGTAAACCAAGAAGTTTGGCTGCTATCTTATTATAATAATGCTTATTCTATTATATTGTTTCTGCCACTAATTATAATGAATGGAGAATTGAATTCCTTGTGGAATTACACAAATTTTAACAGCACATATTTTTGGATCCAAATGTTTATTGGAGGACTATGTGGATTTGCTATTGGGTACTTCACTTCGTTACAGATAAAGGTATGTATAATTAATTTGTACTGAGGCGGATTGTTGTAATAACTGTGCTATGTATACATGTTTTGGGGCTAGGTATTTCTGCAAGTGATAATTTGCTACGATATAATAAAACTCGGTAAATAAAAATATTGCGGCATTATTACACTTTTCCATCTAATTCCGAGGCTTGTATTACAGATCCTAAATTAAATATATGTACTACACTTTAAAAAAAAAAATATAGATAAAGATACATAATAATATTTAGAAACGTTCATGATTCAGGTACACTTGTTCATGCTGGCGCACTTAGCAATAGAAGCTATTTAAAAAAACCTGATCATTAATTGGACCGATTTATGCAAAAATGATCCAACCCACAATCTCGACAATTTCGAGTTTTTGTGACTTATGTACTCTAAATAAGGTATATTTTAACATATCAAAGACTCGGAACTCTATGTTAATAATTGACGAAAATCCGTATGGTCCAAACCACAACTGTCATAGCGAACATCATTTTTTCATAATGCATAAATGTTTCAAGCTATTAGAATCATTTTTGCATTTTCTTGGTTGCCCTGATATAGGTTTTTTGTTTTTTGCTATAATGATTCAAACTACTTGGAACAATAATGCTTTTTATACAATATGGAAAATATTATAAAAATCATTCTGCTTAAATGTTCCAATAACCTTGAATCATTTTAACTCAATTCCAAATAACATTCGACTACAGAAGTATACTGATTCAGACCACATGACTATTCTCAAAATCGTTTTGATTTTAAAGGCTTTATTAAATAGACACCCCACTCTCGAGACAATCAGCTTCCGTTACCTAGAATCAGGACACACTTTCCTACCAAATGACAACGACTTCGCTAAAATTGAGACTCGACTCAAGCAATATGAAAGGATATACTCCGTGGATGATTATATTGCCATTATGAAACAATGCAAAAACAAAAATCCTTTACAGGTCCATAAAATGGAAAGTTGTGATTTTGTTGGATCTCAAATTCTAGAAAAGAAAATAGTTAATAGAAAAATATTTAATGATAAGAGCAAAGTAAACTGGCTCAAAACAAAAGAAATTTTAATCACAAAAAAGACTCAACATTCTTTGTTCATGAGAACTTCCTTTAATGAGGACTACAAAGAACTGAATATTAAAAAGAAATTAAAAGGTGTTGATTTGGGTGTCATAGAAGAAGATTTGCAAGAATTATGGCCTTCAGGAAAACTGATTAACAAAAAGAAGTTAAACGATTTGAAATCGTTATTCCATCTCATACCAAATGATTGCATTGGTTATTATAAAAAACTGAAGGGAGACGATGCAATAATAGACGATATAGATGGTTATTGTGATGAACCCGACTTTGATTTGGATGAGGAGTAGGGTAACATTTGTGTTTTTTTAAATAAAATAAAAATAATAAACATTTTTAAGCTTTTATTTTTGTCATAGTTTGGAACATTTTTGCATTTTTCTTTCCGCAGCCTACACAGCTAATTCCATACAAAATGTATTATGTAATAATGATCCACGCGCAAGTTTTCTTGAATATCTACTAAACTATTAAAATTTATTTACTAAATACATGCATGTAAATTAGTTTAGAACACTTAGAATAACATAAAATTAAAAACATAACATTTAGAACTACAAAGCCAGAGAAATACCGAAATAAACTTTAAACTCTATTATCTCGAAATGAGGTTAGTGTGGACTGAATCATTTTTGCTTAAATCGGTCCAATTATATGTGCTGTAAATATGTGCTTGATGCCTAGTTGAAACTACTGCTACTTGCATAGAATAATTATGCAAATTGTACTGCCTATTAAAGTCAGATTATGTCTTTAAACACGCGAATGCTGATTTAGACCATAAACTGCGGGTCCATGAGTAGTCTGATTAAATAATAATTGATGAAATTTGATTTGCTAGATCTTTCTAGCAAATCAAATTTCACCAGGCAGGCAGTGGCTGTCCTGTACGTAAGACTCTTGGTCTGACGTCAAAACGTGAACATTGTTTGTATATTCCGATTTTAATTATATTTTTTACATCCCTTTCACATTTCCAAATTAATTGATATTTCAGGTGACCTCTCCACTAACCCACAACATCTCAGGAACAGCTAAAGCGTGTGCCCAAACCGTCATAGCTACCCAGTGGTATAATGAGAGCAAGAACATTCTCTGGTGGACCTCAAACCTGATCGTACTATTCAGTAGCGCGTTATACGCAAGGTTCAAACAGGTGGAAATGGAAGAAAACTCCCGCAGACCAGTGCCTGAAGACAAACAGAGCTTAGTATGATAGTAGGATTTTATAATGTAACAATTTTATAGCATTTTTATAAGACTGTATAGTATTAAAAATGCTTGATAGTCGTTTTGTTAAATGTTCGACATGTGTAGTATTTAAATATCGTGTGTAAAAGCCTATTTATTTATGTAATAAGAATAATCGAGGTATCAGTTTGTTTCTCATGTCACATGAGAATTGACATTAAAAAAATCTATTCTACTTGGTTAGAGGCAACCGTGATCTTGCTTTGGATGAGTGGATTACCAAAGATTAAACGTCATCCTTATTAACTTATCACATAAGGGTGATTATTTGATGAATTTCTTCTAAGATACTGATTGGCATAAGAAAGATATTCAACCTTCGTAAGAAAGAAAATTTTACTCTATTTCAATTAAGTTAGGGATGATATTTGATTATCAGAACGTTGGAACTGAGATCGGGTAGGAAAACCCATACTTAGGCTATGCCTGCTGTAACAGTAGAGCGTAAATATGCGCAGCGGAGACGTGTACGTCGCCCCAGCAAGAAAGTAGCTCCTAGAGTGATATGAGTGGTACGTATAATTAGTGCGTAGTATGCTGTAAATGTGCGCCAAATAAAAAATTTGTGCGCCCTGTCGTTTTGGAAAAAAACGGAAAAAACCGTTTCTGCTGGGGGAACGCTGTTCCAGCAAGAAAATTCTAAACGAATGATCGGAGGGAGAAAATTTGTGCATGGGTAGAGAGCTTATATTTGTGCATAAATGTGCGCCAAAAATAAAATTTGTGCGTCTTCAGGTTTCCGAGATATTGAGATTCCTGCTGGGGCGACGTTTTGCAAAATCGTGTATCTCGGAAACCATTGTATGTGCGCCTGTAGAATAAAGACACACGAATAGCTCTTAATTTGTGCGAATTTGTGCCGGAGTTAGATTTAAGAAAATATTTATGATTTCGAAGTAATCGCGCTTTTTCGAAATACCTAAAACCTATCGCAGCGCCCACACAAGAAGACGTATACACTCGCTGAAAACGGTATTCGGTGCTCCTGGACGATTATATTAACCATACGGAGTTTCAAAAATGTGCATGCATGCGTTACTGAAAAATATTCATATGAGTCAATACGACGGTGTCGTAACTAATGTATGAAAATATGTATGAAACCGCCGCTTTTTTGTAGTCATTCGAATTTGGTCGGATAGCACAAATTCGCACAAATTAAGAGCTATTCGTGTGTCTTTATTCTACAGGCGCACATACAATGGTTTCCGAGATACACGATTTTGCAAAACGTCGCCCCAGCAGGAATCTCAATATCTCGGAAACCTGAAGACGCACAAATTTTATTTTTGGCGCACATTTATGCACAAATATAAGCTCTCTACCCATGCACAAATTTTCTCCCTCCGATCATTCGTTTAGAATTTTCTTGCTGGAACAGCGTTCCCCCAGCAGAAACGGGTTTTTCCGTTTTTTTCCAAAACGACAGGGCGCACAAATTTTTTATTTGGCGCACATTTACAGCATACTACGCACTAATTATACGTACCACTCATATCACTCTAGGAGCTACTTTCTTGCTGGGGCGACGTACACAGCGGAGACATACCGAACAGTTATGTTTGCATATAATAAGAGAAAATCCAAGTGTAAGACAATTTTGTAAATAAATGATATTGCTCTGCTTCACACGTTTCTGCTCCATTAGACAGGCTGCATTCATTTGCATACATTTTAATTAGTATACAAGATTGGCATTCATTTCAAACAGGTGTTTCATTTGTTAGGAATAATAATGCAAGGAAAACTAGGAGTGAATGTGTGAATAATGACATGTTTCTATATAGCATCATGAATGTAATAATTATTTATAATTCTTAAGCAATTAATTAAAGTTCGTCTTCCGAATTAATTTATAATACTTAGTACTTTTACACAATAAGTCGAATATAAAGACACACCATTCCGTCTTAACTTTATTGTCGCAAAAATATTAATAATATTGAAAGTATACTCGCATTTAATCATGAAAACTGTAACTTGATAATAACTATGCACCTTGATTATGTGTTGGTTGTTAGGTTCCGCCCGACTTTGTTTGCTATATTCAACATTGAGATAATCTAGCAAGCATAAAAAAAAATATTTTGACTATGACAACAGACAAACACACTTGACTTGACTGTAATGTATTTGCGTAAGACGTGGGTACTCTTGCGTTAAATAATTAACGTCGCCTGTGTTGGATATTTAATCACATCAAAAAATTATTACAATAGATATAGGTTTTGACTGGTTCAGTTAAATTCTCATCGAGTATTCATGTTAAGTATTCTGGCGACATTCATCTCACGCAAAAATATATATAAATCTATGGACTCTGTTAAAAGAATGAAAATTTTATTTTGATGGAAAAAAAGATTGACTAGCCATTTTGAGATCATTAGGTGCCAACCTTTTTAATGAGAGATTAATTATACGTCCGTGAAGTTATTAAACTAAGTACTACGCCATTTTACCAGCAGAGATTCTTGCAATGACCAGAGGTATTAAGTTCAAACCTTTCTTAACCGCTGTTTTTGTCTATTGTTTTGCTGTTGCTACACTATGGGTTGATTGAAGTATTGTGTGTATTTATTTATTTATTTATGTACGCTTTATAGGAAGTTAAAATAAATTGTCAATTACTTTAAAATTATTTAATGATTTACATTGATTTATTGACTGAAAGCACTACTATTGAAAGTCCTGTGTTGTATTTGCAGATCGTATAAATTGTTAAGGGATTTTTACCCCTCTTACATATGATCTAAAACCACTCCGGCGATCTGTGGGTGAACAATATAACACTTCTACCTAACCATTGGGGTTGGTTGTCCATTTTATTGTTTAAATTAGTTATTATAATTTCTATTGACGTGTAATCTTAACAAAGTAGATAGATATTGTTTAATATTTTTATATTTATTTAAGAAATATAGATTTTTGGATTCCTCAGGATCTATTATGTGATCATATAGTTCTAGGCCATATATTTTATTCCAATCAATTGTAAATAATGTGTGATTAAATGAAATCCATTCTGTGTACCTGTACCGTTTTGTTCTTATACTGTAACCCATGATTCTGATGTCTTTCAAGCGAGGTTTGTCAGTGTTCTTCTTAGGATAAACACTCGGTCTAGGATACTGACTCAACGCAAAATGGTTTCCATATGCCTTTGGATCATCTATCATTAGTGGCTTCAAGCTTTTGCCTTCAAAACATAGAGTTGAATGATCTCTATAATGACATTTGGGTATGTTATGCGATAAGCCACTAAGGTCCACTAAAGTCGGGAATATGTCGAGCAATTCAACAGGAGTGTTTATGGTCTTGGAAGAGATTCCTGGCGCTGAAAGGATTAGTGGTACTTTGAGAGCTACGTCAAAGTTACTGTATTTTGCCCATAATCCATTCTCGCCCAATGACCAACCTGGGAAATAAAAGAAATCATTATTCCGGTAGTAACTTGTACAAGACAATAATAAACAGTAAAGACAACATGAAAAGCTGAAAGGGAAAGAGGGAAGATGATAATGATTACGATGAAGGTATGATAAGCGTACCTATTGAAACGAAACTTTTAAACGGATGTTATCGCGATATTTTTATATTATTCAACTTCGGATCGTCAATTCGTTTCGGATCCTTTAGTAACAAGATTACTGTTTTAAAATCCGTAAAAAAGTAGTTTTATTTCAATGTCTTGTATTCGCGTAAATGTAAAAAGTCAGAGCACTGCAACATTTGTCATTTTTGTTCTGCCGGATCTCGGTATATGCCAGGGCGGATCCAGAGGGTTCATGGGAATCATTAAAGCCTACGATACAGGAGAAACCACTAGTGTGGACACTAAACAAATTAGGCTATCGTGTATTCCAGTACATTAACATCTTCCCATCTTTACACTTGTGTTAAGTATACTCACCATGATCACTCGTCAGAACCAAAATAGTATTCCTCATATCGATGTACCGCATCAGTTCTCCCACCAAGTCGTCCACATAGGCTGCAGCCGCGTAATAACTCTGCCTAATCTTCAATGACCATTCGTCAGGCATTATGCCTAAGGGAAACGATATATTTAGCCTGGCGATGTCGTCTCTACGTCTCACATCCGTCCAAGGATGCCACGCAACAAGAGGTATCTTGTGAGACATGAAACGGTGCTTCGGTGACTTAACTTTGTTGATTGGTATCCTTTCTGTAAATGAAAATATACCTAAGTATACAATATTATCAACTCTTTTATGCAAGATAGACTACTCAAATGTTTACAGTTTACACAGTACACGTTTCGTTGAAGCAACAAGCAAAAAGGTAAAAAGCAACTGAAAAGATTGAAGGAAATGGAGAGATCTTTGCCTGGGAGTCAGAAGTTGTTATTAAAAAAAGGGTGACGCGTTAAAATTTGACATTGGAATTTGAACCTTATTTCGAAAAAAGAAAAGTT
The DNA here is from genome assembly GCA_905163465.1 of Craniophora ligustri. Classification (NCBI taxonomy): domain Eukaryota; kingdom Metazoa; phylum Arthropoda; class Insecta; order Lepidoptera; family Noctuidae; genus Craniophora; species Craniophora ligustri. The sequence goes on from LR990960.1 coordinate 3,374,076, forward strand.
TAAAATATTTTTCAGGCCTTACCCAGATATTGCTCAGGAAACTTTATTGGTATGTGAGGCTTATAAAATCCTACAGCTAGAAAGAATGGGTGGCTTTTATTCTGGATGGAGAGGATGTTGATCGCGTGTTCCAAAGACTCCAAATCTGGTAAAGTTCCTCCTGGCTGATGAATAACATTTACGGGGCATACAAGGTTTCTTTGAAGTGTTTTAGTCCCTTTATCTTTGCATACAGCAGCATCTTTATATCTCTCAGACGGAGGATGGTACGGGTAGTGAGACCAGCTGTAGGGATAATCGTCTGTGAAGTTAGAACTTATTCCAGGGTGGAAAACCTTACCGACGGAGTAGGTTTCGTAACCGTTTTCTTTGAAGAATTGAGGGAGGGTAGTAAAATTGCCTACAGTGTCCCGCCAGTAATTATAAAAATCATATAAACGGAGTGTATCCGGACGACGGCCTGTGAGTATGGAGTTTCTGCTAGGCGCGCAGAGAGCTTGCTGGAAAAATAAAAATATTTAAGAAATATAGATTTTTAGGTATTAGGTACGTTGTGTTCGATTAATTGATAACATGGTTGGTTGAGATAACGTACAGCACCATAGTATATATTAGTCTATGTACAGCACTCATCGCTAGTAAGATTCACAAGTAACTCTAGCTGAATCTTGAATGGTAAAAAAAAATACCTGTGCAAACGCATTTTTGAAGCTAACTCCCCGGCCTGACAATTTTTTAATACTTGGTAAGGTAATGGTTTGATCCGTAAGATGGCGCAAGTCGTCAACTAAAATGACTACGATGTTCTTTTTTGGTCCACTCAATTGGCTGCACTTATATGTATATATAACTAAAATAAGCAAATAAAATCGTGAAAGCCACATTCTTCTCCATCCAACAAATTTATCACACAACTGTACTGTAATATTTACATATTTTTTCTTTTGAAGCAGTGCGAAATGGAACTTTTTTTTACAGATTCTTTGTACAATATGACCAGCTATGGACATATATATATGGAATTATTTAATTTTGGAGGGTACAGTCATTAATATAAGAAATCCTAATAAGAAATTTAAAGTAATATGATTCTTTTGTATTCACATTTGATATTAACATTCGGCAATAAACGGAACGACATAGAACCAAAGATTATTAAACACATATACCTACCTTCCTATAGTTAGTTTCACAAAGAAGCCGGAGACTCGACGCTGTCACTCTGAAGGCATGCAACGGCGTGCAACTGTATGCCTTCAGCGTACCCGGAGGATAGTTTAAAAAAACACAATTATACGTTAGTTCCACTTTTTTCCTTATACGGACTATAAACTTCGCCTATGTATGCGGTATCACACTGTACTACATAAATGTATATAGAATTAAACATTTTATTTATATTTTAATCTTGCATTGTATATTTCATCATCTTTTATAACTGAAATTTTGTTCAAACCGTTTAGATTCGAAATGGTGAGCAGACTGCCACATCTGTAAAGTATGTACATTTTATAGTCTTTGATATTTTGACGTAATTGACGTCTAGTGTTTTTCCACACAGTGACCAATTGTCTATGTGTGTATCACGCTCGTACATAAACAAAATGGAATGAATGTTTCGTCGTATAACGCACACACACATTCACAAACGAACAAGTGGGCGTTCGGGTATTGTCATTCAAATCATCTGTTTCGTAAATCGTTGTAAATTTTGTACATAAAATCTAATTTATTTTTGATTTATTTATTAAATGAGAGTTATATTAAATAATTGATTGTGTGCGCGAGTGCGTTATGTTTGTTTAGCGATTTGTTTTATTCGCGTGTGACGTCATTGTTTTCGACTGCCAGTACGACGCAATAGCATTTTACACGAAAATGGTTTTAAAATGAGAATTGTTTTCGTAAACAAGGTAAGCGTATTACGTAAAACGTATATTGTGATTATATTACGCATAAAATATTGGTAGATTTTGTCATAGCGCAGGGTGGACAAACTTCATCGATTTCCTTTGTCCTCGGTCCCCTTTTATGTTGAAGTATACATAACATAAACGTAGTTAGGTACAGTGTAGTGTAAATATAGTAGTGCAACCAGCTGTTTCAAAACAACATATAAATATTTTTGTTGTAATTTCAAGATTATTTCAATAATATAAGGTGATGTGACTTTGTTTTGTTTTTACTTATGTAATCTTGTATATAAGTGTTATTGCATTTTAACAAAATCGTAATCAGGAAGTCTATTTTTGGAAGATTTTGTTGAAAACCATTGAGATTACTTAAGATATTATACATTTTTTTTAGTTGTTTTGTTGCTTTGACTCTTATTTTATTCTTCAAATCTTTATTTTGATTTGAATAAAAAAAAAATTAATTGAATGTATAATGTACATGCATTTTTACATTTCCATATTCAAAATACACTTACAAATTTTACTGTCAAATCCTAAAATTCAAAATTAATTAAATATAGAGAAAAATCCTATGTATTATGCATTTTTGTTGGTCTCATACTTAATACTTAGTCTTCATAAAACTAGACATATTTATGTACTGCCTATGTCTATTTGAGGTTTTATTGACAAACAAAATAATGGTCAAGGTTAAACTATGACCTGCTTTGTATAATGATTTTTGAATCAAGTTTTCCTTATCTATGACATTGATTTCCTTTGTATTGCATCTTTGCATTGTATTAGGACTCTTTATAAAAACAGAAATCACTTTTACAGTAAAATTTTTCAGCAAGTATATTTGTGCAAAATATTCTGTTTGTGAATGAATCAGTTTTCTTATCAATAATGCTCAACAATCAACATTGTATTGTCCAGATTATTTGATAAGTTTATACTTTTAAACCTCTGTTATTGTAAATACATACTTTGACTAAAACTTAAAAAACATCATAATAACAAATGTATTTGTATGTAGACATGATAAAATTAAATGATATTGCAAAGTATGTTGCAAGTTTAATCAGGGGCATGCAACAATGACCTTTTAAATTCATGCACAAGTAAGTATTTTAAATTATTATTCTGTCAAGGAAAATGTTGCAATACATTACTTATCTGTTGGAGCAGATTGTATTAGAAATGGCATAAGACTGATTAGTATCTCATGGATAGTATTGATGGTATTTCAAATGGACTAAGCACATTCAATTAACAGGTAGGTATCTTAAAGGGTATTAAATTGCTGAGGATTACAGATGATTTAAATAGATATCCCTAAAGCTATATTAATATTATTAACCTCTTACTAGTAATGTAACTAGTATTTCTCAACTAGTTTATGTAAGAAATTTTTTTTTTGATCTTGACCATATAGAACAATTTTGTCGACTTTAAACGCTAGATTCTACACTCTTATTATATATAAAGGGCTATGGGGTATATGAGGCACTGCTTGCCAATTTCCCAATAATAGAGGAGAGGGGTGCATCAAGCCCTGCTTTAAAATGTCGTAAACCGGTTGTTTACCCTGCAGGCGACGCTTATACAGCATGTCAGCGGAGTCGCCGCGGCACGTGCGGTCGGGCGGGCCGCTCACCGTGCCGTCCCAGCCGCCGAGCGACCGTAGCATCATCGACGCGGTCTCAGGGTTCATTAATGACGTCACTCTCTCATCATCATCAACTGTTGACCCCAAAGATGTGATACAGTGGGCGAGGTAAGCGAATTTGAAAATATTATAGTAAAAAGTATTAGCAACACTGTATCTAATGTAATTAAAAGTACCATATTTTTTTTGCATATCTAAACCTTAGATTTTGTAAATAGAATAACCAAAAGCGCTGGATGATAAGAGTCATCACTTGTATAATAATGATTAACATTTAAGAACTTATTGTATAAATGAATAGATGTGTTTTGTTTAAGAAAGGTCATAATCAGTTTGAAGTCACTCTCAGAAATACCTACACAATAAGAGCAGTAAACTTTGTAATACCTATAAAAAAGGCGATAAATTCCTTTATCAAAGGTTGGAGGTTTCCATTAATGATTTTCACTTATTTTTATACAGATTTGAAACCGCAGACATAAATGAGCCAACACCTGAAGGAGACAGTGACAGCGATGTCTCCCCATTACTCCTAATCCTGGGCTATGGGTCCGGTGTCCAAGTATGGTTGATACCACCAACTGGTGAGGCTCAGGAGGTTTTGTCCTGGCGACAAGGCACAGTTAGGGTGCTCCGTATACTGCCTACTCCGCAGCACGGCGACTGCTTCGCGTCGAAAAGGCCCCTTATCGCCTTGTGTGACTCAGTCAGTCCAGGCCCGTCATTTTGCTCGCTCAGCTTTATTTCTATCAGAGGTGGTGAACAGGTAAGATTTATTTTCCTCTCTCTCATTCTTATCTTTATCATCTTATCTTATTATCTCATGGAGATTAAGCAGCTGAACCTTAGTAGGTGAGGTAAACAATATATAAATAAATCGAATACTTTTAAACAAAACAATATTCAATATTCTTATTAGTCCATGGTCCAAAAGCAATGAAAATTATATGGGACAATCTTGGAGTTATATTTTATTTGTGCAACAATTGGTAAAGATAATAGATGCCATAAATACACAAAAAAGTACAGTAGAAATGAAAACCTCTTTTTTGTGAAATTAGTTGAAATAAAAAAGACACGATTGCATTCAATCCCTAATGGAAATGCCTAGCTTACTGAAGTTAATTGTAAGAAAAATTATATGTATTCCAAAACACTCGGTGTTCAGTAAGTATATAAACAGGAAGATAAAATGTTTCTTTGACCTAGACTATGTGTGGTGTTGATATTAAAGTAGGCAGACATACTATATTACTGTAAACGGGAAACGCGATCATTATTACTTCGTTATAAAGTTTATAAATTTTATCAAAAATAGTTGACATACATACTACATTCTCATTATATTTATGACGCGGGGGTGTGTCTTGGTGAATAATACAAGTATTAACAATTTACACTAGCTGACTATGTATGTACTTCATAGTAGTTGTAATACTAAAAATAAACAAATAGTCGTCTATTCGCTTACAATCAATCATCAACCCATTAACGTCCTACTGCTGGGCACGGGTCTCCTCTCATTTGAGAGGGATAAGGCTATAGTCCACCATGCTAGCCTACTGCGGGTTGGCAGACTTCACATGCCATCGAGACAAATCTCTCAAGCATGCAGGTTTCCTCACGATGTTTTCCTTCACCGTTTGAGCTTGTGATAAATACGCACATAACTTCCGAAAAGTCAGTGGTGCGTGCCTTGGGTTCGAACTCGAGACCTTTGACATCTCAGTCCACTGGTCACACCACTTGGCTACCACGGCTCACCCACTAGGCTACCACGGCTCACTCGCTTACACTGTCAGTTAAATAGTATAAGTGCTAATTCAGCATGTTTGCATACAAAGTAACAGTAAATGCAAGTACATCGTAATAGCCTATAAAATTTATGTAAACTGGGATATATGAAGATTAGTTTGTTACGTTTTTTTTTCTATATTTTATATCATTCTTTTGTTTTTTCCAATAATTATGCAATATATTTCTGAAAGCATTTCTAATGGCAATGTTCAATGTGTTGTGGCAAATGCTTGAGAGATTATCTCGATGGCATGTGGAGTCTGCCGACCCGCAGTAGGCTAGCGTGGTGGACTATAGCCTAATCCCTCTCAATTGAGAGGAGACCCGTGCCTGTACAATATTACTGAATAATGGTACAGAATATCATTAGTTTCTTGGGTTTGTTTCGTCCAGTTTGATGCATCATTTGACTATATTATTTTTGCATTCGGCAGGTTAAAAGTATAAAATTCAAGAACCCTATTCTCGACGTGTTGGCGAACAAGAGATCAGTGGTTATATCTTTTTCCGAACGCTTTGCTGTGTTCGACGCCGCGACGCTGGAAGATCGAATGGCAGTCACTACTTGTTACCCCTGCCCGTGTCCTTTAGGCGGCAGCCTGCCAATAAACCCCTTGGCACTGGGAGATCGCTGGCTGGCTTACGCCGATAAGAAATTGAACCAGTCTAAGAGAAGCAGTGGAGGCTGTGAAGGTGAGAATTCTTTACCTGTTTTTTTACAGCTGCTTCATTCTATTTAAAGGAATTTATGCATTACGGGGCAATACTTTATTTAGTGGCAACACTTATGCAATTTAATTAAAAAATATAATTCTTCTGTGATTACTCTATACATTCTATTATCCTGACTTTTTCGATCCTTCTTTTTCGTCGTCAAAACATGAATTAAAGTATGATAGGTCTATATAGGAATATAGGAAAAAAATTTGATTCTATAATTTATAAATCGAATTTTGATTAATTCTTTTACTATGATAATTAAAGATTGGGAGACATTTTTAAGATATACTTAATCTTCATGTATCGAGGCGTTCGCGTCGGTTGGATCGGCCGTCTCGACAAAAGTTGTTATCGTTACTCGATAATACTATGTACTGATAACAATTATGATTGTAATAGATGGCATCTAGCGACCATGTGGAAAGTTCATGATTATTGATTATTTTGGGACTATAAATAAGTATAATGATTTTAAAATAGAACAAGAAAATCATGCGATAAATTAGAGTTCACTGACACAGTTGTTCAGTGAGCGATAATATCGGACGAGAAATCATCAGATGATAGAGGCTTATATGAGACGCCTCGATACATTTATAGAGGTAAAATAAGGAAAAAGGTTGTATGAAAGTCCGTCCGTCGTTTTTTACGAAATAGCAGAATTCTTGATTTGAAAAAAAAAAGTAAAAAATATTAGTACCTATTTCGTTGTTTTTGGAAATTCAAAAATCTCAAATGGAAGAAAGAAAGTGGGAATATAAAAAACAAGTAGAAATATTTGTATAGTATGAGTGAAGAAAAGCATAAGTACGTTTTGCCAACGCATCCGTGCGAAGTATGTTAATACAAAATAGGTATCACTCATATGTCCTGAACAGCTAGGCAGAGATATTCTGGTCAAAGTTAGATACTCGTTGGTTCTGGTTATACCATCCGAAACCTGAATTAGTATAGATAAGAGTAAGAAGTAGAAGAATGCAATAATAAAAATAACAAATACATAATAGCGTTACAGGGTTGTTCTAAGAAAGATAAATGCAACTAGTTTTTTAGTATTCATAAGTATGTACTTGTAATATTGGTCTTATTGATATAAATTATTTTTTGAGTTTGAGTTTAAAGAATCAACGTCACACTCATTATCCGCGCCGACAACCCTTACACCAATAATGGATATCGGGAAAATATATCATATCAAGTGACTTTCAACAGATCAATAGATTGCAGTCACAAAACAACTTTTATATACTCAATGACACCGATCGACAGAGGGGTGCATAATTTATTAGCATGTTCCAATTGCACCGAAGGCAATTTGCTTGCGTACATATTACTTAGATCATTCTAGAACAGTAAAAGGATTTCCGAAATGTAGACAAATCAAGCTTTTACTTTTTTTATACCACGAAGTTTATGAACTATATTTGTTTAGGAATATGATTGGAAAGCTTGGAAAAAGTTATATGTTTTTTCATTTACAAAACAACAAAACACCTTTGTTATGCTCGAAGGTGGTATTTGATTTGATTAGTGCAACAACTTTTTATTAATCACTTTGTTTTAAAGTTTTTATTCTTTTGACGATGCCGACTCCTCCTCGACAAAGAGTTGCGCGGCGCCGATGATAGTCTATTATTAAAGTAAACTGAAGGCATTTGATTACTTTACATTCTGGATTTTTTATATGCAATAAATAAAAAGTAGCATAAGTTTTAATCCAGGTAATAAACTATATGTATGTTAATTTTCAATTAAATCTGTTAAGCGGTTTTTGATACAAACTTTCACATTTATAATAATGTGTGTTATCATTGTAATTCGGTATCTTTGTGCTTCTTTCGGGTCAGTAACGTGTATAAAAACAAATATTTTCTGTTTCAACATTTGGATGGGGTTATAGTAATATTGCAAGCGAAAATATTCGCACTTTACCCATAAACAAACAGCAATTAAACTCTTTTGTTTTAAATTACAAGTGGGTGTTGACGTATTTATATAGTGTGTACGTATGTAATAAAATTTGTTGACCTTACGCCGGCTGCATATCATTGTTTTGTATGCTCGTGCGTGACTAATCTTGCGCACGTGTGAGTGTGAAGTTGTATTGTGTTGAAGTATGCAACTTATAGCGGTTTTATTATAAGCTAAAAAGAGCAAAACAAAGAAGTTTTCTAGTTACTTATTTTTGTCATCGATTTCGAAAATCTGTCTGGAGTGGTCTAGAAATGAAAATATTTTTACTAAATCTTAGGTCTCCAAAGGGGAATTATTCACAGAAATGGAATAAAAATAAATCAAGGCTATATATATCATTTCAAGTTCATGCCATATCCTCGAGAGAAACCAGTACTTGTCAAGCTGGTCTATATTGTCGATGATATGATAATTAATGCTCTATATTAACGCTAAGTAATACAGATAACGGCGAACCGCTTGTATTGTATTGCAAAAATATCCTTCTTTGATATTTATGTAAATTTTAATAATGCACACTGCAAGCAAAGATACGTCTATAGACTATCATAGATAAATCCAACATCGCTACTGATCTAAGGCCTGACTTTTGCATACATTGCCCTTATACCCGACTCTGCTTTTATACTCGTTTGTTTAGGTCCTTATGCTTATAATAATAAAGATGAAAATTGCTGTACGGCCCAATTTGTTCTTGTATTTCAAACGTCCAAATATTCCCAGGTGAAGGCGTAACCAGTTACACTGCGACGGTTCTCCATGCTGCCAAGTCCCTCAGCAAAGGCCTCCGCGGCCTCGGGGAGAGCGTAGCACACAGCCTGGCTGGAGGACGCAGCACCTCGCAGTCCCCATCCCCACCCAACGCAGATATACAGCAGCCAGGAGTCGTCACCATATTGGACATTGAGGTAAGCAGAATTTTTATATAGGAAGTATTTACTTTCGTAGTTATTTAAATATAATATCAGAAACATAACCCTTTTTGAAATTATATTTAAAAAACTAGAAAAAATAGAAATAAGTAGAAACAATATATTCCGTTTCCAAATATCAAAACTACATGATTGCTTGTAACAATGATCCAAAAATTATATTTGTGTCATTAAAACACTCTGTATAATTGTAGAGAGTATGCTAGATATTGATTCTTATTCCTAAGGTATCAATTTTAATTGATACTTTAGGAATAATTTCAATTAAATTTCTTATGTACATAAGGTATCAATTTCCATTTCCAGGGTAATGAGGAAGAAGACGGCCAAGACAGCGAAGAGCCGTGCGATCCTATAGTGGCTCACTTCGTGGCGCACTCGGAGGCTATCATAGCGCTGAAGTTCGACCCTAGCGGCATGTTACTGGTGACGGCCGACCGGCGCGGCCACGACTTCCACGTGTTCCGCATCAACCCGCACCCGTGCGGCGCCAGCCTCGCCTCCGTGCACCATCTCTACATACTGCACAGAGGGGACACTACGGCTAAAGTGCAGGTACCAACTTTATTAGTTTTCATATCGGATATAATTATAAAATAAATTTATTACTCGGTCAATTTGAATGAAGTAAATTACAATGTATATTCTCTTAATGATAATTCTAGCTAAATTGTGTACATATACTTTTACATAATTTTTACTACTTTTATAATCGATCTTCATTGTCAGAAGGTTTCGCAATGATCTCTATTGATAGAATATTAATAATTTTATAACTTTACTTGAGGTGGATTTTCAACTGTTAAATAAAAATACTTTTTATGTATTTATCCAGGACATAGCGATATCTTGCGATTCGCGATGGGCAGCGGTATCGACGCTGCGCGGCACGACGCACGTGTTCGCCGTGAGCCCGTACGGCGGCGCGCCCGGCGTGCGCACACACACACAGCCGCGCGTCGTCAACAGACTGTCGCGCTTCCACCGCTCCGCCGGCCTGCCCATACACACCACCGCCGCCAAGCGGCCCTCCGCCACCCCTGTGAGTTATACACACGCACGCCTAAATACATACGCACACACACAAACACACACACACACACACACACACACACACACACACACTCACACACACACACGCATGCACACACAGGCTGAGTGCATGCCTCCCGCAAATAACAGTCAAAAGCGTCGTTTCAATGATTTTTATTCGAAACCATTTTTGAACACTTTTCAGTCAAAACCACTTTTGACTACTTTATTCATTGAAAAGATATTTTGACTGGCTAAGAGTTTTGACTGTAACATTTTAAAATCAATTTACAAAAATATATTTTCATGTAATTGGAGTTATTTTCGTTCAAGCAGCGACTGTTTTCTCAGGTGGGTGATAACATGTCTCAAGGCGCGTGGTTCCCCAACCCCCGCCTGCCGCCGTACCCACTACCGACCACGCTGTCTCCGCTCGCCCAACTGCGCCCCACTGCCAACATACCGACACACACCATCACTAGGAACAGCTCTGGTGTGTATACATTACTGAATAAGTTGCGTAAATTTGTCCCCACTCTATTTATTCAATTTCTATTCTTCCATTTTGCACGCCACAGCGTATATTTATTTACGTGCCCTGTCACTACTCTTAAAGGAGATGTTTTTTTTACTTTTGACGTATATTTAAAAATCTTTAATTCCAAAACTTTGTCCTGATTCTTACATTGTATTATCCTACCTTATAATGTTGTCACGTATTTGTGTCGATGATAATGACGTCGCGCATTTGGTTCAAGAAAAAAAACGTGTCACGTATATGTGACACTGACGTTCAAAGGGATGATAAAAGACGATTTAATATCAACGTTGACAAAGTATTTAATACAATCTGATATTGTTTATCGATAAAATCGATAAAAAAATTGTGCGCCGACCTATTCTGAAGATATATTGAATTATTAAGTACCTTGTTACTTAAGTTGTATTGTATTCTATGTAAAATAATCTCTTTTTGTTTTAAAACGATGTACATCTTCCTTTAGGTCGTCAGCGTCTTTCGTCTCTATCGGAGGACAACAACGCCGCCCCGCTGTTGGCGCGCGCCCGCTTCGGGCCGGCGCTAGGCGGGCGCGCCCCCGCCCCCGTCGCCGCCCTGTACCTCATGGCGGCCAATGGCTCATTACTACATCTACTGCTGCACCCGAGACCGCTGTCCAGTGAGTTATCATTCATCTATTTAAAGACCTACTTGGTACAGAAACCCTCTTAGGTTGAGATGGGTTGGCAGACTTAACACGACGTCGTGAAAAATGAAACATGCAGGTTTCCTCATGATGTTTTCATTCGCCATAGTATTCAGCCAGTAGTAGATACATAAAACCCTTAAGATTAACTTCTTAATCCTAAATCACGTTACCGAAAAGTTTTTTGTCTTCATCTTCAATAATTTCCACCATTACCTACATAAATATACTAAAAATAAGTACCTAAATAAAAAAAGAATTATCTAAATCAGAATTCTCTGTACAAAGTTATGCGTGGTTATACATAAAAATAAATATACGCGTCAACCCGAGAACCTCCTCCGTTTTTTTCCGTCGGTTGAACCTCTTGTACTTCGTAGATGTTTTTGTTAGTAGTACGTTGGTAAAATTTGATCTGTGTATGTGTAGGTTTACCTAAGGAGAAGATCTGCGACGAGTCAGCGATCGAGCTGGAGGTGGAGCCGGTGGCGCAGTGGCCGCTACAGCGGGCCGCCGCCGCCGCCGACCTGCTGGCGCCGCTGCCGCCCTCCAACCCGCTGCTGCAGCCGCAGACCTGCCGGGTAACTGCCTCCACGTGCCACGCACCTTCGACCCATCTACTGGATCATAGAATTTGCTAATCAAATTATCAAAGGAGGAGGGGAGGGGGTGCTAAATTAAATAAATAAATAATACAACAAAACAATTAATTTCCCTGGTCGTTGGTGTAGTGGTCGTACAGTGCGAGCGCCGAGCAAGAAGTCCTGGGTTCGATTCCTAGGTCGAGCAAAGTGTTATTGGGGTTTTCTGTGAAATTCTCAGTAGCAGCTCGGAGTTTAGATCACCCCCTATTCCATGGGAAAATAAATATCAACCTAAAAACATACCGGCGAAACGTGAATGTATATTAGTACACCTTTGCCTAACCTTTCGGGGACGACAGGCGTGATGGGATGTTATTTAAAAATCAAAAATTGTATATGAATACTTGAAGTAAAAAAATTGTATCCCTTTATAAGAAAATTGCGCAGCCGGAGAAATATGAATTTTCTCAAACTTATAGTTTATATAGAGAAAGAGTGCAGAATGTTACTTTTTTTAAAATTATAGACATGGTCGAATTTCGATCACTTTGGGCCATGACTTAAAAATAGTTAATTATGTGATTATATTGTTCCAGAGATGTGCCGACATGTGTATGAGTGAGGAAGAGCGCTGGTTGTCACAAGTGGAGATCGTGACACACGCCGGCCCGCACCGGCGACTGTGGATGGGGCCGCAGTTCGTGTTCAAGACTTACAACTGCACCGGGTCAGTAACACTTACAGTATATATTCACGACATTACTGTCTATGTGCATAAGGTCGACAATTGTTTGTATTTTTCCAGTAGCAATAAAATATTGCGCATCTCAATGAATATATCGACGCCCCCAAGGAATAAACCTGTATTATACTATTATTGACTTTTTACTGTTATACCAGTTACGGTATCTATGGGTCAGGATACTAGGCGTGCCTTTTAAGTTATGTCGTTTACATATTTCCCGGCAATTTTAAATCGGACATCACGCTGCGAAGGCAACATTCTCCGATTTTAATGCGTCAGTTACCAAAATGCTGGCAAATTATCGTTGTCCACATTTGGATGGAATTGTTGAATGACACTATTTATGACTTTTAAATTCTGTATCCTTTTCCCGTATTGTTTGTTAAAAAAACTAAATTAGGTACATACTAAATAGTACCAATCTATTGCTACACATCCAAGGAACTATACCTTACATATATACTACCTTACCTTTACTACTACTTTATACTACCTATTTCTGGAATAGGTCTAGGGTCTAGGCCTGGAATAGGTATATCAACCATACAATATATTTTTAATTGGATTTTTTTAATTGGAATTATTTTTATTAGTACTATAGTCATCGAATTTGACTATCATGACCCCCTCTGGCTTGAAAGTTGGATTCGCCGTTGCTCACATCTCAGATCAATTATCATTGTTTATTCCCCTCAGATCGAACTCATCACTATCGGAGGCGGAGACAGTGGAAGTGGATACAAGCGCGGCCCGCGGCGTGGCCCGCTCCAACCCCGTGAACATGCCGGGCGTGCGCCCCGTAGTGCCTGTACTCATCGACTCCGGTTCTGCCAGTAAGTCACCTTCTAAACCTCGTTAGAGAGCTGCGGTAACCTAGTGGCGTGACCAGTTGACTGAGATGTCGGCACCACTGACCTTTCGGAGGTTACCTGTGTATTTATCACATGCTCGAACGGTGAAGGCAAACATCGTGCGGAAAACTGCATGCTTTTCGATACTTTCTCAATGGCATGTGAAGTCTGCCAACCCGTAATAGGCTAGTGTGGTGGACTTTGGCCTTATCCCTGTCAAATGAGAGAACCCGTGCCCAGCAGTGGGACAATAATGGGTTGATGATGGTGAAACCTAGTTTGGACTGCCCTAGTATATTGAGGCGATAAGTCAGTAAACTAGCAGCGAAATACATGTAGGTCACATAATAAAATGAGAGCTGTGGTAGCCTAGTGGTGTGACTAGTGGACTGACATGTCAAAGATCTTGAGTTCGAACCCGAGGCATGCACCACTGACTTTTTGTAAGTTATGTGCGTATTTATCACATGCTCAAACGGTGAAGGAAAACATCGTGAGGAAACCTGCTTGCTTGAGAGCTTTGTCTCGATGGCATGTGAAGTCTGCCAACCCGCAGTAGGCTAGCGTGGTGGACTATAGCCTAATCCCTCTCAAATGAGAGGAGACCCGCACCCAGCAGTGGAACGTTAATGGGTTGATGATGACATAATAAAATGTTAGTAGTGAGTTGTGCTGGATCTTCGACTTCTTAGTCCACTGGACATATTACTAGGCTGTAAAATCGTTTTGCAAAGATCGTAATAGATACTACAGAACGCCAGTTCCCTGTATGCAGGGATCGTAGCGCATTCTGTAATTTCTGCCTACCCCCATGGGAAAAGGGCGGGATTGTATCTCTATCTCTGCTTGCTCCAATATGAGATAAATCATGTAATTCATATATTTATTTATTTACCAACTTGTACAAACAGTTTACATTACACGTACAAGTTACAGGCCACGTAGATGATATAATATGAAATATAAAATATAAACTGCTTCGTTGGTCTGGTTGTACTGTGTGACTGCCGAGCAAGAGGTCTTGGGTTCGATTCCCAGGTCGAGCAGTGTTATTGAGTTTTTCTATGAAATTCTCAGTAGCAGCTCGAAGTTTGGATACGTGCCCGGTTGATGGCAATAGGCTCCCCCCTATTACATGGGACCTAAAACACACCGGCGAAATGTAGGTGTACATTGCACCTCTGCCTAACCCTTCGAGGAAGACAGGCGTGGTGGTGTGTATGTATAACATATAACATGATATAAAATATATTTTTTTATCTACAGGTTCTCTAGAGCACTCTCCATCAGACAGTTTCCGGCGCAAGTCACTTCTAGCGGAGAGCGGTCGCGCGGCCTCTGTGTGCGACGTTCAACTCAAGGAGGATCTTGCCGAAGCCATGAAAGAGGATCACGGTATGTTACTTGTCATGTCTATATTATCTTATGTCTAGGATATTAGAATAGAACATTGAAAAAAAAAATGAATTGTTTGAAATGATAAATGACAATCATTAACGCAAACTGATTGAACAGCTGATTGGAGATAATACTCGCATGGATTTTTAGGGTTCTGTACCCAACGGTGCCAACATCTGTCTGTCTGTCAGTCTATCACTAGTCTGTATCTCATGAACCGTGATAACTAGACAGTTGAAATATTCACAGACGTATGATGCTGCTATAAGAACAATTACTAAAATTTGAATAAAATAAATATTTAAAGAGGGCTCTAATACAACAAACGTGATTGTTTTGCCGTTTTATGGTCTGTATTGATGACGGTGTCTGGTAACCGGTAAATGGTACGGAACCCTTCGTGCGCGATTCCGGCTCGCACTTGGCTGGTTTTTTAAATAAAATTTATATAAGTTTTATGGAGTCGGTTAAAAAATATATCTTTACTACTCTAAAAATGACTTTATTAAGATTTCAATTGGTTATTGATACATAAAATTATATTTGGTGCATTTAAGATCCCGCATTCCTTTCGAATAGTGATTGTGGATAAACAGAGTTCATAGAAGTATTTTATTTTAAATTATAAATCGCGTTCACGTAATTTTATCTCGCGAGTGCAACGTTGTTGGATTTCGTTTACTATCGAGTGAATATCCAAGAACGAAGCGACAAGCGGAGGAGTCGCCGGGCGGCGCGCGCGGCCGGAGCGTTACACCGCCGCCGGCCCTATACCGAAGCCAAAGGCACCCATCGCTACCCTCTCTTGGCTCTCGCTACCCGCTGCCGGGCGCGGCTCCTCCGCACGCAGTAGTAACGGTTGCCTTCGGTTTCGTATAGGGGCGGCGCGGTCGGCGGAGCCCGGCCGAGTGGCGCCGCGCGCCGGCGTGGTGCGCGCCGTGGGCCCGCTCGGCACCGTGGTGCAGCCGCCGCCCGGCGCCGCGCCCGCGCCCGAGCCCGAGCACGCCGAGTCCAACTGCGACGAGGCCACGTTCCGGCCCGTGCTGCGCGCGCCGGCGCCGGCGGCGGCCCGGCCGGACGCGGCGGCGCTGCCGCTGCCGCGCAGCACCACCATCCCGGCGCAGCACGTGCCGGCGGCGGCGCGCGCCGACCCGCCCGACGCGCGCCCGCTGCCCACTGCCGTCGTCATCCCGGCCGCGCTGTCCCGCCCCGACGACGGCCCGCCGCATAGTTTTAACTTAGATAAGTATAGCGTACGCGAGGAGGCGGTGCGACAGGTGACGGATGCGAGGCCGAGTGCGAGGAGCTCGGCGGACGCCGAGCGAGGCTGCGAGGCGCCTCCCGACTCACTGCCAATTCCGCGGCCGTCGGATGATATTCAACCGACCGCCCGGCATAGAGTTAGGCGATCTCCCACCCCGAAGTCGGACGGCGAGACCTTCGCCGCCGACGACAATTCTAGGGTTAAGAAATCAAGTAGGGTTAGAGAAAGCTCTCGTCCTCGAGACGAGGATGCGAGAGCTTCACAGTCGAGAGAAATTAAGGAACGTAGGGAGTCTTCTCCTAAAGTAGATAGAGTTGTTAAGATGGAGCCTGTTCAGAGGGAATCTGTTCCAAAAGAGATTGTTCCAGAAGAGCCCAGTTCAATAATAAAAGATTCAAGAGAACCTGTCCCAAAAGAGCATGTTCTTAAGAAAACAGGTTCAAAACACTCTGCTTCTAAAGAGTATGCTTCTAAGAAAACGAATTCGAATGAATCTGTATCAAAAGCATCTATTCCAAAAGAGCATGTTGCTAAAGAAGTTGTTGCTAAGGAATTTGTTGCCAAGGAACTTGTTCCCAAAGAACCTGTTGCTAAGGAACTTGTTCTCAAAGAACCTGTTGCTAAGGAAATTGTTCGCAAAGAACTTGTTGTTAAGGAACTTGTTCCCAAAGAAGTTGTTGTTAAGGAACTTGTTCCCGAAAAACATGTTTCTAAAGAACTTGTTCCCAAAGATCTCATTTTAAAGGAACATACCTCCAAGGAACCAGCTCCCATAGAGCCGGTCGCTACCGTGGATACTCGAGAAAAACTATCCTCAGCGGCTATGATTTTAAAGTCTTCCGCGAAGAAAAAGGCATCAGAGTTAAAGTCTATAAAAGAAAAAGTGGATGAAGATATTAAAATTGCGGAACCCGCTTGGGACTTGATTTTGAATGAGCCAGAAAAACCCACACTGTACTGTCCACCAACAGAAGCAAAGACTGTTGAAGAATGCAAGCCAAAATCTAAAAAAGGTCGCAAAGCTAAAAAGACTTCAGATGACGCTCAAAAAGATGAGGATACATTTGTCGAAATACACGCAATCGATGATAAACCACAACCGTCTAGTGGCGATCTAGTTTCAATATCAACACCATACGAGTACGAGGACCCAGAACCTAGGTCGTGTTTAACCAAAATCAGAAAATATCGTTCATCTAAAAGTGCTACTCCTCCTGATAGAAAGGATCCTTTTGAAACTAAAAATGTATGGGGTCTTGTTGAAACACAAATGTCACCTAAAAATGATGATACTCTGAAAATTTATTTACCGCCGGAACCCAGTCCAAAAATCGTATCCAAAGAAGCAGAAATAGAAGTATCAAAAACTGATACTCTCACAGTTATTGAAAGAGCCGAGAGTACATCACCATTGAAAGAATCGCCGCGATCCAAGAAACCTAAGTCTCTTTCGCCTTATGCCGACCGAAAGTCATCAGAAAAACGCTATGAAACAGATGTTACGGATGTCTACGTAATAGATACGATGAAAGAAGAGTTCCCCGAAATCCAGATCACTAAAGGCACAAAGAATCGCAAAAACTCTCCTCAACGCGAGAAAAAGAGTCAAGAGGTCGAAGAGGTTGAAAAACCTATTAAATCTTGGAGTTCTATAGCAGCATCAAAAAATGTCAAGAAGGAAGAAAAAATTGTTGAAGAAAAGTTAGAGAAAAGAGTGGAAACAATTGAAACTGCAGATTTGGATAAAGAAACAGGGTCTTCTGCACAGGTAACTTTGCAAGAAAAACTTTTTGAGCTCTGTAAGAGGACTGATATAATGGTAGCTGAATGCGATGCGCCTACAGAATTAAATTTCGTTGAAGAACATCACTCGGTACTCGATTTACCCCCATTAGAACCTTTGGATTTCGGCTTGGATGATTTCAAACTAGAAGTAATGCGAGACAGTCTTCTTGAAATGAATGATGGAAGCATTACAAGTCCCATATGCAAAATAAACATAGACAATATACTATCGACCATAAAAGAAACCACAACCAAGGCCATAGAATCAAGCGCGTTTAACCTGATAGATTTAGAAAAGGTTCCGTTGAAAAAAGAGAAAGGATTTAGCGTAATAGAAAACGATAAAATTACTACACAAGAGGTGAAGATTGATGACGACAAATGCGAGGATAAAGAAATAGAGGTGATGGAGAAATCTTCGGATGATGATAATACATCCCCGATTGTATCCACGGATAGCGACAAGGAGGATAAAAAATCAACTGGTGCTTCTAATGTAACCATGCCTTCAACAAAGCAATCGTCTAAATCTAAAAAGTCGCGTAAGAAGAAGAAATAATATAATGTGTTCAGTGATATTAATGTTCGTCGTTTCGATATACGCAATATTTATTGTAGCATCAATTTAAGATATATTCAGCTCACGTTCCGTAATTGTATAAAAGGTGTAACTATTCACGCAATTCTGTTCCTGAAACAGTTTCAACATTCAAACAACTACGTATATGTAAAGATAAAAAAAAACAGTGACAAACTAAAAAGTGAGTTGTTTATACTAACTTTAATATTATTATAATATGACATTATTATTTAATATATATATGTATAAGTAGACTTTTATATTCTAACAATATTATCTATTATGTTAATATATTGCTCATATAAAGCTGTTTCAATAGAAATGGATTAGTTATATTCTTGGTCATCATGTTTTCTTAAAATATTTTGTAACTTAGGTCTATTTTTTCAACGTGTCTTATTCGTTGATTATATTGTGTGTAGTATATTTAACTAGAGCTTATAATATTTCCTATTATTTTATCAACATTTTAAGGCACTCGAAATAATAATGCTGTATGCTAACGTGAGCTGAGTATGTCTATTTTACGCAGTTGAAATCCAATATTTGCTTCTGTTGTAGTAATTTTAGTTAAGTAATGCAATTAATGTGATTAAGCACAGGTAAAAGACAAAAAAATCTTAAAAATGTTTTAAAAAAAGTGATTTTAAAATATTTGCTACTAAAGCCTAAAATATAATTTAGGCAATAATCTTTTATCGTTGTTCAGTAGCGGTATTATATGTCATATAAAAAAAATAAACATAAAAATGTAAAAACCTAGCAAAATACACAAAAAACAAGACTTGTGAGATATTTTATGAAAACTCCAAAATTCCAAAAAAATAATAATATTAGTATTTATATAATATACTCGTAGTTTTAGTTTCTGGCAACATTTTGATATTATACTATCCTGGATTGGTCCGACAGTCTTCATAAAACATCTCATACATTTTTTGTATATCAGTACTCCTATTAGTACTTATCTCTTGTTTATTTAGTTATAGGTGTAGATTATAAAACTGCATACATTGTGAAAACTAAAAAACTAAACACTTTTTCTCTATGCGCCACGCGACGGTTTTATCCAAGGCCAGTATACATAGAACTATGCTTACCAGTTAAGTTTATTCAAGCTTGACCATAGTATATGGATACATAATA
Source organism: Craniophora ligustri (assembly GCA_905163465.1). Classification (NCBI taxonomy): domain Eukaryota; kingdom Metazoa; phylum Arthropoda; class Insecta; order Lepidoptera; family Noctuidae; genus Craniophora; species Craniophora ligustri. Next base: position 3,393,656 of record LR990960.1, read on the forward strand.
TTATAATTTAATGTTAGTACGAAAGTAAGTTTTACACCGTAATTTGAAAATTGAACTTATACCGTTTATATACAACTATCCCTGAGAGTCAAATAGTTCAGACAATGCTATATTTATGCGGTTTTGAAATATACAGTTTATGCTAAATTTGTATCGTAGATCATAACAGTGAATTGGAATAAATTAAGTTATATATTTTGCTGTTGTAAAAACGGTATATTATGCGGCTTAGTTCTCACTTTTTGACTAACCTACATTTTATGCAATCTGTTCCATCGGAGGTCTTTGCGTTCGCTGAACAAGACACGTGAATGTTGACCTTGATATAATTGAGGCTCATATTAATTATTTTTATGTAATTATATTGCGATCGTACCTCAGTATTATTTATTGTGTTGCTTTGCTTCTCAGAGCTGTTTCTGAATATAACATCACTAAAGATTCCTTCGTTTCTTGAAAAAATATGCCAAAGACAAAAAAAATATTTTCCTAGTTTGAAATTAGAAATGTTGACTGTATTTTTCTTTTTGTGTGTATAAATAAACCACGACTTTCTTGAAAATTATATCTTATTGTGTAAGCTAATTGGGTACATTATCCGAAAACCTCATATAGGTTGTGTTTAGCGTGCTAAATATTAGATTTTTATCTATTCATGTACGCTAAATCATGTGCTTGATTGTACGCTTAGGCAATATAACGCGTGTTTATTCAGAAACAGCTCAATATTTCTGACTTGGTCACCCTGGTATATAATACCTTCTCATATGTACGGCTGTCTTTGTGTACAAATATATCGACAAGTATTATTTATTAACCAATGTTTTATTATAATTTTATTTAGCTTTAATATGTTGAATCATGACAAATATTTATTTTGTATCTAATTTACTTATAATCAATACATTTTGGTGAAATTATTTCGATTAATTTGTTAGTTTTTCAAACAATACGTACTTGGTGCATAATGATATTTATTATTTGACGATGAATTATAGCTTATAAGGGTTTTGTAGGTAATCTAAGATTTCAAAATTAATAAAAAAATGGAATAACCTTTCAGGAAGACTAATTCACTTTAGTAATAATGATGAAATTAAATTATGATATTATTTTATAAATTGAAAAGGACTTTTCCTTAATGATCTTCATAATTTTAACGGATCTATAAATGTTATGTTTACACAAAAGATCTAAACGTTGTAAACTATTTATTTCCTTTAAATTATTATTAAACACTAAATCGGAGATCATCTCTGGACATGAAACATTGTTTAAGTTACATAATATAGGTTTTATTCAATCATCCAAATTGCGTGATGAGCGAATTTACTGTAGTCAATAATGATTATACATTGATCGTGCGAAATCGATATTTTTGTATAGTTAGTACTTATTTTTTGTAATTTTTACATATAATTGGATACATAACTCAAAGGTACAACTGATTTATGGTAACTACGTAGTTTAATTACGTACCGTATATTTGTTTTTATGTTTAATATACTAATGGCAGCTTATGACATCTTACATTTGGTGCGGACTTAATAATATTGTCGATCAAAAACGTATTTGATATTTTGTTTTGGGTCAAAAATAATTCCTACGTTTCGGAAAAATATTTTTTTAATGCGAGATTTTTTAGCTTTTAGCTTAATTACCAAAATTATGTTCTCATCGTGTTCAACTTGCCTATTTGTTAATGCACGTTTTTTTTAACATAAGTTCATAATGTAAATTATAAATTTCTCCATGTGAATGGCTGATATGTCTATATAACGGTAAATCAATGTAAATAATAGTAAAATCTAATAATTCTATACACCTTGTATTTTAAAGATCTGCATTGTCAACTTGTCTCTTTAGTCATTATAAAGAGTGAAAAATATGTTATAATCAAACTATTATAGTAGCTAATCATCCATTTAATAATATTCATATAAAATACAGAAAATTTTGAAAAACTATTAAACTAAGGAACTGCTAAAACATTGCAAATAATTATGAATGTACCTTGCTTATATTTTTTGTCTTTCAAGTGACTTTACTGGATTCTGTTATATTTTTTGATAATGTGGAGATTAATTACGACGAAATATGTTAAAACAGAGTACATTCGCACTAAATACTATCAGGTGTGAGTATAAATTAGTATAAATTACACTTATATCCGACCTAAAAAGTAAGTGTGCTCATTATATGAGCAAAGTTATGCTTGTTGCTAACTTCACACTCATAATCATCATATTTGGTGCGCCCTGTACTCTGTTTAAATGTGAATCTTATTTATTTATTATTACAATTGAAAGTGTCAAAGGACTTATTAACGCAGGTCCCTATACCAGCAGGCGTAGTGTAAACTTATATCGACCTTTCTATCTCATCTCAAAATTGTCTACTACCAAATTATATTTATTACAATTTTATAGTTTCGATTTTGTCACAGATAAACTGTGATAAATACTTTTAAACATGCGTGCAATTTAAGGTTAGTTTATGAATCTTTCTGTTTAGTAGCTTTGCTGACATTAATACTACGCTTGCTAGGTAAATACATGGGCGTAGCTGGTTGATCTAGAAGCACTAAAACTGTTTCCGATTTTTTTTAATCGTCGTGATTGGAAAAGCCTCGATTTTCTCTACTAGTATCTTCCCTAGCCACGCCCACTTTGTCATGTAACGTATGCTAAATATGTTTTCAGCTTAATTGTTCGCGTGTAATGTATACTACGGCTGACTTGTTTTGTTGGTAATGTTATGGAGTGTTTAAAAAAAATCAGGATAGTATCTACATAATAAAGATGAGAATTCAAAAACAGCATTTCGGCATTTTTATTTGGAACCCTTAAGATATTTGAAAAACAGAGAGTATTTCACGCGTCTGTTTATTTAAATTTATGCAAATGTAGCAGTTATACATACAACCAGCAATATTTGCGGTAGACCGATTTTAAACCTTATTTCTTCTGGTATAAGGTATAAAATTAGCCCACTACAAATATTGCTGTTCGTACAGTAATATAGGAATGAGTATCTGCAAATTTTTGGGCATACAAATATAAATTATTATCAATCTGAAAAGAAGATATTGTATACTTTTCTTAAACACGTAAAATGTAGCTAATATTTGTTATTATATGTATAAAATTGGAAATCAATTTCAAGTATATCTTTATGTTACAAATACAAACAGTGACATATTTTTATTATTTTAAATAAACGAGCATAACTCGAATGAATGGCATTCATCATATTTTCAAACACTTAGTAGTTTAATCAAGATTTATTCTGTTATGATATCATTTTTCACACGATTATTTTAACATATTCGATTATTTTATTACTTTCCAGTTAATACTACAGGTGGCCGTTACGAACAGGAGGCGGAGCAAGAAGAGCTGAGCTCGAGCAGTTTCAGCTCAGCTTCGCGCGCTTCGCTCGACCCACCGTCGTCACCAACACCTAGTTGTGGCGGTGACAACCAACTTCACTTCCCCGGGGATTCCAGTAGCTCTGTATAGAAGGACCAACTTCAAGTAGGTTAATTACTTATAGTCCGAGAGCCAGTAACAGATATATATGACCAAGTTCCTCTCAAGTGATAATTAGTAAAATGCATCAGAAAATCGAACCATTAAATCTCGTGAACGTCAGCTGCGGCTCGGTGGGGGGGGGATGAGCAGTTGTAACCTCCCACGCTCGAAGAAAAAAAAAATACATTCACTCATTTCCTCTCGGCTAAAAATTTATCAAATTATAGCTAACCCAATATCTCAACCAAAAAAAAAAATCAGCTGGCTATAACATAGTGTATTGTACGTCAGCTGATGTCTCGATCATGGAAAAAAAATCTTCACATTCAGTGATATCCTCTCAAATAAAAATTTACCTGATGATAGCTTATATGTAACTATTGATAAATATATACGTCAGCTGGCTGTATCTCGGTGGAAATATCGTCAGCTGATAATTTGAAGGTCGTTATGTAGAAGTTCCGGACATTATTACACAGTGCCATCTAGTTCTGTGGTAAGCAACAAGGCTTGTGTTACGGTTACTAGATGGTTGATATACTACATATATACTTTTTTTTTTTTGTAAATACATACATATTATACATAGATACATCCATGACTCGGGTACAAATGTTGATGCTCATCACACAAACATTTGTCCCTACCGGGATTCGAACCCGGGACGCATAGCACAGCAGGCAGCGTTAACTACCGCTGAGCTAAACGGGTCGTCAAAAATATCATTAATATGATAATGAAATGCTACCTTTTTCGGGCTGGATAGTTATTTCATCAATCGATGTTGGTAACTGACTTCCAAAGAATCAGGTGAAATCATATTTATTGTCAATTTCTTCCCAACCACAGTCTTCCGGATCATCAGAAGTTGGAATCTTCAGGTGTGCATTTGACCAAATTTGAGCTATGTAACATGCTCTTAAAAATTGCTGATATAGCTCTGATTCGCAAGGTGGTAGAGAAGAGCCATCAATACCTTTTTTTGGTAACTTGAATGTCTCAGTATCCAAGAATTTATATGATTTTTCAAGATTCCAGACGATTAAATCCATACATATGGCAAACAAACTCTTGTATTTTCTTATTGTAATTTTTCATATTTTTTTTATAATAAATATTTTTTATCAAGTAACTAGTTAATTTATACTAAGCAAATATATTATTTAAATATTGGAATAGAAGTAAAATTATTTGAATATACATGAAATTTAAAACAAATATTCCGTATCAAAATTTAAAAAATATTGATACGGAATATTTGTTTCACCTCAACACTCATATTGGAGTGCTATGCCGAATAATTAAAGATACGTCAATTCCTCCCACATGAAAATTTATGAGCTGATTTTAAATATATTTCTGTAATAAATACAAAAAATCAGCTAGCAGTAAGTCGAGGGAAACTTAGTCAGCTGATGCATTTAAATAGTCAGTAAATGCTTCTGGCTAACTTCTACGTAACGATCTTCAAATTATCAGCTGACGATATTTCCACCGAGATACAGCCAGCTGACGTATATATTTATCAATAGTTACATATAAGCTATCATCAGGTAAATTTTTATTTGAGAGGATATCACTGAATGTTAAGATTTTTTTTCCATGATCGAGACATCAGCTGACGTACAATACACTATGTTATAGCCAGCTGATTTTTTTTTTTGGTTGAGATATTGGGTTAGCTATAATTTGATAAATTTTTAGCCGAGAGGAAATGAGTGAATGTATTTTTTATTTCTTCGAGCATGGGAGGTTACAACTGCTCATCCCCCCCATCGTGCCGCAGCTGACGGTCATAAGGCTTCATGATACTATTGTCTGATGCGTATCACCAATTATCTCTCGAGAAGAAATAATGAACCAAATTTTCACCTGGCTCTCGGACTATTAGTGATTGTAGTGCTCATGTTATTTTTGGTAATCACAGTACCTTAGCTGGACCCCAGTATGTCGGATTCGGTTTGAATAGGTTTAATAGTTTTACGACCTCGATGGTCGGGACAATTTCGCATAATAAAAAAAAATATCTCATGCGATATATTCGTGTGAGAAATCTTTTTTTAAATCGATACAACCTTTATAGTCACGGGCAGACTGCGCAGCCAAATAGTCAATCTACCCACGTTAAATATTCGTGTAAAATTGGTTCCTTATGTATTATTAAAGAGTGTTTTTTGTTTGTAATGAAGTTGCAATCACTAAATAATTTACCTACAAGAATTGAATATGTAGAGCAAAGTGGAAAGAAGTGAATCTGTGGAGTAAAATCGACTTGAATTGGAAGTTTTTATGAAGAGACTATGTTTGGCAATGATCATACGTGATAATGACGGGTAATCATTGACATTTGAACCGTATGGCTTCGTAACATAAGGTTGGTAACGACCCTGCGGGTTACCCATTTTATACTTGGAATAAACGATAAGTCACAATTCAATATTATTTTATAATAAGGTTTGTAATTCGTATATTATATTTTGAAGGTTTTATAACTTGACGATATCGATGGTTCGATAAAAAAATGATCTTTATTTGAACTAACCGTGTACGATATAATCAACTTTATGTCCATACAATAAAGTTGATAATCGTAGAGGAGTAAAGTTTATGTTAAAGTGGTAAGTTGTTGACAATATGTAGAATCGTTTGCGAGATTATGAATAGAAAGAGATAGAAGAAAAGTATTTAGATTTGGATTGTGCGTGCTAGATATTGGATTCGATAAATTAGATTATCGTTTAAAAATCACAAAGTTGTTAGAATTATATAGCAGTTTATTATGATCTTCATTCTTAAATCGATATGTTATTTGTATTAATATTGCTTTGCCAAGAAGTGTAGAATTTTATTTATGTATGTATACCTCATTGTTTTGTCTCTTTGCTTCGAACTTCATTAAGCATTTGAAGAAAAGAGAGAAAACAATATGCAAGCATAGTTGATAGAAATTTATTGGTTAAGCGCAGGCCACACTGCCAGCGGGCGGGCGAGCGAGCTAGGCGATCATCGTTTCACCACTTTTACATACTTCGATTCACACCGCGAGCTACCGACTAAGCTACGTACGTCAGCGATGCGAGCGAAGCTAACGAAATATCCAACGATTCCAGCGAAGCTACTCGTTCACCTCGTTAGACGCGCTCGCTTCGTTCGCCCGGTTCGTTCGCCCGTCCACCCCGTTTCGAATATTCAGACTAGTCGACGTTCGACTTGCGAATGTCAGTGTTCGCTCTTCCCGCTCCGCCCGCTCGCTCTCCCGTCCGTCCGTAGTATTCGGTGTGAACCCCATACTTTAGCTCGCCAATATTCCGCGTAGTTTGTATAGTTTCCTTCTCTCGCTTCGCCCGCCCGCCTATCTCGCTCGCCCGCCCGCCTAGCTCGCTCGCCCGCCCGCTGCCTGTGTGGCCTGCGCTTTAAGTTACTTGATGTAATGTTAGAGTTAAGTTTAAACTTTTCAAAACTTAATGTTAGTTTTTAAGTGTAGTGGTTCTGAATGGATCAGTTTTTATTTAGTGAATTATAATAGTTTTATTATGCTTCAGTTCAAGTGGTATATCACAATTTTTTTACTTAAGATGCTTATAGACAGCGTTGTTTATCGAAGTAATGTTATACAATATTTCTATTTAATTTTATGACTCGTGCACTTAAACAATGGACCATATCGTGGCTCCTCCGCTTTCAATATTTCATTTAAGTAATTCCACATGAATCTTGACGTAGACAAAGAGGAAAAGCTAATCGTATATATGGATATGTATGTTCGCTTTAAACTACATAAATAAGATCGAAAATAACTAAATGTTTCTGTTAGAGTTAACTTAACTTCTTTTTATACCACGAAAATAGCGTGGACATGCCTTACTGAATAAATTAATTATTTTTTTATTTAAAAAAATCGCAAAATAATTTTGGAATTTCTCATGTTACTTACATGAAAACATTTAAGATTAATAGGTTCATTGGTTTTTTTTTATAAAACATTGTTTAACTGAAACTGCGTAATGCAAGTATTATAAGGTTGCAAAAGAAAAATTTAGGCAAATATCACCTGATTATCCGATATTTTATTCAATTTGTATGTAATTTGTATCGTACAGAAACCAGTATGCGCTTCAATATATGGGATCGCATGATTGAAAATTAATGCATTTGTTTTACCGTGTCTGTGATATATAGAAATTATAGAGCTTGCGTAGGATAAACATTGAATTACAGTTTCAATTCGAGTCAGTGGGACTCCCAATTTTCGCTTATTTCGTCATTCTGTCTGTTTTTGACACATTCCATTGGGCTTAAATATAAACTTCAACCGCTACCTAATCCCTAAGCTATCGTTTTAACAGCAAACTGAAATAATTTTAGCATATTAAAGAGTCCTGATTTTCATGACAAAAATAAAACAATTTGACAATAACAACAATTTTGTCGGTTTGGGAAGTTAATTCTTTGACGCGAAATTGTAGATAAATAGGTACTAATATGGTTATGATTTTTTGCTGTGTCCAGATCCAAACGTACGAGGTTGATATAGAACACTTGTAATCAATTTATAAGTAGATTGTGGGTCTCAGTTAAATTTGCTTAGACCTACTACCTGTCTACATTGCGTATAGTTTATTCCAGATAGTCAAAACTTGTCACGTTTACCTTGTTAGTTTTTTAATCTACATATTGACGTTGAAGTATTAATTTTCCTCGCCGACTTGTTTTGCAAAGCCTACGAAAGGTATTAGATTAAATGAAGGTCGCATAGCTCCTGTAAAACGTCTTCCTTATTTATTAATTCCCGTCGCAACAAAACTTTCCATTCGGCTTTATGTACGTGTAAATGTATTTATTTAATTTATGCCGTTTTTTATATTGTATTTGAACGGTTTCAAATAAGGTCACAACACTTTTGATAGCCATAAACTGGTTATTGAGTTTTTAAAATAAATTTTATCAAGATAACTAGACGCTAGATGCAGTCAGTAAGCTGAACTGTAAAAAAATATTTGAATATAGTAGGAAAACGGTTATTGTATGACGTTGGTTATTTAATTTAATATGATAATGAAGGTTCTGATATACAAAAAACAATAACATAAATGTAAAATTATAATATTTTTATCATTCTTAATATCAGAACCGCGCGGATGTATTATTTATTATTACTAATCATAATTTTTTAATCGAAACGAAAATTGAATACGAAACATTTTAGTACTTATTTATTTGTATTAATGGTTATTCGAGTAGTATTTAAATATGATATGCGACTAAAATACCTATGGATTATGCACGCGACATCTATCCACTAAAACACTGGACAGGATAATAATTTATAGGTACTGATTAACTGTGAGTGGGAACTGTATTATAATTTCGATAATATCTTAGTGCCTAAAATTCAAATTTCAGTATCATTGAGCATGACATGGTGATATTGAAAAAAAAAGACGTGTCCTTATTTACACCTTATTCATAGTTGGCGCATTTTCATCACTCGTTAGCGCCCGTATGCGGGGTAACAACCGATTTAATTTCTAATGCAAATGCGCCTTTATTCGACGCGTAATTTATAGCAAAAATGAATATAACAGATGCACTTTATTGCGCACTTCTGTCATTGCATGAATATGCATATGAGAAAACACTTTATGACATTTAACATATGACACATTTTTGTGATACTTTAGTGAATAGATGTCGTTAGCAGTCCATAGTTTTTAGTATATATGTATGAAAAGATTTTTTATATGAAATTATCTAAAATTAGCGAATGCGTGTGTGTTATGGAACTCCCAAAAATTCTGACTGACACGTAAAAAAATATAATACCTAAGACTAAGGCAGTCAGGTATAAAAAAATCCAATTATTTTATTGAATTAATTACTGAAAAACCGTTCTTCAAGTCCATTGCATTTTGCTAGGCACGCGCTTGAGTTTAGCTTCGCTTTGTATAGAACGATCATGAGCTCTGTGCGAAAGAGATAGCAAGCTCATTAGTGTTTTATTCTAACACTTTGTCCTTTACGCATAGAACTCAGTAATTATGACTGAAATCACCGCCAGTGAATAGATACATTTGAAGTTTGGCATACCGTAGTGTGAGCTGAATTTGCTACTTTTATTGTAATATAAAAGTATTTTTATATAAATAACTACAAATAGAAATTTTGAATATAGTTTTTTGTTTAATAGTTGCACAGAAACTCTTAAGCCGGAATTACATTACGAAACAATTGCATGCAAGTACACTCAAGTACACATAAAGATACGACTTAAATTATGTAAAATTGACGTTTACAATGCATGAGTCTTATCTTTATGTGTATTTGAGTGTACTTTCATACATGCAACTAGTTTAGTAATGTAATTCCGGCTTTAATGTACCATAGGTATATGCTTATGATATAGAACCATTTTTATACAATCACAACACAACATAGTCACATTGATGTCTTAAAATTATTGTAAGGAACATTATATGCTTAGAGGATTTTAATGTTATTTTGATAATGCTATTAAATAAAAAACTTGACGAGATTAGCTCAAGTTACCATTATTGTGTGATAGATTCGTGAATGCAGTAGAGGCTTTAGGTTCGACCGTGTATATTTGATAGTGAAAAATATATTTCATAAAAACGTGAAAGGTATAGTTAGATACAAACAAAATTTTTTAACACAAGAAAAATACGTTTACGATATTGCATTTTTAGGTCGAATTAAGTTGTTTTTTTATATTTTATACTCTGTATTATGTATTTTTGAATTTGGAATCTCCCAACGTATCTGACTGTACCTTTAATAATATTGTAGGCTTAAACTTTTATAGTTTTCATTGGAAATTTTATTGTTTGATATTGAAAACGACGGTAGTATGTGTTTCAAGCCATAAAGAGGTAGTCAATATTATAAAAAATTAGATATTTGGTATAATTTATATATTTTCTGTTACAAAAAGAATGTTTTATTCTTCCAACAGTTATTTGAGTACAGTTGCTTGTAATATTTCTCACTGGCAGATTGCACCCATATCAACATATAAAAATATGATTATTTTATAAAAAGACACCTAAAACAGCTTAGTTGTAATGTTATTTTGGATGACCTAAAAATAAACATACTAGGAACAATTTTAATTTTTAGATGTTTTTCCGTAACAAAATGAACACTGTAATTAAAAAAAGATTTCAATAAAGATTAATTCTTAAACTTTTGTGACACTTAAGTCCTTCATTATTAGATTGAATTTCACGTTATTTTTCTGTCAGTGAGTAGCCTAAAACTCAAGTTAATAATTGCCAAAATTCTTTTCTAATTGTGTGAATTCACTTAAGTGACAAATTAATACATTTTTGGGAGGTAATCATTGTGATGGTTGGATGTGATAAGGCTATAAGTTAGTTAGCCGTAGAAATATTTATAGATTTAAGCTAAATTCCTATATTTTATTAAGACAACTAGCATGTAAACATTTACGTTTGTAAGACATGAATACCAATAAATTGATTCTCAAATACAACTGATATTTTATTTAATAGAATAGATGTACATGTACTTGAATATTGAATGGTTACTTTTAGGTTTACGATAATCAAACAAAGAAGTATTTCAAAGCGCGTGGCATTCTGTAGTTTCTGCCTACCCCCATGGGAAAAAGGCGTGAGTGTATGTATGTATGTAAGTATTTCAAAAGGTATGTCCATATAATATTTTTTTCGGATAGATGCTCAAATATGCATAAACCTTTGATAAAACTGCAGATTATGCCAATATCAATATAACTACTGTGTTTCGTAATAAAATAATAAACAGTTTTGAAAAAAATAGCGTTTTATTATGTATATCAAAGGTGGTATGATAAGTTTATTTATACAATAACATTATACGAAACAAAACAAAATACAATAAGTACATTTAATTACATAAGGCACCAGTCTCAAGAAATAAATCAAGATGTAAAATCTATTACAAAATATTTAGTTGCTCATTTCATCACAATAAGTGGAATGTTAAGTACATACATAAAAATACTGGTCTTAATTACTGATTGATACGCTTAATGCTAAAGTCAAAATTAAAAAAAAATGTAACATGATCTATCCTATCTATATATATTGTGTATCAACCATCTATTATCCATAACACAAGTCTCGTTGCTTAGCTCGGAACTAGATGGCGCTATGTCATAATTTATTCTTATTTTTATTATTGTAATAAACTATATGATATATATTATAGGTGCATTTTACTGGGGCATGTACGATAAATATATGTATTTATTGAATCTAATACGTATATTATTTAAAATTAAGTTAAAACGAGCTTATTATTACTGATTTGCGGTACCTTAAGTGAAAACATGATAAAAATCTTATTTACTTTGTCACTATTTCGATGCATTAAGTACTATAAATGTTGAGTAATATAAGCTCGCATATACTTAGTATAAACTGTATAAAATTTTAAACAAATTTTAAGTACGAGAAGATACATTTTAAATCTAAGATTAAAATATATAACATTTTTTTAAAACCCCTTTCATATATAGTATAGATTATTTAGAGATTCATTGCATGTACTATTAGTGCCTTTTAGATCAAAAAATAAAAATAAAAAATTGTTTCGAGAAGTACTTAACTACTGACATATTTCCGGAAGGTTTTGGACGGAATGTTCATATAATACCGCTTTGAGCTATTAACAGATTAAAAAATAATACATTTATAACAATTCTTAAAAATAAAACTTAAAATGCCGTAAATAGACATATGTATAAGAATAATTCTTACAAGCTCCAAACACATATCTTACATCAATACTTCTTAGGTCAATACCGACAAATGCAATTTAATATTTTAACTGTAACTAATAGAATTACAAGGTTATTCTTAAAGGGATAACCAACCGAAATGGTTGGGGTTATAGCACCCATGAGAATGATGTATATCTGTTTTACAGTTCTATTAGTTTAGAAAAAGTATTTGGCGTTATATCGTTATATAAAACGATGAAAGCCGGCTGCACGCAAAAAAAAAATCACGTTCCGCCTGAGCCGAGCGTGTAAGCGATAGAGCGGAATAAGCATTGGGCTTGTGACGCATCTATAATTCTTCCACTCCATCGCCTGAACGTTATTTTTGAAAAAGGACACGACACTTAATTACCAATAAAATAAATAGATACCCATGATATTTCTTTCTGATTAGTATAACTCTCTTGAATAACCTTTTAAAAATCAATAATACCGAAAGAAAAACAAACTAAATAAAATTTTAAAAACATCAAACTAAAACAGTCTCCTCTTGTCATACACATCTAATATTGACTCTTACAATTAGCACGTCATCTCTTACGAAACCATTTCTCATAACTTCACTAACTACCGCATATTCAGTGTACCCAAACCCTCTCACACATATTTCAGCTGTGGGCTTCCTGAAAGCTATCAATGATGAGTTGGACATCATGGTGTCCTTCTGGGTTAGTTCTGGATTGTATTGGTTTATCATGGCGAAGGAAATGCGGCCGTTGAATGGCCAATCGAGGCAGTCGTCGTTTTCCGTTTTCATCAGATGCACATGAAGCGCGAAGCAGTGAGGATTTTGTGGCGAGATGTTGAGACGGACGCAGAATCTATAGGAAGAATTTATAATTTGTGTAAAGGTAAACAATATTTACTAGCAGAACTCATGAACCCTTCTCGGAGAGGGTATACTACCGGTTAGGGTTCCCCACATTAGCCAAGAGTTGGATGGCATACAGATTGCCTTACGATGCATTCAGAATTTTATCGCGGAATATTGATATAATATTTTTGGTATCTCGATGCTGAATCGAGGGACAAACAAGGTGGATAGATAATTGATATTGTTTTGGGTCTAACATTTTACATGGACTATTCCATGTAAATAAATTAACCAAAATGTAGGGCAGTTAGTAATTATAACATCAAGGTACCCAATACCTAAGTCTGTCCATGACCATCATGAGGTCAGACAGTATCCATATACTATAATGGGTCCGAAACAAAACGATATCAAAATACCGCGATAAATCTCCGTAAAAAGTTCATCAAAATCAGTAGGTATTCGAATAGTCAGAGTATTTCCACAAACTCATCTCACCTGTATCCATTAGGCGACGTATAAAACCCAGGGCTGTACAGCATCTTGTAGTGATCCTTCAACATCGCATCCAATCTTGCTTTGAAGTTGTCGATCTTCCATACATAGTTGCCCATACAGTATCGTAATAACATGTCGTTGTTTTGCTTCATTTTGGCCATCGCGAAGGCAGACAGTTGTTTAGACATGTTGGCTATTACTATGTCCTGTTCGCGGTTCCTCTGTTCTAGCACCACTACTCTCTCGTAGAGGGCCCTAAAAAGATGGTTAAATAAATCAGATTATTGGATAATAAGAATAATATGTTAAGATTTTTGCCTCAAAATCCTCAAAATATTATATTTTAGTGAGAGTGCTTACTTCTATCAATTTACGCATTTTTTAGGCAATATTCGATGCATGTGTTTACAGATTTTACAGAGATTTGATCACATTATGTGGTTCTACAGCAGACAAATTTTGAAGTAGTAGTAGCAGTTCTAAATTTATAAAGCCAGTAGCTTACAACATAGCTTGCAAGAGCAGTATATATTTAATAAATAAGCTTGAATAGTTGAATATGTACCTTATTAGAGCGCTGGTGTTATTAAGTGGCGCAGACGCAGCTTGGTTGCCGTCTTTATCAGGTGCCTCCCAAAGCGTCATTGCCTCTTGTTCCTTGGCTTCAATGCTTGCGTTAGACATGTCGTTGTTAATCTTCATCTCTGAGTATGCATTCATAAGTAGCTGGAAATATAAAGATTATTCAACAATACAATTTGCTGTCTTGGATTACCTATTAGGTGAATAAACACCAATGGTCACTATTTATAGACTCAGAAACGTGAGTTAAGATAATAATTATGTGCTATTAGCTCACCCCTAAATAAACGCAATCTTTAAGCGCATTGTATATCATGGCAGAATTTGGGCTCAAAAAGAGCTAAACAACAAATAAGGATGACTTACACTCATATGTTTCTGTACATCAGCTTGTATATGCTGATTCATCTCCTCTTGGCTATCAAAAAACTCTTTGCAACCAACAGCATGGAAAGAACATGGCACCTTGATCTCTGGCTGCATGGATGTTTCTGGCTGGTTGTACTCGCAAGCTGCTATATGTGCATCTAAGTCAAGTGGCGTTACTTTTACAGCACAACCTGAAAAGAAGTAGTGTTTAAAGTCATTCATATTAAGAAGTTCAATGTATTAGAAGACCATATTATTTTGTTGGTGGTGTGAAATATACGATTATTATTATTTATATTACACTTGAAGAAATTATATGTTTCATTGTATTAAATTTATATTTTGTTAATCATAAAAACTGGTTTAAGTGACCATATAAAAATATACAAGATTTTGACAAACTGTATATTTTATGAAATTTTGAATAAATTATGTACCTTTAGTAGAAAATGGGCAGTTCATCCTTTGTTCCTGTATCTCTCGTTTGGTATAATTGTCAGGAAATATGTCTACCTTCATGCTTAAGTTTATGTTGTCTATGGGACAGTGGCCACTGTTCCTGAAATTATAAGAATTCAATATGAAATACAATTTTTTTAATACAATTAGTTAGGTGATTCACCGTCCTGAACCTCACCAAATACTAATGCCATCCTAATAAAGAATGTTTTGGCATTGTGCCAACTGTTTTGTGTGAAAGCTAAACTCCTAATACGTTATGAAGGACACACTGTAAAGTGAAAATATATAATCTATACAAATGGTTAAATAAAATTTTTTAGTTTAACTGTTAGAATTTGAAATATCTTTATTAAGAATTAAGTCTGTAATGAATGTGTTATCAGTCCTATCCTATAGCGGAGGAGTACTGCACATAGAACCTTGAAACAAAAGAAG
Source organism: Craniophora ligustri (assembly GCA_905163465.1). Lineage (NCBI taxonomy): Eukaryota > Metazoa > Arthropoda > Insecta > Lepidoptera > Noctuidae > Craniophora > Craniophora ligustri. The sequence goes on from LR990960.1 coordinate 3,409,155, forward strand.
GGGTCAAAGGATTGCTAAATGAAATAATTACAAGCAAATCTGAGATCAAAAAATTTTTGTACATAAGGTCATTAATTAATAGGACGAAGTAGAACTTACTGTAACCAAGAAGTAATACAGCCCTTGCAGAACTTGTGGCCACATGTTGTTATGACAGGGTCTCGCAACCAGTTGAGGCAAACAGGGCATTCATATCGAGACTCCGGCTGGTTACTGAGCACTGTCTCATTCAAGGCTTGTATGCCCATAGGCTGTAAATAACGTATGGTTTATAGATGAGCATTATTACGTATTAAGATGCAGCCTTATTGGGAATTATTTAGGTTGGATTACAGTTAGTGCAGTAATTTTTTTATTTATTGTGATAAGGGGCAAACGAAAAGGCGGCTCACCTGATGGTAAGTGATGACCGCCGCCCATATACATTTGCAACACCAGAGGCTTGCAAATGCGTTGCCAACCCCTTAGAAACCGTTCTGGTTTCTTAAAATAGGGAGTTACTAAACTGACAGTAAACAGAATTCCCATACTGTCAGAATAGTCACTCCTCTAATGAGCTCTGGTAACCTTACTCACTCACAGAAAGACAACTATTGTTGATTCACTGCGGTCTTCGGTAAGGAGCAGGTACTTCCCCAGTCGGGTAGCTCAATTTTGGCGAGAAATCTCGCCCTATGTAGAATTAGTTTCAGAATATCAGTTCAGTTTTTTGTTTTAATAACGTATACACAACGGAAACTTCAATAATGACAAATTGAACCAAGGACACATTTAAGAATCTAACAAAACAATTGCCAGTGACCTTAACCAGGTCGTCAAACCATGTTGTTAAATGCTGTTACTTTGTGTCGAGGTCTCTTATATGATATGATGATGCTCATGATATTTTCATTTGAACCTTCGTTTTACAAACCATTTACCTGACCATGCAAAAACTGCACGTAGAATTGTTTTTAATTCAATATAAACACATTTTGTACTTACAGCAATTCCTTCAGAGGCGTCTTTACTTCTGTTGAAATCCATCACATTTAATCTTATGTAATACGCTAACGTTTATATTTAAAAACTATTTTCTAGCAAGTTGTAAAAACTAACAAATCTGAAACTTGAAACTGCAGTTGACAAATTTGATATTGACGTAAATGACATGAGTAATGATATGACAGAAAATTGACATTGGAACACATTTGACATTAGATTGACGTATAGAAACATAAACCTAGATAAAGCTGTAACTAAACGACGTCTCTGCGCTAATTGACACAGTCGTAGAGACGCCGTCTAGGCTGGGCCCAGACGATGGCTGGTCCATCGTCTTCAGGTCACGTAAAGGTTAGAAGAAAAACAAGAGGCGTGTAAGTAGCTCACTCTTTAAAGAGCAAACTTACGCTCGGTATCCAAGACTCTTTTTTAATTATCAGGGCCTTTATAGACTTAATATTAAATATTATATAAAAAATATATTTTCACCAGTATTGGTCTCGGCTACGGAAACACCAGTGCCATTTCAATTCACAGAAAGTTGAATAGTCTCACAGATGAATAACCTTGACTTCCATTTATCTACCGCCAAGAGTCGAGCGCGTTTTAATGGCGGGCTTTTTATGAGACAAAACAGTGAATATCGTATCAAACACATCTCATTATGGCTACCAATCCACAAATTGATGCGACGTCGGCAAGTGTAATAACAGCCAGACATCTTAAGAAGGCCGATCCACCTATCATTATTAGATATATAACTAACAAAACTTCAAATATGATAAAAATCAAATCGTGTTTCGAAATTTTAATCAGGATACATTCCTATTCGTCACCTAGAAAATACTTGTTGGTTAACGATTTCATTGTATGTTAATGCATTTGAAGAGGCGAGGCATAGCCGTTGCTCAGATATCTATCTTCCGATTGTGCTGTGATGTCTGTGATTATTGTATTTATTTACCGTTATAATTATTGGTAAGTTTGCGTATTGCTATTGAAATTGATTGAGGCACTCTGGCACTGTTTTATTTGATGCACGATGTTATAAATTTTAATAAAGAAGCATAAAATACTGATTTTGAGAACTCTTCGGAGAAGAAAATAGACACCACTCAAGGCTTAAGCTCGCTTGGCGACTGATCCACATGATATATACTCGTAATATGGCTAAGTTGCTACGATAGAGCAACTACACAAAAATTCACGTAACCCTATTAGTAACTGGTCCATTTGTAATTTACAACTTTTGTAATTAGGAGATGGTATAATTAATGCTCGATATTATTTATTATTATGACAGCATAATGTAACAATGATGTATCTAGTAATTACTTAAACATAGATATGTACTTCGTTTTCGTGTAGGTAGGATTCTAACTACAGAATGTAATTTATAGCTAGGTATAATAAAAAACAACTGTTTTACATAATAAGAATGTACTTTTGCACATTTGTATTTATACTAGGGAATTTGAAATAAAGTTACCCTACACCTCTCGGCTCAAAAAATTATCTAATCTATACTTAATATTATAAATGCGAAAGTATGTCTGTCTGCCTGTTTTGATCTGATTTTGATAGAATTTTGGAGATATTTTAAGTCCGGGGAAAGGACTAGGACAATTTTTGTCCCAGAAATCATTTTGGAAGGGAGTGGAAATTTGTATGCGTACCTAATCGATAATTTCTTAAAGAGGAACGTAATTAATAAATTGGACAGAGGGAATTCCAATTATTCTTTTTTATTATGTTTGAGCTATGGATCCATAAAAACAACAATGCACCAGCTCACATCGAAGGTCCAAAACATGGTAATCATTGAATTAAACGAAACACGTTCTGATAACCAAAACAAACTCCCATTCTTAAATCTTAATACGAAGACATAAAGACCGATTTCCAGTGAAATGTCTCTTCGACCATTATTGCCAAATCAGTCGCGTATAAAATTCACAGCAGCTAGTGTTGGGCAATAGCTGTCATAGGCTTACATAAGGCTATATTGTCGGGCTATTATAATTCCAACGATAACACCAGAAGAGGTGCCAATGTCTTGTGTGACAAAATTTTCTGATTAGGTTCACATTAAGATTACAACATTAAAAGACGAGGTCATATATTTCCGGGCTAATACAAATTGTTCCATTAGTCTTTTTTAAAATATTGGATAGGAGTTTTATGGCATTGCTTTTACAACACTAATTTCTTTGTAGAATTGTCAACTTTTTGACTCATTGTGGTCTACCGCCGAACATCGGCGATATACGTACCCAGAAGAGAGCAGAACTTAGCCTAGGTTACCTCCAAGGATCCTTTCTTATATACCAAATCACATTTACTCATCCGCGACGAGGTTGCGTTGATAATTGACGGAATCGACCTATCCGTGAGGATAAAAGTCCCTGCTTTTAATAAAAATAAAATAAAAACCCCTCACTTCCCAAAAATATAGGCAGGCCAACTTACCAAGTGTCTGTCAAGCTGTTCTTACAAAAAATCTATAGTTTATCCCAGACAACATGTAAGTATGGTTATCTACTCTGCTGTCTTCTTGAGGTCGTCAGTCAATCTAGCTGTTCCTGGATTGTACGATACAATTGCCGATTCACGTTCTCCAATGAGACTGATGAACCTACTTTCTAAGATAATCTTAGACATTGACAACACTGTCGGCCGGTGAAGGAAATATTGAGTCAAATTGCCAACACGCAATGCGCGAACCGAGCAACTTGATGGATTTACTCTGTTTATGAAGAGGTCTCTTACCTTTGAGGTTTACGTTTACGGCTTTTGTTTTTTTTTGTATGACTTACAGTTAATTGTTCTGAGTTTTAGATTAACTATACCCACGAGAATATAATATGAATGCATGCAAGGTCAAGTTTTGGATATTCATGTGGTGTCAAGTGATGGACCGGGATTAAAAGTAATACTAAAATAAATAAAATCCGTCATACCTATGTGCTTTTATTTAGTATTTAGTATTTATTATGTAATATATCGAGCCTTTGAAGAAAGAAGAGAAAACAAATAAATAAATTAAAAAAAAAACTGCTAAACAATTACATTATACCTATTTACATATCTACATATTTGTTAAATCATATTTTTATTGTACTGGAAATAAAAAGCTTTTTATTTTTTTATTTTATTATTTATTATAATATATATTAATATTTATTTATTATTAGTATTTAATATCCAGTATTTGCATGAGTGTGAGATGTCAGATTGTTGTATTATCTTATTACTTTGATGGAATAGATTGTATTTAGTTAGTATATACCTTCCATGATTTCATGGTATAATTAAGGACTAAAATAATTGTATTTCATAATATAACAAGGGACATTTATGGTCTCAATCGACGCCGGTACATTGCCAACCGTTCTATTAGTAACCAGCATTCAAGAATTAGATGCCAATACCAAGTTTACGATAATGTTTCTCGTAATTGCTTCCTCAATAGCAATTCCCATTACACCTGGACTAAGTGAGCCATGACTGATGCAGACCAGTTTTTACGAAGATCCAACTAACAGCCACGTACTCATGCGTAAATGTTAGTTTTTAATATTAAACCGCATCTGTAAATGGTATAAATTAGCGGCAGATGTAACGTATAGAGAATAAAAACACAGATTTGCTGTGTTTTATCTGTATAAAGTATCTGTTGTTTAGCTCTAACGTTTCATAATTCGAGTGTAACTGCTTATTTGTTAAAACGGACAATAAAAGTGGAATGTGAAAGAAACGTTATTGTAATTTATGTACGTTCTCGGAGGTCCAAAATAAATATCTTGACGATACACTGCAGCAACTGCCTCATTGGTTTAGTGAACTTTAGTGGTCGTATGTGAAACCGCTGAGAAAGAGGTATAAAATGAGATCTTCCACTGACCTTCCTTACTGTTGGCATAGCTAAAGTAAAGTATCCTTGGGTACAGATATTTCTAACAGACAGAATCAGCTGAACGGGAACGAATGTGAAACCTAAAATGATGACAATTGCAGATTCAGCTTAAGAGGCGGCCATTGTCTAGCAAGGTAAAATCCCATGCAGTAGCATGAACAGCTATTACCTGAGCATCTCTGCACAAAATACCTTCTTTTTTCTTCGAATTTTAGAGGCTTCTTTCCTCTGTTCCCTGCTATCTACATGCTTAAACGAGGTGCATATAAATGCAATGCACGCTTACTTAAAAGTACTTTACCAATATTTATGACCTATCTCATATTGGCCGTGATTAATGTAATCACGGCCAATTTGAGTAGCTTATTGGAACAAAATTACACCAAGACTTTAAAAATAAAATAAAATAATCGTCAGCAGTTGCTTTGTTACATCCTACCACATATTTACGAAATAAACAATTTTCTACTTCATTATCATCTTCTTTTTATGATTATTTTCTTGCATACCTACCCATTCAATTTTGAGCTATATCGTTGGCTAACCAGAAAGTTAAAATCAATTACAAAATTCCACCCAAATAAACAGACAAGAAAGCAAGTTAATAAATCCACAGAAGGCGTTGAGAAATATGCTTATTTTCAATAACACACATAATCTCTTCTTAAATCACATAATTACAGCTACTGTAATTTAAAATTCAAATGAAGGCCCTGATTCCCAGGTTTTATGTAACATTACAACAAAATGCATAATTTGCTACAACATAATTATGTAATGATAATGCTGATAAATGAAAACAGCGGTATCGTCGTATGCGACCGTAAAATCTGTTCTACCTTGAGAATGCAAAATTGATTACGTACAATAACTATTAGAACTCGATTGCATATTTAACCTACATTGTCAGGCTCACATATTGTATCCAAAATGTTTGGATTTTAAAAGAGACCATGATTCTCTGAGTTTGTTTCGGCATTTCTTCTCAGAGGTCGTCAGTTAGGAAATGTCGATGTCAACTAGATACTAAAAAAAATGTACATGACTTGTAAAAGTGTCTTTAAAAAGATCTATTTACAGAAATAAACAATCATTCATTCAATCATTCAATCATTCAATCATTCAATCATTCAATCATTCAATCATTCAATCATTCAATCATTCAATCATTCAATCATTCAATCATTCAATCATTCAATCATTCAATCATTCAATCATTCAATAATTCAATCATTCAATAATTCAATCATTCAATAATTCAATAATTCAATCATTCAATCATTCAATCATTCAATCATTCAATCATTCAATCATTCAATCATTCAATCATTCAATCATTCAATCATTCAATCATTCAATCATTCAATCATTCAATCATTCAATCATTCAATCATTCAATCATTCAATCATTCAATCATTCAATCATTCAATCATTCAATCATTCAATCATTCAATCATTCAATCATTCAATCAACAATCATTCAATCATTCAATCATTCATATTGTAAGTACCTACTTAGTCCCATTTTTTTACCAAGAGAGTATGAAAAGCGAAAAAGAAGAAGGCCTGGAGAGGAAGAACTTGGATGAAACCTGAAAAGTGAAATATAAGCAGTTGTAAAAGTGAAATATTTAAACTGGTGAGCAGAACACAATAAAATACTGCTATTACAGTTTCCTGTGACGAAAAATGTAGATTCAGTTACTACTAGATTCTTCGTGGTTCTAAACAAATATGATGAATTTCTGCACTCGCTAAATAGTCTGAGATTTACCGTTACAGACGTAGAAATAATATATTATGTTTCCACCATCGCCATGATACGAATTATTCTTGCTTTCTATATAAGACTAATTTATCAAAATATTTAGAAATTTAAATATCACGTGTACAAACCACGGCAAAACACATCAAATATTTAGCGCTTACACTCGATAAAAACTTAAGAAACGTACCTACTTGGATAGGAATAGATAGTTATAATTGAAAATAATTCTCCTAACAAACACAGGAAAGTACTCAATCTTACAATAACTTATGCAAATCTAGTACCCACCTACAACTAACAAATTTCCCGTTATATATTTCTAGTAAACCCTCTTACATAATTATGTACAAACAGTAGGTATGTGTATAAACAGACAAATACACCATAAGATGCACTCACGTATTCCTTGCAAGCTATGGGAATCGTAATTACTGGAGTGGTGTTGTTCACTGAGTATCCATCACCTAAGGTTCTGTTTACTGTCGACAGCAGACTAGAAGGTACTAAACAAAGATAGCCCGTTATGCTTCTAACATGATAATTAATTAAAGTATTAATTTTATGTTCGTTGGTCAGAAATGTTGAATTTTTAGATTCAATTTGTAAGAAATCAGTAATGTGGACTGTTTTCTTATACTATGTTTTGTTGTCTTATGTGTGAGTATTAAATATTGATTCAAACCTCCTTTAAACGGATCTTACTGGAGTATATACTTAGTATTTTTATTCAGACGTAGGTATCGGATTCCTTACAGAATCCATGGTAGATACATGGTAGATTGACAGATTTAAAAAAACAATATTCTTCTAAATTTTGGATAGAAAAAATAAATGACAAACATGTATTCATGTTAATAAAACTAAGGTTAAGGTAAGGTTTCATTATTTAATTTCTTGACATACAAATTAAGAGAACTCTTAAGTGAAATGAGCTGTATTGCAAAGATTAGTTTTAGTTTAATTGCATTGATTTAGGCTTTAGTAGAATATAAATTTTATTAATAATTTATATATGCATCAAGCCCATTAACCTTTTTACTGTTTCAGAATAATTCAAACAGAGAGTCGACATCCCACTCACAACGTATTAAAATTTACGCGCAACACTGATATCATCTATGTCATAATGTCAGAACTCCAGTAGAAACCAAGTTAGAAACGCGACACATTATGGAGACCGAGGTAACAGCTGCTAATCGCATATTAAACAACGCGAGTTTGCGCTAACTCTTAAGTATTCTCACCACAATTAGAACGTGGACGATAAAACGCGTGATGTTTGAAATTTTAATGGGAAGGGATTCGAGCAATATTATTTAATCGGTGGAGTTTTTGGCGATATATTCTCGATAAAGACTTGAATTTTGAACAGTAATATTGGATTGTCGGTTTAATAATTATGTACTGGGTAGTCTTAGAAGTTTTGTTTATAAAACTTAGGTATAAGCATTATCAAATGTTTTTATTCTCTTTAGTTTGTACCTGGCCATATTATGGGTATCATTTGAATTAAAAAGAATACTTGTTGGTGAATATAAATAATTACCCAATATTTATCACTCTTGCTTTTTTTATTTTAAATAACTTTGCAAATATTTATAACTATTCTGTGGTATTTTACCACGTTTATTCAAAGTAAGCCTAAAGATTAAAAATATGAAATAAACAATGAAAGCTACTAAAAATTTTACAGAAACACTCAATATCGATTTGCTTTTGTCTAGAAATCGGACCATAAACGATCAATAAACCATTGTGCTACATAGGTATATGTTTATTATTAATGTAGCCTTTTCTATCAAAGTATCTAGGACAAGAGCTAGATGCTATTGTGTCTATGTAAGAAACTAAATCGATTATTAATCGCATCATAATCTCCGAATCAAATCGATTTTGTATCAATTGGCATCTAAATCTAATCCCGATTCATATCGATTCTAAATCGACTTCCCATAGTAGCGGTGTATGGTAGTAGTTTTTATATGATAGCGGTCGATCAACTTCGTTTAACGGTAAACCGAGTCATGGGCACCATGCACTACAAACTGGCTTACATCACTGTTGGGAACCGGAAACATTAATGTGGCTTAAGGTTTTTGTATCTACGTTTTTTTTAATATTAGTTCTGCTCTAGTTAGTACGTTATCTTTGAGAAATATTTCGGGAGATAAAGGTTCAGGACCGGTTTATTTGTATAAATAAAACTATAGAATTTAGGCTTTTTTAATATTGGGCATAATATGAGACTTAACAAATTATGTTTTATGATGACAGCAAGTGAGTAACTGCGAAGGTTTCACCAGCTTTGTCATCAGCTCATTATTGTCCCATTGCTGGGCACGGGTCTCCTCTTATTTGCGAGGAATTAGGCTATAGTCCACCACGCTAGCAAGTTGGCAGGCTTTACGTGCTATCGAGAAAATCTCTCAAGCATGCCGGTTTCCGCACTGTTTTCCTTCACCGTTTCAGCATGTGCTAAATACACACATAACTTCCGAAAAGTCAGTGGCCATGGGTTTGAACTTGAGACCTTTGACATCTCAGTCCACTGGTCACACCAATAGGCTACCACAGCTCTTAACCTTCTCCAGCTTACTAAAATGGCTTCAAAACTCAAGTTATTAGTTAGGTAATATTTGGGTTACAATCATTGTATAAATAAACCTCCTTTGAACAGCGTAGTCTCTGATTGTATTACTGTCATCCCACTTAAAGGGCAAGGGTTGCGTAAAAAAGATAAATATTGATAAACGGACAAAGAATATTTGGAAGTTGTTAAGAGGCAAAACTAACAATGTAAAAATCCTTAGTCTATGGTTATCACTGTTTGTTTAACAACGCCGACGACTTTACGCCGGTATTACGTATTCGTGTATCAATTAGTTGCCGCTATTGGTGAGAATTTATTGCTATCAGAAAGGCCATAAATTATGTGTGATTTTGTAAACTCGAATATGCGTTTAATAAAAGTGTTTACTTAAACGCATATTCGAGTTTCATAAAATTATACTGGAATGTAGTCATATTTATTTGAATTATTATGTTAGCGGTACATAAACTTAACGGTACTTTTACTATTAAGTTAATAAATTAAGTGAAAACTATTAAGAAGAACATAGATTGATGTATGTACATATGTTATAATTAGATATTTATTGATGTTATTAAGATATATTTTTTGCGATAACTGTAGTTCCAGTTTATATTACAATTATAGAGTATAATTGATGCAATTATGTATTTTTCTTTTTATTATCGTAATAAAGAAACAATGATTATTAAAGGAGAAAGAATTATAAAGGAACGCGCCGAATAGCATAGCAAATTCCTATCAGCATTTGTAGTGACGCCAAGGCTGTATTGAGTCGGAAAGCTCTAAAGCCTTTCAGTTGTAATCGAGACGGGATAGTCGGCGGACAGCCGCAACGTTAACGCGCGACCTCGCGTTCGCGGTTTAATTCGCCCCTAAATGTTCAGTGTTTTTAAAATTTTCTAACTTAATCTATTATGGTTTGCGTTTTGAGATTTCATTTGTTTTAGCTACTAGGTTTTCTTATTGTACTAACACGACATTTCTTTCGGAGATCACGAATGGTTCTTTTTCACTAGAAATAATGTTTATTTACATTTTTTTTATACTTAATGCTTAGTATAGCTCCAGTAATACCTTTTAATTGAAATGTTCATCATTCAGATTTCATTTGAGTGACAGAAATACTTAATCATCAGATGGACATAAATAATCGTCATTAAAGGTAAAAACTTTTCGAAATTATTTATCTACGTAAGCGAAAATCGACTTTGGAGAAACCGTGTCTTAAGGAAACTCATCTGAAAGTATCATCTCATAATCAAATAAAGCAATAAAAATTAAATAAGGACGATCTTTATAAAGGTCAGATTAAAAGCACCCCTTAAGTCAAACAGGCAAATTCGAATTTTATTGTTGTCAGGTTGTTGAACAATATTAAAAAATCGCGCCCATATATTTGAAATATCTACTATCATACACGATATTCTAATATTTGGTAAATAGTTTATCAGGATTGTAATAGGTGGAACTCTAGTCTGCTTACCTCAATGGCAGCATGTTCCGGTAATACAGAATGAAATTATATGTAGGTACCTGTATCTATAACTTAAAATAAATAGGTACATAATAGTATAATCGCTTTGTTCCTTTAACCAAATTCAATCGTAACAGTGACTATAATATGTAGTAAGTGTGACAATAATCGATGTACATTATTCACAAAACAATAAAAGCAATAACAATATTATTTAGCATTTTAAATAGGAGTCGAAATGTTTTATGGGACATAAGCTTGACATTGACGAGGTAGATACCTACTTATATTTATAAGATTAATCTAGATTCCGAAAATAACGAAAGTAATTCAGTCACCTTGTTATCAGATATTTATCTGTTAAAAACTGAGTAAATGTGGAGGTTCACTTTAAATTTATTTGTACGTATTTCAACTGGTTACCTCAATGTATACATACTAGGTATGTACTGATAGCTGCAATTTTATATAAAGGCACAATCAGTACAGTTGTTAAGTGATCATTTTATGTACCACGGGACCAGGTAGCATGTTGATTCTCACACAAAACAATTTTCGTATGACAGGCTACAACTTCAGGCCTGGGTGTTTGTGTTTAGGTACAACAATAAGCTTTTGTAAATGCACTCTCTATCTCTATACGGGGGAAATTACTATTGGAAATGTTTAATAAATAAATCCTTTATCAGTGCCGCTTATTCATTGCGGTGCTAACATCTCAGTCAAACCTGTCTTTGGAGACAGTTCCTTGTTTGCATCTGTGTTGCCAAGTGCTAGACCTAATCTGCACTTTAGGAGATTCTACGTTTGTGTGTATTCATAGAATTTAATTAGAGATTTTAGGTAGGTGTAGAAACCAAATTCGAAAATTTATGAACCATCTACTTCGTTAATTCATGTGTAAAAATGTCGAAGCTTATTTTTATTCATTGATTTGCGATGATATTACTAGTATCATCATCTGCCATTTACTGTCTCACCGCTAGGCACGGGTCTCTTCTCATTTGAGAGAGATTAGGCTGTACAGTCCATCTGTTTGAGCTCGAAAACTTAGGCTTATAAGTCCAATGTTCACACCACTAAGCTTATATATGGTAAATTATATTTATATCTGTAAATAGATCTGTTGAAGACACTTACATTACATAAGTCATGTACATCATTAAACCGTATGTAAGTATACGATTATTATTTTAGGGTCTAGACGGCAGGCTATTTATTATAGCTTCTATTTGAGTATAAGAATAACTATGTATAATCGAAACCAATAAACATGCTTGTTCTTACTAGTTACAACGATACAACAGTTACTTTGAAGTATGTACTACTGTATTCAAAATCATCCTGTAGATACCATGTTACATAACAAATAATTTCATAACCAATTTGTGTGTCGGGTTATAGATGTAGGCTTTTCCTAAATCATGCTGTAATCCACTTCCGTCTTCCTAGATATATCTCTGACGACTGCCATCTTTCTTTCGTAGGGCTGTCCTGAATTTAAAGCTTATTTTCCAAAACTAACAATCAGCTTGACTGTTAACTATGCAATTTTGTATCCACCTATGAATGAATAAAACTCATTTTCTGTTGTTAGATTTTATAGGTTATACCCGCTGATTTGTTATTGATCTAGACAAGATTGTTTTTCTTTAAAATACGAGTAGTTTCATCCCACAGTTGCTCACATTTCTTGGTGTTTCGTCTTTTATTGATTCTGCGTTAGGAGCTGAAGACTTAATACATAATTTCAAACTATATGTTTTTGGTATTATTAGCGACATAAATCTGTCAGTACCTGTTCAAATACTTTTTTTAATCTACAGCAACAGGTTAATTAAATTTATGACGTTATAATAAATTTTTTGGTTATCATAAATTAATTTATGATGATTGAGACTTACGTAAATACTGGACGTTGAAATTGTACTTTTTGCAGTCCGCCAACGACCATGGAATCTATAAAAGATCCGTAACGTTGGTATAAAATTATATCAACAAACCGCGATAAAATCCGTAAAAAGTTACTTTAATGAGATGATCAATAGTAATAATAATAATGATTTATTGGATAAGAAATGATTGTAGTTACAGTTGTTATAACAAGATAGATAATACAATTTTATATTAATAGACAACAATCTAGTGTTTAGGGTTATGTCACCCTTGATAGGTTAGATATTAACCTGTAGTGAGGAATAATGTTTTTGCTTCTCTCTGATTTCTTTACGGCCAGTGTCATAATTTTAAGTCATAAGCCGTTGCTAGAAGACCTCAGATATTTCAAAATTGGAACGAATTATACGGTAGCGGAATCTATTTACCCACATTTTAATCAAACTTGAGACTTTACATAACACCTACATTGTTTCAAATATCTCGCGCTCTATGCTAATGGAATTTGGTTGCAACCGAATTTGGCACTAAGGCTTTGAAAACAGCGGATTTACTTATTTATTTAGTATTGACATTGATACAATACACCTACTTTATTCTACACTAAAGTATTGAATTACAATGGCGGTATTATCGCTCAATAGACATCTAACAGACAACTTTTGGATGCACAAAAAATGAGTGAAATTAAGAAGGTGCGACGTACTAAACTACTAACCTAGAATTATTAATAAATCCATGTTAAATTATAATAGAGATACTGAATAATAAAATATTCTTCATGGAAAAAAGGCGGAGAGTTTGAACCCTAATACTCTATGACAAATTTATGTTCCCTTGTTTTGAGAGAGAATACGGGTTCTAACGATAACAAGTCCCTGGAGCGATTAAGGAATAATAGATGCGGTTCTTGGCCGTAGGTAATAACAGGAACAAACCAGGTATCTTTATTGGTACCGTCGCTGTGAGGAAGAAACGCATTTATGATGCTTATCGATATACCTATGCTAAATAAAAAGAAAAAACTGTAAAATCTGTGTGACAAAAATTGAGCGTTCTTGTAATATTTTTGAATTATTTATTTAACTACTCCTAACATCATGGGATCGCTAAGGAAATATCATCTCAATAGAAAGAGAAGGAAATAAGGTTTTTTATTTCTAGTACTTTCTACGAGTCTAAGAGCTAAGCCAGGCAGCTAAGGGCAGATCTAGATGTGGCAAAACTATAATTATTCCTTGTTGACTACATAACCCTAAAGACGTTTTGGTAAACTAGATAACGTAGGTCACAAGATCATGCAAGTGATATTTCATAATGAATCTTAATATAAAGACTTAAGAGTTAACCTTCAATGCTGCAACTGTGTTCCTCATTCCATTTTGGCATAACTTCTCTGTGACATCGCTGTCTTCGTTACTTCAACTTGGAAGTAATTAAAACAAAAATGCAGACGACAAAAGTGATGAGCCAAGATTTGTTTTGCAATTGCACTCTGTGGTATTATTATATCTGCCACACAAAGAGGTCTAATTAGTGTAAGATGTCTCTTACAAAACTTATGAAAGGCCTTTTTGGCAGTGACTCTTTGTTATCCTACATTCAAAGAGAACTGGCAACACTAATGGTTTTTTCGTTTAAATAGTTAAGGGACATTATTTTAAACGGTTCTTATTTAGAGATAGTTTTAAGTGGCAGTTTATGTAAGGCAGTTAATAGGATTTTGATGTTGGTACCTTGGCGTTGACCTACATCCTTTTTAACTTCTGTTGCATCCTACGTCATGACATATCAGAAAGATTATTTCGGCAGTTGATAGTCAGACAGAGTTATCAGACATGCATCAACCTTAGTTTTTTGAATTTGCGTCATGCGTTTAAAACCCTGTCATCGTCTTCTGCAAGAATCTCAAGTAGACTAATTGTTTTGAAGGATTCTGCTTCATACAATACTCTGTTAATATTAGTAACGTTGATAATCTCCACAAACATTGAATCAATGATCTTAGGCATCGTTGCAGTCATTACTACGACATATTGTCAGGCTTACATTACATAGATAGATAGAATATTTTTTTTGAATAGAATAGCTTTATTGTTCACCACCGTTATTAATAATTATGAATATTAATAATGGTAAAATATATGGAATATAATATAATTATTAATATCCATTATTCATGAAATAATAATTATGTTTATGAATAATGAATATTAATAATGGTGGTGTTATCGCTAAATTGGTAATTTTGCGTTGGTATGGCGGGTTTCTTCTTTATAAGTAGATATTGCATTTATATTACTTAAAAAATAAAGAATAAAAAAATCGGTCTGTCATGTCGTATTTATAAGTGAAAAACGCTTAACGGGTTAAGCGTACTAGTATTTACACTCGACAAGAAACGCATCGACCCAGTCTCTTTAATTGTCTCACCAATGACGTAATAAAACAAATAAGTGTAACATTCATATTTTGTCATTATTTAATGGCGTTGCCTACTTTTTTTTACAATTGCAACAGTATTTCATTACGGCGCGGCGCTCTAAAATAAAAGGACCACTAGTATTAAATGCAAGCTCTTAATGCTTCTGCGCATAATAAATAGATTGTGTGTAAAATGTGTTTTTGTTCATTCTTATGGAACTTACTTTTAAGAAAGACTTTTTGAGATCAGCTATAATTCCTTCATCGTTATAATTACCAGATAACTATTTGTATTAGTATTTGATTGATATGTTTTAGTTCTCATATTTGAGCATCTTTATCAGATTTCACGTATAAGAAGCTCGAAGTATAAACAGTATCTTAAAATGATTGATACCTTGGGTAGGTTTGTAGGTTTTTGTAACTTTAGAACCATTTGTTTACATTTACGATTTCATAAGGTGATTCAGACAAAACCTACCACCTTAAACTTAGTTTTGCAATAGAAGATTTAGAAGAACAGGATTTTATAAGTACCTATTTTCTATTGTTTTGAAGTCTATACTTTCAGCAACGTTTCTTATCTACAAAAGCTTTTGAATGGACAATACAATAGGTAGATTTACTGGTTTCATTCGTTGCTCAATAGTTATTTGTGTCAACAGGGGGATTAGTAGTACAGCTTATTGTTAAGCTGTTGAAAGATTATCTTACTATAATACTATACTTTAAGTGGCATAGCTGGTTAGCTAAAATCAAAATGCTACCATAGCTTCATATTCGTTTGTTGCGTTAACTCTTTTATAATATCTACGGATGTCTAATTCTTTTTGAGTAGTTGCTTTGTGTTTTAAGTTTTATGAATTAAAGGTTATTCTTATTCTAGATTTTCCTAATTTCTAATTGTTAAAAGTTCAGTTGGCAGTCAGTCGTCAGTTCTGAAAATGGCGAACGTTTTAATTTGCTTAAGTTTCTAGTTATCAATAACTCATTTATGACGCAAATGCAATTTAATATCAACTGGTATCCGTATCTGACTTTGTATTTGTGTAGTATTAAGATTAAAGAAGGTTCATGACCGTTAATATATGTACATTACAGCTTCTAATCTTGAGCAAGACGTAGATTAACATTCGCTTTAGATACAGCAATCTAATTACTGATTCAGAAAATTATGGGAAACATATTCAGTTAGATTAGGGATCCATTTTGGATTCGTGTGTGTAGAAATACCTTGATGTCTAGGTAATTAAAGATACCTACCGCTTACACGACGTACCTATTTCAAAGTATCTGCTTGTACTGATTAATGGATTGATTGATTGGATGATTGGAGTTTACCTGGATTAAAAAACAGATATTTTTATTCTTTAAGATTAAACAAAAAGAGTGGTGTTAACTTTAATATGTAGATATAATAAAATATGTAAATTTGGTCATATGGTTCTGATATAGCTTCTAAACGGGCGAACCGATTTTCATTCCATTTTTTGTTTGAAAGGTGATTTGATTGAGACTGTAACAACTATGATTATTATCTATCTGCAAAGGAGGTTTTTTAAATATATAATTTTACTATAGATTTGACTTTCACGTATTATATCTTTGGGGTTGACAGGCGTGATGGGTGTTATGTTATGTAAGTGATACAATTTATGTTATTGTGTTTTCTATAATTCCTGCTAAACCTATGTCTTCCATTTGTGAGGCCGAACCTAACACGTTCCATTCAATATTTAGGTCAAACTGAACAGTTTTTTTAAAACAAAACCTTTTTAATATAGACGGAACTCATAGACAGTATACCAGTTACCTTAACTCACTTTTTTATTCCCATCGCCAAGCTTGTTAGTGTTTTTTGCCATCAGTCTCACGACTAACGGTTGACGTAACAGCATTTTGTATCGATACCTCAGCTAGTGTTGTAGACTTGTAGTAGCGACTCCAAATGTTCTTATTAGGGCTGTGACTTGAATTAGGATCGAGTTATTAAGAACGATTACGCAATTCGAGTAGATATAGATTCAATATAATAAGTTGACACTATATTTACTGTATTCCAAATATGTCCCGAAAAAATATTTGTTTTGGTTTTTCTTAGACGAAGTCGAGTAAGACTACAAAAAGGATTTTATTAATACCAACACACTGGTCTCTGGCAGAATGGATGATTTAAAGGATTCGAAACGATTGAAATTTTACTTCATATAAATATTTTGTTTGTTTGTAAAAATTTTTGATAATAGGAAAATTAATATATATGATTATTTAAAAAAAATACCTACACTAAGCTTGGATAACCGGGGACATAATATTTGGATTATAGTGTAGATTCATCTTTTATTTTTAAATAAATATGTATGCTAGGATATAAACAATGGAATACCTATTGCATTTGTATCTCACAAAATATTAAATGAAAATTGAGAAGCGCTATACATAACAATAAAGTTACATAAGTCTTTGGTTTTGTAATTTTTGTGATAATGTTGTAACATGAATACGTACGCAAAAAAAAACAGTAGGTGTAAGTACGAATAAATAAATTGAAAATGAAGAAATCAGATACAACCACGGACGTAAGTGATATTTTTACAATAAATTTTACTTACCGTCAGTTATCTTACATGTTTAAGGCTGTTGATACAACGTAAATAAATCTTATTGTAACGTAAATAATGATCGGATTGGCTACACATAATACTAAAAAATTTGGAGGTTGCTTGGTATACAATAAGGCAAAACGGTACATAACTCCACCAAAAAATATTAAAACAGAAGTACTTTGGTCTCGAGCAGATCATGAATGCTGTAAAGTATTCAAATCCGTTTTTAAGATAGAATCTTTTAATATTTTGTAATCTTGGTAAAGAAGAAAACTCTCTGCCTCTGCACTGGTTTTTTATGAAATTCTCTGCAGCAGCTTGGAGTTTGGATTCGGGTCCGGTTGATAGCAATAGGTTGGGCCATATTACATGGGAAAATGTAGGTGTACGTAAGTACACCTCTGCCTTAACCGTAGGGGACGCATGCGTGATATGTAGTATGTTTATTTTTATAAACAAAAGCTTTAAAGTTTGTTACTTTAAAAGAGATAGGTTGCAGCATAATAGTCTAATTAAATTCTCAAGACTACAATGCCTGCCTGTTATTTAATTCCAACGCTTGCTACAATTTCATACTAATACGTTCTAAATAATAAGCGTGCAGCGGAAAATGATCACTATATTTCAACATTGAAGCACACAACTAGGTATAGGTACAATTAATTACATTTAATAACTTTATTGGCTTATAATATAGGTATGATGATGATAGGAGTGTGGAAAAAAGGACTTGAAAACCTATAAAAATAAATACAGAGATATTTTACAACCCCGAAGGGGTCCGGGTTTAACCTATTTTTGTGCATGAGCCCTGGACGTTTCTACAATTCTATACACATACCTAATATATATTTACAAAAGCAAACTTTGTATTTGTAGTATGCATATTTTATAGTATGCATAATAAAAGCCTTGTTGCTTAAGTCCTCACTAGATGGCGTTGTGTCATAATATGCAGATATATTTATTTTATAGTATTCAGTCTGGGCCTGGCTCTCAAATATTTTAAACCCGCTACCGCTTATGATTTACACCAGACGTCACAAGACGTAATCTAAGCTCGTAAGTGGGTTAAAAAATTGTAGTTGTTTCGACATTTCGGTTGAGCGGGCTAGACGCCGAACGGTAGTTAACGAGGACCGTTACTTCGATCCCGGCTGTGGTAAAGATTACGGGTAATGAGTGGCCGTTATCACGTCTGTAATGGAAAAGTTGAATTGTAACTCAATTATATGAAGAAGTAGATTATAGAGATTGTGATAACTGTCTCGTTGGGCTAGTGTTCGTAAGTGCAACTGCTCAAGAAGTCTTGGGTTCGATTCCCAGGTCGAGCAAAGTGATATTGGGTTTTTGTCGGAGTTTGTATTCATGCCTATTTATCGTGGGGGCTGTGTTATATTGATATCATTATTTATGTTCCATTATTAATTTATCTTATTATTTACTTAAACGGTGATGGAAAATATCGTAAGGAAACCTGCATGCTTGAGAGATTTTCTCGATGGCATTTTAAGTCTGCCAACCCGCAGTAGGTTAGCGTGGTGGACTATTACCTAAACCCTCTCAAACGAGAGGAGACCCGTGCCCAGCAGTGGGACGATAATGGGTTGATAAAGATAATTTATTTATCGAAATAAGTTCTTGAAGAGGCATTGGTAAAAGATTTAAGGTACAGTTATAAACTCACACATATTGACGTAAGACTATATAATTACACTATCTGGCAGTTAAAATAATAGTTACCACACTACGTACGCTACATTAGCAGACCCTAAAAAAACAAATGTGATGTTCATAAATGTACTTTTAAAGTATAATACTGTACTAAAAGTTTACTGTAACACATAAACAAATAGCTTCACTAATTTAACTAGGCTTTAGTATATTTATTTGTCTAACTTACCCGAATTCACGACATTGAAATAAAACTACTTCCAGTCAACCAGTTACCATGGATGCTAAGGATCCGAAACGTTAGGGTTAAATAATATCAATATACCGCAATTAAAATCTTTAAAAATAGTTTTTATTGTTTATTTAGACATATTTATTTTGACCGGTCGCCCGCGCCGTGGCGATCCATGGTGGGACCAATGTCCAGTAGTGAACGTCTAACGGTTGATGTGATGATGATGATGATTGTTTATTTAGTTTTTATATACCTGTCTACTAAGTTCGTGCCACACTCAAACCCAAGAGGTTTAAGTGGCATTATGGAAAAAATAAACAAATTGTTGTGAATGTATTTCTGATAAATAAATAAAAAAATAAAATAAAAAGTATATATTCAGTAGATAACCTGAGTAGTATATTATTGGGCATTCTACCCCACCTGCCGTTCCGGCTTCGCCTCCACTTCGGTGGGATAGAATGCCCAATAATATACGATCGAATCTTGTCCGCTTCGACATTACGTACCTGTTTATTTCGTTCACTGTCACTGTCTGTACGTCACATCACTTCGTTGAATCACAATGATAATTCATTATTTACTTGTTCAAACGAGACGGAATGCCTAACGGCGTACAATTACACAATAAAAAGATTACCGACGAATAAGCGCGAATCGTTCATCGCAACGTGATATAGACCGTTGAAAACTTATAATAACATATTGATAAACACAATATAACTGCCTCGTTAGTCCAGCGGTCCTAAGCGCGACTGCAACGCTAGAGGTCCTGGGTTCGATTCCTAGGTCGAGGAAAGTGTTATTGAGTTTTTCTGTGAATTACTCAGTATCAATCAGCTCGGAGTTTGGAATTGTGATAAAAAAAATTGTGATGTGTTTTAATTTGTGATGTGTTACGTTGTGATGTAAATTTAGATACTACGATCGAGTTTGCGTTAACATTTAACGCGAACGAACAACAGTACCAACTATCAAAGTTGTAACCAGACTAGAGACGAAATTCATCGCTCTAGCGGGAATCGAACCCGCAACCTTTGACACGAAAATCTGATACACAAACCTTCGCGCCAAATCTGGTCGTCGTAATAGCTATGAAATAAAACAACATAATGTTATCATGAAATCATCATTATATTTTGAAGTTAAATAACATTATACTTAAATAAACTGTAATGTATAATATTAAGTAGTAAATATAGGTTGTTCGTCAAACAACGTATCAGCTGACCGCATGAAGTCTTGAAGTTTGCGCCACTGAACAGAATCCTCATTCGTTTGGAACTTGACTCGTACTAGTGCCTTTTTCCACAGCTCCATGGACTCGGTATCTCGCGCATCACTCGTCCTGTATATTTTAAAATCAACATAGTAGTTGCCAGATGTAGCATTTGATCGCCGTTCGTTACCATTAGCAACTCGATTCACGAAGAACGAAGACAGAACAGGATAACCTGCTGTGGATTCGCCGCGCTCACGACTTAGACCGAAGATGTCCAGAGTCTTAGATTTTTTGCTAGAACAAAAGAATAAACATCGTACCATCACACAACCATATAAAACAATACTTCAACCTACATGTTTTCCTGTTTCTTTAATAAATAACCATCACATAAATAAACAAAATTATATGTATTCAGTTTAAGAACTTCTTAATATATTTATTACATAGGCAGCCAAACCAGCTACATGTACGTAATGTATAAAAGATTGTAATATAACTTTATATGTATACACTGTGAATGTTGAATGAAACCAAGATAGAGCGATATCGCATTCCTTGAAACACTGGACATTGAAATCATTATAGCTGTTAACGTGAACGCATGATTAAAAAAATATATTATTATTTATAAGTATAGCTCGTATGTCGTAGGTTATATTCACTTGAGTAAATTTATGAAGATTAAATAAGTACCTTGTAGTGGTAGGTGATTTTTTCAATGCTTTGCGCTTTCCAGTTACTGATTGACTGCGATTAGATTTATCTTCATGCACCTTCGACGACTCTTGGTAAACTTCACTTTCAGACTCGGACCTAAAAAAACAATTATGTAAGATTAACGGTTAAATTAAACAGATTAAATTTTATTGACAGTGAGATAAGTTCGTGATCATAATGGACATATTAGTTGCAGAAAGTAATGAAATCTAATAATTTTAAAATAAAGAAATAAGGAATTTAAGTATGTATAAACAATCTAAAGAAAGTAGCGTAAGTACTCAATTTATTGGGAGGTTTAAAGTAGAATTAAAGTAAAATTAAAGAATATTTTATAAGTCAGTAAATAACCTGAAAGCAGAATAATTAAGTTAATGTTCATACTTACATTTTATTAAGCTATTTGAATCGCTTCTCTGGGCTATGGCGTTGTGGAAACCGCTCTGAACTGCAGACTGTAGACTCTAGTCTGTATTACTACTAACACTACTATCACTGTATACTGGTCTTGATGATGAACCAACTCTTGTAGACGCGAACTCGAATTTGTTAAATGTTTATGAAAAGTATAGCTTTTATACTAATCGTTCAAAATTAATTAACTAAGAATTTTATCACAAAAGCATAGAAGTAATGATGCACATAGGACTTTCTGGTAAATTGCTTGTCTAAAAATAAAATGTTGCATTTTTATAATGTCGATGTAGCTAAATTACTTAGGGCTGACACACTTACATTAAGTTGATTCATTAATAATAAAAGTATAATATAAGTAAGTACTTAATTTGTACACATGCACAGGCACACCTATACACAATTATTTAACTTTCCTACTTTAACCACAAATCTAATTACAGTATAGTTATGTTTGATAAGTCAAATAAATAATCTGTGTTTTTATGTGATATGGCAGAAAAATATATTTAATAAAACTGTCTCATAAGTGGTTAAGTGCAACTGCAATGGTTTGATTCCTTTGTGGTTTAGTGTTATTGAGTTTTTGTATAAAATTCTCAGTAGCTACTCAGAGTTAACATAACAGCTAAGTATTGTAGGTGTACATCCCTACTGATTTACTGACTGTGCTATAAAAAATGATGATATGAATTTGGAACGGAAGACACGTGTAAGCGATGACGATATTAATTGAAATATAATATTTAATTTATTTGATTAGTAATCGAACACCTTTACTTGAATTACGTATTATTTGTTATAATGAATAATACATAATTCAAGTAAATGTGTTCGTAAAACTTAATCATATACTATTAAATTAGTAAAAATCGAAGATAGTTATTTTATATATCGCATTTTTCTGTATAAGTAGTATTCTGTAGAACAGAATACATGAGTAAATAAATATACGACATCTCGATATTGTTCTTTGAAAATAGTAAGGTAATTATTAAACTATATTATTTAATTTTTTATTCCTATTTACTTACAAATAGCTTGTAGTGATAACCAGAGTATGTCCATACCATAATAAAATAAACCTTAGTTATGTTAATTAATTATTTTTTATTTTATTATTATTCTTTATCGTCAAGAAATTTTTAATATATAAATTTTAAATTTAATGTTTGTATTTTCAGAGTTATTTGATGCCTTACAACATCTTGGGGTAATGAGATTTATTGATAAACTGCTTCTGCGGAGCACGACATTTTGGAGATATAAATTTTATAATAGCTGATCAATATTGTGCATAAACTTGAAGGTACATATAATTATTATCAATATCTACTTAAGCCTAGTATTTTATTTGTTATTTATGCATATTTTCTAATGCCTTTGTATTATTTTCAGGATATATAAAGACTAACTACTTACTACGGCACTAAGATGACCTACGTGAAGATTTGATTAATATTTTTTTGTTTAACCTAGACTGAACAAAACGTACTGAGAGAAGCTGTGCTGGAAATAATCTTCTACTTCGCTTAATATTTAAGGTATATTTATATTGTTGTGTGCAACTTTAATCCGTTATTTTGATATACTGAAAATGCCTCATTGTTCGGTTTGCAATATACATATAGATAGACGTTCGTGGACTGGTCATTTACGAACTAATAAACATAAAAATAATAATGCTGTAACAATTAATGATAACGTTCAAATCCTTAACTCTGCGTTTAAAGGGCGTATTGTTAGTTACCGTATTATTGCGTCTAACAGCGAAGCAGTAAATTTGCCCGAATTATTTTTCAATGATATTCATGATCAAGTGAAATGTTTAATTGATGATTCTCTCAAAAAATATACAGCGTTAAAAATTAATTTTGAACTTTTTTCTTTATTCTTAATGTACAAAAATGATGTACAAGAGTTAAAATCTTTTGCGACAAAAAACTTTGCTATACATTTTAATTACGAGTTTGAAACTCTTTATAATACAATTACTACTACGTTATTGAAAAAAATTGAAGAGTTTCAGGAGAGAGACAGTGGATGGACGTTTCTTAGTAATTCCCATTTAGAAATTAATATCAATAAATATCAACCACTCAGCGGCTCTTTTTATATAGATTTACCTAAATTTATAAAAACCAAAAAAGCTTGCTTGAATATCAAAAACAAGGATGATTATTGTTTTTTGTGGTGCATAGTGGCCGCCTTATATCCTACAACTCGTCATCCTGAACGAGTAACATCTTATCCACATTTTCGAGACGTTTTAAATGTTAAAGGTGTTTCATTTCCAATATCGTTTTCGGATATCTCTGTTTTTGAAAAAAATAACCCATTTTTAAATATATATGTGTATGGTTTAAAAAATAACAGGGTAATAATTGGCCCCCTTTACAAACCTGAATTAGTTAAGAGGGGTACAACAATGAAGAGCATTCACTTACTGTTCCTAGAAAATCATAAATCATCTCATTATTGTCTTATAAAAGATTTGCCACGTCTTGTTAAAAATCAGATAACAAAACATCATAGCAAATTATATTTCTGTGAAAGTTGTTTATTGTTCTTTCCTACCCTTGAACAGATTGATAAACATTTGTGTGGAGGGATCGTTACTGTTTTACCAGAAAAGAGGAGTGTGATTAAATTTAAAAATTATGATAGAAAAGAAAATGTTCCCTTTGCTATCTATGCCGATTTCGAAACATTGTTAAATCCAATTTCCGTTCTTGAATCTGACACCGCTACTACGTCATGTTTACAACAACACGTACCTGCGGCATTCGCTTACAACATTGTTTCTTCATTAAATTATACTTTTGACGATAGTTTTAAAAGTTATCGCGGTATAGATTGTGTTTCAAAATTTATCGATTTTCTTACATCTGATGTCAAAAAAATTTATAAAATTTTAAATCAAAATCATGTAATGATATTTACAGAAAAAAATGCGTCTGATTATAAAGAAGCTTCTATCTGTCATATATGTGAAAACCTCTTATGGACAAATAAAGTTAGAGACCACTGTCATATAACCGGTAAATACCGTGGAGCCGCCCATAGACATTGTAACCTACAATTTAAAATACCTAAATTTATACCTATATTTTTTCACAATTTATCAGGGTACGATTGTCATTTATTCATAAAGAAATTAGGCGAAATGCCAGGTAAATTGAATATTATACCCAAAACCAAAGAAAAATATATTTCTTTTTCTAAATTCCTGCAGGTCACCGATAATGATTATGTACAACTCCGGTTCTTGGATTCATTTCATTTTTTAGGAGCTAGTTTAGACAAACTTGCTAAAACCATACCAATTGAGGATTTTATAAGTTTACGATGTCACTTTCCCGAAAATAATCGATTCAAATTACTTGCACGAAAAGGTGTATACCCTTATGATTATATGACTAGTTGGAAATGTTATGAAGAAACAATGTTACCGGCTAAACGGTATTTTTTTAGTTGTTTAACGAATGAGGAGATTTCAGATAAAGATTATAAACATGCTAATTTAGTGTGGAATGAGTTTAATATACAAAATTTAGGTGAATATACTGATTTGTATTTGAAAACCGATGTTCTTTTATTGACTGATATATTTCAAAATTTTCGTAAAACCTGTAAACAGCATTACAAACTTGACCCAGCGTTTTACATAACCGCGCCTAGTTTATCTTTTGATGCGATGTTAATGAAAACAGGTGTTCAGCTTGAACTTGTTTCTGACTTAGCTATCGTACGAATGATTCAAGATGGTATTAGAGGTGGATTGTGTATGTGCTCTCATCGCTATTCGAAGGCTAACAATAAATATATGAAAGATTGTGATGTAACAAAACCGCAGTGTTTTATAGCTTATTTAGACTGCAATAATCTTTATGGTTACAGTATGTGTCAACATTTACCTTATTCCGGATTTAGATTTTTAAATCAAAATGAAATAGATAAATTAAATGTGGAAAGTATTACAGATCATTCAGAGTGGGGTTACATATTAGAAGTAGATTTATTGTACCCTGAATATTTACACCAGGAGCATGATGACTTACCTTTTTGTCCTGAAAAATGCATACCACCTGGAGGAAAGACGAAAAAACTTATTTCAAATTTGTATAATAAATACAATTACGTTATTCATTATATTCACTTAAAGAAGTGTTTGGAACATGGCCTTATCTTACGTAAAATCCATAGAGTCATTACATTCAGGCAAAGTGCATACTTGAAACAGTATATTAAATTAAATACTCAATTGCGACAAAAAGCAAAAAGTGTATTTGAACAAGATTTTTTCAAGTTATTAAATAACAGTGTTTTTGGGAAAACGCTCGAAAACACTGAAAATAGAGTAACTGTTCATTTAGTTAATCAGTGGAATGATAAAAATAATGTAACAAAAAAATCAAAATATGCAGAAAGGCTCATAGCAAACCCTTACTTTCATAGTGCAACAGTTTTATCCGAAAACTTAGTAGCAATCCAGATGAAACCAGATCGGTTAATTTTAGACAAACCGATTTATATTGGCTTCACTGTTTTAGAACTATCTAAATCACACATGTATAATTTCCATTATAATATAATCAAACCATTTTATAATGAGAGGGTAAAATTATGTTATACCGACACAGATTCGTTTGTTTACGAAATATATACCAACGATTTTTACTACGA
Organism: Craniophora ligustri; assembly: GCA_905163465.1. Lineage (NCBI taxonomy): Eukaryota > Metazoa > Arthropoda > Insecta > Lepidoptera > Noctuidae > Craniophora > Craniophora ligustri. Next base: position 3,435,768 of record LR990960.1, read on the forward strand.
CTTAAAACACAAGTTTTTGGAATACCTTGATACCAGCAACTATAGCATTAAAAATGAGTTCATGATACCGCAAATAAACAAAAAAATACCAGGCCTTTTTAAAGATGAAATGGCTGGTAAAATTATAACTGATTTTGTTGGTTTGAGGTCGAAACTTTATTCAATAAAAACTGTGGATAAAATAATTAAAAAAGCTAAGGGGGTTAAAAGTAGCGTGGTACGTGATCTGAACATCACAGATTATGAGAATGTACTATTTAATAATGAGATTATTCGGAGAAAAAACATTTTATTTAAATCAATAAAGCATGAAATATTTACGCAAAGTGTTAATAAAATTGCGCTCTCTAATAATGACGATAAGCGGTTAATACGTCCAGGTAATATTGCAACCCGAGCATGGGGTAATTCATGTATTTTAAAGGGAAATTTTAATTGTTAAATGTTGTATAGATTATATATTGTTAGATTAAATTATGAGGTATGTAAATAATAAAAATACTTGTTTAATTTTTAAGATATTAATTATGATATAAAGGGTAAATAAATTTATTGATGAATCAAACTTATTTTTTTATTTCGTCCATTACGAATTCCACTGTAATTGTATATACATATGTATATCCGTTGTTGTCGAACCCGCAACCGACGGTTCGGAAACCAGTCACTAAACAGACTGCACTATTATATTCTAAGCTAAAGTAATTTTCTGAATAGTGTCTTAAATGTGAGGTAATAAGATTGATTTCACATAAACAGAAATCCTAATCATAATTTATTACAATATAGTAATATGAGCTCAGTGTTGTAATACATTTAGCGAACATGTGCCAGTTCATTGCACTGTAAATATATAAAATGTAGGTAAAGCAAGCTTGCAGTTTTCAATGGAACATTCTAAATCGTGACTTATGTGTTCTGAATTGAAAGTACATATTTATAAAACAACAAATTATTATATCCAAAAATAATTGTGCCATAATGTTTCATTCATAAAATAGTTGTCGTAGTGAAGACATCTAATAAATTAATTCTTAAATAATTACATATTTTATTTTAATTTTTGTACCTGTTGTAACCTGTTTAAACTTGTTGTACAACACACAATGTCATCGGTAAGTGTTTTTATAAATACCTAGTTATTTTTAATATCAAAACAATACTTTTGACAGAATACTTATTAATATTTTTATGTTTTGTTTTAGATATCGGATTCGGAAATTGTGTTCAGTCAGTATGGACAAGGACATTGTGGTCAGTTTTCTGAGGTCTTCACTGAAGTTCCAGAGACCACGCATATCCAAAAAGAAAAGAAATCAAGGCATCGACGAGATAAACAAACACGTAATATTGTGAAACCAACAAAATCGTTTGTTATGAATAGGATTCAGAAGAGAGGCCTAAAACTCATAAAGATTTCGGTTATCGATCTGTGCAATAACCCTCAAACGAGTGATAGTGATAGTGACAGTGAAAATGTTATATTAAATGCGCAATATGTAGTGCAAGATGCGGTTGATGATGTAATGAACGAAACGGAGGCATTAGTTAAAAAAATTGCTAAGTCTTTAATAGGTTATGATTTTTGTTAGTTTTGTAATTATTTAACTGTTTATTTTTATATTAAATTAAATAAATGATTTGACCTTATAAATGTGTCTTTATTTATTTATTCACTATATTCCACATTGAAAATTTATCAAGTGTAGGGTAGGGTTATGAAATAAAATAAATTTCCTTGAATTAAATTCATTTATTTAATCTATCTTTTAGGTACACTAGTTACATACCTACATTATACCAACACTTTAATAAAATATTTCTACACTAAACAGTACAAAATTAAGACAGAATTTATTTATATGTCATGCAATTTGAGAATCTATGAACTTTGCACATCGTAGATTGATAGTAGTAGATTTGCGTTAAAATAAAATAACTAAGATATTTTTCTTACAATATTACTCAGTGGTTTGTACTCAATGATACAATCGTTCAATATAAGACAGTAGGCAGAAGTTAGATCAGGTATTTCATCATTACTTTCTAACTCTACACGCACATCGACTACTGGTCCTGATATGAGGTTGTCAATTTGTCTAGAACAGTCGATAACAAACAGAGGGGCGATCTCCTTAAAGTCCCTTGTGTTCAACAATGGTTCAGATCGGCGATCGTAATACGATTGTTGGAAACGTGCATACTGCTCGTATAACAATGCAAATTTATCATCAATGAAATCCACGTTTAGATTCTCATAGGGATAGTAAGTTGAATTGAGGTATACTTTGACATCTCGTAAAGTACAGTGATCAAATCTAGACATATCAGCAGCAGAATTATTTTTTTTATTTGTTTGTAGACCTATAATTACATATCTCGGTTTTTCAATCTGAGATGAAGTTTTAATAGACCAAGTATGTTTTGTAGTTCTAGGCAATAGCGGGTATTCATATAAATCCCAATTTCTAAAAACTAATTGCAGTGTTTTATCCTTTTCCAAAATCTTCAATAAGTTTATCTTCTCTTTATCAGATACCTTAACATGTGGTACACGCCATATGATTTTGTTAATTTCAATATCGTTTATGACTTCTCCAGCATCGAGTTTCACAGCGTTCAAGTTTGTATTCGATCTCAACAATATCAGTTCATGCTTGCAATTAATTATAATTTTTTTGTAATCTTCACCGAATCCAAGAATGTTGCTAAGCGGTATAGATGCAGAAAATGAACCATTACTACTTTTAAAACCATGTATATCCCAACCCCAAGAACGACATGATTTTGACTCGCTTTCATTCATGGATAGCAATGATTTCATAGTAGTTGTAACGCCTGCATTTTTTATTTTATCAATCTCAACACCGTTCAGTTCATATCGAATATCTTGAAAAAGGTACATCAAAGGATTGTTTGTAAATTTAACACTAGTTTTTTCTTTAGTGGCAGTTTTAGTAACATTTACTATACCTTCTAAATATAATGTACTGGCTGATGGTAGAACATACAGATCTTTCTGATTAATAGGTATGCGAATCTCATCGTTTCTGTTGAAACTTGTTATGTATGGTTTGTATGAATGATATTCAATACCAATAATGCTATTATCACTAGCAGGAGAAGATAATACATCTAATAAACTCATTTTAGAAGACCAATTGATTTGAGGAATTTATGATTTTCTTTAGTAAGTTTCAGTTTATTCTTACAGTTTGATGTTGTCTTGCGGATAGCCCAAGACGCACTGTTTATTTTAGTAGAGGTACTCTGATATTTATTAGTTTTATTATAATCAATCATTTTTTTTTAAGATGTAAATATAGCTGCACTTCCTCCCCACGTAAATTTAGTAAATTATTATTAATATCTAACAGTCTTATATTCACACTGTTAATTATATTTTGGTTTACGGGAAAGTAAATTACGTTTTTAGGTACTTCGATAATTCTATAACCAGGTGGTACATTCGGAGCAAACTCGTGAATGATATGACTTGGTAGACCATTAACATATGATCCGCTCACTATGTCACATTCTACCCTCACCACAGTCGTAGATAGAATGTTCACTGGAGACTGTGATACGTGTAATTTATTTGCTTCAACTATTTTTTTTTCAAAACCCAACAATCTACCAATAGAATCTTCTTTAGTAAAATCAATAGCTTTTGTGCAAAATATGTTTGTTTTTAACGTATTATTATTGCACTCTAATTTGATTCCTGCGTCTTGTATTTTTGATTTTAAATAATCGTTGATATCTTGCAGTTCATATGCTCCTTCAGGAATTTCAATAACCTTATGATCGTAATAAAATTTGTTATTTTTATTATCAATATTTGGTATAGAATTAAATGTAGATAAATATAATAATGCACATTCATACTCTCCTTCAAGTTGTAGAGTAGGAGAATAATAAGTAGATAGCACTGATGAGTTACCAGTTATTGACAGCGAGAGTGACATTATGTAAATGAAACTAAAAAATGTTTTATTCAATTTATATATTTATCCCAGAAGTCATACAAAAACGTTAAACATAAATGTCCACAATTTACAGAGTTAAAATTTTGATATCTCGTATAGTTATAAAAAACATTACAATTTTTAAAGTAATTTAGTAACTCTAATGGGGGTTTTAGATTGCCATAGCTATCAAAATATTCACAATATTTATACACTTTTACATAGGCTACCCAATGTGTTCCTTCATTGTTAGAATTATCCAAATTAACAACTCCGCTCTCAATAGGTTTGGGTTTGTTTGGTAATTGATCTTTCATGAACACACCTCTGAAATAAGGTACGTTATATGCATGATTCTGGATATCTATATTAGTAAGAGCACGATTAGGTAACCTCTTGATTAGTTTTTTGAACATTTTACAAACAATCCGTTTCCTTTCTTGTATGGTTTGACGTACAAGCCTCTACCCAACGCAATCGATTCCATCATTTTATTATGACGTTGAGATTCTTGTAAATTATTTTGAGCACTTTTGTAATCGTTTACTGTTTTTGCGATACCAGCTGCCCCGCCAGCTAAAGTACCTAATGCAGACAATCCAGCGAAAATTGGAATCAGCGGTAAAACACCTCCTGTTTTTGGTAACGGTATAATTCTAGGTACAGGAATCCGACAATTTTTTGAATACAACTTTTTTGCCGCTAAGTAAGCATACTTTATTACGTCTTCTTTGTTTTTCGGTTTTAACTTTTTGATCTGTGATCGAATTTTTGTTACTAAAGATCCAAAAGTTTTTAATCCAGATCCAGTTTTAAGTTTTGCTTTCATTGCTTTGCTTACCAACCAAGAAGCAATTTTTTCTCTTTTCCCTGCATCTGCTGCTTTTAATCGTTTATTTGCCATATTCAATAACTGTAAATCAGCTTGATGTCTGTTATATAAGTCTGAATAATTTGTATAGGCTATATCGTGAACTTTACAGGCTTCGTCTAATTGATTTATGCCTTTGTCTCCTCGTGCTAAACGTTTTTGTAATTTAGTGCCTGGTCCACAGTAATTGTAGCCTGGCAAATGAAGCTCAAATGGTAAATTATTTATTAAATTATTAATAAGTCCACCTCCTTGCATGGTTTGTATTATAATGTGAGAAAAAATAATAATAGATGATTAAATACCATTTATTATTTTAGCACGGTTCTCTTATCAATCCAACTATTTTCACTATCACTCAAACCTAGCCATTTAACAAACAGCTTACTGCCTTTTTTTCTTAAAACTTTTTCAATTAGGTAAATGTCGGGATGATTCGTTTTTTGAAGTTCTTGTTCATAAAAAGTACCTAAAATTGGCTGATTTCGAAGATCTTGAATATTATACGTTGTAGGCATAGTTTCATTTATTTTTATGATTTTAAAGATTTCTGTTGACCAATTAGGAGTATAGCCTTTATGAAAACAATTTTTATATTTACTTATGCGAACACGATCTCCGATTTCTAGTTTGTGTTTTTTAGGTTGTGTTTTCTTGTGTGATTTTAAAATATTTTTCCTTATTAGAATTTCATTTTCAATATTAACGTCAACCGGTTTACAGTCAATAGTACGGTGTTTTGTATTGTTGTAATTAAAGACTATACCTTCTAAAGGTTTTTCTATCCATCTATAGGTTCCATTTAAACTGAATGTTTTGTAGAGTTTGTTTTTTAAAGTTTTAATTACTCTTTCTGCAATCGAAGCTTTCTTAATTGAAAACGATGAATAATGATTAATATTAAAACGTTTCATTAATCTTGAAAATGTATCATTATAAAATTCAGTTCCTAAGTCGGTTTGTAAATGGTGAGGGGAACGATCACATGTACTTAAAACATTTTCAAATGCATTAGTTACTTCTAATTTTGATTTTGACTTCAAGGGTACAGTCCAAACATATTTAGAAAAACAGTCAATTATAACTAAGATGTAACTGAAACCTTTATTGTAATTTTTAATTTTTCTTAAATCAATAAGATCAGCTTGCCATAAGTCATCGATTCCTTTTAAAATAACACAACGACGTGCAAAGTTTTTTCTAGCTGTTTTATGTAATTCATTCACGACCTGTTGCTTTATCATTTTGAGACGGATTGTTAGTCTTCCTCGTACCACTGTTCGTTATTTTATGATCAATATAAGATGTCATACTTGTTTTTAAATGGTCTAATGAGGCTTGAATTTCTTTTGTAATCTCTATTTTTATTTTGTCTATTAATATTTGGACATCTTTTTTAGCGCACAAGTCATCAATTTTCTCATCTACATATTCCTTATTAGCAGCATCGTCTGCTTCAACAGGATTAATAACGCCTCGTAGTCTACTCATTTGCAAATTAAACTCGCCATTTGCAGTTTTTAATATTGTTTTGTCTGCGATATCAAAAATATCTGACAATCGCATCCTTTTGTGAATATGATGACCAAATTTATCTATATTCATTATGTGTGTACAGAGAGAATGCTTATATGACAATGAAAACCATAATTATTTACCAAGATATTTATTAATTTATAAATTTTCCTTCGCGTAGTTCCTCTATAATAGATATTATTTCATTATCTAACCCTGTATTTCCAGCTCCTCGAGAAGCCATGAGTAGTTTTAATCTTTCAACTAATTCATTAGGATCATCCCAATAAATGTAGTCTACATTTTTATTCCATTTTTTCAGCATTTTCAGTCCTTTCCCTTTTTGAAATTTTAATTGATCGCTGCTGTCGTTTGGCAATTTAAATAGAGGTTTTATAACGTCCATATATTTTTTGCCTTTGTTGCTTTTTATTGGTTTTTTTGCATCATAGTCACGTCTATGAGCATTTGTATGAATCAACATTAATTTATAATTTTGTCTATCATTTTCGGTAACCAAATTTAAATCTGGATCTTTCTTTAATAAAAGTTCCTTTAGCCCTGGCGTGGATGAATATGTGTGTGTGCCTATTGTGATAGTTTTATTACCAATATTTATTTTAGTACATCCGAGCATTAACTTCCCTTTTTCATTTCTGACTCCGAAAGGAACATCATCTATCATTTCAGATGATAGAGACCATGATGAAACATTGTCGCCGACACCAACAGATTTGAACGAGTCGATACTGTTTTGTGAATTATCATCTGAATCTTCAGAATTTTGAATATAACCATGATCTTGATCATCAGTACCCACTTCAGGTATACTGGTATTTTTTTCCAAATCACTTTCAAATTTAACATATTCATCATTAGATAAATTGCTATCATGATGGTCTGCGTAATCATTATTTTTCAAATTAATATGATTTAAATTTTCGATGGATGTATTTTTGTTGGTTTGTGCTATTTGATTAAGTGGGCTGATTAACGGTTTAAAAACAGTTTGTAATGCTTTTTCATTATCATCTTCAATATTTCGCATTTTTCGGACCTTTTTCTTAACTGCTTCAGCAGCAGTAATAATTTGTCTTTTTAAAGATGTTTCCATTATATAATAATTGAATAAATGATCTACTGTCTTCCTTCACAGTTAAATTAGGAATAAACAATTTTTTATATAATTTTATATTTATATAAACGTTAGATCAATCAAAAACTACAAAACTATCAAAGTTTTTGCGATAGCCACCTTCATTCTTACGACAATCTTTATTTATAACTAGATAATTATAAGGTTCAGTCCATATTTTACTACATAACTCACGAAATTCATTCCATTTCATGTCTGTGTTTACGTGTTCATCATAAACATGACGTATATTAATATCATCTTGCTTAAAAAGAATAATGAGATTTGCATTATCTCTAATAAGCTGTTTGGGTACTTTGCTATATGTTTGATTTAAATAAAAACAATCTATATTTTTATGTCGACCCATTGCAAAATAATTTCTTATATTATTTTGGTTTTCACATGCTACATCATCAAATATAATAACTGAATCACATCTAGCTTCCTGTGGACTTATTACTTCCTCATTATCCTTAAATTTTGCAAACGATACATCTGGAACGTTAGCTAACACTTTTTCAACAAACACATACTTCGGTTGGTTTAGAGTTTTTGAGTAAACATATACATTACGAAACTTTAAACCATTCTTATGCAACAGCAAACCAATTACAAGATTTGTTTTTCCACAGTTAGATGGACCACATATAATACACCTTATAGTGTTTGGTAGTAGTTCACCGTGTCGTCGTTTGCTGTTTTGTGATTCCACGCAAATGGAATCAAGATGAAGTGAATGAGGTTGTTTAATGAACTTCATAATAACACGTCCGATGCTATGGGTAGTTATACTAACAATGAGTCAAATTGATGGATATGGTTATTTCTTAAAATTTATGATAGTATTAATTTAATTTTACTTTATACATCATTGTACTAATGATAGCTATTGCCTGCGCCTAGTATGCAATTATTTGTATTTTGTTGCTATAACATTTCTGTTAGGCTTTGGTTTAGTCAAATTACTTGGAATGACGAATTGTGTTTATTTATAAAATATAAACAGGTACGTAATGTCGAAGCGGACGAGATTCGATCGTATATTATTGGGCATTCTATCCCACCGAAGTGGAGGCGAAGCCGGAACGGCAGGTGGGGTAGAATGCCCAATAATATACTACTAACCTGAAAATAAGCGATGTCATGTTATTCTGTAATTAATCGCTAGAACAATTGTTTCAAAGTTCGCATTGAAACCGTAACTTTGCATTTTATAAGGTCTGTAATTTTAGTGATGTCTACGTGAGATTAGAGAATAAAAATAAAAAAATTAATACCGTTTTTTGCATTTAGAACAAGTGTTCTACATCACGGCCGATTATACGCTACTTAATTTATTAAAACAGAATTTATAACAGTTTCACATAATCAATGAGTGTCGAAATTTCTTTAAATTAGAACTTTTGTGGATAATCCGATTGCAATCTTGAATATTCTTGACTTGAGGAAGTAGCTAATTTGACCTACCGCAACGATGTATAATTAGCTTCGTAATAAACAAACCAAAGTCTGGGGGTCAGGCAGACTATTCATAGATTCTTAGGTCATTAGGCATCTGATTAGAGAGCTAAAAGACTATGTTATATTGGTCACTATCATGTCTGAACTTTAAAACAGACCTCGATTCGCGCCTCGTAGGTCTATTGCTTGTAAGACTGTTGGTAAGAGGTCTTGGGTTCGAATACCAGGTCGAGCAGTGTTATTGGATTTTTCTATAAATTCTCAGTAGCAGCTTGGGGTTTGGATTCATCCCCGGTTGATGGCAGGCTCGCTCCCTGTTACATGGGACCTTAAACATAACGGCAGAATGTAGGTGTAGGTTAGTACACCTCTGCCTAAAACTTCGGGGACGACCGGCGTAATGGCATGAATGATTCTCTCAGTTAGTTTCGGTATTCTTAGAGGTCGTGAGTTACAAAGCAGAGGTGCTTGTAAGTGTTAAATTACAATCTATTTAGAGGAAGAAAATATCATTTGATTTAACTGTAAAACCAAAATACGCAACTCAAATGTCACTCAATTTTATGTAGACCTCTTTTGCGCTGCCTCATAAACTCTTTTTGTTTTTTTAGACTGGTGCCTAAACTAGGCTGCAAGCCTATATTTCAGGATACCATGACTCCACCTCCTACACAGTAATTATGTGATACTTTAACATTCAGATATATACCTACAATAAAATCCATTCTATTGAATATTGATCGGTGAACAGGAACCGCGTTGTAGGTGGGCTATGTAGTTGTAAGTTGGAATCAGATCGAATATTTTCTAGTGTCAGTAGAAGGAGGGGGAGGGGCAGAGGAGCCTTATATGCTAACATTACACTTATAGTTTAAATAAATTCAATCTAGAATTCAATCTACCGAATGATTGATGTTATCGTAACAGTACGTATAGCGGTTTATAAACCATGTAAGGATTTAAAACCTTTCTATTATGGCGAAGAGAACTAAAGGTAGAACCATAATTGTCGTGTTATTATTAAATAATGCAATCGGTAATCACATCTTGTGGTGCGCACGACTGCACTCAAGTACCCCTCTAGCTCCCAGCTCTAACGAACTGGGTACGAAAAAATAAATAATAATTTATCTGAACAGAAAATCTCGTACAGTTACATTGAACGAAAGAAACTGTGTCACACTGAAAGTTATGAGACGATTATGTAATTTGAAAATCGCGTTTTTAGATACAAAACCGTTGTTACAATTTCGCGATTCGCAAAAAATATGGCGCCCGTTCAAAGCAATCAGAGTTAAATTATAGTTAGTCATCAGCAACGACCAATTTTTAGTATCCCAATGTTGGGCTGTCTGTATTTTCTCATATTTGAGAAGTAGGCTAACCTACTTCTCAAAAACTCCTCCACGCTACATTAGTGTGGGTTGGCAGACTTCATATGGGTTCCTCACGATGTTTTCCTCAACCGTTTGAGCAAGTGATAAATACGCAAATAAACTAAAAAAAATCAGTAGTGCGTGAATCGAATTCGAGCACAGCATACGGACCACACGTCATTATTGGCTAGTGTCAATTATAAAATATAATTAAATCATCCTCATTCGTATTTACAGGCAACGTCTTTATCAATGAGAAAAAAAAAACACCAATTAATAATAAAATAATATTATAAATAGATATTTTTATTAAAACGTTTCAACAGTATGATGTTCATTAATTAAGTAATAGTCCAAGATCCCAGGGCCGCCAGACGTCACGTATTTTCTGACGAACCAAATGTGGATTATTGAGTAGTGCTAGTATGTACTAAGAACGCATGCCTACCAGCTATCTTGCCTAGTGGGCCAATTTTCAGGTATCAGGTAATCAAGGTACACACAAATATTACTTACCTCACGTAAATTCTCCAAGCTGATTTTTACGTATATTGTAGGCAATATCCTTAAAAATAAGTTGCCAATACTCCCAGACACTTTCCGTCGGCCGTATTGCTTTGCAGACGCTTTAAAGCTCCCGAAGGAATTAATCAACTTCACGTAAATTATGATGTTCCATTCTAGTAAAAGGTTTCAAAATAGTTGTGACAGATGACAGACCGATCATAGAAGCCAATCATCCCCCTTAATTCAATTTTAATTCCACTGTGGGTAGGAGCGTGAGGGTATTATCAACGCGCATGAGAGTGAGCCAGTTTGCGAATATGCGGAAGTCTAGGGGATGATTGGCCCCTTGGATCGCTCTGTCTTCTCGTAAAAGGTTTCGAAATAGTTGTCTGGTGGAGATATAAACAATGGAACATCATAATTTACGTGAAGTTAATTAATTCCTTCGGGAGCTTTAAAGCGTCTGCAAAGCAATACGGCCGACGGAAAGTGTCTGGGAGTATTGGCGACTTATTTTTAAGGATATTGCCTACAATATACGTAAAAATCAGCTTGGAGAATTTACGTAAGGTAAGTAATATTTGTATGTACCTTGATTACCTGATACCTGAAAATTGGCCCACTAGGCAAGTTAGCTAGTAGGCATGCGTTCTTAGTACATACTAGCACTAGTCAATAACCCACATTTGGTTCGTAAGAAAATACGTGACGTCTGGCGGCCCTGGGATCTTACTCTATAAGCATGGCTATAAAAATAATGATGTACATAAAAATCAGTGGATAAGAACAAAGTTAAACTTTTTGATTTACTAGACTTAGATGAACTAACTACAGTTAAGATTAAATAACGGAACAGTGTTAAAAACTGCAATGTAAACTAGGCTGAATGCAACGACTGATACAGTGAATAAAAAAATGAAAAAGTGACAAGTGACAAGTGTCAAAATTTAATTTGAAGTGTTCGAAAATGGCGGCGTGGGTGTGGTTGGCAGCTTTGCTGTGTGGTTCTCAAGCTGCAGTGCTGCCACCACCATGGGCTGACGTGAAGAGGAATCCATGTGCGGCGTTGCCAAGAGGATGGCTCATGCTGTACTGGCCGAAGGATGGAAAATGTTATACGATCTATAAGGTTAGTAAATTATTTATCAAAATTACTTAGAATTATGATAATGTAATGTTATTACACAGCGCTATCCAGTTTCGAGGTAAGCAAGGAGGCTTATGTTACGGTTACTGATACGGATGGTCAATAATACACCACATATACACATTTTTATGTAAATATGTATAGGTATATATTATATATAATATATACATAATATATCCATAACTAAGATACAAATATTGATGCTCATCACACAAAAAATTTTTTCTACCGGGATTCGAACAGTGGGTACGCGAGCCCATACCAAAGAACCAGCCTTAATTACCGCTACGCGAATTGGGCCCATACAAAATAAAATGGGAATGGGTATACAAACCTATCTTCAAGTCGCATAACTAGAAATAGGTAGGTAGGAATAATGGTCATTACTGCACATTGTAAGATTTCAAATCATTCTACCTTCATACTATTTAAGTGAAGAAATAAAAACGGTATTCAAGCCTTAATAGTATTTTAACTACGCCACGCGTAAGCGTTCAAAAACGATTTGGAAACTGATAATTTACCAAAATGTGAAAGAAGAATTTGTACAAAACCGTAGAGTACCGTATGGAACGTTCTTGACACAGAGTAAGGAAGAACAGAAGGTTTATCTCGTACAGTAAAAAAATCTAAAGTTCAATCATTTGTAGAAGTTACAATGTAGTTGAGCAATAAGATCATCTTTCATTTTGATATAAAACATCATTAGGCTTATCCTTTCCCTTCTAAATATATGTATATAACTCAAAGGTGACTGACTGACTGACATAGAGTGATCTATCAACGCACAACCCAAACCACTGGACGGATCGGGCTGAAATTTGGCATGCAGGTAGATGTTATGACGTATGCATCCGCTAAAAAGGATTTTTGAAAATTCACCCCCTAATGGGGTAAAACAGGGGTGCAAAGTTAATATGAAACTTTTATTTTTTTAGTTAAATTGCACGCGGCCGAAGCCGCGGGAATCAGCTAGTTGTTAAGATCCTTAATTAGTATTTTAGACACACAATAAGTCGGTCTTTAATTTGACTTGGTTGTTTGAGACTGGAAAACGGTACTCCATAAATTTAATACAAGGAGATTTTAGTTTTGAAAAAACATTATTCCAAGCATTAAGACGTCGATGGTATGGGACTTCTGACCATTATTGCACTATATTCTCCGTCTGTCATTGCGCAACTCTAGCACTACCATTTGCCCAGTACTATGACCCCAACACATCTCGCTCATGTTAAAGAGATTTAGTTTCGGGAATATTTCGTTATTGAGTAATACGTGAGATTTTGTCGTTTCAATGCCTTTGTTGAATAAGCAATTATGTTCTACTGTATGTTCTCATATGTTGAGTGTTTTAATACCGCCAAAGAGTATCCTATATGAAATTAATTTCATTTAAAAATTAAATAATGAAAACAAAATAACATGATTACCTACCACATTTTGAAGTGCCCCAGCTTGGCACAGCTCTCCTTATAAAACTAGTGTGATTAATGATCAAGTTACTGAGGCAGTCACTGCAAGCAAAAGTATTTTCTGCTTTGTAAAAATACTATTAGGAAGCAAAGGTGCACGCCCGGTAGGTTACTACCTACTTTGGTTGCTTCTGTGGGTATCATCGGACTTATTGACTGTCCCCAGGTTGTTACAGAGCATTTCTTCATAGAAAACCTCAATCAATGTTCGTTGGTAATTTTTAATTAGTATTTTTTTTCAAACTCAATCATAATTGCATTTTGCCAAAAAAAATCGTTTTGCGTGATTTATTTATGATATCGATTCATAATTTCATAATAATTAATGATTACTAGACTCATTTTGCTACTATTAATAAAAACTACTTTAAATCTCGACACACACGCTTCAGGATTAATTAAACTGGTCGTTAGTTGTTGTAAAATGTTGAAATACGTATGAATTGTATCAGTGGGTCAGCGAGTGTTCAAAACAAGATTTTCGGTCACGGTCTTTCACAAGTACTACACTCGAAACGACCCGTCGATCCGGAATAACAATGTTCATAAATTTTTATTTTTAATTTCCGATTGTTAATATATGACATTATATTTATCTCATGTCCAAACGGTGAAGGAAAACATCGAGAGGAAATCTGCATGCTTGAGAGATTTTCTCAATGGTATGTGAAGTCTGCCAACCTGCAGTAGGCTAGCGTGGTGGACTATAGCCTAATCCCTCTCAAATGAAAGGAGACCCATGCCCAGCAGTAGGATCATAATGGGTTGACTTTTAAAGCTATTACTTACTGTATAAAGATTTTCAAGTGTAATAATGTAATTAATAATAAGTTTAAGACATTTTCCTCGTGTCATTTTCCAAGTTTAAGTTCTTAGGTTCGCATAAGTTATCTTCTAATTTGCTTAAACTGTGAAAACATTTTGGCGAAAACCCTTAGACATGCAGCAGGCTTGATTTTCTTGTTGGTATGTGAAGTCTGTCAATCTGTCCTGAGTCTGTAAAGAGGTCAGATAGATTTATTTTATTAGTTATCATTTGTATTTCCGATTTAGAATCGTTGTGTATTGTTTTTAGTAACATAGACTAAAAACAATACACCTACCGGCACAAAAATAAAAGTTAATTTGCGTTAAATAAAACAAACTGTATTATATTAATTATACTATTCTATTTACATTATAAAAAAATAATTGTAACCTGAAAATTATACAAATTATGACGAGCTCTTATAAAACAATACCTAATTACCTACTAATGATTTTTTTAAATATACTTTTATGAACGTTTCATTCCAACATATCTGCTCTTGTACAGTATCTTGTGTCTGCATACAAATAAGATAAATTCATTGAAAAATTGAAGTCCCCTGTCAAAAGACATTAAAATTTTAAGTTTTGTAAAAAAAAAAACATCATATTTATTTGTGTATTTTTATTTGTACATATTTACCATGTAAGTGATTTCATCGAAACCAATAGAATTATCACGTATTGATATTTAAAATAGAATGTCATACGAAACAGATTGGCGTAGAAATTGAATTATTTGGTGTAATTGCTGTAATGTTTGTTTATTTTTAATGGTAGGTACTATAAATCAGTGTCTTTAGTCAAGTTGTAAACGCGTTCCCATTTAAGCAAAAAATTAATGACGTTTTCTATTAAAGAAGGTCGAACTTTAGATATCGCTTTAGGTTATGCTTAGACTCTATAGCGCGCATACGCATAACGACAGATTATTGTCCCATTATTGTCCCACTGCTGGGCACAGGTCTCCTCTCATTTAAAAGGTATTAGGCTATAGTCCACCACGCTAGCCTACTGCGGGTTGGCAGACATTACATGCCATTGACAAAATCTCTCAAGCATGCAGGTTTCCTCACGATGTTTTCCTTCACCGTTTGAGCATGTGATAAATACGCACATAACTTCCGAAAAGTCAATGGTCTTGGCCTTGGGTTTGAACTCGAGACATTTAACATCTCAGTCCACTGGTCTCACCACTAGGCTACCACGGCTCTCTCTCTTAAATTACTTATTGTTTTTTAATAAATGACGTTATGTTTTAACTGTAATACTGTATTATCATACAGAAAGAAGTTGTTATTTCTAAGACCTCAAAGGGAAATTTAAAAAAATAATTTCATATAACATTGTGCCAAAACCTTCTGAAACTAAGACTCTAACCTAAAGTTAGTCTTGGTTTCTAGAATAAAAAAATGATGTCCAAATTTCACTCGAGTGTAAAATTTCTCGTGGTTAGATTCGCGCACGAATTCTCAAGGCCAATTCAATAATTGCGTATACGTATAGTGATCATTGAATTTCACATCTGCATATTTGGCAAATACTACCTTACGTCTTGACAGTATCAGTCACGACTTTTGAATAACGTAATCTTCTAACGGTACATGTGTCGACAGTCGTCAAGGACGTATGTGTATATTTTCATTTGTGCCTAATTTTTTTACGTACCCAACTTTATATTTTAACTTATAATTTTATAGTTACACTACATAAACTTTGAAAAAAGTTCAACGACCTATTTTCTTGAATTTTCCGATTTTTCATGAAGAAACTCGTGCAATAAAAACGCCACTGATGCTTTTTTAAGGAACCATAGAGATTTATCTAAGGTAAAACTGTCCAAATTCAAAAAGACGAAATTAATTTTGATACACTAGGTAAATAATGCCACAGACTTGATCTTATGAAGAAACGTCCAAAAAGTAAAAACAAAATAATGAAGAAAAATCCGTCGATTGTGAGAACCAAACCTCAAATGGGGGAATTTATTGGATTGCGAATTGAGACTTTAAAACTCCGCAAGATTTCGATATCTCGATAGCCATTCATTTTGGACCTGCTGCAAATAATCTCTAATAATATAACCTTTTTCAAGGAATACGTCTATTTACTTTGTCACTCTGTATATACATGTATGTATAAAGATATAAAGATCATTATCATCACGTCCTTCACACCGTATCCGGTGATCTTAGATGTTCAGTTGGCCATTATAATGGACTCTGATGTGACTTACAAAGCCTAACTTCGACTTGAAGTCACGATCGCAAGACGCACAATATAGCTATATAAAGACACAGTAGCAATAGTTACATATTATGACTTAAAGTATTATTATATAAGAAGCAGGTAACGGTAGCGATGCCAACCTTGACTGGGAAAAACTATTACAAGAACAGAATTTACCAGTTCCTGTAAACTGAAGTTGGGAAATATATTATATACTAGCTTTTGCCCGCAAATTCGTTTGCGTAGAATTAATAATTTTATCCAATCTGCTTATTCTTCAGGCTTTATTTATTTCTTTTCAGAAATTTCTGATTCGGCATACAAACTTCCACTCCCCTTTTCGGTCTTTTAATGATGAATGATTTTAGGGACCAAACTATCCTATGTCCTTCCCCGGGATTCAAACTCAAACTATGGTATGTGGTTTAGACTAAAGAGGTAAAAGACAGACATACCTTGTATTTTATAATATTAGTATGGATTGTACAGGTATACACAGTTGGCCTAGGCAGTTATAACAGGTCCCATGTAATAGGAAGAAAGGCCTATTGCCATCAAGCGAGTAAAATAAGACCTGCTACTGAGGATTTATGAGCAAATCCAGTAACATATCTCGGTAAAATGGATTAGTATATAGCTAGCTCACATAATCATAGTAGGAAGAAAATTTAATAATCTCAATATTGAATAATAATATTTATTTATTCTATAGAATCATTTATTTACATACAGCGAGTTAAATGTATTGCTGGGGAATTTCTTGCGCCGCGCCGCTTTTTGTCATCAAAAACACTAGGAAGCGGTAAAGGACGGGAGTTTTTGGGGCCTGTCTTTATTGTCGACATCCAAAAAAGGCCGATTAAATTTGACCTACTTGGTACTTTTTTTTTCTTTAACCTATTTGGAATAAATTATATTTTGTTTTTATTTCGACCAAGTAGGTAATCCAAACTAGAACCTCATAGTTTGTCATTGGCAGTTTGAACTGTGACTGTGTCATTACACAGTATGTTATTCACCGCAGTGATCACTGTAATAATTACCTATTAAATCTAACATTTAATTATAACGTCGGTTATATAATAATCTGGTTACGGCAACAGTCTCCTATTTAATATAATTGCCGCCTGTCTCAGGTGTGACGCGGTTGTATCGCCGGTAATTTGTACTTACAATTAGGTTAATTGCCATGAAGATGTTGCTGGTTCGAAGAAGTTCTTTAGATATTTTTTTTTCCACGGGAGATGTATGTTTATACTGAGTTTATTTTATGTAGATAGAAACTGTTTCGTTGGCTGTTAGTGCGCCTAGTAACCAAAAAGTCGGTTCTATTAGGGTTTTCTATGAAATTCTTAGTAGCATTAGTAGTTGACGATTCGGTGACGCTGTGGCTGAACGATTGGTTTGTGCGTCATGGGTTGCGGGTTCGATCCCCGCACGGAGCAAATATTTGTACGATCTACAGGTAGTTGTTGCCGGTCTGGGCGTTTGTGTATGAGAAAATTTGTATTTGTAAACGCACCCCCGACACAGGAGAAAATCCTAAAGTGGGTCAACGTTTTATATAAATAAAAAAGAAAAGCACGAGTTTGGATTCGTGCCCGGTTGATGGCAATAGGTTCGGCCCCTATTACATGGGGCCTAAAACATACCGACGATATGTGGGTATACATTGTAGTACACCTCTGCCTACAGGCGACAGGCATGATGCTATGTATGTATAATTAATTCGTCCTGTGATGATGGTTGTATAGTGTAAATAAATTTAAAAAAAAGCAATGAGATTTTATTTGAATCTGGACTTCAGGAGTGTAATGGACTTCCTGATGGTTTTTATAAAAAAATACTTTTAGCTTAAAAAAGTCTCGATGAATTCTCCATCCATACGTATATTAATTTCCTCGAAGACCCCCTAAGCTTGGGGGCCCCGGGGCCCAGTCCCACCTATCCTTAAGGTAGCATACCACGACAATAGATTCATAGAGCCATTAGTATGTTTTATGTACATAGAAAAACACCAATAGTATGGAATACAATACCATTCATAATGTTCATAAATGGAAAGTGATACAAAACAAGCATGACAGATGAGTACTTAAAGTGAATAAGCACGATAGAGGATTTAAAATGAATAGCATACGGCCTTCTTTTTTTGGTCTACGTGCTCTACGTGCGCATTGTAATTCAAAAGTAGAACGCGTTATTTAGGATGTGAGATCAATTCCTTTGCATTGCAACTGAGTCATAACGACATAATCAGGTCGGGGAAAGCGCCATACAATATTTAGGCTGTGACGTCACATGACATGCTTACCCACTTCCAATACAATTTAAAGACGCATAATATTATAACATGGATAAAATTGTTAATGTGAAATTACAAATTCAGCTGCTTTAAATCACATCACAATTTACAACGTACCTTCACGCAAATAAATATTAACTTTACTACTAGTAACTTTTAAGTTGAAAATTCTCTGTTGTGTGGTGTCCACGTTACGGGTACCCCGTGGCTAGTTCAAGGGTCATGCAGCGGTTATCCAACGGTTTGAATGCGTTCAGTGTTTATTATAAAGGATGTTTATTATATGCACGCGGAAGAACATACGAATTACTCTTGATGTATAATGTTCTTGTCAAATTATGCAATATAAATGCAATGACTAGTTCTTTTACTGTAGGTTCCAGCAACAGTAGTATCTTCAATTATCGTAATTGGTCTGAACTATTTTTATTTAAGATAATAAATACTTAAAAAATAAATTTAAATCTTATTGTATATAGAAAACTTGTGTTATGTTTGATCGTCATCAACCCATTTACTGGCCCATTGCTGGGCAAGGGTTTTCTCTCATTTGAAAGGGAATAGGCTATGGTCGACGCGAGTCTAGTGCGAGTTGGCAACATTCATATGCCATCGAAAATCACAAAATCTCTTATAGGGATGAATGTTTCTTCTTGACGTTTTTCCTACACCTTTTGAGTGAGACCATGTGTTATGTTTGTGAAATTTTCATATTGTAATCGATTAAAAAAATAATACCACTTATTTTATTTTGTTCCAAAAGAGTGGCAGCCAATAAGTTTACGGCCCGCTTTATAGCAAGCGGTTATCGTAACCTATGGACGTAGCTTAAGAATACCTTTAATCGTCTGTTGATGCTGGTAATGCTTACGTCAATAGATTAAGTTTGCCGCATTGGCATCTTGAAGAAACCTACACATCTTAGAGATTTTCTCGATGGCATCTGAATAGAATTCAAACCAAAAATTTTGACTTGGTACATACATGTGTGTTTCCTATGTATTATAAGTATGTATTTACAAAAAAAAAGTATATAAGTATTTATATCCATTGTTTAGTACCCATAGTACAAGCTCTGCTTAGTTTGGGACTAGATGGTGATGTGTAAAATGTCGCAGAATATTTATTTATTATTATTTATTATTTACATACATTAACGCCTTTGTCCCATGAATGTAGGTTAGCAGTAACTACAGAATGCCGCTACGATCCCTGCATACCACTTTTGCCTGCATGCATGCGCGCCGATTACGAGTACTGCTCACCTGACCTTTTGACTTAGTAGTCGTGGTCATATTAATAGGCTTATGTTATCACCGCTTCTGATATCTTTCTACTCTTATATGGCCCGCTCTCTATGCTCCACTAAGTCAAAACAAGTCGTAACACAGCCAAGATAACATCAGTTTTACGGCCATCAAGAATAATGTAGGTAATATCACGGCGCGTACCACTTGTTAGTGATATCTACTCGCTGTGGAAGTGTTTATAGCGTGACACTTGACACGAACGTGACTTCTGGTGGAACAGAATATTACGTAGGAAATGGTACCTATGCTTTTACTGTACGCTTTTGAACGCTACGAGTCTACGACCCTTGTGTGTCGTTCCATGCCGACGCGGATGGTGGCGTTCGAGTGCATTTTATGTTTGTCGACTATACCCGGCCGAGATGTGTGTTAAGGTTGTGTAATATGTATGTGTAGTAAAGGAAAGCAAGACTAACGTCGTATAATGTTCTTTTCTCATTCTGAAATTCGGACCATACCATCAAGCATGTATCCGCGAACGACAGGCAGAGGTGTACCTACCTACTGGAGGTACATACACTCCGAGTTCGCCGATATTTTTACGTCTCGTGTAAAGGGTGACTATATTGCCATTTACCGGGCATAAATCCAAACTTCGAGCAAATAACACTGCTCAATCTCGGAATTGAATCTAAGACCTCTTGCTCTTGCACATGCGACTCTGCTAGACCGACGACTCAGTCTCAGTTAAAATGCACAGATAAATTTTAAGTGAGACATGTATAATCCATAAATAATGTTTAATATGTGTATGTAAATCTTTCTCCTGTCGCAACTTATGTGCTACTTGACATTTGGTCGTTAATAAATTTACATTGGCTTGTCGAGTGATATTATTCAATATAATTTAATATTCGACACAATGTAATATGTATTTCTTAAACATTTATGTAATGTGCAGTTTTGTCATTTGTGCAATGTCACATTTATATGTACATATATTCTTTTTGGGATCCATTAATATCAGCTTTGGTTAGAAATTGTTTATTGTTTGTGTAATTTAGGTTATGTTGTAACAATGTTACAAATTATTATCTGTTTAAACCTGGCTTCGAATAGATTGCGACTGAATGAGCAACGGCAACCATACCTATTTAAGCTATTTATTATACATATATTGCTATGAGATGCATTGTAATTTATTTTCATAGCAAGTGATTGTGTTTTGGCACTTGCCACTCAATTAAAAAAAATCTCGCTGGAAAATTTTGATCAGCGCCTTGTCAAAAACAGATCGCCCAAAAAGATTCCTAATTAAAAAAAAAAAAGATTTTGATTACATACGCTATGAACGTAGTGATTTTGCAGCCGGATCTCTTACCATAAGCATAATAGAAATTAATAACATTTTCAAGTTTATTTATACGTTGTAATTATTTATTTATATGAATATTATAAATTGGTTTGTGTAAGCTTCAAAAATATCTGCACTGATTGAGCTCAAATTTACACAATGTACAACCCGCGTCAAATGTTGTTTTTATGCAATTTTTCGCGGCAATGCAACCACACCTGTGTGGCAGGGCGCAACTAGTTAATTATAATTGTAAAATTACATACACAACTTTAAATAAATTTCCCGTAATTTGAAGTAATAAGTATCATTATTCATGAATATTATAACACTAGTCATGAATAATTTATTTGTTGCCAAAATGAAGCTGTTAAATTCTTGCAATCTAACAACCAGTTACATCAAATGCTCATAAAATAGTAATTAATTTCAAAATAGTTTTATAAAAATGCTTGAGATTCGTTTGCAAAAACATCACAATGAAGTCATTTAAATAGTTCAGACTACAGCAAAAACAATATGATAATTTGACTAATTGGGACTAACTAACTGCCTCGTTGTTCTAGTGATCGTAAGTACGACTGCTGATAAGCGGTCTTAGGTTCAATTTCCAGGTCGAGCAAAGTGTAATTCAGGGTTTTCTATGAATTTGTCAGCAACAACTCGGAGTTTGGATTGCTGCCAGGTTGATGGCAATAGGCTCGCCCCTTATTACATGGGGCCTAAAAAACATGGTAAAATATGAGTGTAGGTTATGGATGTTTCCATATACATATAATATGTATGTATTTATAACAAAAAAAACTATATAGTGTATCAACCATTTAGCATCCGTAACACAAGCCTCGCTGCTTGGTTCGGAACTAAATGACGCTGTGTCATAATGTCCAGACATTAATTTAATGTATCTATTTAAAACAAAAATGAGGACTATAGTGTTCAGATTTCATCATGATGTTTTCCTTCACCATTCTAGTCGTGAGCTAGTTATTAAAAAGGCAAAACTATCATGCATTATTGGTACAAATTGCATGTAACAACTTTTTGCCGATTCGTTTTCCCACGTATGGCATATGTCGGTTGAGTAAAATAGGTGTTCTGTCAGTACAGTGCTAAGAAGTAGTTGTTAGTTAATAGTTACACTATGTATTACCCGTGGTATGAAGAGGGCAAAAAGTATTATCGAATAACTACATACTATAGTTCAATGTATATTAGCACTAAGTAGCCATTGTGATGCGTTTTTCTTTTTATTTATCACATTGTTTTTACTTTATATAGTGGACATAAGGTTCAACATATTTTACAATTAAATCCGTTTTTTAGTAATATCATATATACATAATTATGTATAATTAAATTGGAACAGATATCTATCTACACAGTAAAGATATTGAAAAAAACCTAAAATGGGTAGTCTTTATTTTTAGAATGAAAAGAAGCCAAAACAACAATTAAAAAACCAGTGTATTTGTAGAGGTTTAACTAAAAATATAGGCAGCATTTTACCGCAGAAAATATGTCACGTATCCCTCATCATCATCATCATCATCATCTTTAATTTAATGTAGTAAATATACATACGCTACTATTTAACCACACATTACGCGGAATAAGCCGCGGGAAGCTAGTGTATAAATGAAGCTATATTGACTTTTTAAGTATAATTGTAATACTATACAATTTGTTATATCTTAATCCAACTCTTGATCCTGATGTATTGTTTTTCTGCAAGAATAAAATTACTTCAACCTTGCAAATAACTAGGTTTTTGCCACTAACTAACATTTTACGTATCTTTTTGACTAATTACATGCAAATTAAGCGTATGGTAAGTAATAAGTTTCATGTTTAGTGATAACAAATAACAGGGATTTTAATAATAGTATCTAATCGCCTGGTAGATAAAGCTTGTCGATGTAAAAAACAAAAGAGTTGATAGGAAATCTGTTGTGTGTCTTGAGTGAACGATCTTGTTGATTACATTCACACTGTATGCGCTGTACGCATCATTGAATGGTTGAATAATACGAAAACAATAGGATAGCAGAAATCTGTGACAGTATAGTGGTGTGACCAGTGGACTGTAAAGGTCTTGAGTTCGACCCTAAGGCACGCACCTCTGACTGTTCGATGTTACGTGCGTATTTATCACATGATCAAATGGTGAGGGACAACAATTATGATGAAACCTGCTCGATGGCAATTGAAGTCGCGCACTAGAGATAGCAGACTTCAACCGCCATCGAGCGGGTTAGTAAAATAAGAAGAGATCAGTACCTAGTGGGTCAAAAAAATGGGTTAACGCGTATCAACCCTAAATGGTTCTTAATTATTGCAGACTGTGTTCTTTAAATATACAAAATTATAATAAAGCTCGGTCAGATTATAAAAAAATCATTCATGCATTTGAGATACATCATTTTGAAAGTCTTGTTACGCCTGGACGTCGGCGAATTAAATCGTAAGCGACAGCATATTTTAAAATAAAACAAAAATATTTTTACTATTCCAGAAAGGATACCCATGTCCAGATACACAGGAGCTGAGTCCGGGCCGATGGGGCGGGCGCACTATAGCGGAGTGCAAATGTCCCCCGGGTACCGCCCAGCTGCCACACTCTAACACCTGCCACAAACTCTTCGAGAGAGGCCCCTGCCGCGCCGGAGAGTACTTCGCGCCTGTGGAGGAGTCTTTCAACAAGAGAGGGTAGGTAAGCATCTTGACAGCTCATAATATAAGCTGAAAAGTTGAATATACGGGTAGTTGACCTAATTATTAAAGACACAAGATTTTGATATCATTTAAAAGGTTAGGTTAGGTGCCAAACTTTATCGATAAACTATGCCAGTTTCTAACCATGAAGCTGTAAGGTCTCTGCCTCATATTTTGCGTGTAAAGTATATTAATCCAACCTGCCGCCCCGCCATTTTTAAGGGCCGGTATATTTGGTATAAGCATAAAATCCGACCGCACTCGCCCCGCTTGAGGCAGAGGCCTTGTACTTGAAACGTTGGGACTAAAAGAATTTCAATATAACATGTCATATATTATATTTTAAAGACTAATATTCTCTTAAGAGTAACAATCTTGTCATTTCTACAAACATCCGGACATTACTAAACGATGCTGTCTAGAACAGAGCTACGCAATAAAGCTTATTTTATAGATACTAAATGGTTGATACACTCCAATAAATAAATATATACATATATACATAGAAATATCTATAATGTCTATGGGTTAATCAGACAAAACTTTGCACCTATCCTTACGAAGGAAAGCATTCTAAGACGGGTCGTAAAATATAATCTTAATTATAATCAGAATGATGTAGGTATTATTAAAAACAAACAAAAAATACAGTTCTACAGAAATATACCTACATAAAATTGGACATATACCTAACTTTTAAATGTGAGAAATTCAATGTCAATTTAAAACTGTAATAGCGGAGATAAAACACAAACACTTTAGTTGTACCTGTTAGAACAGTTTCGACTAGCCATATCAAAGGAACATTTATCCTAAGTTAACTGTACTTTGCCGGTGAAAGCCATGTGAACACGCACTGTAGTGTAGTTTGTTTTAACGACTCCAGACACTGTAAAGGAAGTTAGATTTTATGACTCTGTTTTAATGGACCTTATTTCTGCAGTTAAAACTATTGAGCAAGAACTTATTCCTTTTGCCATTAACTGGGCCGGATTCTGGCCCAGATATTGAGACTGTTACTGTGAAGGTTTTACCACGATCGGCAATGCGCAATCGACACCTCTGGTGTTGCCAACATCCATAGGCTACGGTAACCGCTTACCATTAGGCGGCCGTAAGATTGTCTGCCATACTGGCATAAAAAAAGATGGATGACCTTGCTTGATCTAGGAATCACTAATAGACGTTGAATCATAATTCTCAAAACTTCTCATCTGCGATGTCAAAACATATATAATTTCCTATCACGACTATTATAAACTGCGAAATCCCAAGCGTGACTAAGAATTGGCCATTACTTATTCCAGCGAACGCCAAGGCATGTGCGTGAGGCCACAGCAATGCGCAGACGAGACCTTGATCTACTGGCCTGCTGACGGCAAGTGCTACTACAGAAATACCCAAGGGCCTTGTTATCCTGGATCCGTGTTGGATGTTGGGGAAGATGGCCTCGCCAATTGTTCGGTAAGTTGTACTCTTTAGTTTCGTTTTAACCTTTGGGTTTTGAAATATATGCACACAGCTCAGGTTATATATTCAGTGTATATGAGCTGTGGATTCAATTACCAAATGAGGCAGTGTTTTTGGTTTCTTTTATGAAATTCTCAGTTTGCCAGATTGGCAGAGTCCATTGCCACATTGCATGAGCCCTAAAAAATAAAAATCTATTATTAATCCTCCTCAAAATAATCCATTGGTGTAATAGGGCTGGGCTTATGCCATTATATTATTTGTATTAACCTTTGAAAATCTAAGACTCTCAACCTTACAGAAATCACAAACATGATCTATACTCAGCTTATACTATTTTCTAGTGTGCTACCTCTGGTCCTCATTACTGGTCTGCGGATGGAAGCTGCTACCCCCATTACACTCGCGGTCCCTGTGAGAAGGGACAGCTGTACCTGCCGGGCCCGAGGTGCGGCTGTGACAGTCATCTACCACATTACCACAACGAGACGGACGCTTGTTATGAGTTAGGTAAGTCGAAAGATGTGTGAATTAATACTTTAATGAATATAGGTTGTTCGTAAATATAAGCGCAGATACTAGAACCTCTGACAGCGTAGATCGTTCAGTTTGCCGATCGATTCCTGTTTGCCATTTTGTTTCTCATCTTCAAAGACAGTTGTAATGTAACTTACTACAGATTATTACTTATATTATATTATTACTTTCGATATCAATGGGTATCTTGATATTATTGCAAATTATCTCAAAGTCTCGGACTATTCGTCTGCCAGTCCAATAATTTAATAAGTTAGAAGCAAAAGCTGTTCGAACTTTCAATCACTCCACTGAATCTCGTCATACATGCAATGTTTTTATTTCTACAAAAGCCCTTATATTTCACAAAGCCTCTAGATTAACTCTGTAAACCAAGTGTCGCTTCAGAGGTTCTTAGGAAGATTAAACCTTACACGACAACTGAAGGAGCCATGTGTCATGTGAAATTAAACACTTTACGCGCTCAACCGGATCCTAAAGAAACTTGATATAACGTTTATGCTTACAATTTCCTATTAGTCGTAGTGTTTCGCAAACAATATTCAACGCTAAGCCTGTTAAATTGGGTGTAACTTACAAATGATTGATTGCTAATTTACTTTGAACTGGTAATTCCTTGTATTGTTGAAATTTCGTGATAAACAATTACGGTCCAAAAAGCAAATTGGGCAGTATTTGAACATCAAATTCTAGGTATCGGTAGGTTAAGTAGAATTAATTTAAAAAATCAGACATCGCGTGTGCTAACTGAAGAGCAAATAGAAGAACGGTATAATATTATAATGCGAATATTAGTTAACCTAATAATTGTTCACTAATGACATCTACATCAGTGTTATAGAATCTACTTGCAACTACATAATTGCGTCAAGCCATAGTACATAAAGTACCCGTTCTGATAGTTCAATAAGTAGTTCATTTGCGGCTTGGAGGGACGGCAGGGTATATTAGATTCATACCAACTATAAACTATATTACTAATATTTTTGCTTAGCTAACTTGATATAGACATATCCACCTCCTGTTCAATCCTGTTACATAAGTTTCTATTGTCTCCATTTAAGTGACGAATGTCTTAATGGGAAATAAAGTTCTTTGAAAACTAAGTTTAAAAGACGATGAATACTATTCTGCGCATTTCCAGATTCCATTGGGCCGTGTCCTCGAGGGCACATCTTCTCGATCACGTCGGTGGCTCCTACGGGCTCGCAGGCGGCGTGCGGCTGCAAGTGGTTCCACGCGCGCGCGGCGGACGGCGCGTGCTACCGGCTGTACACGCGCGGGCCCTGCGCACACGATGAGATGGTCGCCAGGGGCGGCGCCTGTACTAAAGTAAGTGACATAATAACGCCACCGGATCTTACGCCAGTGATAGGAGGTTTCGCATAAACCGCTGCTAAACATAAAACTATCGGTCTTGGTGTTCTACCTACCACCAAAAGTTATTTGAATTACGTTCGTGTTTCCTGTCAAACCATAGTTTTACGACGCGTGTTGAGAGCTAATGCCCAGCAGTCGGATATTATTAGCTCTGGCAACCTTACTTACTCTTACTATAATAACATCGATCTGCTACTGCTGATAGCAGTAGTTGGATGGATTCTCGCTGTTATTGAGCCGCTCGACTGGGGAAGTACCTCCTTACAGAAGACCGCAATTGCTAAGTAAGGTTGCTAGAGCTCATTCCGTTTGTTGTCCGTGTAGTTACTCACCTATTTTAAGAAACCTAAAATGCTCTTTAATTTTTGGGGTTCTTAAGAAGAAGGTATGGAAAACTTTCTACAGGATCAGCGACGTGTAAGCGACACATCTGGTGTTGCAAACGTTCATGGGCTGGCTGTTAGGCCGTAAGATTGTTTACTGGCCTCGTGGATCAACAAAGATCATGATGATGATATGTCTGAAGATAAAAATTTCTATATTTTGTGTTCTAGGTGCCATGTGCAAGAGGACGTCTGTATGTGCCTGAACGGCGCCGTTGCTACCGGCCCGGCACCGCCGAGCCGTGTCCGGTGGGTGAAGTGGTCGCCTTCGACTTTGAAGCTCGGCCAGCTGTTGACGGACTCAGCCATAATGGAGTCTGTGCGTGTGGAAATGGTGCTTGTAGTCGACGTGAGGTATGATTCCAATTTTAATTAGCGTCATTATGTTTCAATGGGATTCTCCTAATATGTTTAACTGAACTGCTCATAAGTTATCATCATCATCATCATCATAAGTTACGAATATCACATAAATATGATTACGTTCCTCTTTTGATAGGGGCATTAATAAAACCTATAATAATAAGCCTATATTTTTTTTCGCTACAAATGAAAACTGAAATTCTTTTCAGAAGAAAGAGTTGGCATTCAGTTCTCCTACATTTAAAGAGTTCTTTAATTAGTATTGAAATATTCCACATTTCATTATAGGTGGAAGCCTGTTCCGCCCGAAGGGGAACGGCGCCCTACAACGGCACCTGCCACATCCTTAACACGCAGGGTCCCTGCCCAGAGCACTCCTGGCTGGTCAGGGACAGTACCAACAACATCAGATGTCAATGTAGGCCTGGGAGGATACCACCGGACTGCGTAGAAGATACTCGAGTGGCAGTAAAGAGTTGATGCTGTGATGTGCCTATCATAAAGGAATATAAAAGAAGTGTAAGTGACTTGGATATTCAGACTTAGGGTCAAAGACATATGGACATTAGTTGAAAGGACAGGTGCCTAGTTACGTCCTTTAAAGTACCTAAAAATACATATATTAATGTAAATTTGGTATATATCCATATTATAAAGAAGATATTCAAGTGACAGTGAAGAGTTGCTTACTCAGTGATGTGATACAAGTGATAAAATAACTTTCACATCATGAATGTGTACTCTGATAATGTGATCACGAGTAATGTCCTGGAACTCCTCATTTTTATTTTTAAAATATCGTGGAGACTAGAGGTGATATTCCTTATTTATAAATATTAAGTGAAATATAATTATGAGTTCACAATTAATACAATATTGTCCAGGAGTGGGATTTGTGATTTGACTTTAGGTTTAGAAATGAATTAATGTTATTATAAGACAATTTGTACATATTAAATGGGTAAACAGTAAATTAATAGCAAGTATGTATAATGGCGTATGTATATAATAAGCTTAATATATCGCTTCACTAGTGAGCAGTCACTAGTGGAGCAATATATTAAGTGATATAATGTTAATAAAGACTGTTCATTGATGTATATTTGAAAATTAAGATTATTTAGTGACGGACTGTGATACTCACAGATCATGCGTCATTAAATCATGCATCACTTAATAATATTGTATGCATAATTGCTCCGTCAGTGATGAGTGATCATAAGTGATATTGT
Source organism: Craniophora ligustri (assembly GCA_905163465.1). Lineage (NCBI taxonomy): Eukaryota > Metazoa > Arthropoda > Insecta > Lepidoptera > Noctuidae > Craniophora > Craniophora ligustri. The sequence continues at coordinate 3,465,251 of LR990960.1, forward strand.
CACTTATGATCACTTATTATTGATGCGTGTTTACGTTAAATCAATATAATGTAAGTAGGATGATAATTTTAGTGAATGAAGTTTTTGGTCTTTTAATTTTACAAATGAATCTGTGAATATTTTTGTACATTTTATATATTAGCAAATAATAATTATGCATTTACCACGGGTGTTCATTTTTCCTAGGTGAATTTAAAAATCATGATATTCAACCCAATTATAGTCCCACTGCTGGACACGGGTCTCCTTATTTGTGAGGGATTAGGCTATAAGTCCACAAGGCTTCTGTGGGTTGGCGGTATAAATCATAAATAGATCAAATAATTGTTGAGGATCTAAGATGTAAAAAAAATACATATATTTATTATATTACATTGGCTTTTATTATACAATAACTTATCGTTTACATTTCCTTACATTTAAATTATAATACCAGTATAAAATAGTCAAAAATGTTATAACTAATTCCGTGATGTGTGTCTAAAACTAAATAATTACATGACTATAGCACAGCACTTGTTTGTCTTGGATCATTTTTCTTTTAATTTAGTCTGTGAGTTTCCTGAAAAGAAAAAAGTATATAAGCTATAAGTATTTGTTAAGGTAAATATAGTCCTAGGCGTGAATTTATTTGCAATCTGGTGGACTGGGATGTTTAAAAAATATCTTACATGACTTGTAAATGTGTCTTTAAAATAATAACAATAATATATTTTTTTCCGGACCAGCACCATCTAGTTCCGAGCTAAGCAACGAGGCTTGTGTTACGGATACTAGTTGGTTGATATACTACATATATACTCTTTTTTGTAAATACATACATATTATACATAGATACTACCACTAAGCTAAACGGGTCGTCTTTAAAAGATCTATTTACAGAAATAAACAATAATTTTCAATAATTTAAGTGTCGATTAGCAGTTTGTTTTGTTTAGTGGGCTTAATAAAATAAGATGAACTAGTGGAAACATCACTAATACAGTGTGTTAAAAAATTCGTTAAAAAGAGGTTTTAGATAAAAATTTTGCTCAAGTAAATGAGACTGACAAATTTGTAAGGAAATCTTCCAAATGAATGAGTTGAAAGTTTTTAAAATTAATTATTTGCCTAAAACTTTTTTTTTAACTAGATACCTTGTATAAATGATACATGGCCAATAATAAATAAATATATCTGGTATTTTATATGTGTAAGTCCACCTAGTTCCGAGCCAACCCACGAAACTTCTGTTGCGGATGTTATCAATGAATGTCCAAAGTTGTATGATATCCATACAACTTTAAGCTCGGAACCGTGCAGTAGAATCTTAACGTTTTAAAAGTGCTTGAAAAAGTTTACTTGAAATAGTCTTGGAAACACTTTGTAAAGAATTTGTATTACTTTCAGTTAATAAAGAACATTATATATAACATTATATAATAAAAACTGTTTTGTTGTCGGCAAGTAAGTAGTCGTTAGTACAAAATAAGTGTATGACAATTCGAATGTAGCTCAGTAGGTATATCATTATCACACTTACCGAAATATATCCTATACACTTGGTTGAATGGCATCTCGATGGCGACCGTCGCCATAACTGATATCACTGTCACTACAAATAATTCTGGGATGTGCACCTGCAAATATAAGAAATCGTATTGTCATACTCTTGGTATCTGATTGTGGAACCTACAGCGCTACAAAACAAAATATTCTCCACGCCATAAAATTAATGCTTTATGAAGTTGTCTGGGGGTAGAGTGCACAGAAGGTTAATTAAATAAATAATAAATATTTCTGGACATTATGACACAGCGCCATCTACTTCCGGGCGAAGCAACGAGGCTTGTGTTACGGATACTAGTTGGTTGATATACTACATATATACTTTTTTTTTTGTAAAAACGTACATACATAGATATATCCATGACTCGGAAACAAATGTTTATATGCTCATCACACAAACATTTGTCCCTACCGGGATTCGAACCCAGGACCCATAGCACAGAAGGCAGCGTTAACTACCGCTAGACTAATCGGTCGCCGGTTGACGGTATTGCCATGCTAGAAGACAATATTTAGTCTCTTGCTAATAAGAATTCAATAGATAAAGCCCAATAATACTTTGTCCGTCTTGCGAATGGGACATATGACGTCACGCACACATCAGTGGTGGTCACTTGATAAATGAAGTGTATTTTTAAAGAATGTAAACTTTCAAATAAAACTACTTTTTACGGATTTTATCGCGGTACATTGATATTATTTTAACCCGACGTTTCGGATCCTTTACAGCATCCATGGTTACAGGCCGACTAAGGTGTTGGTCGTCTTGAAGTTATAGTTACAGCTACCTTACATTTTTAATTATTATTATTATTATTATATATATATCATCAACCCATTAACGTCCCACTACTGGGCACGGGTCTCCTCTCATTTGAGAGGGATTAGGCTATAGTCCACCACGCTAGCCTACTGCGGGTTGGCAGACTTCACATGCCATCGAGAAAATCTCTCAAGCATACAGGTTTCCTCACGATGTTTTCCTTCACTGTTTGAGCATGTGATAAATACGCACATAACTTGCGAAAAGTCAGCGAAAAGTCAGTTTAATTATTATTGAAGAAAATAATCCGTAAAAAGTAGTTTTATTTCAATGTCTAATATTCGCGTAAGTGTAAGAAATCAATGTAAACTTACAAGTAATAAAGGCGAGTAGTACTCAGCCTGACGCTGCACTCCCACGTTGTAGAAGAAGATTGGGAACTGCGTCAGGTACACGCCGTACGCGATTTTGTTGAAGAACTTGAACACTCGCGACTCCACGAATGCGGTTCCTATGCCTGTGGATACATGATAAATAACATGTAGATATAGTCCAAGTCAAAGTCAAACATACCCTCACGCCTGCAGTTCCCGTAGGGTTAGGCAGAGTATTAATGTACACCCACATTTCGCCGGTATGTTTTAGGTGCTATGTAATAAGGGGGCGAGCCTATTGGTATCAACAGGGCACGAATTCAAACTTCGAGCCGCTACTGAGAATTTCATAGAAAATCCCAGTAACACTTTACTCGTTCTAGGAATCGAATACCTCTTGATTAGCAGTCGTCACTTATAAATACAAGAAACGAGGCAGTTAAAGTAAAAAAATCGTTTATTTAGACTAAATTTTATTCGCTCTTTTTGAACGTCGGTAATAAAAACAGCCCCCTGTAACGCCCACTTTTTACCGCTTCCTAGTGTTTTTGCTCGAAAGAAGAAACGACGCAATACAGACCCAGGACAATTACATGTAGATCGTACGAATATTTGCTTAGTGCGGGGATCGAACCCGTAACCCATGACGCATAAGCCGATCGCTCAGCCACTGCGCCAGTCAGGTCGTTAAATGTCTTACACTACTTATTATGTGGGCAAAAGTTTTTACAAGTATAATTTTTAGTAATATAATATTCTTATGGAAAGAGAAAAGGGTTATCCTTTGTCTAGAAACGAGAAGACAGGAGGAGTCTAGCAAAAAAAAAAACGAATGTAAATGCTTAGTACGTGGACGTGTAAAACTATAAAAAAGTCAAGATGTATTGAAGAAAAAGAAAGATATAAGAGAGGTGATAAAAAGAGGCAAAATTTAGTTCAAAACACATTAGCTTACCAGCATAGTTATTGGCGATGGCCCAATGTGAAGCGCACATGAATATTCCCCATAAAATGGGTGACAGTGCCGCGAACATCGCCGCTGGGTAGTGCTCGTACTTGTACCCCTCCAGACCCCACTGGTAGGGGGTGACGATGGTCGCTGTCATCAGAACTAAGCAAAACGCCCAAAGCATTCTTGATTGCGCCTGAAAGGTCAACAAAAATAATTACTTCTGGAAATTATGAATTTATGACACAGCACCATTTAGTTCTGAGCTAAATGATTGAAATGATTGTTTATTTCTGTAAATAGATCTTTTTAAAGACACTTTTACAAGTCATGTAATTTTTTTTTAGTATGTAGTTGGCATCGGCATTTCCTACCTGACGACCTCTGAGAAGAAATGCCGAAACAAACTCAGAGAATCATGGTCTCTTTTAAAGTCCAGACATTTTGGCTATTTAAAGCAAGGAGGATTAATGTTACGGATACTATTTATAGATCGAAGACAATATACATATTAATACCACTGCACTAATCGGGTCTTCAAAATTAAATTACTATGGATACTAGTTGGTTGATATACTACATATGTACTTTTTTTTTGTAAATACATACATATTATACATAGATACATCTATGACTCGGATACAAATGTTTATGTTCATCACACAGACATTTGTCCCTACCGGGATTCGAACCCGGGACCCATAGCACAGAAGGCAGTGTTAACTACCGCTGGACTAATTGGGTCGTCAAAACAACATTCATAGTTCATACATCTTGTCACACATCCGCGCCGGCTGCGAGTACTACGCACCTGACCTTTTGGTAACATTTCACCAGCTAGGTTGATGATAAAAGTAGGTACCTATCGTAAAGAACTTAATTTTTGTAATTTTATATTATCCCGTCATGTAAGCTGTCAAAATTAGCAGTTTGGCTAACAAGTTACTTATAATGTTCGTAAATTTTACTATATAAAAAAAATCTTTTCTAGTACTATGTACAAAATGGTACTTTATTTAGTACACTATAAGACGTACATTTGCGTAAGTTTTTCAACATAATACCGCTTTTAATTATCTTAATTAAGTTAAGAAGACGTCACGTGTAATTAAATTAAAAGTAATTTTAATATTTGAGCAACAAGACTAACAAGCCAATCAAAATTCTGAGCTCTCTCTTCCACAATAGACATAAATGAGCAGGACAAAGTTTTAATAAAAGTTTTGGAAAGTTATAATTTAATTATTGAGTATACCTTCTTATATATAAAAATCTCGTGTCACGGTGTTTGTTGCTGAACTCCTCCAACACGGCTAGACGGATTATTATGGGGGTCAGTCGCCTCGAGGTAAGCCAGTATGCCAAGCTGGTCTAAATTGGCGCTTATTCAGATGTACTTCTACCCGAAAGGGCGGTAAATACATGGTGGCAAGCGCAGAAATGTGCATATGTGTGCAGAAATGTACTTGTTAGATATGAAGTAAGTGGCAACACTGAAACTAATCGTGAGGTAATCGTGAGGAAATTTTGTATGTATATTTGGTAGGTCTGAGAATTTTTTTACACCCCTAGGTGATAAGGATGTCCCTCACCAGACCTTTTATTTTTTTATAAATATTTTTTTGTATTTTATCTATGATTTGTCATTAAAAAAATACTTATAACCCTAAATTTTCAATAAAACAACGTATGTTGGGTCAGCTAGTAATTAGTATAATGTTATAGGTACTAATGGTGGTAGGTGTAATGGTATTGGTACATACATTGAGCTACCTAGTGGTGTAACCAGTGCTCTATAAAGTCAAAGGTCTCGAGTTAGAAAACCAACTTTTAGAAAGCTAATTTTATTCCAATGTCTAATATTTGCGTAAGTGTAAGGAATTACGTACATTTGAAGTCTGCCAACCCGTTCTAGGTGGATCTAGGAGACCGTGCTCAGTAAATGGGTTGATTTATGATACATAAGTTATGTAGTATGACGGTATATTATTTATTACGCATTATAATCCCTGTGTAGTGAGCCAGAGGTTTACTATAAGTACCACAGTTCATTATTTCACATTTATTTCTGTCACATTTACAAGTCATGTGGCGTCGGCATTTCCCAACTTTGATAAGAAAATAATTCAGATAATAGTCTATTTTAAGGTCCAGACATTTTGGTTTCTAATATGAGAGTCCAACAATATAGTAATAAGAGGAGAAACAAAACTCCGACCTACTGAGAATTTCGTATATCCAAATTCAGTTGGCTTCCGATAGGAATCGAACCCAGGACGGGACGGGCCTTAGCAGTCAGACTTGTCATTGCACAAATAAGACATTGCTTTTTCTTTCACTTTGCTCTACATTCAAATCAAATATTCTTTTATTTCTCATAAAAAGGGTACAATATTTTTCTATCTTAAACTAGTGCATTTTACAATTCAAATAGTAAGCACAGAAAGACCAAAGAGGTTGCTGTTATAGTCACAATATAACTTATTAAAAATATATCAAAACGTATATGTACTTACATTTGTAAGTGTGAAGTTAATTTTCTTGGTTTTCATCAGATACGCCATAACAACTCCTATGATGTAGATAGTAGCCCTATGTGTGGGCAGTATGTACGAGTAACGCGCCGCGTCTAGTAGCTTTTGTACTCTGTAAAGAAAAACACCATAGATATATGTATAGAGAGAAGTTAAATAATTCCACAAAGAAAAGAAGAAATATAGCTATGTTGGGTTCTTATTAGTAAAATTGGAACATAGGCAGCATTATTTAACAAACATCTAACATTTACTACAATTAAAAAAATCGCGTCAAAGCGGTAGCGGTATGTTTTTGTTATATACATGTGACGCATACTTTTAACAGACTTCATTATCGGTCCTGAATTAGGTGTACCTAAAACATAATGTTCTTATTCAACTGTTTGCTTGTGTCACATATAAAAAGGAAATTCCAAAAATACGAATAAGAATTGTTACAAAATTAAATGTGAAAATCTATATGATTTGTTGAAGTAGCTCGGAAATGGTTTTCGACGTCAAACTTTTGAACAGCTCGTATTAATTGGATTTTTAAAATACAAAAACAAGAAAATGGACAGCAATAAATCTTAACTGTGTTAAAACGACTTAAAAGCAAATGAAATAAAAACAATAGATCTTATTAAGTGTACCTATATATCCCTATTTACATATTTATTGATATAATTTTAAAGCGCCTACAATATTATGTAAAGCAATGCCGCAGCACCGATATTGTTTGCTTGTGCAGTCATACTCTATGATATACGATTTGTGGTCTTAGCTTCCAATAGAACCTTCGATGTAATATATTGTGTGGACACCATCTATATTATGTACACTTCATAAATCATGTCTGAAAATAGAGGGCTAGTAGTAATAGTCTAGTGGTTTTGGTCGCCTGATATACATACCTATATATTACATGCAGGCCTTAATTCGAATCCAGGTTGAAGTCGTCTATAGATTTTATGATTTGGTAGGTTATTGCTCATTAAGGGCCTTAGGATACCATATGTTGTAGGCTTTTCTTAGGGGAAGCTTTGACAGTCTAAAGTTCTTTGATATTTATGTTCTGCTGATCGTGTCTTTTTATTCCCAAAATCATGATTAGCGTGGCGACGTTGATGCAGACGAACACACTTCTTGCTCAAGAACGAAGGGAGATTGGTTGGCTTAAATGGTATGTTATCACAATGCGAAATGGTTTAAAACAATTTATAAATATCTACCTTATTATTATATATTAATAATATTATTATTACACATAATACGGGGGTTTGTTTAGTTTACTTCGACTTATTTATCCATCTCTGTGTATAGCTAAAACTATATACAAAAATACCTATGCTTATAAGTTTTCAAGTGTATGTGTATAAATTAGTGAGTCACATGTTCTTCTGAATGTTTCAAAACACTTCACCGGTGTTGACACACATATATTAACTTACACTACTTGCATACTTAAGAGTGTATTTATGTGTACATACATAGCACATACGGTGTTTCTATAGGATGATTCCTATGTTTTTTATACTATGTGTCGTGTGTTTCCGTTAAACAAGTTATTTGGTTACTGGTTCGAATATCTCGCTATTACACAAAAAAAATCTAAATAATAATACCTACAACGTATCCGGCTTTTATTTATTTTAGTTTAATTGTAATGGTACCATGAAAAGGTTATAAGTACCAGTAATTACACAGCCAAAAGCCAGTGTATCAGACATGACTTAAAAAATAAGATGTAGGTACACTCTAACAAGCTAATTGATTAACAGCCACACATGGATCGATCGATAGTTGCATGTATACCAATTAGGTTGGTGGTCTGTACCTACTGAAAAGAGTGATCCTTATTGTTCCTTTAATTCTAGCCTTACATCTCTATTTTCATTATGGTATGCAACTAAGGTATGGTAGTATTAAGTAAACCTAGCAACACTGCAGGGTATGCAAGTGATTTAAAAAAGAACAATTCAGGAAGCACTCTGTATACTATAATGGGTTGTCAAGTAGATACATAGACAATGCTTTTACCACTACCTAAGTATTTACTTCTGTTGAGAGTTAAGACCAATGTTAAACATTGTTGGCGTAAGTAATAGGTGCGTTAGACATGGTCAAGAACCTTACGTGTTTGTTCTAGAAACCTAGAAGAGATCATGTTGTCAGAATCATCAAAATAGTAGAATCTTTGATGGTATGTACATATTATCCATACTAAATTTTTATTAAGAAAGAAAAATTCAACCTCAGGCGGGACTCGAACCCGCGTCTTCTGGATCGGTACTCCAGACGCTCTGCCAACTGAGCCATCACAAGCCACAAGCCACAGGTTGAATTTTTCTTTCTTAATAAAAATTTAAAAATCTTAGCTTGAAATAAGCTAAAAAATACAAAAAGATTGTGTAAAGGTAATGCAATATCATCCGGAATCTACTCGCTGTAAAGGGAGTATTCTGGGTTGGACAGGATTGTTCAATCGATGTTGCTATGTCGCCGTAAGACATAAGTAACATAAAGAAAGCAAAATTCAACACATCAGGCGGATACCTCGGTGGCTCAGTTGGCAGAGCGTCTGGAGTACCGATCCAGAAGACGCGGGTTCGAGTCCCGCCTGAGGTTGAATTTTTCTTTCTTAATAAAAATTTAAATATCTTAGCTTGAAATAAGCTAAAAAATACAAAAAGATTATCCATACTAATATTATAAATGCATACAATGAAAGTATACCTGTCTGTCACCTCGTCACGCGTAAACCGCTGAACCGATTTAAACGAAATTCAGTACGGAGATAGTTTGAGGCCCGGGAAAAGATATAGGATAGTTTTATCCCGGGAATCATATCTTGGCGGGGCGAAATGGGGGGGTGGAAATTTATATATGGAACCTATATTTTGGAGGACAGAAAGAGCTCAGAAATTAGATAAAATTACGACTCCTACGCAGTCCAGATGTTGCGGGCCACAACTAGCAATAAATTAAAACTACATATTACAGATTTCACAGGATACTTATTGATTTTGGCTTTGTCCCCGTTTTGGAACCTTTACACCATAATTTCAATGCGTAATAAACGTGTAAGTGTCAGCAATCACTATTTAATATCTACTAATTAAATTCTCTCTGATGTAAAATTAAGTACCAGCCATTAACATTAAATGCCTAGCTATAGGTACCTACAGATAAAAGCACTAAATCCTTTCACCTCTAGAACAGTAGACACTGATAATATATCGTCTTGATATATTTTAGGTAGATTCGAAATCTTTGGGATATTCTCCGTTCAACAACGTAATTAAATAAATAAATAATAATACACACAGCGCCATCTAGTTCCGAGCTAAGCAACGACGCTTGTGCGTTATATGCTAAATAGATTATTTATTGTAAATATATACATACATATTTTTCATAGACTGAGGTACAAATGTCCACAATCTATTGCCTTACTGGGATTTGATCCACCCACCACAGTTACAAAAGGCAGTTTTAAACACCGCTGCGCTAATTGGGTCGAGTCGTGATTAATTATATGTTGAGAAAAGCTAGGTTAGTAACAAGGTAAACATCAGAATTAATGTATTACTATGTGAGTAAGTAGTATCCACCCACAAGACCCACATGTCCTTTTTGATCCGATTTCGTCACAAACACGATTACCTATTACCGTTACCGACCCTGCAGCGGTGATACGATTTTTGACATTGACATACATCGATGTCACCAACTGTCAATGTTTTAAAACTACTCAAAATAAACCAATCGATAAACATAAAAAAATATATCGCTCTTTCGAAGGCTAAGAAAAAGTACATCCACTTTTTGCTCACTGCATTGACTGCTAAACGAATGTTGATTTCTACACATATTTTGATTTGAAACGTCAGAATAATATCAATATATCGCCTTAAAATCCGTAAAAAGTAGTTTTAAGAAAACGAGGTAAATGTAAAAAAGAGACTTAAAAGAGACAAATCCTTCTTATCAAGAGAGAGGAAAGAATGGTGTAGATAAAGTAGATAGAACAATTACCTACTATGGAAAGAATAATGTGTAACTATGGTTAGTAACTAAAACCGGATTCGGAACCATTTGAAAATCAAAACTGTACCTCATTGTGTTAAAATTATACTTAGCAAGTAGTTCAAAATCGCTTATGTAAGTTTGTTAAGTCAATTAAGATACTTTTAATTATACAAGTAAAAAAATGATCATAATAATTTAATTATAAACTATTAAAGGACTCACTAAAATTAAGTTTTTGTCTATGAACATTAAAACCATAAAAACATGCTCGTGCGCTTAATTTATTCAATTTCTGCATACGTGACCATTTTGCTGCCGAAATGTTGGTAATGCGGAATTCCTTGTTGTTTGTGATTAAATCTGACTAATGGGTGCACCTTAAATGATATCAGAATTTTGCAATAAAATAGTGAAATCACAAAGACCTCTAACTCTTTGTGGTTAATTCGAGGAATTAATCGAAATTTGCTAAAGTATATTGGCAAATCTGAATACGAAATCGCCTCGCCTCCTGTGTCCCCTAAGGGTTTGGCAATGGTGTAGATAATAGAAGGTTTAATTAAATAGGAGGTCTATGAATTGAGTACAAATAACTGAGTGCAAGATGTGCATACTCGTATAATATGCAAAATCCGAACTGCCATTGAGAATGATCTAATAGAAAAACTCAGTAGACATTTCAGTGACGTTTATCTCCTTATCGCGAGAATTAGGGCCTTAACGCTCAGCTTGGCAATAATACCCACTCCACCAATCATCATCATCATTATCAACCCATTAGTGTTTCACAGCTGAGCACGGGTCTTCCTTGGATGTTTTCCTTCACCGTTTAAGCATGGGATAAATAAGCACATAACTTCCGAAAAGTCAGCCTTGGGTTTGAACTCGAGACCTTCGACATCCAGTCCACTGGTCACACCACTATGCTACCACAGCTGCTCCACCAATAAAATAGATAAAAATAAATATTTTCTTTAAGAAATTATTTTAAGAAGAATACTCACGAAATTCCGTAGTACACAAACATGCTGATGTCGTACCAGTAGATAGCTAGGTATCTGAGAGCCGTGGATGCGACTGCTACCAGAGCCAGGAGGGACCAGCCCAGCGTCCTGTACTTCCAAATGAGCAGCATCAGCGGCAGGGTCGCCACGTACAGTTGCATGTCCATGCCGATTTGATGTGTGTGTGTTAGGCACTGAAACAAAATGCCATACGTAAGAATATGCTATTTTTTTTTGAGACGATCTTTAACTTTTTATATCAGTCATTCTTCAAACTGCGAGTTGAGAGTTTTAAGGTAATTATTACTGTTTTAAGGCGAGAATAAGCCACAATTAAAAATACATAGGTCGATATGTGCTCTACAAATATTTAAACTTATAATTTTGAATTCCAGCGTGAAAACGGCATCTGAGACATTACTGTTATAGTAAACCATAATAAAACTCTCTGAGAGAGTGATAGTAGAGATAGTATTAAGTTTGTATATTACAGAACTATATGAATCTTTGTAGGTACCTAGATAAACATACACTCTTAATGTCTGGCGGCTTTGGGATTTTGAATTGGCCTACACAAATGTCCCACTGATCTTGCATTGACGTCGGGTCGTTGAGCTCTCTCAGTAATGGTTGAGCTACACGATAGCTGACGTATGCGTGCTGTCAGTATGGACAGGTCAACTCAAAGCTGTACTGGTGCTTTCTTCAAAAGGCCATCTCAGACTTTGACCTTCATCGTCAGGCTCACATACTATAAACAAAAATGTTTGAGTTTGTTTCGGCATTTCTTCTCGGAGGTCGTCAGTTAGGAAATGCCGATACCATCTAGTTCATAAAATAATATTACACATGACTTGTAAAAGTGTCTTTAAAAGAACTATTTACAGAAATAAATAATCTATCTATTTAATAATATAAACTTCACGAAAATCTAAAAAAATAATATATTTATAAGACCAGCGAACTGTGGATGATCACTCAATTAGACGACCCAATTAGCCCAGCGGTAGTTAACACTGCCTCCAGTGCTATGGTCCCGGGTTTGGATCCCGGTAGGGACAAATGTTTGTGTGATGTGTATAAATATTTGTATCCGAGTCGTGGATGTATTTATTTATGTATTTACAAAAAAAAGTATATCTGTAGTATATCAACCAACTAGTATCCATAACACAAGCCTCGTTGTTCGGAACTAGGTGGCGCTGTATCATAATGTCCGGGAATATTTATTTTATATTTATTTATTTATAATTGCCTTAACATTCGAGGAAAAGTAAATTTAATAAAAGATCAACAACTATTCAGTTCTATTCTATCTAATATTTAGTCTTAATAGTACTTAAAACTCTAAATCAATTAAAAATAACTTAGGGTACAATATAATTATATGAGAGTTATATAAAATCCTGTACGTAAAGTAATTCAAATTGACATTAAGTTTTAAATTGCTTTGTAAGTTAAAATAATATCACTTAGTAATCATCCTTTCGCGAGGAGATTAGATACTTTGTTTTTGTCCGTAGGATTTTATCTGGAGTTATTTTTATTCAAGTGGATTGAAATTGAAGGTAAATAATGGGAATGTTAATGGACTTTGCGTGGACTTAAATTAGTAATCCATACACTAGTCACGTGTTAATATACATATTTAAGTAATTTATGATTACACACACACACACTAAGATACGTCTTGTGCGATGTTCAATTTTTTTAAAGCACTGTTATTCTGGGATTTTTTCTTATACTATGTCATAGAGTGTATGCTTTTATTTTATTTATTAAGGAAAACAAACAATTACTTTTAAAAATCAAAGCGTAAATAAGTGTAAATTAAATTGAATAATTATATAACATATCACGCCATCACGCCTGTCGTCCCCGAAGAGGTTAGGCAGAGGTATACTAATATAGACTCACAATTCACTGGTATGTTTCATTGCCATTAACTAGGCACGAATCCAAACTGCACAAGCTGCAACTGAGAATTTCATAGAAAAACCCAATAACACTTTTCTTGACCTGGGAATCGAACCCAGGACCTCTTGCTCGGCAGTCGCTTTGTACGACCACTCGACCTACGAGGCAGTTAATTATATGTATTTACAAAACAACTGTCTCATTACGCAAGGAAAGTGGATCTATGCGTGAGGTCTCAAGTTAGATTCAACTTAGAAAAATGTGGCCCACACTAGGAATTTCTCCTGTGTCGTGGGTCGCGGGGACAAACAACAATTACCAGCATCGAACCCTGGTCAAGCTGCCCAGAAGGCGACCGCTCGACTACTGTGCCGACATAGATATATCAAAGTGTAATTAGGTCATCGATAGCTGTGATAGTCGTGACTTTTGAAGTTATGTTGCGTATTTATCACATGCTCAATTAGTGAAGGAAAACATCGTGAAGCATTGTGAGGCCTGAGAGACTCTCTCGATAGGTTATGTAGACTACCAGCCAACCCGGACTATGCTAGCATGGTGGACTATAGCCTTTTCTCTCTCAAATGAGAGGAGACCCGAGGAGACCAAGACCGAGGACAACAATTGCGTTGATCTTTTATAAAACTCAGAGTAGCATTTGAGCACCTCTGTGTTCGTCAGTACTCCGAAATCATATTACATTTTCATTCATTTAGTGGCAATAAAACACACGATACAGATCGATGTACAGAAACCTCAATACCTCACGTTTAATTATGTAGGTGATTGTAATTGTAATGCGTTATATAACAGCTATGGGAATTAGAACTAGCAGTTTAGTAGATTACCGTGTCACACATTGCTTTCAATCATTGTTAATTATTTATTGGTTGCTGTGTACTGCGAGTAGAAATAGAACATTTAGTTTTTATCTACTTGTTGAAATGTTTATTATTACCATTAATTTATGGTAGAATATAATTTTTAATTTTTTGTATATAAAGGGGTTATTTCCTTTGACAATTTATTTAGGGAATAATGAAAACAAAAACCTTATAGGTGGGATCATTTTTGTCTGTCTGTTTGTTCGCTGAATCAGTCAAAACCCTCTTATCTGATGAATATGTGTCTGATATCTTAGAGCTGTAGTAATGTCAAGCTTTTATGCTAATACTTACTATCATTAGAATATAGGAAAACGTGTATTTTAACTGTAATTTTAGGTTTGTTTGCCGTTGCTCGTAAGGCCTATCTTGACACAATCTTTCTGAGGCGAGTTTAGAGGAGTCAAGTTGAAATCAATATCAAATACTTGAGATCATGTCTTTGAACGGCAAAGCTAAGTTTATTTTTAAAATTAAATTCATATTTTCTTTACAATATTGATTCTTATTAGAGAGAAGAGGTTATGGCACGTGAATACGAGGACTCAATTGACCGGACATTTTCAGGAATCATAATTATAATGATTACTAGCTTATCTTTGGTTTAGTGGTCGTACAGTGCGACTGCCGAGCAAGAGGTCCTAGGTTCGATTCCCAGGACGAGCAGTGTTATTGGGGTTTTCTGTGAAATTCTCAGTAGCAGCTCGGAGTTTGGATTCATGCCCGGTTGATGGCAATAGGCTCGCCCCCTATTACAACCTAAAACATACCGGCGAAACGTGGGTGTATATTAATACACCTCTGCCTAACCTTTCGGGGACCACAGGCGTGATGATATGGTATGTATGTATGTACATATGTTACTAGCTTATTAAATTGTTACACTTACATGAATATTAGATATTAAAAGCCACGATCACGGGTAAACTGTGGGAGGAAGATTCGGCCTGTAAATACGGATGCTGTAAAGGATCCGAACCGACGGGATATTATCTTTAACAGTATTAACCTTTTAAGTGATTGTAAATGCTGTAAAAATCTGAATATTATCAATGTACCGCAAAAAAATCCTTAAAATGTAGCTTTATTTCAAAGCAAACGTATTTTGTTACAAATTAAACGATTTTGCTGGGTTTTTTATATGTTTTCCCGTGTTTACAGTTGGTTTTTCTATATTATAAGTAGGTATTTTATGCCGTTACGTAGGCTGGTAACAATATAAATAGTCACGCGTTGATAGCTTCTCGCGTGATTAAGCAATGATCATGCGTTCAAACAGAATTAATGGTATTTGCTATTTTATTTGTAGTCCATTGGTTACATAAACATAAACATTGTAAATAAACATATTTATCAAAAGCGGTATCATGTTGCATTCTACAGTTTCTACTTACCTATGTGGGTACAAGTTGTGATATTTTATTTTATGTAGATATATCGTCATTGTTTCACTACAATTCACATTGCAACTCGCACTTGACTGTTCTTTTAATGGAATTGCATTGGGACTCTTTTTGTATTTTAATAAAAAAATGTTGACAAAGAGGTCAACGAAAACAAAGTGTTTACTCTTAAGCGTTTGTATTTGCAAGACATACATGACATAGGTATACGTACATATAAAAATAATAATATTAAGAAATTTATTGTAGTAAAAATGTTGAACATTCAAACACATACAATTAACAGGCACATGGATTATGTGCTGTATGTGTGTATATATTTATTCTGCCTGTGATTATTGCTGTAAAGAACTCGAAACCACAGGATAAAATAATACCAATGTACCGCGATAAAATCCGTAAACGATAGTTTTGATTTCAATATTCATCGTTCAAGATTAATTACTTCAGGTCGTGAATATTATAATGAAATATTTGTTTCAAAACATTAGCAGTTAGTCCCGTTACGCCGACAGAAATCAGCCTTGAAATGAACTCCGAAAATATTTATCGACAGCAGCAGTAATTTTAAGAAGTAAACAGTCTACGTAAAGAGAATTTTGTGCAACAGTTTTAGTATAGAAAGGTTTTGAGCTGATACTAGAGGATGCAATAAAACTAAATTGAATTCCATCCTTCCAAATTTTATCTTAGACCGTATAAACTAAAATGTTTAAAAGCAAAATTCACAAAAGCTATGCAATTTGCTTTGCAATTTTATGGACGGAATAAAAAACTAGTTTCATAGACATGAACACCCGCCACGGTAAACATAGCTAAGGATTAAAATATTTACTATCTGACGTACCATTCTCCGAAATAGGTATTAAAATACATTAAAACTCTGAAAACATAATAGCTTCTATAAATAATTGCACGTTTTGTACAAATAATCTATTCTAAAATGCTAATAATCAAATATACTAAACACATAATTATAATCAAATACAGGAATTAAATAATGATCTAAGAATGTGCTTTGTCTATATTTATAGGAATAAACTATAAGGAAGTGTATATAACTAAATATTATGGCTATCGTCGGAAAGAGGGGAGTATGGACCATGCGTAAGGTACGCAAACTATGTATGTCCAATACCAAGCGATGCGGTTTTGAAATCGTTTCAAAACTACTAAAACACGTTTAGTAAACTGCTCGCTAAACATATAATTATAATATTATATCACTGCAACTATTTGCGGGATAGGTGCCTTTGATTTGATTGACCCTGACGGACGTTTATGGACGTCAAATTAAAACGTCGACGCGCGACGGCATTGCACGTCGAAAATCGACGACAAATGTATAGATCGATGTTTTATCGATGTTATATTATATTTGGCATGACTATTATTGTGTAGGTATGAAAGAAGAAATTTGACGCTTGGCGTTATTGACGCGACGGTCAAATGGTTAAAAAATATATCCTTAGACCTCTCAGCTTCGTAACTGGCCGTGGTTTCACTTTCACTTTAGGGCCTATCTGAAAATCAGCGCTACGGCATTTTGTTATGTCGTAGCAATATGCTGAGATAGGGCCTGTTCGGTTCTCATGCAGGTCTTTTTTTTTTTTTCTGTTTTCTCAAACTGTTTTTTCTTTTGGTCTCCTGCGTGTGGCCGAATAAATCTTTTTTTTTCTTTCTTTCTTTCTTTCTAGATGCACATATTTTAAGGACGCTCGCCAGAGTTTTATAACTGACGACATCTGAGACAAACTCAGAGGCCTCTCATGGGAACTCTCGTTGGCTAATACGTTTAACGATAAACTAACAGCTGTATGCCTTCACCCGGGTTTTTTCTCATAGGAAAAATTAATGGGATGTCGAATTATACAACACATAGACTTACTTTAAAAAAAGGTAAAAGGTACCTCTTTTCAGTTTTATAGATGTTTGTGTCAGTATAACACATAACACTTGAGTGTCCTTGTTTGTTCAGTACTTCAATACGTTAATGTACTCACCATATCTTCAAAGCCGAAGTAGTTATGTATGAACAGGAAGCTCTTCCACATGTTCTTCTCGCAGACTCTGCTGTGTTCGGCCACCACTAAGTTCCACTGGGGTCCGTTGTTTAAGTCGGGCAAGATGTAGGTGCAGAACAGCATGAGGCTTACGAAGAGGGGGAACAACCTGAAGGAGATGAAGAAGATTAGTGTTCTGACAAGGAATTGTGGATAACCCATCGTAAGACCATGATACTTAGTTCTGAGACATGAACGATTCTGTGTGGAACCACTATTAGACATTCACATGGGCGTAAAGTAAAAAAAATAATAACTGTACCTAAGGGTCCCGGGTTCGAATCCCGGTAGGAACAAATGTTTGTGTGATGAGCATAAACATTTGTATCCGAGTCATGGATGTATCTATGTATAATATGTATGTATTTACAAAAGAAGAGTATATATGTAGTTTATCAACCAACTAGTATCCGTAGCACAAGCCCCGTTGCTTAGCTCGGAACTAGGTGGCTGTGTGTCATAATGTCCAGGAATATTTATTTATTTTAGTAACGAACCGGCCAAGCTACTGACTAAGGTGTAATGTATGTGAAGTTGGATCTTGTAGAGTTAGGGCGTGTGGAGTCAGAAGCTTGGCTCTACTTGAGATCTGATAACTTTTTGACATTGCGAATCATATGGACTTGTCTTAGCATTGTCATTTTACGTAACAATGTTTTTGGTGGCATTATTATTTTTTACAATATTTTTATTTCATTTCTACTTTATTATTTTATTTATTTCTACAATGGAACGAGAACAGTATATTGGTGAACGCAATATGAGACACGAGTTCCTAACAGAGAAAAAACGTTGAAAGAAACTCGATCATGATTTATGTCTATTTATTGCCCCATATTGGCTGGAATATGTTCCCCAGCCAGCTTTGAGGTTTCGTTAATACATAGATTAGATCAGAAACGACAAATATTTTCATACTTATTTATGATAGAAAGTCAAAAGAGAGGCACGTGCGTAATACCGGCGCCACGCCGCGACGCGACGCTACTTTCTCAATCAATTCATAGGTCAATATATTACGTGAACTTACACAACCTTGAACTTGATTTTGACTCTCGATGAGTTCAAACAACCCTGTAACCACGAATGATTGAAGTACAGAATATTAGCTACATGTAACGAGTAATAAGAGACGTACGCATGAAGCATACAAAGACGTTGTTCTAACATGCAATGTAGCTACGCGAATATGTATTATATGTCTTGTTACCGTATACACTCTTTCCGTGATTTTGTGATCAAGTCGTTCCAAAACGAGAAAGAAAACAATATCTAATGTGATCCCACAACGTAACAGTCTATTGATGTATCACAAGGGTGGCCAACAAGTTAACGACCCTGATGATAAGCGGTTACCGTAACCTGTGGTCGTTTGCAACACCAGAGGTGACGCTTACGCGTTGCCTACCCCGAAAAACCCTTTAATTTTTTTATGCATAAAAAATACATATTACATATTAGCAGTCTGCACCTACACACTTATTGTTAATATAGATAAACAATAATTATTATACTGCTCCAACCGCGCCATTTTCGTAAAAAGGGCAACGTTTTTGCTTCACGTATTAATATATAGATGATACCTACAATAAATTAATTTGCAGCGCAACAAACATTAGAGCTGATCGAGCTCTGCGGCGTTCATTAGGGGAGGCCTAAATCCAGAAGTGGACGAATATAGGCTGATGATGACGAAAAATTAAATATTATTCTAATTCTGATCTTTGAATGTCATCGATTTGCACAAAATAACGCGTAATTCTATTTAAAAACCCATGTCGAACGATTGACGAAACTGTTTTTCTCATAAATTACCAACAGAAATCTAAAACGTAAATTCTAACACGGATAACAATTTCCCGTACATTAAATACCAATTAAATAAACTTCAACTGGCAGCGGAGAGGTAAACTGCTATCACATACAGATAATCGTTTCGTAACGACCCATCTCATAATACAAACAAATCGTGGACACGTGTCTTCTTTGATAAAGTTCCACGCGCCAACAAAATAATGTTTTAAGAGATCATTGACAATAATTGGTCATATTTCTTTTGAACCGTACTCTCAGACTAATTATATCCGATTTCCTTTAAAAGGCGAAGTAAATAAAAATGTGCTTATAGAATAAATCGTAAATCAAATATATTTTGTTTTCATTACATTATGATATTTGGATTAAGACAAAGTTTTTCTAGGTTTACAAGCGCTAATTCTAAATTAATTTGATTTTGTACTTTATACGTAAAATTTCATAAACTATTCATGAAATGGACATTTATCTTTGTGGTATCTTAGTGGGCATAACAAAATGTTCAAAAACACAAATGCGTAGGCAAAAATACAAATTTAACTATTGGAATTCCAACTTCTGCTTGACTAAAAGGAAAAGTAAGAATGAAGACAGAATATTTTTCAATTCCGTACAAATCTAGATTAATGGCGAAAAGGGGGATTTAATGAATGGACCCGTTTGAAACAAAGGATATAAATATTCTGCACTTCAAAGTGTAATCAATCTTTTGTTAATGATGATAGCGCCGATAAATGTTTGGGAGCTCTTACCTAAACCATCTGGCGATAAGGCGGTCCTTCACGTTGATGGTGCCTTTCTTCTCAAGGTCTGTGAGCAGATTATGGGCGTTTAGGAACCCGCTGAGGTATAGGAAGCTGTCGGTGTAGAGGATTGCTGAGCGGCCTACCACGGCCCAAGGCATACCGAACACCTGCAAACAGAATATAAATCAAAAACTTACATACATACTATCGCACCTGTATACCATTATACAGGTATACCTACCATACGGCGGTAAGTTTGATATGTATCAATCATCAATCGTCAATCTCCGAACGTACTACTAAGATTTTTATAGAATTTAGTTTAACTCAATAACATTTTGCTTGACGTGGGAATTAAACTCTAGAGCTCACGGAGTAGCTTCAATAGTGGCTAGTCTGTGGGCAAATCAAGATTTAATTATTAAAATATCGGAAGATTATTCGTGTAAAATTATAGTGAGAAGTAATTCTTTAGTAGGTACTAGGTCAGCATTTACATCTGTGAAGAAATTTCGAAATAATTTCAAACTTGGTCCCTTTTAAATCCGGACGTTTTGGTATCCATAACGTGAGGTCCAATAATGTTGAAACCCCTAAATACCGTATCACAAGTGGTACTTAAAGAGTTACACAGAGTGTGCTTAATTCTTAAGTATTTAATAAAGTGTTAAGAGCGTTTTCAATACACGTTAAGTGACTTTATTGAATTTTCAAGTGATCCCCGCTAAAGGTGTGAGTTACGTTCCAAAGTTGACTTTGTAAAATTTTAATTCAGCGCTTTATAAGTTGTATAATGGAGTTTTCTGGGAACTGTGCGAGCTGACGTTAGAGTCGAAATTAAACCAACATGGATGTATATGGGGTAGACCCGACAAAGATTTGAATGTATTTTATTTCTTAATGACATATATTTAGTTTATCTAAATATGTGTCCCAACTGATTGAACAGTTCATCATAGCAGAGCCTAAACGGTTGGGACAAAAAATATTCTTAGCATTTTATCTATCTAAAGACGTAAAATGAGGGACGACTCATTTTCAATGTTATGCAAATTCGTATATTGGTTTAAAAATTCTGGTTTGTAATTAATTAATCCCTATTACGGGGTTTTTGGAAATTTTAACTGTAAAAGTGGTTGAAAGTTTATATGGGAAGTTTGACACTTTGAAGGGAATTCAAGCTTTTGGGTAGAAATACCTTAACACATTTGTGTTCCGTCGTTTTTAGAAATTGAACCTTCACAGAGAAAAACAAAACCAATCACAGGAGAAGAAGGGTGGAAATATTTGAATAACACAAATATGATGTTACATTACTACATTAGTATATAACATGCCTGGAAAACTCGGATGGGCTAATAGTAAACAATATTTGTATAGTATCATAACTTATTGAAACGTTTTATTGGCACTTGCCTTGTAATCTCTGTACCTATCGTTCAATACCGGTGCGCTACGAATGCTCAAATTCTTTACAGTAAACAGGTTGAATATTAACAAAATATTGTAGCTATACTTACAGCAGAAAAGCTGACTTTGTTGACGTAAGCATTGTGCGCCATAGCCATTGACTTGTGCGCTATCAGCAAGGCGAAGGCATTCATCCCCCGAAACGCATCCACCCCTTTCACCCTACTCGGGGAGTCAGACAGATCGAACACCTTCCTCAAATTCCTCTTTAAGGAGAACGCGTTGAGAAGCTTCTCGAAGTTGGTGACCCCTTCCTTTCCATCGTCTAGGATGGTGCCTAGGCTTAGAAGCAGGATTATTGCTAGGAAAAATGTTCTGAAAAAGAAGAAATGGTCATATTATTCAGTTAAGCCTGTACACCTGCCTTTGTGGTCTAGTAGATGCATAGGTTCGATTATGCTATTTGTAACGTCAAGAGATCGGCGAAGACTGAATTCCATTTCAAACGTCATTAAGTAATTAATTACGAAGAGAACAATGACGCAGAATCAGATGATTCTGCGTGATTCTGTAAATGATGTCTTTTTTAGATAAAAAAGACTTATCATTTACTTATATTGCACTTCAATTTGAAGAATGTTCAATTATTTACATATTTCTAATTCAGAATAAATTTACTTAAAAAACTACGCCATCTAGTTCCAAGCTAAACAAACTAAGGAGGCTTGTGCTAAGAACACACGACATAATGTATTTTTTTTTATTAACAGTCAAAACATCCTTTCGATTTTCCTTTTAAAAATTCAACGCACGTAAACTCTACACACAAACGCTGCCCGACTAGCAACTATTTAATATTAATTAAACATACATCCATACATACATCTTTTATGACATCATCAGATCACGGCTTAAGGTCATTTGATGCAATTATGCGTGCAGTACCATTAAGTATGTAAATTATC
Source organism: Craniophora ligustri (assembly GCA_905163465.1). Lineage (NCBI taxonomy): Eukaryota > Metazoa > Arthropoda > Insecta > Lepidoptera > Noctuidae > Craniophora > Craniophora ligustri. The sequence continues at coordinate 3,487,640 of LR990960.1, forward strand.
CCTAATTAATAACGTAAGCTGCTCAATCATATCGCCTCATTACGCTTAGTGCTTAATAGTGATTTGTGGCGATTTGTTAAGTAATCGCATATTGTAACAAACTATTATGACATTTCATGGTTTTTGTATTTTATGGGTAGTTTTAAACTATAGTTCTACTATGATTATTGTTTGGGAATGAAATAAAGATACGTATTCTCAATGGGTATGCTTGCGTTACTCGAAACAGAGCTTCTGTCTGTATAATGAGATCAATATCAACGGTACAATATGTATATTCTAGGCATGTTTTCTTTCTTTCTTTCTTTCTACTGATTAACAATGGATGGATAGATGACAAGATGTATGAATTTGGATGAAGTAGGAAAGTACGTATCATAGGGAGTGGCGTTCTGTAGTTTCTGTCTAACCCCTTAGCACGAATGCTTGTATTTGTATGTACTGCCAATAACCGGGCACAAATTAAATCTTCAAGCTACTATTTTTTAAACAGGTGGACAGCAGTTTTTCTCGACTTATGAATCAAACGGGGATTCATTCAGCAGCGGAACTTAAGACTATTAGACCAATAAGCAGTTTCTTATGGATCCTATTACTTAATGTTCAACTAAGATTAACTTACATAGAAAGCGTTTTCCCAAAAGAGTACGGTCTTCGAAAGGTCTTTACTGAGCACATGTTATTGTGTACTTTCACAGATATACCGGTGCCCATCAACCTCTGAGACATCTCCTCCTCCAAGTCATAGCTGCTGCAGGAACTGGGCATGCAGACACCCCACAGCAGGCTCGAGTACCTGGGCACACGATGACCCATCTGGAACAAAAGATTTAAAGTTCAGAATTGTCAGTCTATTTGCTACGTGAAATTATGTTGAAGCATAAGTAACGGTTTTTTTTTGTTTCATCAACATTCTCATCATATTAGCCTATTGCCGTTCACTGATGAGCGTAGGCCTACCCCAAAGAGCGCCAATCATTTTTGATTAAAATCGAAATAAAAATATAATTAATTGACAATTAGTTGTTGAATATATGTAGATAATATTTATTAATTTTTCTATTGATTTTTTTTTCTACCATAAAAATATTTTCTTTTGCGTTATTGTTTATATTATAATGTTATATCACAGCTGTAGACTTCAAACCTCTTTGGGTGAGCTGACGGGTGTTTTAAGATCAGTATTTAAGAGATGATAATGAGAAAGATATAGTAAATGTATTTAAATAAATAAATCAGGACATTGTTACAGTTCTATTGTTAACCGACGAGGCTTATGATTTTTCGGACACAAATATCGATGCTCAACATTGAACGATTCGAACCTGGGACCCTTTAGAAGGCGGCTTTAATACGCGTTGCTTTAGACGGTCGGATGTGAAAGATAAGGGGAAAAACAGGAAAGCAAATGTGATACAGTCTTTCTTTTTTACCGTATTTAGCTTGAAACGCGAGAGCAATATGCAATTTTATCCTCAATTCTTTCATTACACAATAGGAAAATATCAAGTAAAACTATCGACTACTTTTCCAGGAACATAGATATACGGAAGCTACATGGAAAATCCTAAATGAATTTTCGAAATTCATAATTAATTCATACTTCCATACTAATATTATCTATACATGCAAAAGTGTGTCTGTCTGTCTGTTATGTATACACGCTTAAACCGCTGAATTGATTTAGATGAAGCTAGGTGTATGTGCAGCAGTGGACTGCGATAGGCTGAGTTGATTGATTGGAGCTAGTTTGTAGTTCCTAACCCAGGGGAGGACATAGAATATTTTTTGTCCCAAAAATCGCACCTTAAAAGGGTGATAAAAGGGTTTGAATTTAGCATGCGTAATCGATAATTTCTTAAATGAGGGTAGTATTAATAATCAGATTGGTTAAATTACAAATTTTACGCAAAAGCTAGTAAATTATAAATATATATACGAACATCACATTTACATAGTTTGGTTAATACACTACTTCTTGTAAATACACGGTGTTACAAATTTCTATGCTCATCACATAAAGGTTTGCGTTAGTTAGATTGCCAAAAATATATAAAGTCTTTCGCAAATGCCAAGACTGAACTTCATAAATATAATGTAAAGACTTCATTATCATCTAGATTACGAACGCGAAGCAACCCAAGGCTCAGGTTAGTTAATATTCCAAGAGGTGTCCAACATGCGTCTACTATGTCAGCATATTTGGTCCCACACTTGATTTTGAATCACAATTGTATTGAGCAACACAATAGCCCTGACCAAGACAGCGTCTGCTGAAAATATACCAAAGAATTCCTTTTGAAACCAACCCTTTGTAGAGACAATGAAGACCAATTTTGGTTTGGTATTGTTCGATGTACTCAACTTATCGTGATGTGATTTCTATTCGGTTCGGCGATCTATATTTATGTATTGTCGATGAAGTATTCCTCATTTATATTAAGGAATAAATACCATGTCTTCACGCCTATTGTTTCCTAGACTACTTCGCAAGTAAAATGAAACCTTAATCTTTATTAATGAGTATCAAATTACTGTAGCTTTTACATTGAATGCCTAAATTACAGTTTTATCAGGTCAAAGGCCTCTTCTTATTCAGGGAAATTACAAGCAATCACGATGTTGACATTTTATTCTACCATTTACTGGAATTTTCTTTACGATATTTTCCTTAATCAAACTATTCATAGTACATTTTTATACAATATTACTTAACAACCCATGACAATGAACTTGTGCTCGTTAATCTGTATATATAATTTAGGAAATTATATAAGTAAAGATTGAACAGCGAACTTTAACGAGGTCGTTGTCCTCCAAGTCGGATGCTTCATGCCATCCCATGCAGCGTCTTCGAATCACACATTATCAGATTTTTTTAAATAAAATCTCATTTTAGATGGACGTTTGATCAGGATAGTCCAACTATGGAACCCAGAAAAATAATACATAGAGGGGCTTCGCAGTATGTTTTGAGACAAGCGAAACGATGTGATGTTTATACGGTGAGACTTTGCTCATAGTAGCTGAGCTACGCGGATTCGATCCTAGCATGGAACAAATATTTATGTATGGTAGACAGGTATTTAGACAGAACAGCTGTGATAGCCTAGAGTGGAGACTTTCCATGTACATGCTAAGTCGTAGTTATTGTTGCTCTGTGAGCTGCCTCATTGGTCTAGAGGTCGTACAGTGCGACTGCCGAGCAATAGGTCCTGGGTTCGATTCCCAGGTCGAGCAAAGTGTTATTGGATTTTTCTATGAAATTTTCAGTAGCAGCTCGGAGTTTACATTAGTACGCCTCTGCCTAACCTTTCGGCGATGACAAGCGTGATGGTATGTAGTTATTGTTTTTCAACTAACATTACTCACACTTATTACGGCATATTTATGTGAAATCATAGTCAGGTTTTTTGTTACACAGTTCTTTACTTTGAATAATGATTGCTATCACATCTGAGAGTAAAATATTGGATTCGTGTTAAGAATTTATAATTTACGTGAAAGTCTCTTATGTTGACACCGAATTAGTTGCGATCAGGAATAATAGAAAATAATGGCGTTTATATTAATGAATATAATTGAAAACACGATTTTCTTATAAATATCGATCGCTAGTAACCAAAAAAAATCTACTACAGTAGGTACTACTAGTAATCCCGCCGGGGTTGTGGTGCTTTTGCGAATCCCATGGCCCCGGCAATAGGGTAGGTGGCGTTGATGGGTGCGGTTTTTTAGTCGGTAAACGCTCAAGCGGAGTCCGACACACCCCGTCGCCTCCCCAGGCGATGGGAAGGTCCATAAAGGATTTTTCCGCACTTAAAAAAACGGTACTACTAGTAATACTCTAAATACAATTCTACTACTATTACAGTACATTATTTTTTGTTTAGGGCCTGTCTGATTGTAAGCGGTTATCCTATGGAACACCAGATGTGTAGCTCGCACGTTGCCGACCCAGTTAAAACCTTTTCGGATAATTGTATTGTAGTATTGCAATATTTAATATTAGTTGTTTAGTATTACGCAGTAGGGTCCTATGTTATAAGGTCTAGTATTAATCCTCCTAATATTATAGACGCGAAAGTTTGTAAGTTTGTAAGTATGGATGTATGGATGGATGTTTGTTACTCTTTCACGCAAAAACCGCTTAACAGTTTTAAATGAAATTCAGCATATATAAAGTTTATTACCTGGATTAACACATAGGCTACTTTTTATCAATATACCATGCGGGCAAAGCCGTGGGAGGCAGCTAGTTAGCCATAAATCCAAACTCCGGACTGACAATAAGCAGCAACGCATTTTCAAATCGATTAAATCTCCATGTAATAACGAATCTGCATTATAATAATACCAATTGTCATGTATTTAAGTAGTACCAAAATATTTGGCGGCAAACAATATTAAATTTATCAAATTAATTTACTGGATTACCATATTAATGGATATTGTGTTGTTGGCAGCAGGCATAGTTTTAATTTGTTTTTAACCTTTAACTTTGAATTGGATATTGGTATATTCGCGATGTTTTATTAGTTGCTAAAATACTTTAAAACATTACATTGTTAGTATTAAAAGACAGAGATATAGATCCTAGAAGTAAATTAAACAAAAATGTATGTGATGGGGGAACTCGGTACGTTGAGAATTGCCACCCATCCATGGACTAGCCTTAGCTAGAGTTGCTTAACAAATTATCATCAACCCATTTACTATTGTCTCACTTCCTCCTTATTATAATAGGAGCGGATTGGTTGATTAATTTACATCACATAAGTACACAGTCACAGCACTATTTTTCCATTATTTTGGTATCGCATCAAAATGTTTATTTTAAAGCTGTTATTACAATAACAGCTTTAAAATAAACATTTTGATGCGTCTTACAGCATCTTTACCGTGTCCAGTCTGGTAGGAACCAGCCTACTTATCGTCGTCATCGTCAACCCATTAACGTCCCACTGCCGGGCACGGGTCTCCTCTCATTTGAGAGGGATTAGGCTATAGTCCACCACGCTAGCCTACTGCGGGTTGGCAGACTTCACATGCCATCAAGACAAATCTCTCAAACACGCAGGTTTCCTCACGATGTTTTCCTTCACCGTTTGAGCTTGCGATAAATACGCACATAACTTCCGAAAAGTCAGTGGTGCGTGCCTTGGGTTCGAACTCGCGACCTTTGACGTCTCAGTCCACTCGTCACACCGCTAGGCTATCACAGCTCTTAGCCTACTTACGGTCGATATAAATCTTTTTTTTAAATAAATGCTGACCCGTACTGGGATTTTCTCCTGTGTTGTCGGTGCGTTTACATACACAAATGCCCAGAACCAGAACATTTAGATCGTAATAATATTTGCTCTCGAATTTGGGATCGAACCCGCAACCCGTAACGCACAAGCCGATCGCTCAGCTACTGCGCCAATCTCATTGACTTCCTACCTATTTAAATAATAATGTATTCAAATATACCAGTTTATTTATTTTATGTTTACGAACACGTGTGTCGCGAATTTAAATTGTAAATAAAAATAGAATCAAAATTCTTTCCATTATAAACACATACAGTGTGGCATTTTTGTTATATAGTTTATGTTTAAAAAATATTAAGTAGCGAATTATATGGCTATATAATTATTATATATCAATAAAATAATAAATCAAAATTAATATAGAAACTGAACATTTTAATTAAGCAAATGAATATAAATGTAATGTAATGATCGTATATAGATATTTAAAGCAGTATCTATCGGGTTCTTTGTCGGTTCTTCTATATAAGAGCAATTTTTGGGATCCCTTTTTAACAGTACAAAATCAATATTGCTCTAATTGAAATTATAAAATATATATTCACATTATATTTTAATTTTACATACATATAATAAAACCAGCTGCCTCCTGCGGCTTTGCCCGCATAGTATATAAATAAAAAGTAGCCTGTGTGTTAATCCAGGTAATAAACTATATGTATGCTAAATTTCATTCAAATCTGTTAAGCGGTTTTTGCGTGAAAGAGTAACAAACATCCATCCATACATCCAAACTTACATACAAACTTTCGCGGTTATAATATTAGTAGGATATGATAGTAGGAAGTAGGATCTCGTCAAGTTGTTTTCCGCAATAAACTTCTGAACTAATGAACCAATTATAATGAAACTTTACACACTGTTTGTAGTAATTATAGGATAGTAGTAAATTATTAATAACTACTTTATTAATACATGATATGTATGTATTTCACCAGTAAAAAAAAATAGTATGCAGAGTCCCCTTAAATTATATAGGGTGGTTTTTGTCCCGCAAATAACCCTTAAAAGGGCAAAAAGGGGGGTAAGTATAAGTTTGTACTCGGAATCGATAATTTCATTAAAGATGCCAAAATAAATAAACAGATTGGCGGGAAATTACTTCACAGGCGGCGGGAAGGTCCGTAAAGGATTTTTCCGCAATTAAAAAAAAAAAAAAAAAAAGGGCCCAGCAGTGGGACAATAATGGATTGATGATATGTACAAATTTAACTTAGTGTAACAATGTACCTACAAATGAAATTAAAAAAGAATTGCCCATTGTTAGATGTAAGCCTCTTCCGGTGAACGCTAAAAAAGCTCGATATTCGGTTTGTTTTCGAGTCACATGTGCCTTTTGTAAGTTCCTTCTCCACCCAATCAGAATACAGTACCACAAAAAACCCCAAAAAGTGACCCATTGTATGCAATACGTATTTTTTAAAATTAATAAGATGTCTCGTAAGTCGTAACATAAGTGTTACGTGGTCAGACTGTATAACTATGTGGTAGGCCTTGAATTTTAAAGTTCCGTTCGCAAATTTAATCGTTACAATATATGGTTCGTGACGTCATTTGTCTCGAAACAGAAGTCGGCTTTATGGGACGACCATTGATAGATTGTTAATTTAAATTGTCTAAGATGTAGTGGTGACTACTATAGATTATAATATAATTTAAATTTAAATTCATATGTCAACTTATGGAAAGTTTATGTTTTTTTTTATTGGCACAGTATGGCTCTGAAAATACTGTGTGACTGTAAAATCAATGAATATTTCGTCATCAACTTCATTTTAGTGTCCTGTTTGTAAGTACTGGTATAGTACTATCAGTTGTGGTAGCCTAGTGATGAGACCAGTGGACTGAGATGTCAATGGTCTCGAGAAACCCAAGGCACCACTGACTTTACGGAAGTTACGTGCGTATTTATATGTGATAAATCAAACGGTGAAGGAAAAAAACATCGCGAGGAAATCTGCATGCTTGAGACATTTTCTCGATGGCATGTGAAGTCCACCAACCCGCAGTAGGCTAGCGTGGTGGACTTTAGCCTAATCCCTCTCAAATGAGAGGAGACCCGTGCCCAGTAGTGGGACAATAGTGGGTTGATGATGATGGTCTAGTAGGTACTGTTATCCATCACGCTAGCCTGGAGCGGGTTGGTAGACTAATCACACCATTTAGAGAATCTCTCAGGCATACAGGTTTCCTCAGGATGTAATTACCTTCACTGTTTGATTTTTTTTTACCTCACGGATGGTAAACAAGTTTAAGGCTCGTCTGATGGTAAGCGGTTACTTAGACGTTTGCAACACCAGAGGTATCACTCGCGCGTTGCCGACTCAGTATGTGGTAAATACTTGTATAACTTAGCCCACTGGTCGTACTACTACATGGAGGAAGGTAAATACTATCTCTATTTTTATCTGTATCAATCGACTCAAACATAAAAATCGTAATATTTTCTTTAAAAAATATTTTAAAATAGTAATTTTCTGAGAAGATTTACTATAGTAACATATTTTTTTTTTTCACCATCGAAAAGTAGAGATTTTAACAAACAGAAAACATACCAATTTTTTGAAAAAAGCTGATATTTTGACGGGTGACTTTTCGATTGAAAATTAGGGTGTCTTTTCGATATTAATTCAAAATAAGGTGAAAAAATAAATATTTTTAATCAAATAAATTACAGCGTATTTGGGACATAAAAAGGTAAGTTTTCACCAAATTTCGTTAAAAAAAAATGTAAAAGATAAGAATAAAAAACCAAAAACTTGGTATTTTGAACTTTTCACATAAATTTTGAGATTATGTGAAAAAAGTGTAAATACAAAAGTTTTAGATCTTTTTATTACCTACAACTTTGCTATTTGACTTTTTTCGATAGAACTTTTAGTTTTGCCGGAAATCGAGAAAAACCGTTTTTTACCCTTAAAAACTCACCCGAGTGAGTTTTCAAGCATATGTCAAAATAAAAAGTAATTTAAATCAAAAGCACTAAGGAGTATTGATATCACCTCCAACATAATTCTCTTTCTCTTTTTAATCCCGCCAGGGATTGAATTTCGATAAAATACGAAATACGTCTTCCATCAATTCTGTTAAAGAATGTTTATGCAAAATTTGAAGTAGATTGGACCAAAGAATCGCGTTGTCTCGTACAAACTTTGTCCCCCTATCCCCCCCCCCCCATTATGGGCAAAATTTCGGAAAATCCTTTCTTATCGGATGCCTACGTCATACAAAGACTACACTCGCCAAGTTTCATTGAAAATTAGAGAACTTTCATGCTAACTTTGCACCCCCTTTTACCCCCTTAAGGGATGAATTTCAAAAAGGGATGTCGGAAATAATCATGATTAGGATCTTATAACCTAAATATAACATTTTATTGATATAAATTTGAAAATCAAAGAAATTTCATATCAACTTTGCACCCCCATTTTACCCCTTTAAAGGATGATTTTTGAAAAAATATTTTACACGTGTTTCATAACTTTCAATGAAGTACCTTCAAACCGAATTTCAATTGAATAACTTCAATAACAGAAAAGTTACATACTAACTTTACACCCCCGTTTTACCCCCTTAGGGGGTGAATTTTCAAAATTCCTTTCTTAGTGCTCCCCTACGTTATAAAAGGAATCTCTGTGCAAAATTTCAAGTTTCTAACCCCTATAGTTTAGGCCCTGCGTTGATATGTCAGTCAGTCAGTCATTCAGTCAGTCAGCTTCTCCTTTTATATATATAGATATAAAAATCTTGTGTCACGGTGTTTGTCGCTGAACTCCTCCGAAACGGCTGGACGGATTATTATGAAATTTTGTATGTATTGGTAAGACTAAGAATCGGTCGTAGGCTATTTTTTACACTCCTAGGTGATAAGGATGTCACTCACCAGAGTTTTTATTGAATTTTTTACAAACGATTTTTTGTATCTTTTTTATGATTTGGCATAAAAAAATACTTATAACCCGAAATTTTCACTCTTTCACCAACCCCTATAATGTGGCAAAACAACGATTGATGGGTCAGTAGTCAGTGGGTCATATTGGATATTGAGATAACACTAGTTTTGTGTAGGCTGCGTTGAACCACGATATTGATATTATTTAAATTATGACGTCTGCACGTGACCATCCGAAACATCAAGATTAAAATAATATCAATATAACTTGATAAAATCCCTTACAAGTATTTTTATTTTAATTATTTTTACTTATTAATTTATTGCCTCGTAATAATATGGTCCGGTTTTATACAATCTGTTCACAACTCATTTTTATACATTTATTGACTGTTTCACTCGAATAAGTTTTTAATAACTCAATTCTCTCTGGGTCTGTATGTTTGTGTATGTGATAATTTGTGTTTATAAACGCACCACGGAACAGAAGAAAATAGTAGGGTTGGGCTAAAAAAATAATTGTGAGTTTGAGTTTCAAGATTGCGGGTTCAACTCCCGTATAGGAAAAACATATTTCTAAAAACCCAAAATGTCGTCTGGTTGATACCATTACTTTTATGTTTACGATGTGATATGTGGAGCTTTCACATGTTCAAGACAAAATCTTTCAGATAAGCCAATTAGTCAAAAGGCACGTGACAAAAAAACGTTTTCAATCAAATTCGAATTTCACGCACACGTGCAAAACAAGACAATATTTTTGACATACTGGTGATAAAAGGCATATCCCAATTAAAAAAGCTGGAGTGTCGATCAGCTCCAAACCTGTATCGTATGTGGCGCAAGATGCCAAGGCCAGTGTTTAAAGCAGGCTTGAGCCCAAGGTCATGGTAGTACCGCCCGAGCACAGCGTAAAATGCATTCTTGCGACAAGTCTTACAACATAACTGGCTTGATATGCAACTTTTGGAGAAATTTGTTTTGTATTGTTGTTAATAAAGATCATCATTTATTTATTCAGGTCTTCCCACAGCTCATGTATACAATATACTTTAAGTTAAAGGAATACAGGCAACAGGCTCACACACTGGCAAATTACATTTAATTTCATGTGATGATTCTTTTCAAATCTATGGTAGGGTCGGCTTAATACCAGTTACATGAAACAACTCCCATCAAACTCTGGAAACCGATTACTGGGAAATATCGATATAAATCCTAAAGATAATTTGGTTGTCAGGGTTTTATACTGAAAACTGCTGTGTAGATTTAGTCGATGTCAAACAAAAACCACTATAACAACGGCTCAGTCTTTCGGGAGCTACGAAGACAAGACTACAGATGCACATTTTTAAACTTATAACTCCCAGTTTACGTCGGGAGTGAAACAACTGCAAATAAACATAGTCATACCATCATCACCGTCATATAAGCTGTGGTAGCCTAACGGTTTGACCATTGGACTGAGTTGTCAAAGGTCTCGAGTTCCACCCAGGGCACGCTTACTTTTAACACATCCTCAAACTATGAAGGAAAACATCGTGGGGAAACCAGCATGCTTGACTGATTTTCTCGACGGCGTGTGAGATATGCCAAGTCGCAGAAGGCTAGCGTGATGGACTATAGCCTGATCCCTTTCAAATGAAAGGAGACGCATGACCAGCAGTGGACCAATATATAAACATAGTCAAATAAAAAAAAAATCCAGAGCTGATGGACAATGTTAATGTAATGTTTTGTTTTTCGTAGAGTACCTAACAAATGCCTTATACCTACGTCAACACAATAATATACCTAGTAATGTAAAGATAGAATATGCTTTATTGTACACCATATAACAAAAATAAACTACATAATATACGTCAGTACCTATAGGTACCGGCACGAGTCGTGAGCACAAACTTCACTTGCGCATTCCATAAATTTTCGGTCTCTTTGGTGGAATGACGATGGCGAGGGGCGCCGAGCCTGCACACGATAGTTTCTGACCAGTAAACCGATACTGAACAACATTTAGCTGAAAGCGTACACGCGTATACTGGCTTTAATTACTAAAATCTGTGCCCACGACTCGTGCCGACACTTATATAATAATATATTCATCGTTCGAAACAAATTCTGGTGTATTCGAGAAAATCTCTCAAACATGCAGGTTTCCTCTCGATGTTATTATTCCTTTACCGATTGAGCATGTGATAATTAAGCGCATAACTTCGAAAAACCTGTAATGATTGCTGTGGCGTCGAACTCGAGACCTTTGGCCACACTGGTCACACCACTAGGCTAGTGGTATGTCACAGCTTTTTATACGATACTCGAGAATACTCTATTATGGGGTAATGTATAAACCTAAATGCCTGTAAAATTTGAGGCTTGCCTTTGATTTCTCTGGGACCCCTTCTACAGATTATGACTAGGTGACGATGGGGCTAAATTCGGAACATAGTCTACCAAACAAAAGAAACAAAAATTCAAAGTGATAAATTTAATTTAAACATAGAACCTCCTTTGTTGAAGTCAGTTCAAAATAAAAACACCCACATTTTTTGCTCTTGTTTGACAGCAATTTTAAATGTGTTATTTGAGGTTATATTTAAATGGTGCAATTTAGCCTTAGTTATATTGATGTAATGCCAAGTCTACAATACTGGTTTATGATTGCGAATATTGTGTCTAAGTATTTACATGTGAAGTAGTAGACAGTTATGAAATTCATTTCTACGAAACTATTAATTAGGTGCGAAAGGTGAGTGATCCTGTTTCTGTCAATTAGAATAATTTTATTACATCACGTGTTTTGTCTTGATTTTTTTAAAGTTATAGTAGGTACCTACTCACGTGGCTATTTAAATGTATATCTCATTCACTTTTCCCCGTGCCTTCGTCTGCGTAGAATTAATAATCAGATTTTTCATCGAACAGAAAATCGATTCAGCATACAAACTGCCACCTTTCCTTGTCGTCGTCCTTTTAAAGGATGATTTCCGGTACAAAAATTATCTCCATACCAAATTTCATCTAAATCAGTTTGGCGATTTAAGCGTAAACAGGTAATAGACACACTTTTGCATTTATAATATTAGTATGGAAGAATTGATTACATATTTCGCATATAAAATAAAAAATATATTAATTAGTATATCTGAACATTGACAGGCAACGAAGCAACAATGCTGGTTTTACGGATACCAGTCGGTTGATACACTATATAAGTTGATTTTTGTAAGTAAACACATATACCCATTATATTTCAAGCATCCCTGCTTATCACACAAACATTTGCCGTTACTGGGGAAGGATTCCTGTATCCTTACTATTGCATTTGTTGCACTGTAGATTATTTAATTATACAGACGTTATTTTTGTTAATACTTCTCTTAAATTATTTATCGATTCTCTTACGTACGTATTTTATACCTAAAATAAAAAAAAGCACTCTAATAAATCAACACTCAGACTTCGCGGGGCTTCCCTATTCAAACGTCTTCAAATTAATTTGTTTTTAAGGCTTAAAAAGCATGTTAAATGGTATAAAAGTCAAGGTCAATAGGTCACTGAAACCTGTTCTACAGATTTTTCTATTTTATATCGGAGAGTCAATGGTTTATTGTGACATATGGTTTAAGACCAGAATATGTTAATATACGAGCTGTAGCAGCTTAATCGGGTATTGGGTTCAAACACAAGGACCACTGACTTTTCGGAAGTTATGTGCGTATTTATCACTTGCTCAAACGTTGAAGGAAAACGTCGTGAGGAAACCTGCATGCTCGGGAGACTTTCTCGATATGATTGTGAAGTCTGCTAACTCACAGCAGGCTAGCGTGTAGGACTACCCGTGCCCAGCAGTGGGGAAATAATCGGTTGATAATAATGATGTATAATTGATGTATGATGCATTTTGCCAATGGCAGAATTGTCTACCTTTACGCTAGTCTTAAACATTGGTCATGGGTAAACTGGATAAAAACCATGAATTAGCAGCATTCCTAGGATCTGCTGATAAGGAATAATGATCGGGAATACATCGATGAAATCAGTACAAAGTAATTTTGTATCAAAATAAGAGTTTATTTTAGTGTTTATTTGGTGTTTATTTTAGGCAGTTTATTAACCATCAATATTTATCAATGTTTTTCCCCGAGACCACAGTTAATATATACTATACCGATAAATAACCGTTATCAGTTTAACTAACCAGTTTAAAGTTCATTAGTAAAGGCAGAATCAAATCTTTCCGTTTAACAAATTAATTCGAATTATAAACAAATATTTATGGTATTTCCCCGACTTGTGGTAAATAAGAAAATAAATAATAAAATGGTCACGTTATGTTTAAAAAGAATGAATGTGTGTTTTAATTTCCGCCATCATAAACTAAATTTAGATACTTATGGAGTGGGACATGCTAGATTCCATAATTTATGATTGTGTTAAGTTTTTATTTGGCGGTATTTTAATGTGGCGGTTATGACGTCAGGTTCAGATTAAAATTTTCTTCTTATTATTTTGATTATTATTATAAATGATTGTGCCCCGTTTTCTTTTTAATTTTGCTCGACTTTTAAGTGTCGTAGCGTGATACTTAAGCCAGTGGCGTAGCGTGGGTATTTGCCGCCCGGGGCTGTCTGGAAATTTGCCGCCCCTTTTTCTTGTAGTATAAAAACGACGTGGCACTTGATGCCGCCCCCTTACATATGCCGCCCGGGGCCTTTGCCCCCACCCCACGCTACGCTACTGTTTTAAGCTTCCTACATAATCAGGATTTTAATAGCCTGATTATTTCGATCAATCTTGAGGGCAATATTCTCGCACTCTATTACATGGGACCTAAAACATACCTTACACCTCTGCCTAATACTTCAGGGACGACAGGTGTGAGTGTATTATTATGTAATAAAATTATAATTGTTGATCTTAGACGATTCAATTAGCGCAGCGGTAATAAAACACTCCTCCGTAATTTTAATATCGCTTTGCTGCTAACCGGTTTGAATCCCGGTAGTGCCACAGGCTTATGTCATAACCTGAACCTATTTGTATCATGGCTTGTGAATATTTCTATGTCTACTATAATATGTTAGTAATAAATCAGTGGGTATAATATGTGTATCTGTCTGTCTGTGGGTATAAAAGATGTATCTACATAGTATCCGTAACACAAACCTCATTAGTGGATGGTGTATTTGTAATAAGGTGATCCATGTTTCCATTATTATTTATGTTCACATAAAAATGTCATGTCGCGTTATATGTCCGCTATGAACTTCTGAACGAATGAATCGATTTATATGGAATTTGGCATACTACTGCACTGTCTGCACTGTGTGTAAATTGGTCGAAAAATAGAGAAAGGATAGTTTTTTCTCAATTTATAAAAAAAAATATATTGCATACTACCGAATAAGTTGCCTTGAGCAACGCGTGACCAGGAATTACTAGTTTACATATAAAATTAATATAGTTAGGATTTTCTTACATGCCGTTGCGTTGGAGCGTTTACGAACATACATTTTCACATACACAAACGCCCACACCCGAAGCAACTATCTGTAGATCGTTCATATATTTGCTCCGTGTGGGGATCAAACCCGCACCCGCACCCGCACCGTTGGTTAATAACTGAATTAGTGTTGTGCGTCACTAACGCACAACACTAATTCAGTTATTAACCTTAATAAGGCTTTGACGGGACACCTGAGTTCAGCTGCTTATGCAGTTAGAAAAATCAGACTACTTACGGATGTAGAAACCGCAAGACTCGTTTATTATAGCTACTTTCATAGCATCATGTCTTACGGAATATTGCTGTGGGGCCGTGCTGCAGACATAGAATCAGTGTTCGTACTGCAGAAAAGAGCAATAAGAGCCATTTATAACCTAAGTAGTCGTGATTCACTCAGGGAACTCTTTAAAGAAATAAATATTATGACAGTGCCTTGTCAGTATATCTTTGAAAATATTATGTACGTTAGGAAAAATATATCACATCATACTAAAAGATGTGAACTGCATAATTATAATACTAGAAATAAGTCAAAATTAATGCAGCCACAGCTTCGTCTCGCTAAAGTCCATACCTCTTTTGTGGGATATAGTGTTAGGTTTTATAATAAAATTCCGGATATAATTTTGAACCTCCCAGAAAATAAATTTAAATCTATCGTTAAGTCTACTCTATGCAAGAAAGCATATTACAAATTAGAAGATTATCTTGTAGATAAAAAAGTTTGGCAGAATGCTAGTCCAGCTCCACAGGTTTACTAGCCTCATGATTATTATTATTATTTGTATTTATTGGTCTGACTTCTTTTGTTTTACATAAAGATATATTTATACATTTTTACAATTTGACATGCTCAGTTATACACTTTTACAAATTGACATGCTAATTATTTATTAATTTAATTTATTATTTATTAACGCAATAGTTACTGAGTTAGCAAAATAGCTTGTAAAATATGAGACTGATGTTGGCTTTGACGTTGTTTTTTTTTTTTTTTTTATAAAATTGGAAATGGTTGCCGGGCAGTCTGGGCTTGTCATGCTCACTCAAATGTCCTGCTGGTGGTGGCGTTGTGTGTCGGGTCTTTTTATTCCCTACAACATGGTTGAGTAGACAGACGCCGATACACACCTCATGCTCGTGAACGGGTGCTATCAGTTGGGACTGGTCGGCTCATACATGTTATGGCAACCTAAATTGGTTTTAGTTATTTCCTGTCTGCATAAATCATACGTTTCACATCGAACTGCACCAGTCTCATATTGATATTACATTACACACATAAATCTTTGTAAAACAAAACCAACAATTTTGTATTTAATTTAAAAGAGTATCTATGGAGTTTCTTGCCGGTTCTTCTCCATAAGACCTACCTTTTGGAACCGTGCAACTAAATTCAATTAAATATGACAATTCAAAAGCACCTGTATTGGTCTAATTGAAATAAATGATTTGATTTGATTTGATTTGAACCAACGAAAAATCAATAAACTTTAATAATATAAAAGCTACTTACATCAGTAATGTTACTCCGTATGTAATGTCCACTGTGCACCAAGTTGTCGATTTCATCCAGTTTTTCATTACCACCGAAGCTTAATTGCAGAGACACTAGACAGTATTTGCCTCTAACCGCGCCATCTATGCTGAGGCATTCGTCATAGTCGCCGTATTGGTTTCCATTGCCGCTTAGGATGCCTGACGGGGGCTTCGCAGTTGCGTCAAACACTGAAACAGAAATAAATCGTCAAAGTCGTGAACAGAAAATGACGAAAAAAACGCTTTATTGAACTAGTGGGGCAATACCCCTACACACGCAAGTTCCGGCAGCGTGTTTCAGCAGTCTTATTTCGGTTAAAAGAGAGAGACAGAGCTATGCTACCTGTGAAGTGCCATCTTTCTCTTATCTCTCATGGTTTTTTGATCTCAATAATATTTTTTATTTTTATGAAATTCACTGGCTACAATTCCGAACTTTCCAAATAGTATCTCGTCTTTACGCTTTTTTTATCTCTCAGCGCTACAAATGGGCAGTATCACTGCTTAACCCTTTGGGGAAAGGGGCTTAACGACGTTTTATGTCATCTTTTGTCATTAAGTGTGGTGGTAAGCACCTCCCGACCTCGGGTAAAAAAAGGACTTTGTCCTATATTACAACTACAGGTTGTTATTTTATTTAGTAAGTATACTATACTGGGTATAAAACTTCATTTTATAGATTTCAATAAAATCATATTTTTTAATCCCGTTAGCAGACCTCTCATTTCATCGAGAAACTCAAGCATGCAGGTTTTCTCACGATGTTTGCCTTTACCGTTTAAGCATGTGATAAATACGCACATAACTTAGAAAAGTTAGCGGTACCTTTGATATTTCAGTCCACTGGTCACACTACTAGGAAGTAGTGTGACCAGTGGACTGAAACCATGATTAAATTATATCAATATGCAGTGATAAAATCTGTTACAAGAAGTATTATTTCAATGTCTAGTATTTGCGTAAGTGTATGAAAACTTTAAATGGTTTTAGTTTACGTGTAGGTATTAAGCTGTATCAAATTTCGTCAGGTGTCGATTACTCATTACCGATTCATGTTTAAAATATTGTATCAAGTCGTGATTGTGAAATATTAATTAATGTCACCGGCATGTCAATGACCTTTATGAATTATAGTTTTATTGCAAGGAGGAAACTTGTAAATCAATCCAAAATCGAGTAGTTTTTTTTAAATTCGATGTCTATTATACTTTGAGGGTTCAACAGTATGTATTGATTTAAATAGTAATACCATATTGAGAACTATGTAATAATTAAACTACTTTTAACAGACTTTTTAAATTAGAAGTTTCTTTAAGAGATTTTTTTTTTCTAAAATTCGCGTAATTACTACACGAAATCAATATAAGAAAAGATTGCAGTAATAAATCAAAACGATCAACATCTCAGTCTGCATGTGACCATGGGATGCTGAAACGGAAGGTATTAAACAAGATCAATATATCGTGTAAAATATTTGTTATTTGTTATAAAGTACTAACTGTATGATCAGAATCGTATTGTCAAAATAAATTATACTAATAAAACATGCTGTGATACGAAACCGAAATAAAAAGTGGAAAAATATTGCAATAAAGCTTTATTGAATGAAATATTTGCAGTATATGACGTCATTCATGTCAAATGCTGGAAATATTTAATTCTTAGCGAATTATAAAAGTAGAGTTATGGTAAAATTGGAGAAATACCTACGTTTTCTTGAATTCAATTTACTTTTTAGTTGCGTTATTCTTTAAACTATAATTTAATTTTCTTATTTTTAGTAACATATTAAATTGATCGGTTGCAATTTATCATGTAATTTGTTAACTGTTTTTTTTTTAATCCAAGCCTTATATCAATGTGCATTTTTTAAATTTTATTATTCTTGATATTGGTTAAAATTACTAAAATATTTCGTTACACAAAAAAAAATCATTTTCAAAACAAACTTTCCACCATCATATTAGAGTTTATTTTCGAAAACGTTCTTGTCCGAGCGACTTTTACAAACGCCAATCTCGCGGAACCTTGTATGTCAAATGTCACTGGTGAAATGACTGCGGCCAGTGAATACGAAATGTTCGGGCGTACATTCAAGGATCGAGCCGATGTCGTGACTGGAATGTGCAAGTGCAGGAGTGGAGAAAAATTGTGTGTTTGTAGACAGATAGACGCAGCCCGCGCTTGATTCGGTTTAACGAGAAGCGTAGTCTTAAAAGACCCATCTAGTATTATTAAGCTCATAATTTTATTTATTTATTTATATGTATACCATAACTGTCGCATTGGTCTAGTGGTCGTAAGTGTGACTGCTGAGAAAGAAGTCAATTTCCAGGTCGAGAAAAGTGTTAAAGATAAAGTGGGTTTTTTTTTCATTAAATTCTCAGTAGCTGCTCTGAGTTTGAATTCGTACCTGGTTGGTGGCAATAGGCTCCCTATGACATGGGACCTAAAACATACCGGCAGAAAGTGGCTGTACATTAGAATGCCTTTGCTTAACAGTTCAGGGACGACAGGCGTGATAGTAAGTATGGACAGGTCAACTCAAAGCTGCACTGGTGCTTTCTTCAAAAGGCCATCTCAGACTTTAACCTACATCGTCAGGCTCACATAATGTAACCAAAATGTTTGGACTTTAAAAGAGACCATGATTCTCTGAGTTTGTTTCGGCTTTTCTTCTCAGAGGTCGTCAGTTAGGAAATGCTGATGTTAACTAGATACTAAAAAATATCTTATATGACTTGTAAAAGTGTCTTTAAAAAGATCTATTTACAGAAATAAACAATCAGTCATTCATTCGTCATTCAGTAGGTAACTATATGTATGATTTATCTGTATTGCTAGATACACTACAACTTCGCTACTTTTACTCCGTTGAAGTTAATACATGAACGCCGACTATAACGGACTACGTACTTGACCTTTTTGAGGGTCCTTACCAATAAGGTGTGTCCTTCTAGGCCGCCATTCCCGACATTTCTACTGACATTCACTTTATAAATTCCTTTTGTTAATCTCCTTTCGATAAAAACTGATATAATACTTCTTTTTATTAAAAAACCGGTCAGTCACAAGTTCCTGTATTTGTATAGGATAAGTAAAACGTTAATGTTATTAAATGCTCATTGTTTTAATGATCCCAAAGTGAATGTTGTGAGTAAAGACTTGGTTTCAACTTCTGGGATACAAAAGCGTAATGTAAGTATCGGTTTTTTTACCAATTGTTTAGTAGCAGCTTGCAGTTTAGATTCGTTGAAAGAAAATCTCCCTTTGTAACATGAAAAGGAAATTAATAGAGACGTGTAACCTCTTCAATATCAAAAGTTTAAACAAGGATTGGAGGTATGCAAAGGTTTATCGTGGTATTCGATATTATTTAATTCCGCAGTTTCGTATTCTTTACGACTTCCATGGTCATGGTCGCTCTACCCGTTGTTGCGTACCTTTGTATGCGTAAGAAAAAAAAACAAAGTTACCCGAATCGTCTCAAATACAAGCCCACTTTACTGTAATTACAGTTCAACAATAACGTAATAAATAAACATCAAAAACAATAATAAACTGTACGTTTCCTTGTTATTATCTACGTAGCTTAAGATTCTCCGTGTCTTCATGTGTAAACCATAAATAATGTTATCACATGTCTATCAAATGGAGTCATAACCAAGAATCATAGCATATTGTTCATTAGTGTAAATAATTCGCATGTCCTTGTGTACATACAGTTCATACTTTTAGAATAATAGTCACCTCAATGCTATTGGGAATAATCGCCACTGGTACAGGTTATACCAGTGTCGTCAGAGAGAAGAAAAATGTATTTACATATTTGAAATAGTTTCACTTTACGATTGGTACAATCGGCGCCTGTCTTAGAGTCGTACACATCAGACAAAAAGTGGGAAAACCACTTATGTACAAAGCCGAAACAAATTAAAAAGGAACATTATTAAAAGCTGTGATACCCTAGTGGAACCAATGGATTGTGATGTCAAAGGTCCTGAGTTCAAACCTAAGCTTAATAAATAAATAAATATTCCTGGACATTATGACACAGCGCCATCTAGTTCCGAGCTAAGCATCGAGGCTTGTGTTACGGTTACTAGTCGGTTGATATACTACATATATTCTTATTTTTTTGTAAATACATACATTAAAACAATGTATAATACATAGAAACATCCATGACTCGGATAGAAATGTTTACTGACACTGACTTTTTGAAGGTACATGCATATTTATTACATCTTATTCTCTATTACATCAAACTATGAAGGAAATCATCGCGAAAAAGCCCGAATGCTTCAGAGATTTTTTCGATGGTGTGTGAAGTCAACTCTCAGTACGCTAACGTGGTAAACTATAGCCAAATCTCTCTCAAATGAGGAGACACGTGCCTAACAGCGGGATAATGATAAAACATATAACATTTTATTTTTATTCATAGGACAGACAGAGGTGAGCAAGTTATATTATTTACAATTGATGACGGTATTTATTTATCAAATTGACGCATCTCAATTATTTCTTAGCTATTGTGCTTTACAATAGCTTGGTCCCTCGAGTCGGGCAAATCCTGTGTAGTGTTAATTCTTTAATGATTTCATTTCTTTTTACATCATATTGACGTAATATGAAATTTTTAAACGTCAAAACTTAAACTTGGTTACACTAGTGGTCACTAGCGCGTCTGTCAAGTGTGTATTTTGGGGGTTTCTGTTTAGATTTTTTTGGCGAAGCCCAGTTAATGGTATTAGGGTCGCGCTTTATATGGGACTTAAAATAAACTGGCGAACTATTTGTGTATAAGCAATCTGCTTGACCCTTCAAGGGATATAGATATAGTGATATTTATATATGTATTTAAATACTCAAGGTCACTTAAAAGACGTCACCGTTTTAATTTCAATTTACCAGTGTTGGGTAACGGATGTTTGTCGAAACGTGCGATTTGGGCGATTTTCGTACAAGATTTACCTTATGGACTGATTTGTAAGCGATGTGCGTGTGACTCGCCGGCTCGGACTACTGATTGTCTGGTGCTTTGTGTCAATGACACGTGATCTAATCTTATTTTAAAGCGTCCAGTTTGCACTCATAAGAATAGTATGTACGATTTGAAGCGAGATCTTTGTGAGTATTGCAACTACAGTTAATCATGTTGTGTATAGTTCATCATCAACTCATTATTGTCCCATTACTGGGCACTCTCCTGGGTCTCCTCTCATTTGAGAGGGATCAGGCTATAGTCCACCACGGTAGCCTACTGCAGGTTGGCAAACTTAACAAGCCATCGAGAAATTTTCTCAAGCATGCAGATTTCCTCTCAATGTTTTCCTTTACCGTTTGAGCATATGATATATTACGTACATGACTTCCGAAAAGTCAATGGTGCGTGCCTTGGGTGAAGTCGAGACCTTTGACATCTCAGTCGATTGGTCACACCACTAAGCTACCACAGCTTACTACGTTGTGTTGTGTATACTTAATCATCCCTTAAAAGGACGAAAAGAAGGGTGGAAGTTTGCAAACGGAATTGATAATTTCTCAAAAGAATGTAAAAATATTAAATACGCAGACGAACTACATTTTTAAAATATTTATGGCTAATCGTAATTTATTTTTAGTCTGTTTTTTTATTAACTTATGAGTGATTTGGGAGGTCCAGTAAATGATTTTTTTTCTATGGACATAATATAATACGAGTTTTACTAATCACTTATTACTACACTTAAGACGTCGATGGTAATGGATAACGATTTATAAAGGAATGCCATTGCCTGATTTATTTGTTACTAAATTTTGACATTTCATAAATGATCTACGTAATAAGTTCAGCTGTTTGTTTTTTTTAAGTATTGTCACTTGCTAATAATGTCAATGTATAATGTCTGGTTCAATGGTTTAGTGGTGGTAAGCGCAGCCGTTGAGCGTGTGAGGCCTCAAGTTCGAATGTCACGTCGAGACAAGTGTTATTGGTTTTTTTAATTTAAGGTCTTCGCAGCACTGGTATAGTGGCATGTGAAATGGTGTGTGACATGAAGAGTCTGGTTGTTTGAACGTACTAATTAATAAAAATAATAATTAGTAGTACCAGAACTAGCAGTTGGATATGAAAATAACCTTTGCAGATTTTTTACACTTACACAAATATTAGATATTGAAATAGAACTACGTTGGTCTATTTGTCATGAGGAATGCTATAAAGGATCTGAACCGTCGGGGATAATTCAATATTTATTTACGCGATAAAATCCGTAAATCCTTATTCAAAATATTTTAACGTCTGATAGCTTAATTTTTGAAGGTTGTAACACTATTTAACATTACGTTACTACCTTTCTAAATCGCGAGAGAAATCATTGGGCAAGCTTGTCTATTTTCTGCGAATATTGACTTAGCAATTTCGAGGTGATTCACCTGCATTTTCGAATAAAATATGTAGAAATTATATTAATCATTTATTAGACAGCTATTTTATTCGACACACCCAGATTAGACTCTAGCCATATAAATGTCATCACTAAATTTTAATTAAAAAAAAAAACATTGCAAACCGGTCTGTCATGGATTTGGTGCTTTTTGTTTTAAAATGAGATAACAACATACCGGTTTATTGTTTTTGAAATTGATGTCGTGTTAAATATAATAAGATTCGTCGCATATTCGATAAATGTTTTTCTAAATCACTAGGTGGTAAAAAACCTTACAACCCACCTAGTAGTAAACAGTCACCGTAGCCGATGGCCGTTTGCAACACCAGAATTGTCGCTCACGCGACGCCAACCCTGTGAAAACCGTTACACTCCTTTTTTGACGAACCCCAAAAAATGCGTTTTATGTTTCTTAAAATTGGACAGTTACCTACTACAGGGACAGGAAATGCATTTTCCATACTGTCAGAGTACACAGGTGCACACTCCCCGAACGAGCTCATGATGGTAGTGATAAAAATGAGTATCCACTGGTTTGCTGTTCAAAATTAGCCCACAAACAGCGTAAATACAGAGCTTGCCAACTATGAGTGTTAGCTACACTCATAGTTGGCAAGCGAGAACTTATCTACTATCAAAGTATTAAATAAAACCACACCTTATTCCGCCTCGTCACTTTCTGTCCGGGTCTACTAGCAGACCCCTATTAGAACCCTGGTCTTCTGGACCGCACCTTAATATGGAATCGCATCATCCCTATAGATTTGAGGACTCCTTTAACGAGCAGCGCACTTAAATAGTGGCCGTTGGAATCGCAGAGAATGTGTTAACTTATCCATGTGTCATGTGCAAGGCTCCTCAGAATTTTGAATTTGGGCTTTCAAATCTCTTGAGCTTGAGATTTTTTTTAACAGGTTGGAGTAAGCTTCAAAAGGTACCGCTTCTGGGAAATAATTCGGAGACTATAAAACTCTTAACTAATCACTAAAACAATCGTGTGGTCACTATCATGATATTAAGAGAACTCGTGGCTTCTTAAGAAACCGACTTCGGACCCCCGGTGAAACTGATAGGCATAATAGAAAAGACAATTTGTAACAGTTCCGTTTACAACTAGGTAATTTAAATGAATACAACAGTCATTAAGCAACTGCATTAGTTGATGTTTGGTGAATCAGTTTGTATGATTCTATATCCGTGAAGCGGTAATTGCCTTACTCTACAAGGCACTGGCCCTATTTATAAAAAAAAACCAGGAGTATAATTGCTAGCTAGCCAATATAATGTTGTGATTTAGGGTGATTTCACGGTTTAGTCATGATTAAAAGCGAGAGAATAAAAATATACGATCATACGTGGTCAACAATGTTTATTAGATGAGTACAAATTTGTAAATTACCCTTGGTATGAACCCTCATTGTGTAGTTAATATATGATTGGCGAAAAATAAAACAAAAATCCAATTTCGCAGACCAATAGCGATGGTACTCAACTCTGCGTTTTACACTTTCCAGGCTAGTGAAGTACAGGCAGTACCGTATTTGAGAGCTACTTGAAATTGAATAGCGCTTGGGTGTAAGTATAACTATCATGACCAATGAGTAGATGAGAGCTGCAGTAGCCTAGTGGTTTGACCAGTGGACTGGGATGTCAGACTGGGTCTCGAGTTCAAACTACGGACTTTTCGGAAGTTATGTGCGTATTTATCACATGCTCAAACGGTGAAGGAAAAACATCGTGAGGAAACTGCATGCTTGAGAGATTTGTCTCGATGGCATGTGAAGTCTGCCAACCCGCAGTAGGCTAGCGTGGTGGACTATAGCCTAATCCCTCTCAAATGAGAGGAGACCCGTGCCCAGCAGAGGGACGTTAAATGAGTTGATGATGATGATCATGATGATGATGATAAAAAAAGCTGTGATAGCCTACAGCTGTGATACCGGTGGACTGTTAAGTCAAAGGTCTCGAGTTCAATTCCAAGGCTACTGACTTTACAAAATTACGTGCGTATTTATCATAGACTCGAACGATGAAAACCTCGTGAGAACCTGAGACAATTTTATCGATGCCGTGTGAAATCTGCTTAATCGCACTAGGCTAGCGCCAAATCCCTTTCAAATGAGAAGAGACCTGTGCCCTGTGCCCTGTGCCCTGTGCCTTTGCTTAATTTTTTATCGAAAATTGGTTCCTGATGTAAAATAATGATCGAATTAAAATGCTAATATTATTAGGTAGGGACCTATTTATAAACCTGTTTATTATGCAACTGGTTTTGTGTTTTAATGTAAAAATCACGGATATGTTTTTATTAGTATTATTATACTTTTTAGCGTTCATCATGCGGAATGTTTGAAGATGAGCATATTTTGTTATCTGGAACTGGTTTAACTTGATTTAACTTGAAGATTGACTTCTAATTGGCGACAAAATGTGTTACAATATATGTATTGAATCTACACCTGTTTCTTTAGCCAGAATCGATATTTTAATTTAAGTGCCTTGTGTGTCAAATTTTCTGGTAGTTTTATTTTATTTCAAGTTAGAATATTTTTGTTAAAAATTGAATATTCTCGTCCCGTAATACATCCCCTTGACATGAAATCATATTGGCAAACTGATTTACAATAAATCAAATAGACAATAAATTGGTTTAGAATTACAACGCAAATGTAATATTCAATAAAAATCGTAAATAAATAAATGTTTCCAACGGTTCTAAGTTGATCTTATAAAGATGAATCGACAAGATACTCCTTAGGCACTCATTCATAAAAAATGTTCCCTTTCGATCGACACATGCGATGAAATCCATACTTAATATTATAAATGCGAAAGTGTGTCTGTCTGTCTGTCTCTCTGTTACCTCTTCACGCTATAATCGCTGAACCGATTTAGATAAAATTTAGTATAGAGAAACCTGAGTCTCGGGGAAGGACATAGGATAGTTTTCATCCTGAAAATCATCCCTTGAAAGGGGGAAAAGGGGGTGGAAAAAAAATTTCAAACTACGCAGACGAAGTCCCGGGAAAAAGCTATTAATAATAATAATAATAATCATTTATTTCCGTAAAACAATTTGCTTAATACATTTTCTTAGGTAGGTACTAAAATTAAATTAAATTACATCTAATTTATTTAATATACCTAAGAAAATGTTGACTAGTGGTCTCCACACTAGGACTAGCCTGTCTCGTGGAGACCTTGAGATCGAATTAACAAATGTGTTCTTCAGAAGTAGATAGGTACTGTATGATTATACAAAGAAAAATATTAAAAAGACTGTTGACATAAAAATATTATTATAGTGTGTGCGTGTATGGGTAACTGTGTGCGAGGGTGTGTGTATTGTGTGTGTGTGCGTGAGTGCGCGTGTTTATTGTAAATAATTTTTTTATGCTGTTTGTTCTAGATTTTAAATTAAATTTACCTACCAACGTGCCTTTATGAATGATTATGATATGTTATACTAATGAGCCAGCAAATAACGAGCAATTCTCGTGTCAGCACGTACCTACACAAATTGTTCAATGGAATGAGAGTTCGTTGCACTTTTGCACCTATAGCATTCTTTCCGCGAATGTAAACAAAACTTGGAACTTTGTGTTGCCTCCCATTACATTGCTAATTCATTCAAATTCCATTTAAATAACAGAATTTAATCATCATAAAGGCACCAGTATTGTTGGGATAGGACTTTATTCTACAAAATCAGCAATATTTTGAAAATTAAAGGTCTGGTTTATTAAAAATCAATAAAACATACTCTGTATTCTGCATTTTCCGCTGTATCGTGAGTGTGTATTATATAATTTATATATTCTAACAATAAGGTAGTTGGAACAAAATAATATCCTACATCATAAATATACTATTTCTTCTGAACGAATCTAGAATCGCTAGTACAAAAGACAATTGTTCAGCCACTGTACTGGTGGCTTTTATGTGTTACTGTGTGGCATGGTGGCTAAATTTCTTAAAATTTCAGAAACAGCAAAATAAATAAAACATCTATAGAACACATAAAAATATGATAATTTTATTTCTAAGATAAAATATTATTTGAAATTGAATTTACAGTATTAGATATGTACTAAAAAATTGTTGCTAAAACCTTATTTGCTAAAAAAAATGAAGTTCAACATAAAGAGCCAACGATGCAATTTGAATAAAATTATTTGCAAATAGTGAATAGAGCACATAATTCTATTATTGTAGCATAAAACTATTTTACACTAATTCTTAAAAATATCGAAATATGATAGTTTTGATACATATTCAGGTCACCGTAATTTGACGCTGGCTCATTTGTAAATACATACGAAGTGGACACATTTAGATTTTCTTATTTAACCATAGTTTTTGTGAAAGAAATATTTTGATTCAGGCCGGAATTCGAATCTGTGTCTAGTTGGTTGGTTGCACTGATTGTTTTGGCGAACTAAGCTACCAAACAGGCGAAGTAAGATTTCTAATTAAATAATAATAATAATAACTAGTTGGTTTGGTTGATATACTACATATATACTTTTTTTTGTAAATATATACATATTATACATAGATACATCCATGACTCGGAAACAAATGTTTACACTCATCACACAAATATTTGTCCCTGTCGGGATTCGAAACCGGGACCCAAAGCACAGAACCATAGCACAGTGTTAACTACCGCTGGACTAATTGGGTCGTCTGTTAATTAATGATAAATTCTAAGCTATAGTCTTTTATTAGGATATTAACTGTTTTACTGCTGAGTAAGTTCAGGTCTCCCAAGAGTTAAAGGAATCTAAAACGCTTTTTACTGGGTCGGCAACGCGCAAGCGGCATCTCTGGTGTTGCAAACGTCTTTAGGCTACCGCAACTGCTTATTATCAGACGGGCCTTAAGGTTCTTTGTAGGAGGTAGGGCATAGCGAGATTTCTCGCTCAAATTGAGCTGCCCGACTGGGGATGTACCTCAGCCTTACAGAAGACCGCAGTGAATCAACAATAGTTGTCTTCCTGCCAGTGAGTAAGGTTACCAGAGCTCATTGGAGGAGTGACTATTCTGACAGCATGGGAATTCCGTTTCTGTCAGTTCAGTAACTCCCTATTTTAAGAAACCTGAACGGTTTATAAGGGGTTTGGCAACGCATTTGCAAGCCTCTGGTGTTGCAAATGTCTATGGGCGGCGGTCATCACTTACCATCAGGTGAGCCGCCTGCTCGTTTGCCCCTTATCATCATAAAAAAACCATAGTGATTTGAAAAAAACGTGCATAGTACCCGCAAACGGCGTGTTTTAAGATCTTTAAAATCAGGAAGCTTGATTTTTAATTAAGATATTCAATGCGTTCATTGGTAGATATTATATGGACATAATATATTTTAATGCTAGACTGGATATTAATGTGTTTGTGAAATAATAATGTAATGTCTTGCTATTTTAAAACGTGTGTCAACAACCACTTGTTGCAATGCAGTGGTGACAAACAGTAAAAGATTTAAGAAAGGTTTTTTTTTTTAAATAATCATAACAGCCTCTATGAATGACGTGGCTCTTAAATATACACCTGCTTTTTCTATTGACGAGTGAAACAGATGGCGCTATATTTGAGCCAAAAAAAAATACGTTGCGATTTAGTATTTGAGATTTAGGCTAGTAATTTTAGTTAACTGCCTAGTGGTATGGTAGTTGTAAGTGTGTCTGCTAAGCAAGACATCTTGGGTTCGATACCCAGTCTTAGCAAACTGCCTGGGAATCGAACCCAACATATCATAATTGAACATATGAATTAAATCATGCACACACCTGGATAAACCAACTAAGATTCCTACAAAGCAATAAAACCAGCTAGATTAAAAAAAACTTTTATATATTTCTGTTCGTTTATTTAATTGATTAATTATGTCATTGAACTATCAAACTCAAAGACAAAGTCAAAGTTCTTTATTGCTTCATGTGTAAATAATACATAGGTCTTTAAATTAGGTATACAACAACATGAAACCCTGTCAGGGCACAGCATAGTAATACTAAATCACAAATATGTAGGTATGGAATAAAATAAAAAAATATTAACATAAATTATAATAACTAATATTAAACAAATAATTCAATTTAGTTCGCTTTTAGTAAGTTACGTGAAATAAGTTCTATGCCTCGTATAAAGAACATTAGTTTTGTAAAAAAATCACTATTGATTGCCCCTAGGCACTTTTTTTACGTATTTACCTTTGCAATTGCCTGGTATTCACAAAAAAACATTAATTAAATTAAACTTCTCTTAAGTCACTAATCAAAAGTTTTGTTTTGAATGGCGATTTTTAAAAAGGCGCCCAAAAGTATCTGTATGTCAGTATAAAGTTCTAGTTGACATGTAAATAAAAATATAGTACGAAATCGGAAGTAATTAATTCAATAATTATTTCCCTTTAAGGTAGGTAGATGCGCCGCAAATTCTTCATGCGAAGCCAGGCTGGGTCGCAAGTTCAATAAATTAGTTTGGGTTAAACATATATTTGGCCTTTTAAAACCTGATATTCAAATAACAAGATTTAAATGGAGCTAGTTTAAGAGTGAAATAATAAATTGAATAATAATATTTTATCTATGTAACGTTGTATTTTATGATAGCAATGACATTTACCAAACATTTCGTTATAATAATTTACTTTCATCCAAAGAAGTGTCCTTGAAGTAAATTCAAGAGAACTTTACTTTAAACACTTAAGAAATAAAAATCAAAAATGTTGTCAACAAAATTCTTTTAAGTTCTCTTTGTACGAAAAACATTTCACATTTTATTTAAAATAACAGCGTCGCACGGAAAACATACGTATTTAATAAATATTAAAAAAAACATCCGAGAAATACGGCAATCGTTTTTGTGGATTATTATTTGTTCACAAATAGCAATCTGTGAACAATTATGTATCCTTGAATAATGTAAAGGATTACATTACTGAAAATTTCATACGAATTATTAATTGATTTAAAAAAAAATTTAGCTTTCTAATGGTGAAAAAAATATTCAGATCGGTTCGGAATCTATGCATTTGCAAACAAACAAAACATCTAACCTTCCCTTTCTATAAAATTAGTGTAGAAGTACGGATGAAAAGTGATATA
The DNA here is from genome assembly GCA_905163465.1 of Craniophora ligustri. NCBI lineage: Eukaryota > Metazoa > Arthropoda > Insecta > Lepidoptera > Noctuidae > Craniophora > Craniophora ligustri. Next base: position 3,517,435 of record LR990960.1, read on the forward strand.
TTATTAAAATAAATCTGTTATATTTCGTTTTGCAAAAACAAGCGCATGCTGATTTTATTTCGTAATGTAGGTAGAACGAATTGCAAATATAAAAAGTTCTAAAACCCAATAATACCTGTTAATTAATTACAATATTATTAACCACCAAATTATTACAACACGCAAAAATATTTTAATGGGAATACTTGAAGAAAAATGACGTTGCTATCAACGAGCGGATATGCTGATAGACGTATTTCGTATTTGCAATTCGGATATAAATATATTTCGGAATTCGATGATTTAGTAATTACGAAAATAATAACTGGTGATTAGTCAGCTAGATTTCTTATTTGCAATATTTTTGATGCAGATTAATTGCGATATTTTTTTATTAATGTACCCTAAAAGTTAAAACTTAATTTATTCATATATTAATAATGTATGGTAATATTTACTTTTGAGGGCCCATAGTTCCAGTCGCTCCAAGCTGTCCAGGTAAAGTTGGCTATCCCGTCTGCACTGGTCGCTCGTCCCGTTACTAGGCACCACAATTTTCGGGAACCGATCCCACATTTCCACAATATTAAAACGTCCATCGTTGTCAGAACTTTCATTTTTCGCGGCTAATTTTAGTATCGTACCATTTAGTATACTGTCGGTTAGTAAACTTTTGTCGGATAGTGTTAATTCGATGCAATCCCGCGCAGCGACGGTTGCGATCGCGAGGAGCAATACTGCGCATGCGCGCGGCGCCATGATGTTACACTGTATGACGGCCGGCGGACAATCCGCGGGTATATCTGAACCGATCTGAGCGTATGTACTTGTAACTATAACCCTATGTCAACGTGTCGGACAATAGCGTTGGGTAATTTGTTTTTAATTTACTATATTATTGTTATTATTCTTTGATAATCCCTTTTGTCATTTTCTAATCAGGTGATAAAAATTATAACGTCATCTGACGTTTGACAATTGGTATCATTAATGACGTATAATTTAGGTGGTGGGTGGGTCCCGTTTGACAATTTTGTCAGTTGACGTTTATAACGATCTATTTTTAAATTTTGTTGTGACGTAAGGCGATGAAGAAGTTGACATTTGTATACAGTTGTATACATATACCGAGAGTACAATATTTATATATTTTTTTGAAACAGAGGACAGACTTTAAGCCAGAGTTCTCGCCCTAAACTCACCTACAATCTTATATATAAAAATCTCGTGTCACAGTGTTTGTCGCCGAACTCCTCCGAAACGGCTAGACGGATTATTATGAAATTTTATATGTATATTTGGTAGGTCCGAGAATCGGTCGTAGGTTATTTCTTACACCCCTAGGTGATAAGGATGACACCAGACTTTTTTTGTATTTTTTTATGATTTGGCATTAAAAATACTTGCAACCCTAAATTTTCACTCGTCTTCCACTAACTTCTATAATGTGGCAAAACACGTAGCTGGGTTAGCTAGTTTTTTTATAAAGTTCTTAGTAACAGCTCGTAGTTTGGTTTTGTTCTCATTTAATGGCAATTAGATCGCCCCATAGATAAATTTTAAAAAACCTATATTGAAAGACCATGGACAATGTGTAACATTAGTGCATCTTGCAAACTTATTTAATTTATTTTATTAATTCGTTTCAAATGTTATGTCATCCAAAATGAAAATAAAATGACTCGTTAAGTCACAAGAAAATGCATTAATCATAAACTTATATGCAATAAAATTTAAATAATCGAGAACATTTTTAAGACACATTGAATAAATAATAATTGAATCCTTACTAATATTATAAATTCAAAAGTGTGTCTGTCTGTTACTTCTTCACGCTATAATCTCTAAACCGTTTTAGATGAAATTTGGTATAGAGATAGTTTGACTCCCGGGGAAGGACATAGGAGTTTTCACCCGGAAATCATCCCTTAAAAGGGGAAAAGGGGATGGAAATAAAATTACTAATTTTACGAAGACGAAGTCACAGGCAAAAACTTGTACTAAATAATCCATTCGCTTTGAAAATTATGGAGGGAAGGAGGTGTGAATCCCTCCATTTGAAAAGGAGGATCCTCCTACCAGGCGAGGTGTTGTGCCTGGCGGGCTACTGCCCAACGGTTGATGTTGGGTGGTTGTATATATCCAATTTCGCGTGCAAATGTCACTTGCGCGATGTAGGATTAGTAGTTCGAATGTAGCTAGATAGATGTCGCTACAAAATAAATAATTTTTTTTTAAGAATCGCAGTCTTAAATAAACCAAGGTCGTTATGGTTACATTTCTCTCAGATTTATATTTAAATGCATTTTATTTCTGCATTTTGGTGTTGTAAAAATTAATTTGTTTTTATATGCATTGATATTACATTACAAATTAACATTTTACAGGTTAGGAAATCTGATATGATGTATTGGAATAAATAAAATATATATGTTGTAGTTCATGAACTTTGGTGAAATAATATCAACTAAGAAACCTGTTAGTGGTTTTTAAACGTATTATTCTGTATTACTGGTACATGAACTTCAATTATAAGAGATTTTTATGCACTATATCTTACCATCACGCTCGTTTTATCAAATGGGTATGCAGAAATATATTGATGTACTTTAAGTTTGTATTTATATGTCACTTATTTGTTACATTATAGAGATGCATTAAATAACTACGTTTAAAATTTTATTAAGGTACTACGAATATATTGATACTATTATTATTGAATTCCGAAGTTTCGGATCTATCACAGAATCCATGGTCACTGGCAGACTGAGGTGTTTAGATGTTATAATAACATACATATTAATATGAAAACGTTATTTTATTTGATTGTATTGCATAATATTCTCGTAATTGTATTACTTACAGTTACGAGAATCAATCTGATGTTAATATTGTAAATATAAATTGCTTGTCAGGCGTTTCGAATTGTGCACTAACTGTCAATCATGGATATACATATTATAATATATCAGCCTATTGCCGTCCACTGCTGAACGTAGGCCTCCTGCAAAGAGCGCTAACCATCCCGGTCATGGGCAGCTCGCATCCATCCGCTGCCAGCCACCTCCTTCAAATCATCGGCCCATCGTGTCGCAGGTCGTCCTACACTACGTTTGCCCAAACGCGGTCTCCACTCTAACACATGTCTGCTCCATCGGCCGTCCGTCCGTCTGAGGTTCAAGGGTGACAAAATAATGATATTTTATAATATGATTTATGAAAATACATGTTTTTTCTTAGTATTCATATTCAATTTCATGATATATTACACTACGGGTTCCAAGACAGTTTAAATCTTTCCCCTGAGACACGTCGGGTTTCACTGTCTAACTATTTTCTGGGTGGTAGATCTATTGTTGATCCTGGCTTACAGGAGTTGCAGTAGTAAGGACTTAGGGTGGCGGGCATGTCCTGAGTCCCAACAAAACAATGAGAAAGTTATTGGATAATACATATATCTTACTCATGAAAAATGCCAACCATTAAATATTTGAGAGTATTTTTTTAGTAATGTATCTCTAACGCTGGAGGGACGGGAGCCACTATTAAGTTTATGGACTGCTGCGAGCTTATTATTGAACCACGAGCCCCCTCTTCTAGTATATAAGCGTGGCTAAATACTGGACCAATACAGTTTGATATTTTGTTCAAAATACTATTAAGCTTCATTTATAGTGTTACTTCTTTCGTTATAACCTATAACTCTTTATACGTTGAAACGAAGAGTTCAATGACTTACCGCGTATTTATTTTTCTTTTGAAAATTTGTTTGCATTCGTGTTATATTTATTATGAAACATTTTCACCTTGAAAATCGTCATAATGTGTTGCGAGATTTGTCAATTTTCGTGTCAATACAAACGATGTATGACCGAGACCTGAAAAAAATGGCTATGTGCAGTGTGTACTTAGATAAGTGACGTATATGCCAATGGGAAGACGGAGATAGCTGATAGTTATTTACTAACTTGCTGCCTCCCGCGGCTTTGCTCGCATAAAAGCTCGATATAAAAGTAGTCTGTGTTAATCCAGGTAATAAAATAAATATCATTCAAATTTGTTAAGCGGTTTTTGCGTGAAAGAATAACAAACACGACGACGACCTATGTGGTTTAGTGGTTCGAGTACCGGACTGCTGATCACGAGGTCGTGGGTTCGATTCCCACGGGACACAAATATTTATGTGATGAATATAAGTGTTTGTGTTCGTCTGGGTGTTGCCTATGTATTATAAGTATGTATTTACAAAAAAAAGTATATAAGTATTATATCCATTGTCTAGTACCCATAGTACAAGCTCTGCTTAGTTTGGGACTAGATGGTGCTGTGTAAAATGTCCCTGAATATTTATTTATTTATTATTTATTTAAAAATCCATCCATCCATCCATACTTACAAACTTTCGCGTTTATAATATTAGTAGGACGTATAATTGGAGGGCACGCCACGATAGTGGCGGTAAGACCCATCATGGAGGATTGGCTTGAGAGGCGCCACGGCGCCCTCAGCTTCCGGCTGACGCAGGTCTTGTCTGGGCATGGGTGCTTCGGCAAGTACCTGTGTCGCATAGGCCGGGAGTCATCGCCCGGTTGTCACCATTGCGTAGGTTGCCCCGAGGACACGGCGCAGCACACACTCCAGGCCTGCCCGGCCTGGACAGAGCAGCGCCGTGAACTCATAGCGGCAGTCGGCGGTGACCTCTCGCTTCCGGCCGTGATCCTATCCATGGTCGGGAGCGAGAACGCGTGGGATGCCGCCGCCTCTTACTGCGAGCAAGTTATGCGCGCAAAAGAGGCGGCGGAAAGGGAGAGAGAAATCACAACCTCTCTCCCGATCCGCAGTAGACGCACCGGGCGCCGGAGGGCGCAAACAGACCTCCGGCCTCCATAAGCTGTGGCCAGCGGGTGGGCGCGACTAGGGGAGTCCGCCGCCCGAACTGGTAATGGCCCCAAGTAGGCGGCGCGCGTGTTCGTCACACGTGCGCCTGCGCGGAGGATGCGAGGCGAGCTATGCCTCGCTCCTAGCCGGGGTCCAGCGATAAGAGCTGGACCGAAGCCCGCCGGGGTTGTGGTGCATGCTTTTGCGAATCCCATGGCCCCGGCAATAGGGTTAGTGGCGTTGACGGGTGCGGTTTTTTAGTCGGTAAACGCTTAAAGCGGAGTCCGACACACCCTGTCGCCTCCCCAGGCGATGGGACGGTCCGTAAAGGATTTTTCCGCACTTAAAAAAAAAACAAAAGGACGTATAATTGGGTTTCGTAATAAAATTCTCAGATTTTGGATTCATGCCTGGCTGATGGCAATAGGCTCGCCCCCTATTACATTGGACCTAAAACATAACCGCAAAATGTGTGTGTACCAGAATACACCTCTGTCTAACGTTTCAGGGATGATAGGCGTGATAGTATGAATGTGGTACTAATTTTTAAGTAGCCTATCAATATAGCCAGCACTATATTTGAGGGCTACTTAAAATTGAGAAGTGTTTGAGCATTTGGCCGTAGTATGGAACTTTATATCGACGACGACCCATTTAGCTCAGCGGTAGTTAACGCTGCCTGCTGTGCTATGGGTCTCGGGTTCGAATCCCGGTAGGGACAAATGTTTGTGTGATGAGCATCAACATTTGTATCCGAGTCATGGATGTATCTATGTATAACATGTATGTATTTACACCAAAAAAATGTATATATGTAGTATATCAACCAACTAGTATCCGTAACACAAGCCTCGTTGCTTACCACGGAACTAGATGGCGCTGTGTAATAATGTCCGGAAATATGTTCGGAAATATATATACTAACACATTAAAACCCCATTTACTATCCCTACTTGAGGGCTGGCTTTAGAGGGATGAAGCTACGTTCTACGAAATTGGTGGTGGTAGTGCGGGTTGAAATTTGAGATTCTCAGACTCAAAATATAATTTGTCCAAAATAGGTCAAATTTAATTGGCTCTTTTGAGTATCGACTAAAAAGACAGCTTCTAAAAAAGACCCTTAACGATTTTTAGTGTTTTGCTGGGACGAAGAAGCGGCGCAAAAACTCCCCAGCAACAAATATCAGTCTATTTATGAAATTATTGGTTCTATAATAATCTATACTAATATTATAAATGAGAAAGTGTGTCTGTCTGTCTGTTACGTCTTCACGCTATAACTGCTGAACCGATTTAGATGAAATTTGGCATAGAGATAGTTTGAGTCCCGGAAATCATTCCTTAACCAGGAGACAAGAGGGGGGTGGAAGTTTTTATGCGGATAAAATAACTAACTTTACGCAGACGAAATCGCGGGCAAATGCTAGTATATACTATTATAACGATTATTTAATTTTCGAACGTTATTATATATCGGTTAGTACACATAGTGTGTATTTATCACATGCTCAAACGGTGAAGGAAAACATCGTGAGGAAACCTGCATGCTTGAGAGAATTTCTCGATGGCATGTGAAGTCTGCCGACCCGCAGTAGGCTAGCGTGGTAGACTATAGCCTAATCCCTCTCAATTGAGGGAAGAACTTTGCCCAGCAGTGGGACATTAATGGGTTGGTGATATTATATATCGGTAGACAAGTAACTTGCACATTTACTCACGATTGTTTATTTGCTGTTTTAGTGTTATAACGAATGCTTCACTTGATATTCAGAAGTCGGAGGTGCGTGCATTAGACTCAAAATCGAGATTTGGGTGTTTGTCGTTAGAATATTGCTATAGCATTTTTTTTGTAAATACATATTATACATATGAATATTCTTGACTCAGGTAAAATGTCTATGCAATGTCTGAAACATTTGTTCTTACAGGGATTTGAACCCAAGATCGATACCACAGAGGGCTTATATCGTTACCGCAATTAAGCGAATATTATCCACTGAAATAAAATATCTTAAATATATTATTACGATATATTGATACCTAAAGTAATTAAGGAATCACCACCCGAAAAACACGTAAATCGTAAGAAATTAACCATTTTTTACAAATTACCTAAACTTTTTAAAATATTTTTCGTATTTTATTGTACTATCGAGCGAACTAATCTTAATTATTATGTTTTTCCTCATAGAAGTGAATAATTGTATTCTTTTTGAGTGAAATATATTTCTTAAACCATGTATTATTTTCATTCAACGTTCATGTTCACGGGCAAACTTTGTTTTACAACACTAGCCATAAAAGTGAGCCATTTAGCAACATAAATCGATTGACGAAGATAATAAAAAATACAACTTTTTTTTAACATTTGTTCGAGGAGCCACTTATTGTCTAATATGAAATAGCATGCACAAATGAATTAATGACTTTTAGTATGGTAATTAAGGCGATAATTGCGTAACGCTAAATTGTTGATTAATTATTGCGAGGGTCATATTTAAACTCACGTACTCAAATGAGGACGTATCTTAACAAGAGGAACCAAAAAATAAATCATAAAAAAGTTTTTAAGCTCATTTATTCAACTTTTATTTAGTTTCATCTAACCTTAATTATGCGATGTACATATACAGGGGTTTTTTTGAATATTTAAAAAAAAAATGGTTTTCTCCCATTTGGTGAATGTGTCTACAAATTCACCCACAAAAATTAAGGATATTTATATTTATAGGAATATTTATTTTATTCCTGGACATTATGACACACAGCGCCATCTAGTTCCGTGCTAAGCAACGAAGCTTGTGTTACGGATACTAGTTGGTTGATATACTACATAATATATACTTTTTTTTGTAAGTATTTACATATTATACATCGATATAACTCTGATACAAATGTTTATGGTCATTACACAAACATTTGTCCCTACCGGGATTCAAACCCGGGACCCATAGCACAAAAGGCAGTGTTAGCTACCGCTGGACTAATTGGGTCGTCAAAAATAATGTATAATAATCTACCACGTTTTTTTAATAATTAATTGAATTTCAAAGATTGATCTTTATGTATAAATATATCCGGATTTTATTACACAGCGCCATCTAGTTCAGAGATAAATGAACGTGTTAGGGATCGTTGATATAATATCACAAAATATGTATATCTTTTGTTATGTGAATACATACATATTTGAAATACACAAACTATTGCTGCTAGCAGGGATCGAATCTGGGAAGGTAGGTTTAATACCGCTGTATTAACGAGTCGCTTAATCTAATAGTTTCGCTATTTGAATTTCGAGATAAAAATCTTCCATCAAATAATTTCAGGTTAGAAAGAGAAAAAAAATGGGTAATAAAAATAGTAGGGTTTACTATTCTGGGTAAATCGGTCGTTTGGCGGAAAGCAAACGCGAAATAGTGCTTTGAAGCTAATATATGTATTTTATAGATAGCCATTTAATGCTCGAGTAGAATCTATATAGTGGTGATTACTGTATAGAGGAGAGCTTAACCATCAAGTGCTAGGGATGTGCAGATTATATCGATACGGTGATTCACATCGAATCCATATCGATTTATCGGTAATTAATAAAGCTGTTGAAAAAAATTAAATGCCGAATCGACGAAATGGATTTTGTGAAACCTTGAATTTGAAAGGTAACTGTTTTTATGTGAATTTATGATTATTCATCTTGCAATCTTTTTTTCGCAATAAGAATATCAACAGTAATTACTTTTTTGTATCTATCTAAAAGACAACCATTTTTTTTGTATGATGTTATAGCTCAAGATAATAGCAGTAGAAATGCATTTTATAAATGCCATAATATCGTTATAGTTTACAGTTAGCTAACTACCGTTAGTTCGTATAAAAAGTACCTTTTTAAGCAATTTTATCGCAGTATATTGATATTAATTTTATCTTTTATACATTAATCCATGACGACCCGATTAGGCTAGCGGTAGTTAACGCTGCCTTCTGAGCTACGGTTTGAATCCCGGTAGGGACAAATGTTTGTGTGATGAGCATCAACATTTGTATACGAGTCATAGATGTACCTATGTATATTAAGTATGTATCTACAAAAAAATATATAAATGTAGTATATCAACATTCTAGTATCTGTAACACGCCTCGTTGCTTACCACGGAACTGAATGGCGCTGTGTCATAATGTCCAGACATATTATATTTATTATTAATTAATGATGTTCATAGCCTCCATGGACACAGGCAGACTGCGTTGGGTGTCTTAATTTTGCTAACAGCTACCCTACATTTATACAGAACGAGTACACATAAGCACACACATAAACAAAACATAGAGAGTCAAACCTCTCCATGAGAGAAAGACTTCCCATCGCCAGCATAGGCTTTGAATCAGTAACCTCTAGATCATAAGTAATTTCAGGTCTAGGACCTGATGGGATCTTAAATCCAACTTAATAACAACTGTGCGTGAAAAGAATCTGGTAATAGGGTGTAAAAGATCCCACCCCGGACAAACTACACCAAAACAATACACCAAATGCACCTGTAAAATTATATTTATAAGTGACATGTTACATTTATATTTAACGAGTGAAATAAAAACATATTCTATTCTATTCTATTCATATCCTTTGGTCGTGCAGTTTTATGGATATTACTTATTATATGGATATTACTTGGATTTAAGGTTAAAGCTATGGTGGGGTTAAAAGCAGGTGGTTACGTAAATGTTTAGTAGGTATCAGTAATCAGTAAAAGGCGTCCCTACTGATTCTTTCACGGCTTTCTTCAGCAGCTGAAAAAACGACATTTTGCTTTGTGATTTAGTTGCCGAGCCTGCAAAATGATCACTGACTGACTGACTTCAACATGTTCGGCCAAAAATGAACATCATGGTGGGGCTTTGTCAGGGCGTTGGTTTAACGGGAAATGTCGATTATCATCAAGTTGTTTAAGCATGCTTTGAAGAACTTCGAGAAGATTCCGAATTAAATTTCATTTTATAATTAACGTTAATTCAAGTTTCATGACAGTTTAAATCATTCCCTGGGAATGGTCGGACTTCATCCCGGTTGTCGAGAGAGGAGTCGCAGAGAGAGTTAGAGTTGCTTGTCTGTCACGTAAAAAATAATCATTATCTCGGAATCGCTTCACTTGCTCAACTCCACTCGTCAGTCGTATATTAGGATCACATCTTTCTATCTCAGTATGTATTATAAATATTGTAGTAGTAGTGTTTTCTTCAAAACGCATACAAACTTTGACCGACATTATTGGAGTCATATTCTCTAAACTTAAATATTTGCACTACACATTTCATATCAGAGGTCGTCAGTTATAAAATGTCGGCACCATTTAAATCCTAAACAGAACTTATCTATAACTGGTAAACGTGTCAAAAGATCTATTTACAGAAATACCATTTATGTTTTTTTTATAAAAGCATTTATATACGTACTATACGACTGTTTACTTCTAGTTTAAGGCTTGCATTGTACGCTAAGTACCATATAAGATGCGCGTGCGTTTAGTGATTCGTGCCAAGTGTGAAGTGCGAAAACCGTGACAATGTAATGTCACGAGAATGTTTGTTTAATTCAATACTTTTCAAGGACGGATCTTTTAAGCTGCTCTCACATACACCTATCGTTTTCTGGTTTTAAAATTATACGTACTTACATACATTTCATAAATAAACTAACATAATATACCTACTATCATTCCTGTGTCATAGATTTGGAATTAGGGCAGTACTGGTGTACCCAATCTATGTATGTTTTGAGTCTCATGCAATAAGATGCGTGACTTTTACCATTAACCATTCGAAATTAATCTGGGGATAAAACCAATAACTTCACCTTTTGCCGTGGTTTGGTAGCAGTAGGCTAAGGAGCCACTGGATGATGGTGAGATTTTGATGTTAGAATCGCCTGATAAAATTAAAGGGCATCATTTATAGTGAATTTTAAAGTTCATTAAAATTGAGAACAGTTTGAGAACTTGGCCTTACAAGGATTTATCCCTATATGATCTTATTTAATCATAAGCGGATGAAATAAATATTTAATAAGACGAGCGAATAGAAATGTGTGAGAACTCTATTAAATCTTAGGTATCCCGCATTAAATATGTATTTCCATTTGTAATACCGATCACAAAAAGGGGGGTGTTATAACGTGACAGAACACGTGTGTTTCCGTGTTCCTTTCTGTTGCATTGGTCCTAATGTCCGATGTTGATTAAATGTTTGTTTTGAAAGATAACGGGAAGGGAATGTGTTCTCGGTTATGATAAAAAATATCTGTTCTACCGCATGCAGGGCAATACTGTCGGGGATATTGAGAATTCAAAATTTTATTTGCAATGGAAATGTTCGTAACAAAACCTTAATTACAATATCGTAAGACAGGATATTGGTCTTGGTTTGCAAGCTGGTTTAAAGAGAAAGTATTTAGTTCTAGGACATGTCAGTTTTCTTAAAATATTTTACTTCATCGTTATAAGTGTGTGACGTGTATAATGCGTCATGAATAATTGGCTTGATTTGAAGGTGAAGCGGTTGCGGTCGGAGCAAATATTTTGTAGGTACGGCCTGCAAATAGTTCCGTATCTGTGTATTTGTTTATGAGTTCTGTGTTTGTGATCGCAGCTATATGCATGGGAAATCGGCAAGAGCTCTTATAAGAAGCGTTTTCTGACGTTTTCAGGAGTATTGTATATATCCAGAACGAGAATTTTGTTTATTAAACAATATTAATAATTAGATTTGGCAGTTTGACTGTAAAAATGTTAAACAATTAGGTTTCTAAGTACCTACTTTATCTATATGTAAAGTTTTTCCCGTAAACTTTTTTCGCAACTTTTAGTAATGTTACTAAGATTTCAGTTTCATTCTTTTCAAAATAAATTAGATTACAATACAAAAATGTCAAAGTTCAAGATCCTATCCTGTTGACAATTGTTTTAGCATTGACCACGCGTTTCGAAAGAAATACTTGAATTAATTATCATATGTATAATAGATAATATGTGTTGGTGAACATGTGTGCCTAAACTAACACTAATCTGTGAAATGCATAACTAATATTATGAGTGCGAAAGTATATCTGTCTGTCTGTTATCTCAACACTTTAACCGCTGATCGTATTTGGAATAAAATTTGGCATGGACGTAGTGAATCTTGAGGAAAGAAGTAAGGAATAGTTTTTGTCCCGGAAATAATCTCTGAAAAGGGCGAAAAGGGAGGATGGAAAATTTGTATGCAGAATCGGTAATTTTTTAAAAGAGGAGGGTAGCAAATAAATAAGCAGATTGATGCAAAAGCGGATTAGATAAAATGACTCATGCTAGGCAGACGAAGTCGACGGCAAAAGCTAGTTGTGTTTAAACGATAATTGAAAAAGTAAACATTTTTTTAAAATTTGTTACATCTGTGGCATAGAACATAGGAAAAGAAAGATGGTGATGTATGATGATAAGCAATCTGTTTTGCCAGCACACTACAATTATGTCTTTCTTTCCTAGAACTTAAAGTCATGACGTTCTTTGAAAGCATAGTGATGTGATCAGTGAACTGAACTCCAAGGTCCTAATTTGGGTCCTAAGGCAACCAGCATTTGAAATTACGTGCGAAATTATGACATGCTGAAACGGTGAAGGAAAACATCGTGCCTGAGAGATTCTCTCGATGACATGTGAAATCTGCTGAGTCGTACTTGGTTAGCGTGGTGGACTATAGTCTAATCTCTCCTTACTTCATAACCTACTTCTCCTAACCCTTCTTACCTTGGGTTCAAACGCCAGACTGACTTACGCAATCTACTATTCATGCCGCTAGGCTAGCTTTGGAGTATGCATCAATAATATTAGTTATGCTGACAATATGGTATTGTTGAGCCCATCAATCCATGCATTGATAAATCTGCTTGCGATATGTGAAAGGTATGCTGAGGCCCACGGACTCAGACATAATATAAACAAAAGTAAAGTAAATGCTACCAGGATGAACCACAGTTGAGACTTTGCGGAAGCCCTTTCGAAGCAAGTCACTGTTTTCAAGTATCTGAACCACTAGGTTTTACGAAGACCTAAAATATAACATGGATATCGAGCGTGATCTCGTAGATTCGCGGGTTGCACGACTGAAGGAAAGGCTACGCTCTGAACAGTGTACTGTCAGTAATTTTATACATGCAGTCTGTGGGTTAACTATACTCGTAGAGCATACAGCGCTCTACGTGTTCAGTACAATAATGCTTTTAGGATGCTGATGGGGATGTCGCGCTAATGCAGTGTTTCTTGCACGTTCGCAGAAGCGGGAATATATGGCTATCACGCTATCATGCGCAAGCGATGCGCTTCCATCATGGGCAAGATACGCGTCAGCCCCGAAAACTATAGCAGAAAGGTGGGACAGGTCCATACTGGGATATTGGATAGCGTAGTTATATTATGCACTTCTTGGTAGATTTAAGTACTAACACTAGTTTTAAAGTTCTTTGTAGGTATACGAGCCAAACGGACTAGCAAGAATGCATTTTTATTTATTTATGCAGTCATAAGTTGAAGTAATAAACAAACAAAAGAACACGGAGTCTAAAGGGGAATTTGGATATGGATGTTCTTTTGTCCCTTCAAATATGCTTTAATAAAGCGTGACGATGGCATTAAAACTTCAAGATCATTCGTAGACAATAAGGACTTTGTCCATGCAAATAATGGACGCTTAAGTTTCTTTTGATCAACCCGTTAGCCTTCAAAAGTTCTATAGTATTTATCGTGTCACCCGGAAGGCGTCCAAAACGAGGCCTAATTTTTAACCAACTTAAAGGAAATGTTTGCTAAAAGGGCAATATTGCTTTGCATATAAACATAATTTGGTACGCGGTAATATCTTATAAGTACTATTTCCTTATCTCAACGCAATAAATAAGTCTTTCAATATTACTTAATCCTCCATTGATATACCTTATAACCAGGTTCCGATTAATGGGTGCAATATTTCGACAGGTAAAATAATCGATAATTTACAGAAATCAATCGACGGCCCAGAAGAGAGTTGGACAGCTGACAACACACAACAAGATGGTTGATAACAGCTAGTCGATATTACAAGAAAAATATTTTTTCTTTTTCAATTAGGACACGATTATCGGCTTCAAATCAAATCAAATCATTTATTTCAATTAGACCAATACAGGTGCTTTTGAATTGTCGAATTAACTTGAATTTAGTTACTCGGTTCCAAAAGGTAGGTCTTATGGAGAATAACCGGCAAGAAACTCCATAGATACTCTTTTAAATTAAATACAAAAATGTTGGTTTTGATTTACAATTATTTATGTATGTAATATAAATATGAGACTGGTGCAGTTCGATGTGAAACGTATAATTTATGCAGAAAGGATTAAATTACTAAAACTATGTAATTTAGGTTGTCATAAAATGTAAGAGCCGACCCAGCAGTCCCAACTGATAGCATGACGTGTGTATCGACGTCTGTCTACTCAAACATGTTGTAGGGAATAAAAAGACCCGACACACAACGCCACAAACAGCAGGACATTTGAGTGAGCATGACAAGCCCAGAATGCACGGCAACCGGTAGGCATTTTCACATTAAAAAGAAAAAACAACATCAAAGCCAACATCAGTCTCATATTTTACAAGCTATTTTACTAACTCAGTAACTATTGCGTTAATAAATAATAAATTAAATTAATAAATAATTAGCCTCCATGCGATGCATTGCATACGTGGCATACCTGTGTTTGTGTAGGTATATCAAAATATATGTACTCGTATGTTCGTAAACGCTCTGACTATTTAGGATAATAATCCAACTGTAGGGCCGCCATCCAGAGTCCCATTTAGTTTTATAAATTGTAATATTAATAATAGATGTATTTAGGTTTATTGTTTGTCTAATTGCTGGTGACTCAGGTGATGAATTCATTCATCACCTGAGTCACCACCACGGCTCAAGGTCCAAAATATAAATATCTACCATGACTTACAGACGCCTTTGAGTGTCTAGCACAACTTTTCATTCGAATATGATAGCTATAGTTTTGTTCCCAAGAGATTTCTAACTGAATCTCAGGGATGGCAATTTTGTATTATCTTGCCGTAAAGCGCGAGTAGCTGTGATAGCCTAGTGGCGTGACTAGTAGACTGTGAAAGCAAAGGTCTTAAGCTCGAATCCATAGATTATTTTTTAAAATTTTGACGACGTCTGTAATCTAGCGGTCCCGGTGTCGAAGCCGGTAGGGGCAAGTGTTTTTGTAATGAGCATAAATATTTGTATCCAAGTCATGGATGTATCTATGTATAATATGTATGTATTTACAAAAAAGTATATATTATTATGTAGTATATCAACCGACTAGTATGCGTAATACAAGCCTCGTTGCTTAACCACGGAACTAGATGGCGCCGTGTCATAATGTCCAGGATATTTATTATTTATTTATTACTTAAACTTAAAAAATCCTAGATAAATTGCAAAGGATGTTTAGGTTAATAATAGGATATAATTATAAATTATATATACGTATTTTATTAGCTATTTTTATTTACTGTGTTCAGAAGTCTTGCATTTTGCTAAGTCTTATGATTCTATGTTAACGGGAAGTGCCTTTTAGATTTTGAGTGTCAGACTATGAGATACAATGAGCGAATTTGTCTATTGCGGTTATTGAAGGTTAACATTTTGATGTTCCAAGGCACCCAAGTATTTAATATTATAAGGTCTATTCAAACCTGAGCGGTATTCGCCGCCATAAGACGATAGTAAAAATTGAGAAGAGTGTACTGAGATGGTTAGGGCATATTGAGAGGTTGAATGATAGAGAGAATGATTGATGAAAGGAATTTATATGGCGGATGCCAGTGGAAACGCCAGGACGGGGAGGTTCTACGATCTAATTGGCGAACTCCTTCAAAAAGGTCAGGTGCGCAGTACTCGTAACCGGCGCGCGTGCATGACGCATTTTCGCATGGGAAAAACAAAAAGATCGTAAGTGTATTTATGCAAATACATATATCGCGATAACATTCATAATTCTTTTTTTTATTTTGACATTGATAACAACAAGTACCTATTTTTTTATTTGAATTACTGGGGTGTTCTATACCATTAAGGAAGTATGGTGATTATATTTATGATTATACATATTGGTACAGTGGCTAAGTGATTGGCTTGTGCCTCCCGGGTTTGTTGCCCGCACGGATCTGGGTGTTGGTGTATGTGAAAATTTGTGTTTGTAAACGCACCCACGACATAGGAGATAATCTTATCATAAAAAGAAAGAAAAAATCCTAGAGTCTTAGCGTTGCCGTCCAATGTTTTAAAAATAATGTGTTTAGTTTGCATCGACTAAAACTTTACTAAAGTGGTCACGATAATAAACAATAGTAGAGTAAGATCGAGACTGCAGCATCAGAATTTACGTGAAGTTAAGTAATTATTTTGGGAGCTTTAAAGCGTCTGCAAAGCAATACGGCCGACGAAAAGTGTGTGGGAGTATTGGCGACTTATTATTAAGGATATTGCCTAAAATATACGTAAAAATCAGCTTGGTGAATTTACGTCAGGTAAGTAATATATTTGTATGTACCTTGATTACCTGATACCTGAAATTTGCTCCACTAATCAAGGTAGCTGGTAGGCATGCGTTCTTATTTATTTATTTATTTAAGGGACAAGAAAACAATTACATGTTAAGGTTTAAGTAAAAACTATGACTAAAAGTAACGAGTTGGTAAACATGTAACCCACACCATTGTCCACGGATAATATGCAGAATAAGAAACGGAAGAGTTGTCGAGATTATTCTGTTCTGTGATTATTGTGATAAAGTTTTTATAGCTAGATACTTCACTTCTTAGTACATATTAACACTACTCAATCATCTGCATTTGCTTTGTTAGAAAAAACATGACGTCTGGCGGCCATGGGATCTTGGACCATAGTGGTTCATAACCATCTACATGTACTACTACTTCTCGAAAAAGGGTAGTGACTACTATCAAGTGACCTACGTGACAGCCAAGTACATATATATGAAAACCGATTATATAAAAAAAAAACAATTATACAGTGTGCGCAATATTATTCATGCAGATTTCCGTTAAAACCAGTTGACCATCCCCAATTACAATTATTGATCTAAACTCGATCGTATGTATCTAAACTTTAAGTGGCATTTTGGATATGACCTTGTAGTATATAAATTTAAAATGTTGTACGCATAATTTACATACATTTTCTGTCTGGAAGCTTCCTTGTGACTAATAAGCCATGTAGTGTTGCGGTTTGGACACGGAACAAAATTGATTTAATTTTTTTTCTTTGTTCAGTAGAACATGTTTGACTCGTTGTTTGATTATATTAATGCCATCAAAACAAACATATTAAGGTAGTTTCCGCTTACCTACAAAAAATATTTCCGGAGAAGAAACAACTGGCTTATAAATTGGTGTACCACTTTTGTGGGAAACTGTACAATAGTAGTAACACAACATTGGTTCGAATCGACGTCAAAAATAGTTCTTCATTGATTCGCACCGCAATATGAATCGACGAAAAACCCTCTTTAAGACCCTACAGCCACCGCTGAGTGTGATATTCTAGGTTCGATGCCAAAGTCGAACTGTGTTGTTGGGTCGTTCAATGAAATTCTCATACCTTCTCGCAATTTACTTTTGTGCGCAGTTAATGACGATTTTACTTCATACGTTAAAATGTAATTGAGTATTGCAAATAAATTCTCAGTAGCAGGTCGGGGGTCAGATTTTTATTATCTGTTAGTTATCAAATATAAGCTGTGGACGCCGAATCCCTCTCAAATGAGAGGAGAGCCGTGCCCAGCAGTGGGACAATAATGGGTTGATGATGAATTCTCAAATGACACTTCGATTGCCTCCTTTTATTTATGCCCTAAATGAAGTAACGTGCAGTGGGTATACCAGTGCAGTACCTAGATACTTATCTGCAGAACTCTTCTGTAATCATAATCATAATTGGTTTGTGTCGATTGAGGAAGGGTTATCGACTTCTGTGCTGATGAGAGGTTTTAGTTAAATATAAAGTGTGGCCTTCAGGTAGTTGTTTTAGAACTTGGTATTGGTTTATGTGAACGTTTTGTTTGTAATAAGACAATATAGGAGACAAGGTATTGAACGAGAAATAAATATGGGTGATATGAAATGTTCTGACTAGATCAGTTTTTATTTATTATTATTGTTATTAACCGACAACAGCTGAGCTGTAACTCAGCTCTTGAGCCATCGCCACTGTTCTCTATCTTCTGCTTTCTGTTTCTTTCTAATATAATAATGTCAGATTTGAATAAAATCCTTCGATCAACATTGTTAAACGAAGGATTTTATTGAAACCTGACAATTCAGATTCTTTATGAGCTCTTTCGCTTGCAGTTTTATTAGATTAAGATTGAGAGGAGAAAGCTATTTCTCTATTTAAATTTATTTTTTTCCAATATCCACATCTAACGTTCGCCGTAAATCAGTCTGTGAATATAGGTATTGTGAAAAATTACAAATAACTGTTAGTATATAATTATAATATCGAGACATCCAATACCTCAGTCTGACCCTGTAACCTTGGATTCTGTAAAGGATTATTATAAAACGTCGCGGTTATAATAATATTAATATACCGCGATATAATCCGGATAAACAAGTTTCATTTCAATCCATGCCAATATTATAACTGTGCAAGTATGTTTATATGTCTTTTAATTTTAAACGCTTAAACCACTAAATCAATTTAAATGAAATCGGGCATGGCGATAGTTTAAACCCCTGGAAATGTAATTGGTTAGTTTTTATCCCAGAAATTAAGGGGTCGAAATGAGGAGTGATAATTTTGTATGGGAAATCAATATATTTCTTAAAAAAAGTCTATACATATTTTACCTTTACGTAAGAAATAAATAATGTTTATGCATTTTGAAGCAGATTGGATAAAAATTGGCTACGCAAATTAGTATTTTTACGGAGATGAAGCCGCGTGCAAAAGCTAGTGTCTAATATTCGCGTAAGTAGGTACCTGTCAAAAACTAGTCTTACTGTATAAAGTGTTTAAGGTGGAAGCTCTACGCTAGCCCGCGAAATTAAAATTTTCATACGTTTTTTGCAATTTGCCGGTATTTGTCAGGCTGTACATTGAAAAAAATTTGATTCGCGCCTGTAGTAGGTATTTAGTTACAGAATTATAATCATTAATATCATCAACACTACCCTCACATTGCATACAATTGGATAGAATGTCTTTTTCATGAAATAGACAATCAATACAGTTTTATTGATTTAAATGATTATAATTCTGTAACTAAATACCTATTACAGGTGCAAATCATATTTTGTTTAATGTACAGCCTGACAATGACCGGCAAATTGCAAAAAACGTACGAAAATTTGAATTTCGCGGGCTACCGTGGAGCTTTCACCGTAAATCAAAAGAGTATCGACGACCACAATTTGATTGTTAATTGGATTTTAAATGCGCGTGCTACACCTCTGGTGTTGCAAACGTCTATAGGCTACGGCAATCGCTTACCAACAGGCGGGCCGAAGTTGACCACCCCTGTGGTTTAAAAAAAAGAATGGCTGTCAGAACAAGTTTACTTTCATAGACTCACAACCGAAGTACAATTAAGAAAATGATTTAATCGTGACTAATTTTAGCGGAGATTAAGAATGCAAATGTCCTCGAAAGGGCTGACAACCTATCTAAAAAGAACTTGAATAAAGTGAATGGCCCTAGCCGTCCGACTTGAAGGATGGTAGTCATCTAGGTAGGGCTGCCATCCGTCCGGGTTTCCCTGGATTTGTCTGAGTTTGAAGGGCGTCCGGGGGACGTCCGGTAGGGGTTTTCAAAAAAGTCCGGATAAAACCCGGACATTTGTAATGTTGCCAGGGAAAAAATATAACGATGTTTTTATTGTTGTTGCAAATAAATGTCCGGGTTTTTTGGTGTGTTTATCCGGCTTCGGCAATTTAGGTGATGGCAGCCATACATCTAGGTGACTTAACTTATATGTAATTGCTTTTGAATTAAGTACATATTTTTCCCATGGGGGTAGGCAGAAACTACAGAATGCCACACGCTACGGTCCCTGCATACCACTTTTGCCTCGTCCACATTCATATTCATAATGAATTAAGTAATTGCTTTAAAATTCACTCATTTGAAACTGCCTCGTTGGTCTAGTAGTCGTACAGTGCCACTGCCGCGCAAATGGTCTTGGGCTCGATTCCCAGGTCGAGCAAAGTGTTATTGGGTTTTTCTATGAAATTCTCAGTAGTAGCTCAGAGTTTGGATTCATGCCCGGTTGGCAATTGGCTCGCCTCCTATTACATGGGACCCAAAACATACCGGCGAAACGTGGGTGTAGTAGTACACCTCTGCCTAACCTTTCGTGGGCGACAGGCTTGTCATATCGACAATATCATTATTGTTTCAGGTAACAATAACATAACAATCAATATTTAAACACAAGTACAAATATAGTCATGAGAGACAGTTTTATTTGAAATTGTTGTTAATTTTGAAAGCATGTTTAAATCCAATGGAAAGGTCGAGGTAATTAAATTATTCATTTGCAGTTTGTATTAATAATTATTATTATTGGATGGATCATAAAATATGATAAATATATTTTTATTGTCAACCCGCAGTAGGCTAGCGTGGTGGCCTAATCCTTCTCAAATGAGAGGAGACCCGTGCCCAGCAGTGGGACAATAATGGGTTGATGATGAATTATGAAATGACACTTCGATTGCCTCCTTTTATTTATGACCTAAATTAACTAACGTGTAGTGGGTATACCAGTGCAGTACCTTATCTGCAGAACTCTTATCATAATCATAATTGGTTTGTGTCGATTGAGGAAGCGGTCGGGTTATCGACTTCTGTGCTGGTGTGAGGTCTTAGTTAAATATAAAGTGTGGCCTTCAGATAGTTGTTTTAGAACGTGGTATTGGTTTATGTGAACATTTTGTGAGAATTTCATTAAAAAGCCCCATTACAGTCTGCTCGACCTGGGAGCGAAACTCAGGACTACACGCTCAACAGTTGCGCTTTTATTAGACGCACTAGGTACAAAGGTAGTTCACTTATGTAAACAAATGAGGAAGTAGTGTATTGGGGAATTTGTTTTTAAAACATCATATTTTGTAAATCTCTTTTCGGTTTAAATCGTCGAAGCCTATAATCTGTTAATGGAGATTTCTGCACTGCTGTGCACCCACTGCACGCTAACAGCCGTGAAAATATTTGACGTTGGTTTCATCTTATTTTATGATCATTGCGCATATAAAGGGCTTTTACCACTGACGATGATTAAATGATTAAATGATATTTATTTCTGTAAATAGATCCTTAGAGACACTTTTACAAGTCATGTATGTATGAGATATATTTTAGGAACTAAATGACATCGGCATTTCCTAACTGATGTACAAAGTTATTCGAAAAGGCTGTGATAGTTTAGTAATGACCAGTGGACTGTGATGTCAAAGGTATTTGAAAGGTATTTGGGGTAGCGCCGCAAAAACTAAATTACAGGAACTCCAAAGAATACAAAATAAAATCATAAAAATACTTTTTCATTATCATTACCTAACACCAACTACAAAAATTTAAAAAAAAACAAAATTAATGAATATTTATCAACTATACATATATAATACTTGCATCAGAATTAGGAAAATTATTGATAAAACCATCCATACTGACATAGCTTTTGTAAAAAAATCACAAATTTCTAAACGCAGTCTCAGGCGACCAAGTTTGCTGGTGCTACCAAAGGTACGAACTAACTACGCAAAAAAAAGTATAACTTTTGAAGGAGCACAACTATACAATAAACTACCTTCTAACATTAAAAGTGTTAAAACTTTCAGTGGTTTCAAGTCTCAACTTTCTGAGTATGTAATTGAGCATTTTCCAGTTTCGGGTTGAGGCTTGTAACTATTGACTGAGTGTTTCGACGACCATTAGAATAAGTCTTACTAAATGTTAATTACTATTTTCATGTAAGTGGCATTCTTTGTCTTTTTGAAAATAAATTTCTTTAAACATAACCCTAAGCCACGTACTACTGAATTTTCGAAGTTCATATGCTTCAAAGCTCAAATGGTGAAGAAAATTCTAGTGAGAAAACCTGCCTGAGAGATTTTCTCGATTCGCTAGTCTCGCGTAACTGGACTATTACAGTTTACTAGCTGACCAAGCAAACGTTGTTTTGCCACATGTGATATAAGAGTGAAAATTTTGGATTATAAGTATTTATTGATAGCTTATTTCAAGCTAAGATTATTAAATTTTATTAAGAAAGAAAAATTCAACCTAAGGCGGGACTCGAACCCGCGTCTTCTGGATTGGTACTCCAGACGTTTGATGCCAAATTATAAAAAAAATATGTTGAAAAAATATTCTGGTGAGGGATATCCTTATCATCTAAGGGTGTAAAAATACCAAATTTACCTACCTGAACCTTAACCTTAATTGACCTACCAAATTTACATACAAAATTTCATAATAATCCGTTCAGCCGTTTCGGAGGAGTTCAGCGACAAACAACGTGATACGAGATTTTTATATATAAGATTCTCTCTCAAAAATTAGATCCGTGCCCAGTAGTGTGGTAGTAAATGGGCAGGTGGCGATGGCTGGCACATTTGCACAAATAACTATAAATAAAATTATATTAAAACTAAACGAAATTAATCTTAAAGCCATTGATTTAATAAAAAACATATTAAAACACAATAAATTTGTAGTTTTCTTGCATTTGTATGAAGGGAAGTTTGTATGAAGAATACCTTATAATTATAACTACTGCTGCATGCACTGCGCTGTACTACTCATGTACCTACAGGCCACATCTAGTCAATCCTGTTCCAAGTAGGTACTCATCGATAAGTAAACTCGTTGGTATGTGGTAATGATCTTGAGTTCTTGACCAGCTCTGACTCCTGGAAACCAGTTGGCAAATGGGATATACGGTATAAATAGACTTATGAACAGCTCTACTGAGGTCATTGAATTGAAAGAAGCCACGCCTCTTATGTATACAGGCTGCTAATATTAGTTATATTGTATTTTTTAAAGTAAAACCTGTTTTCTAAAAAAAAAAATTGATACATGGAGGTTATTAGTATTCGGAAGGATTTTTCACTGCGAACTGCGTTTATAAAGACTAAATTCTCGCATACACATTATATCCAAACCCGTGCAGTCATTCATCGAATTGTAAACAAAGTAAATAAAAGGTAGCTGCAGCCAGGTGTTGCTCATCACATATCCCAATCGGTGATGAGCAATATCTGGCTGCAGAGCTAAAATAAATATAAATAAATAAATATTCTTGGACATTATGACACAACGCCATCTAGTTCCGAGCTAAGCAACGAGGTTTGTGTTACGGTTACTAGTCGGTTGATATACTACATATATACTTCTTTTTTTGTAAATACATACATATCATACATAGATACATCCATGACGCGGATACAAAATGTTTATGCTCATCTCACAAACATTTGTCCCTACCGGAATTCGAACCCGGGACCCATAGCACAGCAGGCAGTGTTAACTACCGTTGGACTAATTGGGTCGTCAACAACACAAAACATGTCAAGCAAGTACAATTACCCGTAGACCCAACGTATTGTATTTGTTCTAAGCAGGGGCCGATCGCTCGACCACTGCACAAACCGTGCCGTCAAAAATTCTAGAGATATCTTGAATTATAAACACCCTGTGTTTTAAACATCTATCAACTTACTGCGCAGAATCCTTGCAAGGTCCACTTGAATGTACTTATATATGTATAGTGACACTTATTATTATTAGTTTGTCTCTCAAAAGGAATATCAGGTTACAAGCCATATAATTTACAGTTAATACATAGCAGAAGGATCAGATTCTATGACTACCTATACGAGATAAATACCTTCTTTCTATATGCACGTTTCTAGTAATCTTTTCAAGATATTCGTAATAGCTTTGTCCTGTTTCTTCTTTAAGGTGGAAGCTCCACGTTAACCCGCGAAATTCAAAGGAGACAGTTTTTTCCAGGCCCACTACGAACGGTATCACAAGACGATCGCATTATATTCTAAAATAATAACTTATTTTTCAAGACAAAAAATACTAAAAGCGAAGTAAATGTGAAACCGCAATTATTTAATCTAAAAAAACCATTATTGTATTGACTTTCAATAAATCGTTGTTGTTTAATTCGTGTAAATGAACGTAAAAACCATCACATTCAAATACAGTACCTACGAATACAGTAAATAAATAAAGTGAGAATATTGTTTATTATTATTTATGATATTATTATTGTTTATTAATATTTAAATGTATAGAATCTATAAATATTTTGGAAATTACAATAATATTTATCAAAGTGTTTTTGTTATGTTATAATCACCGTAGAACGGACCGCTCATATCATTGCTGTGACTTTGACAATTTGAATGTAACTGGCACGCAATGTAACGTGACTTTCAAATTCTCCCAAGAAGTTCGCGTTAGGTTTAAGTAAAAAACCACTTTTACAGAAACTAGGGGAAAAAAATCATTTATCATCCTTCATAAACCATATATTCACCAAATCATCCACCATTATCATGTATAATCCTGTCATCCATCTTATATAAAATGAAAAAATACTGCAGACTAGGCTGTATGGACTCAATTCCTTTGCTTTATCCCGACAGGGAAGAAAAGAAAAAAACAATGACTTTGAACGTCATTTTTTGTTGAAAATCTGACGTTTTTGTGGGTTATTTTATTTCTTCTTTAATGAATTACTCAATATTCCTGAAATTAATTAATGAACAAATATAACTATCGTTATCTAGAGATTGCATGGAAAAAAATGATATGTATTTCATTAGTCTGTGCTACAAATTGTGGTGGGCCTGTTCCCCGTACAAAAAAAATTGTCTCCTTTTCGTACGTTTTTTGCAATTTGCCGCTCATTGTCAGGCTGTACATTGAACAAAATATGATTCGCGCTTGTAATAGGTATTTAGTTACAGTAAAATACATGCAATAACATATATAATAATGTAACAATCACTTAAAGGTAAACTCCACATGTATAAAAACATTAAGATAATTAATACAGTAAACTTACATTAGCATGACCTTAGATTAATAAATCCTTTAAATGAGCCTTAACATATTGTGATAAAAGGAGAAACTCAACACATACAAAATAAAATGAATGGAATGAATTAAATAATAATTCATGGTGATTCATGGCTTGAGTTGTATTTTGTTTACATTTACGAATTTCCATATTCTTTATTTTTAAAGGATTGTTATAGAGTATCTCGCCTGTTCTTGCGCGTATCGATTGGAAACGTGGAACTAGTATTTAATTAACAAATGTATTTCTGTTTTAAACCCTAATTTATTGGAAATGAAACATTTTGATTTAGATATTGTCGTGATTACACGTATCTAGGTAAAATAAACACATAGCGGCCCAATAATTACGTCGGCACAAATATTTGTGCGAGGGACGAGTGTTTGTTCAGGTCCCTGCGTACTCGCATACGGCTGTTTTTATCTAACTATTCCGTAACTCAGCTTTCTGACTTGTCTCTAAGATATTTCTCGAGTTATTTGCACTTATTACTTAGGTACTATCTTTAAATACAATGATCTGAATATTGTATTAGTATTAATTTCTTAAAGATGAGCAATGCGTCTCACTAGCATACATAAGATGGTGCTGATGGTCTTAAGTGCGTGTGGTAAGTGTGAGGCCCTGCGTTCGAATTTCAGTAAATGATATTTAAAAAAAAAAAAAAATTGCGATAAGGGGGCAACCGAGCAGGCGGCGCACCTGATGGTAAGTGATCACCGCCGTGCATGGACATTTGCAACACCTGAAGGCTTGCAAATGCGTTGCACACCCCTGCAGAAACCGTTTTGGTTTCTTAAAATAGGGAATTACTAAACTGACAGCAAAAGGAAGGCCCATGCTGTCAGAATAGTCACTCCCTAACGAGCTCTGGTAACCTTACTCACTCGCAGAAAGACAACTATTGTCTATTCACTGCGGTATTCTGTAAGGCGGTGGTACTTCCCCAGTCGGGCAGCTCAATTTGAGCAAGGAATCTCGCTATACCTCCAAGTATTGCATTTTAGTTAAAATTATCAGTAGGAGCTCGGAGTTTGGCTCTGATTTCGGTCATGAGCTATGAGTGCAGTAATAACCTATAGTGTATAATATTTTACAGCCAAATCAGTTGTCGTCAGTTGTCAGTCTCGAGTTTGAATCTAAGGTTTTAATCTCTGATTTGTGCCCAGAAGTTGGTCGGATGATGATGCCTTAGCTTTAGTGTAACATTCTAAACTATAAATATTTAGCATCGTCATCATTCAGTATCGTTAACAATAGAAACCAAGCGATGTATTTCAAGTAGGTATTTGAATATCTTCACTAGTATTCTATTTATTATGAGTGTGTTCAGAAATAGCATAGTGAGATGCCTTTTTCAAATTGAGCTGCCCGACTGGGGAAGTACCTCCGCCTTACAGAAGACCGCAGTGAAATAAACGCAACAATAGTGGTGTTTCTGCGAGTGATTAAGGTTGTAGCCACATCTATCTCGCCACATACAAACTATGTAACTCAGCGATAAAGCGAATATCCTACATCGCGCAAGTGAAATTTGCAAGAGAGATAGCATATATACAACCACCCAACATCAACCGTTGGGCAGTAGCCGGCCAGGCACAACACCTCGCCTGGTCGGAAGATCCTGCATTACCAGTGGAGGGATTACCACCTCCTTCCCTCCACAAGGTTACCAGAGCTCGTTAAGGGAGTGAGTATCCTGATATTCTGAATTGTCAGTTTAGTAACTCCACTATGTTAAGAAACCTAATACGTTTACATACAGTGTCGGCGACGTTGCAAACGTCTAAAGGCTACCGGTAAAGGTAACCGGTTACTATCAGGCGGGTCAGGCGGGCCATAGCGTCTTGTTTGACACCCTTGTGGTATAAAAACACCTATTCATTCCTAATCATATACTGAATTGAATTCACATTCACATTGTTTTCGGGAGAAGACCCCCAGTTTACGTCAAACCAAAACAATGTATTGGGTTCAATGTTAAGCAGACCTTGTGCTAATTTGTCAATGTAAACAGAGTCGTAAGTTCAATGGCCTAGTGCGACCACAATATGGCTGATTGATTAGTATGATCCTCAGTTCAATCAATTTTGAAGGTCCTCGTTTGTGACATAGGGCAGGTGACAGTAGGCACGATTGCAAACTTCTTTTAAGTATTGGTTGAGTAAATGATTAATGGTTTATTTTAATACGGTTTTCATTGCATGTGGCAAATTAACCTGTAAATCTATATGTAATTCCTGAGTAGTCCTGTTATTGACCAATTCACTCTATTCTCATTGTTAAAGAACTATATGTGCTTATACATATATTAATGCATAAGTCATTGGAGTACCATAGAAATAAATGCTTAATATAGGAAATGCATATTTGATAGATTTTATTGAAGGCGTGTAAACTCTGCTAACCCGCATTACTGCACAATTAGGCTCGTGTTTTCTTTTGTCTTTTGGTGTCAACGAGATGTGATACGCTGTAGCCCAATTATTATTGTTCTCTCTGTCGAGTTGCAAATCGTAATCATACCGAATTTGTATTTGAAGGCATCAAATGTGGGACCTATGCCATCCGCCATAAGGCACGGCCTCTTTGCGACTTATTATTACCAATAATACAAGATAAGCTTAAAGATTTATGGTTTATAAGGTTGAAAGTTGCGGTAAATGCTTTCTATGAAGTCATTGAAGGGATCCTTGCTGAAGACTGGATTCCATAGTTCACACGGCATATACTTCTAAATACAATAAATGTATCATACATACTTATAACATCTGGTTTTATTTATCAAAGTTCAGAAACTTTCAGGGTCACCTACTGTTTTATAACTTCAGGTAGATGACCCCAAAGCCAATTTATATTTTTATAAAAAATATATCGGATAAACTAATTATAAGTATTAGTTTAAATCAAAGAACTTTAATGTTCCTGTCCGATTCGTAATAACTAAGGTATAAAATATTGAATTATCGATTTCTTGTTATGACAAATATTAATATGTCATAAAAAATATCTTATAGGTAACATAGGCAGGTAGTAGGTAACATAGGTCTTTATATCATGGTTATACCATATCTTGAGTTTAACGAGCCAATGTTAAATGAGTTTGATTGTGCCTACAGAATGATGAGAATGTCAGAATAACAGATTTACCAATCATTAATGGGTATGGTTAATTGAAGAGTAGTTTTTGTTAATCTCAATAAATATGGAATTTGATTTGAGGTTGTAACCTTAATGGACTTAAATGCACTTTTTTAACACATTGTGAGGTCACTGTGTATGTGATTTATACAGGATAATGGGTTGAAATATATATAAATGACTAGCTGACCCAGCAAACGTTGTTTTGCCACATTATAGGGGTTGGTGGACTACCCCTAACTTTTAGGGGGATGAAAAATAGATGTTGGCCGATTCTCATAGATACCGGATAAGCACAAAAAATTTCATCAAAATCGGTCGAGCCGTTTCGGAGGAGTTCGATTACGCACCCCGTGACAGAAGAATTTTATATATTAGATTATATGCGGTTATAATTTCCATCGCTTAAACTAATAAATTTTATTCTACAGGCTTAATATAACGGTATAATTTTGATGATTCTATTGTTATTTGAATGTTGTTGCTCCCCGTGTGGTCCCATTTCAATTTGGTCCAGTTCTGACAACTGTAGTCGTTTTTTTTGACAGTATTATTAATAATTTTTATTTTATCTAGACACATTATATAAATCTAAATGTAGGTATGTATATAACCCAGCCCCAAAACCCTTAGGGGTCAGTTTGCCGTCAACGAATAGGCACAAGGGTACATTACGATAGGATCAATAAGGTCTAG
This sequence comes from Craniophora ligustri, assembly GCA_905163465.1. Classification (NCBI taxonomy): domain Eukaryota; kingdom Metazoa; phylum Arthropoda; class Insecta; order Lepidoptera; family Noctuidae; genus Craniophora; species Craniophora ligustri. Next base: position 3,546,314 of record LR990960.1, read on the forward strand.
TTCAGCGCACCAATTTGTATTCTGTGCAGTGTATTGTATAGCACTCATTATAATACAATGATTAGTCATGTGTTTGGCTATGTCGCTCGCTACTTGCAGTCAGGGTTGGGTTGCGAAACGTCTAGTGACAATAAATCAATCGATAGGTCTGCGTCTGATTCGAATTAATTATGTTTAAATGGTTGCATACACATAGCTGTGGTACCCTAAATTGGTGTGACCAGCAGATTAAGATGTTAAAGGTCTCTAGTTCCAACCCAAGGCACGCAGCGCTGACTTTTCGAATTTATTTGCGTATTTATCACATGTTCAGACGGTGAAGGAAAATATCTGCGTGCTAGATAAATTTTTCCCCTAAGCGTGTGAAATCTGGCAACTGACAGACCGGCGGCGGCGCCCAATTGTGGGACGCTAAATGGGTTGGTGATTATGATCAAATAGTTAGTATAGATTTTACGCCTATTTAAAAACCAAAATCTCGTCTCATTTTGCCATAAATTCTCTTAGTCAAGCTATAAAAAATTAAGTAGTTATGTTTATTCTATTGAAAATCATAGAGGCCATGTAAATATAAAAAAAAAACATGAAATAGGTAGAAACATAGGAAGCATATTAACAGTATCACAAAACAGTAAAGTCAAATATGAAGTTACATTTAATTTAATAGGTATGACAACATCATAATCTTTATTCTTTCACAAAAAAGTATATATAAGTCAATAAAACAATAAAATTTAACCTAACATTGTACTATAATTTAAATTGATAATTTTAATTTGAATCAATATAATAAATTATCTATCATAAAAATGCACTATAACCATAGAACAAGATCCGAAAAGTCGTGATCAAATAATATCAATAAATATATCAGTATCAATATGAACCTTATTGGTTTGTCATAAAGTTAAAAATCTTTCAAAGAAATTTGACAGATTGTGGTACGTTGATGTACTAGCCACCTTACCTACTATAATAGATAACGCATACATTTATTGAAAACAATCCTGATAATATTGTCTCATTTTGTATGACAATATTAAAAAATCGTAGAGCCACTACAATCTTTCAGGAAATGTTTTTTTATATTATATTTTTATTGGCAAGTGATTGTAACCGCATAATCTAGTTATTGTTAGCGTATAGCTTGTTTTACTCCGACCTACGTATTGGTAAACCACAACCTTCAAAGTTTGATAAGTTTTCGATAAAGGTACTTTTAAGTAGTCCGTAAAAACAGAGCTGAACTGGTAAAAACAGAGCTCTTTGTGCGTTCACTTCCGTGTCTGTCTGTCTGTTGTAGTCGTTGGGCTCGAAGCCGAAATTATAACTTTGAATGTTTAGTGGTAACGTTTACTCTTATTTTTTTAAACCAGTAACGAAGGCTGAAATGTTGCATATGGGATTGTGTTATAGTATTCGATTGTTTTGAAAGGGCCTGGGCTAGCCTTGTATTTTGACTGTGAAGTCAAATATCTCAAATTTAAGCCCGAAGCTCGCCATTAGCTTTATTCACACCGAACGGTCCAGAATCGTGGAGCGTGAAACATATATCAACCTCATTGAAACTAACCTCGAAATATTGCAATCCTGCCGCACCGCAGACCAAAACGATCAAGCACTCAAATTGTAATTCTATTATGATTGTTAAAAAATACATAATATCAAAAGTTCATCAAGTCATAAGTTTTTATGTATCGTTGATGTGTTTACAAACATATGCTATAATTGAAGTCAGGCCAGGAATTACCAATAGGTCGTATTTAACCATTAACTGGGGGGATCAAAACCATAGCTCATCCAAGAGCTAAGCCTAATCACATTATCTATTTTGACGTTGGATTTTAACAGTACACTGGACAAAACAAATACTTATACATATACTCTTCAGAAAACCATTGCAGTGATCAAATTATTAGGCGCTTTAGAATCTACAGGTAAATATTATTGACACTGCTCTATAGAAATGTTATGCTTAACCTTTTCATTGTTGACCGTTTTAATTGTATGTATGATAATATTATTTATTCATATTATATTCTTTTTTATTTTATTATTCTTAAAAACTCCACGAGACAGGCTTCCCTAAGCCTTAGTCAGTATCCGACAAGTAAAATTACTTACCCTGTTCAGACCATTGTGATTAAAATGTTTATAATTTTAAGGACTGTCAATTATGATACCTCATGCTCTTATTACTTTAAAGGCTAATTAAAACTCCTATCTACAAGGTAAATATATAAAATGATATTTATTCCTGTAAATAGATCTTTTCAAGGACACTTATAAAATTCAATTTCTTAATTTCTAGTTAGCACCGGTGTTTCTTAACTGTCGACATCTGAGAAGAACAAACTGCTTAAATATAGTCAGTATTTCGACGAATTAGGTATGATATATAGAGGATAAATATTCCTGGACATTAAGACACACGGCACCATCTAGTTCCGAACCAAGCAACGAGGCTTGTGTTATGGATACTAGGTGGTTGATATACTACATAAATACTTTTATTTGTAAATACATACATATTATGTATATAGGTACTCTTCCATGACTCGGATCCAAATGTTTATGCTCATCACACAAACATTTCTCCCTACCGGAATTCAAACCCGGGACCCATAGCACAGAAGGCAGTGTTATCTACCGCTGGACTAATTGGGTCGTCAAGAGGATAAACTATAACTTCGTCAAATCCTTTCCGAAAAGAAGCATGATAGGATATTGTAGCATCAAAAACATGAATAGTAAATTATGTACGCTTGATGAAGCTCGTGTAGCTGTGATACCGCACTAGGCTAGCGTGGAAGGTTATTTAACAATCTTTCTCAAAAGTAAGAGACTCGAGCCGAGGGTGAAATATACGATGCTAAACAAAATGTAACCCTTTTCTGAAATGCGTTTTTCGAAAATAAACTTTATTGGTCTAATGAATTTATTGTAAATTTAAAAAATAAGAAAAGTAGAATGTGGTCTTTTCTAGCTCGAGCTCAATTGTAAGTGTATTATAACGCTTGATATTATGTAATTAGAATATATGGTGTATTAATTACATAATATCAAGCGGCTTTATTTATATTAAAACATATACGTAAGTACATACATATATGTTTTAATAAACAAAGTGTAAAAGTTATATAAATAAAGTGGCAACTATCAAATATATTTACGCCTAGAAAAAATATTATAGCAATATACGTAGCGTGACTAACTCACTCATCATAAATGTAAAGTTACTTAACATTGATGTACAAAAAACTCAAGTCACACACAGTGTATCAAAACAGTCTGCCTAAAAGTGCAATGTCCTTATTTAAATTAGTATCCCGATGCTTTAGAGTCTACACAAACAACAGTGATATTTAAAATGCGGCTTGAAGTAATGTTATTATGTTGTTAGTTCCATTGGGGCTTAATCTACCAGACCTTGTGATATTTGGATTTTGTTCTTTAAGCGTTCTTTAGATAATATATTGAGGATACTTTATGATTTCACATTTGTAGGGTATGGTGCATCCTAGGGCTTTTTGTATATCAATGTTATAAAACATAGGAAATGTATGTACCTAATAGTACTTAGGTATTAAGATAGGTCCATTGAATATATTTTTTATTTTATGAAAGAAGTTTAGAGGGAGAAGTTTAGTGAATAGGATTTATTTTCACTGATGTCATTTTTAAGTAAGCGAAAGATATGTAGAACTTTGAAAAAAAAAAACTAAACTGTCTCGTACTAATTGTCTGCTAAACTATGTAAAAAAATACTGCCTGATAATATACAGACAACTGATGATAACATTTAAAGCTTGAAAATTCGTTAATTTCCCCATTATTTGAACATATTTTATGAAGAATAATCATAATTTTTCTATCTAATGTGACTCTGTAATTTATTCCGTGTGTTTAAGTTTTACCTTAATCGTTAGATTTTACTGAATTACATATAAAATCTCAATATTATATTAATAGGTTATTTAAGTACAATAGCATTGTATGAGCACAATTTGTCAATATAAATTAGATATCTATTTAATAAAGATTAGTAGCTGGTTAATATAAAATATGATTATGAACATTTATCTCGAATTTAAATGACGCTGATCTATCACAATACAGTCAATCTTATCGGCAAGTCTGCGCGACCGCCGGGTAATTGCCTTTGCAACACTATTTTTACTCTGATCTTGGACGCGCGCCATCAGCTGTGCTAACGCCAGTTCACTAGTACTAGCCCCACAGATATACGTACCCGCTCCCGCATAATTTCTAAAATATCTTACCAACCCATAACCTCGACCGAGAACCATCAATGAGCACCCGTTTCAATGAGATACGCTTTAATCCGTGCGTTACAAATAAACGCCAAGGTTCGTGATCGCTTCAGTTCGGTAGTATGGCGACGTGAGCGCGCACCGCGTCGGCCATGGCGCGCCAACGATGGACGCTAGCTCTAATTTTAATCTGCCTACCTATCCTTGCTACAGTGATAACCGCATTCCGTGTACGCGATTTACCTAAACCCGAGAGTGTGAAACACGATACAAAAAAGCAGAAGTGTGAAGACTGCGATGTGAAGGTCGGTCATAAGTTGCATAGTGTTAAAATCGAAAGTGACAAACATGTGCTCGAAGATTTGAAGAAGACGGGAAAAGACAGCCCACAACAAATCCATCATAAGGTCGAAATTAAATCTGCCAATAGATATGACATAAAAAGTGACGAAAATTACGACGATGATGATTTTTTGAAACCAAAAGGTGGTTTTAAACAGCAAATTCCTGTAAGTAAAGTGAAATTAGAGACAAGTAGCAAAAAGGTTTTAAGTTTAGAAAATGACGATGATGACGACGATGACGACGATAACGATATTAAGCCTAGTTTATTAAAAACACCTAAAGTGCTTAGCATTAAAAAAGGTGATCTGAAATCAAAACAAGACATTAAGATTTCTAAAGTCAAGGACACGGGTATAAAAACTACAAAACATCATAGCGATGAAAGTGACAACAATCACGACGACGACGACGACGATGATGATGATGATGGTAAACCACTTATTGCGACAAAACCAAAGGTATTGGACTTAAAAAAAACTGATCACAAACAAAAACAAGATACCAAGAGATTAGACCTCAAGGATTCAACATCTAAGTCCAAACAAGTGAATGATGATGACGATGATAAAACCCCACAAGGTTTGATTAAATCTAAAGTCTTAGAGGTAAAAAAGAGTTCACAAGTGAAAGTTTCGCCAAAGTCTCAAGAAATAGATGATGATGATAGTGATGATGACGATGATGTTGATGAAGACGATATCAATAAAAAGGCTGTTTTTAAACAAACAAAAGTTTCAGAGATTAAGAAAATTGATGGTAAGGTTACACAAAATGCTAAGAGTTCAGAAATTAAAGATTCGTCATCGAAATCTAAAGAGATAAATGATGATGACGATGATGATGATGATGACGATGATGCTGACGATGACGACGACGACGATGACGATGATGATGATTTCTATGGGAGTACATTATCAAGTATCTTGGAAACGTTTAACATGCTTGGCTTAAAAATTGATCCTAGCCTTGAACCAACCGCTAAAACACATGAAACTAAAAAACCAGAACCTAAAATTAAAGATAAAAAACATGATGATGATAAAAGCGATGTTCCAGAAAAACCTAAGCTGGATCTCTTAACTAAGACTTCTACTTTTAAAAAGAACGACGTAAAGCCACTACAACCACAAAAAAACAAAGTTACAGCGTCTAAATTGGTTATGAAAAAAAAACTTGACCACGACGATTACGATGACGATGATGACGACGAATATGATGACGATGATGACGACGACGATGACGACGACGATGACGACGACGATGACGATTTACTAAAAAAAATAATGCTTAAAAAAACTAACAAAGATAAGGATGAAGTATATAAAAAGCCTCTACCACCACCTCAAGAACCAAAAAAAGAAATAAAAGTCAATGTTGAATCTCCAAAAAAAGTATCATTAGACAATTTAAAAGATGATGGGAAAAAAATCGAGATTAAACCTAAAACTGAAACGAAAAAGGTAGAACCAGTTAAAAAAGAAGTAAAAGAGAGTAAATCTAAAGAAGACAATCATCACAAAGCTGATAAACATGCTCTAAAAGAAAAAGCTAAAGAACCCACAGAAAAATTAACACCTAAAAAAGATGAGATAGAACCAAAGAAAACGCATCAAAAACCAAAACAGGCAGAAGACAAACACAAGAAAGAGGCTACAAAGAAAGAACAAGAAGAAGATTCCGTAAAAGGAAAATCGAGTCAAGAAAAGGAAGATAAACTGTCAAGTCATGAGGATTCAAAGAGTGAAAAATCTATTCCTGAGTCTAAGAAAAAATACCCCGTGAAAGACACGTACAACATGCATACTTTAAAAAAAGACATTAAATCAGAAACTGATAAAAAGTCAGATAAAACATCAAAAGAGAAATTATATTCCAGCCAAGAAATGTCCTCGTCGACTGAAAGTCATTTAAAGCACGTTACGGACGCGTTGCACAGGCGGAATTTGCTCAAATCCGAATTTGAAGACTTCTATGCATTTTTTCCTACATTTGCACCAAATTTTTCTCGAATTCATAACCCGGAATGCAGGCGTCACGGACAAATTGTGTTAAGGCAATTACGTGGAACAAAACTATGGGCATTGAATAGTAAGTTTAATCTTCGTAATTTTAATATAATTCTCAGCACGATCCTAAACTTTAGATATTCAACTCTCGTATTTTGGGATTTATATCCGTAAACCGAAATAATTACTGTACTATCCAACTATTTACATTGGCAATGTTTCAGAGATTTTAACAACAGATGCTAGGCAAAAAAGAAACACAAATAACGATGTATTGCACTTAATTAATCAAATGTTTTACAACTTTTATTGAAGGACACAGCATGCTTTTGCCGGTTATAAAAAAATAAGTGTTTAGTTTGCGTGGTACCGAAATTGTTTAATACATAACTAGATAATAAAGACTAGTAAACATGGTGTGGCCTTGGCGCGGTTGTGTTAGCTTCGGGGTGGCCTCGAGGGTTTTGCATACTTAAACGAAACAGGAATTTTTCATTACAGTGCTCGACGCTACGGCGAAGATTCCCTCGGGTATCTTGCAAGGTAATGGCATCCAGCTTGGTGACTTCGACCAGTGTGTGGGAAGTCGTGCTCGAGTGCAGTTGGAGAGTGGAAGTGTTGTTAAGGTCCAGGGGAAGTATTGTTTGGCTCGACTGGACGTAAAGGCGGAACATTCAGAACTGGAGACGCCGGTGCATTTGGCGCAAGCCAAGAACTTGATCAGAAGTCGGATCGATGATGTGAGTTTCAGTTATAAATATTTTAACAATTTACATTTGCTCAAACTAATTTCTTTAGAAAATTAATTGCACATAAATTAGAAGCGTTTTTATGCTCAAAGGAACCCTAAAATAATCATAAATGTGACTTTACAAGTGACGTATATTATATAGTATATATATAGTTGATAGGAATCAGTAGGTAAGTTTTAGTGTAAGTTGAACTTTGGTCTGAAAAAGTTTCACATAACATTCAACATCAAGCGAGCTAATTAGACCGTCAGGGTTACTTGTAAGGGAGCGATGAAAACTCGGTCTTTCATAATATGTAGGGCCATGTGGCTGGCGATAGTTTGCATTATTTATCTGACAGTCAACAATGTATCGTGTACGATACATTGTTGTCTGTTAGACAAACCATGTATAGTTCGGGTGCCAACCACGCAAGACAGTAGGTGGCGGCTAATTGTCTGCTTATAAATATGGAAAGAGTCGTGACAATCCTTCTTGATGAAGTATAATAGAAGTGCTTTGATCAGTGTCATTGGCCTGAAACAATCGATAATAGTAATTCATAATTAAGTTGTTGGGCACTGGATTAAAATATTAAGATCTAGGATTAATTTACGCTAAGACTAATCCTAATAGATTGATGAATCCGATGTGAATTGAAGTTACTATTGCAAGAATTGGCTTAGGAATTTATTTGAAAGAGAACAATTAGTATAGAATAAGAAAACAGTGTATTTAAGTTATCATAATAAATTTAAAAGTAAGCGTTAAATAATGTAATAAATATTTGAAGTGCAATAATATGGGTCATATTGTCAAAACCAGTATTATATTCGAAAATAAATTTTCTTTATCTTTGTCGTTAACAAATAAAATACAGTCTTGTTTAACCGGAACTTTAAACTCTGAGCGTTCCCATGCTTTGTTTAGCCAGGTCACTTCGTGCCGCGATTTTCAACGTTGAGTTGGGGCGTCTGCGTCCCGGCTGCTTGCAACCCTGAGGATGTCGAGGTGGTCATCAAAGATGCCGTCAAACACTACCAACATACCAGTGGAGTGGTTGTACGCGTCAAAGTTGATGAAGAGGACTGTCATATCGAAGAAGGAGATGATTGGGCAGAATGGACCGAACTGCCAACTCTCCTGACATTGTAGGTTTATTTTTAGAAATTTTATGTTTCATACTTTGCCCTGGAAACTTGTAGGTGTTGCTGATTTATAAAATTATATCATAGATAAAATATATAGGTACGTTATTTGGAGATAGGAATGCATAGATACTTAAGTGATTAAAAATGTTTATCGAAACTATCTTGTTGCCTAATAAGCATTTTTTAGTCTATAGGTCCAAAAAATAAGTAAATTTTAAATAATGGTGAACACACTAGAAATTTTAGATAGTTAGTGAAACTTTTAAATAAGTAGGTAATAAGAAATAGTTCTTATACTAATACGATTTTTTAATTACTAGACTAGTTTAATGTAAATTTGAGATAGGTAATATACTACATTATATAGGTACTTAAATTTTTTACAGATCTTTCTATGGCGTCATCGTTTTGTTGGTACTTGTGGCGACGATTCAAGACTATTTTGCTAGAAGACCAGATAGTCAGGGCGAAGACTCTGATGAAAAGGCGAAAGGTAATGAAGAAGAGGCAAACAATGAAGAAAAAGAAGCAAATAACAGCAAGAAATCAGGTGAACATTTATTTATTCATAGCATTAGGATTTTAAGAATTTCGACAATTATTAAATAAATGTTATTATAATGTAAATGATTTCCTAAATGACACTCCTTACTGAATTACTATTGTTATTAATATGTTTTTTTTTTGTAATATTTTCCTTTTGTTTTGTTTCTTAGAGATTAATTTATTATTATTATTTTAATGCATACCTGCCTACCTAAAAATTTGTACGCCTATTACGGCAGAACATGTTGGTACCAAAACATTTATAATACAACATCTCTGTAAACGCATGTTTTAAGCAAATAAATTTTATCTTTATCTTTTATCTTTATCGACGACCCGGTGCCTGGAAATGCGATATTACAAGCAGTCTGCTTCTAGCAGTCTAAGGATCCTGGGTTCCCGGTAGGGGCCAATGTTTGTGCGTTGAGCATGGATATTTGACCTGAGTCATGTAGATTTATTTCAATGTAACTCTGAGTTAAATCGGAGGAAGATCAAGATTTACGTTTTACATCTGCTTAGGATATAAAAAGCTCTCATGTATTTTGGACAATGGCATACAACATGACATACACATGGCATACATAAATCCAAATACTGCATATGGCTTTGATGTAGTTGAAGTATTGCAAGATTTTTAATAACATACAAAAGCAACGTAGACTGCATTGACGATACCAAATATATTTTTGGTTCACGACGAAACAAAGACTTTGTGACGCGTGTTATTTGAGTACGTATGTTATAAATTAATGTTATATTTTGGAAAACAGCTGGGTCAATCATGATTCCTTTGTCTTGCGGCATCAATAATTTGGTGCATATATTAATTATTTATCCATGACGTGATCGAACTCTGGTTTATTACATTGAGCTTTACAATGTGTAAGTCAACCTTAACTAAATACTTCTTCAATTGATTTATGATGATGATCTCTTAAATGGATTTCAAACCTGAAAGTACACAAACCTACCCATTCTTTTACCAAATCAAATCACCTATGTACAGTAATCTACTACAGCACGCATTCTTTCTCTTTCCTTCACAGTTGGTTTTCTAAGCTCTTTCTCTCTTTACTACACGGTGAACAAGCTGATCGCTCCTGGCACAGACGAGGAGATCTCTTGCATTCATGGTGTCAGAGGCATAGCTACCATCGCCCTGCTGATTGCCCACAAATTCCTACCAGTTGCTGTGATGCCGTACACTAATAGACTGAAGATTACTGAGGTAAGGTTACAGTACTGAGATAGGTACACAGTAATAGGTAGAATAATAAAAGGTAGAAGAATCCTCTGTCCGTGTTTCCAGAATTGTATAATTTAGGAAGCTTTAAGGCGAAAGTAAATCTATAGACATTTGAAGTTGCGCGCCACATTCTAGTCTGTATTATCATTTACCATGAAGTGAGATAAAAGAAAGAAAGAAAACTGCTCAACGAGCTTAAACTTGCAATAAAAATAAATATATAGACATATACGAGGATTTACAATAATTTTATATCTCCTCGGTTGTGAGAAATTGTGCCGACTGAGTGCAGCTTGAAAAAAAAAATGCACAATATTGAAAACCCACGAATGACTAAGCTATAGCAACACAATGACATGGAGTGTCTATTAGTATCTCCGTTATTCATTTACTCGTATATAATTAGCAATTTGGTATCTAATTTAAAAGAACTTTCATAATGAGTGAAGAATGTGGTTTATATACCTGAATTCTATACGATAAAACCATTTTCTTTAAATCTACAAGTCATATCTTTTTTTTAAATCCCTATAATATTCATCCTATTACGATATTTTATACACCTAAATGCAGTTATAATTAAAAATCCCACTATATAAAAGATGTTGGAAGGAACAACATTTTCATTTTGTATAAGGTAAACGTTCCGTGTAAGTACAAGTCAGTGTTGTGAGTTTACATTTCTGTGTACACACTCATACTATACACATTCGTTTTATACCACAACAAGCGAGCGAAGCTTTTCAACAATCAAGCTCGTTAAACCTTGGAATACCTAGCTATATTTTTGAACCACCTAATTGAGGACAAGCATAATAAAAAGTGTATAAATGTTTGTTTCCGTGTTTGTTTTGAAACTAGAGGAATTATTTAGAACATATTGCTGTATTTTAAGTAGGTATTCATTGCGTGATTTAGATAGAATAATCTTTATTGTCTACCAAAATGACAATAATATGGAATATATGGACAGTAATAAAGTACAATTGGCGGTCTAGATAGATTTAGTTATTATAGAAAGCATAATATTTATTACTAATATAATATAATGCATCATCAGTGCGCGAAACTATTAGAATTCATCTTTTTTGACAAGCTGCCATTTTTAATTAAAGGTTTTCATTAACCGTGATGAAAGTTAAATGAACGTTTATTTATTAAATTAGTAGATGAAAATATGTGCCGAGGACATAATTGTTTTCCACAATTTTTCTACACAGTTAACCTACTACAGAATAGTATATTACATATACGTTCCTACCTCCTAAAATGTAGGGTGAAGTATTTTTGATGCCGAATCATAAACAAATAAAAAAAAAATATTCCTCTAAAACTAAATTCCATAAATTCGGGTTCCCTTATGATCTGTTTCCGATCTGTTCTCAGATTTACTAAAATTTTATAATAGAAAAATCATTAAACTCGGTCAAGCAATTTCGGAGGAGTTCGACGACAAACCAGTGCTTGTCGTGACGCGAGATTATTATAGATATATTAGATTTTTGTGGGTTAGCTGGAATATTTCCCCTTACTCGAATTAGCAGTATTTCTTAAATACGTTGTGACCTTGACCCAATAAAAAAAAATTACAGTTACACAGCCAATGTATGAAGTGAGCTAATTAAATGATTATTATTGTACCTACCTAATTAAAATACAATTTTTCACGCTAAATTATAGTATATAGATTGCTAAATTCTTACGCCATTGTCTTCGTATTGTACTTAACCTTAGCCGTGGGGTATTTGGAGCACCTGCGTGGAGCGCATGCTTTAAAATAAATAATTGTAGTGATGGCCCGTATCGATAAATTAAATTTGTACCTATCGATACGATTATATGAACTTTTTTATACGAACTTTTATGTTTAGTACGGATATGGTAGTGGTTATTGTACCATTCCACCAACCAAAACACCGACCAAAGAGTCCACCTTTTTGGTCTAGTCGTCATTAGTGCGACTCCCGAGCAAGAAGTCTTGGGTTCGATTCCCAGGTTGAGTGTTATTGGGTTTTTCTATATAATTCTCAGTAGCAGCTAGGAGTTTGGAATTGTGCCCGGTTGATATGCTCGGGGCAATAGGCTTACCCCTTTATTTCTTTATTTATTAAATGGAACCTAAAAATCGTTAGGTAAAATGAGGGTGTGTACACTTCTGCCTAACCCTTCACCAACAACAGGCGTGATAGTATGTAAAGTTATGTTTTAAATAAATTTATTCAACCTATTAAAAGTTATAAAGAAATACGAGACATCACCTTTGACAAATCGACAATAACATTCCCCTCCTTAATTCTCTTTCGAAATTCTTATTAGTAAGGCCGAGAGGTGATATTCGCGTAACAGCCATACGAACGGGGCATGTTATCATTGGCCGTCTGCCATGTTGGTTGTTGAGTTGTGACCGACACAGACGCCCAACTGAATCACGTTATTACTTCGGGCAATCCGCTTGCGAAATTATAGGCAGAGACAAGTACTAAATAATGTTCTATTAGCTACTTAGTATGCCTATAGTAAGATCTAGGAGAGTAAACGTGGTTCAACTGTTTAAAATAATGTTGATTGATTGACATTGAAAACGTCTGTGCTTGTGGACTGCTAAACAAGCATGCAAGCATACATTAACTCTGGCCTTTTTATCATAGGCGTTGGCAGACATCACATAGTAAATGTTTTGAACTTAAATTTATTTCCTTTTAAAAAAAAAAAACTTTGCCCCAGTTAAATATCGGCGGACAGGATTTCTATTAAAAAATATTTATTTATTAAAATACAAGTTTATTACAGTAATTGTTCTACCAGACTGTTTGATTTACATTCAAATATTAATAGCTAACTTATTGCTAATTATGCATAATCGATTACACGCGCATCGCTCATCCGGTGCGTGGTCATCAATTGTTAGGTTGACGCAGGTCGCCTGATTGCTTAACTCCTCCCTCCTTTAGCTGGAAGCGCGTCCCGCAGCTTCCCGCAGCGTCCTCGCTGCAACTGTTCTCCGGACTCCTTTTTAAGTTCATCCACTGGTAGATTTTCCAAACGGCTACTCCCACAAAAATGATGTACAGGACAATCGTTGTCCAACTTGGAGTGGCCATTAAAGTTTGCCAATCAATCTCGTTGTCGTCTTGAATTTCTTGTGCTCGGTCCATCAACTCGTGGATGCTGTCTAATGCAATGTCTTCGAGCTGCAAGTTGTAGTGGATGTTATCTTCTGGGATGGGCTTTGTATTCGGTAGAGGGATGATCTCGTCTATTGTCATAACGTTTGTGTTTGTCTTCAAGGTATTGTTCAGTATGCCCAACTGGCAGTCACTAGTAATACTGGCTATATGGATTCCAGATAATCTCTTATACTCTGTTTTAGAGCCGCATCGAGATCTCAAGATTTGTTCTTGATTAAGTATTATCAGCCATTTATTTTCTTGGAGCTTCTGTATCTTCCCTTGTTTGAGATTCATTCGCGCTCGAGTACAGTTTGGTGTTTGATGCTTTATTAGTGATATTATGCAGTCTTCAGATGAATCCAGGGGTTGGGTGTTAAGAGACTCGCAGAGGTTGGTATCTTGCGTAATAGTCTTGCAGCTTCCGTCAAGGTAAGAGTACTCCTCGCTTCCCAGTGCTAGGAATTTGGACTTGGGAATTATAGTTAGGTTTTGTTTATCAGGGATGGAGTATATATGGAGAAGGTCATATTGGTTTGAGTCAATTGAAGGGATATCTAATACAAATGTTAGTGTGTGTTCTGTACTGTAAGCTTTTACGCTAATGGATTTTTCTATGATATGTATATTTCTAATACTAATTTGATCTACTGGTCGAAATTGATTAATCTTTTGTATATTTTGCAGTTCGTTCAATAAACTATAAGGAGGAATTATACTAGGATGCATTACGCTTAATTGGGCGAACGTCATAGCGTCTTCTAAAACTATTAGCTTATCTAGGAGGATCTGTAAACTAAAATCTATTTGAATGTATAAATCCAGGAAGTGTATACGGTCTGTAGTTAAATTATTTCTAATAGTAGCATTTTTCAAAACGTCAGCTAATTTTTTCTGATTTTCACTGAGAATATTAACTTGTTTACTAAATTCATCTATAGTATTTTTAGCTAAAAATAAAGATTGCTTTTCCGAGTTTTGCATTTTACTAACTGAACTATGTATTGCTGAAATTTCCTTTTCTAATCTAACAGCATCATCATAATCTAGATTTCCTGTAATTGCTTTTATAACAGATCCTAACCCATTTATTATACCACGCCTAACTCTAATATGAGGCGCAATAAACATAATTTTCTTACTTATTAAGTTAATACTAAGCTCTATCTGATCTTTATACGTCTTATATGTATCTCTAGTTCCTAAAATACTAGCCTCGGTGGTCTTTGTGCTAGAAAACAATGCTATTAATTTTATGGTAGTTTCGTGTAAATAGGAAACGTTATAAACACAAGCTAAACTAAAAGTGTCGACCTGTTTGAGAACCTGTCCTTCTTTCAGTAGAAGTATTCCATTGTCGTTATTGACTGGGCTTAAAGTCAAGTTGGCGGTTGCGTAGAGCACGCAGGCTCCTGCGATGAGGGTCCTGGAACAAGATGTGGTCGTCGTAGAAGCTTGTAATGTACCCTAATAGATTTAGAATTTGGATGATTCCCTATTATCTCTGCTATATTATTAGGATGTAGATGTATAATTTTGTACGGACCTTTAAAAACCGGCTTCGTCTTATCGTTGCGCGCAGTTTTTGCCACCTGCTTGTACACCATTTCACCTACCTTGAATGTTATTTCTTCTGCTGCCTGATTCCGCTTTTCTATTACCTGTTCCTTGTTCTTTGACATATGCGCTGCCAAGCACTCCTGCACAGCTTCGGCGTTTTGACGATGTTTAAGTACGTAATCTTGATAAAATTCCTTGGGATAAAATAACTCTAAGGGATTTCTAGAAGCTGTATGACCAAACAAGAGTTCTCGAGGCGTGTAGCCTGTGGCAGAGTGTATGGAATTATTGTATGCTATGATTGCGTACTTCATTATTAATTGGATTGGGTCTTCTTTATTCGTCATCCTCTGTATTCGTACTATCTCGCCTATAGTTGAGTGGAAACGTTCTACAGGAGAGTTAGAATTTGGGTTATACGGTGTTGTAAAATGTATGTTTATGTCATGTGATGCGCATATTTCCTTTATGACGTCATTTTCGAACTTGCTGTCAGAGTCAGTTGTTATTTTTAAAGGTAGGCCTATGACTGAAAATACACTTATTAATGCTTCAGCAATGTGTATACTACTGGATGCATTTAGTGGAACGGCTTGAGCAAATTTTGAAAAATTATCTATTATGGTTAGGAATGTCGCTCCGCCAGTAGAGTACAGATCCATGAATAAGTGTTCGAGAGGCTTTGTAGGAGTTGGTGTAAGAGATAACGAAGGTTTAAGTGGATTCCTCTCATATTTAGCTTTTAAGCAAATGTCACATTGGTTTACGTATTTTTGGACTGAAAGAAGCATATTAGGCCAATGGTAATTTCTATGGAGTTGTTTATAAGTTTCTTGGATTCCGCGGTGCATTGTTTTACCCTCGTGCGTTTTCTTAATTAACTCCTGTTGCTCTGTTTTGTTTTCTACGAGTGTAACGCGAGAATTACATCTTATTAATTTTGGACCTCTATCATTAAAAATAGTCGTATAAACTCTGGAAAAATCTAGGTACAATTGTTCTTCGTAAAAATAACAATGAAATATCCGATCTGCTATTGTGTGCTCTTTAAGAAATTTAATGATTTCAGCCTCTGTATTATTTATCGGGATAAAGACATCCTTGATCACAATTCGAGAGTTAGTTGACCTATTCTCTACTCTGTACGTTGAACCTGGTGTGTATCTAATGTGAAACTGTTTCAACTGTCTGTCTATGGCGTCGGATAAGATTGGGATACCCTTATTGTCGTTGTCAGGTTGTGTATGGTTTGTCGATATAAGTTGATCGGGGTTAGTTGTAGTTTCGCTCATTTGGTCTGTGTTAGTCTTGTTAGTGCAAGATTGTAAGTCACTGTTGATTTCTATATCTGGTTGGGCATTGTCATCACTATTTGGGTTATTATTGTTCTGTGTCCTATTCTCTGCCTCTCGGCGTGCATTATCAAAAATTCGGTTTATAATTTCGTCATCGTTATTATCGTCTAGATTAACGGCCAATGAATCTATACTGTTATGAAATATTTTAACTCTAGACAACGCGTCTGCGTTGGTGTTTTGCCTGCCCCTTTTATAAACAACTTTGTAATCGTACTCAGCTAACTTTAATCTCCATCGCGTTAATTTTGAATTAGGGTCTTTTAAGGACATTAACCACGTCAAAGGTCTATGGTCGGTGTATATTATAAATTTGCGACCGTATAAATAAGGTCGAAAGTATTTAATGGCCCATACTATTGCTAGTAATTCCTTTTCTATAGTCGAGTAACGTGTCTCAGTATCTGACAAGGTCCTGGATGCGTAAGCGACCGGTTTATCAGAGCCTACATTGCCTTGTGATAAGACAGCGCCTAGAGCAATATCAGATGCATCTGTTGTCAATATGAAAGTCTGGTCAAAATCTGGGTATTGAAGAATTGGAGCATTTGTTATAATCTGTTTGCATTTGTTTACTGCTTCTATAAATTCATCTGTATGAATTACCTTAGCGTTCTTCTTAAGGCAAGATGTTAGTGGCTTGGTTAATTTTGCAAAGTCTTTTATGAATTTGCGATAGTAGCCTACTAAACCCAGGAATGACTTAATATCCTTCTGAGTAGATGGTAAGGGGAAATCTAAAACTGCCTTGATCTTATCTTTATTCGGTTTAAGTCCTTGGTCGGTCAGTTCATGTCCTAAGAAGTTAACCTGCTTTTGTAAAAACTCAGATTTATTTAACTGTATTTTAAGGTTGTGCGTTTTGAACCTATCGAATACTTGTTTTAGTTTTTCTATGTGCTCTTGTAATGACGTAGCGACAATTATGACGTCATCAAGATACGTGAATACGTTGTCTATTCCTCTTAAAATATGGTCCATTAAACGTTGAAATGTGCTAGGGGCGTTCTTTAAGCCAAAAGGCATCCTTAAAAATTCATAATGGCCTCGTTCTGTAGTGAATGCAGTCTTCTCAATATCATTGGGGTGCATTTCTAATTGATGGTAGCCACTAGCCAAATCAAGAGTAGTAAAATATTGGGCGCGTCCTAGACGGTCTAATATGTCATGGATGTTAGGTAGGGGGTATTTGTCCTCTATTATTCTGTCGTTAAGTCGTCGATAGTCAATCACAAGTCTCCATTTAACCTTTCCCGAAGCGTCTGGTTTCTTTGGGACTATGTGAACGGGGCACGACCATGGTGATATACTTTCCCTAATGATTCCCTGTTTTAAAAGATCGTTTACTTGGTTTTGTATTTCCTTGCGTTGTTGTGGGGCTTGTCTGTAACTTCTTACGAAGATAGGAGTATCGTCTGTCAGTCTTAGTTCGTGTTTCACTGTGTGTGTGAAAGACAATGGGATGTTATCAGAGTGGAAAATGTCTCTGTAATTAAAACATAGCTTGGTGATTTCACGCTTCTCTTCCTCGTTCATGTGGTCTGTTCGTATTTTCTTAAGGTTTTGTCTAAGCTCACTGTCAATGTTTTTATTATCTTGTATATCTAATTTATTTAGTTTAACTGTATTCATGTCAAGTCTCAAGTTTGGTGGTAATGGTTCAAGTCTTAAAGGTCGATTGTTCATTATGATTTTCTTATCATCCGTAGAGTTAATGACAGTTGTCTTAAATGTCCCATTTTTAATTGTAACTACAGCGGCTGGTGACTTAAGTCCCTTAGACCAACAATAGTCATCGCAAATGTATTGTCCGTCAGCGTAATTTGTCTTGATGACAATTAGTTTCTCACATCTTGGTTCAATCCTAATTTTCTTAACCGGGTAGTCTAAATAAATAGGTATCTCAAAACCGGGGGATTTGAGAATCCTATTTTGTAAGTCTATACTACAGTCTAATTCTTTTAACAAATCCATGCCTATAACTCCTTTATATTTTGAGTCTAAGTCGAACAGTAAAAACTTATGAAATTTGTCCGTATTAAACTGTGGAGGCAAAGGCAAAAACGCTATATGTTCATGCTTAGTTATACCGTGCGCAGTTCTAACCTGGAACGGTTCGTACTCGACATATTGTTCAAAAATAGTATCTCTTATAATAGTAGGTGATATCAAACAGTTTGTAGCGCCCGTATCTAGTAAAAATTTACCTTTGTACTCTGGAAGTTCGATATACGGCAGATTGTCTTTGCCATGATTGTTTAACTCTACTGTATTACTTAGCTGTGATCCTCTGGTTCCATGACCCGGGAAAAATCCTGAGAGTAGGGTTCATCGATGGGCATCTCCTGATAAATATCGTTTTGTTCACTATACTGTAAATTATAGCACTCACCATGTTCGTAGTGTGCGTCATCATTGTCCTGATACTGATCTTGTTCGTTTGAGGTGTAGAATAGTTCTTCAAACTGAGGTTTTTGCGGTTTATCTACGGACCTCATAGTAACGTCGGATACCTTTTGTGGCGTGTTTACTTGTTGGTGCGGCATGTTTGGCTGTTGTCTAAAATTAGATGAATTCCTGAAATTACCGGACCCACTGGGCCTAACATTACCTGATGGTTTATTCTTCCATGGAACCATGGGTTGCACCCACTGTTGTCTCTGATCTGGAGACCAGTTATTACGTTGGTTTATAAAATTAGGATTTACTGACCTTTGTTGAAATGGTGTGGTGTTAAATCTAAACGGCTGATTAACCTGTGGTTGAGGTGTAGACAAACTAGGCTTAGGTATTTCTTTTGGTTTGGATTGCATTAAAGGTATATTAAAATTGTTACTAAATTTATTATATGCTAATCGTGCTTCTTCCTGCCTAGCATTTATTATAGCAATTTCTAAGGTTGCTGGATTAGAAATACGTACACCGACAGATACATGGAACTCTAAATGATTGACATACTGATCTATAACCATCTTTTCGTAGTAGGACTTATCGCTATGCTTACCTACTGACTGTAACGTATCTAGAATATCCCTAAGACGTTTACCAAACGTTTCCGCATCTTCGTTTCTATTTCGGCGAATACGCGTAAGTTCCTGCATTACCTGTATTTCGTTTCGCGGTTCTCCTAGCCTCCGTGTTAACGCGGTCTTAATGGCCTGCCAGGAGTCGAGTGATTCCTCGTAAGCTATAGCGTCGATCGCAGTACCGCTCAGCCTACTTTTAATAAGGCAAATAAGTGCTTGGTGATTCCTGACTGGTGGATCTAATAATAACATAATATTTTCCACTTCCCTAATGAAAAAGTTAAGTGTTTTTGGGTTACCATCATATTTGGGCATAAGGTCCCTAATAAACTTCAAGTTAGTCGTATCTGTGCTACTCATTGCCATGGTTAATAATTTTACTATAACGAATACTACTGTCTACCTCTAAGCGATAGCGTTATAATATAAAATGATAATTAAAACGTGATATCTATCTCACTGTTTACCATGTAAAATATAATACGCGTAAATGATTACAATAATAACTAATTGAATTCCTCACTCAGTGTAACTGCTTACCGTGCAATTCGATTGTTATACGGTGCGACCTTAATAAAATTAAATCAATGTCTATCGCGATTATAGCATACAGACAAAACACATTGAATATTTAAAATACATAAATGTTATACGACAGGAAATATAGCACAGGATACTGGGCAAGCGATTCGTACTTACCACAGGAACCTCTGCATCTCCAGCCGGGCCTTGTAGAACAGCAGGACTCCCAATTCTCCGGAACTCCCGCAGGCTGCCACCGATGTAGGTTCTTCTATTCGGGATCGCGAAAATAACGATAGATACCGTTCACTCTATTCGGAGAGGTTTATTCGATATTCGAGTGTCGCGATCCTACCGACTGCGCCAGTTAAATATCGGCGGACAGGATTTCTATTAAAAAATATTTATTTATTAAAATACAAGTTTATTACAGTAATTGTTCTACCAGACTGTTTGATTTACATTCAAATATTAATAGCTAACTTATTGCTAATTATGCATAATCGATTACACGCGCATCGCTCATCCGGTGCGTGGTCATCAATTGTTAGGTTGACGCAGGTCGCCTGATTGCTTAACTCCCCTCACTAGAATTCTCTCCTGTGCCGTGGGTGCGTTTACAAACACAAATTTTCACATACACAAACGCCCGAACCCGGAATAACTAGGTACGACTCATGATATCTCATGATATTTTTCTTACACTACACACGTGACAGCGGAAAGACAGTGGTAGTGGTACCTTGATCTCGAAGACTTCACACTATACTGGTCACAATAGTCTAGTAGGTTATAATAGCTTCATAAATTGGATACTCATCCAAGAACACTCGTTCTTAAAAGCAGCGGTAAGTGGCAATAGGCTTGCCCTTTAGACTGAGACTAGACTGTATCTACTTATGACATATTTACATATAAGTGAATGGTTCAACACTTCATGTGGGTGTAAACCCTGACTTCTGGGGTGTAACTTAACTTTTTGGGGATTCGGAACTTTGTGTTCTATTTGTATAATACATATATTATCTAAAGATATCCATATTTTCGTTCCAGCTAGCAAGTTCTCCGCTCTGGTCGTGGTGCCGTGCTGGGTGGATGTTCACCGATTGCTTCCTACTCTTGAGCGGCGCGCTAACAGCCCATAGGATATCTGAAAACGACACAGGATCAGCTCGGAGACTGTTTTCTAGATATTTGAGGTACTATAAGAGATTATTATATAAATATATTAATTTCAGAATGCTTGGTGGCAGACGGTTATAAGATTACTCACTTTGCAGCGCACAAATAACGCGATTTTTGAAGTAAATAAAAAACGCCTGCAGATAAATTAATGATTAAAAGTGTCGCGTCTAGTTGCTATTATATTCGGCCAGGCGTTTTTTACCTAGCAATAGTTGACTTTAGCACAATATAACTTCTTACAATGGTCATCATAATTATGCATTGTAGGTAAAATATATTTAGATATCATAATTTCGATATTAACAACAATGATTTATTATCAGGAATCGATGTTCTATTCATCAAACGAAATCAATCTTTTATTTAATATGATGTGCAATGCTGACTGAATTCATATTAACATTACTATTAAAATTATAATATGTTTAGAAAATTAAATAGCCTCACAACTCAGTACAAATCACAACTAATATGAAAATATATAAACACTTTTGTAATTCTGTCTTTGCTCACGCAAATATAGTGATGGAGGAGATAAAATAAGATACTTGGTAGACATTGCCGACCAATATTTATTATTCAAACCATAAACCTAAACTTGTTAGACGCGTTCGCTCTTTTAATTATCATCGTGGACTTATTAGTAACAATAATATCAATATAAAATAGGCACATTGAATGATTAAATTAAAATTATTTGTCATACATTTACTAATATAATAATAGGAAATAGATACTGGGTTTTTCATTAAAACTTTTTCTAAACTAACTAACTTTTAAAAAATTTTCATTAAAATAAAACTTTTTACGCATGTTGTGGTTCTACCTTGTAAAATAGCTGCATTTCGGATCCTTTACAGCATACGTGTTCACGTGCCTTGAAATAATAATGATATACCGCGATAATATTATCTATCTGTTATAAAAATATTTATATCAATGTTTAATTTTCGCCTAAGTGTTAGAAATCATCAGTCCTACTAACAAAACTACTACATAATAAAATTAATTAAACAAAAAAACACACCCACAAATGATGTGATCATTTGAATAAAATTAAATGCCGGCTCCACACACTTGCGCGCAGACTAAGTACCCATTCGCTTCAAATACGCAATCTTTACATATTTATTTCTGCTTCTGATAGATCTATATTATGTTTCGCGTTATTTAGACCTTTAAACATAACATTACATGCCATCATACAGGTATAACCTGTATGTCTGAAGGTACTTAAATAAATAAATATTGATACAACCCACCCTTCTAGATATTAATAAATTTACTATCAAATTATAATTAAAAATATAATAATAATTAATTATACATAATAATTTTAGCATACACTAATAACAAAATACGTACGTCTTTTTTGAACAGATCAAATAACATATATTTTTACGTTCGTGTATTCGTGTACGTGGAGACACGACATTATAACACAGCAGTCAAGATGCCGCTAACTCAAAGACGATTAATTTATTAGACATTTATTTTTTTAACTAGCAGCTGTGCTCTAACTTCATCTCCGTCAATTTTTATAATTAACATCATGTTATGTGCGTGAAGGAGCGGTGATAGCGAGTGGTGTGACCAGTGAACTGTGGAGTCTAAGATCTCCAGTTCCTTAGGTACGCACCACTGAATTTTCGAAGTTACGTGCGTATTTATCACATGCTCAAACGGTGATCGCACAGCTTGAACACATCGTGATAAAACCTGCATGCTTGAACGACTTCTCGATGGCGTGTGAAGTCTGCCAACTATCCGTTTAGTCCAGTCTGTCCTTTCCTGGGACTGAAACTATCCCCTTACAAATTTTTCTTATTTACTGAAACAAATCAAGAAGAAAATAAGTGTATTGATATCCGTGGGTTCATTGGCTATTCAAAAAAAATATTTTCGTCGTACAGAAACGGCACGCCACGTTTGCAGAACTTTTTAACATGTACCTATATGTTATAGCCAAAGTAAATAATCTAGAAATTATATATACTATCCAGCCATTATGTATTATATCCAGAATTATTCACTTTAACTAGATATTTTATATAATATCTTGGAAGACTTGGATAATGTAATAATACAAGTGTAGATGATGACGTAAACTCTATGTTTCTAATAGGTTCCCGTCGCGCATAAGTTAAATACTTCTATGCGTGATATGTGTACATCGGTCCCTAGTAGTGCGATTGGGTTAGGTTAGGTTAGAACTACGACCCCTGCGAGCCGAGCGAGCGAAGCGAGCGGTGCCGCAGCATCGGCCGGCGATTGCCAGAACCGAATTCTACCTATTTTACTTCTGCCGATCTCTCTCTCGGACTCTTGGTGAATAGTTTTGCGGATCCCATGGCCCCAACGATAGGGTGCATGTTATTTTTTGGTAGGTAGGTCACCCACTTTAGGTGGAAGTTAGGTAGGTACGCTATAAGTACATAGTCTTGGTCACAGATGGGACAGTAGATAGTCTGATAATCCGGTGGATGGACGGTTTTTTTGTCATTTGCTTATTTTAAATTTCGATTTTAAGTTAATGTTTGGCAACAGTAAATATTTTTCCGTTGAAAAATATTTATTTTTTGGATATATTTAGGTTATTTATTTATATATCGGTTAAGCACCTTATAAAAAACATAATATATGCGTTGGTATTGTTTGTTTTGGGAGTATAGGAAGCACAGAAGGCAGTGCTAACTACCGCTGGGCTAATTGGGTCAAATATTATAATTATAATTTTCTCTTCTTTACCAGGTTGACACCAGCCTTGCTCGCGGTGGTGCTGTTCTACGCTTACATCTGGGACAACATCTCCAGCGGGCCCATGTGGGGTACCTTCGTCACCAAGAACGCTCAGGTCTGCCAAGAGGGCTGGTGGTGGAATTTGCTTTATGTACAGAACTATTTTGGGTTCGAGAATATGGTGAGTAGTGTTACATCTACATATATATATGCTATATATTATATATATTTTATAAAACATTACCCCACACTAGGATTTTCTCCTGTGTCGTGGGTGCGTTTACAAACACAAATTTTCACATACACAAACGCCCAGACCCGGAAAAACTACCTGTAGAACGTAAAAATGTTTTCTCCATGCGGGGATCGAACCCGCAACCCGTGACGCACAAACCGATCGCCCAGCCACTGCGCCACCGAGTCGTTAGTCGTTTTTTTTTATATATACCATACTCTCATGGTATATATGGCAAACAAGCCTTTCTACGGTCTGCCTGATGGTGACCGGTTACCGTAACTTATGGATATTTGCATTAGCAGAGGTGCTGCTCCCGCGTTGCCGTTTCTAAACTGACAGCAAACGGAACTTATATGCTGTCAGGACAGTTACTCCCCTAACGAGCTCTGACAACCTTCCTTACACTCGCAGAAACACGGCTATTATTGTTGAATAAAAAATAAAGTGTAGTAAAATGCAGTGACTTTTTTCTAAAGCTACTCGTAAACTGAAACAATAATAAATTATTAAAAATAATGTAGGTATGTATTTTAACATCCATTTACTTCATCATCATCATCATCATCATTATCAGCTAGAAGACGTCAACTGCTGGACATAAGGCTCCCCCAAAGATTTCCACAATGACCGGTCTTGGGCCACCTGCATCCATTTTCTTAATTTTACTAAAACTAATGAAAACACTTTTGATTAAAGACTGGCGAAGGCTAAATTGGATTAAAGAAGGTTTTAAAAGGAAGAATTTATAACGGTTAATTGTTTTTTTAATGGTTTTAATCTTGTTTTTTGAGTTGTTAAAAAAAACTCAAATTGCGTTCTTATTCTCATTTGTTATGTGCACTGACCACGACTTTGTGTTTTGTGGTCTGAATTTACATGATGATAATAATATGAGAATGTTATTAATATAATTATGAGCATCTACGTCGTAGGTTAGTAAATAGACAATAAAAGAAACTAAAAGGCTCTGGTTGTGGCTCCGTACGTTTCTTTTAATAAAAAGTAAATATGATTTGTAAATCAAACTCAACTTTGCACTTAAAAGGCAATTTTTCCCATATTCACCTGCTGCAAATGTATTTTTTTTAAATGATGCATATTTATATATAAGTTAAAAAAATGAATTTAGTCCTTTAACGTGGTGTAAAACCTCGTTCCTTTAGGACTTTTTTAATTCTTGGTCAATGTGAATGTGGTTACTATGTTTTCTGGTTGCATTTTTACTGCTCTTAGTTACATAAATCATATGCTTACCTTTTAATATTAGCTTGATCTCAATTCAAAAGCTGTTTCCATTATTAAAAAAAAAACAATTCAGTCGAATTGATAACTTCCTCCTTTTTGAAGTCGGTTAAAAATAAAGTGGTTTTTAACAATTTTTTTATAGTGATATGTTAATAATAGGAAAAACGACATAGTTCCAGATTTACTTACATTATCACGATTTTGATTGAAAAACAAAAACATCAATAATATGTTTTTATTTTCAATAATTAATTCTATATTTACTATCTAATAATAACGCGGAAAAGTTTGTTTGTATGAACGCTCTAATGTCAAAAGCTATCAGTCCGATTTAAAAAAATCTTTCACCATGAGTGTGCTACATTGTCTTTGAGTAACGTAGGCTATAATTATTACTAGAAAATATTAGGGATCCGTACTAGTTTAATAAGGTAACATAAAGCGTAAAAAAAAATCTGACTCTGGCGAAGCCGAGACGGGCCGCTAGTGCGTATATTCAAATCAAATTTTATTTTGATTTTAGATTTATTTAGACATTTAGACAATACAGGTACTTTTGAATCGTCGAATTAAATTGAATTTACTTGCACGGTTCCAAAAGGTAGGTATTATATTCCTTTTATATTTTGTTAAGGAACTCTTGGACATGACCAGTTTTTATTATATTATAATGATGATGTTATGCTCTACAGATCGGAATAGAAGTGAATCTGTAAAAAGAATCTACTAATTAAATTATAATAAATTAAACAACATTAAAGAGTACTAATTAAGGTTAAGTTCTTATTTAGTAATATTGAAGTTAGGTACTGATTTCTTGTACAGACGTAAATATTAGACAATGAGATGTCGAAACGTCTGGTTTGGGATTCAAATAATATCAACATACTGCATTAAAATCCGTTAGAATCCGTGAAAAGGTAGAAGAGGAAGTTTGAAATCTTGAAGTCAACGATGAAAGCTCTCAAAATTAAATACTAATTATTGAAATTACCAAAAATTTTGCTTACATAAAATAATAATAAATAAATATTTTTTTCTGGATATTATGACACAGCGCCATCTAGTTTCGAGCTAAGCAACGAGGCTTGTGTTACGGATACTAGTTGGTTGATATACTACATATAAACTTTTTTTTGTAAATACATACATATCATACATAAATACATCCATGACTCGGATACAAATCGCTTGGGTTCGCATCCCGGTAGGCGCAAATGTTTGTGTAATGAGCATGGACATTTGTCTCTTGTTTCTATGTATAATATGCATGTATTTACTAAAGAATATATCTATCTAGTGTATCAAACATCTAGTATCCGTAACACAAGCCTCGTTGCTAAGCTCGGAACTAGATGGCGCTGTGTGCTCATAATGTCTGGATATAAAATTAATAGTGTTCACCGAATGGTCGAAATTAGACTATAATTAATAAAAAAAATATTATTTCTCTATAGAAACTATAAGTGTGGGAAATTTTATACTGCTCCGTCCATGCATTTTTCGTTAAATGGGGTACAAAGTATTTGCTTGACGTATTAATTTTTTCATTTCACGTATAATTTCAATGTCCTATATTCTCGTGAGTGTAAGAAATCAACAAAATAATATCATGTTTTATCATCAACCCAAACGTCCCACTGCTGCACTGCTGGGCATGTGTCTCCTCTCATTTGAGAAGGATTAGGCTATAGTCCACCACGCCAGCCTACTGCGGGCTGGCAGACTTCACATGCCATCGAGAAAATCTCTAAAGCATGCAGGTTTCCTCACGATGTTATCCTTCACCGTTTGAGCTTGTCATAAATACGCACATAACTTCCGAAAAATCAGTGGTGCGGGCCTTGGGATCGAACTCGAGACTTTTGACATCTCAGTCCACTGGTCATAGCTCAATAAAACCATGCATAATAATAATAATAATAATAATTTAATAACTCATTTTTATTTCCAGTGTGCACCACAAACGCATCAGTTAGCGTTGGACATGCAGCTCACGATCCTGGGCTGCATCTTGGTCTGGTTGCTGCAGGTGAAGAAGGGTCTCTACAAGACCCTAATACCAGCATTACATGTAGTCGCAGCATACTCCAGATACACCACCGTGCGAGACCACAGGCTAACCATGCTGGCTTATCATGGCGTCAGGTAATATTTAAAAAAAAAAAAAAGTTTCAGGAAGATATTTCCATGTTATAAAATTTGTAATTTTTTTAGTAACATTACATAATTATAAAATAAACGAAATGTCACAAATATAATAATAAAAATACAAGTGTTATGCAAATTTTGAGTAAATAAATAATGAAGTCAGTCAGCTTCCGTGGCTACATGCCGACTGCAGCACATTTCTATATGCGGGCAGTCCAACCGCCCTGCGATTAACGCCAGTACACCATTGGAGCTGGACAATATTGATTGTATCAGCTGATTTAGAGCTACTAGTCTAAGATCTGGCTGCAGAATCACTACGTTCATAGCGCACTTAGTCAAAATATATTTTTTTAGGTAATTAAGACTGGGGGAATTTATTTTTGCCAAAGTGCCAATCAAAAATTGCCCACGAGTATTTTTTTTTATTATTTGACTTTTGACGACCCATTTAGCTCAACGGTAGTTAACGCTGCCTGCTGTGCTATGGGTCCCGGGTTCGAATCCCGGTCGGGACAAATGTTTGTGTGATGAGCATCAACATTTGTTTCCCAGTCATCGATGTATCTATGTATAATATGTATGTATTTACAAAAAAATATATATAAAAAGTATATATGTAGTTTATCAACCATCTAGTATCCGTAACACAAACCTCGTTGCTTACCACGGAACTAGATGGCGCTGTGTCATAATGTCCAAGAATATTTATTATGTATTATTATTGTATCAGAAAATTTCAAAACAACAATTAATACTATCATTTAAAATTAATTGATATATTATAATTGGTTCCAAAAGTATTTTTAAATAATTGTGTTGTTGTTCAAAATTAGTAGTATCATTCCAATTATCTGTATAATATTTTTTGTTAGAAACAATTTTAAACAAACAATTCTATTTATGTTATGGTTTTCGTTGTTTTAATCTTTTATAAATTATTATTATCGGTTTTATTTACTCAGCCATCATCACGCTTGTAACCCTAAAAGGTTGGGCAGTGGTGTATTGGTAGGCATTCTCAGTTTGCTGATAATATTAATTTAGTATTGATTTAGGTTTCTTGTGCCTAAGTAAACCTTGCTAATTAACAATTAGTAAGGTTAAGCTGCGCTTGCCGATGTTGGTTTATAGATGGGTGTGCATTCTTAGTAAACATCTGAATTAGCATGGTTAAATAATAAGTATAGTGTAAGGCTATGTTATATTTTGTATAAACCGTTTTACACTATCTGCTGCAACAAAATAGCGTTTTTTTTAATAATAATTATTATTTTTCCCTGTTTTACATCTTCTTATTCATTCATTCTGCAAAACAATAAAGTACAGTGGGAGTCAAATAATTACAGATCACCAGGTAAAAGTGTCAATATCCTACTAATATTATAAGCGCGAATGTTTGTTAGTATGGGTGAACCGCTCAACAGATTTCAATGACATTTAGCATACATATAGTTTATTACCGGAATTAACACATAGGCTACTTTTTATCTATATTTCATACGGGCAAAGCCGCGAGAGGCAGCTAGTATAAAATAATAATAATCCAAAATATAATAGGTAACAATTATGTTTATACTATAACAAAACATAATTAATCATTATTTTTTAATAAATATTTTTCGACATTTTACACAGCACCATCTAGTCCCAAACTAAGCAGAGCTTGTACATACTATGGGTACTAGACATTTTTTTTGTAAATAAATTCTTATTATACATAAGAAACACCCAGACGAACGCAAACACTTATATTCATCACATAAATATGTTTGTCCTGTGGGAATCGAACCCTCGAACCACTAGACCACAGAAGTCGTCTATCTTTTTAAATTAAACCTAATCCTTATTTAATTAATGATTAAAATTAAAAAAAAATGCTACATGCTGTTACGCCTGTTACCTACCGCAATGTAATCTGGTTTGACTTTACAAGATTCGGTCATGTATGAAGGTATACTTTAACAAAGAGTGTTTAAGCATTTCCCCCACATAATAACCTAGTTAAAACTCCCAAGACTGTTAAACTTGGCAACTCTTTGGCGAAGCTTGTGTACGAAATGTTTAATACTTCAACATGAACACTTAACAACTTAAAGCAACTAAGTTATCAGTTTGGAATTTTAATTTCGTCATGTTTTTAGTGTAGCATGCCTCGTTAACTGCCAGGCCAAGATCCAAAGTCCTCAAATGAAATTATAATTTGTTTCTTTTCCTACTTCTTTGAGAGGTAGGTCATCGCGAAATTTGGTTTCTGCGAGTGAGTACGGTTGCATATGAATTCCGTATAGGTTCATTGTGGTAATAGTAACATTCAATATTTAAAAGGATTTTTTTGCCTAACAGGGTATGATGGTGTAGTCATGAAGTCATGAATTGATTCATTGTCTTAGTGTCCACAACCACGGTCGGTAGTAATTTGGTCCTAATTTGAACTCCTAGGACAAATAAAATGTTCCATATTTTCAGTTGCGGCTCGATCTTTGGAATTCAACTTCGTTTTATGTCAATAGGCTCATTCCCTTCGGTAAGAGTACCTACAATAGGTACTCTTACACGAGGGTCCTCCTCTTCCTAGCCCTTTGGAGATACAGGAGTGAAGATATATGTATAATGAAGATAATGTATGTTTTCAGTGTAAGCCAGCTGTATAGAACGGCTCGTTTGAGCTACACGTCGGTCCTCCATCGTTCCACGCCATACCTGGTTGGTCTGAGCTTAGGTTTGGCTTTGAAGAACCCTGGTGAACATGGCAAGGTAACTTTAGGATTTATAACTAGTTTTTAATAAGAATAAGGTAGCTATTTCTTTGAAGCTAGAGACCAAAAAAAAAATAAAGTTATAGTAATAACGGATACCGTTTTTAAAAGCTATAATATTTCAGTCAATTATTTGTGCAGTGGTCGAGCGTACGGCTTCGGAGACACGTGGCGCGGTTTCGATGCCCGTACGAAATATATTGTATGTACCTAAGGCCTACAGGTAGATTTTAAATGAAAGTTTAGGAATGCTTTTTCTATAATACTAAATTGATTCTCCGTATAGTTATTTAATTAGACAACAATATTATGTTAAAATATAAAAAAAGAAATATAAATATATATAAAAAATTGTAGTCTATATCTTAAAACATTCATTAGCTAGTCCTTGTTCGGTTTTCTGATTTATATTAATAGATTAGAAAAAAATATAATAAATGGATGTATTATCTTCAGTTTTATATAAATAACATATAAAACTGAAGATAAGCTATGTTATTTATATAAAAATTACAATACATGCGACAGCAAATAAACATACGTTTATTTACAAAAGAAATAAAAACAAATTAATTGTGGTGTAGATTGCGGTCTTAAGATACCACGTCAGGACTATAATTATTATATAATGCTAGGTTTCAATACCATTATTAAACTGAAATAATTAATATTATTATAGTCTTCACCACAAAACACTTGTGAAATTAAAACACCGGAAAATTCTCAATTTACCTACCTTCTTCAAGAGTGTATATAATTATGATGTGAAGGTTCTGTGTTTCAAACCAAACAATTTCTTGTGTGCCGTGTTCTTCATTTTAAATTAAAAACTCCTAAGATTTACCTAATATATAGGTACCTACTCGGTAAAAAACTTATTACTCCCAATTTAGGTATTACGAACTTGTATAAGAATCCGTTTAAAAACATATAAAATAAAAAAAAAATATAATATCTAAGAGTAAAAAGGTTGCTAAATACTTTTTTTTTGCAGTTTTTTGGAATCCCCTTCTCGTTGGAGTTTTTAATACTGAACTATTTAATTTAGTTTTTCGTTTTACTTTTTCACAGTTCATCCTCGCTGTTGGTTGGTTGTCTAGCAGTGCGTTGTGGTGCCTAGTGTGGTGGGCTGGATTCGACTCCGGATCGATACAATATCGATATAGCGCGTCTTTTGCCGCTCAGTACGCTGCGCTCGCGCCTATTGCATCCGCCCTTGCTATTGCTTGGCTAATTTATGCAGTACACAGTAGTGGCAATGGTAAGAACTCAGTTTTGTTTAAAATACCCATTTCGTCTATTCTTCCAGTACAAAAAATATCACTTTTACTCTTTTTTACTTACACATAGTCACAGTAATAATGTTATAAACTATTTGTAAAGGATGTATCAAATAGATAGTTTATTCTGTTTATTTTCTTCTGCAGGTTTCCTGTCACGTTTTCTGTGCTGCCGTGTCCTGGTTCTGATCAGTCGCCTGTCCTATGCTCTCTATCTCTGCCAGTTTATCGTGTTCATCACCAACGTAGGAACTGTGAAAACTTCTAGCGAATTCACTTTGACGTCTATGGTAAGGAATATATTTAAAACAAATTATATACCTTTTAATTATTTTTCAAAATATACATTTTTATAAATTTATATTTCAGATCGATGTTCAAGAGATATCTGCAATACTATTGTCCTCGACGATTCTCACTTTAACATTCGTTATTCCTATGCAATCACTGCATAAAGTCTTTACTTTCCCAAAATGGAATAGTTCAGAGGAAACGAAAGATTCTGAAGATGCCGAAAAAGAAAAGAATGGAAAACAAGAGGAAGAAAAAGAAGAGAGAGAAGTCAAAGAAGTACCCCAAATAAGAAGACAACACTTGATAGCCCACAGGGAGGTACTTGAAGAAATTCCTGAAACAGAAGTGGAGTACGAGGCACAACGGGATAATGAAGAACTAGGGGAAATCCTAGAAGAAGAGGAAGAAGAGGCTGGCGAAGAATCTATCGGAAATGTGGACGATGACCTGGAAATTATAGAGGAAGAAGGTGGAGAAGATGAGGAGGATGAAACGTGGATGGAAAGAGAACATTTTGAACGTAGGAGGTCACGATCTAGAGAGGATGACCAGGATCTTGATGAATGGGAGTGGACGGCGAATGGAAATCGCAATGGAGCTCAATATTATCGATACTCAAGGTAGCAAAGTTTATCTGTTAAATTAAATTAAATTATCTTTTTGAGTTTTGTTTATTGTTTTATTTATCTCTTTCTTTCTCTTACATATAAAACCATATATTTTCCCACTGTAAAGAGACCCGTAGGTAACCAGACTTACGGGTCTCTTAATTTTTTTTTCTTTCATTGAGAAGGATATTATTGAATTAATAAAAAAAATTGGATTAGTAAACTTATACATACCGACAACGAGAAACATGATATATAACGACTAGAATACTAAGGTATTTAAGAGCTCGTTTCGCTTTCATCATCATCATCAACCCATGAACGTCCCACTGCTGGGCACGGGTCTCCTCTCATTTGAGTGGGATTCGGCTATAGTCCACCACGCTAGCCTACTGCAGGTTGGCAGACTTCACATGCCATCGAGACAAATCTCTCAAGCATGCAGGTTTCTCTACGATGTTTCCCTTCACCGTTTGAGCTTGTGATAAATATGCACATAACTTCCGAAAAGTCAGTGGTGCGTGCCTTGGCTTCCAACTCTAGACCTTTGACGTCTCAGTCCACTGGTCACATCGCTAGGCTACCATAGCTCTGTTTCGCTTTACCTCCCACAAAAACTAATATTCATAAAAATACACAAAAGTAAGATGTCCTATATCGCCAAATAACAACATTTCACTGCCTATTTTCTATTAACTTTAAATGAGATTTGATACTCCGGGTGAAGCCTTTTGAGGATGCTGACGACTTAAACGCCAATTAATTGATAAACCTATTAATTATTATAATCGGTATTTAACACTGCATTACACAATATATATATATATTCATAGAAATTTTTTGAGTAATCAGCGAATGTTTTATTGGTTTAATCAAACCGCTAAATTACTGGAAAAAACCTTTATGTTCCAAAACATATTTGGATTTTTGGAATATAATTTAGTGTGTCCGAAAACAGGTTGATTTGCGTCACAACAAGCTAAACTTAGCTGAAGATGGGAAATTCCAATCAATGAATCTTTTGAAAATCTTTTTTTGTGACCACGTTAGGTATAAAGTGATTATTTTTATAATTGTAGCGGTATTTAAAGTCCCAAAATAGAATTCGAAGATATTTCTCAGTGTCAAGGTCAACATCGGGCTTCAGTGCGATATAAATAATCTAATATGAGAGAATATGTTACCGCAAACGTTAAATGATTGATATGATTATGTAGCACGTATGACTTTGATTTAAGGAGGGTTTGGCAGAGGAATTTTTTTTTTAAACCTATGGTTCTAGTATATAATTGGTAGCTAGCCTATTGTTGTGTACAGATAACACATCCCAACTCCGAGTTGATACTAAGCATTTTCTTCGAAAAATCCTTTGAAGCGATGAAATTTTCATGTAAACAAACACCCGGAACGTGCAGATCATACAAATATATGCTCGATACCGTGATTAAATCCGCAACCCTTGTCGCACAAGTCGATCGTTTAACCACTGCGCCGATCGAGTCGTAAAAATATGTACGTAATATGTTATTATGTTGTAAAGCAGTTTGTTTTGATAGCAATCAAAAGTTTATCTATTAAATAAGTTAAAAGTGTATTATAGATACTGTAAGAAATAATAAAAATTATAAAGTTATCTCACTATAGTCTATGTAAGTTTATTAACCTGTAAAGGTTAATAAACTTACACAGACTCTTATGTTTTTCATCTTATGTTTTTCCACTCTCAGGCCTTCTGGAAGAGATTTATTTAGAAATAAGTTGTGCCTTTGTACTATGTAACTGTTAATCTATTTTCCTATTTATTATGTATGTACAAGAAATTAATAAATAAATACAAAAAATTAAATGAAATTAATGGTAATTTAAAAAATATGTTACGGATGTTCATGTATTTTAGAAATTGCTTTATTTGATGATTATTGATTTACGTTGTTTATACTCGCAGTTACGTTGTATATTGAGGCAAGTCTATCACTACCTAACTAGGCGTGTTAGGGTAGAATGCGACTAAATAAACGGAAAGTGAAAAGCTAATAAGGTTTTACTTTCAAATTCAATATGTATTTAGCTGCCACGTTTTCAATCACCTGATCCAATAAGATCCTAACCAACTATATATTATTCTGTCAACTGCATGAAATTACCCATGACCCAATAAAGAAAGTTAGATCGAAGCATCGAGAACTAATCGATAATCAACCACCGATCAAAAACAATGAAGTTATTACAATATTAAAAAGGTGACAAAGCCTAATAGTATGGACCAAGTCGATTGATTGTTGGCTCGGAGGCTCAGTGTTGCTACAGTCGGCGCGCGCGCTCCACGTCATGTTTTCCGCAGCGATTTTCCTAGTCGCGTGCGCGGCGTCTGCCGCCATAGATCCGAATACATTTAACGCTACATTATTAAATAAAGAAGTGCTACGAAAGTTATCACCAATCCTAAATTCAAACAGAACTCTCAACGATAGAGATTTAGCTTTACTCAACAGGACTGTACAAAATTTGGGAGTGGATAAGGAATTAGTGGCGAAATTTACTGATTTAATTAAAAATAATGGTACTATTCAAAAAGATGTTGTTAGTAAAGTTGTCGAAGAGGCCAAATCGTCTTCATATGACGCGTATGGTGATGAAATTGGTAATAATGATGGGGCTGTTAGACATGTAGCAGAGTCTCCTGATTATGCATCATCAGTGGTGCTGGCTAGCGACCTGCTGTCCCTCACTAGTGCTGTGGCTAGCGTGAAGGAGACTGCCTGCAGGGAACAGGGGTACAAATTTCTGGATGGACTGATTTTAAACAAGAGATGGGCCTTAAAAAGTGAGTAATTTCCCTTTTTTTTACTTAATAAGCATATTGGTTTGATAGCAACAATGTGTGGTATAGATACGGAAATCAGTCATAACAATAAATATTGTGTATATTTATTTATTTAAAGCTGTTTTTGTGAATCAGTCAATAGCTTTATTAGTTCCGTATACATAATACCTAATATATCGCTATAATTTTTATTTCAAACAAATATCTACCTTATTTGTATGCTAATTAAGTAGCATCATTGCTGAACTTAGACCTTCTAATACGGACTACTCCTACGTTGATCTTGAAAGATTCAGTGACTTTTCCTCATTCTTGTTTTCCTTTCATTCCAAAACGCGATGCAATTGCATAATTAGTTTTAACAATTATGTTTTCTCAAATGTATTTATAAGCTGAAGCATCTTACTTATTTGTTAGATTTTTATGAGCTAAGGACATTCTCACAATTACGCGAATTTAAGACTACCTTATATTACTTTTAAGGGGATTTTTGTTAGGTGTCTAGATGCAGTTGTTAGTGATTATAATATCAATACACCTAAAACTTTAGTCTACCATGATAGTGCCCAACTTTTCAGACCCTGTAAGGGCGTATAAAATCCCAAAAGTCTCGCTTAAAAATAATATAAACAAAAGGTAGTTTTATTTCAAAGCTTACTACCTAAATTGTTTCTATTTATGGCTACTGACCAGTAGAATGTGTAGTATATGATGCTTCAATAAAAGCTTCAAAACCCTGGTGTTCTAACCATATGTATATTGAGTATAGTAACCGTTCGTAAAACAATCTATTAATTCCTTTAAAAGCCAATTATTTAATTCTTATCGTATATTTTATGCATAACTAGCTGACCCAGCAAACGTTGTTTTGCCACATTATAGGGGTTGGTGGACTACCCCTAACTTTTAGGGGGATGAAAAATAGATGTTGGCCGATTCTCATAGATACCGGATAAGCACAAAAATTTCATCAAAATCGGTCAAGCCGTTTCGGAGGAGTATGGCAACGAAAACTGTGACACGAGAATTTTATATATTAGATAAGATATTCAAGATGAGCAAAACTTGTTTTAATTCGAATTACATAATTACAGGTTTATAACGAGAATACATAAACCATATGGATGGCATTCAAGGTTTTTTAATGTGTTTAATCTGTGTCCTTCTCGATCATCGTATGGTACTTATGAGTCGTGATGAGACTTGGTGACGACTAAACGATATATCGCGAGACGCATTAGCTGGTCCGATTGGTTCTTACAATATAATCTATGCATTGAAACTATTGAGCAAACATAACGTACCTAGGTATTTGTATTTTTATGGCATATTGAGGCTTAAAAATGTTATAGATTTTAATAGAAAATTGAAAAGTAGGAGACTCATTTAAAATATCTGTTTCTATGCTAGGAGCTTTGTTTTTTTTGTTTCTATTATTTAAAATAGTCTTATTAATAGTTGATAATATACATATATAGTATTGTTAATAGATTATAAATGTTAATATATTATTATGTTAATAAATGTTATAGCTTGTTTAAAGAATAATTCAGCAGCCAGTTATATCGATGTCTGACATCTAAAATACTGAATAGCACAACAAATATTTTAACACTGAGTTACGTATTTAAAACATTTAAATCCAGATCCATTGTGTCTATTCTCCGTAAAAGTCCTATAATGAATATTAAATTCACTCGAAGGTGTTATAATGCTCCGCGTAACTCTAGCATACAAATACCAGTCAACATAAGAAGTGACGTCATAGTATGCCCATTGGTACAATTCATCTTCTATATGTATGTACTTAATATTTTATATATATGCAAATGTTAAGTTGGTTTTTGTAAGCTTCAAAAACTCATAAAATCCTTACAACCCGCTTCAAAAATTGTTTTTTATAGGTACTATGTGTCACAATATTGTAATGATTTTAAACTCAAGGCTCTTTAAACCACTGACTTTTCTAAAGTTATGTGCGCATTTATCCCATGCTCAAACGGCGAAGGAAAACAACGTGACGAATCCTGCATGCTTGAGAGATTTTCTCGATGGCATTTGAAGTCTGCCAACCCGCAGTAGCGTCGTGGACTATAGCCTAATCCCTCTCAAATGAGAGGACCCGTGCCCAGCAGTGGGATGTTAATGGGTTGATGATGATGATGATGATGATGTGAAGTCTGTCTGTCAGTGGGACAATAATGGGTTGATGGTTATGGTGGTGTGAAGATGAAGCGCTACAGCAAAGCGCGGCCAGCTGGCTAGTGCAGCTAGTATTAAATATAAATAAATATTATTTTTGGAAGTTTGATAAATAAATAAATAAATATACTGCGACATTTTACACATAGATAGATAGATAGAATATGCTTTATTGTACACCAAAATTAAATTATACATTACATCAATGTTTATGAAAATGTGGGTACAATGGCGGTCTTATTGCTGGATAGCAATTTCTTCCAGACAACCTATGAATGGATAAGAAATACCTAAGTCAAATTAAACGGGTGTGGCATACTAGACTAGCTAACCTAGAATTATTAATAAATTAAAGCTACAAAACAAGAATACAATAATACTCAAAAAGACTATACATACAATAATATAACATATATAACACATAATAATTATATAAATATGTATATATATATATATATATATATATATATATATATATATATATATATATATAGCAACATATGACGAGACACTAGTATAAACGTACATTATTGTGACAGAAAGTGTTCTTTTACCAGAGCATTAAAAGAAGTAAGTGATGGAGCACGCTTTATCGATACAGGCAAAGCATTCCACAGCCTGGACAGTGAAAGACATGTCGTACACTCTTGTGGAATGCATTGGCATTTGGAGTATTAAGTTTTCCGATGACCTTAAGTTTCTATCATGTGTGTCATTGAGGAACTTAAATCGTTCTTTGAGATAATTGGGGGCGAAGGGATTAAATATGATATTATATAGCAGATATAAAATATGAGCATTCCGGCGAAGACGGATTGGGAGCCACTTGAGCTTGAGA
This sequence comes from Craniophora ligustri, assembly GCA_905163465.1. Lineage (NCBI taxonomy): Eukaryota > Metazoa > Arthropoda > Insecta > Lepidoptera > Noctuidae > Craniophora > Craniophora ligustri. The sequence continues at coordinate 3,584,609 of LR990960.1, forward strand.
CGAAATTCTGAAACATGATCATATTTGCGCAGGCCAAATATGAATCTAATGCAATAATTTTGGAGACGCTCAAGTTTATTAAATTGTTCCTCGGTAAGGTCAGGATAGCTGGTATCTGCATAGTCAAGGATAGGAAGAAGAAGGGAATTTGCATGGGCAATTTTGGTAGCAGTTGGGAGAAAATTTCGCAGCCTATATAGAGACCCTCCAGAAGTGAATAATTTCCGACTTAACATCTGGAGCTGGGGACCCCAAGATAAATTTTTGTCTATATAAATCCCCAAATCTTTGACGGTTTCGCTAAAAGGGATAGCAGTACCATCAAGAATTATCTGAGGAAGTGTAGTCCAGTCGATCCTTGATACCGCACTAGAGCTACCAACAACAATGACCTGAGTCTTTACAGGATTTATTCTCAAACCGTAATCGGCACCCCACTGCGCAATTTGTGCCAAATCTTTGTTGACCATTTTAATGGCCTCCGCCAAATCGTCCAACGGGGCCTGGGAGTAGATCTGCAGGTCATCTGCATATAGGTGGTAGGATGACAGAAGTTTATTGGAGATAGAATTAATAAATAAAGAGAATAGTAGTGGTGAGAGACACATCACCATCTAAGCAGACCAAACAGTCCCAAACTAAGCAGAGCTTGTACTAAACAATGGATATAATACTTATATACTTTTTTTGTTGTAAATAGATACTTATAATACATAGGAAACACCCAGACGAACAGAAACACTTATATTCATCACATAAATATTTGTGTCCCGTGGCAATCGAACCCATGACCTCGTGATCAGCAGTCCGGTACTCGAACCACTAGACCACAGAGGTCGTCAAATATCTTAGCTTTTGAGCTTGGTGTGCGTCTTTTCAATAGAATCTGCCATATACCCGTGAGTATTTCATAAACTGTTAACGACTATTTTAAGTGTAAATGCAAATAAGATCCCGGATTTCTATTCAATTTTGGTCGTAAACCGCCACTGGTAACGTGTATGGTTCGAAGTGTCAAGTTCATATTCGAAGCACGCACATTTGATCTTTTGAAATGATGAGCGTCTTATATTATCTTAAGGTGGAAGCTTCACGCTAGCCCGCGAAATTCAAATTTTCGTACGTTTTTTGCAATTTGCCGGTCATTGTCAGGCTGTACATTAAACAAAATATGATTTGCGCCTGTAATAGATATTTAGTTACAGAATTATAATCATTTAAATCAATAAAACAGCCCTTAAAGTGCATATAACTGCATTGATTGTATATTTCATGAAAAAGTCATTCAATCTAATTGTGTGCAATGTAAGCGTTGTATTGATGATATTAATGATTATAATTCTGTAACTAAATACCTATTACAGGCGCGAATCATATTTTGTTCAATGTACAGCCTGACAAATACCGGCAAATTGCAAAAAACGTATGAAAATTTGTATTTCGCGGGCTATCGTGAAGCTTCCACCTTAAGCTGAAACGTTCAAAACGTTCAGGGTCTGGGCGTTTGTGTATGTGTACATTTGTGTTTGTAAACGCACCTACGATACAGGAGAAAATCCTAGTGTGGGGCAATGTCTTAAAAAAAAAAAACTACGCACGTCTGAGTCAAGTTCACTTCTTAATTTAAAAAATGACGAATATGTTTTTATACCTGTTCCCTATATATGGATTTTTTTTTGGTATCGATCAAGGTGAGGAAGCTTGGGCCAGGGGTCACGAGTTGACATATTTGGCAACCGCTACCGAGCCATAATTTTTATCTTTGGTAATGCCCAAAATCGAAAGTAGGCAATTAAAGGTTAATATACTTTAATAATGGGTGAATGTCGAGAACTGATAATATATTTTAGTAAGCAATATGGCGACATAATTGGGGGCGGTAATGAAATACATGATGTAATGTCTCATTATCATCAACCCAATAATCGTCCCAGTGCTGGGCAAGGATCAGACGACAGTCCACCACGTCACTCAAGTGTTGATTGGAAGACTTCACATATCATCAAGAGAATCTATCTGTAAGTCTTTCTACCTATTACGGTTCTATTAATACTTTAAGTACATACATACACTCACGCCTTTTTCCCATGGGGGTAGGCAGAAACTATAGAATGCCACGCGCTACGGTCCCTGCATACCACTTTTGCTTCGTCCACATTTATACATCTCGTCATGCACGCGCGCCGGTTATGAGTACTGCGTACCTGACCTTTTTGAAGGAGTTCACCAATTAGGTCGGTGTATGTCCTTTAAGTATCGTATTATAAATGCGAAAGTATGTCTGTCTGTAACTTCTTTACACTTTACCCGCTGAATCGATTTAGATAAAATAGATATGGAGATAATTTGTCTCTCGGGAAAGGACATAGGATAGTTTTTGTCCCGGAAATCATGCCTTAAAATGGCGAAAAGGGGGTTGAAAATTTGTATGCGGATTTAAGTATTTCTTAAAAGAGGGTAGAAATAAATAAGCAATGTTATGAACAGCCAGATTGGATAAAATTACCAATTATCGACGACTTGTTTAGCTCAGCGGTAGTTGACGCTGCCTGCTGTGCTATGGGTCCCGGGTTCGAATCCCGGTAGGGACAAATGTTTGTGTGATGAGTTTTAACATTTGTATCCGAGTCATGGATGTATCTATGTATAATATGTGTGTATTTACAAAAAAAAGTATACATTACCACGGATCTAGATGGCGCTGTGTAATAATGTCCGGTAATATATATAATTATACGCAGAAGAAATTGCAGGAAAAAACAAGATGCTTAAAAATCTAAGTTCTCTTACGAAACCAGGTTGACAGCTAGAGTTATATACCTACATGCGTCATCAACATTTGCATTTATTTGTTGACTCGCATTGCGACAATGATCGAGTGTTAACAGATACGTGACTGTTAAGTAAACACGGGGTCTAACTTATGTCAATATGACGTATGTGCATTTCGGACGGGAACTATTTGAATTTCAATTACCATGATCAATAGTGATTAATTTGCTGTAATGGTTTATAAACTGTTGTTTTGTTTGATGTTTGTAGGTATGAAGAAAAGGCTATTGCGCAGTAGTGGATAGGTACCATCCAGCTAATTATAATTCGTGTAACATATATTTTTTTCATTTAAGACTTAGGAATATGGTATATATAGTTCATCTTCTTTTGCCTTCTTCTTAGCATTTCAAACACTAATAATGGTTATGTTTGGATTATTTATTGTTGTTTTATGGTGATAATGGGAATGGCAAACGATCAAGCGGCTCACCTGATGGCAAGTCATCACTATGATGGTCAGATAATCTCACTAAAATCAATAAATCCTTTTATCCTCATAATCATCATCACTATTTACTGTCAGTACTCATTTTAGGTGCTATATATAGACCATGGAGTCACCACGTAGTCTGGTGCGTTTTGAAAATTTTCATACGTTAAAGTTTCCTCAGAGTATTTTTCTTATGTGATAAATACACACGTAACTTTGAAAGTCGAAGTTAATGAGAAATAAAGTGCAATATCCTGTATTAAAGTGTGCGTAGCGTGGTGTAGTCTCGCTGTAAAAGAAAACCAAAAGGCTTTATGATTTTTTCATGACATGCTGATCTTCTTGTAGTAAAGTTACAGTCTGAATTTCTTTGAAGTCAATATAAACGAAGACGTTAATTCTATTCTGTGGCTTCAGATGCAGATACGAATAAAACGAAACAATTTCGTTTGATACTGAAATTCCTTTGTTAGTATTCGTTATAAGAATGGAGCTGATTTTATACACCGATAGAGCGCATCGTATCGAAATAAATTTTAAAGCCAAATACATTATCTTAACGTCTTAGATTTATTGTAAAGTAATATCGGTTTTACTTTTTAACAATATATTTAATCGTTTGTAATTTATTAGAAAAAAAACGCTAACTTTTTGTAGAGCGTATAAGTTAAATGTCAATTCTTCAAATGTCAATGTAAATGTCAAGTCTTTAAATAAATTCTATTTTTTGGCTAATTTATGGTAATTCTATATATTAGGGCAGTGGAATTAAATCTGCATTCCAATTTAATACATAGATACATATCATCACGCCTGTCGTCCCCGAAGGGTAAGGCAGAGGTGTACTACTATATACCCCCGTTTCGCCAGTATGTTTTAGGTCCCATGTAATAGGGGGCGAGGCTATGATGTACTCTTCTAACATCTACCTATATTTTTAACCTAAGTGGCGGGAGGGCCCTGGTGACTTGTCATACAGGCTTTTGTAAAAAACCTACATCAGGCACCAGTCTCTCACAATGTTGGGTTTAAAAAAATAAAAAAAATATGGGGCGAGCCTATAGCCATTAACCGGGCACAAATCCAACCTCAAACTGCTACTGAGAATTTCGTAGGAAAACCCAATAACACTTTGCTCGACAAGGGCATCGAACCCAAGACCTCTTGCTCGGCAGTCGCACTGTACGACCACTAGAACGAAGCAGTTCAATTTAATCATAATAATTTATTGCGAATATAGGTAAAAGGAAAATGTTACATTGTATTTATTACATTATATGCAGATTTATTCTGCAAAAAAATAATGTCACTGGTTTGACATTTGTGTGATGAAAATGGATATTGGTTCCTGAGTCATAAATATTTCTATGAATAATATTGATATACTTATATAAAATATGTATCTATGTGTATCAATAATAGTAATAACTGGTTTACGGAACTAATTGGCTCTGTGTACTAATGTTCAAAAATATTTACTCATGATAAAATTAATGAAAAATCAATAAATCATCCGAATTTTGAATTTTCTCTAGCATAAAGTGCTCTAGTATTTGCTACCTTTGGTAATCGAACCCACGACGCGTGACGTAGGAGAATCTCCACGCGAGGATCCATAAATGCTTTGTATTCTCCTTTTTTTCATAGAACATGGCGAATCAGTAGCTTTTAATTTGTCCGAAAATCTAGCTATCCCTAACTGTACCCGTCCTAGCAACTGAGGTAGTATCCAGTAAGTTAGCGCCCCTTCTTAATTCCTAAGTTAAGTATTCAAAATTATCAATTCATTTGGTTTGAAGAGCAGAAACCGATAAACAAATTTAATTAGTTCACAAGAAAAATAGATACATACATGGAGTTTCCCCGCAAAGACTCGTTCACCTCAATAATCTGATACTATAATTAGATTTATTGATAATATATTTGATTTATTACCTACTCGTTTGCGGAAATATACCTAATTCCTAATTAAACTAGATACCAAGCCTGTGTTTTTCAAAGAATTATTACTTATATTTTACAATTGATACTGATACTTCGTAATACTATTAAAAATGTGAATGACATTTTTAATAGTCAGTAGCTATCTTTGTAGTCAGTATTTTTTAATAAGTCTACTGTTTATGGATTTTAGCGTGATGTTTTTATTTTGTTTTAATCCCGATGTTTTGGACCTTTATAGCATCCATGATCATGGACAGACAATGGATTCTGTAAAAGGTTTTTATCTTGCACTTTTGAAGATCAATAAGTGATTAATACGTAAGCGTTAATAAGATCAACCGTTATTCTCAATAATAAAACTGGTTGCTTACAGATCAAACTTTTAACCTCTCCATATTGCTATCATCATCATTACATCATCAACTCATTATTATCCCACTGTTGGGCATGGGTCTCCTCATTTGAGAGGGAATAGGCTATAGTCCGCCAACTAGCCTACTGCGGGTTGGCAGATTTAACGTGCCACCAAGAAAATTTCTCAAGCTTGCAGATTTCCTCACGATGTTTTCCTTCACCTGATAAATACGCACATAACTTCCGAAAAGTCAGTGGTGCATGCCTGGTTTTCAAACTCGAGGCCTTTGACATCTCAGTCCACTGGTCACACCACTAGGCTACCACAGCTCTCCATATTGCTTTATTAGTGCGATAAAGAACTGCGTTTCTCGACCACACTATAAACAAAAGTACCTTCACCAGATAATCAATTCTAAAAAAATTGCCCATGTGCAGCCGGTTTTACATCTATGTTAACCAAAAAGGTAAAATGTCAATGCTCTCAATTAATCCATACTTTGACTGACCTTGTCCGCACCATTTTGGTCTTGCTCGATCGGAAGTATCGCCAAGATTATTTTGATATTATTACGACATCTCTGTATGGACTGGTTGACAGAGTTATTTCCGTATTTTTCATAACTATGCATTTGTAATATATCATCATCATTATCATCATATCAACCGTTAGACGTCCACTGCTGGACATAGGTCTCCCCCAAGGATCGCCACGACGATCGGTCCTGCGCCACCCGCATCCAGTGGATTCCAGCGACCATAACCAGGTCGTCAGTCCACCTTGTCGGGGGCCTACCTACGCTGCGTCTTCCAGTACGTGGTAGCCACTTGAGAACCTTCAAGCCACATCGGCCATCCGTTCTTCGAGCGATGTGCCCTGCCCTGCCCCTATGTAATATATGATTAAACTATATTGACACTGAGTGCTCTTGACATTGAAATATTGACATGAAGTCACGGGCAAAAGTTTTATATTGAAGGGTAGATTTATACTACATAAATCTTTTGCTAAAAGTTTAAATAATGTTAAAGAATTTATGTATATAAAACTCATAGGTAAAAGACGTATTTTTTTATCAAACTAATAAATTTTACTAATTTCTGTAGTGACTTTGAGTTCGATTTTAATTCATATTTTAAGTACCTACTAGATTAAATTTGAGAACATATGGCATTCCTTTAAAACCTGATATCTATATTAGTAATACATACTAAGTGTCGTAATGTCCAGCATATCCTTCTAAACGGACCATCACACCTATCCCAATGTAGGGCATCTATAGGTGCCTAGTAATAATTTAGGGACCTCATTGGCATATTACAACAGTAAGCGTGCAACAATTACCGTAGTTTATAGACGTTTGCAACACCAGAGGTGTAGTTTGCAATCGACCGACCCTTTACGAACCGTTTAGATATCTTAAAATAAGGCAATTCTAAAACTAAAAGAAAACGGAATTCACTCCTCCAACGATAACTCTGATAACCTACATAATACTTCTGCTAATCTAATTTTCACTGTTTTTAATTAAATATAGTAAATGCAGTAAATAACATATAGGGTGATGTTTGTCCATATTCTACAAGTTTAGCTAGAATTATAAACCAAGTACTGCCTCGTTGGTCGAGTGGTTGTACAGAACGACTGCCGAGCAAGAGGTCCTGGGATCGATTCCCAGGTCGAGCAAATTGTTATTGGGTTTTTCTATGAAGTTCTCAGTAGCAGCCTGGAGTTTAGATTTGTGCTCGGTTAATGGCAATAGGCTCGCCCCCTATTACATGGGACCTAAAACGTACCGGCGAAATGTGGGTGTACATTAGTACACCTCTGCCTAATCCTTCGGGGACGACGGGCGTGATGGTATGTATATATGTTTAAGTCAAGATTGCTGCAATTGTTTTTGCATATTTAGATTTTTTGAGTTAAAAAAATCACGAATTCGTTATCCATACTGTTTAGCATTTTTTACATATTAGTATACATGTACATACCTTCCATACATACGACCACGTGCGCTTGGTAAATATGTATTTATACATAACATTGTACATAATCATTATTTAAGTAACCTTTGAATTGTTGGATATAATATTAACTCAATTACATCATTTGTAATTTTGTGACGTACTATTGAAACTGACTAGAAATTATGATTCTAAATTTGCATTGTAGTTAGTATTGATAGTTTTAGCTAGCTGAATTTATTTAAATACTTTAATAACCCAGCAACATATAGCCATCTTAGCTGAAGGATTCTCGACTCTCTGACTCAAACAATTACTTTGATTGTCATACGTACTCCTCCGAAACGGCTTGACCGATTCTCATGAAATTTTCTGAGCATATTGAGTAGGTCTGTTATGTTTTTATTATGTGTTTATTTAGATAGAAGAAGATTAAATAAAAAATTATAAACTTGATATTTTGACGACCTCTGTGGTCTAGTGGTTCGAGTACCGGACTGCTGATCACGAGGTCGTGGGTTCGATTCCCACGGGATACAAATATTGATGTGATGAATATAAGTGTTTGTGTTCGTCTAGGCGTTACTTATGTATTTACAAAAAAAAATGTATATAAGTATTATTTATATCCATTGTCTAGTACCCATAGTACAAGCTCTGCTTAGTTTGGGACTAAATGATGCTGTGTAAAAATGTCTACGAATATTTATTTGTTTATATTCAAAGGTTAAAAAAAAATTGTAAGTTGTAATTGGCGACCACTTGCTGTTGCGCAAATGCATTCTTGGCATCACGGTAGGGCGTTGAACCTAACCAGATTGTGGACAGAACGAGCTATACCATAGGTATATAATATTATGCAATCCTTAGTAGGTCAGTAAATGTCTATAAGCCTACATACCTAGAGCCTGTTTTTAATAGCTGTCGTTACTAGCGTTCATTACTTCAGGCACCAAAACGAAACATAAATAGCATCGTACTGTGCTCCTTACTACAAATTTTGATATACCTACTAACTATATCTGCCCGAGTTTGCCCAGGTATTTCTGAGTCTACCTATATACAGTATGGTAGAGGTATATACAGGCAGTACATACCGCCTACTTTGCAATTTTATATTAATTTTAACACAAAATTACCAAAAAAAAAACTGAAGGTAATCTAAAAATTAATCAAAATCGCTCTAGCGTTTTTGAAGTTTTTAATATAATATATAACATCTGTACATACAAAAACAAATTTGAGAATATATATTTTTTTAAAGTATAGATTTTAAGACGGGTTTTCTTGGCCCAAGAAAACGAACCAAGAGACTATATGTATCTATATATTAAATAACAATAAAAAAAAACGATTATCAAAAAAAACAAATTAATTATTTCGTTAGATTACTTGTATACAACTTTATTGTAAAGCAAACATCGGTATGAATGCCATCGGTTATTGAACGTGAATAAAATACGTAGGAAGATATGACATTGAACTACTTAAAAGAAGTTTACATAACCACTTGTGTATTGCTTCCGTGCCGATTAATATACAATGAATTATTTATGTAAAACTAAATAATAATAACTCCATAGTTATCCGACAACATGACTATACCGGTGATGGGTAAAGTCCTGCTACAACATCAACCCATATTATATTGCCACACTGCTGGGCACGGGTCTCCTCTCGTTTTTTTAGACGAATTAGGCTATAGTCCACCACGCTAGCCTACTGCGGGTTGGTTGCAAAATTTCTCAAGCATGCAGATTTCCTCACGATGTTTTCCTTCACCATTTGAGCGTGTGATAAATACGCACATAACTTCAAAAAATTCAGTGGTGCGTGCCTTGGGTTTGAACTCGAGACCTTCACTAGGTCACACCACTAGGTTACCACAGCTATTAAAGTCCTGCTAACGTTACAGAAATATTACCTGGACTTACTTACAACCTGGAGTTGCGCTGTGGAAAAGACTTTCCATGATTTTTGTTACCTTTTTAATAACTTCAGAAAGATCAAGTTACTTCTTGAGAATTAAATTTGCAGGTCCTTCCTATTCTATCGTCCAGCAGTACGACTGTATAAAATATTTTTGCGCTGCTGGAGAGTTAGAAGAATATAGGCATGATGAAATATTGGTACATATTTCACTGATTCAATGGTTACGGACGGTTCTTGCGTGCAAATGATTCGTAATTCTATGCAAAAGCCATGACATTTAGTTCTAATTATTTCCTTCAAATGGCACAGGAAGTATAGTTAGTTTTGTAAGAAAATTCAATGGACCTCTTCATTGAATTATCTAATTATGTATATAAAAGAAGAAATATATATTTAGAAATACTTTAACTACAAGAGGGGTCACATATAGGTACTGTTGGCAACTGACATATACCATTACGCGACTTCCAGTCGGGCTTTTTGTACGTCTTTTCCATATAAGTTTACGCGTTACGCGTAATACGCGTATCTGATTATTGCGCGTCGAAGCGCAATTTTCCAGTTTGATTGCCTTCCCTATGGCTAATAAGCGATATTTTTATACAGTGTTGTACAATGTGTAAAATAAATACACACTGGTTTTCATATCCATAGCAACATTATTTTCAAATTTTATTTTATTTTATCTGAATTTAAAAGATAATTTCCGTTCATCATACTTCATTATTCCTTAGCTTTATTCTAACTAATATATATTTTTTCCCTGACCTAATTTATTTTGTCTAGGCTTCTTTCCCATGTTCGAGTAGGAGTTTGAAGGGAATAATATTTTCAGTATTCCATTAAAATTGAGTAAACAACGTGGTGGGTAAACAATATTTTTTGGAACGAAATTAAGGGTAGCAGTCAAATTAAGCGTTGAGGGTTCGCCCTAATATTGTTTTGGTTGATGATGTAAACAGAATTCTACTAAAAAAAAGATATGAATATTGGTTTAGTCTGGTAGAAACTTTTTGATTGTAATTAATTATGTACAACCACTGTACATTTCATCATCATTTTCTGCCCCACTTCTGGGCCCGAGTCTCCTCTTATTTGATAATAGGATCACAAGCTATCAGGCTAGGCTAGTGCGGGTTGGCACAATAAATACTAACTTTTTATATTGTAAATGATTCTATTATTTATTTTAATGTGTTCACATTTTACCCTTATCCTGCCTAATGGAAAGGGGCTGTAAGACAGAACCTGCAATTGAGGTATTGTCTAGCACTCACATAGGTGACACAGATGAAATCACAGAATTTTTTTTTTAAAAGTTTGGTCTAAAGTGTAACTTTTTGTTAAAAACTAGGCATGTCTTTTCTCAAAATGCGGAGTATAAATTGTATATGCTGTCTTTTACGCAAAAAAATGCCAAACAGTTTATTCTTGTCACACTAATTCTATCAAGAAATTCTTACATAAAACGAGGTAAATCCAAAAAGAAACTTAGTACAAGATAATAAGATGCACCGTGAGTCCGTGAGTCATTCAATCAAGTTAACCAAAGATCATTCATTCCATTGATGACTAAGAAACAAACTATCACGAACAAAGTGATACAATACAGTAATTTTATTCAAGATATCAATTAATGACGTAAGCTTTGTTATTGGTGAATATTTATGCTGCAGAGATCAATGATTAGATTAATAAAATCCATTGAAATATAAGTGGGAAAATATGAAGCAGGATGTTTTTAATGCATTTTTGCTACTTATGTCAATGAAACTACTTTTTACGGGTTTTATCGCGGTCTATTGATATTATTTAATTCCGACGCTGACATTGCTGCTGTAAAGGATTTTAAAGATCGAGCAATTGTCACAAACATGCAGGTTTCTTCACAATATTTTTCTTCACCGTTTGAGCAAGTGATAAATACGCACGTAACTTTGATAAGTCATGGGTGCGCGTTTTCGGATTTGTCGTGGTCACTAGGCTATTACAGCTTGCACTAATATACTTGGTACAATTATTATATGATGTATAATATCAATTAGTTCTAAGAGAGGTAGAGCATAGCAAGATTCCTCGCTCATATTGATCTGCCCGACTGGGAAAGTACCCCCGCCTTACAGACCGCAGTGAAACAACAATAGTTGTGTGTGTCTGCAAATAAGTAAGGTTACCAGAGCTCATTAGGGAGTGACTATTATGACGGCATCGGATTTCCATTTGCTGACAGTTTATAACTCCCCTTTTTCAAGAAACCTGAACGGTTTCTACAGGGTCGAACGTGCGAGCCATACCTCTGGTTACCGTAGTCTTTAGATGCTTGCAACAAAACATCTAAAGGCTTATGGCCGGACTGATGGCATGTGGTTACCGTAGTACCCACTTACCATCAGTCAGCCGTAAACTTGTTTGCCACCCATGTGGCATAAAAAAAACATAGCGATAATGTTAGGTCTCAACTCCTCAAGTATTTAAGAAACTTCTTAAATGTTTAAAAATTAACAGTGTTTAAGTTCCGCGGGTTCCTGTAAAGTTGTAAAAGTCGACTTATGTTAACTTAATGGTGCACAGTGCTTATTTTACTGCACTATAACTTGTCACAATTTACGTGTCGTTGGAATTTATAACGTGTTAAATTAATAAATGGACTTTTTTATAAATTTTTCGTTTTGGTAGAGACAAAATCATCTCTATATTGCCTCATTGTTTGAGAACATTTTCTATGATTTAACAATGTTCTTCGGTGGGTTTGGCATTGTCCGGTGTTTGGCAATTAGTTAACCCCTAATAACGGGCGAGTCAATTATTATGTAAATTAAATATATTTGTATATAATGCTCATGTACGGGAAATGTAATATACATAAATATGTATAATTAAAATTTATGTTCAGTCAACAAGACAAGACTTTTAAAATAATTTAGCTGTTATACGAAAAAAAACAGTAAATACTGTAAGTAGGTAATAAAAATTACAAAGTGTTTCCTTTACATATTAAAATTCACAAGTCATTAATTTTTCACAGTTGTAAGTTTTATTTTTATGAGCATAATTTAGTTCTGTGATTGACTAGCAGTCCGTCTGAAATTTGCACGTCATTGGAAATTCTCAAAGATGTCCGGAGTTTGGATTTAGCAATAGGCTCACCTATTATTTGTTGAATGGTACCATATGTACCAGCTAACTGTAGGCTCATTACAAGTATAGTATAAATGTCTAATGTAACTGACAACTCTTAATTAGGTTAAGACCTGCAATTTACTGTTTAGTTGTTTTGTATTTTGTCTTGTGTTGTGATTGTCAGAATTAATTTTTTTTCTTTCTTCTTCTAACCTTTGTGAATATAGACACGATGGTATATTATCTAACCAATAATTAAGCTAATATTATTTGTACCTAATATTCTAACACAATATCACAACATTTTCAACAAATCTTTATACGACAACGCCGGTTTAACTAACCCTTTCCAACTAGAGTTACTACTTTTTGCTATTTGAACTAGTAAACAAAAGGTATTGTTAGTTCGTCGACTAGTTCTTGAACCTGTTGGATGATATAGTTTGTCGGAAATCTAGTCGTTTACTTGCCCGCTTATTGGATCGGAGAAAGGAGGTTCTTAGTAATTCTATAATACACGTGGAGGTGCTTAGAATTGTAGGTAAGCTGAATCCCTGTATGTGTTTTTTTTTAAACTTTGCTGTATAATAAATTCTCGTGCCATTTTTTTCTTGTATTGTTTCAACATAAATATAGTAGCTCTTGGACAAACAAATCTTGACTCTATACATATCGAATTCGCAACTGAAGCAGATTCAGGTTCAGCTGTGTTATCAAGTTCAGCACAAAATCACGTCGTATCCCAAATGGGTTAAGCAGTGTTGTATTGTGTACCACTACCCCGTCGATGATGATGATAATATTTGTTGATTCCAGAGAAACAAATAATATAATTGGGTAAGTGTTTGAAGTCCAGTCGTTTTCATCCTTTATTGTGCAGTATAACGGTATTTTTTGTGTCATGTTTGAAAAATTAATCATTCATTTAATTAACATTTGAGTAATTTCGTATAAAAAGAAATAATTTTATTGCCTTTGCCTTAAATGCTAAGTAAATAAACGCTTAGACTAGAAACAACTACCTATAGAATAAATATATTGACAGGAAAATTATTTATTATAGCTGTAGATTATTATTGAGATCAAAGTTCCAACTATTATAAATAAATAGGTTTTTGTAAGAAATGAATAAAAATAGGGTCTCAAGGTTAATGATACCTATAAGTACATAGTTTCCTATCTTTAGCAAGCAATTTGTTCATCAAATTAATTGGGAATAGTTAATTAGATCGAATTAAAATTAAGTAAAATCTATTATAAATAAATAAAATATTACCGGACATTATGACACAGCGCCATCTAGTCCGAGCTAAGCAACGAGGCTTGTGTTACGGATACTAGTTGGTTGATATACTACATATATACTTTTTTGGTAAATACATACACGGCATGAAGAAAATCTCTTAAGCATGCACTCACGACTTTTTGCTTTACCGATTGGGAATAATGGAATATGATAAATACGCACATAACTTCCAAAAAGTTGATGGGTGCATGCTTTGTATTCGAGTTCGAGACCTTTGAATTCATAGCCCAATGGTCACGCCACTACGCTATCACAGTTTATTTATCTTTGTTTGTTCGGGTCAAATCTTTGTGAATTTAGAACCACTTCCTCTTATCCAATTGAGTTAAAGTTTGACACGTTACTTCAGTCCTGATGACAATGCATTTTTGTGGTAAGTATGCTTTGAGTCTATATCTGGTACTGGCTCCAGATGAAAGCACTCCTCAATGATAAAAAGCATAGATATAACATTATGTATACGTATTTAATTATGATTGATTATCTCAAAAGTTTGTTTTAGAGAAACGATTTTCTGTAATGTTGTTACTTTATGTTGCTGATTCATAATGTCGTGATTTTTATGAAGTCTGTCAACATTATTAGTTTTAATTTTTATTAGTTTAAATGTGTATTTTATTAACGAAACTGTATTAAATATTTACTATTTTATTGGAAACTGTTGCACAACTTGATAATTATTTGCATAAACCATTTTAATGATTCAAAGTATTTCCTTACCTTTTATAAAGATAAATGTTATTGCTGTTTTTAATGACAGTAACTGATTGCAATTATGATTAATTGCTTGATTATGCAAAATCATTATTGTAACTTGACCTCATTGGTCTAGTTGAAACAAGCGAAGCTTTTCAGCGTGAGGTCCTGGGTTTGTAAGTCAAATAGTTCAAAGTTTGTTGGATTTATTTATGAACTGTTAATAGCTATTTTATTTTTGGACATTGCAACTCTGCCTATTTAAGTAATTCACTATCAATTTTAATCTATATATTCGGATTAGTTAGTTCAATGCAATGGTTAAAAAAATCACAACCGCAGATAAAGTTACTTAATTGACGTTTATAGAGTACCTTTAACATTCAAAAGTAAATTTTTAATAATATTTTTCTACAGTCATAAGTTATACATATATTACGATGATTATATTATGTTTAATGATATGACATTTAAATCATTTTATTGTTATTTTTTAGTCCGAACCTTGTGTGTTTATACTCTGAACAAAATAATAGACAACCCTATTTCGATTCATAATCACAGCTAACCCAAAAATTTTAGCATGACTTTATTGAGCTGTGGAATTATCATAATATTAGTACAACCAACGTCACAGGTAGGACAATATGTGAAACAATGACGACTATTTACGAGCACAGAATGCTAATAAGTTGCACATACCAAATATATGTTTAACGATCATTGCATGTCACTTAAAGGTTACCGAGGCTAGGTAACCATCTAGCTGATCTATCGATATTGTTAATCGGTTAAGCTAAGCCTGCTGAGGTCAATTTTAAGATGGGTGACTCTCGATATATTAAGAAGACAAGCCTCAGTTATCACATGAACATTTAATTATGAATATTGATAGCCAGAACCCTGGCATGGTTACTTTAGATAAATCATCAACATCGACCCATTTTCATTTCCACTAATGGGCTTCTCTCATTTAAGAGGGATTAGGCTATAGTCCACCAAGCTAGCCTATAGGTTTGCAGACTTCACATGCTATTGAGACAATCTGATAGGCATGCAGGTTTCATTGAAATGAAATGAAATGATTGTTTATTTCTGTAAATAGATCTTTTTAAAGACACTTTTACAAGTCATGTAACATTTTTTTTATTATCTAATTGGCATCGGCATTTCCTAATTGACGACCTCTAAGAAGAAATGCCGAAACAAACTCAGAGAATCATGGTCTCTTTTAAAGTCCAAACATTTTGGTTTCAATATGTGAGCCTGGCAATGTAGGTTATTCATTACGCTTTTCTTCACCAATTGTCGGTGAATGAAAACATCGTTATAAATGCGCACATAACTTTGAAATGTCCGTGGTGCGTGCCTCAGGACTTTGACTTCACTGTCCACTGGTCACATCACTAGGCTATCAATCTCTAAGCTGAAATAAGAGTTATGTAGTTTTATTAAATGCACTTACGATACTAAGAACTATTTTAGTAAAAAGTAACGATTAAAAAAAAGTTTGTATAAAAGATCTGTATCTTCACTATTTATTATTCTTTTGAATTTATATATTTAACGTTTTATCAAATTACCATTACACTCATCTAAATATTTATCTCTATCAATAAATTTAAAACTTCTATTAAAATTTGATTTTCTTTCTAACTGGTTTTGTTTTTCATAAAATGTGAACTTTAAATTCATAAGAATTTACTGATATAAGAAAACAGTTATTCCAATATTGTTCAAGCGGTGTAGTTATAATGTTTTAATCTCGATTTTTCGGATCCTTTACATACAGCATCCATGGTACCTACTCGTACGAAGGTGTCGGGTTTCTTGATTGATGTTATAATTACTAACTGGTTATCAAATTTTGTGCTTGGTTTAAGATTTAATAACATACCATCACGCCTATCATCCCCGAAGGGTTAGGCAGTGGTGTACAAATATATACTCTCATTTCGCTGATATGTTTAGGTAAGGTCCTATGTAAAAGGGGGCGAGCCTATTGGCATCAACCAGTTACAAATCCAAACTACGAACTGCTACTGAGAATATCATTGATAAACCCAATAATGCTCGCCCTGGAAATCGGATCCAAGACCTCTTGCTTAGGTTGCACTTGCACGACCACTAGAACTATGCAAATGGGTACCAAGCAGGTGGTAGAGCCATCAACTTCTCCATTAAAACCTAAGTATTTTTAATTTCAATAGTGTCACGAATTATTCTTGGTAGGAATAATTTTTCTTATGCTAAGACTTAATAAAATTGTGACTTCTTGGATGCGCAGTGTTCAGTTCTTCTCAGATATGTTTTTTCTACTTCTTTTCAGTCGGGTAAATAATGTAATCCTTTGAATACTATCAGGTAGTTCTGCAATATCACATGTATAAACAACCCTAGGTCCTACCAAACTGGTCTAACAAGGTCCATTGCACAAAAAGTCACTCACTAATTTTACCAAGCAATGTTACAATTACCGCAAGAGCAGTCGAAGTTAGTCGTAAAATTACACAATTTAGGTCAATATCACAGTGCAAGCGTTCGTTAGCACGCAACGTGCGTATGAGTCAGTTGCTCCCAAACGTCGCCCGTCTGCTTAGGCATTCGCGACGTCGACCAAGGTCGTATAAGGACGGACTGTTAATGCGACCACGCGATCACACGCTTTCGTTGTGGTCTCGGTTTTAAAGTCGCAGTCATAGGGTAGTTGACTTATGTTTATTTAAAAAAATATATAAGTCTTGTTTGTTTAATAGTCATAAATATATTTGGACATTATACCTAATACAGTGCCATCTAGTTCCGAACTAGGAATATATGTATATTTTTATAAGAACCTATACCACAGCCTTTACTACCGCTACGCTCATCTGGACATCGTTTGTTCAGAATTAGTACAAAATGTATGTTACCATCACGCCTGTCTTTCCCGAAGGTTGAAGCAGAGGTGTACTAATTGTACACCCACATTTAGACGATATATTTTAGGTCCCATGTAATAGGAAGCCAGATTATTGCAAAATATTATGAACAGATTTCATCTTTACAGTTGGAATTCATGATATGGTATTTGATGTCTCAATTAGTTGAAAACAGAGTAACATTTTGCTTGATCCGTCTATCTATGCATACCCATACAAATAAAAGGTCATCATATTTCATCATCATCAACCCATTATCATCCCACTACTGGGCACGGGTCTCCTCTCATTTGAGAGGGATTAGGCCATAGTCTACCACGCTAGCCTACTGCGGGTTGGCAGACTTCACATGCCATCGAGAAAATCTCTCAAGCATGCAGGTTTCCTCACGATGTTTTCCTTCACCGTTTGAGCGTGTGATAAATACGCACATAATTTCCGAAAAGTCAGAAGTGGCTTTGGGTTTGAACTCGAGACCTCTGACAGCTTGTTTTCTTCATTCATCTTCATCATATTTAGTCAAGATAATACTTAACATGTAAAATCTAATGGCTGAAATATTTTATTTCCTTACAAGTTTATCTATATTCTACGAAAACATAGCACTAGCGACCGTCTATGTAATGTACATTCGTTGAATATTAATGTCTTATTATAAAAGCAATAAAGGCCTAATGTGGAGGCTTGAATACCGACGTTTTCCATCACACCATAACGCCACAAGTGTATGACGAGGATGATCGAGTTACCCAATTCCTTTATATCATGTTAATAAAACATCTTTCACACAAAATTTGTGGTAAATATAATACTGGAGCTGTGGTAGCCTAGTGGTGTGACCAGTGGACTGACATGTCAAAGATCTCGAGTTAAAACCCGGGCACGCACCACTGACTTTTCGGAAGTTATGTGCGTATTTATCACATGCTCAAACGGTGAAGGAAACCTGCATGCTTGAGAGATTTTCTCGATTGCATGTGAAGTCTGCCAACCCGCAGTAGGCTAGCGTGGTGGACTATAGCCTAATCCCTCTCGATTGAGAGGAGACCCGTGCCCAGCAGTGGGACAGTAATAGGTTGATGATGATGATAATACTGCACCTCTTTGACTAAATTTGAGTTGTTATGTATCCGAATATTCATGACCAAAGTGATGAAATAAGTAGTTAAAAATGTGTTGAAGTAATATTTTTACTATTTACTTGGATTTTATCACCGTATATTGATTTTGATTTCATCCATTTACAGTCAAGGACAGACTCAAAATAAATTCCGTTAAAATTAGTATTATATAAATGTCTTATTCACGTATGATGTTATGTAATTACAATTTCTGATAGGATCACGTTGCAACAAAATTATCCAATGCACAAATTGCTAAACAGAAACTATTCGTATTATAAGCAAAAACTTCTTGTATTTTAACAACTATGTTATAAAAAATATTGGCCGGGATATTGTTAGAATGCTTACCGTGAAATTAATGAAAATTTACCTACATTGTTATGTATGTAAATTTTCAAAATATTTGCGGCTTTGCCCACATGGTATATAGAGCTTATGTGTTAATCCAGATAATAAAACTATCTGCTAAATTCAATTTCAATAATTTCAACGAACATCGACACATAAATCCAATCCAAACCTTTGCGTTTATATGTAATATTAGTAAGACACATTAAATGCTTTATTGACTCAAAGATCGTTGCAGTTATTATAATCTAATTCTAAGCAGATGCAATATCCAGCCAACGTGACAAACAAAGAAACATTTGTCTGTTTGTATGTCAACTATACAGTGTTTATTGTCGAGTAAACTCTTTATAATTACAGAACAGTTACTTAGTCAGCATATTAATTCGTATTGTTGGCTTTATTTGATCCAATGTTTGACATACCGCGTGTTTACTTAGTGTGAGAGCACAAATATAACCAATGTTGGATCCAACCTTTGTTTAAATACATGTTTGCTTTATGAAGTCTTTTGATCCAATGTGTATTTGTGTTGGTTATGACAGCTCTGTTTGTTGTATAAACAAAAGTCCGTATTGGCTACAATTTCCTTAATGGTAGTGATGCCAAAACGGAAGGAAATTTTGTCAACTTTATCCTTCTGTCGGTGCCAATGTCAGATTGTGATGCATTAATTAGTACAGGGATTTTAATTATGGTAATTTGCGAATGCGGACATTTTAAAGGAATTCATTCTGTAACCTTTCAATGAGTTTTAATGAATGTGTGTGGTGCATGAAAAATGCATTCGTGAGTGACAGTGTAGGTATGCATTATGAATCATTCGGTGCAACCTGGTCAATAGCATCGCTAGCAATCTTCTGACTGGAATAATCACTTCATTGGCACAATAATTCTCATTTTGTAGTTTGTACCATAGAGAAAAATAAAAAATATAGTTATAAGTGGCAACTAAAAATTATTTTAAAGATTTTAAATGCGAGATAGCGCCGGTGTTTCCTATCTGACAACCTCTGAGAAGAAACCCTGAAACATACTCAGAGGATCATGGTCTCGTTGTAAGTGTAAGAGTAGAAGTATTAAATATACGAACACCTACCACAGTGTAGAATTTGTTGTAAAATAGCTAGTTTTAAGATGACTTGTTTTTGCTGACGGATTTACAATACTAACTTACACAGTATGAATAATTATTATAGTATGAATAGTAATTGTGAACAACTTCAATATTATTTATAATAATTTAATAAATTACATAAATCTTTCTTTTCCTCGAATATAATTTTACATTAATATTTTAGCATACGATTATTTTAGAGTCGTGAAAAATGGATAACATAACATATGGTGAACTTATTGATAAACATAGGTATATACATTCAAAGTGTGCAGGTATGTTTTACATCCCATAATATATACGAGAGAGTGTATAGCGACAACAAGTAGGGAAAAACTCAATCTTCAATCTTAAGCTAATAGAATTCAGATCTCGCAAATGTGAGGTTTGCTAAATAGCAAAGACTGATGAAACAGTTTTTAAATTCAGTTTAAAATTACATCAACAGTGTATTTAATCTCATATCAATGACGATTACGTTTCGTTTCGAACGTATTACCCCAATTTGTTATAGTTTGTTACACAAGACAAGTGTGATCGTGTGATAACGTGACATTAATATTGTAGCGTCATAATGACGTCATAAAGTACCAAAATGGTTAGCATTGTGACAATTACGATGCGTATTTCTACTCAAAACATGCCAACAGCACGCTGCACGAATAACATTAGCATATGCAAATATAAAAATATCATAACCTGAAAAAAATAGTCGGAGGTAGGTTTGTTTTTATGTCTGTAATAGGAGAAAGCTGGTTGACTCTCATCACCATCAACCCATTTACCATCCCACTGTTGGGCACGGGCCATTTCTTCTCTCATTTGAGAGGGAATAGGTTATAGTCCACCACACTAGCCTAGTGCGGGTTGGTACTAGACACTTCACACGCTATATAGAAAATTTCTCAAACGTGCATGTCTCCTCACGATGTTTTCCTTTATTTAACTTCGAAATGTCAGCCACGGTCGAATCATTTTAACTTCACAAACCACTAGTCACATCACCAAGCTATCGAAGCTTCGAAGAATATCCTAAAGAATATCCTAATAGAAAGAAAGAAAGAAAGAAAGAAAAAAAATATTTATTTGTGACTCGCACAGGTAAACAACACATAGGTACACAAAATAAAAAAAAAAAAAATTAAAATTAAAATACAATAAAAAACAATGATAACTAAACAAGATTACTAAACATTATTATAGACCTGTACGAGACCAAAAAGGCCCCTATCTCAGCATAGTGCTACGACATTGGATGTCGCAGCGCTGGTATTCTGATAGGGCCTACAGAGATGCCACGGGCGGCCACGGAACTAGTTTTACGGACTAAAGGATAAATACTATATATAATAAAGTATACATATTAAAATAAATGAAAGTAAAATATATTTGCGTGGGAATGGTTTTCTTTTTAATAATTGAGTGCCCAGTGTTACCACATTGCTTATCTATGCTACGGATGTTAGAGCCATCATAGCATAATCTATGACAAGCAATGGAAAGCAGACGCTGTACCGCCGCCATTAATTGATTGACGTCTATTATAAAATTTTATTGTTATTGTGTGATAAATACTTATAATAATACCTAATTATTTGTGTGTTATAAAGAAATAAAAAATATATGGGTATTTCTGGATCAATACACTAAAGTAAGAGAGAGTGCAAATATATGTAGTGGAAATAAGAAATATACAAGAAGTGTTGTGATATTTATTTTTTGTTGAGTTGTTAGTAAATAAATAAAATAATCCTAGCCATACTAATCTAAGACTGTGCTGCAAACACTCGCCGCCACGAGCCAATGGGATCACCTTTGCCCGCTGTGTGCAGATCAAGGTAATTTGTGTTAGTTATTGTCCTTTTGCTTGCGTAATAAATGTTTTTTATATTTTATGCTAAAAGCCCTAACTGTTTTCATAGCACGAAAAGGAGGTGGCAAGTCGTTCCAGCAGCGAGTGGCAGCGAATTTAAAACTACCACGGAAAGCAGCAGTTCTGTGCGTTGGGGTCAACATGAGGTAGGCAGAAGCTCTGGTTTTAACTTTATTGACATCACGCGACCACGATAGTTTCTTATATAGGTACTCCGGTTTTTTTGTGAGAATTATGCCGAATAACAGGGTAGCCAGATGGAGTTTCCTCCGTGCTGACATTCTCATCAGATTACCCTCATTTAGAAAAGGAGTTATGTGGGATCGGGGGGGAATGTTATAACAAAATCTAGCGCACGCATTCTGTACTCGCTGGATCATTTTTTCGCTCCTACCGAGAATGCATGTCCCATACACAGTGTCAGCGTAGTTCAGCTTGGATAAAACGAGTGACTCACAAAGCATGACACGCATATCCACACTTATGTAGGGACGGACACGATACAGAAGTTTGAGTCGGTAGAAGCAGTTGCGCACAGCTTCCAGGATGTGTGCTTCGAAATGTAATTGATTATCAAAAACCACCCCCAGATTACGTGCCTCTTGAACTTGTTCTAAACTACAACTGTCAACTTTTAAATTAAAATAAAAATTAGACATCCTCCTTATAAAATCTCTGGATCCCAACACAATGTACTTGGACTTACTGGGGTTAAGGACTAGGGAGTTTCTTTTAGACCAAGCAGAGACCATATCCAAATCTTCATTTATTTTGTTTACAGTGTCGACAGCATTCTGGGATTGGAATGGGAGGTAAATTTGCAAGTCATCGGCATAAAGGTGAAATTTAGTATTGAGAAGACAATTAGTGATGTCAGCACTGTAAAGAACAAAAAGAAGCGGGCCTAGGATAGATCCCTGTGGCACACCTCTGTTCACGCGCCTAGGGCTGGAAGACACAATACCACCATCACAATCACTTGTCAGCTGCACGAACTGCGAACGGTTACTAAGGTAGCTTTGAAACCATTGAGTTGTTTGTGTGTCACATCCGTAATAAGACAGCTTTGAGAGAAGTAAAGAGGTATTTATACTGTCAAAGGCACGCGAAAAGTCCAGTAGAACAAGCAGGGTTCCCAAGCCCTGATCTCTGGCTTCAAGAGTATTACCAACCACATCAAGTAGTGCTGTCGCTGTACTGTGGCCCCTGCGAAAACCCGACTGAACTACTGGCAATATACTGTTCCGCTCTAGATATGACCTAAATTGTTCAGACACCACCTTTTCCAGAATTTTAGATAGACAGGGCAGAAGGCTAATAGGGCGAAGATCTTTTATACTTGTAGGATTCGGTACTTTTGGGATGGGTCTAACTATTGCCATTTTCCACAGATCCGGAAAGACAGAGGTAGCTATGGATTGGTTTATGATGGCTGTTATAACTGCAAGCGTACGTGGAAGTGTCATCATGATCATGTTAAGGGAGACGTGATCTGAACCTTGAGCATTCGACTTCAGACCTCGTAAAAACCGCATCACCACGTCCTCAGAAACACGCTCTAACTTAAAGTGACTATTATTATAACTATTTTGCTCAAAATATGTCAAGTCTGCCGCTGTTGCATTACTACCGCCCGGTATATCCAGAAAGTGTATGTTAATTAATTCCGGGTCATTACAAAAATGGGGTAACATGTGTTCTGATTTATTTGATATGTTTATAGTTGATTTTAAATGTTTCCATAATTTCTTAGGCTGTTTAATGTTATTATTAATGTATGTTTTGAAATATGCACACTTCTCACTCTCTATTGCAGCTCTGACAAGATATTTTAATTCTTTATAGGACTTTATGTGACACTCAGATCCAGAAATTTTGGACTTATTATGACACTTGTCACGCAACTTCACCATCTCCTTGACAGTGTCGGTTATCCATTTTTGTAGTTATAGTGTATAAAATGTAATTGATGTATAAGTCTAATAATGTATATAATTAGTTCACAGCATAGAATAAAGAATAGTATAATTATAATGTATATAACCTTAGATAAATAATATAAGTAGTAATTAGCGTAATTTGTAAGTAGTATATTGTAAATATTGTTGATGTATAATTGATCCATAGGAATATAAGTGTAAATAAAAAATGTTATTCGTAAAATGACTATTCGGGCAGCCTGGCCACAGATAGGTACCGCGTTATACTGAGACAGGAAGATTTCAGGCCCCACACAAAAATAACTAATAAATAAAAAAATTAAAATTAAAATAAGGTTAAACATCGTTACTAAGCGATACTTCCCGGCCAAAAACACGGACAAAGTCTCCCTCCGAGCGTATGTAATGGGTCGTCTTGCCGTCACCCTGCTTGGCAAGAATACGCCCGAACTTTGTCCATATGTACCTCCATCCGAGACGGCTCCCGGCTTCACGTACCCGGTAAAATAGGTACTTATTAGCTTTAGTGAGCCTCTCGTTGAGGAAGAAGCGTCGCGGAGGCCCGGGCAGCCCGAGGTCCGCCGTGGTGGCGCCGCGGCGCACACGCGCGCCCTGCAGCAGATCGTCGCGCAGCGCGCGGCGCGCCAGCCGGACCACGATGCGCCGCGCACGCCCGCCCGCCGCCGCTCCCCCCGCCGGACTCGCCCCGCCGCTCCCCGCGCCCCCCGTCGTCCGCGCCTCGCGGTCGGTTCGGAAGCCCACCCGCTGCGCAAACACTACGTCGCGTTCCTCAAGAGCCACCCCAAGTTTCGTCGCTACCAATCTGACAGTGTGCAGCACGTTCTCCCCAGGTACTTCAGGGATGTTTGCCAATTCCAAATCGGAGCTGAGTAATTCCTGATCGCGGTCATTCAGCTCCAGCTGCAACTGGGCGACCAAATGCCCCAACTGGTCTGCCTTACCATCAGACCGGGCAGCACACTGCTTATTCTCCAACGCCACAACTCTGGATTCCGGAGCGTCCACCCGCACAGTACATGCTCCCAGCGATGAGTGCAGGTCGGCCATCTCTCGACGAAACTCCCTCATTTCGTCCCTGACCTCTCGCAACTCGGACCTGAACAGTCTAATTTCCTCGCGGAGAGTCAACTGTGCTTCCGGCGAAGGTTCACCATCAGTGCCCTGCTCACTCGCAGCCCGAGACGTTATCTTCTTGACCACTGCAGGGGGCACGGTTACTGTGCTCTGAGCAGGAATCGGTGCTACAGGTGGTCTGGTCACTGCGCCCTGAACAGACCCTACCACAGCGGGGGCCGCTACTGCCGCGGTTTGAGGGGGACCACTGCCCAGATCCTTGACGGGTGTTGCGCTGTTGTCTCCCCTAGGCAACTTCTTTTTGCAGTCAGGGCACAACCAGTCGCTGCTTATCTGCGTGTTATCAACTAACATCAGACAGGCTAGGTGGTATCTATTATTACAGGCATAGTTGCTGCAAGTGGCGCCCCCTTTTGCAGCCAGGAATTTACCGCAGGCTGCACACTTTACCATCGTGGCCGTGAAGTTCGCCTGGTTATTAATAGATGGCGTAACCCTTTGACTTCTCCTTGTCGGTAGATGGCGACTGTTTCGCAAATAGTCTATCGATCCTACTTGACAGATGTTCAAAGTTTGTTGACACCGGTAACTTATTTACTTATTGGAGGTACTAGTGGTACTTAAGATTTTAAGTAGCCCTAAATGTCAAATAGTAAATTATAATATGCAAGTTATTTTAATAAATTACACCACTAATCCACTCTGTTTTATTTTGCAAACACTGACGCACGCTAATCCAACAATGTATAAGTGATTTAAACCGAATTTGCGCGGGATTATTAGATATTTTAATAATATTGTGATAAAGACACGAACAGCTGATACGTTCCGTTGTCCGTCCGTGACGTCACTCCAATATAGGATAATAATATATATATAACAATATAGAATAATATAATAATAGAATAATATAATATATAACAATATAGAATAATAGGATTTTGTTTAGGATATTCGATAGCGCTTAATTTGGAAACGGAAACCTAATCTAGAGGGCTCAACCCTCTTGATAAAAATGCAGTTAAATATTATAAATAAATAACAAATAATTCATTAATCTTTATGTATATAGAACATTTGTTCAATAACACATTATATGGGTCAAGTTGGTAAACGTTCTATCAGACGGAATAACTGCAGATTTAAAATGTGATGACAAGCAAATAATATGTTAATTAGAAATAATGACATAAGCAACTCTTATACATAAATGTTTAAAGAGCTTCATAGACCAATATTGCTTGTAGTAATAACATTTATACTTAAAAGAATATTTATTATTATAATACAACTATAACTGTGAATGTATTTGATACAAAATAATATTAATAATAAAGGCAGTAAGGTTGAGTATTTTACAAAAAATATTATTCTTTTTGTAGGTTACCAACAGAGTTGTTTGAACACGGAACTGATGATATTGAAGGCGTGCAAATAAACTTAGATAAACACAATCTAAGTGGCGAGCCACTGAATGAACTGAATGTTCGCTACAGACGACCAATTTACGGGCAACTATTTTGAACTCAAGTTTCTCAAGTCAAATGGTCCGTCTGGTTGGCACAGCTAAGCAAAGTACTGAAGTAAAAAAACATTTGCCACTTCACGCCGTGGCATTTTTAGTAACGAGTGCTCTACACCACAATAAAAATAAATACAGAAAGATAACTCAATTAAAAGTTCTAGCGTGACTAGTTCTACCACGATTACACAAAGAAGGATTTTTGTAGCTGATGATTTTTACGGTACTACGCTGAGTGGGTACTAAGGGTGCAAATCATGGATTTTATGTATGTGATGGAAGGTTAATTCTTTAATTACACACACAATCATCATACTCGATCAATTAGCCTGTACACAAGTTAGTGTTATTTTTTATTGTGTTTAGTGGGTCTTCTTATTATTTTTTTACTGTGCCATTGATTCCTGACGTCCAAAGTTGCTCGGCAAATTTAATTAGGACGCACCTGACGTTAGTGCGCAAATGTTTTTAATTTGTCATATATTGCAAAGTTTGCACGAGAATTGTGCACACAGAATCTATATAGATAGAAAAGTTTGTTTGAAATATATTTTAAATGCGATTCCAATGAATTCTAATTGGAATCACATTATAATCTACATATTTTTATAATAGGCCTGAACTTGTTATTACTATGATTATTTATATCCTTCTTATGTTGAGAAGATTAAGTTCATAATGGTCTTATTCGGGTGTCTAAACATCAGGGATGTTATGGAGCTCCGTAACCGTAACCAAAACTTTCGGATATCCGAAATTAAAATATATCCGTAACCGTAACCGTATCCGTTCCACAAGTTCCGGATAGTTTTCATATCATTATATGAAAACTGTCAGACTTAGCCATTGCTAAGTCTAAATAAAACGACATATTTTGACAGGTTTAATTTGGACATTTTTTTATCAAGTTAAGTAATGTAGATTCTGCATAATGTAGTGCAGTGTGATAAAAACTTTTTCCGGAAACACAATTTCACTGAAACTTCACCTAATATCCGTAACCGAAACTAACGGATTATCCAAAATAATTACATATCCGTAACCGTATCCGAAACCGATATAATTTTATTCTTATATCCATATCCGTATCAAGATCCGAAATATCATATCCGTAAGCAAGCATTTGAGGTTTTCATTCACCGTGCAAGCTAATGTATAATATAATTAATACCTGATTTTAAAAATATAATATAATAGTTCAGGTATGCGATTTTTGAATTTTCACTTGTACTACTTGATAATATGTATTATGTTACTTTTTTAAATTATTAAAGCCAGCCTACTATTAATGCAATGATGATATTCATTGAAGTTTTGTGTCCTACATTTCTTTCTTAAAAAGTCATTGCCTCAAGACTAAATCCTTCTGTAAATAAATAATAGAGGGTCATTACACCGACATTTTTTTGCGAACAAATTCTACAGAAGGTACTGGCCAAATCTGTGTCGATGAGACTATTAGTAGACATAGGATTAGAGTTTAAATAATATTTACAAGGGGTATGAGATCAATATTATTTACTTTTTTTTAAATGGTATAGGTATAGTGCGTTCAACTCGAGTAATGGATTAATTAAATAAATAAATATTCCTGGACATTATGACACAGCGCCATCTAGTTCCGAGCTAAGCAACGAGGCTTGTGTTACGGATTCTAGTTGGTTGATCTACTACATATATACTTTTTTTTTTGTAAATACATATATATATATATATATCTCTATACATAGATACATCAATGACTCGGATACAAATATTTATGCTCATCACACAAACATTTGTCCCTACCGGGATTCGAACCTAGGACCCATAGAACAGAAGACAGCGTTAACTACCGCTGGACAAAGTGGGTCGTCCCATTGAGTACAAATATGTAGGTATTTACGTCCACGTACTCTGCTCTTCCCTTATAATATCTATTTTGTTATAATGTCTATTATATCATTAATCGGGCACAAACTTTAAGAACTGATATACTGATATTGAAAATAAAACTGCATGTTTGGAAATCGAACCTAGGACTTCTTACTCGATATGGTAGAGTTATTCTTAGCCCTAGAACAAGATAGCTTATAAAATATGCTAATATAAATTTAAGCCACGGTGAAATTAAATGCAATTATTCATTTATTCTTCAGCAGAAATTGCAAGTCGACAACCCTCTCACTACTTTTTAGCATTAAGTTAGCGCGCTCGCAATAAAATTGTACGTTGAGTGCAAAATTTTTCACTGCAACCACGTAATCTTGACATTATCTGCATATTTATTGTACCCAGCCATTCCTAGAGAATGGATTAATTTTTATTTCATTTCTGACTCGTGGGGGAAGTGTTAGGTTGTCGGAATTCCTTGACTTAGATTTTTTATGTACAGTTTAGCATAAAAACGCGGTACAGTGCATAATGTATTTAAAGTCTTGCACGTATTTTAAATAATGCAATTTGCATTCAACTGTTCTTTTACTTAATTGTTATCAACGACATCTAGTGACACTTTATTGAAACATAACTTTATGTTTCTAGACAGTAGATCGGAATATAAAACGTCCTATTTTATGTACTTGCCTGAGTCGAAATCTTATCTTCTCTTCTCTTCATCTTCTACTTCTAAATATGTATAAATGAGTCAGTGGCCATTCTGGATTGTCTTTCATTACAACTGTCAGATTTTCATATGTTATAACTCTGCTGACCGTAATAATTATTGTACAATCGATCAAGAAAGTGGTCTCACAGTTACGACAAAAGTTTCTGTGACATCTAATTATCGCTAAGGTTGACATTTCTAACGTCATAATATTATTGCAAGGGAACATCGACCTAGCTGTTCCATGACGTTCAAATGAACTTCATCCGTATGGTGATGGACCACATTCTTGGTCAGGCGTACTGTTGCAAAGTAAGTAACACTAATGAACGGCTAATCTCTGCCCCTCCCTAATTTAGTCACTTCCAAGTCCCCACCTTTGGTTGTATAGTTTGTTGTTTGTCTTACCTCACCTGACTTGACGTTTGACGACGTTGAGAGTTTTAAAATCTTACTAACTTGCGAAGAACGATCTAATAATAACCATTCTAAAGGTGCAACCGCAAATGTGCATGCATATGATCGAGTTCTTTCGCGCGCATGTTAGGAACATACTTAGTAAGCATGTTCGCGAGCAGATAGCGAATAGTTTACGTTCGGTTCGGTAATTCAGCAGTGCGTACACTTGTAGAATGTGACGCGTATATGTATATCCATTTGAAGAACGTAACATGCATGATTGATGCGCAGGTGTGGTCTCACCGTAAGATTTTAATCATAAAAGGAAATATTCGAAGAACCCGGGGTCTGACTGTATAGAAACTTACCTACTATATTACGTAGTGCTACATTTATCTGAAAAGCAAGACCGCGTAATTAA
Source organism: Craniophora ligustri (assembly GCA_905163465.1). NCBI lineage: Eukaryota > Metazoa > Arthropoda > Insecta > Lepidoptera > Noctuidae > Craniophora > Craniophora ligustri. The sequence continues at coordinate 3,614,538 of LR990960.1, forward strand.
ATGCCATAAATTACTATATAAATATTTAAATGACATACCAACAACATGTAAATCAAATTATTACTGACGTTACCGGCGTACAAGCTCGAAAGCGCTACACGATTGGCCAAAATCCTGACATCCTCATACATTTCGTCAAAACGCCATCACGTCTTCATAATTGCTATACATGTCATTGTCAATGCTACCGGGAAACCATTAGTGGTTCGTGAGGAACGTTACAAGGACTCCGGTTTTCCGCTACTCGAACATAGATACGCCTTTGTCTTATAACAAAGAGAGAGATATTGAACGCTCTTGTTTGGATTACAAGAATAGTATTTTTGAGGGCTGCCTCAGCTTGATTGGTCTCGCGAGATTCGATACCTAGGTCTAGAAAAGTATTATTGGTTTTTCTGAATGGAACATTTTAATCGACAGGTAGGGGTGGTTTTGCTTTGAACCCATTAGGGCTTTGCAGGTGCTGCACAGCACATAAGCACCTCTCCTAACCTAACCATAACCTAAAGATATTTTTTTTTAAACGTAAACAATCCTAGTGTGGGGCAACCCATACTAGGATTTTCTCCTGTGTCTCAGATCGTACATTTATTTGCTCCGTGCGGGGATCGAACCCGTAACCGGAAACCCCTTAGAAACCGTTCAGGTTTCTTAAAATAGGGAGTTACTGAACTGACAGCAAACGGAATTCCCATGCTGTCAGAATAGTCACTCCCCCAATGAGCTCTGGTGACCTTACTCACTCGCAGAAAGACAACTATTGTTGATTCACTGCGGTCTTCTGTAAGGCAGAGGTACTTCCCCAGTCGGGCAGCTTAATTTGAGCGAGAAATCTCGCTATGCCCTACCTCCTACAAAACAAGTTGTTCTCAACGTTATTCAAATCCTTATCTAGCGAAGCGGATGATTACGGACTTGAATTTTTTTTAACTCCTTAACAATGCTCTCCAAGGATTTCGTCCTGTTTAAAAAGTACATTGCTTTTCATCTCAAGAACAGAATAATTACAGTATAATCCAATGACAATAACGTGAATATGTTTTTTAGAAAAACACAAACTAATAACACAGCTTTGTCTGGAAACACAAAGGAGACAATTTGTATGGCGATCAGGCCCACCACAATTTGTAGCACAAACTAATGAAATATATATAATTTTTTTCACACAATCCCTAGATAACGTTAGTAACATTTGTTTAGTTAATATCTAAAGGGAATATTGAGTAATACATTAAAAAAGCAATAAAATAACCCACAAAAACGTCAGATTTCGAACAAAAAATGACGTTCAAAGTCATTGTTTTTTTTTCTTTTCTTCCCTTTCGGGATAAAGCAAAGGAATCTACTCCATACAGCCTGATCTGCAGTATTTTTTTATTTTATATAAGATGGATAACAGGATGATACATGATAATGGTTGATGATTTGGTGAATTAATGGTTTATGAAGGATGATAAATGATATTTTTCCCTTAGTTTCTCTAAAAGTGGTTTTTTACTTTAACTTAACTCGGCCTTCGTGGGAGAATTTGAAAATCACGTTACATTGCGTGCCAGTTACATTCAAATTGTCAATGTCAAAGCAATGACATGAGCGGTTCGTTCTACGGTGATTATAACATAACGAAAACACTTTGATAAATATTATTGTAGTTTCCAAAATATTTATAGATCCTATACATTTAAATATTAATAAACAATAATAATATCATAAATAATAATTATCTATATTCTCACTTTATTTATTTACTGTATTCGTAGGTACTGTATTTGAATGTGATAGTTTTTACGTTAATTTACACGAATTAAACTACAACGATTTATTGAAAGTCAATACAATAATGGTTTTATTTAATTTAATAATTGCGGTTTCATTTTTACTTCGCATTTCGTATTTTTCGTCTAGAAAAATAAGTTATTATTTTAGAATATAATGCGATCGTCCTGTGATACCGTTCGTAGTGGGTCTGGAAAAAACTGTCTCCTTTATTAGGAGAAGATTCATGGTAAATATAAGTTCATGGTTCAATGCCAATAATTCCAATAACTGGTAAACGAAAAAGGAATATTTACAAAAAAATAGCGTAATGTACCTACACACAAAAAATATAATCGAATAGAATGCCTTCCCCTTTAAGTATAGTCGGAAAAATAACACACGCATAACTGATAGAATTATGTTGAAAGATAAAGATCTTAAAAACTCAATTTGAATTGGTACAGTAATTTTGACGTGTTTTGTTTACTAACTCACAAACCTCATTTACGTATACGTCTAAAAACAAATACAAAGAGACCCGAAATGTAAAAAAAACGCTAGGAATATTCCTATATTTTGACATAGACTTATTTGTTAAACTGTAAAAATTCATGAGAAACGCGTGATGAACATGTAGATAGCTAAAATTAGACTTAATTTGTAACGATTTATTGTTTTATATTGTATCTTCTGTTTCCTATATGGTAATGCTCAAATGTTAGATTTCATTAGGTCTGTACTTAAACGGGAAACGATTTTCTGAGTTTGTTTCGGTGTTATTTCTAAGAGAAAATGTTTTGGAAACAACGGAATCTTCTAGTAGTTATTAAACATTCACTTGTATTTCTTTGATTCTGTAAGATCAGATCTCATATCACACTTCAAGACATTGAAATGAAACTACTTTTTACAGATTTTTACGCTGTATATTGATGTTAAAACCCCGGCTTAGTTTTTGTTAGTTATTATTAACGATAATATACACAAAATGAGCTCACTTTATCCATATCCTTTTGTCAAGTTTTCAAGATTTAGATATCATAGAATCTATAAAAGGATTAAAAGGTTGGAAGGCTGATGCCATCTTCTTCTATAAGCTATCTCCATTTAATCCTATAATAGATTATAAAGATATTATATCTCCCTGCCCGACCTATGAATCGAACCTTGGACCTTACCTAATATTAATATTATTATTTTCTTTTCTAGTGTTCGATGCGTCGGCGAAATCTCCCCAAGGTCTCCTCTTCGGGTCTTCCTACCACCTGGGGAACTTCGACGAGTGTGTCGCGATCGAGGACCCTGGCTACAACGGAGTCCCAATCGAGGGTCAATACTGTCTCGCTACTATAAAATGGAGACAGAAACATGAGACGCAAAAGGTATTAATTTGATTTTTGAAGTCATCGTCATCGTCACCGTACGCTTCCCATGAGCTATATGTATGCTGTGTATACATAGCTTACATAGTATACATTATATAGTATACTTACATAGTATGCACGTCATCTATGTTCAGATCTATCGGCAATCTGCCCCGCATGTTTTTTATGAATATCGCAAGATTAAACTGGTTACCTATAATGAGACCAATAGTCAAATTGGTTTGATACATACGACTTAAGAGAAACCGACTCCAAAGATTTATTTTTTATTTTAGATTAGTCTAGATAGTCTAGACTATTATACTAGACGGATTAACTAGTGAAGGTCGCTAGAACTCGCAGGGTGGGTGAAATTAAGAGGAAGATTGATTATAATTATCTAAGCATAGATCTGGAGAGATTCTTAGCTGACCTGCGTCCTGACCGAAACGTGTGACTTGACGGTCTAAGGCTAATAATTCGGCGATCACCGCTAACTACTTACTTGGTCGCTGGCGACTATCCAGTGTGAACATTAGGAAGTTTACACACTTAGTTTCTCACTGTATCGAGTTCGAGTCTAACTCGTTACGCCTCGTTGACGTCACAATTAATTAAATTACTCCACAATTTAATAGTTCTGCGTACCTTATCCATACTAATATTATAAATGCGAAAAAGTGTCTGTCTGTTACCTCTTCAGGTTAAATCGCTTAACCGATTTTGTAGAGATAGTTAGTATCCCGGGGAAGTATTAGCTGTGGTAGACCAGTGGTGTGATCAGTGGACTGAGATGTCACCACTGACTTTTCGGAAGTTATGTGCGTATTTATCACATGCTCAAACGGTGAAGGAAAACGTCGTGAGGAAACCTGCATGCTAGAGCGATTTCTCGATGGCGTGTGAAGTCTGCCAACCCGCAGTAGGCTAGCTTGGTGGACTATAGCCTAATCCCTCTCAAAAGAGAGGAGACCTGTGCCCAGCAGTGGGACAATAATGGGTTGAAGATGATGATAATCCCGGGGAAGAATATAGGATAGATTTTATCCTGCAAATCATTCCTTAAAAAGGCGATAAGGGATGTGTCAGTTTGTGTTCGGAGTCGATAATTTCTTAAAAGCAGATTTAATAAAATTATAATTCTTGGCTTCGATTCCTATGTCAAACAACGTGTTGTATAACACACAACATTTTCAGTAGCATCTCGGAGTTTGGATTCGTGCCCGGTTAATAGCAATAGGCTCGCCCCCTATTACATGGGACCTAAAACATAGCGGCGAAACGTGGGTTTACATTAGTACACAATTTGACGACCCATTTAGCTCAGCAGTAGTTAACGCTGCCTGCTGTGCTATGGGTCCCGGGTTCGAATCCCGGTATGTATTTACATTAAAAAGTATAGGTATATGTATTATATCAACCATCTAGTATCCGTAACACAAGCCTCGTTGCTTACCACGGAACTAGATGGCTCTGTGTAATAATGTCCGGAAATATTTATTTGCCTGCATGTATTAATTCAACGCATATGAAGTCGCGTGCATAAACTAGTTTACCATAAATGACAATTTGTTACCGTAACACGAGAACTGTATAGGGAAAGTTTTGTAGAACATGGAATTGTGTGGAGAACTTACTAGTAAGTCTCTTTCAGTAATCCCACTAATTTTACTTACCGTTGTCATGGTAACGACTTGTGTTCATGTTGGAGCTTTGTCTCGTCTTAATTAGTTCTCTTATTTGTACCTGAGAATTATGTTGGAATAGAATGTAGGTACTAGAATATAACTGGCTCGTTAGCCTAATAAGCGTGACTGCTAATCTTGGGGCTTAGGTTTGATTATATAAATAAATAAATATTTCCGGACATTATTACACAGCGCCATCTAGTTCCGTAAGCAACGAGGCTTGTGTTACGGATACTAGATGGATGGATAAATATACTTTTTGTTGTTGTTGTAAATACATACATATTATACATAGATACATCCATGACTCGGATACAAATGTTGATGCTCATCACACAAACATTTGTCCCTACCGGGATTCGAACCCGGGACCCATAGCACAGCAGGCAGCGTCAACTACCGTTGAGCCAAACGAGTCGTCGGATTCTCAGGTCGAAGAAATTGTTTGGTGTTTTTTTTTAAATTAAGTTCTCAGTGGCAATTGGCTTTTTGTTTATATGTTCCATTAAGGTGGAAGCTCCACGCTAGCCCGCGAAATTCAAATTTTCGTACGTTTTTTTCAATTTGCCGGTTATTGTCAGGCTGTACATTGAACAAAATATGATTCGCGGTTGTAATAGGTATTTAGTACTCGATCGCAGCGCCACCTACCGGGTCAAATTGCGAATTTAAACGATTCTCGAATTCACTTGGACACATAAAAAAATTCAACAAAATCGGTCCAGCTGTTTAGAAGGAGTTCAGTGACCTTCACACCTTATATATTATAAGTATTGTAAAGAATAAATAATATTTGAAGAAAACTACAATTATATAGTGTAGTGTAAAATAATTGGAAAATTATCAGACTCTCCTTGAAGGTTACTTCTGTACATTATATGTATTTTTATTACCTTTTCTGATATCCATCTTACACAAAATAATCAATTAAAATATCCACTTCGTTTGTTATAGTGAATCTGTACACTATAACAAACAAACTGGATATTTTAATCGATTATTTGTGTCCGATTGAATGAAACTGTGCCAGGAATTAGTAGTAATTTGTTACTTTACTCACCTCTTTTCCTGAATTTGTTACAAAAAAAAAACTAAGACGCTATGACCCAGAATAGTTGGCCGCTAGAACCGCCACTTGCCGAAGTCATCGCCCGTGATTGCGCGAAACGGACACAATTATTTTGTGTAAGATGGATACATCACATATCTTCATTTACTCTGTATGACATATATTTAAATGACTTGCAAAAATGAATATAATAAACGCTAACTCAAGCTAGTTCAAAGTACTAAGTGAAGTGTGCATAGACTCATGTAAATAATGACAATGACTGTGTTAAATGTCGCACTCAATCGATACATTGAAATATTGCAAGAAACAAGCTATTCAAATAATTTTTGCAGTTAATAATAATTAAATTAACAGGATTTGCAGCTTTTAGAATTGTAATGTCTTTAAATTAGACATACTATCACGCCTCTCGTCCCCGAAGGGTTAGGCAGAGGTGTACTAATCTGCACCCTCTTTTCTGAGTTATGTTTTGGTCCCATGTAATTGTCGGCATTTCTTCTCAGAGGTCGTGACTTCGTCAGTTAGGAAATGCCGATGCCATCTAGATCCTAAAATAATCTTACATGACTTGTAAAAGTGTCTTTAAAAGATCTATTTACAGAAATAAACAATCGTTTTATTTAACAAAAACTAAAAAGCAAAAAATAACTTCATACAGTTGTACCTTTTTTTTAGTTTTAAAGGTATGTAGTCGGTGCCAAGCCAAACGTAATAGTACCTAAGTACACTCTTCGCGAGTGACCTTGAGCGGGGTGGTTACAACCACCACATCATCGGCACCGACTTCATACCTTTAAAACTAAAAAAAAGGTACAACTGTATGAAGTTATTTTTTGCTTTTTAGTTTTTGAAGTTGGTTTTGCTTTTTTTTTAAAAGTTAATTTATTTTTTTATTTTTAGTGTTGTATATATATATATATTAAACTTTTCATATCAGGTCAATCTAATAGCCTGAAAGAATACAACTATCGATCCATATATTCTTATAATTATGAAAGATTTTTCCTTCAACTCCTAACCGTTGAGGAGTCGTACCTTCCATCATCAGATCATTACATGAAATGTTGATTTTCAGATGCAAATACTTGAACAGCTTTGGAAAATACATGTAAATGTAATAAATGCTTATAACTGAAAGAATTTTCTTTTAAATCTTAACTGTTGAGGAGTTCTGCCTTCCATCATCAGCTCATCAACCTCAAATGATGATTATCAGACACAATTACTGGAACAATTTTAGTAAATATATTCAAAACGTGATAATTGCCTATAAAATTTGAGGGTTGCCCTCGATTTCCCTGGGATCCCATCATCAGATCGTGATGTGGTTACAATGGGACCATTTGTGAAGTCTACTCTTTGGAACAAAAAAAAAATTTTGCAAATCGGTCCAGGCGTTTCGATGTCATTCGTGAACATAGATAAAAAAAAATAAAAAAAAAAAAAAAAGATTCCGACGAATTGAGAACCTCCTCCTTTTTGAAGTCGGTTAAAAAAGGAATATTGTTTAAATTATAATTATCATGTTTCATTATAGTGTTAGAGTTGTAATAGCCTAGAGGTGTGTCCGGTGGACTATGTGTGTCAAAGGTGCTGAGTTTGGTCACGAGACACGCACCGATTACCACATGCTCAAACGGTGAAAGAACATCGTGAATAAACCGTATTCCTGAAAGATTCTCTACATAAATTGTGAAGTCTGGCAATCCGAACTTGGCTAGCGTGTTGGACTATCTATACCTAATGTCTTTCAAATAAGACCCGTGCCCAGTAGTGGGATAATAATTGGGTTGATGATGATGACTTTGATCATGATCATGAGTTGAATTTATTATGATATTGACACTCAATTTTCAAAAAGATTTCATAGTGACAAAATAAATGACAATCTCGCAAATAAAACGTAGCATATTCCCAGAGAGTTCCATTTTCGAATTCCGTAATTGCTTTTTATTTTACTTTTATTATATGTGGCCAGTTCCAGATTTCAGAATGCGTATATAAAAGTATTAAAAACTTTGTGAAATTACTTTATTTAATTCGGATAGTGCAGATACATAAAATTATGCGAAATGTCTTTGCACCGTGCAATTTTATTTTACTTGGGCATGATTACTACTGGATGTGTCAGTAATAATAAACATACAGAAATTATATTCGGACATTATGACACAGCGCCATCTAGTTCCGAGCTAAGCAATGTGGCTTATGTTACGGATACTAAATGGTTGATACTTAACTACATGCATACTTTTTTTTTGGATTTTTTTTCGTAGTTTACATAGAAACATCACGACTCAGAACAAATGTCCATGCCCATCACACAAATGGGTGCTTGAACCTAATACCCTTACCACAGAGAAGGCAACCTAAATACCGCTGCGCCAATCGGGTCATCATAGTTTCTAAGAACAGCGATAATAATGACATGTGATTATTGTACCAAATATCACTTAGGAGAGTCTTTAAGCTATCGTCATTGTTAGCAGGCTTTCAATGTCCTAGGCCAGGAGAGGTAATTAGACAAGTTCCGTAGTTATCCAATCAGCAGGTCATTAGCACTCCGTTGGCGGCAGGCAGCTGGAGTTCAGGTGAAGCTAGTAGGTACTCTAATAGCTAAAACTTTGTGATTAATTTAGACTGTATTTTTTATTCCCTTTTGTATATTTTCTTAAAGTGAAAATGAAGCATGAATATACTTACACGAAAATAACTTTTAGGCTACCTCTTATCAACTTACCATGGGGGTGATGCCGTGGACGGAAGCTAGTGCACAGTTAGATATGTTTATAGTTTCGAGAACTCAGCGTTCGCAGTAACTTATTATAACTAATTTTATGTTACATATAAAGTCCTATGTACAGTGTCAATGATCAACTTATTTCAACCTTTTTTTTTGTTGGCCTGCTCTACAGTCTAGAAGCCTTCCTGTGGGACAAGAGATGTTAGGCATGCTAAACCACAACCACCTTCTTGCAGATTGACAGACTTTACACAATGTCAAAAAGATCTTTTATTTATTCAGTTTTTCTCACGATGTTTTTCTTCATCGTTACGTTCACTGATTACGTCACAGATTTTCTGTTAATCTATACTCTGATATTTTCTATACTAGATTAACAATGACCTGAATCTGACCTGACCACGCCGGTCGTCCCCGAAAGGTTAGGTTAGGTAGGCAGAGGTGTACTAATGTACACCCATGAACACCGGTATGTTTTAGGTCTTATGTACTAGGGGGCGAGGCTATTGTCATTAACCGGGCACAAATCCAAACTCCAACTTCAAAATCCAACTTCCAAATCCAAACTCGATTTCACCCATTGTATCCCTACTTCTTAAATAATTATATTATTGTAATGTATGTTTTTTATATTTTGGTGTACAATAAAGCATATTCTATCTCTCTATCTATCAATTCAAAACTAACAATGATTTCTATATTACAGACCCGTACCGGCCGCGGTGAGACGTTACGCTGGGCCGTCTGCGTGCCCAGTGCCTGTCACGCCAACTCAGTGGCCAGCTTCGTCAGCAGCGTCCTAGCGCATACCGTCAGTAACACCACGGGCGTCGAAGTTACTGAGAGAGACTGCTATAAACGAAAACCCCTCTCAATATCGACCTTGGATGTTGCTTATTTGTAAGTATATTTTAGGAATATTAAGATGGAAAAAGAAAATCCATATTATCCACTTATTAATTAACTCTTCATACTTAAACCATTGAATGGATTTAGATTTTATTTGATATGGAGATAGGTCGAGTCCAATAGCGGCCATAGTATATAATGAAGTTTATCTACCTTCTAGTTATCCATAAGACATGCCTCGCTGCTTAGCTCGGAACTAAATGGGGCTGTGCCATAATGTCAAAAAACATCCGAAGGAAGTTTTATCAAAGCTTTGATAAAGTTAGTTAAATCTGAATTTCAAAACAAACTCTCATCACTGTTGCATTGATCTGTAAAAGGTCATTCACCTATTTTTATATGCGGAAAATCTTACAGCGCGTATTAAAAGCTACCTGCCGGTAACCATGGATGCTGTAAAGATTCTGAAATGTCGGGATTAAGTTAATATGAATATACCGCAATGAAATTTATATTCAATATTGAATAACTTTATTTAATTTCATCGGGTCACGGGCCGATGGAAGCAGTAAAGGATTCGAATCGTGAGGATTAAATAATATCAATAAACCGCGATAAAAACTTTGAAAAGTAGGTTCCTTTTCGTGTAGGTAGAAGAAATCAGTCTGTATAAAATACTTTATTTCAATGTGTAATATTTGCGGAAGGGTAAGAAGTGAGTAAAAGAGAGATCAGATGATTTTTTAGTCTGTGAAGTTTGTATCCCCGCACTGTGCTATGCCACAGCTAATAAATCACTCGTTACCACCCACCTCTATATTTCTCCCATTTTCCCGTGATTTAGTATAGGGCTGGACGATATTAGGTGACATAATAGAGCACGTAGATGCATTAAAGGGGTACAACAATAATTATTATGTGTTCCTTTTCTACCATTTTTATGCGACATAATTATCATCTGGAACCCGGGTTTTAATCCCGGTTGGTTTGTTTAGTCTTGGGTGTAGGTACGATATTAATCTTAGCTCGCAGCTAGATGGCACTGTGTGAGAATAACGAAGGGATATTTTTATTACATCTATCTAATTACTAACTGCCATCCTCAGAATTTTACAGAAAATTCGAACAATTCCTTAAACCTCAACAAGAATCTAATAATACATTACCAGTCCTGTAAATTAAACCCAAAACTAGGAGCCATTTGAGGTAATTAAGACAATGTTAAAGTTTAATTTAAAATAAAATAAAATAATTTTGGTATAAAATTCTTGTTACGAATATAATAATACAACAACAGTTACGAATATAATTAACGAAATGATACTAAAAAAATTACATTACAATAAATATAAATGACTACTTTTCATTCAAGTTGAAAGCTAGTAATTTGACCCTATTACCAATTTCGTCTGACAACTTAAGGTATAATTAGGTCTCAGTCTAGTAATTAACTGACTGAATATCTAGAATATGATGAATGACGTTAATTAATGCCTAGCATTACCTTTCGTGAATTAGAACTTTAGTACTTAAAATTTTAGATAACTGACATTTGAAACTGGGTTTATGCGAAGTCATATAATTAGGAGTAATAGAGAGGATTAGAGATTTATTTAGCTGGAAACATGTATTGTAGACTTTATATGATGAAATTTGCGTACAAAACGAAAAACGTATAAGTAATAATAGGTATCTTCTAGGTAAGCGTGCTTCATCTTAGACCATATCGTCCAAACGCTAACCTTTAAACTGATAAAAAATGTACTTCGATTTTAAATATAACATTTGAAATAGCAAATAAGAAAAAAAAGCAGACTTAATATCTTTACCATCAAAGTGAGGTCTGCTCTCATTGCTTCTCATAAAAGATAGAGATTACGCTATAGTCTACTACGGAAGCCTAATGAATTTCTTCACAATGTTTTTCTTAATCATTTGAGCGTTCGTATATACGCATTCAACTTTAAAGAAGTCAGCGGTGCGTGCATCCAGTCTGCAGTTGTTACACTACTATACTAGACTATCACCACCCAACTAATAAAACACAGAAAAACCATACACACAGCCCACGCACACAAGCCACAGCACAGAATACATTCCGTATATTTATAGTAGTAATGAAGAAACTTTCCGTTTCAATAATTTGCCCTTAGCAACCAACAAATTTCCTCAGTATGTTTCCCGTTTCTACCTAAAGAACAGAACTAACAATTCAACAGAAAAATCACACCAATTACTGTTTTTATTCGTTTTCTTTGTGAAAACATACTTTGTTGGTAACACACATATTTCCTCCGCGCCAGCCAACGTAACATATAGGAGCAGCCGTAACTTCTGACATATTATGATTGATCACGAACGAGAAGATAATATTACTTTCTTTTTTCATTAATACTTGATAATACTGTTTCATCATAAAATTATTTTGTATTATCGATCGGTTTTTCTTGTGGGCGGAATCTCCATCAGTTGATTGGTAAAGGCTAAGTTATTCATCGTTTCTGAGTGAATGAGCTACCTCTTACAGAACCGCGACTTTTAGAGTTGCTGGGCGTGAGGGTTTGATTGTTAGCAGATTAATATCATGCTTCTTACTCTTACTTGAATAATAGATATTGATATAAAAATACTATAAGCACGGAACAAATATGTACAGGTAGTTGTTTCCGGTCGTCAAACATGTACATAATGTATACATACATCCACGATTTAAAGAAAGATCCTCGTGTAAGGTAACTTTTGATCGAAGAAAAAAATAAAAATATATATTTAGGATAATGTACCGATAAAAAAATTTACGTTAGTGATTGAAATAATAAAGACTTCACAAATTAGGACGTGTTTATTGTATTGTTTATTATAATTATAAATACTCCTTTATATATATTTTTCAAATAAAGTAATTAACATATCGTTTTATATCTTTTCAGGTCCCTGATTCTGCTATTCCTGACCATTCTCTTCTTCAGCACCCTCTTTGAAATTTACACGATGTACTACAACAGCAATAAGAACTCCATCATTGCTACCTTGATTATCTCCTTCTCCATGATCAATAATTTCAAGAAGATCATCTCCACGAAGCAGCAAAACGCTTTGGGCTTGGAGTGCATCAATGGCATCAAAGCCTTGGCTATGATATTTATCATTGCTGGCCATGCCTGCATGTTCATTGGCAGTGGACCTGTCATGGATGCCGATGCTTGGGATCGGGTAAAGATTTTTTATTATTTTGAGCATCTTTTAGTGTTTTGTTATGAGTGAGTGAAGTTATGGACATATATTATCGGTCCTAGTGAATTTAGTTTTTTTGTTAAAAGAACGCAAACTACTTCGTATTACATTGTTTACTATCCACGCAGTCTTTTCATGATTATGAGCACTAAACCCGGGATAGGAGGAGAAAATTAAATTCAAAACATAAATTGAATAACTTGGATAGTAAGTCTACGTCGAAGCTTATATTATTTTGAAAACTAGCTTTGCCCGCGGCTTTGTTTGAGTGAAATTTTACTACTAACACCATATTAGGTAGTAGAGCATTGACATTTGAAGCGACCGGATCATTATCTAATAAGCATAGAAAAGCCTTTTATCATATTCTGCTTCGTATATTTTCTTGCGGTAAAAGGGATCCTATATTTTAAGTTACATCTCCTAGCAATACATCGGTCACGTGAAGGATCGTGCAGACAGAATTCTAAAAATGTTGTTTTGATTTCTGTTGCTCTAATAAAGATCCGTTGTGATTGTTTTTTTCTATATCTATTATGTATTAATCAGTTACAATTTTAATATAGGTACTTATGTTTAGATAGATTGTCAGAACCTTTTTATTATATTATTTTGGTGCTTTTATATTTCTTCGGCGTTGTTGTTGAAACTTCTTTTAGTTTAGTTGCCGTACAGGGTTATGCGATTTCACTTTTATTTCCCAAGGTACTGACAGAATACGAGGACTGTGCAGTCAAAGATCCATCCCAAGACTATTGACTTTCCGAGATTACGTACGTATTTATCAATGCCCAAACGGTGAAATAATAGGTACATTGTGAGGAAATCTCTCTGGGATTCCACCAAATTAGCATTTCCCAATACATCTAGACTTTCATTGTCAATTAATCTGAAAACTCTCGTTCCATTAAGTCTAGTGTAAATTACGTCAAAGTTACTGACTTTATCTCCGCGCATTATGTGCTTGTACTCTATAGGGTCAAGGTTATTTGGAGTTTATTTGGATTTACTCGGAGCTTCCTAATTATTCCGGGAGCTTGCTTTCTGTCCTAGATACAATGACGCATAAATTTTATCCGTAAACAGGGCTTTGTTTCTGTTGTACATTGTTTGTATCAATTTTCAAGGTCACATGAACTCCTATTGGTTGTAAAGTGCCTTATGTACTGTGACTTTAACTAGGTTATAAAATTATAATGGTTTCAATTCAATTGTTGGTCTGATAATTTAATCTAACCAATGTGTTGTTAATATTTAAATAATTATTGCTTTCCGACCATCAGGAATAATTCTTTAATAAACCGTATTCATATGATCTTGTATTGCCATAAGTTTTCCTATTACAACCAGGATCAGCGTTTTAACATGCTCTTCGAGGCACGAAGGGATTTCCATGTGTTATAAATGCTCACACACACCTTGGCTAGTGTAACATAACCATCATATTTTTTTATTAATAAATCCCAAAAAAAAAATCGATTCGGTTCATCCATTCAGGACCTACGATACCACAGACAGCCACTCATATACATACACTAAGACACGTCAAACTTACAACAAACCATCGTATTTGCGGCGAGGGTTTAAAATCTATCGATTAGTGCTACAAGATTGATGTCATATGTTATCACTAAACACTACGCTGTTAAGGTGGAAGCTCCACGCTAGCCCGCGAAATTCAAATTTTCGTACGTTTTTTGCAATTTGCCGGTCATTTTCAGGCTGTACATTGAACAAAATATGATTCGCGCTTATAATAGGTATTTATTTATAGAATTATAATAATTAATATCATCAATACAACCCTCACAGTGCATACAATTGGATTGAATGACTTTTTCATGAAATAGACAATCAATACAGTTATATGCACTTTGAGGGCTGTTTATTGATTTAAATGATTATAATTCTGTAACTAAATACCTATTACAGGCGCGAATCATATTTTGTTTAATGTTCAGTCTGACAGTGACCGGCAAATTGCAAAAAACGTACGAAAATTTGAATTTCGCGGGCTACCGTGGAGCTTCCACCTTAATGTTTATAAAATTAATAATGTTCGTTTTAATTCATTTTAGTTTTAATAAGTTTTTAATTTTATTTCAGTTAGTTCGTCAGCCAGCTAATGCTTTCATGCTGAATAATACATTGTTGGTGGACACATTCTTGATGCTGAGCGCGTTTCTCTTCTCAAGACTTCTCCTTGTAGAACTGGACAAGAGGAGAGGAAGACTCAATGTTATACCTATCTTGGTGTTCCGGTATATCAGGTATGATGGTATTTTTTATTTTGTAATTCGAAAACCCTGACAAATAGTTTATCCTAAGGATTTCGTTCTGACAGTCAGTGGCAGTTGCTTCATATAAAATAGTAATGAATCTAGCCGCATCTAAATAAAAACTTAAAGTCGGTTACAACATACATAGTTGAAAAAAGACACGGAGAATTATTAATTAAATAATAAAGAGAAAGCATGATTGTTCTCAGAATATCAGCTCTTGCACAAGGTTCTACTGGGACCCTATCAAAACCTAACTATTTCCTCTTTTTGCAAGTAACAAGCTTTTACTCAATAACCTGCCATACACAATGAGCAGCGTAGCCTTTGTAGTACGAAATAAGCCTTATTAAATGAACGCATTTCTGTATTATAAAAGCTACCTCATTTCTCGTTTAGCTTGCGATTTCTTTGCTTTCAATAGTCATATTCTTTGGCCTTTTATCGTTGTATTTAGGAGTCGGCTAATAAGAAGTCCATTGAGTAGGTATATGTAGCTTAAATCATAAATATAGTTATACTTTTATCAGCAGAGTTATTGATTAGTAACGAACCGAAATTATGGGAGTCATAAAAATGCGAAAGTAACTCTGCTTGTGGGCCTGACTGATAGGTATATTGTTCTTTCAATCTGAAACGATTTATATGAAATTTGGTATGGTGATAGTTTGAAATCCAGGCAATGGATAGTTTAATCGTGGAGGGTTGGAAGTTTGTCTGAAACTGAGTAATTTTTGTAATCATAAGTATACAAATTTATATGTCAATTGATTCTTATTAGTTGACCACTTGATTTGGTAATTTTGCTCGAAAAGGTGGCAATATTTATATTATGGTAGGTACATATTTTATTTTTGACCATCCGCTCAATCAATTATTTGCAATGGACTCTTGGAGTTCATTACAGACCAAGAGATTCTAGAGATGTCTTCAATAAACATTTTTTTATCTATTTACTAGTTCAACTAGATACCAAAATATGTAAATGATTTAGGTTATTAAGTTTGATAAAAAAATATGCTGTTGAAAATGTCTCAAAGGATATTGGATTGACCCAAGTCTAAGTGAAGTCTAAGTGACAGGCCCCAAATCTAATATTAAGTTAATCGAGTGCTTTTACCCGCGCCACAACTTTATCACCAAATTTAAAATTATTAGTTTTTTTTTGTAGTTATATAATGATAAGACTTTTTGATATTATTTCAAGTATAGCTATTGAAAACATCCTGGTTTCAATTCTCAGTAGCGTGAAGCTTATATTTGTGTTCAGTTATTGTCAATAGACTCGCCCTCTATTTCATGGTATTTAATAAAAATCATAATGGCAAATTGTGGGATTAAATTGAGGCTCTTTTGCCTGCCACTCAGGGAACCGCTAAGCGTGAACATATTATAACGTGTAGGTAGTTGTTATAATCTAAAGAAATTTGATAATTTAAATATGTTCTGTTATTATATTAATAATTATGTAAACTAATTTGAAGATATAGAAAAGAAAGAACCTTATAATTCATGTTTTGCAATTTCGTAAAGCCGTGCTTACATACATACGTTTCCATGAACTATTTACTCATTTATCTCATTTGGCTTTACATACAACGTCATTTAACTGCACGTATCTACTTAATACGTTTAACTGGTTAAATATGAACATCAAAGCTAGTTTATTCTGATTGATTCCAGTTTACCGGGAAATTGGATTCGGTTTTACCTTTCGCGTGTCAAGTGTCTGTCAATATTAAAAGCGGTTTCATCGGTTTTTCTTTCTTTGAGGATGTTGATAGCGATACCGGGATGTTTGAGTGTCCCTTTTTATTTAGTGGTTGGTTGATGTTAAGTCTCACCTTCATGTTGGGGAATGTTATCAAGTGTTTCTGAACTTTGAATCTCGCCTACATATTCTGTAAACGATATGGAGATTTGTAAATCGCTGTATACCGAACTATTACTGAAGATTTACTAACTACAAAAAAACTAGTAAAAATTAGCCTCAGTTAGGAATAGAACACAAGCCTAGCTTAGTAGACCTTAGAGCTTATCTCTCTCAAATGAAGTCATATGAGAGGAGATTCGTGCTCATCAGTATTGAGTCAATATAGATGAGTTGATTGTGATTGGTAGTGAACCGCCACGATATAATTGTAATCTATTGAAATTAACCTACTTCTCAGTTTGTACAAATCCGATTGTGTATAATTAACAAAAATATAAAGCTGTTAATAATTATAAGATCATACACCCAAAATTCTAGTTAACCCGTGACCATGGACCCGTAACCATGAATTGATGCAGTCAGGATTCAAATAAAATTTATAAAATAGGTATACCCTAATTAATTTTTTAAGTTTTTATTAAATATCTAATCGATTATAATAGTAACCCAATACGTTGAAAAAAAAGTCGTGTTTCATAAGTCAAACGTACCGGTCTATACCTACTAGTGGTAGAAACTAATGGTCCGCCTGTTTCATTATAGGATATTGATGATAGTATGGTATAGAAATATAGTATTTGGTTACCTGTTCTAAAACAAATTTGGTAACTTTCTCTGTGATTTAGTAATTTCTCTTTTCAGGGTAACTCCAGCATATTTAGTCGTCATTTTGTTCTACATGACATGGCTGCCCAAGATTGGAGAGGGTCCTCTATGGCAGGACAGAATACAATTGGAACAAGAAAGGTGTATGGCTTCATGGTGGGCTAACATCCTGTACATTAATAACTACATAAATACTGATAAAATGGTAAGTTCATCAACGCGGATAGCAACAATGATATTTTGAATTTAGATGCGCCAAAACTTTTATTAAGTAATGATTTATTTTAATTAAATGCTAAATTGATTGAGATGATTAGAAATTATATCACTGAAATAATTTTGTTGCCTTTTTGTGCATATTTTTTTCTAAAAGGCGTATGCTGTCAAACCTTTTTATCTTATTTACCTTTACAGAACTGTATTTATACAATTTCTTGAATTTATTTATTAAAAAACCGATATACATATGATAACTTATCTTCGTTACATTTTCTTTCAGTGTATGTTCCAATCATGGTACCTCTCCGTGGACACGCAATTGTTCTTCATAGCGCCCATCTTCATCTACAGTCTGTGGAGATGGAGGAAATTTGGACTTGTACTTTTATCATTAGCTACTGTCATCTCATTGGTTGTTCCTTCAGTAATAACCTACAAAGATAACTTGGACCCAACACTTTTGTTTTATGCCAAGTAAGTGATTTTACAAATACCTTATATATTTTTGATGAAATTAGTAAAAATATCATGAATTAGATGTGGTTTTCGGCAATATGGAGGTTAATAATAGCAGGTAATGAAAAGTCCTCTGGGTCACATTCAAAGGTTGGCCAATTCATTAGCCTAGGAATGATTCCACAAACCACAACGTCTTTAAAATACTATTATAATAATAAACAAATATCCTGCGACATTTTACGCATCACCATCTAGACAGAAGCTCAAACTAAACAGAGCTGGTACTATGGGTACTAGACAATGGATATAATACTATATACTCTAAAATTATGGTTTTGATTACAGGGAGTTCACTGATATCATTTCTAACTTTTATTTTAACGAAGCTTATATTAAGACTCACATGAAAATGATAATTTACTTTATGGGGATTCTAACTGGATATGTGCTACATAGAATTCAATCAGAAAAGTAAGTTCAAATTTTTCGTTAATTTGTAAATAGCAATTAAAATTATAAATCTGACGCAAAATCTTTTTCAGTTACCAATTTTCTTTACTCGCCAAGACCTTGGGATGGATCACAAGCATCGTCCTTGGTACCGTGACTACCTTTTCCGTAACTATCTTCTACCAAGAGTGGTATCAGTACAGTCCCATTGAAGCTGCTACCTACATATCTTTGCATAAACTTGCCTGGGGAATTGCCAATGGGTGGCTTATTATTGCCTGCGCTACTGGTAATGGAGGTAAGAAATAATTCTTCTATCTCAAATTATTTCAAAATAATTAAGCCCGTACTCTTATTTTATATTTTATTTCAATTTTATTACATTATCTAGACAATTTGGTAAATATAAAAGAGACTATGGCCCAAGCATGGCTCCTTGTGAAACACTGTTTTCGTAAAAAAATTGTCACCGAAAGAGTCTTTCATCACGATTTTGTTTGATGTATGAAATTATAATTCGCAAATCGTAGAAATTTATAATTATTCTATAATTAGTTGATATGAATCAAGAGCAGTTTTGACTATGGTATTCGAGACAAGGAATCACGACATTGTGTTAGGGCTAAAATAATTGAAACATTCTTAATAATAAATTAACTGTTTCAGGCATCCTTGGAAAGTTACTAACGTGGAAGTTCCTGGCCCCGTTCTCAAGACTGACATTCTGTGCTTATTTAGTCAACGGAATTATTGAATTGTATTACGTAGGGGGATTGAGACATCCTCTGCACATCACATTCTTTACAGTTGTAAGTATTTATTTTATACTTGTCCTTAGTAGTCACTGCTCACTGCCTTGATGATCTAGTGGTCGTAAGTGCTTGGGTTCAATTTCCAGGCTGAGCAAAGTGTGTAGATTTGTGCCCGGTTAATGGCAATAATCTAAAGGGATCTAAAAAGTACTGGAAAAATTTAGGTGGACATTAGTACACCTCTGCCACGCGTGATGGTATGTTATATGTTATGAGTGCAGTCCTCAGTTGATTCATCATGACTAATCAAGAGTAGGTTAGTGAAGATTTCAGTATATCTGTAATAGATTCTTCATTCAATCAGATTACTTGTACATTTTAGATTTGTATGTTACATGTAGCATTGTGCATTTATTTTTATTTTGTGGTAGCAACATAATATTACCAAAGACAATAGCATATTTTATATATTCTTTTAAAATAAATATAAGTACCTATAGTCTATATAGCGTATCTTTGTTCGTCTTTACCAAATGCAACGAGCAAATTTCGCGTCTAATTAAGAAGTACTTTCGATTTCTCCAAAGAATGTTTAGTCTCGTCAAACAGGAAAGGAACGAGAAACTTGGATGTAATTACGTCCTTTTTGTGAGAATTTATGTAGTTTTTGAAAGGTGGGGAGGTGGGAGTCATTTCTTTCCTGTTGTGTACCTTTGAGAGCAACGTCATTGCAAAAGTAACCTTATTCTAACAAAATCACTATAAGGAAATAAAATAATTAAGTAACAGTTATTACCTTTACTATAAATATTTTCCTAGATATTGGTAAATTCTAGTTATTACAGGTTAATAATATAGAGTAGAGTAGAACCAAATATTTACAGTACAGTATTTTAATTTAGAAAATTTCAGGCGTTAATATATTAAAGCTGTTTAGAATAATTGCTATGTGGAATTAAATGACACAGAAAATAATGGATGTGTAGAATTACGACACATTGTGACAATTAAAATCAGTAAATAGAGTTGTTAACAATTTATCTGCACCTATTAACATGTTTGAAGAAATTTGAGAAGGTCGAATGAAATCAAAACTATTGTATATATATTTTTACTATACAATATACTGTGCGTGAACATCGTATTAAATTATAGCAAAGAAGAATCTAGATCACGTGAACCTTTAAACAACCAAAAAAACCACACTAAAGTCGGCCTATTCATGTAGGCGCTACAATGTCATAGATGACGCGTCAAACCTTTGACACCCCTCTTTTGAATTTTAATAGTTTCGACAAGTTCGATGATTGGTAACGAATTTGGGTTTTAAAATCCAAAGGTAAAGTAACTGTACCCATTGGTAGGCTATGCTTCGTCAGGATAGTAATAGACGTTGATAGATGTTGCAAGCTAATTAT
The DNA here is from genome assembly GCA_905163465.1 of Craniophora ligustri. NCBI lineage: Eukaryota > Metazoa > Arthropoda > Insecta > Lepidoptera > Noctuidae > Craniophora > Craniophora ligustri. Next base: position 3,635,362 of record LR990960.1, read on the forward strand.
AAAATTTCTGATGAAGATCATGGGGACTCAGAAGAAGTTGAGAGAACAAAGTTTCTTTAGACATTGTCAATCTTTCAAGATAGTTACGAGGCAATTTGGACCCAAAATGGTTACTAAATAGGAACTTATTTTGTTTGCAGATGGCGAATGCGATATCACATATTGTGCTGACATTCTTTCTTGCCATGTTGCTGTGTTTGACGTTCGAGTCACCCATTCATGGCATCGAGAAGATTCTTCTTCGAATGTTTGGTAAGTAATTATAGATTATTGTCGTAGATTGACCTCGCAATATGATTTATCATATCTTTATCAATATACTAAAATGATGATGTCAATGCGCGATGGGCGTGTTAAAACAGCCATGATGGATTCATCATGGGTGTTGCAACACGCGCATAACGTATTGTCAAAAATTATAACTACTTACATTTGTAGCAAAAAATGGTGTACTTTTATTATTAATAGCTTCACTATTACAGTATTCGCTACATCTTAAAATGTTATAAATGATTAGTTTTATACTCACACATTTCTTTTTAATTAATATAAAATAAGGCAAATAGTTTTTTTATAAAGTATTAAATCGCCATCATAAAAAGATAAGAAAATTAATAGGCACTGAACTTGTTAATAATGTAATTTATTTAAATTTGTTTTTTTTTAGTATTCTACTTCTTGATCACAAAAAATATTTTGTTTTGTTTTTTTATTTTTGTAAAAACGCTTATGATCTAACGAGTATTTTCTAATAGAAGTTTTCGCTCTTATAACAATTTCTACACAAAAAAAAAAAATTTCCATAGTAATAAATTCTCCGAAGCTAATATTTTTATATTTCTCAAACTTTTAATGACTAATGTAGCCAGATCAATGATCACGCTTTCAACTTTGTTACAATAACTTTAAAGTTAAAAGTGCAATCACGATAAGAATTCAGAGCTATAAAAATGTTTTAAATCAATTTTGTCATAGGATAAAATTTTAATAAAGGTATATTATTTGAAATTCTTGAAAAGCTAAAGCTGAGAACTTTAAGCTATCGATATAGAGATTACTGGGTATAATAAACTAAATTAATTAATTATGAAATTATTTCTGTCTATAATTGTAAATAAACCTATTAGGTACATATATCGTATATTATGTAGTTTCTTAATTTAATGTAATATTTAATTTAATGTAAAGCACATCATTCAAGTAATTATACTCGTTGCAGTACTATTTCTAAGACTCAGTCAGTGAAAACGTCTGTTGTAGATATACATGTAATAGAAAGTCTATTGCCATCATGGAAAAACTCTTTTTGCTCGGTTTGGGAATCGAAACCAGGACCTCACGTTTAGCTTAAGATTATTAGACAAACGGGGCAGTGTTATAATTATGACAAATTAATCATTTATATATCTCGTCACAGCGCTTTAAACAATAAAATTATACAAGACACACATTTAGTTGACGACTCGGTGGCGTAGTGGCTGAGCGATCAGCTTGTGCGTCACGGGTTGCGGGTTCGATCCGCGCACGGAACAAATATTTGTATGTTCTACAGGTAGTTGTTCCGGGTCTGGGCGTTTGTGTATGTGTAAATTTGTGTTTGTAAACGCACCCACGATACAGGAGAAAATCTTAGTGTAGGGCAAAGTTAAAAAAAAAGAAAGAAAAAATAATATGCAAATAGACAAAATACATACATATAAGACCATTTTTTTATTTTCTGGGAAATTATGTTGGTACTAAGCGAAATCTAATCTATATCATTTTATATTTATTATGTTTTTTTTTGTTTCCAGCTCGGCCTGTATTAAGTGACAATGCAAGAAAAGAAGAATCTGCAGAATCTTCAAGAAACACTAGTCAATCTAAACTAGATTCGTAGCTTTAGTGTAAGATGATAAACATTAATATTTTAGGTGAAATGTGTCGTGTGATACTTTAACAATAAATATATCTTTATCTTTTTTCATTAAAAAAGATATAAGATTTGCGCACTTCCTCAGAATTTTATAGTGTGTTGATGTGATGATGATGATGAAGTTGATGAACGAATGAAAACGAAATCTAAATATCGATACAAATGATTGAGGTATTGCGTCAAATGATAAACAAAATAAGAATTATTATTTTAAGATTATAGGTAGGAACAATTTGTAAATATTTTATAGTTAAGTCGTTTTTCAGAGAAAAAATACTATATACAATGTGGGGAGGACAATATGATCATAAATGAAACTTCGTATAAGTCATGATATTCCCAACCGTCACACAAAAAATCAAATGAATATATCCAGTAGTTTAGCCACAGGACATTATTTTTCATTTTAAGTATTTTCGACATGATGTTTTGTAAACAGGAGAGCACGCGACAGGTTAACGACTTACGTTGCCAGCTCGCCACTTTAAAAACCTACGCCTTTTCTATCAAATTTATTTTCTCAATGCAAATTATACTTTATGCCCGAGCCATAAGAGTCATAAAGCGTGTCATCACAGCTAGATAAGAAAATATGTATGTGCGAAAGAGATAGGTAAGTTTGCTTGTTTCCTCTTTGCTTACTTGTCGACGTGTCTAGGTTACGCGGTCAGTGTGTCACCGGACGTCCTTACTGCCTGTGACGCATTTTATTTTCTCTGGAATTTCGGATGCGCCCGCGCCCGTTTGAAGTCGCCGCGCGAGTGTTATCGTATCTTTGTTGTTGTGTTGTGTTGTGTTGTGCGAAATTTGACGCTTTGTTTTAATAGTGACAGGACACATAAACGTATTATAGGTACTTAGTTAAATAGCTAAGTGAACTTTGCGAAATTAGACGCTTAATACTTGGTGTTTCAAGGTTTTATTATTAAATAATCATGCCTCGTTACAATTATACCGCTTCGGAGTACACTGATATGATTTTAATTTATGGGGAGTGTCACGGTAATGCCGCTTTAGCTGTACGGACATACCGTGAGACCTATTATCAAGAGTGAGAAATAACATTATACGTCGGTGTAGTTTGTGTATTCAAGAACACGGCGGACATATTGAAAATAAAAAAATTTAATGACTGGCGACATAATTATGTGATCGAAAAGTGATTGTGAATAATAAATTGATCAGTGAATAACTCGCGGGTGAATGATGCCCGACTATTTGGTTAATATTCTGTGATTTGATTTGTGTAATTGAGCATTAATAACAATAAGAATAATGGCGCCAAACATTACGTCGCTGCGTCGGCCACAGCTTTAACATGAATGAAACCAAGCTGCGTTGCCATTCTTATCGCAGGTCAGTGTACCATTTTTATAAATGGTGTTTTATTTTGTTTGCAGTTTTAAGCTATTTAGTTTGTAAGAAATTTTTTTTTTTTTTAATTTCCATGTTCGGATTTATTTGATAGTTTACAAATGTTTCTATAAACCAGTATTGCCAGTGTTTTCATTTAAAGTCATATTGTCATCTCCACATTGTATAAGTACTATATATCAACCTCTTTTACTGACCCACTGCTGGGCATGGGTCTCAATTTTTAGAGAGATTTGGATGTAACGAGCTTAGTGCAACTTATCAAGACTTCACTTTCATGTCATTGAGAGAATCTCTCAGGCGTGCAGGTTTCCTCACGAAATTTTCCTTTACCGTTTGAGCATGTTATAAATACGCACATAACTTTGAAAACTGAAAACTTCGACTGACACTGAGCTGTAACAATCGTTAATCGAGCTGTAACAATCGTTACAGCTCAGTAGGTACTAAAGATTTTGTTAATTTTTTCATCTGTGAACTACATATAAAATCTACACAATTTATTGGATCAGTATTGGCAACCAATATTCGCTGTAAAGTGTTAGTAAAAATGTCATAATTTTTCCGGGTATATCCGGGTACGGCATCCGTTTTTTATCACCAAAATATTACAAGATCAAAACGTAGACTGTAAAATTTTGATACATGTCCAAATTTATTTTGCATTGGATTTAGAACCTTTATATCGAGAGACTATGGTTTACAATTGAATATATGTTTAGAATGCTATGTATAAATCGATATTTGCTGTTTCGTAAATATGGCCGTGTTTTAGCGCCGAATCAGTATCATATTATTTCTCTGATAAAATATGTATTAAATTAAGTACTTTAAGAAACTGCTTTGTTTATAGCTTTCCCTGTAAATATGATAAAATTATTATTAATTATGTAAAGTTTAGGATAATAGTTTTTTTACACATGGAAATGTAATGCTTATTATAAGTATCGGTCGTAAGAATCATTTATTAATTTTAAAATGTTCTACTTATGTACATATTTTGGGATTATTAAATGAATTTGGGTTAAATTGAAATATAATATTTTTATTGAATGAATAAACTAAAACACATTTTATTCATTTACATTTCTACGCTAAATAAGTGACTCTACTTTAAAAAAAATATTCAACTCGGCGTTGGAATTCGAGTAAAATTCACTTTTGTTAAGGTGTATATAGACATCAATGATCTACGATGATCCGTTTTACGAACATTTGGGTCGTAATGAAGACATAAAACTGAGAACCATTCGTAAGAATTCGTTTAACTTTATGATAATTCTCTAGTGTATATTTACCTTTATCGAGTTTTGTGTACGAACAATGACTTTTTGTTTAATTGTTGCTTGTTTTTTTCTTATTCAATCTTTATTATTAGGATGAAAGTTGCATATAAGTAATCCAGTCTAAAATCGGGTACCTAGCCGTTTATAATTTTTAGAGTTACCATCAGATGTTCTGGATTACTTGAGATCAATTCCTAATGATCCAGCCGAAGCGACGACAGAACCACGTTTCTAGAACCATCTGTAAAAGTACTATAAGGTGCATAAACATGACTGTCACAAACAATAAAACCGAAACTGTTTCAGAAACATAATTGTTTTATGTTGTGAAACATGTTTTAAAAATTGAGTCTAAAAAGTTGGAAAAAAAATTGTTATATACATACTTTCTTTAAGACTTATTTTGGTTTAGATTTAACTTCTATATTGCTCAATTTCATACTTAATTTTATGTATACTTACAATGTAAGCAAGTTTTTTATATTGATATTAAAATGTTGTTCTTCACCTGTGTCTTTCTATCACAAACGTACGGAACCTGTGTTGCTAACACTTTACAGTTCCATAAATATTCGAAGCAATAACCCTAAATTGCTCGTGGTACTAAATTGGTAGAAAATGGCAGATTATTTTAAATGACCTTGAGGAATTGTGACGTCAAGGAATCTTTTTCAGACAAGAAAGAAAAACAATGTATATTATTTGCGTGCCAATCACCAATCAATAAACTGTTGGCCACACAAAACTGGACGTCTGCAATATAAACGCGTTAACTCCAATATTTGTGAATGCACTCAAGTGTTTGGGCCACAAGGCCGCCCAACTTGGACAGTTTTCAATTACTCGAAGTTACTGGGTAAGTGCAGAGCCCGTCAACTATTTGCAAACTTGCATAATCTTCGCCGGATCATGGCTGGCATACACGAACAGAGTTACTGTAACGTATAAATTAAACCCGTTCGCTTGCCATGTTGCTCTTGTGTTAAGTATTCGGGATTTCGGAAATCCAGCATATTTGGTACAGTCTAGTTTGTTGGTCGTATTTGATAGAAGTCTGTTCAGTGGGTGTTTGGCTTGTTGTTTCTTTGAAGGAACTATTGTGTATTATAAGTTACGGCTGATTATAAGCTAGTAAGACAGCTCCAAGAAATATTAAAATAACAGTTACATTAATTTCCCATCAAATTCTTCTATTGTGTACGATTCACAGTAACAATTAGAGTAGGTATCTATAGTTAGAAAAATGAAGACTGATGCTCTGTTTACTGGAAAATCTTCTTGCCATTGAAGGTTGATATTCTAATAATTACTAAACTATAATAACTAAATAATTTGAATATTGCAATTCAAATTATTTTGAAGGCTGTAAATCCAGACCTTAAAATCTGCTTCAGTTATAGTAATTATTCTTTAGTCTTTAGCAACATATATATTATATATTCGCTCTTCTTCTAGGTTTGTGTAAGTGTATGTGTCAGAGTGAGATAGGACATAGGTTGCCAACAGGTTGACAACAAAGCTTGCTTGGTGCCCGAAGTGCGTCAGGCAATTATTAATACAGCATACAAAAGTTATGTAAGCGAACACTAAAACTAATACTCTAATTTCGTGTGCCATAGTGGTAGTTTTAGGATGTTGTCCTTACAGTTTTTTTTATTTATTACAACATGAAATAACCTGAAATTCAAATCGATCAACAAACATGTAATGTTTCCGACAATAATAATGGTGCGGTAGTAAGAAAACGGAGTTGCAATGACGAAATCTATCATTAAAACCTAGAATTAGTGACCAAAACAAACTTTAAAACTCCACACATAAAATCATTTAATTACATTGCATGCGGGTCGTAATTCACGTAACTTGGTTAAGCTGTACTTTAATGTCACATAGATTAAAGAGTGATTTGAGAATAAACGTTGTGGCGAGATGTAAGGGTAGGTTGATGATGTTAAATGAAAAGCGGTTTGGCGGATTGGTGTGCTTTTAAACGGATAGTTTCATTATTATATAGGTTAAATTTGACAGCAAAAGATTTAGAGCCTTTTAAAAATGCATCAGGCAATATCATAAAATAATGTGGCATTCAGCTCGATCTGAAGTCATATTGAGCTGGAAACTGCATTCCTTCTTAAGTTATGACTAAAATACTCAAAAACACTATTTAGCGTTAACTTACTAAATAAATTAACGTATCAATTACCTATCTAACTTAAAGAATTGATATTTCTTCTGATTTATTTTTCAAATATTGGCATAATTATGCTATGATGAAGCCAAAAAAAAGAATACAAACACTGAGACTAAATAAACACCTAGAGGTTAAGTTGTACACAAAAACTTGATCTATGCAACAATCCATACCCACAATCTATAATAGAAGCAAATCACTCTCAGGTTCTGCGCCGAACATCGCAACAAATTTTATGAAACTGAAATGTTGAGATTCAATAACATCAATAGGTACACTGCAATAAGATCTGTTAAAAGTATATTCACGTAAATGTGAGAAATCAGTGTATTGTGTAACAAATTAACAATACAATTATCTTTACTTCTCTACTCGTGTAAGTCTAAGAGGAAGTTCCATCCACCGCTCTCCGCCTTCAGTGTTGCCAGCTCCAGTGGAGATAGGACAGGAAACTTATATTGGGTCGGCGAGAGAGCTGCGTAAAACGTTATCGCGGCAGAACAACCGGCTTACAAGTTCCTTCCCTTATCTTTTATCTTTTGTCTAAACAACGTCCCACCATGTTTATACTTTGTGCCGCTCAACTTGGCGGAACTTGCCATTTGTTAAATTAAAATGTTGCCCGACTTCTGATCCGGTTCTGTTTGTGCTTAGTTCTTAGTGTTTTTAAAATTTCATTGTGGAATAGTTTTTGTTGCACTTTGTTTAGTTGGAGTATGCTTGAACTGTCGAGAATATTTTTGCTTGCCTTGCAACATGACGGCAAAAAAGAGATTAAAGATATGTAAAATTCATATTCAAACAAATAACGCTAAAGCTTAATTTGTACACTTTTATTTAACAGTTTCACACACTAACTTATTAGTTGTATTTGTACGTATTATGCATTTTAGCGCGGTATATTGATATTATTATAATCCCAATTCCCATGTGTGTTGTAAAGAATCCGAGACTTCAGAATTAAAACAATATCAAAATACCGCGATAAAATCCATGAAAAAGTAGTAATATTTACTGTACAGTTTCATTATATTATCGTAAGCCGATCTTATTCCATGAAATAGAAAACAAAATCAATTTAAAATTAAAACCACGGTCTTCTTGGGCATTCAGATGTTTAATTAAATATCAGTTTCTATAGATGTCGAGCCTACCCGAAGCGATAAGGTTTCGCGCAAGATTTTAGGTTACTAAATTTTGTCAAATATTTTGGCGAGAAAATTTCGTAGCAACTAATAATTTTCCTAAAACAGTTTATCTTGTAAGTAAGAGTTCGGTAAAATATTACCTAAATATTATGTAAAGTATATTTTTAATGTAATCTCAAGAAGCTCGGGCAAGATAGAAGGCAAAAGTGCTAAGGGCAGGGCACCTATACAAGATGGTCCGACGTCGTGAGGAAGGCAGTGGATGGCAACATACCGGGCTGTCCACAAGTCACATGTACGCGCGGGCTGGCGACGGATAGTGTGTGGTCGCGATCCTCAACAACGAGGGAACGAAGAAGAAGAACGAAGAATAATATTTAAAATATAACGTTCCACACTACAATTTTCTTCACTTGTGGGTATTTGGTGAACAAAAATATTCTCATATACAAACGCCTAGACCCAAAACAACTACCCCTAGATCATACAAATATTTACTACCAGCGGGAATCGATACCGCAAACCGTGACATACAAGCCAATCACTCAGCTACTGTGCCCAACGAGTCTTCAACAATACCTATATAATTATATAAATGTAGTGACACAGTAAACACAGAATCACTTATCTTCCCCCCATACTATCGGCATTACAAGCATTTGAACATTGAATCCATATATATAAATACATATTTTATTTATACTCTGAATTAATGAAGTGATTGTTAGCATTGAGTGTTCCATTGTCAGGTGCCATTTCCAAGTAGGGGAAAGTACTTTGGGTATTGGTTGAAGTCTCGGACTTTGGATTTGTGCTTAGTTAATGGCAATAGGTTTATGTTGGTTAGCGTTGCTTTGTATAACTACGTGTTAGACTCCCAAAAAAAAACGAATATTAGTGTAGACCAACGTACACTTAGAGCCATAAGTCCATAGGCATTCTCACAAAGCGATAGTTTGACGTTTAGTTTGACTTACGACCTTCTATTTTCATGAGCGTTTACTGTTCCATTAAAAATATAAAACATCCAATGTAGGGCAAAAAAAAACAACAACTCAGCAACTTCAACAAACGTTGACAAAATAACTTCACGACAGACGCTCGAATTAAAAGGGATAACCACGCGTGTGGGTAACTTTCTTACCCTTTTAGACATCGTCGCAACACCTGCGTCGCTTAAATTATGTAAATACAGTTTAATTCAAAGTCCTTTGTAATCTTTTACTTTCAAATTTTTGGGGATATTGACTTATTTATATATTAATGTAATGTATGTTTTATATTCTGGTGTACAATAAAGCATATTCTTTTTATCTATCTATCTATTTAGGCATATGAGTTGATATCAGGTTTTTTGACTTTTGAAAATATGTTTTATTGTTTTGTTAACATAGTGTAAAGGCTTTTACAAACAAAGCGTCTTAAATACTTATAATTTGTGAAGTTTTTAATATCTTTAGCCATTTGTATAAACGCTTCTGCTAAGGTAGCTCTTAATATAGTGTGTATATTTCAACAATTACTTGACAAGACAACAAGACCTTCAAAGGTAAGTAGGTATAAATCCTTTTGTCACTTAAACTGTTTGCGTATTTAAAGAGCATACATCAACATCCAATTTCAAAGTTTGTTCAATCCAAAATGTTTAATCCAAGTCATAAAACAGCGCAAGTTTCATAAGTGGAAAAAAATAGGTATCGAATTTAAAACTTCATTTTTATTATTGAACGCTTGCACAGCAGTGGAGGGTTGAATATTTAATTTAGGAGACATCTTAGCTCAATATTGCGAATACTATGAATCTATTCTTATAGACCTATAAAAGTCTAGAAAATGTCTAAGAACTTTATCTAAGAAAATTATATTTAGATTTGTAAGTTTATCTGACCTTAGTGCTTCACAAAGGGCATTAAAGGAGAAAGAAGAAAGGTTCTTTCCTGAACAAGAACATGCATAACCGTCAAGTGTCGAGACCACACGGAACTTCATAGGAAACTAGTTTTAAACTCTACTTCGTCTGCTTGACTTTAAGGACTGTAGTCCTATAGAAATATTGCAACGATACCTATCGTTAGTTAGGTAGCCTGTGTTCTTCATATTGTGTGTAAGTATACATTACATTACTTACCATCACGCCTGTCGTCTCTGAAGGGTTACGCAGAAGTCTACTGATGTGTTTTTAGGTGCCATCTACCGGGCGTCAATCCAAACTCCGAGCTAGTACTAACAATTTCATATAAAAACCCAGTTACATTGCTCGGACTAGGAACCGAATCCAAATCCTCTTGCTCAGCAGTCATCCTTTACGAGCACACGACCAACGAGGCAATTCATCATCATCATCAACCCATTAATGTCCCACTGCTGGGCACGGGCTTCCTCTCAATTGAGAGGGATTAGGCTATAGTCCACCACGCTAGGCCGCTGCGGGTTGGCAGACTTCACATGCCATCGTTCCACTGGTCACACCGCTCGGCTACCACAGCTCACGAGGCAATTAATTACACTAATATTCATCAAATTGATGCAACCAGTCAGGCGTGAAATCATACCAAACATAGTTTTGGGAGGACTTATAATTTGAATTATTATAGACAACGGGTCTAGATCGTGTAATTTTATTAAGGTATACATACCTTTTTTAGCCCGACGTCTCGGCTGACTTGCATCAAGCCGTGGTCACGGGAAGACTGTTGACAGCTCGGCGGCGCCTTCGTGACGTGCGGGCGTTTTCCACTACCCTCACTTGATTTTTATCAACATTAGTCGTATTGTCGGTACTTCTACACACTACACTAACGGTATCCCTACACTGACTGACCGCGTCAACGCGACGACGAGGACTTATAATATTAGTTCAGTGTTCAATACTGATGCCTGAACTAATTAATATATATACAAAAATTAAATACGTTATCATCAATGTGTGCATACGGACGCATATTATTATGTGAGCGTCAAGAATTATTCTAAGTATAAGAGAATATATATTATACAATGTATCAAGATACATACAGCGAGCTATGTAGTTACGAGCTAAGTAATAAGGATTGTGTTGTGGATACAAGATGGTTAATACATTGTTAGTATATAATACGAATATCCCTGAACAAAAGAAAACAGCCTTAATATCGCTAATCACCATTGTTTAAGCAAAGAGGTGCGGTTTCCACTTAAGCGGACAGGAGAGAAGATGTGCGGAGACGTGTGGAGATGTGTTTTGAATAACTAATCAGATTTTGTTGTTTTCACGTCTCCTCTTCGCAACTATGTTTCAACTGTGGGGTTCCTGAAGTAAAGATCTGATGTTAGGGGGTAGTTATAGTAAGGGTAGTTAGTGGACGTGCTTTAATAAATGAGTTTACAATAAAAAAATTGATTCTATGGTTTACTGACGATTTATTGGGGCAGTGGCTTAGCTTGGCTTCTTCATCACGAGTTCAAGCTTCTATTCCCGTTTGGTGTAATATTTCTGGCGTTTTGATGGCCGTGCTTGCGCTCTTATGGTACAGTACGTATCACAAAATACTTATTTAATTATACATTGGTTAAAAATAATACATATTCAATTCAAAATGGTGATAGTATATTTACATGATATTAACATTCACTTTAGAATGGAGCTGTGTTTTTTGCCTTCATAATATACTGTTTAAAAAAAATACCAACCTATCCTGTAAATGCGTTGTCGGTGCGATCGTAAATTCCAGGGTTGAATAGTGTCATTGGGATTTTGTATGAAATTCTCAGTAGCAATAGGTTAGTAGTACTACGCCTACTAATAAATGGGATCTGAAACATACCGGCGGAATGTGGGTTATTTATATAACACATCAGCTGCATGTTGCGAACATGTTCCTGGCCTTGACTAGGCTTTAAAACCCAAGTAAATTAAAGTAACTTAAACATCATTTACAGTGATAAGTAGTGCAAAAAAAACGTTTTCGTTTTCAAGCTGTTTTACAATATTATCTGTTAGAGTAACGTTTAGGCCAAACTTCTTGAATCGAATTATTAATTTACGTCAAAACTTTTGCCACAGCTGTATAAATCATTTATTTTTCATTTAAACTCCATTAAAACTATGAAGAGCGGTTGTCATCTCACAAAAAATATTGTAAAATCTGCTATTCTTTTTGAAAAGAAAATGTATTTTGATGTCTGTACTATAGAGTTTTATATTGCTATGATAAATCAAGTTAATTACCTACCTACAATATCTCAATTACAGTGGATCCAACATCAGTTAAATAAAACAGCATTGGCTGTTGACAAATTTTATCCAAACACTAAATAGAGTCTACTATATACACATTTTTTTATTTTTTTTTAATCAGCCCGGTTGATCCCACTGCTGGGCAAAGGCCTCCCTACCTTCCTTCCATTCCTCACGGTTTGAAGCTTTTATGGCCCAATCTCTTAAATAGGAGTCCAGTTCATCCCGCCATCTCCGCCTGGGCCTCCCGCGTCGTCTAACGCCTTGTGGGCTCCACTCTATAGCAAGTCTAGCCCACAAGTCGATTGACATACGGCATACATGCCCGGCCCAGTTCCACTTCAGAGTAGCGGCTTTTTGGCCAACGTCAGCCATTTGTGTTTTGGAGCGCAGTATGCTATTTCGAATGCGGTCTGATAGCCTGACTCCCAAAATACTGCGCTCCATGGCTCGCTGGCAAACCCCGAGCGCGGACTTTTGATGTTCTGTCAGAGACCAAGTTTGAGCACCGTACGTGAGGACGGGGAGAATGCACATGTCCATGAGTTTTCTTTTAAGGGTAAGGGGCAGGTCACCTTTCATTAGATCTTTCATGGACCAATAGCTCTTCCAAGCATTTTCAGTGCGGCGTGCAACTTCTTTTTCTTGTCGCGCCTGGAAGGAGACTAGTTGGCCCAGATAAATATACTCATGGACATATTCGATCCTTATCCCATCAACATCTAATCTTCGTTTTGTGCTGTTTGTCATGAGTTTGGTCTTTGACATGTTCATCTTCAGTCCTACCTCGAGGCTTGCAGTGTTGAGGTCGTTAATCATCGAGCCGAGCTCAAGTGATGAGGATGAAAAAAGAACGATGTCGTCGGCAAATCGAAGGTTTGTTAACCTTCTATCACCCACCACAATGCCCTTCTCCCTCCAGTTGGAGTTTAAGGATCTAAAAATGTGTTCTAAAGTGGCGGTGAAAAGTTTTGGAGACAGCGGGTCTCCCTGTTTGACTCCTTTTTGTATCGGAAAAGATGGTCCGGTTTTATGCAGTTTGATCGATGCAGTACTATTGCGGTAGATATTTTTTAAAAGATTGATATATGTGGTTTGAATCTCTTGGTTTTCTAATGCTTGGAATATTGAACTGTGGTGAAGACTGTCAAATGCTTTAGTGTAATCAATAAAGGCCAAATAGAGTGGGAGGTTGTATTCATAATCTTTTTCAATTATTTGGTTTAGCGTGTGAAGGTGATCGGTGGTAGAGAGGCCGCGCCGGAAACCGGCTTGTTCAGCAGGTTGCTGAAGGTCCAATTTACCCGAGATTCTATTTTCGATGACTTTTATGAAGGCTTTGTAAACGTGCGAAACAAGGCTAATGGGCCTGTAGTTTGATAGATTCGATTTATCTCCTTTCTTGTGAAGTAGGATAATATTGGAATGACAGAAATGATTGGGGAACACGCCAGTTTTTAACATTGTGTTGAAAAGGTTCGTTATTTTAGGCAAAAGAACTTGTTCTCCAACTTTCAAAGCTTCGGTGGTAATGCCGTCCTCACCAGGGCTTCTGCTGTACTTCATGTTTGCCAACGCTAGACGGACCTCATATGTCGTGATCGGCGCGATTTCTTCCGAACAGAAGTAAGCATCTTCAACCTCTTGTAGGGAAGTCAAGTTCTTGTCATCGGTGTAAAGGTCTTTATAGAAATCGGTGCAGATACGAAGAATATTATCTCTATCGCCCTGCTCCACTCCTACACAGTCTCTTAAGCTGCCGATGCAAGGTCGGCCTTTTTCTATGCCTTGTATGGCAACTTTTAGTGATTTGTTCTTTTCTAGAGCTTCTTTTACTAAATTTACATTATATGCTCTCAAATCTTTTCGGATTTTTCTTTTTACTTCTCTATCTTTTTGGTTATACTGTGGTGAATGTAATGTCAACTTTTGCCTTTCTTCTATTAACTGTTTTGTTGAGTTGCTGAGTTTGTTTATCGTGTTTTTTGGAGATTTAATTTTGTTACTGGCTACTTTGATGCTATTCTTGATACTACTGTATTGTTCTTCTACATTTTCTACGTCTACTGAAAGTGAGGCAAAACTGTTTTCGAGTTCTATATTAAACTGATCTTTGTTGGTAATAAGAATTAATCGATTTAAGCGTCTGATGGTGTTCTTGATCATTCGTAGTCTAAGTATTTTGAAATCAAATTTCAGTGTTATTCGTAGCGGTCGGTGGTCGGAGTTAAATCTTAAGCAATTTAGGATTTCCGTATTTGTAACTATTTGCTTGTTGGATGCAAGGAAGAAATCGATTTCGTTTTTGGTGTGGCCGTCTGGTGAAAGCCAGGTCCAGCGGCGTTGTGGTCTTTTGGGGAAAAAACTGTTTGTAATGAAAAGATTCTGCCCGAAAGCAAATTGCAGCAGGCGTGTCCCACGCTCGTTTCTGTTACCAAGACCATACGGTCCCAAGATATCGCTTTTATCTGTAGATAACCTAGTGCCAATCTTAGCATTGAAATCTCCCAAAACCATCGTCCAGGTGCCTCTATGCTCATCACACGCGTGGTTGAGAAGATCGTAAAACTCTTCAACCTCTTTATCGGCGTGCGAAGATGTGGGTGCATATACCTGGATGATGGTTAGGGTCTTCCTATCATTAATGTGAAATTTAAGTGCTGCTATCCTGTCTGAGAAGGAAATGAATTCTTTGATGTGATTTTTCCAACACTTTCGCACCAAGAATCCTACACCGTAGCGACTACTACTTTTGCCAATATGATAAAATATATTATTGTTTCTTTCTAGTATGTTTTCTCCCTCTCTTCTCACTTCAGCTAAGCCAACAATATCCCACTTCACATAATTTAAAGCGTTCTCTAATTCTAATAGTCTTTCTTCAGTGCGAAGTGTACGTACATTAAAAGTGATTATATTAAATTTTTCGGAATCCATAGAAATTGCCTTAGTTGTCTGACAGTTGAAGAAACCCACCCGGGGATTGTATGCGCCCCCTGCTCCAGGGTTTGCCGGTTTACTGTCATTACCAGCATTCCCATCGGAGACGCCGGGCACTTGGGGCCAATTTATAGGAACGTGAGTCATGATGAAGAATAAGAAGGGGTTTAGACGTTTAACCCACCACGCTTGTCCAATGCGTGTTGGTGGGTGTGCAGTAAGCCATCTTACTAGGTCTGCGGGCGCCATAGTTGGTACGCATAATACTCATCCGCTACCACCCTGAACCGAAATCCTGCGCTAATCCCGGTTATACTACTTTGGTCTCGAAATAACATTTGCATTCAAGAGCCCATGGCAGTTTACTGGTTGCTGATTGGTCGGGGACTGCTAAAGCAGCTGGCAGCAATATCTTGCCGCTGTTCCATTATCCGCCACCTATGGACCCCGATAGTGGACACATACTCACATAAATCCAATAACATAATCCTTATATACACGTTCATGTCGTTCATATACTGTCTTTAATTTACTGTATTCTATCTTTGAGTCCAAGATATACTTTGTCAATCCATACGAAAACCAAAGATTGTGAAAGAAAAATAGAATCGGTACCTACCTACTCATTCCTAAATATTGTATGTTTGTTATCAATATTTAAAACAGATTCAATTTCGTAATCATGATAAGGAATTGTATTGTATTGAACTGTCTAAGAATACGTAACTGATATATAGAACGGCGGGTAAACTAGTAACATTATGTATATAAAAATGTACCTACGCACAACAAACTGCTTGCAACAGCAAATGCTTTTAAATAACCGTTAACCGACTTCATACGCATCAAATATTTATATAAAATGCATCAAAATAATATAAAAAAATGCTGCGAGCGTTTTGAGCGTTTAGGGTTTCGATATTGCGGCGCGAGTAGAATGCCATTCTACGAAAAGAATTTGGAGTTTTCTGTTAATATCGCGGGCCCCCGACCATATGACGTGTGCCTCTCGTTTATTATAAACAAACGTGGAATCCTGTCATTCTATTTGCCAACTGAATAGAGACGTGGAATGTAATATTTTTTGGAAAGTTTGCGAACCTCATCCGGTGTTTGTTGTGCGATGTTTTGTTCGTATGGAATTGTATATCATATTAAGTATCTAGCTAGCTTACCCTAGCCTAGGGGCGACTAGTCGACCTGTTCGTTCAGTTGATAACATAAATAAGTAGTTATTAGACATCATGCGTTGATATATAATTATAGTATTTTTATAGAAGCTTCTGGCAAAAACAGTCCTTACTGACTTAATGAAAACGGAGCAAAAAAAAAATATATTTTGAATGTGACTATTTCCTTCCCTATTTTTAGCATTCCGTCGTTTTTCTGTACGTATTAACTGGACAGTAAGCCTAAGCCTGAGCTTCACTACACGCTACTCGAAATAGTTCCCATTCAAAGAGTTAGATCAACTGACGTTTCGATGTTTCGGCCGTGCCGAATGCGATCCGGATATGGACTTCGATTGAATAAAAATCGTATCGCCGACGCGCTTTTTTCGTTTTCAATTTATAAGTTCATACCTTATTGTTTTGTATCCGCACTTCGAGCGAGTTAAGGGTGCTCACCCTATAGATATATGCTTTGTCAAGCAAAATGAGGCATAGCAACAGGATTGAAGGAATTTGACTCAGCATTTACTCGACACGAGTATAGAACATTCCAGAACAATTTATGCTGAGATTTACACTTAATTCTTGCACAATAGGTTATTTGATACTCCTTTATAAAACTAGCTTTAAGTAATTTTCCCATAAGATTGTATTCTGTTCTGAGTCTTCGCTCTGTAAACATTTGTAAAACGTATTTTTATTCAATAAATTTATTTTTATTAATAAATCGTTTGTCCATTCCTTGACTGGCGCAGCCGGTAAGTGACCTTGTCGTTTGGGTCCTCTGTGCCACCGCGAATAAATTTTCGGGCACCGAGAAAGCTCTAACGTTCGTCTCAACGATTCAACGGGTCATCGAACAAACAAATTCGTCAAGAGAAGCCACGGCGCAGAGCAAGCTGAACAGATTCAACCATCACAGAAGGAGAGCGGAAAAACTGAGGGTCATGTGAGTAAATCTTTTCACTGTCCTGTCAATTTTCCTTTGAATTTTCCTGGTGATCTTTATATGTGTTGCGTGTAATAGGGATTAGAAAAAGCCCGTCTGGCACGTAGCTCATAGTAATAGTACATAAAGTGATAAAAATCTCACGTTAGCCTAGATATTTTAAGTTATAATTATCTTTAAAAATAAATAGATAATAATGGAAGACATCGTAGTCGTACCCCCGGGAGTCCTGAAAATAATTCCATTATTCAGCGGAGAAGCAAGGCTTTTGTCGCTATTCATCCGTAAAACTGAATATATTATTAATTTATATAGGGGAAATGACATACAAAACGAATATCTTTTTAATGCAATAACTAGTAGATTGAGTGGAGAGGCTGCGAATTTAATTGGAGAACGAGATTCGATACACTCTTGGGTAGAATTGAAACGGGTTTTACAAGATCATTTTGGGGACCCAAGGACGGAAGATTGCCTCGTCCTTGAATTAGAAAGTTTGAAAATAAATAAAGGCGAAAGTTATTTAGATTTTTGCCACCGAATACAACAATTAAGAAGTATTTTAATCGCAAAAATTAACGAATCTAATATAGATGCAGCTGCAAGGTTATCTAAGCAAAATATTTATACAAATCTTTCTATGAATGTTTTCTTGTTTAATTTACCTAAATACTTAGTTAGATTAGTAAGACTCAAGAACGTTTCGACACTGGAAGATGCATTAAAAGCCGTTTTAGAAGAACAATATTTCCAAGAAGTTTACGACCAGAAACAGTCGCAGATCCCCAAATTTAATCAAAGCTTCCAGGGACGAAATAGTTCGCGTAATAATTTTAATTCACAAGTGCCGCCGAGTGCAAGCACTAGTGCATCAAATACGCAATGGTCTAATAACGATTTTAATTTTAATCGTAATTATCAACGTAATGTAATGCAAACACAAAATAGATATAACGTTCGCGATAACAATATTTCAAATAGTTCATGGCCGTCTAGGAACTATAATAGATATCAGAATAATTCTTATCACCAAAATAATCCATTTCATAATAATTACAATACATTGGAACAATCTCGACCGCAATTCTTAGGTCGGCAATTTGCTGACAACGCACAGCGTGGCTCGCAACAAGCGCAACCGACGCCACCGTCCGGATCAGGTTGCAATACCGACGTGACTATGAGAACGGCCAGTTCAAGACGCGTCAATTACACCGATTATAATGATAATGGAAATAACGTGTTACCAAGTACTTCTAATGAGAATGAACAAATAGGAAATTTTTGCATAAGGGCCTCGACACACCAGAGCGAATTAAATTAAATTGTAGTATATTAAATCTCCCGCACATACGTATACCAGAATTTAATGCAATTTTTATGGTTGATACAGGAAGTCAGCGTTCGTTTTTAAACCCGAAGTTAGCGGATCAACATTTTAGTGATTTTAAGCGACTCGAAAACTTTGAAGTAGTCAGCACCCATGCTAGTAGTAAACATAGTGCGGTTGCGTACATACCTTTACCTAGGACGTTTAGAAGTAATGAATGGCACAAATTTTATATATATTGTGTCGATGATAGATACGATGGCTTAATCGGTAGTGATTTATTGATGCAACTTCACGCGATTATTGACATGAAAAATAGAAAGTTAGTCACTAAAGATACTTGCATACCAATTATGTATAGTCCACCAATGCGCGAATTTTATGTGTTACCTCCGCGTAGCGAATTAAGGGTCAAACTTCCAGTTGATTTGTTACACGGTGAGGCCATAATAAATTTTACAGAGTTCACTGATGGAGTTAGAATGCCCACAGCTTTAGTTAACTGTGCACATGGTTATGCAACAACGGTTATTCAAAATTGTAGATCCGAACAAATGGAACTAACGGTTACCAATAGGTTCAAGGTCGAACCACACTTAGGAACTACTTTAGATAATAGTGTTAACTTGAATTTTACTGATAATGATAGCTATAAGTTAGATCAACTGTTAACTGATAATCTCTCTAAGTTAAGAGTCGATCACATGAACGAGGAGGAGAAACAATCTGTTATTAATATCTGCAATGAGTATAAAGACGTTTTCTACTGCGAGGACGTACCTCTCTCATTCACAAACGAGGTAAAACATAAGATTAGGACTAAAAATGAAGACCCAATACATATTAAAGCTCATAGATTACCGCCTACACAAACAGTAGAAATTAGAAATCAGGTAGAAAAAATGCTCAAAGACAATGTCATCCAAAAATCATTTTCACCATGGAGTGCACCGGTTCACCTAGTACCAAAAAAAATTGATAATTCCGGTAAACAAAAATGGAGAATGGTGATAGACTATAGACGCCTCAACGACATCACGATCGATGATAAATACCCTTTACCTAATATCAATGACCTTTTTGATATGTTAGGCAAAAGTATGTACTTCACTACTTTAGATTTAGCAAGCGGGTACCACCAGATAGAAGTAGAAAGAGAGGATAGAGCAAAAACCGGTTTTAGTACACCTTTTGGGCATTATGAGTTCAATAGGATGCCATTTGGGCTAAAAACGGCGCCGGCTACATTCCAGCGCGCCATGGATAACGTGTTGAGAGGTTTGCAAGGTATCCATTGCCTTGTATACCTTGATGACGTCATAATTTTCGCGAAAAGCATTCAGGAACATAATGAAAAACTTAGGGCAGTATTGGAAAGATTTCGTGAAACTAATTTAAAGGTGCAGTTAGATAAATCCCATTTCTTACGGAAAGAAGTGCTTTATTTAGGCCACACCATTACCAGTGAAGGCTTAAAACCCAATAATGATAAGATAGAAGCAGTATTAAAGTATCCTATACCCAAAACCACGACCGAAATAAAAAGTTTTCTTGGTCTAATAGGATACTATAGAAAATTCATAAGGGACTTCGCAAAAATAACTAGGCCCCTTACAGTATGTTTAAAGAAAGGTAAAATTATAGACTTAAATGACGAATATATAGAAAGTTTTGAAACATGCAAAAAACTGCTTACAAATTCTCCATTGCTGCAGTTTCCAGATTTTTCCAAACCGTTTATTTTGACCACGGATGCATCAAATTTTGCAATCGGGGCAGTACTTTCACAGGGCACCATAGGTTCAGACAAACCAGTAGCATATGCTAGCCGAACGTTAAGCGATACCGAGTCAAGGTACAGCACCATAGAGAAGGAGCTTTTAGCAGTAATCTGGGCGGTAAAGCATTTTAGGCCGTATTTATGGGGTAAAAAGTTTTACATCTATACGGACCATAGACCCCTGGCTTGGCTCTATTCGCTAAATGAACCAAACAGTAAACTTACTAGGTGGCGCCTTAGACTGGAAGAATATGATTTTGAGATTAATTATAAGAAAGGGGCACAGAATTCAAATGCAGATGCATTGTCTCGTATAAAAATAAATAATTTAGACATAGATAATATCGTAGTAAATTTAAATGGTAGTAAAATTAGGGAAATAAAGGTTAATATATTAGATAATTATACTGAGTCCATGCAAGTAAATGTAGGTAATGAGGAATTTGTTAGAAATTTAGAAGAAAATAATGACGGGGAAGAAATAATATGCTTATCAGACTCAGACTCAGATAAGTTAAGCGTAGATAGAAAGGAGGTGCCTGTCATAGATATATCTGAATCAGATGACGGAGCTACGGCTCATTCTATATCAAATAGGGAACATGAGGGTATACCAATACTAAACGAAGCCGTAGATACCAAACCAAGACAAATACTTGTCTATATATGGTATAAAAACGAGATTCATGTAAAAGACATTTCTAATAATAATCAGAAAATAATTGAAGTACATATACCAGCTGTTAATAATGAACATTTAGTTAAACAATTTTTAAAAGAGTATATAGATTTTAAGCAGAAATATTTCATTTATTACGAAACGGAAGCATTTAGAAAAGTATTTAGCAATGTAGTAACAGCATTATATAAAAAAGGAACACAAAATTTAATAGAATGTACAGAGAGAGTAGTCAATGTAACAAACGAAGAAGAACAAAGAGAAATTATTATTAAGTATCACGAGGGAAAAACTGTTCATCGCGGTATTCAGGAAACACTTACAAAGCTTAAAAGACACTATTGGTGGTCTAATATGAAAGACACAATCTCCGCTATCATAAATGCATGCGAACAGTGTAGAAAAATGAAATACGACAGAAAACCAATCAAACCTCCAATACAACTTACTCAAACACAAAACATGCCATTTGAAGAAGTTTTCATGGACCTTTTGTACATAGAAAACAATTATTACTTAACAATAGTGGATGCTTTTAGCAAGTTGGCGCAAGCTTTTAATGTACCTAATAGAAGTACACCAGAAATAGTGAAGGCATTAATTAAGTATTTTAGTATCTATGGATTGCCTAAAAAGATAAATAGTGACCCTGGGACCGAGTTCAATAACCACCTTGTTAGAGAACTATTGAGTCTTTACAAAATCGAAATGCATGTAGGGACTCCGAATAATCCGAATTCTATGAGTATGGTAGAACGTTTTCATTCTACGATAATTGAGATTTATAGGTTAGCAAAATACGAAAGAAGTGATCAAGATGCAGCATCAGTGATGACGTATGCCATCATGGCATACAATAACACTATTCATAGCGCGACAAATTTCACACCTTTTGAATTGGTATTCGGACACACAGAATCAGGAAATATATTTGATATAGATAGAGATAAAAATCTTTTACAGAAATTAGTTCAGGATCATAGAAAAAGACTCAAAGTTTTATACGAATACGTTAGTGATAGGATTAAAGAAAATAAAAATAAAGTTGCAGAGAAGAAAGGCGGTGAAAAACCACCAGAGATAAGGGAAGGTGATAAAGTTTACATGAAAACTACTAGGAATCGGAAAGCTAAGGAAATGCCACGATATGAAAAAGCTACAGTTACAGGGAAAGTAGATAGGAATATTGTACCGGTGAAGTTGAGAAAAAGAAATACGAGAGTGGCAATAAAAAACGTTAAACGCCCTCCACAGGTGGTGGCAAGCAGTCTTGACGCTCCTGGTCCTAGCGGAGTCAGCAAGCAGCGTAAACCTGCAGGATATGACTCAGAATCCTGGAATAGCGCCGATACGGATAAGTGCAGCAGTGATTCAGAATAATCACTGGACTATTTTTAAGACGTTAGATTTATTAACTATTGTTAGGTACTTAGATAATAATATTTACCAATATTTTAGATTAAAAGACACGATTTACTCGCAAAATGAGTCACATAGTGAGCTTCTAGGATTAGTACTACAAATAGAATCTTTTATGGAACTTACAAAAGATAGATTGAAACAATTAATACCTAGTAGAAGACTAAGAAGGGGTCTAATAAACCCGTTAGGTTCTATCGTTAAATTAATTTCAGGCAATTTAGATAACGATGACGCTATACGATATAATTCGGAGATTAGTAATCTTAAAAATAGAGAACATTCGATAGAAAGAAAATTTTCACTAATGCAAAAAGCCTTTGATAAATTAGTTAATATTTCAGATGACTTGAAATACAACTTAATTCAATTAAATATTAAAACTTCGCAGCTACAGACATTACGGTATAACCAGACCAAAATACATAATATAGTGAGTCAAATGAACACTCTATATCAAATCTTAAACAACTTTCGTACTATTTATAACGTAATTCAAGAGACAGAGACGGCAATCGCTTTCAGCAGAATACACATACTCCATCAATCTATAATTAATTCTACAGAACTTTTTAATATATTATTAGAAATAGAGAAACATCATAGATTAGTGTATAAGGTAGATAAGGACAGCCTTACAAAGTTAGAAGGCACTATAGTTCTTAAATCTTATTCTGATAATGATAAGTTAGTTTTCGTGTTAGAAGTCCCCTTGTTAGACACGGTCACATATAATTATTACAAGATTATTCCTATACCTATATACAATCCTAGTTCCTTAACAACATCCATAATCATTCCTAAGTATCCCTACCTTATAGTGAATGGATTGAAATACAGACCCGTGTCTACCCCATGCGAGCAGATCGAAGACGATCGAGTCCTCTGTAAGGAAGATAACATTGTGCAATACGCTGATACGACGTGCGTTGAACAAATAATGTTACTGAAAAACTATTCAGCATGCCATAAAAACTTTATTCAAATAGAAGATGTAAGAAGTTACACCATAGCCGAAGGAATGTGGTTACTTTTCACACGGAAAAATACAATACTTACCGAGAACTGCAATAATGAAATTATGAAGTACAACCTGAAAGGAACATTTTTGGTAATCCCCAATAGAAGCTGTGAGACACAAATTGGAGACAAAATCATCAGTAAGGTAGCCGAAAGAAGGACACTCGATGCAAGCTTGCTGCAGAAAGTCGTAAAGATGCCTGAACTACAACAAGAAATTAAGGTAGAAGACAGCCAAGTCGACCTTCGTGACGTGGACCTTAATGATATCAAGGACATTTTAAATAGTGCAAAATACAACAGTGAAAGTGTAGATACAAGTGAAATTTTGGTTACCCAAGACATAAGTGTATGGACAATAAGTATTATAATAATAATGGTTGTAATTACATTAGGATTCATAATTGTTAAATTTAAAGTATCTAAGAAAATCTTTGTACTACGGCAAAATCATCTGAAACCAAAAGATTTGCCATCAGCTGATTTTTCTCTTAGGGGGGGAGGAGTTAAGGGTGCTCACCCTATAGATATATGCTTTGTCAAGCAAAATGAGGCATAGCAACAGGATTGAAGGAATTTGACTCAGCATTTACTCGACACGAGTATAGAACATTCCAGAACAATTTATGCTGAGATTTACACTTAATTCTTGCACAATAGGTTATTTGATACTCCTTTATAAAACTAGCTTTAAGTAATTTTCCCATAAGATTGTATTCTGTTCTGAGTCTTCGCTCTGTAAACATTTGTAAAACGTATTTTTATTCAATAAATTTATTTTTATTAATAAATCGTTTGTCCATTCCTTGACTAGCGCGCCACTTCACGTTGATTTTATTGAAAAGTCCTGTAGAAATATTTTTTGATTGCCCAACTAAATAAAAAAACACTTGCGAGCTGCTCTGTTCCAATGAAATTGGAAATAGTTTTCATTTTGTTGGTAGAGTTAGATACGTTTTCATTTAGAATTTAGTCCGATTTATAGCAACATTCACAGTAAATTCAATTTAGTTGTGGTTTCTTTATAAGTATTTTATTCCCACGCGGAGCAATTTATATTTATCTGGCTCAGTTATGTATCCGAAAATTTTAGATTTATTGAAATACGACCACAAAATATGAGATATTTATGATTATTTTGGGACAATACTAAGAAAAAATTATAGCTTCAGACAGCTGTATATATATATCAGTATATTACGAAATAAGAACTGCCCGTAGACCACCGCACTTCGATTGGCACTAGACGACTTTTTGAGGTGCACTAATTCGCCGGTATGTTTAAGGGCACAATATGTTATAGAGGGTGAGCCAATTGTCATCAACTGGACACGAATCCAATCACCAAATTACTACTGTGAATGGCATAGAAAAATTTTGACGACCCAATTAGTCCAGTAGTAGTTAACGGTGCTTTCTGTGCTATGCGTCCCAGGTTCGAATCCCGGTAGGGACAAATGTTTGTGTGATGAGCATAAACATTTGTATCCGAGTCATGGATGTATCTATGCATAATAATTATGTATGTAGGTATTTACAAAAAAGAAGTGTAGTATGTAGTATATCAACCAACTAGTATCCGTAACAGAAGTCTCGTTGCTTAGCTCGGAACTAGATGGCGCTGTGTCATAATGTCCAAAACTACATAACTCATTGCTCAACCTGTGAATCAACACCTGCAAAGGTTCTTTACGACAACTACAACAAAGCAACTTAATAACAAATAGTTAAATTTAACAAAATAACAAACCAATAACATTAAAAGGAAAGCAATTATTCAAAAAGGATTCAACACACATATTATTATTACGATGAGTAAAATCGCATGTCACGCTCAATAATTTCACGGCATTATTTCGAACAGAAATCATCTATCATTTACGGCACCGATCGACAAAGAGCTCTTTTGAATTCCGCTGTTGAAGTAGACATGACTTTTACGCAATGCGGATGTACTCGCGTCCTCTCGAAATGACGAGTGATGGCAAGAGCGGTAAGTATTGACATAATTTATTATATTGACGGTGTTTTTCAATGACAGGGCAAGTGGGGTTCAAAGGTTTCAAAGGTCCTTCAATCTTTTTCTATGTTCTGTAAACGATATATGTAGGTATCTACCTACATATTTATATGGTATATATTTTCTTAAGGCATGTATCTTTGTTGGTGGGTTTTGGATTCAACTCCGACAAGCAAAGTAGTGTTAAGATTTTTATTTTTCATGCAATCTTCAGCTGGAAATTGCATTGTTAATAATTATAGTTTATTTGTTCTCATAACTAAGTTACACATTTGTATGTTTAAATCTAAATAAGCTATATAAAATATTACTATATTTGTTACTATTGACGGTGTTTTCAATAACGTGGTAAGTGGTGATACAAAAAATATGTATTGTATCAACGTTACTGTCTAGCTAAGGATATATTTATTATTATATGAGTAGAGGTATCTCAAGGGTATCTAAAGTACTCATACCCTCAGACCAATAGAAGCCGAAACCTATATAAACGTTATAATGACATAAATATATTACACTATGATTTCGTAATATAATTCAGCTGTATTGAAATAAAATTCACGTGAGCTATTTAGCGAAGTACTTATTTTAAGTACACATTAAAACACCCAGGATTCGGAAAGGTTCAACTTAGATTTTAAAAATAAAATAATAACGAATTTCAAACAAAAACCATTGTAAAAACTTTAAAATTAAAGGGACCGCCTACTCTTCGTATTCGTAATCACGCAGTATGTTTTCAATTACAACTTTTCATAGGGTTTCAAGTCGTAAAAGTTTGGAAGCACATACCGACAAAATAAAATTGTTCCAAATTGGCATTGTGTTTATACAACAACATTTAAAATTATTCATAAAATCCTTAGTGTTTGTGATTACAACTCTATACGATACTCTCCAGGAAAAACATTGATGTCTTTCTACGGTGGGTAAATACGGGTTTTACCAATATTGAATAATTAATTAATAATTTGGTTGAAATGATTAATAAATAAAATATTCCTGGACATTATGGCGCCACCTAGTTCCGAGCTAAGCAACGAGGCTTCTATTACGGATTCTAGTTGGTTGATATACTACATATGTATATACTTTATTTTTTGTAAATCCATACATATTGTACATAAATACATCCATGACTCGGATACTAATGTTTATGCTCATCACACAAACATTTGTCCCTACCGGGATTCGAACCCTTAGCACAGAAGGCAGTGTTAACTACCGCTGGACTAATTGGGTCGTCAATATGATGATAAAGAACTTACAAATTACCCTGCTAGCATAGTATAGATAAGCAGCCTTCATATACCATTGAGAAAGTATGTCGCAGGTTTCCTCAGGATGTGTTCTTCCACCATTTTGAGCAAGTAATTGAAATACGTTTATTACTTCGTTAAGTTAGTAATGTGTGACTTGTGGTCGAACTCTGTTTGATTCACTGTCCACTGGTCACATAACTAGAATGTCTTGCATTTATAAGTAATATTAAAAGAAAGACGGGATTATAAAAAAAAAACTTTAAAACAACTGTACAATAATGAATTAAAGCCTCAAATACACATATAATTACCTACCCTTTGTATACTTGAGTCTATTTTCAAAGACTTATTATTATCAAAGGACTTCAGAAACATACGTATAATCGTACATTTACGTAAAATACACTGTGAAAAGAATATTTGCACTATTTTAGAGCTTGGGGCTCTCAGACGTGGCTCCTTTAAAATTTATTATAACAACCTACGCTTGAGTACTTCGTGTTCAAACGCCTACGTAAATTACATAAGATACCTTTAAAATAGAAGGTGAATTCGAGATGGCCTTAGAAAAAACCTTCAATAATATTACTGAACCCTTAGGAGTGTCTTAATATGTAACTGGTTGTTATAAACGTCTGCAGAGATCTAGATTCAGAAAATTTACCTGTTTATGTTAAATGAATATCACGAACAAACTTACAGCCTGAAGGTAAGTGACAACTGATGCTTATAGAAATTGCACTAGCAACATTAACATTCCAAGCCAAGTTGCAATCTAACTTTAAAATCAAAAAAAGAATCAGAGCAAAATGTACAGGAATAATAACTAACTGCTTAAGACTATTCAGGCATTCATAAATATCATTTCAATAGTACTACTGCAGGCTATACGTTGGATTGTAACTTAAGTACGCGTGCACAAGAATTACTCGTGCATTGACACTACGTGACCTCAGTTCTTTAGTCTCATTTGCACATTAAATTCGTCGACTAATTTGCTCTTTGAACTAGAAAATAGTACTGCTTAATGACAAAATATTTGGCAGTACAGCTATCTCACATGGAGAGTTTTATAAGAGTCAGGAAAGTGAACCCCGAGTACCACGATCCCGTAAGAGGAAGATTTTGAGTTCAATCGATTACTATATCGTCTCATGGCACATATAGTTGCATGGCTCTTATAGGTGTTGCTAATATGTATTCGCTACGGATGCTCTTTGCCTTCAGCTAAACAAACAATGGTGAGACTTCTGTCTTTTTAATTTTATAGTACACTTAGGTACTGCTACATATCTGTGATATGAACAGATTAAAGTTATTATTACACCTAAATCATTATACAATTCATCAATAATCTGATGGTATATGAACCATGAATAAGCTAGTACTATTCACGTCGAACGTGAAGATAACCTGTCTGATCTGAAACTGGATGCCTATATAATAGTCAGTTCAATTGTATTTCTAGGAATATACGCCATATTTGCTATATCATATGTCTATTATGGATTGATGAATTTATAATGTTTGTAAAGCGATTTAAATGTTTCTTAGACTTATATTTATGCGATATCTCTTCATCGATGACAAATTCCCTGAGCTGTAAAAAATGTTTTTACCAAATTATTTGTAAGTATGGATGGATGGATGTTTGTTACTCTTTCACGCAGAAACCGCTTTACAGATTTGAATAAAATTTGGCATACATATAGTTTATTACCTGGATTAGCATATAGGCTACCTTTTATCTATATAACATGCGAGCAAAACCGCGGGAGGCAGCTTGTTTATTGTCACTATGTGAATCATTTGGGAGAAATTTACGTTACAGTGCTAGCCTAGTGCAGACTACACGCATTGGGAAAATCTCCTTAGCTCGGTCTGCTTTCCAATACATCGGTAGTCTAAAAATAGTCGTCTCGTAAATCGTATATAATCCATGAACTGTAAAACAATGTTTCTCATTATTTAAAGAAAACTACTTTTTAAGGATTTTATCGCAGTATTTATAACACTATGCATAGTCACGAGAAAACTAAGCTGTTGGTTTAGTTGGTTGTCTTGATAATTTGTAATTTTTTCTACATGACATAAAAAGAGTAGTTTGTTTTTATCGTAATTGAACCTAGCTAAATAAAATTGCAATTTGTTAGCTTTAAAATTTACGTCAGTTCCTAGTTAGATCGTTTGAGCGGTCGGTTTTATGCATTTAGCCTGTACGGGCGCAAGGATTACACGCTCGGACCACTTCGGTTAGTAGAGAGTTATAGTAACGCCATTGATTTTATTGACACGGTTTTAACGCATAGTCAGGGTATTATTTACCCCCAACATTTAGTCTGTTCTTGATTACTGACATAGGGCTCCTTGATACAAATTAAATGACGAGGCTTGTGTTACGGATACTATATTATGATAAATAATTAAAAAATATAAGTACAGAAATTGTGGATACATTGGAGCATTCATGAGTCAGGTTTCAATGTACATGCATTGTAAAATGAAAAATGTCCGTATCACGATTTGAACCCAGAAACCTTACCATATTAGGCCTGCACTAATCGTGTCGATATAAACTTGTAAGCTAATAATGCTTTGCTTTCTTTTTAGCTTTTCCTTCCTTGTTCCTTCTTCAGCAACATATTTCAAAGATTCCCAAGCGGTTTTATCCCACTGTGTCATTGTCCCATACTTCACACTGATGTAGTAACTTAAATAAAAATTGAGCTCTCAGACTTCGCAGTTTATACAAGAAATTATATGCTTCAACATTAACTTAATATTTTACATAAAAGTATCTTATAATATCTATTTTCTAGGCATGCAGTCAATTTCTATCAAGCTCGGAGCTACTCTGAATAGAATTTCAATCTTTTGCGCACTTACTTCATTTAAATTTTTATAAGAATATTATGACTGCATACATTCTGTAATGTAGCTGTATTTTCTATCAAGAAACCGTTTTGCTTGTATTAGGAAGTAAAGAAGCTCGTAGATTATATTCAGCTAGGTATATAAAAAACATGTTTATTATTTCAGTACCATTTCATTTAGTACATTTTTTTAAAGAATATTTTATTTAGGAAAACATTGTCCCACACTAGCTAACATACATCTCAACACACCTGTCGTCCCGGATGATAAGACAATGGCGTACTAATGTACACCTACATTTCACTGGTATGTTTTTTAGGGTTCAATGTCATTTAATAATGGACGAACCAATTACCATCAACCGAGCACGAATACAAAGCCTGACCTAAGAATACTGAGAATGTCATAGAAAAACCCAATATCACAATAATTATCTCATGTTTGGCATACAATATAAACTACCTCGTTGGTCTAGTGGTCGTAAAGTACGACTGCCGAGCAAGATGTCTTGGGTTCGATTGCCAGGTCGAGCAAAGTGTAATTGGGTTTTTCTATGAAATTCTCATTAGCAGCTTGGAGTTCTGATTCGTGCCCGGTTAATGTCAATAGGCTCGCCCCCTATTACATGGGACCTAAAACATACCGGCAAAACGTGGGTGTACGTGGGTTTACACCCCTGCCTGCCGTGATGCTATGTTATTAAATTTCATTAAAATATAACTTTCAGTGTTTATTATTAGATTATGTTGTTTTTAAAATGTAGGTAGCCAAAATGAGATGTCTTCAGGCTGAGCACTCCCAATAACCTCGATAATATTAATTAAACCCTTTCAAACTTGTTTAACACAATAATAAAGCGAGATTTTTTAATACAGTCCAACAATATGTACCTACAAGAGGTAAGTAATATTTTGGTATGGACACAGTAACCGACTATATACTAAGTAGGTACGTTCATCAGTATACTGAACATAATAGCATTGTGTTATGCTTGGGTTACCTGTTTAACTAATTTGCATAAACCTGTTACAAAGATAAAATTATGCTGGAAAAGATATTGATTTTTTACCTAATTAAATAATATTAATAAAATATGAGCTGTGAGAACTACTTACTTATGGACAAAGTCGTCATATTTTAGTTTTCTTTCAACGTGTCAAGTAGGTACACATCAAAATTAAATGTATTTAACCTAAATCAAACATTGTTTTATAATATTTTTTATTTTGGTATTATCATCATCATCATCAACCCATTATTGTCCCACTACTGGGGACTGGTCTCCTCTCATTTGAGAGGGATTAGGCTATATATAATCCACCACGCTAGCCTACTACGGGCTGGCGGACTTCACGTGCCATCGAGAAAATCTCTCAAGCATGCTGGTTTCCTCACGATGTTTTCCTTCACCGTTTGAGCTTGCTATTCGCACATAACTTTCGAAAAGTCAATGTTGCTTGCCTTGGGCTTGAAGTCGAGACCTTTGATATCTCAGTCCACTGCTCACACCACTAGGGTACCACAGAAATTCGGTTATTATACATAGAATAAATTTAGTTTATGGAGGTAGGGCATAGCGAGATTCCTCAACCGCTCAAATTGAGCTGCCCGACTGGGGAAGTAACTCCGCCTTACAGAATACCGCACTGAATCAACAATAGTTGTCTTTCTGTGAGTGAATAAGGTTACCAGAGCTCGTTGGGGAGTGACTATTCTTACGGCATGGGAATTCCATTTGCTGTCAGTTTAGTAATTCCCTATTTTAAGAAACCAAAACGGTTTCTGCAGGGGTGTGCAACGCATTTGCAAGCCTTCAGGTGTTGCAAATGTCCATGGGCGGCGGTGATCACTTACCATCAGGTGAGCCGCCTGTTCGTTTGCCCCCTAATCGCAATAAAAAAAAAAAAAAATTAGTTGCCGTCAATTGCCACTCAGAAAATATCTAAAGTGTCTTTTCAGCTCTTCTTTATAAGAGCTGCACAGTTCCAATATAAATAGGAAGGATATCGGGACTATGCAACATGTTTAGGTACACATTTTGACTTTGGCTTTGATGAAAACAATAATTCAACGATTCTGTTGGTATTTCCAGTGAAGACATACATCAACGGTGTCCCGGACACTCGGCGAGTAAAGATAATAAATTCCCGCCCCACCTGCAAGGGCCCTCTTTTCCCCTAAGAAATAAAAGTTGCTGAAAAACGCACCTTTTGTATTTTACCTACCTTCAAATTTTTTTATAACCTCCATCCGTCTTTGTCCGCGGGAGGTAACCGAGTTATTATATCTTGTTTCTGTTGTATTATGATGTTCATAATTTTATCATTTACGCCTTAGTGGCCCTGTA
This sequence comes from Craniophora ligustri, assembly GCA_905163465.1. NCBI lineage: Eukaryota > Metazoa > Arthropoda > Insecta > Lepidoptera > Noctuidae > Craniophora > Craniophora ligustri. The sequence goes on from LR990960.1 coordinate 3,667,284, forward strand.
TACAACATTTCAGAGAATATGAAATCAGCAAATTGATATCTTGTTCATAAATGTCTGACGCGTCATCTAATATGGCTTAGTCAAAGGCTTCAAAAAGGATTTGTTATACATACTATCACGCCTATAATCCTAAAGAATAGATAGAGATGTAGGTACTGATGTGTGAAGTCGTAAGAATACCTGCCAGAGAGATTTGATGGCATCTGAAGTCTGCCAACGCGCATTAGGCGCATTATCATGATACTCATGATGGACTGTACACAAATTTCTACTAAAAACTAGCAGCCTCACCATAGCCAGTCCCCGTGCCTAGAAGTGGTTTAGATGTATTGATGATGATGTAGTTGCAACAACATTTGCTGTGTATATTTTATGTCACCTGTAATGGAGACAGATTAAAACGATAATTAATCGCATACGACATTAAAAGAGCTCATCGGGATTGTTGCTTGTAGAAATACATATTAGGTATTACTGATTCTTAGTGTCATATAATATGACACTAAGAATCAGTAATAAACGAAAACACAGTGAAAGATTTGTTAAAATACATACCGGTCAAGTTCGTCATCCAGTTATTTTATTAATTAAATAAATATTTCAGGACATTATGACACAGCGCCATCTAGTTCCGAGCTAAACAACGAGGCTTGTGTTACGGATACTAATTGGTTGATATACTACATTTATATAGTTTTTGTTGTTGTAAATACATAAATATTGTACATAGATACATCTATGACTCGGATACAAATGTTGATGCTCAAAACACAAACATTTGTCCCTATCGGGATTCTAAATTCTTCCCGGGACCCATAGCAGAACAGAACGCACTGAAACTACCGCTGCACTAATTGGGTCGACGTTCACGTCAAAATTCGACGTTTCCATCTCACATAGAATTAAGAAGTACGGTTTAGAGAGAAATTCAATCAGGTATATATGGTCGTCTCTTTCCCTCGTTTGTGAGTGAACACATTGATGGACTAGTATTTGGATAAGCCGTCAAAGGATCGCCCTGTGAGCTTGTCCCCAATATGGTTTCTAGTCAAAGGTAGCCTTTCAGGGAATGAGAATAGGTTCATAGGATTCTTAATGCTGAAGCTTGTTGTGTTAACTGCTTAGTTGTGAGAACACGTAAAAAAAACCTATGTTGTGAAGCATCTTTAATTTTATTATACAGTCTTTATCGAGTCGTGTTTATGTATAATTTGTATGAAACAAACAAATAAAGTTGTGTATGTAGTATAACCACCTTCTAGAATAAACTCGAGTCTTGTTGCTTAGTCTGGTGTAATATTGACTGGATGTATTTATTTACACTCTGCAAGTATCATCATCATCATCATCAGCTGGTATCAAACCACTGCTAGGCTAGGGGTCTCCTCACCCTTCAGCTAAACTTGTCTAAGTATTTATCTTGGTATATGATCGTGCGTGATCAAAACCAACGTCATCAATAGGTAGACCAATTAAAAAGCAAAATTACATATTTGTTCTAAACTATAATTAGAATTCCCACTGCTGGGCAAAGCTCTTGGAAATCTATTTTTTTAGCAAAATTACATATTTGTTCTAAACTATAATTAGAATTCCCACTGCTGGACAAAGGTCTTGGAAATCTATTTACTTAATTTAAATTATTTTTATTTATTTCACTCATATTTAAAAAAAAAAAAAAAAATAAAAAAAATATTCCTGGACATTATGACACACAGCGCCATCTAGTTCCGTGCTAAGCAACGAGGCTTGTATTACGGATACTAGTTGGTTGATATACTACATATATACTTTTTTTTTTTGTAAATACATACATATTATAGATAGATACATCCATGACTCGGATACAAATGTTCATGCTCATCACACAAACATTTGTCCCTACCAGGATTTGAACCCGGGACCCATAGCACAGAAGGCAGTGTTAACTATCGCTGGACTAATTGGGTCGTCAAAATATTATACTATATTATACCATTGCTGCGTAAAGTTCTCCCTTATCTATTTTAAAATTTGAATACCTCTGTTTTACGTCCACCCCATCAGTATTCAGTTTCAGCAATACAACTATCAAATTACTAAAACGGTTACCGCTTCGAATACTTCACTAGTTCAATAGTCCTTTGGAACTAAATAAAACAATATTGACTTCGTCCAGTAACTTCGAGCACCTGTACCTACAGGGAATACTTTAGATACTTACAGTGAGACCACTAATTTAATTTTCGAATATCGAGTTACTAGATGGTCTGCCAAAGGTTTCGAGTTGCAAGCTGTAATTACTCACGCTCTTACGAAATGAGTGAGTAAGAATTCTAAGTGGCCTCAATGTTAAAGGATCGTATTTACGCTCAAGAGCTTTTGCGGTGGAGAGTTTTACAGCGATTAGGTAACGCTTTGTAAAAAAGAGAGCCATTTTTTTTACTTTAAAAAGAGTTCAGAAATCAGTGAGTATTTTTGGGATTTGCTGTCTCCCATATTTCTGAACAGATTATAATGTAATGTAATAAATAATACCTAACACTTTATGGTACCTTTCTCTTTCATTTCACTATCAAATAAGTGAAACAGCACTTAGTTTAATGCCAATTTTTACTTTTCTTCAAATAACGAATGTTTCAGAATAAGGGGGTAAATACTCATCTGACCCAAAAACTGGTTCTGACATCAGTTTTACTACGTCAGTTGATCTGCACACTGCAACTCCCAACTTTCGACCGCATAAGCCGTGGACAAAGTGTTCATAATGAAAGTGTTTGAACCATTTGTCGGGATTAAACTCTGTCACAATGTCTGGCGCTGAAATGCGATGCATAATGCACAGTATTAAAATATTAAAGAATCTCGTAATGGCTGTGGCGGGAGTGGGCGCGGCGCCAACGCCGCTTTCACCACACTCTGCCGTTTTAAACCCCGAGACATAGATTTGAATATTTATGGGAGTGCAGTTTGAGGTTTAGTGCCTAAGAGCTTGATGCATAGGTGAGGTGAAATTACTGTAAAGGAACCGTTGCTTTGGAGAACTTTTATTTACTATTTTTTAAGGATTGCCACGTAGCGCGTGGCATTTTGTAGGTTCTGCCTACCCCTATGCGAAAAACTAGTGAGTGTATGTGTGTATGATTGTGTGACCGTATGGTCAGGGGCAGACTTATCATAAATTATATTTATTGCCAAAGATCTTTTGAGGACACTTTTACAAATAGTATTTAGGATTTTTTGGATTTTGATGGCGATTACATTTTGTGAATGCTAAATGCTGAAACAGACCTTTTCAGTTTACAGTGCGTGAGTATAACAATGTTATAGCAACGTAACCTGAAGAAAGTGCCGTAGCAACTTTGACCTGTACCTGCCGAAGGCAGCCCTACATCGGCCACCGGGTAACTCGACCATTATTTTAGGGAGCTTAAACACCCGACGCAATTCAATGCCAGACTTTGAAATAGTCTATGCCGATTGCATAGACTATTTTAAAGTCCTGAAGGCACCAGGCATTGAAAACTTGTTTGCTTACGAATCAGTATCTACATAGTACACTACTCCAATAACATATAATCTATACATAATATGTAATAAAACAGTAAAAAAACTGTGTCTGCACATGGAATATATTAAAAAAAAATCGGGGCGGGTTTAGAAACAGTAATAGGGCACGAATCAAAAAAAATTCTGTCTGTTTGTTTGTACACGCTAATCTTCGGAACTACTTGACAGATTTGAATTATTTTAATTTTTTTGTATAGGTATTAAGTCTGGGCAACATATAAGCTATAGTTTATCTTGGAAACTTCAACATCTGAGATCTGATGCAGAACCGCAAGAGACCAGCTAAACTATAAGAGATACAAAAATGGTACCATAGCAAAAAATGTTTCATGTGATGAGCATTTTCTGCTGAGAGAATAAATTTGAAGATCTGGAATACCTGATATGGAACTCCAAGAGCCCAGCCACACCATAACACATATAGGAATGACCTCTTAGCAAAAATTTATCGACCTGATGGGCATTTCCTGTTGACTTATAAAAAACGAAGATCAGAAACATCTGATGTGGAAATCAAAGCGATCACAAATTTTACTGTATATTATAAAATAGTATAAGCTGGGAGTACCTCCACGCGGTGAAGGCAGTAAGAGTTAAGATTTTTGATGACGATTGTAGAAAACTTTCAGCTGAATCAACATTAAAAACCCAGGGAGAGCCAAACGATGATGATCATCAATCTAAATTATCATAGCGAAGAACATTATCGATGAAGTCACTTTTCAATTAAAAAAAAAATTATAGCAATGTTATATCATCAGTTTTGAATTACAATGTCGAGGTTAACAATAATGGGAATCGACAATCAGGTAATGAGTTACTATAAAGCAAAATATTATACGATAAACATCTAAGCAACACAAATAAGCGGATAAAACATGTTTATTTTCAAACTATTAACCTCTAGAACTCATTTGAACTTTTCAAAGTTAAACTATTCAATGAAACTAAACAGCACCGAACGGAGCATAGAATGTTTGAAGGATATTAAAATGTAAAATGATACAGACAGTTGAATGAAACTTTTTGTTAAATTAACAAACAGTCGGGAATATTATATGATGTGAGGTTTACAAAATGTTTTTGATCTGTTTTAAATTAAATCGGAGTTTGTTGTCTGTGGTGTAATGAAAAAAAATCCAGTTACGATTAATTAATAATGACATATTTTTCTGTTTTTGTGCTAATAATAAATAATCCAGCGAAGCAGAGTAAAACAAGCCTAAAACCTGAGACTTTTTCTCGATGGCGAGTGAAGTTTGCACCCGCACCAGGTGAATTATGGCCTTATCGGTTTAAAATGAGAGGAGACCCATGCCCAGCAGTGGGATAGTAAACGGCGGATGACGATTACATAATAGCCTAACCCTTCAGGGATGGTATGTTTTATACTAATGTACTATCTGTTCTAAAATCCCAAAATCACTTACTCTTTGTCCGTCTCATATGTTTTTAAACACGTATATTATGAACGAAGATACCTAGCTCACATTAATTTTACTGAGTGCTTGAGTTGTCAGGGTTCACATTGTGACATCTGCTTCAAAATTCGCTGTTTCATGATTAATTTTATAAATTTTCTGTATTAAGATAACTTTGTTGACGAAAATTATGTGGGGGCTAAATTGTGTCGGTATTTTACCTAGCGAATCCTGATATGACGTGTGTAGGATAGACGTCTAGGTATTTTGTGTATAATTGAGACTTATTTATATGTAAAGTGAAATGTTTATTATGATTTTATAAACTGACAGGGCTATTAACAAACAAAACAAGGTCAATATTTTGTTTGTTTAAATAGAAATTTAAAATTAAAGGACTTCGTTTATATACTTATACCTACTTCAATAAGAGAGTAGCGGCATAATGATTGTGGCTATATCTACAGCTCAGACTTGATTTTCCTGAAGATATCTATAGAGTTAACCCAACTCAAACTTCAAACCTGGCATCTCACATTCAAATATAATAATGTTATTTATTGTCTATCTCAAAGCCAACATAAATGTTTAAATGTATTATATATCATCATATCCTAAGACGATAATTCGGTTCATCAAATGTTTCTTAACATGTTGTATAAAACTTAGTCAAATTTCATTTTTATTTTTGGTTTACCAGCAGTTATTACACTAAACATTAATTACAAAGCAGAACATAATATTATACTTAATCTAAGTGCACAACTTATGTAGGTAAACAGCATATGCATAAGTAAAATCTAATAATATCTAATAAATCAGTGATTTCTTAAATTTGTGATTTCTTACACTGACGCAATATTAGATATTTAAATAATTAAATCAACCTACAGTTTACTAAGTTTATTGAGGCAGGTAGACAGTCATACGATAGGTATAAAGGATCCGAAGCGTGACGATTAAAATAAAGTTTATTTACCGCGATAAAATCCATAAAAACATAGTTTTATTTAAATTAGGCAAATTAGTCTCAAAACCAATACAATTAATGAGTGCTAGAATAATTAACTGCGAGTACTACTACATCGTTATAAGAGTCATATAAATATATATTCATTACAACAAAACATGTTTTAACTACCTCATAAACATGTTTATGTTACGTAAGTCTACAATATACAACAAATTTATTATTCCGCTTATGAATTATGTTACAGGTAAAGCAAAAAAAAATAATATTTTAAATTGAGAACATAATGTTGTCAACATACTGCCCTCATTTGTTACTCCGCGTTTGAAATACTGTTTAAACAAAACAGAAAACATTATCACCAACGCGCCTCGTTAGTAAAGCGTGACTGCTGATTTTGGGTTCGATTCCCAGGTCGAGCAAAGTGTTATTGGGTTTTCCTCTGAAAATCTCAGTAGCAGCTCGAAGTTTTGATTCGGCTCGCCCCCTATTACATGAACCCAAAACATTTATCAGCAAAATGTAGGTGTACACTAGTACACCTCTTCCTAATCCTTCAGGGATGACAGACGTGATGTTATATATACAAAAAACATTATTTTGAATTACGAGCATGTTCTTGTCACCAAAAAGCCCAAGCGTTAAATCGATGTAAGCTTATTAAAGCACGATATAACTGAGAGTGCTGTTAAATTGATACAAATTAGTGATACCCGCGGATTTAATTCCGCACTGCGGCACAATTTGTGTGGGCATTAATGTGAGCAATTTTCTCGTTGAATATTTTAAAACGGACGTAATCTTTGCCAATTAGAGCATTTAAGTGTTAGTTAAAACTGTTTGCATCTAATTTTTGCGGCGTTTTCGTGGTTGCGAATTTGTTTTCTTTGTCTTTTAGCTAGTCTTTTTTGGTTCTAAAATGGTTGCTTTAAAAAAAAATGGTTGTCTGTAAATTAGGTTTACAGATGATAAATTTACGTGATACCAACTTCTTAGGTCGTCAAATTTGATCGTCGTCGATCATATCATTATCATCATCATCAACCCATTAACGTCCCACTGCTGGGCTCGGGTCTCCTCGCATTTGAGAGAGTTTAGGCTATAGTCCACTACGCTAGCCTACTGCGGGTTGGCAGACTTCACATGCCATCAAGACAAATCTCTCAAGCATGCAGGTTTCCTCACGATGATTTCCTTCACCGTTTGAGGTTGTGATAAATACGCACATAACTTCCGAAAAGTCAGTGCCTGCCTTGGGTTCGAACTCGAAACCTTTGACGTCTTAGTCCACTAGTCACACTGGTAGGCTACCACAGCTCATTATCACCTCATTTAAAGTCCTATTGTGTATAAGTCTTTCCTCAGTTTTTTCCCACGTTCTAGAGAGCATTGGTAAACCTCATTATCATCATCAGCCTATACTCGTCCACTGCTGGATGTAGGCCTTCCCCATTGAACGCCATAACGCCATAGAGCTCAGTTTTCGGCTCTTCTCATCAAGTTGCAAACCCCACATGCTTTCCAGAAAACCCTTTAGGCATATAAGATACCTCATGTTCTTTTTGCCCGTTTAAGCGATTATTATTTTTTTTAGATTAGTATTCATTCATGGCTAAAACAGTCAAGGAAAACTTTAAACTCAAAAATATATGTCGTCATATTATTAGATTTATTTGTCAATCAATATATATGTCGATCTATATCTGGGCAATACCAAAAGTTGTTCGGAGACAAGACATTTCGGTGTAATTAAAAAAAAATATTTTCTGCTTAATAACTTATTAACATGTTAAACGTCGTAAGTAGAACAAAACTTATTTCAACGATATCTTTTTAAGCCAAAAAACTATAAAACAAAACAACAGCTATAATTTAATGTTTCCAAGTCTATGATACAAGAAAAAAAGTTTAAAAGAAACAGTTGAAAAGTTTTTATATTCGGACACGGGTCGACATTTACAAGCACTTAAAGTTTTCCCATAAATATTGACATCACTCACTAGTGGTTCTATTCATAACACGTGTAGCTGGACCCTTTTTTGTAGCCACTGTTCAAAGAGTTCGGATAACAGCTGGCTGTCTGTGTGTAAGTTTTGGGCTATTAAATTAAGCTAGAAACAAAATGAGGTTGGTTATATTTTGGGTAGCTAGTAAAAATAGTTGAGGTAGCTGTAATATCTATATATTGATAGCAGGCATGCAATTCGAATACGTAATGTATTTAATGTAATTAAATTATATGCGTTATTGATTTCTTTATTATTGAAACAATATTATTTTAAGAGTCTGCATAATCTACCGCATTTATCACAGGAAGTGTTTCGGGTAATGGTTTGGATTAATTCCGGTTGCTCGCATAACCACTATGTGGAACCAGCAGCCGCCGGCAGTCTTTTCGAACCATCATGACCTGGGAACCTTCAATAAGAGAGTATATTCTTTTCTGAAAGGCCGAAAGCCGTTTCAGAAAAGAATATCTAATCTATCTCATCAGAAAATGGCTTACGCAAATGTCCCACTGACCTTGCATTGACGTGCGTCGGGTTGTGAAGCTCCCTCAATAATGATTGAGTTACACGATGGCTGATGTTTGTGCTGTACTTTCTTCAAAAGACCATCCTCAGACTGACCTACCTCATCAGGCTCACATAATGTAAACAATGATGTTTGGACTTCAAAAGAGACCATGATATTCTGAGTTTGTTTCGCCATTTCTGCTCAGAAGTCGTCAGTTAGGAAATGCCGACGCCATCTAGTTCCTAAAATATATCTGATATATGACTTGTAGAAGTGTCTTTAAAAGATCTGTTAACATAAATAAAAATATAATTTCATTTCATTTCAAACGCAAGCTCTCCGGTATTCATGGGCGACGTTGATCACATTATATCAGGTTAGACTCCAGACCTTTTGCCCCCTTTTTTCTATTAAAAACGAAGGACACTTTTTTCGGCATGTAGACTTAAAATTATGATTACTTCCTTTGAGTCCGAACGGACACCGTGTATTAGTTAGACCGTAAATGTTGTTGATCAGAATCGTCGTAATATGTGGCTTAAATGAACGTGCATAATGTTCTATCGTATTTTTATTACTTGAGTATTTTTATCGTTATAAATAACTATATAGGTAAATTAAATTGTTTTAATTTCTTTGTCCGTACAAATTTAAACTTTTCATCTCACACCTCAGAGAAGGCTACAAACGACACAGATAAATGCACGATATATACGTTACACTTATTACATTTATCTTATTCGCGGTTCTTAAAACTGACAGACATGACAAGTTTTTTTCTGATATGAAGTTATGGTTTTACAAATCCGAGACCAAGATTTTAAATACAGCTTAAACTATACCGGATTATTTACTGCAACGGAGTTTAAACTGCTAAGTTTAAATTTCAAGCGAACTTTAAATTGTGGCTAGGGATGAATATAATACGGAAGTGTTTGCTCCTTTTTGTATCGCTAACTCTGCCTTGCCAAGTTAAACTCTTGAAACTAGAAGTAACTAGTTAAATAGTAACTAGCAGTAATGTTACCAAGCTTAGATTTTCATCAAGTTTTAGAAGTTCAATTTGGTTCCACGTTAGTTTTGTATGTTGGACAATTAGTGACACTAATATAATTTCGATCAGGTTTATATTTGGTCTCCAAAATTGCATGCACTCGAGTTTCAGTGTATAAATGTATACACAGTATGACTGTTTTACGGAATAAGCCAATATTACTTTATATTTTTTTTAAATCAGTTTATTTTCATTCCCGTTTTTTATAAAATGTTACTATCCGAATCCTTCTTGAATGTTTATGTCAAACGAATGTTTCTCTGACAGATGTCATATTGATATTGATAGGTTCTTTCTAAGCTCAATCCCTTATCTACTCTACTCATCCATGAAGTTCAAATATTTTCAAACGTTTCTTTTCTAATTCACTATGTTTTTGCAAGAATTGAACTTATTAGAGGCAAAAAAAACCGGCGATTGACTTTTTTTCTATACCTACCACAGTCCACAAGGGTGGCCAACAAGTATATGGTCCGCATGATGGGAAGCGGCTAGCCTATAGACGTTTGCAACACTAGAGGTATAGCCCGCGCGTTGCCGACGCTGTAGAAACCAGCAGATTTTTAAAATAGGAGTTACTAAACTGATAGCAAATGAAGTCCCCATGCTGTCAGAATAGTCACTCCCCTAATGAGCTCTGGCAACCTTACGCACTTGCAGAAACACAACTATTGTTGTTTCACTGCGGTCTTCTGTAAAGTGGAGGGAGTTCCCCAGTCGGGCAGCTCATTTTGAGTGGGTAATCTCGCTATGGTCCTACCTCTCATACCAATGATGTATCTATGTGAGGTGGTACCAATGATATCCTAATTAGAAACAATACCTACCTACTAATTACATAAAACATACTATTTATGTACGGTTTACGCTCAGTGGCTGCTTGATAACAAAACTAATGATCATTCAAACATCTTCAGTATCAAGTACATAACTTGAAGGTAAGTTTACTAAACAAAACTTTGAATTAAATCAACCAATAATTTATGAATGCTGTATGCCAAAGTTTCACGACTGAATAAAGTTTCAGGTTCGATTAATAAGGGAATGAGGAAGTTTGGGGCTCTTGATTGACGGGCCCCTAATTAGTGGATACATATTCAGTAATTACATTGATATTGAGATTCAAATTGTATGGGGCGAAGGTTGATATTGAAATAGCAACAGTGGGAACAACTGGTGCCGTTTAGTCAAGTTGAAAATTGGTTTTAATGAGTTTCCGCATGACGAGAATCTTGTGGAAGTTGAGAAAGAGAAGTGAACAAAGAGAACCAGCATTATATAAAGAAAATTAAAACTAAGGAGCAAAAATCTGTGATAAATGGTGCGGAACAATATGGTACTAATGCCAGCTGGACATATTTTTAATGTACCGATTTATTTTATTTTAAAATATTCTTATATAATTTAAATTGAGTATATAAATTACAATTAGCAATAACTGGATAAGAAAAGACGAGGTTAAATTTGTGTGGCGTTTATAGTGGATAAATGTGGGTTAAATATAAATTGATACTAATTAATAATAAAGATAAAAGAATATTTTAGGCTTCATGTTTTATAGTGTAAAATCATATTATTTTTACCTACTATATCCAAAACAAACTACAAAAAACATAGCTCCTAAATTAGTCTAAACGTTATCTTAAACACATTATGTTACAACATCGTTTAGTTACATTGTAACGTCGACAAAAGCTCATCCGACTAGGTTTATGGCTCGGCCGTAAACGGGGTTCGATTCCCGACGTCCAACAAAGCAATAAAAACACGATAAAGATTCTCTGCAAAAATCTATTTGGTGTTTATAGTTCGTCTTTACATAGAATATGCGATATATTGCTGTTTGTCTACATACCTTTTGTTTCACGGAATAAGAGATTCAGACGAATTTGATCCTTATTTTGAACAATAGTTTTGCAATAGCCTAGTGGACTGTGAAATCAAATGTCTTAAGCTCAATCCCAAGGATGACTAATTGTGTATTTTAACATCTTCAAATGATGAAGGAAAACATTGTAAGGAAAGATGCATGATTGAGAGATTTTCTCGATAGCGTGAGAAGTTTCCCAACCCGCACTAAGCTAACGTGGTGGACTGTCAGTAGCCTAATCCGTTTCAAATAATTATAGGAGATCCGTGCCCAACAGTGGGAGCAGTAAATGGGTTGATGATGATCATCAGAGAAATAATAAAAGAGTATTAAGCCTCTAGCTTATTGGCAACATAATTTCAAATCAATTTCTTAAAACTACTCAAACAGACGTACGAGGTAAATTTACAAAACATCCTAACAAACATTGTAAGTTAATTAAAAGCTTGTAAAAAGGAGCCTGACCTTGTATTAACATCGCATTTATATGCGTAAACACAACGTTAATTTGTTGGTTTCATCTATCGGAAAAGATCAAATTTTGTAAGGAAATGTTTCACCTAAAATTTTAATTCATTGAAAATTTTCAATAGTAGGTGAAATAACGTAGGCATAAGATTAATGGTCTAATTGTAGTGCACTAGTCTATTGTAAAATAATTATCCGATAGTATAGTAAGTAAATGGATATTGGTCAGTTTTCTAGACAGTCTTGTATCCAATCCATTAAAATTTTATCTTGTTGTTTAGAAGATAAACCCTTTAGTAAAAGATTCACAATATTTTTCAAAAAGACTGTGGTACCTTTCATATTGTACAAAGTCTTAGGACTAGTCACGTGTGGTTCAGATAAAGCGAGTTTAATATACCCCACAGTTTAACAAAAAAAAAATAAGGGAAAATCATGAGCAGTCACCAAAACTCATAAAAAGTACAAAAGAAATCAGATTTTTACGACCCCATAAAAAGTTTTTTATATAAAATATTGATTTCGAGGCAATTTGGACCGATGAAATAACTTTTTTACATTCAAATATTCTCTGAAGGTTTAATTACAGCTTTATCAAATTCCCGCTCTTATGTCGCGGCTTCGTCCAATTAATTAAAAACAAACAAACGTATCTACGTAGGTACGTACCTACTTCAATTTTCAAATTTCCTCGTGTAATGAGATGCTTTATTTTTCCCGGATGATATTAATTAATAACGAAGTATTAATTGAATATGGATTTATGAAAAATACGAGGAATTAAATGTTTCCGAGTAGGATATCTTCTAGTTTTTGAAAAAGGAATGTTTCTGATACGTTATCAGAGATATGAAGGTGCATTTTATACGTGAATTCATAATTTTCCAGGAAATTGCAGTCTGTAACCTATTTGCTGTACCAATTAATATTGAAAATTGAATACTAATTACCCTTGGAAGTAACTAGTGTTCCACTAGCCTAATCCTAGGTGGCACGAAGAAAATTCACATTGCAAGGTTATTTTTTTTTCCGTGCTCACTTTCAATTAGAGCTTTCAGACTATGGTTTTAACTCTTATATTTAACTACCTATCCAATAACATATTATGGAAAGTGAGAAGCGTAGCTGGCTGGGTAGATAATTAGATATTTCTACCGATGAATGACATTTCAGGCTTTTGCTCTGACATGCTCACGACAGTACTCAATCAAATTGTTTTGCCCCAGATCATTAGGTTCTAAATCAGTCTTCAATAAACCCAATTTCCATTAGTCAGCCTTCAACCAATAAAGTCATCAAAACTTTAATCAATATAACAATATATTTAATTAACAAGGATGAGTCTAGAAGCAATATCGCGATATTAGTTGTTACAGGAACAAGGCACAACTATTAATTGCGAGCAGCTGTAACTTTGCCCGGCCGATGTTGTAATTTACCTGTTTAGTTGCAACGAAGTGTTAGCCTCGATTATTAATAGTGGTTAGACAAGGCAGGAAAGGTAAAAGGTAGTTTTTTGTTTTTTAAATATATTTTTGCCTTGCCACTGTGCCATCACTGTGGAACCAGCTAACCGTTATGAGTAAGACTAAGAGAGCAAAGTCTTTTCTAAAAGGCCGACAAAGGTAGGAAAATGTTCACGGGCTGCGGTGATGACATCATTAAGTGAGCCTCCTGCCCGTTTGTCCCCTTATTAACGTTAAGAACTACTCGCTAATCCACGGCTATTAAATCCCTGCAACAACAAATGGTAAGAATGGAAAATATCAAGAGGTTAAAAAAATCTTAGAAAGACGACAGAAAGAAGCGGTGATTGCCTGAAATAAAGAAGAACAGTTGTACTAAAAAACGTCCTCTACTGTATACAAATGCTCTCATAAACTTCTACAATGCTTTTCTTTGACTTTTCCCGCGTCCAACAGGCGATCTTTATATTTCGTTAGATTTTCGATTTTTTTTAGGTAAAATTGTTCGATCGTTTTATAAACTTCAAATCGTAAATTAATCTCCATAGGTATTATTTTTCTTTCCGTTCATTTCCTTGCACTGATATTTAAGTAGTTCTGAATTCTTTTTACAGTTTCAAGCCCACTAGGTAATAATAAAAAAGTTTTACCCAAATATACATACAATGTTTAAACTACTGAACATTGTAAGTTAATTAAAACCTTGTAAAAAGAGTCGTCTATCCCTGTTTTAACGTCGCATTTATATGCATAAACAGTCGGTTAATAAATAACTGTGATTCCGGCAGTCTGTGTTAATTCACGAACCGATTAACAGTCTTGCTATTTTACTACTGGGTGCGGTTCATTTGGGAGATGAATGGTAGCTGAAGTTTTGATCGTCTACTGGTGTGGCCGATGGACTATGCAGTCAACGGTCTGAGATTCAATCCCAAGGTATGTATCACTGACTTTTTAAGGTACGTGCATTGTATATCTATATATATGTTTGGAGACTACTCTACCTTATATTAACTTCAAGGCCCTAGCAGTTGGTACCTTTGCGGTAGACCACTTTTCAACCTTATATAATTATAAGCATAAGGTTCAAAAGTGGTCTGGCAAAAAATTATGATCAGACATGGTCTACAGGTTTTCTAAAGGTGTGATGATAGCTGTCTGGAAACCATTAAATCAGATTACCTAGCAGTAAAATTAAAGTACCTAAGACAATGATTTATCTAGATATACGGTAGTGTATCCAGCGAAGATTGACAAAGAAAACTGTGACGTCATGAACCTATTTACTGTCTCTCCGCTGAGCACGGGTCTCCTCTCATTTTAACTTCTCTTATTTTAACTGAATTAGACTATAGTCTTCCACGATAGTCGAGTATGGATTGGCAGACTTCACACGCTATCGAGAAAATATTTCAGGTATGCCGATTTCCTCATGATTTTTTCTTTCAGGTTTTGAGCATGACTAGTCAAATGTTGCACAAGGCAGCCCGAAGTAAATCTTGTCGGAGGCCAAGATTTACTTCGGGTCGTTGAGCAAGCAAAGTTTGAGTATGTAATAATTACGCACGTAACTTCGATAAGGCAGTGCCATAGGATCGAACACAGCACTGATTCTTGACTGATCCCGATTGATCCAATGACCTTATTCCTATTCACCTGTGTAATATTCGACGTGATATTTTGACCTCCGCTCAACCGCCAGCGGGTGTATTATCCTAACCTAAATGTCAGTTCTATTTAGTTCCCAGTTTACCAACTAGGATCGTTCAAGTTTCATACATCGGGCCGCATAAAGTTGTACTTGTACGTAGTTTAAGTCCGGACTTTACCTTAAGCCTTGTTTACACGGATCTAGTGTTTTTGGAGAGTGCAAGTTTAATGTTCAATTACATATGTGTAATACATAGGGAGCAGTGATGTCTTAGTGATCATGGTACGGGTCAATAAATCCGAATTAAAACAATTCGGATTTTATTTTTATCATCACATTTTATTTTATTTTAGTGCGGGATACTACAACTTTCTCCTGTGTTGCGGGTGCGTTTTCACATACTCACGTGCATAGACGCCATAGAATTAGGGTTATTGAGCCAAGCACTATAGATTACAATTTAATAAGTTATGATACAAAATGAAGAGAAATAATTCAATATTACATGCTATCATCATTATTATATCCACTGTTAGCCGTCCACTGCTGGACCTAGGTCGATATCTGAATATTACATATTATTGCTAATTAAATAAAATAGCTAAATCATTACTAAACCTGTGTAAACGAGGCTTTAGTTCTTCGTAGGCCAACACTGACACCGGTGGAAGTTATTAACAGTATTATTGAGACAAATTTGAAGTCTCCGAGTCTGTAAGTTAGTTCTCTGGTTACTGTAGGTTTTTGGGTATTGTCGAAACACGATTAGGTGACCTTTGGAGTTGGAAGTAAGCTAGAAAGCTACTTTAGAAAGGAAAGAGAAATAGTTATTTTGTATGTGCTGTAATTGTAATTACAATGATATACAACTACTTTCAGATTTTAAGAAGATTTTTCTGCCAAAATTTCAATAAATATAACCAAATAATTTGGGTTTGGCTTGTGGTTTCAATTGCCTTTTTAAAAACTATACTGTGTGTAGGTAGATAAAATAAATAGTACACTAACTGGTCGATAGATTTGTTGACAAAACTGTGAGGTTTCGATATTTAAAGACTCGTTGTTCTGTCAATTCAATATATCCAATCTCTCTTGCTATGATTGTAGCGACATCTATCTCGCCACATAAGAACTACGGACTCAGCGCGATGACGCAAGTAATCCTACATCGCGCAAGTGACATTTGCACGCGAGATTGCATATATACAACCACCCAACATCAACCGTTGGGCAGTAGCCCGCCAGGCACAACACCACGCCAGGTCGGAGGATCCTCCTTTACCAGTGGAGGGATTACCACTTCCTTCCCTCCATACTGGTGACCCGGAGCTGAACATCAACGCAACCTTCGATGACCAGCAAGCTTCGCCTTCATCACTCCTCACAGCACTCTCCAGCGCATCACCCTGCCAGCCAGCAACCCTCCGGCTTCAACCCTGACCACACGCCTGTAGCGGACGCACATGCCTGGTCAGGACCTTCAGCCGGCATCAGCAACTTGGCATAGCACACTGCATTTCGGCCGGTCATCTAGCAGAGCCACTCTCTCCTGGTCGACGCAGCAGCCAGCCACTACGCATCACTGCACCACCTCGACTCACTGAGGAATTCGCAGCAACACAGTCCCGACTCACCGTGGACTCACCGCAACACAGTCCCGACTCACTGCGGACTACGCGGCAACCTGTTCCGACCCACTGGAACATCACACCTGGCACTGGCAACACGCAACCACCGCTGACTCTTCATCAGAAGAATATCGACCTCCGGTCTCGGAGGGGAGTGATGTAGCGACATCTATCTCGCCACATAAGAACTACGGACTCAGCGCGATGACGCAAGTAATCCTACATCGCGCAAGTGACATTTGCACGCGAGATTGCATATATACAACCACCCAACATCAACCGTTGGGCAGTTGCCCACCAGGCACAACTTCTCGCCTGGTCGGAGGATCCTCCTTTTCCAGTGGAGGGATTACCACCTCCTTCCCTCCATAATGATAATCTTTCTTCTTCCATCACATACATTTTTTATATGAAAATACCTCATTGGTCTAGTGGTCGTAAGTGTGATAACTGAGCAGGAGGTCGTGAGTTCGATTCCCAGGTTGAGCAGTGTTATTGGATTTTTCTATGAAATTCTCAGTAGCATGCCTGAGTTTGGTTTGGTTCCCGGTTGATGGCACGCCCCGTATTACATACGACTAAAACATACCTGTACAATGAGGGTTTACATTAGAACCTCTGCCTAATCCATCGGAGACGACGAGCGTGTTTGTTTGTTATGTTATATGTTAATTAAATATATACCCACACGACCGGCTTCATAGCTTGCTGTGTTCAAAAAAATGTTGCCAAATATAAAGGTCCTAAATAAACATAAGAATGTACGAGTAATACGTTTACAACATTTTCTGCTTCAATCATAAAAGCATCCTAAGGGTTATCGTTATAAGGTCTCTATTTTAATGTCACTTGCTTTTACATACCAACAACGTGTCGAGCAATTTGACGAAGTTTATTTAAAGGTCAAAATATTATGAATTGTTTGTAGTATGTAAAATTTAGTATTCTAAATTTTACATATAGATAAACATTTTAATAAATTTGCTTAACCTATTGGTTAAGCAAATTTATTAAAATGTTTATCTGACAACATGAAGAATTCGATAAAAAATAATATTGTGTATTATAATTTATTAATAACAATGTGTAATATTGTGTATTACCTATTTCGTTACATATTTTATCCAAAATTCTAAATACACAATAATTATGTCAAATTAAAGTCAAAATATAATTCATTCAAAGTAGGCCAAATTAAATTGGCTCTTTTTGAACGTCGACAATAAAGACAGCCCCCAATTTTTTGTTGTATGTTATGACTTAACATTTTTTTTTACAAATATTAACATTTGTAAATAATATAGCTGTTGATTGTTGAAAATTGACTCAAAACTAATTCAAATTGTACTATTATAAGCGTCGTACCACAACGTATGTTATTGGATGAAATGGATGTGAAGCATCACATGTTAAATAACGCTATCCTTCTCTTGATTGTAAGATAGAATTGCTAAAACATGTGGTTTGGCAGACAGTTTATTTACAGTGGTTGGGGCTCAGTAAATTATTAATGACGGCAATGTTAAAAGTAACCATTCAGCCTGGCTCTCGTTGAAAATTACTCGATATTTACATATTCGATAGGCGTAGCATCGAAATGAGTTCCTTAACGAGCGATTCAAAAATTGGACCCCAGCACGAGTGTTTAAAGTGAGATACACATTAGCACACAATTTATTCGGAGGCTTAATGAGGAGCTACGCTCCAATTACAACCCATTGCAAGGCATAAACGACCTTAATAAGTAATTTTATTGGATTACGAGAAGTAATTAAAAGTTTCAGTGTGTTTGATTTCTTGCGTATTTTACATGAACGATATACACGCTCGAGTAATCAAACTTTACTAGATAAATTTACTTTTGACTTAATTAGGTAAGGATGTTGATCCTTTTAGAATTATACGAGATTATTTTTTGTTAGTTGTATTTAGTATACGATCACGTAATTGATCTTAAATTATAAAGTGGCAAATTATAAAAAGCTGTGATAGTCTGTGCGTGCGTATAGTGGTGCGGCCAGTGTCTCGAGTCTAAGGGTAAGACAGACACCGCTGACTTTTAAACGCGCGTTTTTATCACTTTTGAAGGAAAACACCATGAGGATATTTGGGAAATTTTCGTAACGGCCTGTGCTAGCGTGATTTTTAGGAACTAGGTTTTTCTGTTAGTAGTTACCGACATTTCATGGTTTGTTCTTGTTTAAGGTTCCAAACATTTTGATGTTACAATCTGTGTCCAACAATGTATATCAACTTCTTTTTTTAGTAACAGACTTTCCTTCCTGTGACGTCATACACTTGAAACCTCTTACTACATACTTCTGATATCTCTCATTATTTATTTTTCACGTTCTATCATCACAAATTGTCTACATTCATTTCGTCTTTCTAATTGTATACGTAATCTTTTATGTCTTTTTTAGGACTCAAATACCCAATGGTCTGTCAATATTTTAAGCATTCAAAGGTTATATGTTTACGTATCCCTGCGGTGATAAACTGTCCATATAAAAACTGTCGGTTCACCACAAAATTTAACTGAAGTTTTAATAAATTCGTATCAGCTCACTGGCGCGCGAGCAAATAACAGAAATGTACACATTTCATTTTTTCGATTCGATTTTGCTTGGTATAAAAATAGTCAACCTTTTTGTTTTAGTTCGAAAATATTGGAAATTGCTAAAAACCTATGGAAATTTCATTATTTAAAAACGCTGTTATGAAATTATAATGGAATTAGACATTCACGTCATAAACGTCTTCCAAATCAAATTACCTACTAATAATAACTATTTAATTATCTTAATGTTTATTATTTAATCGCTGTTTTATCTCATTTCATAATGTGGTTTCCTTTAATTAAAAAAGTACAATGTCTATGTCAATTATGTAAAATTAAAATAGCATATAAGGTGTATTTTTTGTTGGAGATCCAAAATAAAATAAAAAATAAAACTAAAATAGTTAATACCAGTATAAAAAATATATTAATATAATAATTAATTGACTCTTGGGAGTTATTTCCTTATCTACATCAACATAGATTCAAAATGCTTAGGCAGCTAAACATCTCCCAAGCCTCTTCCCAAATATAGGCTGAGTTTTCAGTTTTTACACGAAGTGACTACCATCTGACGACTGCAACTCATAATCGAGTAATACCTATTGATATCCGATGGATTAACTTGTAGTTTTCTGACTATCACAATCGATTAGCATAATTATGTGTTCTTAAAATAACCGGGGCCTTTACGTGACGCTCTCCCAAGCACGGGGATGTCTCGATGAGTTAAGAACGGTCACCCATCCATAAACTGACCTCAATTGGTGCAGCTTAACCTTACACATCAATAGTCAGACTTTGCCACAGACCCCCTTTGCCAGCTAAACCCTGATAAATAGGATAATACTACTCCATCAGCTTTAAAACAATATTATTCTGACTTAAAAACACTGCAGCAGTCCGCGAGAAATCCGGATTACATAGAAAATCTATCCAATATTTAGTAAGGCGTGTATTAGCCAGATTTAACCAGTTTATCATAGCAAGCAACGCCCGGATATTTTGTTGTTCCCCCGGTTTTGACTGCATAATGGAACGGATTTCAATATTTTAATATTTATAAGCAATTCGTTTGTTATTGGGATGCTTGCTATTTTTTTAAAAGAACCACCGTTTTTTTTGTTCAAGTTATTTTTTTAAGAAAAATCTGCGGATCTCACGCCATTATTTGCATTTGAATTATTTTTGGGGCGGCATCATAAAAGGGATATTATCCTGGAAATAAACAATGCCGGTGGGGATGTTGTACTTTGACGTGGTTATGGGAGAAGAAAAGCCTGTTATTGATCAAACGCTGGGCGCGAGATTCTTCTTAGTACTTGCGGTGTCGGTTAGGCTATAACTAGTATATGTAGTCTACTACACACTGATCTGGTGAGGGTTGGAAAATTATTAGAAAAAATACAATAATTATGTAAGAACTGACCACTAACTAGGTACACTGTTTAGGACATCTAATGATGTTTTCCAATTACATATTTTTTACATTTCCTATTTTTTTCCTATCTATTAAAGGTTAAGAATTATGTTTTCCTTCAATATATAAGCGGGTGATGTATTCATTATTATCATGTGCGTTGTCTAAGATTTAAACCTGAGAACTAGTACTTGATAGTCTATAGCCATATCAATAGGCCACTACATCTTCCTTATAGATATAATCCTTCACAGAAGCAAATTCAAGCGGATTAATTAATTCCTCCAAGCAAATTTTACGGAGCAAGTAATTCCGTATCCATTTCAATACACTTAACAATATTTGCAATAACATTGTAAACATGACGACACAAATCATGTTTAGAGTTGCCCTCTACTGCGTAATAGGCTTAATTTACTCATGTTGTATAATTTATAGTCCCGGTTGTGTAATATCTCAGTTGATGACTGATACCACCATGCGAGGGAGGTTACGACCGGCAACATGCTTACGTTACGTTGCATGGATTCCAGGGGATGCGTTTGTAATAGCAAGGATGAATTATTCTTGTACTTTGACAATGATCTGGTTGTTTTGCTTGAAAAAGTGGATATTTTATTAATTATGGTATAATTTAAGTTAAGTATCAAAAAGATAACCAAGTATTTTTTTTAGATTGTCTTATATCTACTAGTAGCTAAAGTTCGCGAAACACGGCTGCGCCACATACGTGTGTAGTATAAATATGACATAGTATACAAATTGTTCTTGATGCTTAGCGTGCACCTTCCATGCGCAGATGTAGGATCCACTTGAAGGTATTTGTAAACCTACAATTCACGAGTACGTTATGTCCCATGTAAATGGGGATGAACATATTGCCTAGTTACTGAGCTAAAAATGAGAAATTACTTAAAAAAATGTGTCAACTTGACCTTATACAATAGGTTATACATGTACATGTAATTATAATTTCACCACGTTACTAAACTTAATGTATGTATATTGCCAAAACATGCAAGCCCAGCATTGATATAACATAACCTAAGTATATTTCCCCGGACTTTAATGGAGACGCAACCTATTCAGCTTCGAACTGTGCGTATGTAATTGAACGAAGCCTTTGTTTGAACGAATTTGTGTTAATTAAAGACCAACCTTGTTTATACAAACACTGAATGGTTACTTCAGTATGTGATTAGTCGAGGTTTTGGGTTCCAATTCAGTTCTGACACTATTGAGTAACTGTTAATGTTTGGTTAGTTCAGTTGGGATAACTTTAATAGTTCTCTGATGTGGGTCTTCAGACGTCATACATGAAGCCTTAATTGTTTTGTTTACATTAATATACAATTTGAAGCAGCCTCGCCAAACATATTGCTGTCTCTTTCACTTTTAAGGCGATAGTTAGTGATAGCTTTATATTTGAGAGCTACTTTTATTTGAGTTGCGTGCACTTACGCGAATTTTATTAACAATTATTTTCTTACTCCTCCGATTTAATTTCATGATTAATTTCGGTGCGGGTTCCAAGACAGTTAAAATCATTCCCCTGGGATATGTCGGGCTTCATTGTCTCGCCGATATTTTGGATGGTTTATCCTGGCTAACAGGAGTTGCAGTAGTAGGGACTTAGGGTGGTGGGCACGTGCCAAAAAAAAGATACAAGTCATATAAATACTTTAACCCTTAATTCGACGCCGTGCAGTATACTTCCCGTTGGATGAAAAAAAAGGCAAAAGAAAAAATGACCGTATATTCCGCGCTTTACGTGATATAATGCACCCTGAACTATGAACCTATGTTGTCAAAAATCAGCAACGCGTGTACATCGACGGGACACGAGCAGTTACCGACGAGATGGCGGGAAGGAGTGACACGCTATGCGGGCTTTCGGTAAGTTGTGTGTTATTCGTTAGATTACGGCTTATTTCCTTGTAATATCACTGAAAACTAAAGATGACTTACCTGGAAAGCTACTCATAATGTTTTGATTGCTTTACTAAGATTTATTTAGCTTTTATGATACCCGCAACTTGTATGTCCAGTATTCTTCCCCTTGCCAAATTAGTAGAAAACTAAATACAAAATCATATGTCCAGTATACTTCCCCTTGCCGTAATATTAGAAATTTAAATCCGCAGATAAAACGTATGAGAATTTAGTAATTTTGTTTTTCAGAGCTTGAAGTCTTGAGGACATCGTTTAGTTGCATTGGAGCCGCCTGAAAATGGATGTAGGTAGTGATTCTGAGACCGAAAGTAAAGAAGAAATTACAGTTACTATGAACAGCAACCCTTAGGTTCTATAACCTAAGAGTTATCCTCCTCATCCAGCCCTTCCATTAATTCAGACGCAGCGCTTGAATATATTAGACAGTTCTGAACAAAAAGACAATATTTCAATCGACGGAAACGAGGCTAACGTAGATGCAGACCTTCATACAGAGGATCGTCCTAGCGTTAGTGGCAGTGGAATTAACTCTGTGTTAGAAGTCAAAGGCAATTTGGACCTTAAGCGACCTCCATTGGCTCGTGTTATTAAAACAACGTGCTACCGCCGACTGGTGAAGTCAAATAATGCTTTACCAAGTTTGGCTTCATTATTGTCGTTTCCATCATCAAATGCTTCGTCTATGGCTAGTCCACCAACACCAAGAATAACCAGACGTATGAAGAAACTACCAACACGACCTTTGCTAAATGCCCGGGCAAAATATAAGAGGAAAACACTTATTTTGAGCAATAAATGAAAAACAAACTCAATTTGTATGAAATGTCTATTTAGGTAGTATTGTGTCTACAGGGCTTACATTCAGTTCAGTCAAATGACTTCGTCTTTGAGTTACTGAGTAAACTAACTAACTATGAGACAAATTTTCTATAATATAATGTACATATTATTACGGAATCACTTGTTTATTTTATCTCTTTGACAATGTGAAATATACTGGACATGTTTGGAATGAATCAGTTTCTTATGAACTTGACAATGTCCAGTATAATGGACGTAGGTTTTTCAGGAAACTGAAATCGGTATATTTTTTCCGGTATTTTTTCTAGGGTCCCTTATAAGCTAAGAACCAAAATCTGTAACGTTTGTACAAATTAAATTAAGAAAAAATCCCGTCGAATTAAGGGTTAAATTTGTTCTATTCAAAGAATTTTTTTTTAATCAATGTTGAGAAAGCCACATCTATTAATTTACTATTATCAAAACAAATGTCTTTAAATGTAACATTAAACAAGGTAAAAAAACACACACCAAGGAGTGATAGGATTTTAAAAACATTAGCCACAGGTGTTAGTTTAGTTCTAAGGAAACTTAGAACCCTTCGCAAGTCCGTAAACATTTGCTCTCGAAGAAAAATAAGGCGCAGAAATGTAAAAAGTTTTCAAGTAAAAAACTACTGGACATTTATTTGTCGACTGTATTATTTATTGTGATAGTTTCTTGTTTGGGCTGTGTTAGTATTGAGTATACGTTCGGTAATATTGTTGTCGACTGAACGGCAAAATATTTCTTACAGTTTAAATCTTTCTTCGCCCAATCTCTGTGGTTGGATGGTAGTCTTATGAGATTATCTGCATAGCCCAGTTAATATAATAATAGTAATAATTGATTAGTTCAATAAAGAGAGTTGCAAAACTTTGGTCAAAAGTGACAGTCACTTAAACTAGGTAAACCTGTGCTTTAAGTAACACTATTACGGCGCGTTTGATCATAGGAACCAGTTTATTTATACAAGCTATCACAACCTATATTTCTTTTTAATAATTTACTTTAACAAATTTGGACAATTTAGTTATGGCATTACATCGTATTTCAAACCACAACGTTTTCTTATCACATTATCCCTCGAACTATCATTCGAAGTTACATCAAGCATACTTTTTAAGGAACAAAGTAAAAAATAAACTAAAATATTTAAATTAGCCTGTTTTGTATCATAATATCTTCGTTCTATCCAGAATGATAGCGGACCACTGGCCACAGCTTACAATGTTTTATGAATATTTTTCCGCGAAACTGTCGGCAGTGTCAGTTTGGTCGAGATCCGCACCAGACTATCATGTTTCTGACAGTAGCTACACTAGCTACACTGCATTGTGTAGCGCCGAATTTTTGCGAAGCATATCTTTTTTGTTTTAATTTAGTGAAGTGTAGGTGCAAAGAGGCGTATATCTGGTTGAAACTCTACGCTTACATTTCTGCGGTTAGATGTGTTGAAAGGTAAATTATGTAAACTTCATCATCAATCCATTTGACGATCCAATTAGATCAGCGCGCAGCGGTATTAAAGGCTGCCTTCTGTACTAAGACTTACGGTTTATTTTCCAGTAGGGGCATAATTATGTTTGTGTGACGACCATGGATATTTGTACCTAAGTCATGGTTTTTCTATGTATAATGGTTTTTACAAAAAAAATATGTAGAATATCAACCAACTAAAATCTGTAACACAAGCCTCGTTGCTTAGCTTAGAACTACTTAGAACTGTGTCATAATGGCTGCATATATTTATTTATTTTAATTATTGTTCCACTGCTGGGCCCAGATCTCCTCTCATTTGAGAAGGATTAGGCAACAGCCCAAAACGGTTCCCCAGTGCAGTGTTGGTAGTTTTCACTCGTCATCGAGAAATTCTCTCAGGCATGCTGGTTTTCTCACGATGTTTTCCTTTATCGTTTGGGCATGATAAATACACTCGTTATTTCGAAAAGTCAGTAGTGTGTTGCCTTGAGGTCGAATTATAAGCCTTTGACTTCACAGTCCACTGTTCCCGCCTCGAGGCTATCACAACCTTTAACCTTTCTGTAATACAGGTCTGGCTTAATATTTGCTATCCCTTCATCTTTAATAGTAGCTACAAAAATTTACTCTAGCAAAAAAGCTACCAAGCCCACGCAAATACCGAGGCAATTAAATGAAGAATCTTACTTTTCTTTGAAACTTAAAGTATCTCGAAGTTCATTAAAACGCAGTAGTTCCTTCCACACGGACTCCTTTGTCATTAAATAAAAACTAATAAGAGTTATGGTCGTGAAAAAGTTTCTACTTGGTTTCTTATTCTTAATGGCCAGCTATACTTTTGTGAGTCCAGTTTTTAATGAACTTTGGTTTTTATGAACAGTAATTGTAAATTAAGTCTGTGGTTGCAACACATGACACTTAGGGATAAAGTGTTCAGCGAGGAGATTGGTAATCATTAGCTTGTTTTTAAAAGGGAGAAATGCCAAAATGATTTAAGAAAAAATATCATAGTTACACCCTTTTTTATATTTTAATTAGAATATATGAGAACGTACGTGCCAGAACGGCCTATAATTTCCGGACATTATTTATTTTCAGTTGCTTATAAAAGAGGTAGGCTACTTTGGCACTCATAGCTTCATTTAAAATAACTAAAAAAAAATAACGCACATTCTCGACTTCGAAAAATAAGAGATACCTTGGGTACGAAGACAAAAACTGTAATTTGGTAGTCTATTGTCAGGTCACTAAACTATTATTGCATATACATACTGACTCTAGTACCTAGGTAACTAAAAATAGTACATTTTAAGTCTTGAAGGAAATTAAAATGTTTAAACAAAGCATGTCTAAAATACACAAACAAAGAAATGTTGGTGTTTTTTAATTATGACTTCCCAACACCCACTTTTCCAGCTGACTTAATTTACTGGGGAAGGTTTTCAGAAAGTTGCTTGTAAAGAGACGCCTTTGATTTTGTCTTTAACCTCGGTTGGATTAGATAATTAGTGTTAATAGGATAAAATGGAAATTGAAGCCGATTTAGGAGTTGATTAAAATATTTTTCATACCGCGTTTCAATGTTGTGTGTAAAGTTTTTAATTATGAAAATGCAGTTTACTAAAATCATGAGACATAGAAATATTTCGAAGATTTTCAGTTTAGAAGTGACAGAAGAAGTATTTTGAATCTTTTAAGTTTAGGTAACACTAGATTCTATTAATTCAGCACCCAATATGTTTCGACATATACATATTATATTTACTACAATTGAAAAGCTATAAATATTAATATTCGGAAATTAATCACTCATATTTTTTATGAAATATAATAAGTGAAGTTGACAGTGATTTTCCGTACTTTTTTCATCATTATCATCAGCCTATATTCGTCCACTGCTGGACGTAGGCCTCCCCTAGTGAACGCCACAGAGCTCGATCTTTGGCTCTTTTCCTCCAGTCACTGCCAGCTATCTTGCGCAAGTCGTCGCTCCACCTGGCCGTCCTACACTACGTTTGCCGAGACGCGGTCTCCACTCAAGAACTCGTTTGCTCCAACGGTTGTCGGTTCTCCGAGAGATGTGACCGGCCCATTGCCGTACTTTTTAACCGACTTCAAAAAGGAGGACCTTCTTAGTCATCAATTCGACTGTATTTTTTTTTGTAATATTTTATTTAACTTGCACTGTTCAAAATTTGCAAACCATTTTTTGACCACTTATTGGTATTCGATTGAGCTGAAATTTGGCATACATGTTTAGTGATAGTGACGATGTAATATGCAATAATTATACTCAATATTGTAATAATTTCAATATGGCCGCCGCTACAAGATGGCGGATTACATTTACCTTCAGCCCCTCAATATGGGTATCAAATAAAAGGGCTTCAATAGTGGAAAATAATAAAGCTAGTAACATCACACTTAATTTAATTAAGAATATAAAGCAAAAAATTAAATAAACATTATTTATTTTAAAAAACAAGTTTATATTTTGAGTAAATTCCAGTTTTGTTACCTTCAAATACGATATTATATTAAAATTATACGAATAAAGCCTAATATAATGAAACAACATTTAACTTACTTTCTCAGTCAACCACGTAAATTATAATAACCATAGTCAACCGCAGCACATTTTATCTAAACACCTGTAACTATTAATAAACAATACAATCGCGGAGTAATCCATTACCGCGCGCATCTATTGTGGACGCAATACAATGCGTTCACTGCACTGTGACACGGCGGCGCGGTGACGCCAGCGGGTAATGTAGCGTGAATTAAGGCAAAACCCCAGAGATGGAGTTGAAACTGTTATATGTGCGTATTCTCTGTACATTTTGACAGTTGAACACATAATTTTGTTGCCCCAAACATCAGTGTATATGATGCTTGAGCACATCCTTCCATTTATGCATAACCAGCAGAATTATATTGAAGCATAAACTCACATTATTGCTGTTTTAAACGGCAATCATTTTGATCACAGCCGCGAATGCGGAAAAGAAACTAGAGGTCTCAATGCTATACTGCCTAAGCTCAGCAGCTTTCCAATGTGCACATTGTGACTAACGACTTAATTCTCGACCTATGCGACGTAAGTGCATGCCGAAACAGCACCACGGAAATTTAGAATTTCGTGAAGTCATGTAATCAAGGTTGACCATCAATAATAATAATCAATAGGCTGGGAACATACACCGACGAGATTCTAAAAAAACACCAGGAGCGTAGTAAATCAAAGGGGCCAGTGCCTAGAGGCATTTTGTAGTTAGGTTAAGTAGAACTCCTTTTTTCATACTTGTATATACCATATACGCATGGCAAATACATGGCAAATGCATGGCAAATAAACTAACGGCTCGCCTGATGATAAGCGGTCATCGCAGCCTATGGATGCTTGCAACACCAGAGGTGGTGTTAACGCGTTAAAGACCCTGTAAAAACCGTTTTAGGTTTTTTTTTAATAGGGGAGTTACTACACTGATAACAAACAGAATTCCCAACCCACGTGCAGGCTTATTTGCCATATCGCCCTTGCTTCGACACTCCAAACATTTCATGCAATATTCATGAATGATGCGTCCAGGTGTACCATTACTTCCTGTGGTTTTGAATGTTTTGTACTGATGTTGTGCCACATGTGGACTGGATTTAGAAGCTGGGAGTCACTAGATTTGCGGACGGTATTGTGGTGAAGTGATGGCGTATTGATCCATTGTACAAGTGGATAAGTTTATTTTAGTAGGTATTATTACGAATGGTTTCCATTAGATTTGTTTTTTATAGTATCATTAAACTATCCACCTAGCTATACCCGTGCTAAACATTTTTACCGTAAAAGTCAAACGATTTTAAAATGAGAGAAGAAAATGAAAGTAAAATTCTTTGTAACAAATACAAAAAAGATATCACAAAGAATACTAAAAAATCTATGTTCGGCTATTTTAACGTCTGCACTTTAAATAGACCACTATTCTCTGAGTTTGTTTCGGCAACTCTTCTCAGAGGCCGTCAGTTAGGAAATGCTGATGACATCTAGATCCTAAAAATTCTATTTGACTTGTAAAAGTGTCAAATCAAATCAAATCAAATCATTTATTGCAAACAAAGTGTACATATAGATATTATTATATAGTAAGGTACTTAAGACTTAGTGCCTTTGTCAGACATTGCAATTATATGGCTAGAAACATTTAATTATAATATTTTCATTAAATTATTATTATTGTTAAAACATTCAATTATACATATATTAGGAATTATTATTGTCTTCAAAAATATATTTACATTAATAAATATCATTTATATATACATACACTCACGCCTATTTCCCACGTGGGTAGGCAGAAACTACAGAATGCCACGCGCTCATTTAATGATTTTCTAATCTAAATTTGGTATGGAGATAGTTTGACTCCCATCAGGAAAGGATAAAGGATAGTTTTTATCCTGGAAATCATTCTTTAAGGGAAAATGGGGATAGATTTTTTTAAGCAGGCGAAGTCACGGCCAGAAAGTAATGAATATAGCCATGCCAATAAACTGGAAATATATTCAAAGCCAACTATATTATTAGTATGGCTCATTGTAGTTTGCATAATATAGACTCTATTGTCGTACGGTTCTGACCAATCAATGCGTGCATTACCAAATTGGCTGCACAAAGTCTGAAATGGCGCTTGAATGCGAACATACTCATCAACTCGAATGCAGTGGGTAACAGTAAACAAGGCTTTCGGAATGCAGATTGCTTGAGGTTTCATTGATCTAGGCAAAGTATGACTGCTGAGCGAAAGGTTTTTGATTCGATACCTTGGTCGAATTAAGTGTTATCGGATTCTTCTGTAAATTTCTCAGTAACAGCTCGGAGTTTGGATTTTTTACAGGTAATAGGAGAAAAAATTATAATAAAAATACCCTTGTCTATCTTTTCTGGGAATAGGTATGATGCTACTTGATGATGTGGCTTCAAGTTCTATTCGAGGTCTCCAATGTGAGAATAATGTTAATAATAAACGGGAACGGCTTTAATTAAAACACAAAAAAGTGGAACTGTTGCTAATAGTGCTGGTGTTAGGCAATCCCCTAGCCGGAGGCATAACCGTTTGCATTCCCAACTGAGGCAGTACACACGAGGAGTATTTCTGCAATCGAAAAAAGAGAGAATGCTGTTCTTAATGTACTTAAACAGTTGAAAAGATAAACAAAAGAGAGTTTCAAGAAGGCTTTGCAAATTATATTTTATATTGCCATCTGTTATAGTCCATATTCGTTTGTATCATAATTTATATCACCTCATTGACTATGACCTTTTGCTTGTTGTTTTGTTAAATTATTATAGGTACAAATGTGTATATTAGGGATGAGAAGCGACTGGAAATATTTTATCGAGTATCGATATTAATGAAAAATTTTAAGCAGCCTTAAAAGCTTAAATTTGAATTAAACTAGTGTAAATAGAAATAACGCCTAATTGTACCAACAGACACTAATGTTAATGAATTAAATAAATCTGTTAATGTATTGCATAATTATGGTGGTCTCTGGCGTGAGCTTTTAAAAGAATGAACCCGATTCGTTAAAATTTAAATATAACGTGTTTAGTCGAAGTAGTAATTACTATTGGCCATTTAGGACAAACCTGTACTGCAATAATTTATGTTTTAAAGATAATTTATGGAGTTTGCTGACGGATTCTTCGCCATAAGGTCAACTTTTTTGAAAAATAAAATAAATCTTTTAATTTAAACATTCATCAAAGACCAAATAAATGAATAAAACTTATATAAGATTAATTTATTTAGAGTGCTCATAACTATTTGACATTATTTTTGCAAAAAAAAATCCTTAACAGCTTCAAGTTATTACATACACTCAGGCACTACGAGCCTAATAATTCTCACGAAAAGACTTCTACCAAGAGCAAGAAAGTTCTTTACAAAACTTTTGCATCATATTCCAGAGAAATGTATCTAATATTTCTTCTCAAACTAAAATTATCTGCAACGGTACGTGACACTGGTGTGTTACAAGTTTTTGAATATGAAAACATGTGACTTCAAACATGCATCACAAATATTTGGAACATAAACGAGAATATAATAATCTTGTGAAATATAAAGACTTGTTAAGCGCAGCTTCTATGGCTTTTGGTTGGCTTCTGTGGAAAGAAACCTGATAGAGGCTAGTGTTTTTACGATGAGCATATTTGTACCTAATCATGGATATTTTTACGTATGTTGTTGCTCATAGCTTTCTTCCCCATTAAAATAATAATCTTTTAAAATCTACTTACAATTTCGATGAATCTTGGCCAATGTATCCAATCTATAAACGACTAACATGCAACATTTGAGCTTCATGGGTCAAATAGTAATATAATACTTCCATACTATTATTATAAATGCAAAACTGTGTATGTCTGTCTTTCTGCCTATCCGTCTGTCACTTACCATCAGGTGAGCCGTGGGTTTGATTGCCACCCTAGTAGTATAAAAAACCTTATTCTTGTACAGTCGCCAGCAAACTTTGACAAGAAAAAATTTGACAGTTTTGAATAGGTTATTCAAAACTGTCAAATTTTCCCAACTGAACATGAACCTTATTTGTTTGTCATTAAGTTAAAATGAAAATCTATCAAAAAAAATTGACAGATTGTGGTCACTTAATGTGCTGGCTACCTTACTCCTCCAGAGAAAAGCAGCGGAATCTACCCGCCATGAAAATAATAATGACCAGTGAATCATCATAATATATTAAACAACACTTTTGCAACTGAACAATTCTACCACACACTCGAAAACATCGAAACACGCTTACCGCAGCGATTAAAACAAACGAACATCGACACAACTCCATTAGTCAGTTGACTAAATTACTCGATTTGTAATCGAGCATCGTAGTCGCATCACTATGGGAGTTTTAAACGAGTTAGTACAAAGTTGGCCACTCAAAGAGGAAATTAACGGGAATACCCTGATCGTAAATTGGCATTCGCGAGATATATTTTGCTGTTTCGGGATTAGGTACAAAGATTGATTCGCGTGAATCAGGTTAATGTTCGCTCGGTTATGAATGTTTCCAACCAAAGTTCACGTTGTACGAGGTTAAAGGGCCCTGTTTTTTGTGCTTACACGGTATTTTATGAGTGTTCATAAAATTTGTATTCGTAAGTGTAGGTATTGTGTTGTATTTATTTGAATTGACTTCTGATATAGGATGCAATTCGGTTTTATAATGCCCGAATATGTAAATTGCTTCATCTAGTATAAACTACCAGGTTTATGTCAATATTGAATAAATTATAATCAAAATTACGATTGATTTAAGTAATGTGTGAATAAGCTTTCAGAATTTCCCTATAATCAATCAATGTTAAAACTTTTCCAAAATCGATTACATTAATGTCAAATCAGACTGACTAGTACCTGAGGTACTGTGCCATCACTAACCTAGTCGGAAAGTCGGCTAGCTATATGCCAAAATCTTGCATATATATTCTCTGTCCCGACTCGAAAGACCATCTAATCAGTATGTGCGGGCTACCGCATGAGTTATGGCCACGCCCCGGGCTTGCATCTGCACACATCATAAATTCGCTTCACTCGATGCTCGCTCGATTTCCGAATACCGATGAGTCACATACGGCAGCTCGATGCAGATTTAGATCGGATATTCGATGTGTTTCATAAGTAAAATGGTCAAGTGCGTCCTTTTGTTTCTCAGGTATTATTGTTCGCAGCCGCAATTGTGGGTTTGGATATTCGGGGTTAAATTGATTGCGTTGCAGATAATTATGCGATATTGCTTTGAGTATATCATGATCGCCATGATTATACTGAATATAAGCACGTGGTAAGTCTTCGGTGCCATTGAAATACATGTATTTATGTACCCACGTAAGGTACCGCGTTTGAATGTTATAAAAATTTTTGACAGTAGTGTAGATCAAATTGCTCAAGGAAGAAATAACAATTACAAACGAAAATTAAATACCCCTTCAGGTTCAGGGGATTTACAATTAATTAAATATAATAATATTATAATCATAGAAGTGTAGTATTAAATACGATGATAACTAAGATACTTGGCAGTGCAGCCGCAGCAGTATATATCAACTGTTTTACTATTAATATTATTAAAATACATAAATACTTGTTTTGAGATATTTAGTCCTGTTTCATTGGTTGAAAAAAAAGTAGAAGTTGATACCATATACGGTCGATTATTTTCTTCACATAAAATGTTTTGAAGTACATCTTCCAAGTACGAATGAGGCCTATTGAATCTTTCTAAGTCTATAAGATCTGTGCCCGACGAGTGGAAAGGCACTTCTCCGTCCAAAGCAAGCGTATTATCGCTTGGGGGTCCATTCTCAAAGCGGAGCTTCTTATTCTGAAGATTGAGTTCAAAAGATGAATACTACCCGACACTCTTAGCTTTTTATTCATTGAAACTAAAAAGTTTTCATCGACATTTTTCGAAAAACCAGGAACTTTATGGTATGGCACAACACATACTAAGTTTTACTTCACATTTGTTAAACAAATATCTATTAATAATTCCAGAGAAATTTTTCAAAAAATATTATTTATACGCAAAAGGATTTCCTTTATTAATGGCTGAGCATGTATTGTCTACATTAGGCTACCATTGCTGTTCTGCGCTGGTGGGATACTATAATTTAAAAATACATTTAGTACCTAACTATCTACCTGCCGGGGTTTTTACGGAGTCGGCAACGCGTGAGCGACGTCTCTGGTGTTGCGTACGTCCGTAAGCATAGCCGCTTACTATCAGGCGGGCCGTAAGCAAGACCGTAATTATATTGTATATCTAGTCCAGCGGTAGTTAACACTACCTTCTGTGCTTAGGGTCCCGGGTTCGAATCCCGGTAGGGACAAATGTTTGTGTGATGAGCATAAACATTTGTATCCGAGTCATGGATGTATATGTATGTATTTACAAAAAAAGTATATTTATGTAGTATATCAACCGACTAGTATCCGTAACACAAGCCTCGTTGCTTAGCTCGGAACTAGATGGCGCTGTGTCATAATGTCCAGGAATATTTATTTATTGTAATTCATAATAATAAATATATTACAAAATGAGCACTTATTTATTAAGCATTAAAACAAATAGGTACTTATTAAAATTTGTATATAAACAATGCTCATCATTAAAATTGTAAGATAAAAGTTTAATTTAAATATATTTTAGTGTAAAAAAAATAAAAACAAGCCGAATTTAAAAAAGCCAATTATAAATACTCAAATAACAATACCCAGATTGAAAAAATTTTAAAACATCCCTAATTTATTTTAATTTATTTAGCAATTATTTATATAAACAAGTTTGCAATTTCGAGTGAATACTGAGTATACAAAAAACCGTTAAGAAACTGCAAACTAATTTAGTCTAATGATGCCTCTGAAAAACTAAAAGTTAGAGCTCAAAAATGTTAGGCTGCTTTCGAAATAAATGCTTTACAAAAAAAATTGCATCGTATTTTCTCGGTGTTTGGCTTGGCTCTATTTAGAATATGTAAATTAGCTATGATACTTGGTGAAATAAGTTATGTACTAATTATATATTATATTATTGGCCAGTTGTCTTTAGTTATGTTCATTATGTATTTATATACCACTGATCATGAAATAAAACTACTTTTAGGTAGGCAGAAACTACAGAATGCCATGCGCTACGGTCCCTGCATACCACTTTTGCTTCGTCCACATTCATACATCTCGTCATGCACGCGCGCCGGTTACGAGTACTGTACCTGACCTTTTTGAAGGAGTTCACCAATTTTTTACCGATTTATCCTGGGGTCTTGGTATTATTATGGGCAGATAGTCTACCCGTGACTATGGATGCTGTAGAGGATCCAAGATGTGTGTCTTAAACAAGGTAATATCAATATACCGCAATAACATCATCAAAAAGTAATTTTATTTCACATCATAATTATGTTAGCCATGACAGACCTTTTAAAATTAAAGAAGGAAAAAAGACTTCTTGGTCGTTCTAATTATGAAATATTCAGAAAAGTGATTTGAGAACCTCCTTGGTACATAATAATTAAAAAGGATGAACCTTGAAGCAAACCTCTTTTCGTTTCCTTGAACCTTATTTTTTGGTAAAAGTAAAGCTAAAGTCAATATTTATTACCCAATCAACATTTTCAATAACAGTAACATATTTTTATATTTTGGTTTTTACTTAACATCAAGGCTGCAACAGAATTTTACATAAATAAGAGCCTTCCGCTCGTTTCGCAGTAGGCTGATTATTGCAAACACACAGTCTTACCCTCTAGGTAAATTTTTTATTAAATAAGAATGCGTGGTGGACTAAAGCCTAATCTCTCTCAAATGAGAGGGGACCCAGCTGTAAATCGAACACAAGCCCCGTGTTGAGCAGTCGTGCTTGCAATCAAAGAGATAGTACTGTAAATGATAATGCGGCAGCTAGTATGAAATTAAATGGATTAAGTTCATTTCAACGAACATCAACGGCAATTTAATCGTAATAGTTGCATCTATACTTATATACCGATTCTCCGCTCCGAAAACGCTTGAAAAAAAATTATTTAAAAAAAAATACTACCGGTCGGGGTGTTTCTGAATTTGAATTTGTTAATGCACTTGCTATGAAAAGTAAAAAAAAAACAATCATCATAATTATTAGGAAAGTATAGGTTAAATTCAACTCCAATAAAAATGTAAAAATATTTCACAGTCCACCAGTCAGATTAGTAACTTAAAAAAAACAACAGAGCAATATTATTATCCGTTCGGAGTGTCTGTAAATCACCAGCGCAAAGGCTTAAATTTGACTCTTTACGACAACATCGGAGCTATAAGAATGTTATATAAAAATTCTTGTACGACAAAATTGCTATGAGTCCACGTAAATTTTTTACAACACCATTTTGATACCTCGCGAGTAGGCACTTAATAAAAATTCAACGACGTTGGACCAATCGCAGCCTGTTATTTGTCTGACAGTGGCGCGCTCTACAGTGTTTTGAATATTAAAACGCCTTGGTGAATCTAGCTTCGCGTAATAAGCACCAAGTTGCTACTAATATGAAGGATTTTGCGTGTTAATAAATAATAGTATTTATTTTATTTACAGGCTAATATTATCTGTATGTGTGGTATTTTTTTAACGATATATGACTAAATATTCCCCGTTCTTTATTTTTTCTTTCTTTCGTAAGTTGTCTAGAGGTAAAATGGAAAGCTAAATTTCTTAAAAATCTTTGTTGAAATATTTGGCACTGCCTAAAATTTCTTGGTGAACCCTTATAAAATGATAGAATGTGTACACGAAAACGTCAACGTACTCATATCAAAACACGGACGTTTCACTTACAACGATCGTACAGTGAAAATAAAAAAGCTATTAAAAAGTATTCAAAATGAACATGTATAATAACAAAAATGTTTTGTGGTAAGCGCGACTGAATTCATATTTAATACATCACACCTCCACTGAGTATGTACAAATTATAGTTTCTTCTGTCATCCCCTTTCAAACTTAAGCTAATGATCCATATTAATATCTATGTACTCCAAAGTTATTCTAAAATTAGCATAAAACTTACGCAAAATAAACTTGTTGAAACTTTA
Source organism: Craniophora ligustri (assembly GCA_905163465.1). Lineage (NCBI taxonomy): Eukaryota > Metazoa > Arthropoda > Insecta > Lepidoptera > Noctuidae > Craniophora > Craniophora ligustri. The sequence goes on from LR990960.1 coordinate 3,703,757, forward strand.
AAACTTTCTCCATCAAGAATTTTGAGACTCTTGCAAACTAAAATAAATTAAAGTAATTTATGTTTATTTTGGATGAGAGGTTTAACACGAAGCAATTAAGACCCCTATAGTTCATTAAGAAAGCGTTTCAAATTAATTGGTGTCCAAAAATAAAAGTGATTAGGCAGGTGAATTTAAATAATAATATGCATCATTTTCGATACTTAAATTTGATTTAACATCATTTAAATATCTTATTATTAAAATAAAAAAAAACAATAAGATACCTACGACCTGTTTATAATAATACGACAATATTGAACTTTAAAATAAAAGCTTGTGTTTCTGACTTTTTGAAGTCGAGTGGGCATTAATTAAAACATCGTGAGACGGTCCAGAAAAACATCGTGAGGAAAGGAGAAAGCAGGATATTACTGATGACAGTATCTGAGATCATCTAGCCTTACTAACTCAACCTCATTTTGAGAAGAGATCACAGTCTGCCAGATTTCGCACTCTACGCTCATTTACAAACAGAATAAAATACATTTAAAAAAATATTCTGTATATTGTATATGACGGCGAGAGCGTGGGCGTAGCGATAAGGGGGTCATCATTATCGTCTCTTGGTAAAGGTTCCATGAGTAAGGTGGGTACTTCGGGCAAACCAGTAAAACGTAGGTAGAAGCTCAAATCACAGTCGCGTTTATTCGGTAATTCAATAACTAGGAACTTAGGTTTGTACGGTGAACGTGACAGTTTCGATCGTATGATCTGCACTGTTTGGCGTCCGGCACAATAATGAGAACCAGACTATATTCAATCGACTCTGTCCACGCGAGCGGTGGGGGGGGAACTAAAGCGCCACCTCGCGGCGTTCACTATACTAACCGATCAGCCAATGAGAATCAAGTTACAGTGTGACCAGTATTATGAAATACAACGAGTGTTGTAGTTTAAAAATTGCTTGCGACGACATATATGTATATAATTATATATTATTTCCAATAAATTGAACGGGTGAAAAGACTGGATACTGTTAAAGTAAAAAGCCGAATGCCGCAGGTTAAATTCTAATTGGAGATGAAAATTAAATGAATAAAGATTAGAAATTTTAACTACAGAATAGATGATCTAAGAAGATAAAATAAACTAGACACCGACAAAGGAAAGTTATTATTTAAATATAATTGACTTATAAGAAAATTTCAATTATTTCTTGTTGCTTTTGAAGTTCGGCGGCCTATTGCCATTTTCTTTGTACTTTTTAATTACATCACCACCTTATTGATACTTTGTATTGTACCTATACATAATAAATATTTATTATATAGTATCTAAGAAGCACGCTAGAAAGGACTAACTTGATCGGCATAGTAACTGAACGAATCGGATTGAAAACACGAAAAAAAACGGAAAATATTTGTACAGTCGAACAAGCTAATTGGTATACATGCAAATATAGACCGACCTATGTGTGGATGTAAACCAATCAGGTTGTTCGACTGTACGATCTACCAGTGTGGAGCAACGATTTTTTTTTTATACTAAACTATAAACTAGATTAATATTCCAACAGCAAACGGAATTCCCATGCTGTCCAAAAGTCACTCCCTTAATGAGCTTTTACAACCTTATTCGCGAAAACACAACTGTTGTTTTTTCACTTCTATCTTGTGTGTCTTATAAAGATTTAGGACATTATTTTATGTATTAGCAATATAATGACTTTTTCGTTACAAAACGTAGTCTTCTATAGGTAAATTAATTATCAAATTAGTTAAGTAGTTTTTGAGTTTCGTCATTGCAAACTTTTCCGTTGATTCTTCAAATATTTTCATTTTAGCTTACACAACACAGAGCGTTAGATTACTAAGTCACCAGACTTTGGACCCAAAGCCTTTAACTTTTAAAGGCTATAATTGCACTACCCTAGCTAATTACGGCTTTCCAAAATTATGCAACATCGAGTCGGTAATCTTTTAGAATTTATGTAAATATAGCCAGTCTTTCGTAATTAATGTCGCCAAGAGAGGGCTGTTATGAATTTTTGGAACCATCGTTCTAATAATAATAGCTACCTATTTATTATTCTTGAAGCCCTGATAATTTTGAGCGTAGTCTTTCCCTCCGTCATTATATATAATGTGGAGATGATAACACGATAATAAATGAAAAGACGAGCCACACTAGTTCAAGAGAGTATTTTGACTCTATTAAGTAAGTCGTAACATCGATATTAAAAAAAAAAATCAAACAAACTAAATAGCACAAATATGCAAAAGAAATTAGATTTGCGTAAAGAGTTTTTTAAGATTGGCGAAGGTCTTTTAGGTGGCGAGTTGGCAACATGTGTTTATACTTATGTGACAGGTTTTTAACTTTATCTGTGATAGCCTAGTATACAATACATCATGTTGAAAATTTTAATAATGTCCTGTGTCTAAACTACGAATATTAGATTGATTTTTAGTATACAGACTTAGAATATCATTAGGTATACTGGGTTTAATTTATTGTCGTGTTATCATCTCCACATAGTATAAAAAGGAATTCTAAAGAATAGTTACTCTTCAATGAGTGTGTTCTTTGTTATATAAAATTCTTTCAAAGCTTTTAAATTGTGTAGAGATTTAAGGGCGATTATTCGAAGACGATCAAGATTTATTATTATAGATAAACATGTTTTTATAAGGCCAAGGTTTAAACAGAAGTGAAACACTATATTAACGTTGAAATAAAACCATTCTTTTACGGATTTTATCGAGGTATATTGATAGGATTCCGACGTTTCGGATCTAGCACGGTCACGTGCAGACATTGACTACATTTAATCCATTATGATTCTTTACAGTAACTGTAAAGAATCATAATGGATTAAATAAGTCCATAATTGGACATTGCTTATAAAAAAGTCCTTTTTATAAAACGATAAGATTAAGATAATACTCAGTAAAAAGAGTACAGTTACCTAGGTCCACACAATTATATTATACAAAGTATGATAAGATCCAAGTTTGAGTGGTATTTAATTTAAATTGTGTCACCCCTGCGATGAATACCATAGCCAGGGTTGTTATGATTTAGAGTAGAATAGTTTCTTGTATGTATGTATCGAAATACACATATTATACCTACCTTATTTTACCTTATACCTACCAATACTGGAATGACATAAGTGTACGTGTAAATAAAATCAGTTTTTTAACAACCTGCCTAATAATCAAATTCTTCTGAAAAAAATAAAATTTTAGCAGTAGATGCGTAACTGGAGTAATTCCATAATCCTGACATTTTGAAATTTTTATAGAAACCAAAAAAATCATTTTATGAAATTGGTTTTTGCCATTTATCACAGTTTATTTGCAGGTATATTTTAAGTAGTTGGTACTTTTTTTGCTAACCAGTATGAACATAATTTTTTTTTTAAGTTACAAGTAAAAAAATATAATTTTCAATGAAAAACTAAAGGCCATTTTACAATAAACGCCCTATGATTGAATTTTCAGCAAGAACCTCGGTCGAAAACGGATAGTTGCGGTTACAATCGGAATCTGAGCATGGCAAACCCGATTGCCGCAACCCTACGTTGTAGGGTTGGGGTTAATAGTGACGAATTTCAGTTTCATCGCAGGTCTATTTCTATAACATTCTATGAAATATTGTATATTTTAAAATGCACGTGTAAAACAAGTATTTTCTTAGTATTATAATATGTTATAATTTTCCTACGAAAAGAAAATATTTTTTTATATACTAACATGGTTTGCTGACTCAATATTTTAATTACTTTTAACCAATATTTAAACACAAAATATATCTTCTGACAATATTTAAGCACACCGAGAGGTGTACTTATATAGCAATAAAACTGCTCTTCACGGATTATCGGGATATATTATTATATTAATATTATTTTAAACCGACATTTCGGATCGGATGGACAGCATTCAAAGACACGAGCATTATTATTTTTATAGCAGTAGAAATCCACGTCAATTCTAATGAGATACTTTATCTGAACACAAGGTCGAAGAATAGATAATTAGTTTTGATTAGAATAATAAATAAATAAATATGTCCGGACATTATGACGCAGCGCCATCTAGCTCCGAGCTAAGCACACTAAATAGTTTTTTTTATAAGTAACATAGGCATATGATACGTAGAAATATTTCTGAACCAAGTCAAATGTCCATTCTCATTACCCTTTCCAAAGGATTCTTTAATATCACTACGCTAATCAGTCGAAAATTTGTATATTCATTATTATGAATCGTGTCACCAAACCGAAAACATCAACCCTAAGCGTAGGGTTGGCAGTTAATGCATATTAACTTCCATACAATGTGATACACACGTCAGTTTCGCGTGTCACTGTCGTGTTACTCCGTCGTGACCTTGTAGAGAAGATGTATTCGTCTTTGTAACGCGCCGCCTTTTACATAATCTCAGGTTTTGTTAATGGAAAAAAGATTGCGAACGAGATTTCAAGTTCTTTTAGGATTAAGTTTCTTATTTATTAACTTGAATAAATAATATGTAGCTATGTGTTGAATATGAATAAATGAATACATGGTGTGATCAGTTTCATCAGCCGATATTTAATTGTGTACACTGGCAAACCTATAAATCTATTTTTTTTAACTAGGCAGGACAATGGTCACCCCTACGGAATGTCACAGAGCACAATTTTAGTACTTGCGCCAATGTCCAGCGCATGTTAAATCAGCCTACTTCTTACTTTGTACTATAGATTTGTATTGAAAGGTTTCAGTACTATGAATAAATCACTGTTTCTGAGACATATTTTTTGTCTTAGATTTTGTAGTTCAGATAATTTATTTGTTACAAAAACCTGTGCTCTATGATGCTATCTGCGATCTTATTTCCAACTCTTTTTGGGATTACTATAAATATGTATTGTCTTAGCTTATTTGATTAAAACCAATATACTTTAAATTGTCAAAACTAATGGCGTAATTCACATATTTGACAAGTGTTCCTTCTCTATTCCTTTTTAAATTGCTTTTAGCGATAAGACCGCCAAATGTACTTTATACTTTCTATATATTCCATATCCTTTTTGGTGTATGTACAATAAAAAATACTCCGTATCTATCTATCTCTCTAACGTTACTATAATTTATAACATCTACTACCACCATGGACTAAAACAACTAAGTTTTCAACGAAACCAATTATATGTAAACGCAACATTTTGTAATTTGGGAAGTTCACCACTAAGACTGCTATGTTCAGCATGGAGGTTTAATTAAAATTACATCATAAATTCCAATTAGAATAGATTCAAACCTTTGAACGAAGTTTGTCCAAATAATTATCAAATTTATGTTGGTTTGTGAAAATTCTTCGATCGTGGCAGTAGTGGTAAGGTAGACACAGCTGTTATCATAAACTTTATCGAACGAGTGAGGAATATTATACTGATCATCTTGGTGAGAAACTTATTTTTTCTATACATAACTTTAACTTTATTCCTAGTTACTAATAAGATTTTGTTACTGTTTTATGTATATAAGAATGTTTTTGAACTCCAAGTATTCTTCTTTTGAGTGAGTGAGGAAAAATATAGAAAAATTAACCCACGGCAAATATTTTAGTACATATAAAAATAAAATAAGATAAAATATAACATAAATAGGTACCATTCAAGAATTGAGTTGAATATTCTCAATGAGTTGAGCGGAAATATACACCTTTTAATACTGTTAATAGGTCTGGTTTTAGGTTCCATATAATAACTGATGAGGGTATCATTAACTTACCAGATATACCTACAGCTAAACTTCGAGCTAATACTGAAAATATTATAGACCTGAAAAATTATGTATTATTATAGACCTGGTCCCTATGATACAGTTTACACTAGTTTAGGGGCCAGGGGATTCACATCTATTGTACAAAATTTATGTCAATAAATGCTTTTATTATTATTATTTATTATTATTATAGACGTTCTTGAAATCACTGCTCGGTCTGAGAGGCTTGCTCTCAGCAGCCGCTACTGCAGCACTGGGACGAGTAGACCAATATGGCAGTCTATAACAACTGTGAATATAGCCTAGTCTAGTTTAATCAAGCCTGTGCCTATAATCGGATAGATACCGTCACTAAACTGTAAATCGAACCTAATTGTGCGGGAATTGGTAGCTTAGTTTCAGGAAATACCATCTACCTAGAATCGGACAAACAAGGCAAATAGAGTTATCTGGTATAAAGTAGCAAATATGTTTTAGGGTAGCATAGAATAACATATAAATAAATGAATATTTCCGGACGTTATTACACAGCGCCATCTAGTTCCGTGGTAAGCAACGAGGCTTGTGTTACGGATACTAGATAGTTGATATACTACATATATACTATATTTTTTTGTAAATACATACATATTATACATAGATACATCCATGACTCGGATACAAATGTTGATGCTCATCATACAAACATTTGTCCCTACCGGGATTCGAACCCGGGACCCTTAGCATAGCAGGCAACGTTAACTACCGCTGATCTAAACGGGTCGTCAAACTCATTAATTCATTATAATATCATTTAATTTTAATAAAATATGTATTTCTATCTAAGCGATGACTAATGACTTTAGTTTCATCATCCACTCCCATTTAACGTCCAATTGCTGGTCACGGATGTCCTTTAAGAGAAGGATTAGGCATAGGTATAGTCTGATACCCTGATGCATTCTCAGGCTTCACACGTCATCAAGACAACTTAGGTTTGCAGATTATTGACGATTTTGAATGACTCACGTTGTTTTCCTTCACCGTTTGCGCACGTATACGGACATACATAATAATATCCTCGTGCTCTATAACTGCCTCGTTGGTTGAGGGGTCGTACAGAGCGACTGCCAAGCAAGAGGTCCTGGGTTCGATTCCCAGGTCGAGCAAATTGTTATTGGGTTTTTCTATGAAATTGTCAGTAGCAGCTCGGAGATTGGATTTGTGCCCGGTTAATGGTAATAGGCTCGCCTCCTATTACATGGGACCTAAAACATACCGGCGAAATGTGGGTGTACACTTGTACACCTCTGCCTAACCCTTCGGGGACGACAGGGGTGATGGTATGTATGTTACATAATTATATGTAGTTTCGAAAACAGCCTATGTCAGTCAGTGGGGCGTGCTTTGCGTTCAATAGAGACCTTTTACTTCACGGTAAACTTATGTAACCGTTCGGCTATTCTAGATACCTTTAACTTAGGCAGGTAAATCTTCTCAAAATACATTTTGTGATGTTCTCCCAATTTGTTAGATAGTCACAGCAACTGCACTCACGTTTATACTCTAAAGGAGACCTTGATAATCTGATGACATATGTTTGATTATAGCTGCTACAGAGAATTCTATAGAAAGCCCCGATACCAACAAATTGTTGACAATTCATCTTCTTTCTGTAATATTAGTCTAATTGAAATAATTTTTTTGACTTTGACTTTGAACATTGCTCAAACTGGGAATATTGGCTCAGCCGGTACGTTTACAACTTCTAGATCAATGAATGTAATGAATGAATGAATGAAACAATCTACAAGGATATTTATTCATCTCCATATTATATGTTTTAAACCACTAACGCTAGGTCAACGCAATATACATAATATATTAATATTACCCAAGAAGGTTTTAACGTGTAAATAATACAAATGTTATAGGTATCGGTTATTTTGCGACATGTGGGCGTAATGGCGGCACGTGGCGACTGCCTGCATAAGCTAGGTCACCCTGTATTTGAACTCCACAACATATTATGTTAGGCGTTGAAATAAAGCTACTTTTTTGCAGGTTTTATCGCGGTATGTTCGTATCATTTTAATCCCGATGTTTCGGATCCTTGAAAATAGCATCATATGACTGCTGTATTTCAATCCATACTTCAATATCAATACAATACAAAATGTGTCTGTCTGTCTGGTACCTCTACATGCTTTTAACCGCTGAACCGATTGAGATGAAATTCGGTATGGTTATTTTGCGTCCCAGGGACCTAGGATGATGATGAAGTTCCGGAAATCACCCCTTACAACGGCAAAAAGGGAATGAACTTTGTGTATGGAATCGACAATTTTTAAAAATAAATAAGCAAATTTGATGAAATAGTAGATTGAATGCTTACTAATTACTAATTTTTCGCAGACAAAGTCGCGGGCAAAAGATAGTGTTTAATTTTTTCGTAAGTGTAAATCTGTATATTATTTAAGGGTATTCAATTTATAAAGGTGGCTAGACAGTTGAAATCATATCTTAGTTTTTTTTCCTGATCGTCTATTTTAGTCTCATGTCGGGAGGTGGAATTAACTTCGTTAAGCAAGCAACGAAATAAAACCACCACTTACATATTATATTTTCTTAAAAAACAATGATTATATTAATTACAAAATATAATTTTCAATTTCCACACAAAAACTGGACACGCCATATTTAAACTTTTTTTTAACTTCCAATATCTGTTTGTTTAGGTCAGATCCTTAGTAAATTTTGATTACCCATTTAAAAGCTCGTTAAAAAAAATAAAAGGTAAAGCAATTTCGCATTGGAATGTTTTTAGAAACAACTTATAATATAATTTTCTCTTAAAAAATAACCTGTAAGTTTTTCCTGATAAGGTTCGATATGTAGTTGTTAAGGTACTAAGAGTTTCTCCTCTATCGTATTACATAAATCTCGTGTCACGGTGTTTGTCGCTGAACTCCTCCTAGGTGATAAGGATGTCCCTCACCAGTTTTTTTTTACACTATATTCTTTTTTTTTAGAATTTGGCATTAATAAGTACTTATAACCCTAATTTTTCACTCTTCTACCACCAACTCCTAAAATGTGGCAATACAACAATTTGCTGGGTCAGCTAGTATTATGTAAGTAGTATCAGGTAGAGTGTGAGCGGTTGTGTTGCCAGTCTTCAGAGCGAGATTGTAGTTCAACTTTATTTTTCGCCTGGTCTGACCCAATCAATGAGTGTCGGCCATCAGCTCGTACAACGGAAATATTGACAAACTTTATATTGGACTTGCTAGAGTTTCTCAAACTTGGAACTGTGGATCAGCCGTACGATACATTTAAGTGCGTCCTTTTGAAATAAAATACGCCGTCGTCTGCGAAGAGTTAGGCAGAGATGATTTACTTAATGTACACTCGTATTTCGCCGGTTTATTTTAGGTCCCATGTAATTGGGGGCCAGCCTTTTGTAATCTATCGGGCACGACTCTTAACTCCAATCTGAATTTCATAGAATAACTCAATAACACTTTACTCGACCTAGGAATCGAACCCTTAGACCTCATGCTAAGCAGTCACACTTACAACTACTGAAACAACGTGGCATTTAATATATCCCAAATATTTTGGGACATTATCACAAAGCGCCGTCTAGTTCCGACCTAAGCTACAATTCATGTGTTACGGATATGAGACGATTGGAAAAGTATATAAATATTCATTTTGCATTCAAATCACACATAGAAACAGCCGTGACTTAGGTCCTTGTTTACTCCACAAATATTTACCATTTCCGGGACCCTAACTAGGAGACGCAGCCGTAATACCATGGCCGCATTTAGGTTACCGTAAAATATATTAGGCATAATCTGTTAACAAATATGACATAACATAAATACAGTTTTTCTTAAGTCACTATGCTTGCATCTCTCAAAACAAAAAATAACAGTATAAGATGATTAAATTCTTGTTCAAATGTCTTGAACTTACAACTTACAACTTACAACAAAAAACATTAAGAGGTATATTTTTCTCTCTTAAAAGAATACCTATACATATAATATTAAATTATTTAACAATTTCAGGTCACATCAATGAAAACGTGATAATTAAGGCTCGTTTATTTTTTTCTTCACTTTCAACGGAATATTTTTTTTTCATAGAATACATTTTTTTTATATGATGACACATAAGCTATGTGAATGAAGTCTAGAAAGTCTTTTTCTGTGCCGGCCAGTTCAGCCGTCTACAGAGTACTTCACTGTAGCGATCTACGATTGAGATACACTGGCCGATCGGATGGCCAATATTTGCAGAGGCCAATATAACTCAATCAATTACCAGGAAACCTGAATATATTGTTGGTAAAAGAAATAAATGAAAATAACTAAGTTTATTTATTTTTTCTTCATAACGTTGCTATTGATGATGCCTCATTGTGAGAATATACACGATTTAATGACGGAAAATGAATTAGGCTGCCCTAACGATTATATGATCTTAAGCATACGAGCGCTGTGCCTGGTATATTTGTATACCCTTGAGGATAATGTGATACTAAAATATGATATTTATTTCCGTAAATGGATCTCTTGAGTACACTTTTACAAGTCATTTTTAAGAACTAGATGGCCTCGGCATTTCCAAACGATTCTATCTCTGTTAAGAAATACTGAAACCAATTCAGAGAAACATGGAATCACGGTCTTTTTTTATTTAGTTAGGCACTTTGTTATTTACATTGAATGAGAAGAACATCGTAGGTTGAAATGGTGTTTTGAACAAAACATCATGATAGCAGCTTTAAGTTCACACATCTCTGCCGACGGCATGCATATCTCAACCATCGATATTATAGTTACTTACTGGTAGCTGTGTTAGCCTAGTAGTGTGAGTAGAGACTGTGAATTCAAAGATTTTGAGTTTGTACCAAACGTTTGGACCGCTGACTTTTGAAAGAAACCATCGCCAACCAGCCTGGTGACATTCAGATGGACCTGGTGCCTGGTGACAGACAGACAGACGGACGGACAGCGAAGTCTTGGTAATACGGTCCCGTTTTGACACTTTGGGTGCGGAATCCTAATAAATGAATTTATTACAATTTTAATAAAAAAATATATCATAATTGTTGTTTCTTTTTGTTCGTCATCTATTTTCTCCGTACGTATAACGTTCGTAACTTGAGACGGACTTAGCTAACGACTGCGCTGTTTGTCCCGGCCTAACTTCCAATCTATATAACGATTATCTGCGCAACAGTACCGGGATCATTTTGTTAAAAGTTCCTACGAATAAATGAGTTTGATTAAAGGGCACTTGAGCACAAAAGTGTTACGGATTTTCGTGTTGTGTTTCGAAAGTAGAATATTCGCCAGTGTTAGATTAAATGAAGGTGTCTCATTTTTAATCTGTCAGGTTTCGTAGAAGGTATTATTTAGGTAAATTGAAGCCGTAGTAAATACATAGCGCCATACAGAGCTAAGCAACGAGGCTTGTGTACTAGATACACCAACAGTTTTTTTTTTATTTGCATCTGAGAAACATTTGCGTACCGGAACTCCTACCGACCCTTACCACAGAAGGTATAAGAACCTTAATACCGTTGTGCTAATCGGGACCTCAACATATAATTTTAATATCAGGGATAAAATTATTATACATCTATGAATATCTCATGTTAAGTAGGGCAATGAAACGGATATTTAAATATAGATAATATATTAAATAAAAAAAGGTATCCATAAATAAAACACCCTATCACAAACACGTCTCACTCTTCTATCCATTACAAAATCTATTATTGATCAGGATATGTAGCCTCAATACGTCAACATGCTACAAACAATTTTAAACACTGTCCGAATAGTTTTAAGACTCACTATCCTTCGCTGTAGTATCAAGACGCGTGGTAACCCGTTAACTGCAAGTGGGGTAAGTTTGATGGGCCTCGCGTGTCTGTGGACGAGACAGCTGACTTTAACTTGTATAATGCTGTCTACAAATATTTAGCACGAGATAAAATGGGTTATATAATAATTATAATAGTTGGATAAAAAAAAACACCGACTATTTACGAATATTTTACTTATTTACTAGCTGACCCAGCGAACGTTGTTTTGCCACATTAAGGGTGTTGGTGGTGGAAGAGTGAAAATTTAGGGTTATAAGCATTTCTTATTGCCAAATCATAAAAAAATTCAAAAAAAATGTTCAGCTAAAAATTAAAAAAAAAGTCTAGTGAGGAACATCCTTATCACCTAGGAGTGTAAAAAATAGCCTACGACCGATTCTCAAACCTATCAAATATACTCGTACATACAAAATTTCATAATAATCCGTCTAGCCATTTCGGAGAAGTTTAGCGACGAACGCTGTGACACGAGATTTTTATATACAAGATTTGAATGTGGGTGCCGATTGTATGTCATCTGTGCAAATTCAGTCGTTTTTACGTGAGTTCAGAACACTATTCTTATGATTGTCATTATCCTAACAAAAACCCAACCTAGGAGGCATGTGCAACCCAGTACTTTATGCTCTGCAGCTGTTTACAGCTAGAAGTCCAAGAGGCAGTGTCTCCCATTTAATTCTCCAATATTTTTCAGTAGACGATTTGAGCAGGATTTTAATTAATGGGTTGTAATTTGAGGAGAACCAATAAATTGATGAATTTCGCCGCCTGAGTAAGCTAAATAGTAATCAATTTGCATTTATTCGAGTTAAATTGTCGATGGTTGAAGACAATTATTGCTTAATCAATATAAATATAAATAAATAGGTATTCGTATAAAATTCGCAACAGAAGACTGCGCTGATTAGAAGGGATAGGGCAAGATCAATGGATAAGAGGCATTTTAGATATAATTATCATCATCAATCCATTATTATCCCACTGCTGGGCACGGGTCTCCTCCCATTTTGATCGGGATTAGGCTATAGTCCACCATGCTAGCCTACTGCGGGTTGGCAGACTTCACATGCCACCGAGAAAATCTCTCAAGCATGCAGGTTTCCTCACGATGTTTTCCTTCACCGTTTAAGCATAAAGTGATAAATTGTAGGTATTATCACCATAAAATCGCATGGACCGTTAGTTAATACAATCTGTCACACTACAGTTAATAATACATTTATTTATCTAAGTACATCAAAACATAAGTCAAATAAGCGACGACCCAATTAGCTCATTGGTAGTTAACGATGCCTTCTGTGCTACGGGTCTCGGGTTCGAATCCAGGTAGGGATATTTTTTTGTGTGATGATCATTAACATTTTTATTCGAGTCATGGATGTATATATTTATAATAAGTATGTATGTATTTACAAAAAACTAATATATGTAGTATATAAAATTTCTAGTATCCGTATCACAAACCTTGGTTCTTAGCTCGAAAGTAGAGGGCGCTGTGTCGTATTGTCGAGATATAATATTTATAAATATACACGTAGGTATAACAAGCAAAAAATATATAAAGAGTTTAAAATACAATCAACTTTAGCCCGTACGCTGTACGAAATATTGCGTAAATTAAAATCCAAACGACGCAAAGAGTATAAATGAACGAGAAGCTTTACCGTAAATATATTCAGAAATAGCTCATTAAATCTATTCACTAAGCTATGAAAACCTTTTACTGCACGTTTATTGTAATCTCGGATTATGACTTGCCAACTTAATTAACTGCGTTTTTTTATAAAGAAAATAATAAAGCAGAAATTGCTTTGGACTAAGTACTGCTAATCGTAATAATTGTTTTTTTTTATATCGTGCCTTTTCTTTTAATGAGTCATAAGTGCTTATGATAATGTTTTATTAAATTAATTTAATTTTTGTTCTAGAAGGGTAAACATACTTTGCATTAAAACGAATTTTTATAGACTTAGTCTCATTTTGTCAATTACCTATAACGAAAAATAGTTTTATTTAAAAGAGTAATGGATCTAAATTGTATAAATGTAATCGCACTGTCATTAAATACACTATAATTAACCATGGCGGTTTTCTTACGTCCTTTTAAAACGTTATACTTCGCATAATATCCATTCAACAAAAAATATTTCTAAATAAAACCACACGCACACTACAATCAGTGACAACACCACAAATTTTCGCTAGTCCATTAGTCACATCTTCACAAAACAAAAACAGCTGTTAAAAGAAAATCTCGGCGTGCAACAGACGTGTACACAGAGACAGTGGCACTTTCCACAACAAAAATACGTTCTAAATCCACCATTATACGTGATAAAAGCCGTTTTAAGCGAACACGCGAAACGTTAACTGAGTTTAAATTGCCCTATTAATGGGCTGTAATGGTGTGGTTCGCTGGGGTAATTTTGTCCCCGAGTCGCATTGCACGGTTAGGCAGGTCCGATTCGATGAGTGTAATCCTATTACGTATTCTGTATTGTTTATAGATAGTGCGATGGTTCAGATCTTATGGTAATCATTGTTGCTGATTTTCCTACCTGTTTGATAGCTCACTTTAAAATAAAATAAATAAACATTCCTGGACATTATGACACAGTGCCATCTAGTCCCGAACTAAGCAGCGAGGCTTCTGTTACGGATACTATTTGTTTGATATACAACATAATTGTACTTTTTTTTGTAAATATATACATAGATACATACATGACTCGGATACAAATGTATATGCTCATCACACAAACATTAACCCAGGACCCATAGAAAAGAAGGCAGCGTTAACTACCGCTGGAGTAATTGGGTCGTACTTTCGGTATTAAGTGATCCATGATGGATGAGTGCATATAGAATAAATAATTATTATGTTTTATAATACATATTTATTAGTCGCACGTAACACCACTAGACCAACAAGACAGTTAACGTAACCGTAGTAACCGATTATTGTGTGATATTTATATCGTAAGGATGAACTGGTTGCCAGGCATGTCGTCTTTGTGTTGCCATTAACGATTGTCATGGGTGTTACTGTGACGATCAATACAATTTCAAGTACTTTTTATAAAATAAATTTCTTGTTCTTGTAGGTGTTATAAATAATATCTTCAACCAGTGGATTGAGATGTCATAACTTTCGAGTTCGAACCCAAGGCACCACTGAATTTTCGGAAGTTATGTGCGTATTTATCACAAGCTCTAACGGTGAAGGAAAACATTGTGTAAAGCACTATGGAGATTAAAACACTAATTATCCACACACTAGTTTATATTTGAGCAGAGTTACAGCTTAGTTCAAACACTCAGTTACAATATATTCAATAATGGTTGTCCTACCCTATTTATAATATTTCGTAGTTATCAAATCAAATGTAAAATATTTATTAAACACATTTAAATGTTCTAAATTAATACTAATAATTGATGTAATATAATATTGATTAATAATTATGGTTTATCTAAGCATGAACAACATCCGGAAACATAACAATTTAATAATCCGAAGACGTCAATCGTCAAGTCCGAAGTTGATTGTGTACTTTTCGAATATAAATAAAAACAACAACCATTTAAATCGTATATCTTTATTGTTAAAATACAGTCATTAGTGCGAGTAATTAGTAACATTGTTATCTTGTGTTTTTGTACAGTGTAAAATAACAAAAAAGCTGAAAATAGTAAACAGTTTCTCGAAGTGTTAATTTGCTACCCTCTATCATAACAAAAAAACAAACTTACTTGAATAAACTTAATTAAAACTGTGAACAAGATTCAGTGCGTGTGCCTTAGCGTTGAAATTGTGCATCAACATATGGTGTTTACTGGGTACCATAAAACAACTTGGAAACTGCCATAAACATAATTTTTAAAATAGCGCCATCTCTTTGTTATAAAGTGTACCATTTTGTTAGATCGTTACCAAGATCAACTGCTACATATTCGATATGGCAAAGTGCGGTGGATGTGGCAAGTTCCTTTCGCCGACAGAGGCCGCTAAATGCGACAAATGCAGGTCTAGCTACCACAGACTGTGCGTAGGCATGAAGCTCACCGGCTCTCTGCCAACCCCCTGGCACTGTCCTGAATGCAACAAAGGGTTAGCGAGGGATAACCAGGCTGACACACCAGTACGGGGTCATGCACAAGCAGTGGCGAACCTCATAAACACCAGTCCCATAGGCAACACAACGTCGGACACTACGCAGGAGCTCAGCCTTGACATCTTTAGAGCGGAGATGAGGATGTTCAGAGAGGAGTTACTTAATACTTTTCGTAGTGAATTTAGTTTACTCCGGAATGATTTAGTCGAGCTGAGAACATCGTTGAAGGCGACAAATGACCGGCTCAGCAACTTAGAGGAAAGAGTGGCGGATATGGAGAAAAACAAGCCCCAAGTATCAACAGACATGGCTGACACCATCGCGAAACTGCAGAGCGATATAAACGACCGAGATC
The DNA here is from genome assembly GCA_905163465.1 of Craniophora ligustri. NCBI lineage: Eukaryota > Metazoa > Arthropoda > Insecta > Lepidoptera > Noctuidae > Craniophora > Craniophora ligustri. The sequence continues at coordinate 3,719,876 of LR990960.1, forward strand.
AGGAGTTGCTCGCAAATGATTTACAAATCACAAATCTACCTGAAATCAGCGGCGAGAACCCCATCCACACGTTAATCTTGGTTGCGTCTAAGATGGGTGTGACCATTGAAGCGCGCGATATTGTAAATGCCGAGCGCGTTGGAGGTAGGCGTATTAATGTAACGCAGTCAACAGCGCCCATGGAGACCCGTCCACGCTTCTTAGTTGTGCGCCTCGCGCGTCGCGATCTACGCGATGAGCTGCTAGCGAGCGCGCGAGTGCGCCGGGGCATGACTTCTGCTGACCTCGGTATCGCGGGTCCCGCGATACGATTTTATGTCAACGAACGACTCACAAAGCTGAATCGAGAGTTGTTTCGGAGGGCGCGTGAGGCTGGCGGTCGTCTGGGTTGGCAGTTTGTATGGTCGAAACGCGGGCATATTTTTGCCCGATACAAACCTGGGGACTCCGCCCGTCTTATTTATTGTGAGGCAGATATACAGCGCATTTTTGGTCCGCTATCAGATACAGACGGCAAAAATAGGTCTTAATATTGTTATACTTATTTTGTTATTATATTATATTGAATTTAGACACTACAACAAAACCGTTAAATTTGTCAAAAGGTTCATTATTTTTTTAATATTCTGGTGTGTGTCTCACGGCAAAAATGCACTTCGCAGTGGTTTTAATGTAAATCAGTTTTATAATATCATATTGTTTACATATATTTATTTACATATATATAAGATTTTATTAAATAACGCCATTTTGCAACCATATCCTGAAAATTTCAACTTCTATACTATCTATATACACTATTTATATTACACTATTTACATATTTACAGTTGAACAACTCAAAAAACCTGCTCAATTCATAATGATTATTTTAACTTGTAACAAATGGGCTGTAACTTTGGATATGATAATTGAATTATTATTATCATGCTCATGATGCCTAAAGCTGTAAAATATTTCAAAGTTGGTTTATTGAATGCAGGTTCATTGGGCACCGGGCATGATGATTTAATTGGTGCACTTGACAAATATTGTTTTGATATAATGGCTATCAACGAAACGTGGTTACGACCAGGGGAGGAGGGGCGCGCCCCAGTGGTGCCCGGCTATCGTCTCCGCCACACGCCGCGGCCGGAGTGTGTTCGCTCTGGTCGTGGTGGGGGCGTTGGTTTTTATATACGTCAAGGGCTGAGCGCGCGAACATGGAGTCACGCTGTCGATCCCAGGTTTGAATCGGTCGAACAAATGTGGTTAACGCTAACATTAAACGGCAAAAAAATTGCCATAGGTACAGCATATCGGCCACCATGGTATGACGTTGACCTTTTCCTTGATGCGATTACGGACTCTCTTAGTATTTTGGGCAATTGTGAACACTACGTATTACTGGGAGATTTTAATATTAATTTATTAAACACAAATGAGTCTAAGACTAGGAAATTCTTCGACTTTCTGAATTGCGTTAGTATGACACAGCTAGTCACAAGTCCCACTCATTTCGCAGAAGCCAGTGAAACTCTTATTGACCTTGTATGTACTGACCTAAGAGCAAGACATACAGCAGTTGAACCCTTTGGATCAATTAACGGTCATTCTATTGTCTACAGTGAATTCTGTATAACACGCGATAAGTTTAAACCGTATATAGTCACATACAGACCACTAAAAAATGTATGCTTAGATAGTTTTAATACGGATCTATTGCTTCTTAACATTGGCAATATTTGTTCGCTTAGCAATGTAAATGACATGGTTAATATATTTAACCACAAAATAATTTCGTTATTTAACTTTCACGCACCATTCAAAACAAGCACTATTAAAGAGCAGTCGTATCCTTGGATCACTGACACAATTAAAATTATGATGGATTTACGCGACAAGGCACTACTTAATTATAGGAAAACTAAGTCTGAAACTAAAAAGGAATATTACAAAGAGTTTAAGTCCTTGGTGATTAGTTCTCTGTACAATGAAAAAGTGGCGTACTTTAAGCATAACATTAATAATAAAATTAAAAACCCAAAACTATTATGGAAAAACATTAAATCCACCTTATCGCCTATTAAACAAAGACAAGACCTTCCGTCCCACTTTACAGACCCAGATTTAATTAATGACAGTTTTTTGAAAATCCCTGGTAACACTGAAGCAAGCATTTCATTAATGACTTACTATGAATATCATAGGCATGGTGAGGAAACTTTTACAATTACCCCCGTAGGCCAGGAAGATATTTCGCGTATTATTAAAAATATTAAAACTAACGCCGAAGGCCCTGATCATATTAATTTAGATATGATAAATATGACGCTGCCCCATACTTTACCGACTATAACAGCTATTATAAATTGCTCCATTATGTCATCGACGTTTCCTGACCAATGGAAGATTGCTTCAGTTAGGCCTTTGCCTAAACATTCAAACCCTGTTGATATTAAAGACTTAAGGCCTATCAGCATCTTACCATGCCTCTCTAAAGTAATAGAAAAAGTAGTTTGTAGCCAATTGACAAATTTTTTGGAACATAATAAATTGTTACCCGACCTGCAGTCGGGTTTTAGAAAACGGCGCAGTACATCTACAGCTTTACTAGATGTTACGGACAATATATTATATGCCCAAGATAAAGGCATGTGCTCACTATTGGTCTTACTTGATTTTTCCCGGGCATTTGATGTAATAAATATTCCATTATTGCTTTCGAAGCTAAATTATTACGGATTTGACTACGGGGCTACGCAATGGTTTCAAAGCTACCTAAGTAATAGGAAGCAATTTGTGGAACTGCGCTTAGGGGACGGTCCGGTTCTGAAATCTGCTCTTACTTCCATAGATAGAGGAGTTCCGCAGGGTTCTATACTTGGCCCGATGCTTTTTATTTTATATTGTGCGGACATAATTAAATGTATTCAGAGATGCCAGTATCATGTATACGCCGATGACGTACAGATATATATTTCCTTTAGACATAATGAATACGAAAGGGCTGTTAAGGATCTAAACGATGACCTCAATAGAATTGCCGTCTGGTCAGAAAAAAACTGTCTCACTCTTAACCCGCTAAAGACAAAATACATAGTATTTGGCACAAGGCAGCACCTGGACAGACTGCCAGTAGCATTTGGTTTGAGACTTATGGGAAAACCAATCGATAGGGTGTATGAAGCACGTAACCTTGGTCTCGTCATTGATAGCAACCTCCGCTTTGAGAAACATTTAGCCGATTCTGTACGAAACTGTTTCTACCGTCTGAAGGTTCTATATAAGATGAGGCCATTCCTCTCAGAAACACTACGAGAACAGCTGGTCGAAACTCTGGTTTTATCTAAATTAAATTATGCAGACACAGTGTATGGCCCACGCTTACTAGCTCGTACAGATCGGCTCATACAAAGGATACAAAATGCATGCGCTCGTTTTTGTTATAAAATACCTTCTCGAAGTCATGTCACTCCATATCTCAACAAAAACTTTGCGCTCAAAATGAAATCCAGACGCAAGCTTCATTTAGCCTGCCTTATTTTCGGTGTCATTAAATACCAGAAACCAGACTACCTGTACAACAAGCTCAGTTGGGTCACTAGTAGACGGGAATGTGCAAGTAGGCAGTGCTCCCAGCAACTCTCAATTCAGCCTCATAGTACAGCAGCGTTTAGAGGTAGTTTCCGTTATGCCGCGTCGAAAGTATGGAACAACCTACCACCACCAATTAGAATGAAAAACACGATCGATACTTTCAAACGACATTTACGGCAGTATCTGGTAGACGCGCAACGAAAGCTAGGCATGACACAACTGAATGCTTCACTTATATAATACATACATTAACATAATACATTAGTTTTCAGCTGAAAATCAGCGCTGTACATATTATATCCGTAGTATATGCATAGTAGGCCTTTTTAAACGCACAATTCCACACTAGGTCTATTATACTGGGCTTACTTTCTTACGTTAACTTGGGAATGTGCATTGACAAACAATTACGCATTACCTACTTTAATTGGTACCTATGCTATGTATCTGTGCGGGAGGTCCGTGGCGTGGCATAGCTGCAAGTCGCCCCAACAATCCAGTGTCCTGTGGCTGGTGACCTGCAAAGATGTTATGATTTAAATTATGCTTGCCGCAATGTTGTAACAAAACTATGCGTATACATTAAGCTGGCATTATTATTATTACCCGCTGGTTCGGCCATCGTGCGCGTGATACTGGTTATGTCTGTGGGGACTTGCAGCGACGCGTCAATGTAGTGTACCTACAACCTATGTAGATTGCTTGTTTTATAGTTTCTGCCGTTTTCTGCCCGGTTCAAATGTTTCGCAGCGGTGTCTGGAGGCCTGTATATCAAAAATTAAAACTAGTACTCGGATAATAGCAGGTAAAACTAAAATATATGATAAAAAAGTATTATTATTGTTACATACCGTAATGTGGCTGGCCTTCTTGCATATGCTGCAAATTTTTTTTTTTTTTTAGGCACTATGTGGGTATAGATTGACACGCGGAACTAGTAATTGCACTGCTCATTTATAACTTATAATATAGATGCTGACTCCCGTCCAGGTGCCGTCTAACTTAAATTGTAATGCAATTTTTGGAAACGCGTATGCGCGTCCATGCAGTATCGCTGCGCGCCGCCGCGCCGGCCGGCCGGCCTGTATCATGTCTGACGCCGTATTAAATGATGGCGGGGCGATGGGGTCTGTGCGCGGCGGCCGGGATCGCGTGATTACTTAGCGGACATAACTGTATATATATGTGTTTAATAGGTTGCTATATTTTATATATGTGTGTGTATTTTACATATTACATACCACTTATTTACGTATATTGTTTGATTATAATTATATTTATTAGCTCTCATATATTCTTGTATTATTATGTACTTATTTATTATTCACATACAATTCTGCGTCGTGAAACTGGTTTGCATCCGTGACACTCACCTCCTGGTCCAGTTGAAAACCAGCGCCAGGCAGCTTACCAGTTGTCTGGCTTTTAGCTGAACTGGGCCATTTGGCACAGCCGTGGGGCACACAATGAGTTTGTTTATTGTCCAATGTTTTTTTTTTTTCTTTCTTTTTTATGTTATTGTGTGCATTGTTCGTGACTGTGTCAATAAATATTATTTTCTTTCTTCTTTCTTTCTTCTAATCATGCCATTATACGTCACGCCCGCTGAATGTCTATCTGGTAGTTGTTAACACTCGGCCATCCTGTACTGGGAGTGTCCCACGACCACCGTTGTCTCCTCCCGTTGCGAACCCGAGGTTCTGAAACAGAAAAGGAAGCAGAGCAGTACTTTGTATACTATTATACCTACAAACATTTTATGGTTGTGTCATTGTTTATACTTTTCACACGGGGAGCGGCTACTTATTAATGACACACAGATTTATTTACAGATTAATAAGATACCGAAACATATAATGGACTTAATCACATAGCCGTCCTGTTTTTAAGACTTGTTCACGCAGCTACTTATACTTATATGGAGTTGATCACATAGTCATCCTACTTTTAGGTCTATCACACAGCGACCTGCAGTTGTATGGCCATGATCACATAGCCATCCTACTTTTAAGTCTATCACACAGCAACCTATAGTTATATGGACATGATCACATGGCCGTCCTACTTTTAAGTTTATCACACAGCAACCTGTAGTTATATGGACATGATCACATAGCCGTCCTATTTTTAAGTTTATCACACAGCAACCTGTAGTTATATGGACATGATCACATAGCCGTCCTATTTTTAAGTCTATCACACAGCAACCTGTAGTTATATGGACATGATCACATAGCCGTCCTATTTTTAAGTTTATCACACAGCAACCTGTAGTTATATGGACTTGATCACATAGCCGTCCTATTTTTAAGTTTACCACACAGCAACCTGTAGTTATATGGACTTGATCACATAGCCGTCCTATTTTTAAGTTTACCACACAGCAACCTGTAGTTATATGGACTTGATCACATAGCCGTCCTATTTTTATGTTTATCACACAGCAACCTGTAGTTATATGGACTTGATCACATAGCCGTCCTTAAATGATTATTAAGAGTTTATCACAAAGTATTCAGTAGTCATATAATTAGTATTATTTTATACATGGTATGATCTAATACTGGTATTTAAAGATCTATTAGCTTTGAAGAAGATCAATCAAATCATCCCTATCTACTTCTCGATCACTGCCTGCGCTATCATCCTCAGATATCATTGTTTTGTACGGACGTAGAGTTTCACCCCGAACTACAGCACTGAACTTCCTATAGCCTTTCATACCCTTTATACTTGAAATAGTATATCGATCTAACGAGTGTTCGGCCTTAGATATTTTGTATGGACCCGTGTATAATCCATTCATCTTCCTAGTAACGCCAGTACCAGAGTCTCTAGCTATACCCCCATTCCAAAGAACTAATTGGCCTATTTTATACTTAGTACATATCTTACGGTTCCTGGCAAATCGCGCTTTCATGGTAGTCATGTTTCTATCTATACGGAGCTTAGCAGTTTCCCTAGTTGCCTGGAGTTCATTTTGTTGAGTCTCAGACGTTGAGGGTGCATCAGAAGAGAAAGAGATATCTAGAGTTTTTGTGACCAAACATGAGGTTAACCGGCGAAAAACCGGTAGTTGCGTTTGGTGTATTATTGATACCCCAGACTATATCATCTAACTTATTGTCCCATGTGCATTCACTTTCCGACATAGTATTAAGACCATTTAATAAAGTACGGTTTATGCGTTCGACTTGGCCATTAGAACGAGGGCTGGCTATTGCGTTCAAAATATGTTTAAATTGGTTTTCTTGAGAAAACTGTTCGAAATATCTACTCGTAAATGCTTTGGCTCTGTCAGTTATGATTCTTACTGGATAACCAAACTGTATAATAATTTCTTTAAGTAACCTAATAGTTTCTACAGAACTACAGTTCTTAGCCGGTCGAGCAAATACAAACTTTGTGAAAACATCAATTACTACAAGAATGTATTTCCTTTACGTGTTTAGCAAAAGGACCAAGATGGTCGACGTATAAGGTATGCATAGGTATGGCTAGTTTGTTAATTGGATATAATTCACCTTCCAACCTACCATAATTGCCTTTGTTATACGCACATTGTAAACACGATTTTATATAAATTTCCTTATGAATCGTGTCATGTCTTCAAACCAAAACTGAGCTTTAATAGCACCTTCACATTTTTCGAAACCGGGGTGACCTATTTGATCGATTTTTGGAGTAAGCCGTATTTAGCTAATTTAGGGATGACAAAGCGCTCACCAGCAACAGTTTTTCGGAAGAGTATATTATCTTGTTCTATATCTATATACTATCAGCCAACAATGTAGTTGACTGGTAAATTTGAATCAGATTTATCATGAAGTCTAGAAATAATATTTTGTAAATTATCATCTTTTAATTGCAGAGTGATTAGCCAATTCGAATAATCACTTATGAGTATTGTATTTGTAGTAGGGTTTCTACTTAAAGCATCTACGTGTTTCATACGCTCGCCTGGCCTATATTCTATTTCCAAATCAAACTCTTGTATGGTTAGCCACCAACGAACGATTCGAGGAATTAAATCGAGTTTTACAAGAGTCGTCCTTATGGCGGCACAGTCTAACCTTAACTTTGATCCCTGTCAAATAAATTCTAAACTGTTTAAGGGATTCAACGATAGCGAGGGTCTCAAGCTCATAGCTATGATAATGTTTCTCTTCTTTGCTGGTTACCCTACTAAAATAAGCGATTGGTTTTAAAACTCCATCAGTTTGATATTGCATAAAAATTCCGCCTAAACCTAATTTGCTAGCGTCTGTGTGCAATTCAGTTTTAGCATCGCAGTTGTAAATGGCTAACAGGTTTTTCAATTAAACGTTGTTTAAGGGTATTAAACGCCTCTTTCTGCAAATCTTTTAACAAATTTCCTAAAATAAGACGTCAATCCAATAAATTGCCTAATTTCGTGTACCTACATTACGCGGCCTATTATTTTTTGCAACGCAATTTATTTTAGCTTGGCCTGGTTGTATGGTGCCAGCTAAAATTTCATGGCCTAAGTATGTGGCACTATGCTTTAAGAAAAGAACATTTACTCAAATTTAATTTTAAATTTGCCCATGCTAGTAATTGTAAAACCTTTTCCAAGAGTAATAGGCCTTCCTGTACTGATATTGTAGGTAACATTACGTCATCAAGATATAGTGCAATATCTTGATCGATTTTCCCTGTCATTTGTATTAAGCGAGAAAATACAGCCGGTGCATTTGCCAAACCCTGATTGCGTAACGAATGCAGTCTTTGGTATAGACTCCTCATCTAGACTCACCTAATAATAACCTTGGGCGAGGTCAAGTGTAGTAAAGAAGAATTTGCCTGATAGCTTATTGACTTGGTCTTCAGTATGCGGTAATGGGTATCGATCTTTGATGGTATTAGCATTCAATGCCCTATAATCAACACATAGCCTATAGTCCCCACCCTTCTTCTTGACTAGTACTACAGGACTCGCGTAATCTGACATAGACTCCCTTATGATACCTGTCTCTAACAAGTCCTTGACTTTACCCTTCACGATCTCATTTTCCTTATGTGACAATCTGTAAGGCTTATAATGCACTGGCCGGTTATCTATAGTGCAAATGTGCATCTTTATGAGGTCAGTGCAACCTTCAGCAGTCCTTGGTACTTGTGGCAAACGAGTGAGCATACTTATTTAAGAGACATAGTACTTGTTCGTTCTCCGTACGACTAAGGAAACCTTTATCGATATTTAAAAAAAAAATTCGCGAACAATTAGTATCTGAGCTATCTATAGCTAGTATTTTAGATTCATTCCCATCACTTATTGGTATTGACACTAATTCCGCCCTAGCTATTAGTCTATAGTCCTCCCACACTACATCAGTATAGCCTAAATTAATAACCTTCAAATAGGTACGACACGAATTAATAACAGCGGCAGGTATTAAATAAGTTAATTTTCCTAACTGCATCCATACTGTACGAGTTAAGAATGTACAGTCCCTATGACTTTCAAAACAGTCAATAAATACTTTAACATACAATTGAGTTTGCTTTGGTATTCTAACCTTATGCTTTAAGCGTACTGAAAATGTTTCAATAAAGTCTGATGCGTGTAAATCCATGTCCAAAAATAAATCCTGTACAACTTTACTTTTGACGAAACGTATAGAAGAAGCTGAAGTGACTAGACTAACGTCTTCACTATTAATCATACTTTGTCCACGTAATAAATCGACATCTGATGTAATGTAATTAGTCGATTCGAATATTCCATCCAATATCACACTATCTATTAAAATACGTAAGCAACATAAACCGAGTGAATTAACACATGCTCCGCCAAACCCTCTCATGACAGTAGTACTAGGCTCGATTTTAACCTCTAAGTTTATGGCTTGTGATTTACAAAGTAGATTTAATTGCTGCCAGTGTCTATGTAAGCTACGAGACGCTTTCCATTCACTATTACAGTTTTCTTATACATATCGGCATATACATCATAGGTTATATTATGCAGTACTTGACTAACCTTTTGTGGTTGCTGGCGGGATGTCCCAGCTGTGAACCAGCATGCCGCTGTGGTGTGCCCGCTGCGCTGACAGTTTTCGCAGCGCTGTTGTTGTCTGCAGTCACGCGCCTCGTGACCCGGCCGCCGACACACGTAGCATATCTTCAGCTGGAGCGGGTAGATCGGTGTAGAATCTTGCACATTGCTTGCAGCACCTCGTCTCCAAGTAGATTCACGCGTAGTATACGTCTCCACTCGTTGAAAATTTTCACTTTCTAGCAGAGTCTCGTAGACGCAATTGCATAACAAAGGTTCGATCAGTATCATGCCAGCCGTAGACATCGCCCAACTGATCTAATTTGTGGAGCCACCCGACAACGTTGTTATTATTATCGTCAGGTCGGAACTTTGGTATCACCTCGGCGTCACTGGGAGCAAAGTGCCTGTTTTTACTGTTTCTGCTCTTCCGAGGGTCGACATCGGTAACGGAATCGCTATTCTCGTGTTCAGAACTCGAAACACAAAATTTTCGTTTGCGTACACCCAATCCGTTCAGGTATGGTCCGGACATTATAGAAGAAGAAAAAAAAAAAGTATCCCACTTCTGAGATGTAAAGCACTATGGAGATTAAAACACTAATTATCCACACACTAGTTTATATTTGAGCAGAGTTACAGCTTAGTTCAAACACTCAGTTACAATATATTCAATAATGGTTGTCCTACCCTATTTATAATATTTCGTAGTTATCAAATCAAATGTAAAATATTTATTAAACACATTTAAATGTTCTAAATTAATACTAATAATTGATGTAATATAATATTGATTAATAATTATGGTTTATCTAAGCATGAACAACATCCGGAAACATAACAATTTAATAATCATGCCATTATACGTCACGCCCGCTGAATGTCTATCTGGTAGTTGTTAACAATTGTGAGGAAACCTGCATGCTTGAAAGATTTGTCTCGATGGACATGTGAAGTCTGCCAACCCGCAGTAGGCTAGCGTGGTGGACTATAGCCTAATCCCTCTTAAATGAGAGGAGACCCGTGAACGGCAGTGGGGCGTTAATGGTTGATGATGAAAACGACCTTACTGGTCTAGTTCAAGTTGGCAGACACGCTTTCTAAAATCTTTCGGCTACGCCTGTTTCCTTATGATATTTTCGTACACTATAATATTAACAAAATCAATTTAAATATAATCAAAATCACTGCTTAAAAAGTACATCCTTACTAAGTATTTATTTTTTGCACTTATACTTGTGTACATTTTCATTTAGACAAACTTCCATTACTCTTTGTTAACAAAACATTAAATTACAACAATCTGCGAAAACGAATCTGACATTAAACAAACCTATTTAATTGAAATTTTAGATGTAGAATTTGGGCAAAAAATTAGGGACTTCCAAAACTTAATTGAAATAACACCAAATTAATTGTTTACCTACTTTATAAGGGATTTAGGGTTTGGAAGTCCTTGAACAAAGTCTGACGCTGAATTAATATACAAAAAGCAATATTTAATTTTGTTTGTTTATTTATCCAACTAGCTGACCCGGCGAACTTCGTAGCGTCTTACAGTCAATGAATATTATCTTTTAGCTGAACTTAAATTAATATTTAATAACGCAATAAAATGAACACAAAAAATGCATCAATAGTTTATCTAATATATAAAATTCTCGTGTCACAGTTTTCGTTGCCATACTCCTCCGAAACGGCTTGACCGATTCTCATGAAATTTTTTGTGCTTATCCGGTATCTATGAGAATCGGCCAACATCTATTTTTCATCCCCCTAAAAGTTAGGGGTAGTCCACCAACCCCTATAATGTGGCAAAACAACGTTTGCTGGGTCAGCTAGTTAGGATATAAAAAACAGTCTTGCAGTCGACCATGTACGGTGAGTAGGGGTTGATGGCGTCACACGTTTTATGAAACATATTCTCAATAACAACATGAAGTCGGTCTATGTTAGTCAGGAATATCGGCACATATTATACCATCTTCGTGTGGTTCAATTCTTTCGACTTACCAAATACGAATGTATGCATGCGGCAAGCCTCGTTTTTGGCATTTGATTGTATACATCAAGCATAGATCCCCAAAAGACGTGATTGCTTAACAATATAGTTCATTGGTGACTGGGCTATTTGTTTGAAGACACGTGTGGTAATTTCGTACCGATCACTTGATGTTTGTCACTTGATTATTATCCCTTTAACCGTAGTGACAAATGTACGTAATAGCATCTTCCCGCATATTTATGTATATGATGGACTACTCGTGTACGTCACCGTTATTATGGTCAATCGATTAACATTAGCTGCATCTCTATGGGTACTCATTGCAACGTATAAATCGATATACTCCTGCGAACGCAGTATAGCTTGGTTGAACCGAATGCAAGTTAAGCGCTCCTTTTCGATTTTGAAATTCCAGCCAATAATTATCTGGATTTTCACGAATCATCAAAAAATATGCGTAATAATTCATCAAACTAAACTTTTTGGTATTTTCCTTACCTGAAATAACAACAACGAAATTAGTAACTTAGTAGTAAATCAGAAGTGCATTTACTTCTTTTAGAAACCGAAACTAAAAAACTACGCATCATCATTATCATCCTATTAGCCGTTAGACATCCACTGCTGGATATAGGTTTCCCCCAAGGATCGCCACGACGACCGATCCAACGCCATCCACATCCAACGTATTCCAGCAACCTCCACCAGGTCATCGGCCCACCTTGACTACCTTCCAATACGTGGTCGCCACTCGATAATCTTTAAGCCCCAACAGTCGGCTGAGTGGCACAACTATGTATGTTGAAATGAAAACTATGATATCGATACTCACTCTTCAATAGATTTTTAATTTTGATATTGCAGTGATAATTATCGTATCTTTGCCAGAACATGAGTAACGGTTCATGTAATGGTGAGTTTCATTAATTAGTTGCAGTTGCCCAGTATCGCGACGTGTAAGCACAATATCACGTCTTTCCAAGTTTTTAACAACTATCAGGATTGCGGGTCCTGTATCCGCCCAGCAGGCCTACCATCAACTTTTAGCTAGCCATTCAATTCCGATGCAATTCAGTTTAAGTACCTAAACTGAACTGCTAAGATTCGTACCATGAAGTGCATTTAACTGAGTGGCGTTTGAATTGCTCATGGGGGAATGAACGAACGAAATTTGTCTGTGGTCCGCGGTGTGAGAAAGAGATGTCGCTGTACATTCGTTGCATAAGTCTGTCTCTTTTACTCAAAACATAAGCGTTGCGTTTTGAAACCTAGTTGATATACTTTTAGCGGTCTTTTTGTGTGAAAATTACGACAAATATATTTTAAAATTGCTCTTTTTAGTGTTCAATTATATACAATTAGGCTTTTTTTAGCATTCATCAAATCAAAGTAATTTATATAATTATTTAAATTACAAACTAAATGTTTGTTGTCGTGAAAATAAATTGGTTCAAGACAAGTTTGTTTAGAACGCACCTCTCCCCTCTCATGTTTGACAGGAGGCGGTAAATTAGTTTTGAAAGTCAATATCTCGGTACACTACGGGTTGATAATAGTATTAAGTGTTTTTAACGTTTTACTTTGTTTACTTTTTTAGTCGCCGTGTTGTGTTCATTTCATTATCATTTTCCATGAATTCAAAAAGGGCCAATTCGTCAGACATCTACAATAACAAATAGCTCTAGAAATCACTTTTTTAACATTAACACATAACAAACACTAATATTCAACTGAAATACCTTGAATCACGTATATTTTCACTATTTTTGATTAAGTTATCAACTAAACAATTCACTTCACGCCAAGACTTAGCAACTTTTTTTGGATCGCTAACTTTGACACTTATGCTATCCAGTTTAGGTTGAAATGTCACCTCATGGTACGAAAAATGAATGAGCGAAAATAGTTTGCGATTCAATTGCCGACTGATTTGGCGTCAACCTAAACTGGATCGCTTTAGTGACATCGTGGTATGAAATAGCAAAGCAGTTTATTTTAGGTCGTCAATTGAATTGCAACAACAGTTCATGGTAGGACTCCTGAACGCACTTTGATATACGCTTCACAGTAGTGTACAGATGACAGTCATAGAAATGACAGTTATGTCAGTTTTCTTCGTTTTCTTTTCTAATGTAAACTGCTAAGGTTACAATGAAAGCGGTAATATACCTATTCGTTACGATTTTTAGTTTGTTTTAAATGTTTTATGGCTGTCGAACGGAATAAATAGTATCCTATGTGCGTTTCCTGGCTCTAAGCTACCTCCTCACCAATTTTCAGCCATATCGGTAAAGCCGTTCTTGAGTTATAAATAGTGTAACTAACACGACTTTCTTTTATATATATAGATTGAGATGGAACTATGTCAAAATCTGTATCTGGATGTTACTGGCTCTGAATTTCTACCCAATAAGTAGGTAAGTAGGGGTATATAAGGCCGGTAGGACAGATAGAAGAGGTAGAACAGGTGTGTATAAAGCAGAAAGGAAACAAGTCGATTTCATAATAATTATTTTGCAAAATAAAAGGAGCACAATTTTAATATTCATATATTAGTAGCTTCACGGTGACAAAGTTATGAAAATATAATAAAGAATTTTTGATCAAACAAAAGACTTAATTAAAAGGAAAATTAGAGACGAATATTTTTTTTCGAATTAATTAGACATTCGTTTCACAGAAGTTTTATTATGTGTGAAGGACTCTAATTAATCATTTACATTTTAATGGCAATAAGAAGTTTTTTGTCTGAGTATAAGGTGAAAAGGTCCTTGATTCGATTTTCAGGTATATCAAAGAGTAGTGTGACCAATGGACTGTGGAATAGTCAAAAGTCTTGAGTTCAATCCCAAGGCAAGACCACTGACTTTTCAAAATACGTGCGTATTTGTTCTTGCTTAAACGGTGAAGGAAATATAGTGAGGAAATCTGCATGTCTGAGGTATTTCCTCGAGGGCATGTAAAGTCTACCAAGCATTACTTGCCCGCAGGAAGAGGCGGCGGCATCCCACACGTTCCCGCTCCCGACCATGGATAGGATCACGGCCGGAAGCAAGAGGTCACCGCCGACTGCCGCTATGAGTTCACGGCGCTGCTATGCCCAGGGCGGGCAGGCCGGGAGAGTATGCTGCGCCGTGTCCTTGGGGCAACCCGCGTAGTGGTGACAACCGGGCGATGGCTCCCGGCCTATGCTATACAGGTAATTGCCGAAGCACCCATGCCCAGACAAGACCTGCGTCAGCCGGAAGCTGAGGGCGCCGTGGCGCCTCTCAAGCCAATCCTCCATGATAGGTCTTACCGCCACTATCGTGGCGTGCCCTACACGTTTCAATACCTGACAAAACATTATTAAAGTAATTTTATTACCTTATTTGTCTTCGTTTTCTTGTCATATCATTTAATTTCAAGTTCATTAGAAAACTTAAATCCAATCAAGCTATTCCACCAAAGACATAAAAGGAAATTGACTTGACAAAAAAGCGACGAGGAAAGTTTGACTACTATTCGGCGACATATGTAAGTCGGATAGTTGGGGGCTAGGTTATCTATTTTCAACAGGAAACTAGGCTTTTATCGATGTCTATGAAACTGGGTCGACTTCCAGATTCCAACATGTGAACATGTGACCTTACAGTTTATAAATACTTGGGACTGAACTGAGCTAAGATTTTATCCAACAGTTTAAACTATGTACATGTATAAAAGAGATAGAGATATAAGGAAGACGGAGTTGTTATAGTCTAGTGGAGTGACCGTTGAAAATGTCGTGAGAAAACCTGCATGCCCGTTAGATTTTCTCGGTGTATTAAATTTGCCTACCCACAGTAGGTTAGATTGATGGACTATGGGGTTTATTGCTCTCAAATGAGAGAAGATCCGCACCCGATAGTGAGTTGATGATAATGAGAAAGACATTGTATTATTATTATAATTTGTTCAATCAAAAAAATTGTTCATAAAAAATCCGGCACACTTTTACCCGATGACGTTAATTCGTTAAGGGTATATGTTGTTCATTATCAAATCCAAACTTCAAGCAGTTACTTAGAATTTTATAGAAAATCTAATTGTTATTGCTCTTTTGCCCCCTTATCACCATAAAAAAACCTGGAATGGGAACCAAGATCTCTTGCTTATCGATCATTTACATACATACACCCACGCCTTTTTCCCATGGAGGTAGGCAGAAACTACAGAATGCCACACGCTACGGTCCCTGCATACCACTTTTGCCTCGTCCACATTCATACATCTCGTCATGCACGCGCCCCCGTTATGAGTACTGCGTACTTGACCTTTTTGAAGGAGTTCACCAATTAGGTCGGTGTATGTCCTTCTAGGGCACCCCCTCCCGGCGTTTCCACTATTTATTAACTTATTAATGGTCATGTACGTAAAGGAACGATCTAAAATTCTTTATATTCAATTTATTTTAACTGTAATGATATCTTCTATCTTTAACTCTGTCTGAGTTTTCTAACATGCAACATTACAGTAAAAATACTAATGCTCTTTATCCGATACTGAGCAAAAATCGCATCTATTGCAAGGAGTGCAGTCGCTATTATGCTGTGGACAAAGTTACTATGCTGATCTATGTATGTAGGTTTGATATACGTTTTCTCAGTTCTGTTCCGCACTAGAAACTGCAATTGCATTAATGTCACGTCACAAAGCTTGATACTGACCCTCACACAGTCAAGCAATTACAATTCACGTCCCTTAAGTGCATGCTTGCATACAAATTTATTGGAAGAATGTAGTAGTTAGAGGGAGATGGATATGTATACATACCATCACGCGTTCCCGAAGCAATAGGAAGAGGTGTACTAATGTACACCGTGTTTTACGTCCCATGTTATAGGGGATGAGCCTATTGCTGTCAACCGGGCATGAATCCAAACTCCGAGCTGCCATGCCTGACCATTCAATCGCTTAAGCCTTTAGTGATTTTCAACTACAAACGTGTTTGACAATTTGTACAGCAGTCAGTGTAATATGCCTATAGTCCTTTCAATCTGAGAGGGGAGATAATACTTAGCATGTATCAATGGATCAATGGATGAAAAGCATTCACATAAGTCTAGTAGTCACTATTATTATTTATAATAATATATATATAACGTACCTACTGGAGATAAGATATTTCTTTGTATCATCTTTTATATGTACTACATTACTTTAGTACTATAAACTACAAAGTCTGTATCGATCTCATATTAAAAAGTAATTTATTGGAGTTGCTAGCACGCGTAGCGACTTACTACGAACGCGTATCAGTGTTAGACGTGGCGTAACGACTTCTTAAATTTTAATAACGATAAGAAGCTTTAGTTGAGCTGTATTATTTATAAACAACCTTGTGTATACAATAATATTAGATAAATATCATTGACCGTCACACCGCTGGGCATAGATCCCCACTCATTTGGGGGGGATTAGGTTATAATCCACCACGATGCCTAGCTTAAGTGCGGGTACACACGCTATTGCTAACATCTCTCAGGCGTGCAGGTTTTTATACCATTTGAGCATGTGATAATACTCATGTTACTTGTATGTGGTATAGGTATACAAATATCAGTGTATTGAAACATAAAATTGAAGGTCGTCAATTACAATAAACAGTAGCAATTCTCCTGAAAATTCAAATACACGAACAGAATTTCCTTAACACATCACTGAAGAAAATATTAAAGTATTTATTTCAAACGTGTCTGAAATCCTGCCCTTCAATACAAAACGAGTGGTATTTTTATATTCCATTTCCTCATACAATTATCGTCGTTTCAAAGTGGAGAGTCTTAAGGCTCGTATGGCGTTGAGTGCCATCGGCTCAATAGAAATGTCATCACGTACGTAGCGATAAAGCCCCGTACACCGTACATTCCCCCCATATGGGTATTATTGCTTTCCAACCAATTTATGTCGATGTGGAAAGAAATTAAAGAACATTGGTATCAGTTGCTCGCATTGAATACGTTCGTCAAACGATACAAATAAATACAAACTTAGTTTAACTTTGAATTTCACGAAACTTTAGTTCTAAAAAAACCCGCATTAGGCAGGTTGCTGTTGACACTTTTAAATGGATAGCCAGCCTATAAATCATATCTAAAACGCACCAACTATTATTCATCATCATCATCAACCCATTAACGTCCCACTGCTGGGCACGGGTCTCCTCTCATTTGAGAGGGATTAGGCTATAGTCCACCACGCTAGCCTACTACGGGTTGGCAGACTTCACATGCCATCAAGACAAATCTCTCAAGCATGCAGGTTTCCTCACGATGTTTTCCTTCACCGTTAGAGTTTGTGATAAATACGCACATAACTTCCGAAAAGTCAGTGGTGCGTGCCTTGGGTTCGAACTCGAGACCTTTGACGTCTCAGTCCACTGGTCACACCGCTAGGCTACCACAACGAACTATTATTGCAGGTGTGTAATTCTGGTATTTAAAAAAAAACGTATCAATAGCAATTTTACAATAAGATTGTACCTTTTCCAGGTCATATAGGAAAACCATAATATCATAATACGATTACACCGTCCAAATCTCGTTAGTGTACCCACTGATAAAAAAAATATGGTTTATTTTTGGGACCTATGTAATAGGACGACCTTATTTAATTGTTATTAACTGGGCACAATCAGTCAAATTCTCCAGAATTTAAAAAACGTAAATTTAAACCTACTCGATTTGAGTACCTCTACTGGAATTCTACCTCGGACCCCCACGTTTTCCAGCTGAGCTGGTGATCTCAAGACCATTGTAGCAATCCTTAAATGTATAATAAAATTTAAATGTTCAAACAAGAGCACTCTGTACAGACTTATCTAATTTTAATTCAGAATGCATTTGAGACATTGTACCTCATTATTTAAATTGCCAAACAAATTTCTAAAGCGTAGATTAAATATCTTAACTATGTACATTTACATAAACAGCGTCATTCAATTTGTGTAAAATTATTCTATTGCATTATTATCCTTAAGGATTCATTTATTCTGGACGGGATGATTACTCGTAATACGGTCGACGTGGCATTTGAAGTCAGTGGTTGTTCAGTCCAAATTAAATGTTGGGTAAAAGTATAATTTTGTAATTTTTAGAATGAATGGTTTTAGTTATTTTAGGCCGTCTTTTGACATCTAAATGGCTGTAGTCGTTAGTATATTGTCTTTGTATTTATCATTTGAAGTTAAATAGACTTTAGCTTCAATAGAATAGAACTAGGCACAATTTGGTCCTGAAATTGCGATTTATAATGATTATTGTCACTGTTGTCACAGTCCTATACAGCCTCTTGGTCAGGAGAATAAAATAAAATCTATAAATAATTATTTATATTAATGATTAATTATCTTAAAAATATGCATGGTAAGTTGATCAGACACAGATATCAATAGTAACAATACATTTATAATTAATTATTATCAGGATTGGAGCCACACTATATATAACCATATTCAATCGCATTCAATAACTGCATCGTTCGTTTTGTGGTCATAAGCCCGACTGTTGAGCCTGTCCTTGGTTCGATTTCCAGGCCAATGATCGTGTTATTTTATGAAGCTCTCAGTAACAACTCGTAGTTTGACTTGTGCCCGGTCAATAGCAACAACGCTCGCCTATATTTTATGGGACCTATAACATACAATGTACTCTTCTGCCTACCTTTATGGGTATCCAAGTGTAATTATGTGTCAATCATATACATAAACTGCGTTCCCTTTATATATAGAGATATACCCATATACGTAAAAGCACAAGTTGTAGAGTATTACATTCAGTTATTGATCGATTGAAAAGTAGGTTCTTAATATCTCACTACCATCTCTGTATATTCAACTCATCTTACACACACACACACCCACATTAAGATCTTCGCATGATTGCCATTACATACGCAAATCACACGCAAACATAAGTATTATATGCCACAGTCAAGAGAACCTTTCAAACGAGACGAGGGAAAAGGGGAAATGTAAGTTTTCCGCTGGCTGGGTAACGACCTATCTTTTTTAAGTGTGTCTAGAAAGTAATAGGAACTCTTTAGTTGAATGTATTTTTTTTCAATGAAAGGAGAATGAAAATTACTATATTTTAACGATTATTTCCTGTGACATTCCGATTGCGTTTATAAAAACATTCCGACATACTTATCATCCTATTTTTTGTCCCACAGCTAAACACTGGTGTCTCTCTTTTAGAGTGGGATTAGGTTACAATCCACCTTGTAAAAGTTATCAGATCTCACCCACCATCGAAATAATTAAAGTAACTGTGTGTATTCGATGTATCCCCTCACCGTTTTAAGCATGTTACCTTGAATAGTCAGACATGTCTTGATATCGAACTCGAAACCTTAGTGCAGTTGAGTGTAGTCAACTGTTCACATTACTAGGCTATAACATATATAACATATATTTTAAAGCTAAGATCAAACCATTAACGTTCCACTGATGGGCACAGGTCTCCTCTCACTTCAGAGGGATCAGGCTATAGTCCACCACGCTAGCCTACTGCGGGTTGGCAGACTTCACATGCCATCGAGACAAATCCCTCAAGCATGCAGGTTTCCTCACGATGTTTTCCTTCACCGTTTGAACTTGTGATAAATACGCACATAACTTCCGAAAAGTCAGTGGTACGCACCACTGACTTTTGACGTGATTTTGACACTGATTTTGGCGTTTCTTGGGTTCGAACTTGAGACCTTTGACGTCTCAGTCCACTGGTCACACCACTAAATTACCACAGCTAGTTCACAATGATGCAGGAGATTGCAAAATTACGCTCTTTTCATTGAACGCATATTTTAATTTACACAACCATCGAAACTTGATCTAATCCGTTCAATGCCTTCCCGTTTCACGTCAGTCATTTTTATTTTCCAGTATACTTACTTCCAGACGCGATACCTATACGAAATAGATTGCTATTCCTAAACCTATTACGCCTATCCGGCCGTGAGAGATACCAAATATTGACGCAAGTAGAGGCATAAATCATTGATATGAAAACTTTCGTCTTGCTGTTGTATAAGTGTATGAGGAACAATAAATATTGCTGATGTGTTCTGTTGAAACAACTAATAGTTTTCGATAGACTTTTGTTTTTACTGATTGTAATTTTTGTGTGTATTTTGAATTTTGCTCGTGAGGAATGGTTGCTATGATGGAACTATTCTTGAGAGGATAATGCGGAAAAAGGAGCGTGAAGCAGTTTCAACTGAAATGAATGAACTTCCTGAGTAAGGTCATTGGAAGTTCTTGAATACAGGCAACATAATCTTGTATATATACGGATGAAACTATGGTTCAGAAAAATAAAGGAGTCAATAATAATTTTGATAATTTTCGAGAAAAAAACATGAAAAAAAATAAAAAGCCCATCGTAAGGACATTATTTATCTTCAAACTGATACGATGTATTCGGAAATGAAATACGAGACCAACGTTTATGATTCGTTTCTGAGATTTCAAATAAACAACGTCAAAAATATTTATTTACGCATCACACGCGAACAAATTATAAGAAATAAGAAAAAAGAAATATCCACAAAAAGGTTAGAATTTTACCTAAACCCAATAGGTAGTTTCGTTTAGAAAAGTTTGCGGTATTCAGCAGTT
Organism: Craniophora ligustri; assembly: GCA_905163465.1. Lineage (NCBI taxonomy): Eukaryota > Metazoa > Arthropoda > Insecta > Lepidoptera > Noctuidae > Craniophora > Craniophora ligustri. The sequence continues at coordinate 3,741,118 of LR990960.1, forward strand.
TTCGAATTGAATTTGATAAGGGGTGAAATTTTGTACGAAAGTAATTTTCTTTGGGCAAAGTTCTGTATTACCTGGCTTTAAGGATAGAGCCGATCAGACGAACGATAGGAGAAAAAGTATTTCGCTTATGGAACTTTAAATGTGTATTTATATATAGGAAGAACAAATTGGAGTAATTATTTGATTTATTTGTAGTTTATAAAGCTGTGGATAGTCTTGTGGTGTTGTGACCAGTTGACTGTGAAATTGAAAGTGTTAAGTTAAATCCCAAGGTATGCCTCTGACTTTTTGAAATAACGTGCGTATTTATCACATGCTCAAACGGTGAAAGAAAATATCGTGAAAACTAAATAAATCGAAATTAAACTTAATTAGATTGTCAACAAATAGGATAGCTATTAGTAATAATGACATCAAGACAACCAATACCTTAGTCTGCCTACGAACATGGATGCTGTAAAGAAAACGCATGGATTAAAATTGCGATAGAATCCATATAAGTACTTTTATTTTGTACTGAGCAGATATTTAATAATTAATCATGTAAATAATCTGATTAGCTCTGTGTACGAAAAGAAATACACAAAAATCTAGTACTATAAAACGAATATTATTATAATTAAGTATTCAATTTACATAATATAATAATATTATAAACGAAATACAAGGTGTTGATCCGAAGATTAATTTCAATAACCTTAAATGAGTAAGTATATATTTTTTTACCGAAGCGTTTTGTCACCTGTACTTACTTACTTGTTAAAATAATATTTCAGTGTCGGTTATAAATCACGATATTAAAACTTACTTCATCGCCGTTTTAAGGAATCGTCGTAGCTGGAAAACTGAATGCCTTTTTTTTCTTTTTTATTCTGACAAAAATGTTTTGAATTTCGGTTGTGAATATGGTTTGAATTGTTTTTGAGGAAATATTATATCAAACTATCAGATTGTGAGTTAATGATTTAAATTACAATACTACTGAATATGTATCTTACCCTACTAATATTATAAACGTGAAAGTTTGTTTGGATGTATGTGTGTGGATATTTATTACTCTTTCACGCAAAAACCGCTGAACGGAACGCTGAACGCCAAATTTCATCTAAATGATGGAATTTAGCATATAGTAGTAGTTTATTAACCGGATCACAACATAGCTTATTTTGTATCTATTTTATACTACGCGAGCATAATAATTTAGACGTTGTGTGACATATTGATCAAATCAAAATCAAAGAAATTAAAATACTGTCTCTCTGTTTATTGACTCCTTCTATTTAATATAATTAAAACAATTACAAATTAAACGAGTTAGCGGTTTACGTAAAAGCTTCTCTCAAAACACAAGGAGTTCAGTCTTCTGTATTTAGTCAACGCCAGCTGTTTTCAGCTGTCATTCAGCTCACCACACAAACCGAAAACCTTTATTTCTCAATAAACTTCATCTAAATTTTGCTGCTAAAATGATGTCTAGTCTAAAATTTTGTCTAGCTAAGTTTTTAGGTTATAAGAAATAGACACTAAACATATCTACGTTTCAGTAGATATCTTTATGAAATTATCCAATGGAATTACAACTAACAACTAGTATTGACCAAATATATGTACATTGGCTCATATATTGAGCACAAAATAGTATCGCGATTAGCGGGTTTGCTTGCCACATACGTGAATATAACACATTGAAAAATAATTACATTTTCTTTATAATACTTGTATGGCAAACAAGCATACATACCGTCTGATTGTAAGCGGTTCCGCTTACGGATTTGATTCTGATGTGTTAATATTCATCTTGACGATTCAAATCCATCGAAACAAAGAGATGTAGAACACCGTTTGAAGTTTAAATAAATTAATCTACATAATATTATGAAATAAATAATTGTAATAAAGTATGATGGTGTGGTACGTAATCTTGATAAAAGGCTTAAAAACCAGGAGTCAAGGTAAAACTCTTTATGTAACGTTCCATTTCATTTCGTAAGAGGATATATGAGCCGTGCTGATTCCCCGCCAGAGACTGATAAGTTGGGAACGTGACGCGGAATAAATCATGGACACCGCCGTGATCAGAATAACATGTACGACAAAATATACCCAAGAATTTATTTAACCCTCATATCGAAGTATTGCCTGTTTACTTTTGCTCCTTTTTGGGTGTTAGTTATGTAAGCCTTATAAAAAGATATTTCGATTTTATCGACGAGAATGACACTAAAAAAACAGAAATGTCTCTAAATAATAGTAAATTATTTTGGGAAAGTTCTGTCTATTTCAGCTGCAATTGGTGTCCTTTTAAAACTATAAAATGGTAGGTATTCTTATTGCTAATACTAAAAATTAAATTAAATTATAATAGATCTAATGTTACTTTTTTTTTCTTAACAAGATATTCCCTTCCCGATACTACTAAAATGGTGAGCTAAATCTGAGAATAAATACCTATAAGACTAGGGAAGGTAAGGGTTGTTTAGTCCATGCGACATCATCATAACCCTCTTCCTTGTCAGGTTGCAGAGGATCCATAAGGCCTTCCCGCACTATAATGTATAAAAAGAGGAATTGCTTAATCCTTTACAGATGGACATCCATATACCCCTGGATGCTGTAAAAAGTTCGTAACATTTGCATTTACTATAATGTCATCATAATATCCGTAAAATTGTTTATTTAAATATTCGCGTGTGTAGTGTAAGTCTAAGAAATTAGGAAGTCAAATTCAAATTCAAAAGATTTATTTCAAGTAGACCAGTATAACAGGTGCTTTTCAATTGTCAAACTAGTTGCACGGTTCCAAAAAGTACGTCTATGGAGAAGTACCGGCAAGAAACTCCATAGATACTTTTTTGTAAAGTTGTAATTGTCAAGTTACGATGCTGTTTAGGTTTAGGTTAAAATCTTTTTTTGAATTTTATCACAAGTATTGAAGCTCCAATTTCATGTCAATATTAAATATGAAATTATTCATGTGTAAAAAAATAACGTTGTTATTCCACCTACATGTCAAATAAATTCAATTATTACGTATTGCAAAATGGCGCATAAATTTTATCAGGCGTTATTTATAAATCATGACTGTGCAGTAACTATGTAGTTTGCAGCGCTGTCAACTTAGAAAAATAATATACGTATTAACCGGTCGCTCCTACTCGACTCTTCGAACGTTCACTGAATGATAAGTAGCACTGCGAAAAGTCCACAGTCAGCCAAGTTGTTACAGTAGAAATGGTTTGCAGATTTATATAAATATTTACCATTTCGAGTCCATCGATTGCGCAAATTATATTTTTTCAGCTCGTTATTTGCAAGGCTGAAAACTTATCCAATAAATAATCTGCATGATTAAACGCTTATAGATTTTGCATTGAAAAGACAACCATCGTCAAATAATATTTTTAAACCACTGATTTATTAAACAATCTTACGACCCGCAATAAGGTAGCCAATGTAGACGTCTGTGACGCGTATTGCCGACCCTGCAAGGTAAGGTCAAAGTGTTAGGATTATTGGTCAGATTGGCAACTGCTGAATATAGGCCTATCTCATAGATTTTCAAAAGGACCGGTTATATGCCACGCGCATACATCAACTTCTGATGGTATTTTTACTAGATCAGAATAATGTTGTTGAAAAGAAAATAACTATAAAAGCAAAATGTCATCATCATCGTGTATCCACTGCTGGGTACGAGAGTCCTCTCGTTCTTGAGAAAGATTAGGTTGAAGTCCATCCCTCATTGATTGATATACTTCACACGCTTTCACGAAATAAATTCTCAGGCATGCATGTAACCTCACTATATTTTCTTTCATCGTAACAAAATGTCTCTACAACCAATTCACTAATATTTATTTTCCATAACAAGTAATGATCATAGAAGAAACAGTTGAATTTATTCATAGTTTTACGTAAGTAATACGTCGCCGGCTCGCTGGAAATTAAGTGTCGCCCTCTTCTGACTCTATTATGTTGGAAGGATCAAGGAAATTGAAACGTCAACGTCGTAACACTGAAGACTAGGTTTTTTTCTTCTAACTTTGCTGACGTAAGCAGCCATAAATAAGGGGGAGATTGCTAGTAAAAGGTTGCTCGCTTAAATGTTATGATAATGGATAAGTTGTAGACATTATCCTTTTGAGTTATCTTAGTGTTTATGACAGCATCCACACTAACTACCACACTAACGGAGTAGTATTATAGCTACTTTCATGATAAGGGTATAGTTTGAATCTCGGTTCGGGCAAATGTTTGTGTGTTGAGTGTAATCATTTTTGTACCTGAGTCATGGATCATGTGTATGTATTTAAAACAAAAACAAAAATATTATACAGGGCATTAACCATCTAGTACCCGTAATATAAGCCTCGTTAGCAAGAACTACATAGATGGCGCTGTATAAAAGTGTCCTGTATTTTTATATTTTTTTTTTTAAAGTTATAGTCATTGTAATCAGTAATACAAAGAAATTACTTGTAAGTATAATGATTCTACTAAAACAAATCTCAAATCTTTTGAAATTCCTCTCCTCTATGGAAACATTTTAAATAAGATTAATTACAAATTTATTCTAATAAGGAATTATTAATTCAAATATTCATTAATGCTGAATCTTTATTCGTATTACGCCAGAGTGTACGACAGATGTCCAGAATTTAATTTAATATAAGTCCCGTTTCACTTTCTTTTAATATTACATCTCGAAGGCCGTCGCAGATCTCATTTCTGAAGACGATTCGATGTAGATTCAATTTAATATCAGACGTCTTAGTTCCGTAGAATAACTGAGAAATGAAATATTATTTCGGCTTTTAACAGCAATAAACAATTTATCGTTGATTGTGCTTTAAATGTACCGGTTGTTTGTTTGAGTGAAATCAGATTTTTGCTTCGGCTTTGAATCAGATTACAAGTGGACACTCAATTGACTTGCGATGGCGTTTTGTTTTGTTGCTGGTAAAGCGTGAAAGTAAGTTTTTTTTGTTTTTCAGGATCATTTACAAAAGATGATCGTCGTGTGTAGAATTATAATACATAAAAAACTTTTATTGAAAGTAATAATACCGAAACTAACAAAGTAAAAAAAAAACCTAAAGGATTACCACGACGACTGATCTTGCACCACCTTATTGGGGGGCTTTTCACGCTGCATTTCCTGATACGTGGTCGCCATTCGAGAACGTTCGAGCCAAAACTGTCATCTGTTCTTTGAGCGATGTGCTCTACCTACTGCCACTTCAGTTTGGCGATTCTTTGCCAAAATTAGACTCGGGTTCTTGATTTGATCACGTAGTGCAATTTTTGGCGCGTCACGTGCACGTAATTTAGCTGAAATAATGTTCATTTATATGGTTTTAATAAGATTGTCAAAAGTCTTTTATATAGTTTAATTGTGCATCACAATCTTGTTCATTCAGACACAGTACAAAATAGCGGCAAAATAAATTGTATCATACAAATGCATAAACACATAAACCAGTCCAAATGGTATGTTTTCAAAAGACAAATCCCCAGTTCAAAAGTTGAAGGAGGCTGTCTTGTCACAAGCAGGCGGCAACTTCTGGCGGTTACATACTGGCCTGATTTATAAACGGCAACTTTATACTCTATTCGTCGATAGCAGCTTCGAAAGGGGAATATAGGTTTGTGACAGAGATTCATGTGTGAATGTATTTAGTATTTGTATGTATGATTTTTTATTTTATTTGTTGCTGTATGCTTTTTTATTTGGTCCTTTGGTCCGAATTGTTAGGCTTGAGGTTTTGATTTCGATTTTCAGGCTGAAGTGTTGTAGGGTTTTTTTTTTATTAAGTGATTAGTAGCATCTCAAAGCTCGGATTTGTGTCTGGTTAATGGGCTGTGAGTTTACCCGGACTAAAGAAAAATACAGACTCTCTATACTCGTATACTTCACTATACCTCTATCTCATCCATCGTGGTTAAGGGCGTAATGTTATATTAACCCAGTTACCTATTTCTTTTTTTGAATATTTTGTCAATATAAATTTGCTATTATCGGTAATCGAATCAGCTGTTATTCTCATACAATATGACATGTAAAGCACATAATTTTGTTTATAATAAACACTACCTGTCAAGTAATAAAGTCGTATAATGTTTGTATAACGGTACGAATGACAGCTTCTTATAGTTCTTTCATAAATGTTTCATTTGACTGGCTATTATGAATTTGAATTGATGCAAAATTTCTAATATTATTTATATAAATAATATGTATATACTCACAAATAATTTGGTTGGTATTAAAAAAGGCTTTTTTTCTGTAGGCTAAAATTATTTTATAAGATTTTTGTTTGAGCTGTTCTTATTGATTTTGATTTTGATGATTTTCTATTTGATTGTGACAGGTAAACTCGTATATTAGTTGTCTAAATGTCATGGCTGTATTCCTAAAGAGTTATATCAGATAATATCCTGTAGTAAGTATCCTGCTTCTGTGTAGGGGTGTAGTATGAGATCCTTACCTCGAAAAAACCACCCCAGTAGTCATCATCAGCACATTTAGGTAGGTTTCGGGTGCTCTCATGAGACTCACTACGGATCTCCCTGGACAGGGCCTATAAAATGTTTTTACTGGAGAAATATACCTGTATTTCCCAAGAAAAGTGGAAATACGTAAATACAAGTAAAGTGGAAACCGCAAAGGAATGTAAATTTATCAGTAGGCTTACTTATTCCTACTGATACATATATATCCCATGATATAGTTAATAGCAGGCTAGGCTTTTAACATTCACTGGCCACCAATCCAAGGAAAATGCTGCTACGTTTAAAGTTTCATAAAAAAAGTAATTTTTCCTTTTTCCTTACCTTCATTTGAAAACCGCGGACACAACCAACCAGTAACTCATATTAATTTATTTTTGTAATCATGTTGTTTACAAAGTACATTGAGTCATTGTCATTGACATTGAGTCATTCATTCATGAAGATTAAATGAAAGACGCAAAAGTCAAAAAGTGAAATTAAATATTCTCAATGACTTAATAGTTATCAAGTTAGCAGTAACCATATGCTCACAAAGTTACACTCAAATATGGAGCATATTTCATATTACCTACGTTACGCATTTAATACCAGGCTTCTTTATTAAATTTTCTACAAAAGACCAAATAATATTAAGTTTGTTGATAAAAGTTTCCAAGACCTATATACTTCTACGAATAAAATATGATTGCAGTACAAGAGACGAGGGATTATAATGTACAAAAATATACTTACCTACATACATTTAAATTAATTTAAAAAAACTTATATTTAAAAATACAGGCATTGCTAATATACTTCGTATTATGTTATAATTATAAAAAAGTATATGTTACTCTAGATTTAATAAAGTAGCAAAAAAATATATTAAGCCTTTGGTGTATTTAGGGCTCACTAACATAATTATAATTATTATCCGCACATTATGACACAGCGCTATCTAGTTCCGAGATAAGCAACGAGGCTTGTGTTATGGATAGTACATAATTTTGTAAAAATAAGTTATAATTATCATGTAGTATATCAATCATCTAGTTTATTTTTAGTTTATTTTTCTAGTAGCAGGTACCGTGTCTGTTGTCTGTGAGAATCATCGCGAGGTCCTGCAAAGTACTATTAAATAATCAATATTTTTTCAGTAAATGGCGATACGCCAGTTTCTTATCACTTTAGGTCTCTGATAAATTCTCAGTAGATACACTCATATATTTTCAGTGCCAATGTAGTACTTACAATGTTGTACTACTAGAAATCCAAAACCTCTTTAATTGAGAGTTTGAGCTGTGTGCATGAACACTCCACTATGCTATCACATTTAATAATTCAGGACTTATATATGGAAAAAATATAGAATTGAATTTCATGAGCTATTGTCAAGGTACATACATAAATGCATAACGCAGGTAAGTACATACACACCTTTATGACGTATGAGTTAAAGTTCAAAAACTAATAACAAAAACGTATTCTCAAGGGTAAGTCAGAATCCAATATATCATAGAAATGGGAATATTTTTGCACTTTAATCCGTTACGTAGTGGTAGTTTATTCGAATGAAATTGCAAAAATTCTCTGTTTTATTTGAAGGTCGACCAAATTTGTTCTAACATTTTTAAGGGCAAGCTAAATTCAGGTCTGACGCTCGTTTGGGCTGTGTACACAAAGCTTATCTAATGAGCTGCGATTGTGAATCAAATAAAAAAATATAAACTTTGTTTCTTTACATTTTTATTATCATGTAGATTAAGGTTTTAATGCGACAATAAATACCGTTATATGACCAGGGGACTGTGAATTAGGGCTTTAGTTTGGTCCTAAGTCACGCACCACTGAGTCTTCGAAGTAATATGTATTCATCACACACCTACTCAAATAGTGATGGCAAATATTCTGAGGAAATCTCAATGGAGTGTGATCTCAGCCATCCGCTCTAGTTCAACGTACCCTGTAGATTAATATGGCCTTATCTCTCTCAAATGAGATGCAACTTCATGCGACCCGTGCCCAGCGGTGGGACAATAATTTTGTTCACGAGAGACCAGGTTTTTGCCATGATTGTTTTACTACGAAGAAAGTATCGTCTTCTGGCAGTTTATGAAAAACAAAAATTTAGTCACAGTAGATATACGGATTAGTAGATAAGAATAAAAAATATCGGAAATTCCTTTGTTGATTAACTAACAGTCTTAAGCTTGAAAATTACGAAAATCTTCAGTGTTTTCTTTCATGGATAAAGTTAATTATAAGGAAATTTAATTGGAATCCACTGAGAATTAATTAATCCTCAAGCATCTACATACAACAAATGTATACGATGATCATGTAATAAATACATTAGAAATTTGCTTTTTAATTCTTTCGCTTACCATGAATATTTCATAATAATATTAAACAGTAATTTTGAATCATCATCATCAACTCATTATTGTTCCACTGCTGTGAACGGGTCTCCTCTTATTTAAGAGGGATTACACGCTAATCTAGTGCGGGTTGGCAGACTTCACATACCATCGAGAAATCTCTCAAGCATGCAGGTTTCCTCACTATGTTTTTCTTCACTATTTGAGCATCTGATAAATATGCATATTACCATTAATGCACATTTACTGCAGATGTGGCAGAGGTGTACGAATAATGTTATTAATACAACTCTACCTAACCTTTCGGAGAAAACAGACGTGATGGTATGCTTTTTTCGTGTTATGTTTTGTACATGTTTTATCTAGCTTCCTGCCTTTCAAATTTCTTGTCAGACATACCTTAAAAAAACACCACTCCATTTGCATATCACCATAAATTCTCCACAGGCTTCACACTCATAAACTCGCGTAGTTTAACCCATGTTTGTTCAATTCCTATCAAGTTTGAAGGAGCTCGCTCTCTCCCCTTATGCACACATACATATTTTCTAAGATTTCGCCCCCCGTCATTTACAGCGAGATATTGGAGAGCGGTGTGTACACAACTTTATGGAAAAAAGGGTTATAATCGTTGATTCCAAACACGTACGGCCTAAGCGTGACTGGTAACTCAAGACTTTAATGGGCGCTTGGGTGAAAAATTTGGATATTACATTAGCCAAGTTTGGTAATCGATAGAATACTAGCATAAATTAGCCTTTATTCTCAAAGAAAAACGTGCTTAAATTTTCCGCCAGCGCTGTTGTTTCAGTTGATGAATCGGTGTGGTGTGATCTGTGTGAGGCAAAATAGTTATTACGTACTCTTAGGCAAATTTAACAGATTTTACTCATCAACCATAATCTGCATGTAAGAGCGAAAATTATGCCTGTAACCGGGCACAAAACGCTGAGCTGATATTATGAGCAATAACCCTTGACCCCGACCTTGAAGTCAAACTCAACCTTAACCCCGATTTCGAATTGAAGACCTCACGTTCAGTTGCGCTAACAACTACTAAACTAACATACGAAAAAAGTCACCAATACCAATCATAATAATTATGTATACCACCTTATACATAAATAACTTCCAAATTCAGCTATTTCTATTTTGGAAATTGTAAATAGTACAAGCGCATTCGCATTTACGACAAACTGTAAGTTATTGAAACAATTTGAAGTCCATGAAATATTGAAAACTGGTTCAAATAATAGTGACTGGCGAGAAATAGAAATTTCATGAAGAGTATTTTCCGATGTTTGTATAACAAATCGTCTCTTATAACTTACTTATTATTTATTGTAGAATTTTTGAGAATAGAAGTAACATAATGTCAGGTTATGTAGTATGTTCCAAACGTAGTAGCATATAATAGTCATTTATTAATTTATTTTTTACACGGAATATCCACACAAAATTTTCAATGTGGAATTATGATACATTCATTTATAATATCATACAATTAACAATAATTATAATTACTAGAGCCTTGAAATCGACATAACACTTCAGGAACACAAGCGTGGTCGTAAATATGATAAGAAATAATGTTCTTCTTTTCGTAAAAAAAATTGAACGTAATTCGGATTCTAACTGAATTATAATGAATTATGATAACGTATTATATTAATTATATTACGTTAATGTATGGTTCATATCAAAACATTTTAAATTTTAATATTCTGTAGTAAATTTTTGGGTTCTCATTATTTATCGTCCTCTATAAAAAGGGAACATAATTTTTCGTCACAAAGAATATGTACACAGTGTTAGTGAAGGGAATGTTGTTTCAGTGCCATAAATTCTGAAAGGAGGCTCAATATCAGATAACAACGGTTACACGTAATAAAACCTTAAGAAAACATTTGGACAAGCTTACAGGGGATCAGTTTTCAAACAATATTGAAATAAAAAAAATCCCAAAAACCTCTGAAGGGAATTTTAACTGAATCCCTTTCACGATCTTTAAGATTTTTTCTGCAATTCATATTCAGGTCCTGTCCAAATTTTATTTGAATAGTGGGCGCAACGCGTGCTGTATCCCTGATATGCCTATTTAGTTTAACTGTGAAAGCTTCAGCTGATACGAACGGGCTAGTGATATTTTAGGCACATTGTAAATCAAAACTAGTGCCTATGTATCTACATAGGCACTAGTTTTGATTAAAGGCATGCATGAAACAGTTTGAAACAGTCACTATTTTTTATTGACAACACAGTTATTTAAGCAATTCTCATTATAAAATGTCTGCATTTTTATATGTAGTCGAATTGTTAAATGTTTCATGATTTGAAGAAGGTGGCTGGCAGCGGATGGATGCGAGCTGCCCAATACCGGAATGGTTGGCGCTCTTTGGGGAACGCCTATGTTCAGCAGTGAACGGCAATAAGCTGATATGATGATGATGATGTTTCGTGATACCTAGATCAATGAGTTTGATGGTCATAATTATATGTATCTGTTGAAATTAATTCAATAATATTTATCAGTTAACGAACGCGTTTACTATCACCGTTTACGATCATTATTAAATAATTTTAAATGAATAATATGATATCATATTATATTAATAGTCTTATGTATATATATATCTACTGTTAGTTACACTTAATTAACGTTAACATAATCACTTCGTTTATATTCATAACTAGAATATAAACTACAATTTTACGCTTCATACTTCTATCTCAAAAATCTCCGTAAAAAACGCGCTAAATAGGGCACCGTGCTTAGCCCACATATTTCGTAATAATCTCATCTTTCATACATTGTGACCGGGAGCTTGGCGGCCGCGCTATTGACGAAATATAAAAGGTGGTCTGGATATCAGAGTGGTGTGTTTAGAAGGCGGGCATGGGTCGTTAGCCGAAGTATAATAACCTTCAGCCATTTTGTAAGAACATGCAAAGTGCATCTGGTTGTTTTCTGGCGGCATTCAGCCAGTTTTATGCATGTTTAAAAACGTTTTGAGTTCGTATAGTGTTTGGTTTGGTATATTCTGGGAAGAATATTTTAATTAAATGGTAATGCTTACGTAAATAAAAACAGGGAATGGTATATAGTTGGAAGTCTTTATTTGTCGTCCTTTATAAATATTTATATGCAGTTTTTCATTGGTAGGAACGTACGGCATAAAACTAACGATCAAACTTGTTCGACAAACAGTAACATAGAAAAAAAGACACTGTGACATGACTGAATAATTATAATAATGTAGATTTATAGAGCAATTCTTGTTTTCTATCAATGTTTTTTTGATGACTATTTTTTATAAAAACTGATGAGATCACTGGGCCTGTCAGACAATGTTAAGATATTTTTGCATGACATGTTGAGTTTGCATAATTTGTTAATCAAGTAAAATAAGAAAAAACGTTATTTATTAACCTTGACCCAAATTCTCTAAAATGTAGAAGAAAATCTGTAAACAGTAATTTTATTACAAAATCATTAGTATGTCTTATTATATGTTAAAAAAAACAGAATTGTGCAGTTGTTCAATTGGCCAGATTTTACCGTAGACATTCAAAAAAGGAAGATTAAATTTGGATAAATGGTAGTTTGAGTATCATTTTGAAACATACATATTTATGCACGAGTTTATACGAATATTTTTGACAGGTAGGGCATAGTGAGATTCCTCTATCAAACTGAGCGGCCCGACTGGGGCAGTACCTCCGCCTTACAGAAGACCGCAGTGAATCAACAATAGTGGTATTTCTGTGAGTAAGTAAGGTTACCAGAGCTCGTTGGGCGAGTGACTATTCTGACAGCATATGCATTCCGTTTGCTGTCAGTTTAGTAATTTCCTATTTTTAGAAACCTAAACGGTTTCTGCAGGGGTTGGCAACGCATATGCAATTATGCAAGCCTTCTGGTATTGCAAACGTCCATGGGCGGCGGTGATCACTTACCATCAGATGAGCCTCCTGCTCGATTGCTCCCTTATAACCATAAAATAAAAAAAGAAAATTTGTGTTAATTGTGTATGATTATACTTTTATATTCGTGTATACGCATTCCGTCTCGTCGTTTAGTCGTTTGCTCCGCTTTAATTTAATTTCTCCAGATTATAAAGTATGAGTTTGTGTTTACAGCTAAGTTAATACTATTGTCGCAATGCAGACTTTTTAAACACCAACCAACGTAACATAATTCCACAATAAGGACTTAATAAGAAGCAAGTTAGTTTCAAATTCCGGTGTAAATGTTCGGAACTCATTCAGCAATTTGTTACTTATTGTTGAAAACGAGAAAGTTTATAAACTATAATAATGTCTTGTCAGCGGGTTAATTTTGAAGTTTATTTTCTTTTAGCGTGGTAGTTGTCTACTAATAAAATGGAACGTTTTGTAATTTTCGCCGAGAATTACATTATACCAGGTGGTAATAAATTTTCGTTCTTACTGCCGGTGTTGTAGGACAGTACGTTTAAATAGTATCTACTAACATCCACACACAGTCTTGCCCGTATGATAGGTATATATGTATATAAAAAGTAGCCTATATGTTAATTCAGTTAATAAACTATCTGCGCTTAAGCCAAATTTCATCCAAGTCCATTAAATAGTTTTTCCGCAAAAAAGTAACTAACATCCACACATAAATCCATTGACTTTAATATGTAAACGATGGGATATTTGTCCAACTGTCCATTATCCATTTTCCATTCTATATTTATAATCTCTGTATGACTTTTGTTCCCCAACAAATTCTTCATGTTTGCACTTCTGTAGTTGTGGAACTATAAAATACCATCCACCCACGTGTAACGGAAAGTTATTCGATTTATGGATTGTAATAGTGCGCTGGCTAAGATTCGATTATTTACAGTTAGGAGGTATACGGGAGAATTTTTCAAGTTTGTAGGTAGGTATGTGTTGCCAAATCGAAAACTATACACATTACCGAACAATACTCTTTCCTTTAGCTTAACCACATATTATTTTTTAATTCCCAGAATTTGACACAGTTTAATAATAAGTTTTTTTTTAATCCTATGATGATACAGTTTAAATTTTGGCCATTCTTTGTATTCATGATACAGGACTTGTAAGCATTATCTTATGATTAGTCTATATTTAGTACTAGTTATCACGTGAATGGGAAGTTAGTGATAAAAGAAAACCTCATACGTGCCTGTAAAGGTATATCGCGTGCTTTAAGACTGGCCACGGTCCCTCGATCCTTAAGAATCACAACAGCTCCCGCTCTTCTATCGTTGTCTTTAAACTTCGTTAAACTCTCGTTCCACAATAGTATCTTTAAGACCTGTTACGCAGTTTGATCTGAGAGGTTCCCTCATCATCAGGTAGAATAGGAGAGAGAAGGAACCGCTTCCCTCCATCTCCGGCCTCTTCGATTTAATTTTGAGCTGAAAACGGCGGTCTTACAGAGTCCTACGTCTGCGAATGCCCCAGGAGGTGCATGCATTCCACACCCGAACAGACACAGTCTTTATAACTGTTCTGCAGTGGCGCTAGACCAAAACGCATCGGGATCATGGTGAACGTGTTCAAGACTCCCTTGAACCCACGTCAGGTATAGGCAAGTCCCATTTTTATTTGATACAAATCTGGCATACCCCACCGCCTTCTTTGGCAACAAATTATCCGTGAGGATACTTCACGTAATTTAAAACATTGCCTCATTTTTTTCTGTATTTATTGCTCCGTGAACTTTCCGAAAGTCCTAATCTCCTGCAGCATTATTCCTATATTATCTGTCCCCCGCAGCCACAGATGATAAGCAGCTGATCCGTCCTATATTTTCCTTTAATTCCCGCCTCGCTGGAAACAACAGTGCGCGGGATAATATTTATTTTTCTCCAATCCCCGGGAGCCCACTGTTTTATTTATCGCTTTCATTTCACCTCGATCGTGTTTTAAATTACTCGTGTGATTGTCAGATAATTTGTGTACTGTTTGTTTTAAAATGGCGAATAAACGTTTCAGTTATGTCGTGATGGCTAAAGGATTTGTGAAATTAGCTTTATAGAACGAAGTTAAGAATGATGCTTACAGCAACTACATTTGTGATTGAGTTTGTATGGTAGTACTAATCTCTGTGTAAATATAGATTGGGTTGATTTCATTGCTATTTTTATTTAACAGTTGTTAGTTTGCATACGGACCAAAAAATAAACAAATTAAATAAAAATATATGAACATATTAAGTAACAGCAGTTTATTTCCAATTAAAACTCTTAGAGAAAACTGCCTACTATTGACACATATCATATAAAAGAGTTTCACTTACTGTCCGCTGTGATCGCTCGTCCAATAACCCTGTTCTAGAGACAACTAACAATACTGCGAAGTACGAGGAACAGCGGCCATTTAGTACAAATTGATACCAGAGTTTCTAACACGTATTCTTTAATATTATTATTAGGCATTAGTTAGGTACGATGAACTTTCCCATGATGATACCATTTCGTCAGTTTATTCTTGTATCAAATTATTACGAGTTATTGCCAGAAACACTTAAAGGCTATTTATATAAGAATAATAATAGCACCTACTATAGATAAGAGCGTTATTTTTTTCTGGGTATCGAAGAAACCCGGTTGCTGGCTAGATAAATTTATCAAAGCTCCTATCAGAAATCGACCTTCGGTGGATTCTAAGTATCTACAACGATTTTATCAACTACATCTTACAGATACTTTTTTTAATCTACAGGGAATATCTTCTGGAAGTCTATAATTCTTGAAAATATATTCACTAGGTACTAAGAAAGTCTCTCCAAGACATTATTTTTTTAAAAGCGTCCCTAGGTATATAAATAAAATGTGCACATTTTTTATATTGAAATGCGATTAATAACTTCCAACGACGACAACTTTTGACGACCCAAGTCCAGAGGTAGTTAACACCGCTTTCTGTACAATGGGTTCTGAGTTCGAATCCCGGTAGGGATAAATGTTTGCGTGATGAGCATAAACATTTTTATCCGAGTCATGGATGTATATATGTATAATATGTATGTATTTACAAAAAAAGTATATATGTAGTATATCAACCAACTAGTATCCGTAACACAAGCCTCGTTGATTAGCTCGGTCCTAGGTGGCGCTGTGTAGAATGTACAGAAATATTATTTTTATTATTATTAATTTCTGTACATTTTTCACTACAACCGCAATCTGGTTTCCCAAATCTTTAGAAATATCATTAGCAATGAAGCTAGGCATGATATATATATACGCACATATAATAAACATCAGTTCCCGACATCTGTTACTCGGGTCCGCGCTATCCTTAATTAAAATTAAAACAGAATTACGAGCTATACGCGACCTCAATATTTAATTAATTTTAATATTGGCCTTTAAACACCGTTTTTGGTTTTATTTTGTTCTTAGAAATATTAATGGATGGAGTATTATTGCAATGCGGTTAGTCGAATAGAATGTGTGAGTTTTTGGTGCGTAAATATGAGAATCCTCATGTATTTTGATGAGCTGTGATAGCCTTAATGTGTAACCGAAGAGGATTTTGAAGCCAAAGGTCTAAAGTTGGATCCCAAACTATACTAAACTTTTGGAAGTATGTGTAGGAACTTATCACGTGCTCGAACGGTGAAGGATATATCCCGAGATAAACTATTTGTTTCAGAGGTTTCCATGTAATGATACCGTGTAAAGATGAAGCGTGGTGGACTATAAATAGCCTGGTCGTATGTAGTGAGAAGACCCGTGCCGTGCAGACAGTAAATGGGTTGATTGGAGTCAAAATTTTAATCCGAAGTTGCGTTTTTTAACTTTGTTACAATTTAATAGGTTTTAAATTCGTCTAATAGATATGTCGTATTTGTAGTGTTTTTTTTTCATAAACTGATTTCGATCATTCAATTTGATCTAATCTAAATATGTACGCGTATGGTATAGAATAATATAATGTTATTAGCTAATTAATGGTTGTTGATTAATTAGCAATGTATTATGTAATATAGAGTGTCACTTTAGGCTTGTGCTTAAACCTTGACAAGACACACATTATTCATGATACATCACTTGTTACATAAGTCTCAATATCCCAGTAATTTAAATGGTAAATTAACTACGTTATCTAATGTTTACTGGTGCATCACCAGCTACCTAGCCAAGTTAGAATCTAACTAAGAAATCAACAACCGTTTCAATGAAAATAGACATAAATATAAATATAAATGACACTTATGAACGCTCCAACTATTGTAAACTTATGTAGCTCTAGTATTCATGCATATATTCATTCATTATCATTTTGTTTAGAATTTTTGTCGATTCGAAACTTATCTTGTCGATTGCCACTTGGCTAGGTAACATGATAAAAAATCATCGAAATACCATCACGCATGAAACTTGCTTTTATTACAGTGGTTGTATTTTTACGGTGAAGGAAAACATCGTGAGGAAATCTGCTTGCTTAAGAGATCTTCTCGATGGCATGTGGAGTCCGCCAACCCGCAGTCTTTAGCCTAATCGCTCTCGAATGAAAGGAGACCCGTGCCCAGCAGTGGTACAGTGATGGGTTGTTGATGATGAAGTAACTCGAAAGGAAGAGTCATAGTATAATCTGGTACCGTATAATTTTACAGGTAGGTTTATGAACTTATGTATGTCCTAATTAGGCTATTAATCTGACCTTCGACCCACTACTGACCATTTTATATCCAACAACACTGCTCAATCTGGGAATCAAACCCTCACGATCAGCTGTCGTGTTTGTGGCCACAAGATTAATGAAGCAGCATGCTTAACCGTACCATGTCTCAAAACTAATTATTTCGAATGGACAGAGGTGCCGTAGATTTCAACTCGATTTGAAATTACTAATACTAACATTGCACTTTAAAATAGCATCATAAATAATATTTCTTGACATTAATACTTTATTTCTATACCAAATATAAATTTCAAGAAGGCACATTTGAAGAATTCAGCACTGTCTCAAATCGTATGCCTTTTTCCAATTTATTTTGCTCATTAAACGTAAAAGGAACGCATAACACGGGTTTTGTAGCTACGAACTTACTACTCCATTTTAATGAGGGACTTTGAAACTGAAGGAAAGGTAAGGGGGTCTTGTTTCCTTTGTCATAGTTTGCTAATTAACACCGGCGTCCGATACTGGCATAGATTATACAGTTTTACAGATGCGACAGTATAAATTGCCTACCAATTTTGGGGCTAAAAGTGAATAAATAAAAATAAAATAATGAAATAAATATTCAGGGACATTTTACACAGCACCATCTAGTCCCAAACTAAGCAGAGCTTGTACTATGGGTACAATGAATATAATACTTATATACTTTTTTTTTTGTAAATACATTATTATAATACATAGGAAACACCCAGACGAACACAAACACTTATATTCATCACATAAATATTTGTGTCCCGTGGGAATCGAACCACTAGACCACATAGGTCGTCTAATGTTTGTAAAATGTGTCCAGTTTTAATTTAATAATTATCATAGCCCACCTTTTTACCGGAAGGGTCAGGTGAAGTGTACCGATTTACAAACACATTCAGCGGATATACATATTTTTATATGCTTATAACATAGGGCAAACCTCTAGCCATTAACCAGCCAGAAATCCGAAAAAAGCTGATACTAAGAATATAATAACATACCATCACGCTTGTCGTCCCCGAAAGGTTAAGCAGAGGTGTACTAATGTATACCAACTTTTCGCCGGTTTGTTTTAGGTCCCATATGATAGGGGGCGAGCCTATTGCCACTAACCGGGCACAAATCCAAACTCCGAGCTGCTACTGAGAATTTCATAGAAAAGCTCAATAACACTTTGCTCGAACCCCAGAGCTCTTGCTTGGCAATCGTACTGTACGACAACTAGACCAACGAGGCAGTTAAGAATATAATAGAAAACATAAACACACTTTCCCGATTTAGAAATTGAACTTACAGAGAGCCTAACACTCAGCAGACACGATGTCGCTTTAGAGGTTCGAAAATGCTCTCTCTTTCTTACAACCTAAAATCTAATATATAAAATTCTCGTGTCACAGTTTTCGTTGCCATGCTCCTCCGAAACGGCTTGACCGTTTTGATGAAATTTTTTGTACTTATCTGGTATCTATGAGAATCGGCCAACATCTATTTTTCATCCCCCTAAAAGTTAGGGGTAGGACTACCCCTAACTTTAGCCACATTACAGGGGTTGGTGGACACCAACCCCTGTAATGTGGCAAAACAACGTTTGCTGGGTCAGCTATATATATATATATATATATACATATATATATTGTTGGGTCTTCTGGTGGTCGACGGAATAAAAGTGGACTGTATTACAATAGTGCTAGTTTATTGAGTATATATATGAGACAAATATCGCGTGTGCACTGCGCGGTGGTTCCGAACGAAGGCCCCCAACTCGCTCGCTCGTGCACCGGTCCTGCGCCGCTCCCGCGCCGCACCTCCAGACCCCTCCGTCGCCGTAGCCACTCACCAGCCCACCGCACGTCGCTTGCGATGACGAGCTGTAATGCTCGACATATTCCCGCCCAGGATGAGAGTCAGAAGTCATGAGCTGGAAGAGGGCAAAGATTATTATATGCTCTTCGAATGATTCCTCTCTTCGTCTTTACTTCTGCGACACGAGTGACCCCATCAACGCCAGGGTAAACCTTCACAATCCTTCCAAGCCACCACAGTAATGGAGGAAGAGCCTTGTCCTTTATAAGGACCAAGTCGTTGGGCTTGAGCTCACTATTTGAAGGCGTGAGCCACTTCGTCCTCTGTTGCAGGGTCGATATGTACTCGTTTCTAAATCGAATCCAAAAATGGTGCCTTATATGTTCGACTCTCTTGTAACGATCTAGGGTGGTAATGTTTGTATTCAAGTCATGTGGTTGTGGATTTGACGTGAGTGGTCGTCCTATTAGGAAGTGAGAAGGGGTGAGAGCGGTAAAGTCTAAAGGATCAGTTGATAATTGGGTAAGAGGGCGAGAGTTTAAAATAGCCTCAATTTGAGTCAGGCATGTTGCCATCTCTTCGTATGTAAAATGAACATGTTTTAACAGCCGCCTAAGATGATGTTTGGTCGAGCGGACAGCTGCTTCAGCCATCCCATTGAAGTGAGGGCTGTATGGAGGAGTAAACTTAAATTCGATACCTTCTTGAGCCATGTCATATGGAATGTCGGAGGTTGCTAGAAAACTTTTCAAATCGCTACATGCACCCACAAAGTTTGTGCCGTTATCAGAACAAATGCTTTGGGGCTTCCCTCTACGAGCAATGAATCGGTTCAAGGCGGCTATGAAGGCTTCCTTCGTAAGTTCTGTAACAAGCTCCAAGTGTACGGCTTTAACAGAAAAACATACAAAAACACACAGATAGGATTTCAAGAGCCTGCAGCCTCGACCCTTACGATCAGCTATCAGCATTGGTCCCGCGTAATCGACGCTACAGTGTAAAAAGGGAAATTCCAAATTAGTCCTACTGAAGGGAAGTTGGCCCATGATGGGCTGAATAGTTTGACTTCTATATCTGAAGCAAGTTAAACATTTATTAACTATAAATTTGGACAAGTTCCTACCCTTTAGTGGCCAATAAGTTTGACGCACATTTGACAGCAGCAGTTGCGGTCCTGCATGTAATAGTTTAATATGATACATATGAAATATCAATTTTGATAAGTAATGTTTACTACAGATTAATATAGGATGCTTCACATCATAACAGTATGGAGAATTATCCAATCTACCACCTACACGTATTACCTGATTTTCATCCATAAATGGCGACAAAGATAACAATCTATTCTTGCTAGGTAAAGCCTTGCCAGCCTTAAGTATGTCGTACTCTGTGGGAAACATCTCACATTGAGCTTGACATAAAATTATATTTAAAGATTTTTGTAATTCGATGTTATTAAGACTATTAATAAATCTATTCATTCTATTTTTATTTTTTATGTTATGTATAAATCTTAGAACGTAAGAAACAATTCTATGCAATTTATGAAAATTTGAATATTTTTGTATTAGGTCAGAAATAACATTGTAAGTTCGCTGGTTATTTTTTGGTTTATCTTTGTTTATAGCTAAGCATATTTTTTCCTCAAATACAGCACATTTTTTGTCTGTGTTTGGATTTTTAGGCCAAAGTTGTTCATCGGATTTTAAAAATTGAGGCCCATGCCACCAAAGACATGAACTATTTAATTGATCTGCTGACAATCCCCTCGAAACTAAATCAGCAGGATTTAATTTTGAGGGCACGTAATTCCAAGTGTGACCTTTTGTTTTATGTTGAATTTCGTTAACACGGTTGCCAACAAATTGTTTGAATTGGTTTGACTGAGACGCTAACCATCCTAAAACCACAGTTGAATCACACCAGAACCGGCATGCGTTTATATGTAACGTGAGTGCAGAATGCACCTTATCAAATAGTCTTGCGCCCAACAGTGCGCCGCATAATTCTAGTCGCGGAATAGTGACTGGTTTTATTGGAGCAACCCTATTTTTTGATGCAATTAAATGTACATGGATCTGACCTAGAGTGTCAATTGACCTAACATATAAACATGCACCGTATGCATTCTCCGATGCATCCGTGAATACGTGAATTTCAACCCATTTATGATCGTTGCAAATAACCCAACGTGGGATATTTAAACTATTAAGATAAGGTAATTTGTGAGCAAATGAAAACCATAAGTCTTGAATGTCCTTAGATATTTCTTTGTCCCATGAATACTTTTTTATCCACAATTTTTGAATAATAATTTTTGCTTCTACAATGCATGGGCCAACTAAACCTAAGGGATCAAAAATTTGGCTTATAACAGATAAAATATGTCTTTTTGTTATTTTTACATTATTATTTATATTTATAGAAAATGATAAAATATCTAGATTGGATTTCCATCTCAAACCTAATGTTTTAGGTGTTTGTTCTAAGCTAGAATGTGTAAAATCATGTACTGCAGACGATTTAGAATCCGAAATGGAACGTAATATGACACTACTGTTTGACTGCCACTTTCTAAGGTTAAACTTTGCAGATGATAATGTATCTGTTACTCCTTTACACAGTCTAATTGTTGACTCAATTGTAGAACTACCACTCAAAAAGTCATCGACGTAAAAATCATGCGTTATAGCATTCTTCACATCGTCGTCACTGACACTGAAGCCAAGGCTTGACAAGCATTTTGTGGCTAAATACGGCGCCGAAGCTGTGCCATATGTCACCGTGTTTAACGTATATGTTTTTAATGGTTGAGTGGTGTTATATCGAAAAATAATTTGTTGTAGTGACCGTTGAGTAGGATTAATTTCAATGGCACGATACATTTTTTCTATATCTGCGGACACTACAAATTTATGTTGTCGAAAGCGTATGAGAATTGAAAAAAGATCGTCTTGAATTGTAGGGCCAATCATTTGTAATTCATTTAATGAGATACCTGTCGTGGTGGCAGCAGAGCCATCAAACACCGTGCGCAATTTCGTAGTAGTGCTTGATTCGCGAAGAACGCCATGATGTGGAAGATAATAGTTAACTTCGCCGTCTTTTGTGCCTATCAACCTTTTATTTTCAGTCATGTGCCCTAATGCTTCGTAATCCTGCATAAATTGAATATACATTTCTTTAAAAATAGGATCTCGTTTAAATTTTCGTTCTAAAGATAAGAAACGAAGCTTAGCCAAATTAAATGAATCGCCTAAGAGTTTAGGATCACGTTTTAAGGGCATTGTTACAACGAAACGTCCCTCATCATTACGAAATGTGTTAAGTGCAAAACTTTGCTCACACGCTGTCTCTTCTATTGACATAGAATGTTGAGAGTCGAGCGTGTCCAGTTCCCAAAAATATGAAAGATCAGGACTAGAAGCCTTTTGTGAGAAAAGACAGATATTGTCGGAATGTTGTGTCGCTATGTGCTTAGTGACTATCCAACCCAGCTTTGATTCGCGCAACCTAGGATTGCCTTGCCCTAATTCGATAGTTTCCTTGCCTAAGATATCCCAGAAGATGTCTGCTCCCAAAAGGATATCTATGTCTGCAGGTGTGTTATAAGATGGGTCTGCTAGAGTAAGACCTATCGGTATATGTATATCACTAGTGTCTATGTACGAAGCTGGTATTGGTGACACCAAGTTAGGAAAAACGATGCAATTTATATTAGTTGTGTAATCACTACACATTGACTGAATTTTAATATTGCAACAATGTGAGCTAGTAGATAAGTGATTATCAAACCCTGATACTGCAGTTGTCACACGGCGCTGCGATAGCTGCAACTCATCACAATAGGTCTGTGATATTAGATTAATTGCGCTTCCGTTGTCCAGTAGCACTCTCGCGTTGTGTTGTTTTCCTTGTTCATCAACTACTTGTACGATAGCTGTGGATAAAGAAACACGAGGCGCAGTAGTCTCTCTGATAGTACCACAAGTAAAGTGACTACCTTCAGTGGCAGGTTGAGAACTCGTTGAATCGGTTTTTTCCAGATGTAGTAATGTATTATGTTTAAACTTACAATATTTGCAATGAGACAAGGAGCACTTGTTACTCATATGACCAGGGCGTAAGCAATTCAAACAAACCCTGAACTGTTTTGCCTTTTGTATACGAGATTCCACTGAGAGCGCTCTAAAGGATTCACAATTAAATATATAATGACCCTTGTCACATAGAGGACACTGTATCGGAGACGATTTATTATTTTCACTAAACCCATTAGATTTTAAAAAATTATTCGGAATATTAAAATTAACAGTACTATTATGATGGTCTTCCAAGCTTTCTAGTAAATCAGCTCGGTTTCTTAAGAATGTTACAAATATGTTTAAAGTTGGACTATCATTTAATTTGTTGCGATGTTCTTCCCAATGACGTAATGTAACTTTGTCAAGCTTAGAAGCCATAATAAAGATTATTAAAGTATCCCAGTGTTTAGTAGGCTGGTTCAATGTTTCAAGAGCCCTAATGTTTTTAGTAGTTGTATCAATAAGATGGCGAATAGATTTACATGATTCCTTTAAGATAGGTTCAATGCTAAATAACGCCTGTACGTGGTTGTTGACAAGTAGACGATTATTATTATAACGCTCGAGCAATAAATCCCATGCGATCATGTAATTATCACTCGAAAAGTCAATATGTTTGATAATTAACGCTGCGCTTCCTTGAAGTGAAGCACGAAGATAATGAAACTTATTGATATTATCGATGCTTTTGTTATTATGAATGATTGATGAAAAAATATCCCTAAACTCCAACCAATGCTGATAGCTACCGTTAAAATGGGGTAATTCAATTTTAGGCAATCTAACACTGCTCGTCTTGAAACCCTCACCTGAATGCGCGTCACTGAAGTCTGCTACAGAATTTTCACGCTGTTTTGCCGATGAGAGAAGGCAGCGTGCGGTAGCTACGAGTGTGTAATAATCATTCTCGAACTGTTCACGCTCGCAAAGGGCCTCACTTGTCTCCTCACTGCCATCGTCACAAAGCGCTTCAATTTCATCCTGTAACGCGTCAAAGTCGTTATTCAATCGTTCTATTTTGCTTAAACGGCATTCTAACTCTGCGGTCTGGAGGTCGCTGAGACTATGGCAACTTTTAAGGATGTTTAAGTACTTATTAAAGGTAGTCAACTTCGACTTTACTGAAGATCTCTTCTTAATTAAAGTTTTAATGTTATCTGGCATAGCGAAAAATTATGTGGGTACACGTAGCAAGTTGAAGCAATGAGCTTAAACGATTATATTTCTAGCAAACAACTGTATAAATACAAATGATGCGTTTGAAATAAAATACCGTTATCACTTATGAGAACAAAGGAACAGCTGACCGCTCGAACGGCCGGGCAGCGGCCGCTAAACACAAATGCAACCGGTTTTAGCAAAGCAGTAATTTAATCAGCTAAGTAGCCGTTAAAATAAGTAAATGATTTAACTTATGATACTATAGCCAATACTGTGCAGGTGATGAGTATTTATGATTACGAAAAGTTAACGATATTTTGTATGTAGATTATGTTCTGACTCAAATTAAGTATTTTAAACGAGGAATAAGAGAAAAATATGTGATGAAAGAGATAAGCGGGAGTAAGAAGGAATATGGAACGAACTCACAACAACGCCTTATCCAACCACTTTTTTTTCTTTTCTTCGTTTTAATCGTCCTTCGTCGTTCGAATGGCCGCTGACGTCGCTTGCGCTTCTCGAACAAAGAGCTTCCAATGTCCACTGTACACAGCTATTTTCTCGATTAATACTCGTTTTGCGAAGGACCAAATTGTTGGGTCTTCTGGTGGTCGACGGAATAAAAGTGGACTGTATTACAATAGTGCTAGTTTATTGAGTATATATATGAGACAAATATCGCGTGTGCACTGCGCGGTGGTTCCGAACGAAGGCCCCCAACTCGCTCGCTCGTGCACCGGTCCTGCGCCGCTCCCGCGCCGCACCTCCAGACCCCTCCGTCGCCGTAGCCACTCACCAGCCCACCGCACGTCGCTTGCGATGACGAGCTGTAATGCTCGACATATATATATATATATATATATACATATATATATATACAATGTGGAGATGACAATATGACTTTAAATGAAAACACTGGCAATACTGGTTTATAGAAACATTTGTAAACTATCAAATAAATCCGAACATGGAAATTAAAAAAAAAAAAATTTTCTTACAAACTAAATAGCTTAAAACTGCAAACAAAATAAAACACCATTTATAAAAATGGTACACTGACCTGCGATAAGAATGGCAACGCAGCTTGGTTTCATTCATGTTAAAGCTGTGGCCGACGCAGCGACGTAATGTTTGGCGCCATTATTCTTATTGTTATTAATGCTCAATTACACAAATCAAATCACAGAATATTAACCAAATAGTCGGGCATCATTCACCCGCGAGTTATTCACTGATCAATTTATTATTCACAATCACTTTTCGATCACATAATTATGTCGCCAGTCATTAAATTTTTTTATTTTCAATATGTCCGCCGTGTTCTTGAATACACAAACTACACCGACGTATAATGTTATTTCTCACTCTTGATAATAGGTCTCACGGTATGTCCGTACAGCTAAAGCGGCATTACCGTGACACTCCCCATAAATTAAAATCATATCAGTGTACTCCGAAGCGGTATAATTGTAACGAGGCATGATTATTTAATAATAAAACCTTGAAACACCAAGTATTAAGCGTCTAATTTCGCAAAGTTCACTTAGCTATTTAACTAAGTACCTATAATACGTTTATGTGTCCTGTCACTATTAAAACAAAGCGTCAAATTTCGCACAACACAACACAACACAACAACAAAGATACGATAACACTCGCGCGGCGACTTCAAACGGGCGCGGGCGCATCCGAAATTCCAGAGAAAATAAAATGCGTCACAGGCAGTAAGGACGTCCGGTGACACACTGACCGCGTAACCTAGACACGTCGACAAGTAAGCAAAGAGGAAACAAGCAAACTTACCTATCTCTTTCGCACATACATATTTTCTTATCTAGCTGTGATGACACGCTTTATGACTCTTATGGCTCGGGCATAAAGTATAATTTGCATTGAGAAAATAAATTTGATAGAAAAGGCGTAGGTTTTTAAAGTGGCGAGCTGGCAACGTAAGTCGTTAACCTGTCGCGTGCTCTCCTGTTTACAAAACATCATGTCGAAAATACTTAAAATGAAAAATAATGTCCTGTGGCTAAACTACTGGATATATTCATTTGATTTTTTGTGTGACGGTTGGGAATATCATGACTTATACGAAGTTTCATTTATGATCATATTGTCCTCCCCACATTGTATACAGGGTTAGTTGGAAAATACAAACAACCTCGCAGGACTAGATAGCTAACATCATAAGCAACAACTTTTGTTCTACGACTTTCAATAATTTCATTGATTTCATTTTTTTTTATTTCATACAAAACCAAATATTTATTTCATGATATCTTTACGCGCTTCCTAACTCTATGCACATAGTAAAAACCCCGCGGGACGCGGAGAAAGGGGGGCGCATTGCGAGTGCTAGCTTTGAACTTGACCGATTGTCCGATTGACCTAGTTAGCCGCCAGCCGTCGGCCAAGATGCGCGCGCGTCACGTCATATGTTTCCTTCCGTCGCCATTTCGATCGATGTGTTGTTGGGTTATACCTTGAGTGTTATTAAAAAAAAACAGATAGTTACAGAAGCCTATCTACATAAAAAGTGCGCGACACCGCTAAGGGACACGATATCTCACATCAGTGCAACTGCGTATTTGAAGTTAGAACTATTTTGTGCAAAAATGAAGCAACAAAAAATACGTGTTCAGTGACGGATCTTTAAATTCAACATTAAACAGTGAAGTCTCGTTTTTTAGGCTACCAGTTGTTTCAGAGACGTAAGTAGATATTTGCTTGCCTTTCAATGGTTCGTTTTAACGTAATACACATGACAGTTAGGTAGGTAGGTAAGCGCCCAGCTGATATTAAATAAGTAGTTTAACTAAACTGTGGAAAGCGTTAACAAACGATTACGTAAATCATTTTCACATACTTTGAAAGTTAAGATACCTAATCTACATACCTACGCATGATTTATTTGCTTTTAATAGTTAAATGGAGCCAGGTAAAGTATGACGCGATTGTGGACTCAGTGTAGGTATGTACTCACTGCCTGCCCACAAACCCATTCGTGGTCGTACGAGCTAAAATCAGAGAGGGGCAGCCGCGGGACAGCCGCGTGCGGTGCCTCACTTATCGATCCCTCAGAGAGCGCTGGCGTGGTACCTAGTTTATTTATTGAAATGTGCGTAAATTAATAATTTAATAAATAACACTACAAGGGTAATTGTATAATCGTTAATTAGGTTTAGAAAGCCTTGTCATTAGCGTAGGTGACGATAGCGACAGTGACTCGCTGTCGCTGTATTATCTATTTAAAAAAAAAATTATAATATTAATTAGTCTCAGTACAAATATCCATTTTTTTTATTATTTAATGTTTATCTTGTAATAATATTGCATTCTTTACTATTTTATAATATGTATAAACATCGACACAACAGGCGTCCCGCTTCTACAAAGGCGGCGAGTATTTGACATAGGTATAGGTAGTTAACTGGCGAATATTGTGTATTATTAAGGTGCTGCTACACTAATACACTTACTAAAAAATGTTAGGCATTGCTACATTCTATTAAGAATTGTTAACTGTTTTAAGTGCTCCTACACCGGAGGAAATTGTTAACAAAGGTTTATAACATTTGAAAAATCAGTTTGCCTGCAGTTTGGATTGCCCCTGCCGTGGCCTGGGTATAAATTTACAAACAAATGATAACAAATGTTTTATTTTGCAATTTGTTAACTAACAATATTGCTCAGAAATGTTCACTAACATTATCTAACAAGAAATCTTTTTCTAATATTATGATCGTATGTTTCTTAACAACTGTTTACTAATACTTGTAAACATTTTTAAGCAGTAGTGTGTTGAAGCCTTTATAAATAGCGCGAGAGTCACGTCGTCCTTCTTTATGAATGAAACTACAGACTTATAATATTCGTGTGTCATACAACAGAAACTTGAAATATCATTTTTTTTTCATGTATTGAGTTATGGCAGAACTCGTAGAACAAAAGTTGTTGCTTACGATGTTAGCTATCTAGTCCTGCGAGGTTGTTTGTGTTTTCCAACTAACCCTGTATATATATATACAATTACAAATAACATTGTTATTAGAACTGTAGTTAGTACTTCCTCATCAATGTCATTGTACAAATAAGGTAATAAATTTCTTCCCCAATAAACATGATATGAAATGAGAGGTATTAAGTACGTGATAACATTGAGGTAAAATATTAGGCCGAAAATATGATTTGTTCGATATTTTCGCGTATCAATATAAACAAATCATTCGGTACATTAAATAGAGCAGAGTATTTGGATATCTGTGACATACACCATTAGAGAAATTCCTTGCTGTCTCCTCACCTTAATATTTAGTTATTTAGATAAGACAATTAGTTATATGGAGGGGTTCGTTGTTATAAAACCGTGCTACATTATCGATCTGCAAGGTTAAGCTGTGCCTGCCAAGGTTAGTCCATGGATGGGTGGCGGTTCTCAATTTACAAGCACCCCTTGCCTGCCCTTTTTTGGACATGATGACACGGCGCCATCTATTTCCGAGCTCAGTGACGAAGGTTGTGTTACGGATACTAGAAAATTACTTGAAAATAGTTAGATAAGGCTAAAAACATAGAAGGAAATAAAACATTTTTTATTTCTTCTCATGTGAATAGGTACATACAAAACAAAACAAAAAATATGCTTCAAAATAACAATAATATATATATATACCTACAGCTTATTGCTGCGGCGTCGAGAACAACGCCATCAGTACTGGTATTCACTGACTGCCTACTAGCTAAAAATATCAAGATGGAGACAAAGCTTTTAATAATGGCAGAATTAAACAATTCATATAACTTAATATTACAATATTTTCCAAAATTTATAGGTAAACCTACTTAATACTCAAAATATGGAACAATATAAGCTTAACGGTGTAAATAGATTCTCAAAAACAAAATATTATGCCTCTCCCTTCGTGATCTATTCAACTATATACAGGAAGGGACCGGGCAGCTTATTACCCATTCTGACTCCAACAACAGGAATTAAAACATATTCATATCACAACATCACAAAGAGACCCCAAATTTTGACCCTTATTAAGCCTTTCAAGCCTATACTGGAGTTAGCGGTCACAAACGCCGCCGGTAGAGCCACGGCCAATCGAATCGCATTGTGTGCTAAAATTCGACCTTTGCCCAAAGCTTGCTCTGTCAAATTTTATGCGGTCATATTTCACACACATTTGACCACAATCAGCATGTTAATTAACTACCTAATTAACTTCCAGATATTTTGTCCTTTCTACATAATTCAGTGAAATGCTCTTATCAGCCGACACTAATTACAAACTTGTTCTAACTTCACTTTTACTTTCGCATGCAATAAGATCGAGTTTGCTTTGTTTAGTATTAAAGTTTGGCGACAACTTAGGAGTTTGAAGGTGGTGAAACAGACAAACAAGTATGGCCACTTTAGTGTTATTTAAATTCAAATCTTAAAGACAATAAGAAGTGCTTTCAAAGCTGATTTGCGGGAAGTTTGAGAAATGATAGGGTATTTGTTTTGGATGTCTGTTATGCAAATTATTAGGGGGATGAGGCGATTGATAAACCGCCTCTTGTTATACGAAATTCAAGAAGCCTTGAATACGCCGACAGGTTCTTAATTGTCTTCACAGTAAAGGATTGCTTTTACCAAGACGTAAAGAAAAGTGTAGCCTTTCGAGATCAACCACTTCGAATCGCTCATGAAAATATCTTCTGATAATAGTTGCATGAAATTTACAGTTAATTATCTACCTAGGGTAGAAAGTACCTAGGGTGAATGACATTATTACTAATGAGTATGCAATTAAGTATAGAACGTGCTTCGCGCTGACCGTAAATCACACAAGTTTAAACCAAAATTCGAGCTAGAATTATCCACTCATTTATATGCAAACTGCTTTTTGTATTACGAATATACCGTCATCAAGAAAAAAATTGTAAAAAAATCCTATCTTGTCAAATCTCTTTAATTTTTTTATTAAGAAAGAAAAATTCAATCTCATGCGGGACTCGAACCCGCGTCTTCTGGATAAGTACTCCAGACGCTCTGCCAACTGAGCCACCGAGGTATCCGCCTGATGTGTTGAATTTTGCCTTCTTTATGTTACTTATGTCTTACGGTGACATAGCAATATCGATTGAAGAATTCTGTCCAACCTCTTCTATCTAAAATCTCTTTAAATTATAATTGCAACAGCTACAACATTGTTCTTGTATTGACGTTTCTAAGGTTCTTATTGTTAGTTTTCGTAGTTGGTAATTGTTAGTGCATGTTAGTTACTCGTAGTAATAGCTCAGAGTTTAGCTAGCTCCTTAATTAGGTTAAACTCAAAACCATACGGGCTAATTGTGAGTATACTTTAGTCCTCCTCCGCAGAACCCTTCATGCATTAAACGTGATATTATTTCTCAATTATAGGTGTATGCAATATCTCTCAGTTAAACAACTTGAGAAACGGTAAAGTAAATATTTATTCAATTAAACTTAGATCCAGCAATCTGTGAACGATTCCATCTCGTTAAGGCGAATCGCAGAGAGCTCGCTCTCTGTACTTGTTACCTGCATGACTGATATGCCAGGTATATGTCTTGCTCGAATAAATCTCAGCTTGTAAATTTAAAAACAATTAGACACGGCGCTGATGCAAGTCTGCAAATTGTTGCTTTAGCATAGTCATTCTTCTGTTTTATTTCTTATTTAAACCTTAATATAACCTATCCTTCTCTTATTTGAAAGGAATTATATATCACGCCTTGTAAGCCTAAGTGTGGGTGGCAGACTTCTGAAAAAATCGCTGGAGCATGCAGGTTTTGTCGCAATGATTTCTTCCACCGTTTGAGCATGTGATATGGCATATAATTTTAAAAGAACAGCGGGAATTTTAGGATTTAACTGCAGACCTTTGAGTCTGAGAGAGAGAAAGAGTCTCCAGACTTCACAGTTTATTCATGAAACACTTAATTCATTAAGACCCGTATGAGAGCAGTAAACAGTATTTACGATATTCTGTGCGTTCCTTCTAACTTTTTCTCAACAGTATATGTTCAAACACTTGATACTATTTCTTAAAAGTTGTTCTTTTTCCTAAGAGTTATTCTTATTACAAAAACATGGTTTCTTTGTTAAATATTTTAGTAAACAAACATTAGGTTCGCCATTGTCAGTTTGGCTCCATAGCTCCCCGTTTAAAAGGCAGACTAGACCTCATTTTAAGAAAATTAAGATCTTCTCAAGTATAAGTAGATGGCTCTTGAAAAAATCTAGACTTTATTTTAAAGAGACTTTTTTGAAGCCAGCTTAATATTTCGTCACAAGGCGCCCAAGGTTTAAAGGTAAAATACTTGAGTAATTCATGTAGCAGATGTGAATTCACTTAAGGTTATATTAATGTTTCTAAAACCTACGTTTACTTATGAACTTATATTTTATCGCATTTTCTTGTTTAAATACAATTTTAATGCATGTTGTTTATACTTGTGTAAATATTTTATTTTACTTAAAAAAGAAAGAATACTTGTATACACAAGTCTCATATTACAACCGTTATAATAATTTATTTCATCATCTGACGAGGTGTATTTAAAAGAATGGGTAAGTTTCTAAGACATCGAGAGTTCTCCGTGAATTTATATTTTATTCATTACTTGTTTAGATTTCAGTCCTTGTTTTCATATTTAATACCAATGGTTAGTATTAGGCAGAAACCCGAATAGCCTTACAACTAAATGATTTACTGATTTCTTCCAATTACGTGAATGTTAGACATTTAAATTAAACTACCTCCATGGTAAAATGAGATATTTCATTGGCAGATCTGATCGGATAAATGTTAGTATAAACATTGAATGAACTCCTTTTCCGAATTCTATTTACGAATAGAATTCGGAAAAGGAGTTTTATTTCAAACTAGATTATTCCCAGGCTTTAACTACTATTCAATAATCGGGCTGCAGGTATCTGATAGTAGTCACTATATATAAAGTATTATATTCACCCGTATTTGGATGAAATTAAAGCTGAAATGAGACCGGCTATTTTCTTCATAAAATTTTCTTTTACGGCTTGAACGAGCGCGATTAGCTTCACCACATTTTACAAAAGCTTATCGATCAAACAGCCGTATAAAATATTATCCAATAAACATCTAATTATAGGCTAATTTACCAGTCTTTGTCTAGAATCGAAGGTCGTAGCCTTTTTTGTGTTTACATTTAAATTCGGCACGCGAATGTAAACACTAAAAGTACTTACGTAAGTTCAATGTCTGGTTTATCTAAAACCGTACCCTACGTAGACAGAGTTCTAGAGTTTGACGTTTCGAATTCGCATATCAGTGTGTTGACGGGCAAAAAAATATTTTCGAATCTAACTTTGTTCACTCATACGATATTTTCATACTAGAAATGAATAATAATAATGATAACATTAAATATTGTAATACAAAATAGTAAGAGTAAACAAAGAGAAGAAATTAAGTCAGATTGATAAAAAAAGTTTTTAATAAACATCCCAAATTCTACTAAAAGGTAGAATTAAAAAAATATTCACCATCTCGAACGATATGGCTGAAAAATGGTGGCAAAAGTGTTCTTATAATATTTTATCAGACTGTTTTAACACTAAAAAAACAAATTAAAGTACTATCATAAGTAAAAAATATAATATTACGTGTTTTAATAATCATTTCTCGAGAAACAATATCTTTAATTTGAATTCGCCTTTAAACAAAGTAATTAGTATTATACAATAATATCACCTTTACGTTTAACAATAAGAACCAGTATTTGTTTTTTGTTATGCTAATTAATATTTATATGGAAAAGCTTTTGCCCGCGAGTTCATCTGCGTGAAATTAGTAATTTAATTTTTAACCACCGTTTCCCCATTCTAAGGGATGATTTCCGGGACTCAAACTATCTTTATACCAAATTTCATGTAAATCGGTTATAGCGTGGAGAGGTAACAGACATACAGACAAAAATCTTGACGATAAGTTAACTTACATCGACATCAGGGGCGCCCCTTTGGTCCAGTGATACTAAGTGTGACGGCTGAGCAAGAAGTCTTGGGTTCAATTCCCAGGTCAAGCAAAGTTCTATTGGGTTTTTTCTATAAAATTCTCAGTAGCAGCTTGGAGTTTAGATCCGTGCCCGGTGATGGTAATAGGCTAGTCCCAAAATGTGGGTGTACTTTAGTACACCACTGGATAATCCTTCTCAGAGGAATAGTGTGATGGTACGTTAGTCTAATAAAATGAAAAATATCAGATGATTTATGCTTCTTATCCATGACACAGTTAATTTAATATGGAATCATACCACTTTTATGTACTAAAAACTAATTCATCATTTAGAGCGATTCTCCGAATACAGATATACGTAGACTTTAATTACTTTTGAGGGATAATAAATGTGAAAATAATATGTCTAGTAACTAGACATTTTTTGTTGTTGTTAAAGAAACGATTCAAAGTTTTCTACCTAACATGTGCAGAAAATGTATTTACTAAAACAAATAGCTTGATTTAATTTTCAATATTACTAGAAATTCATAATACTATTCAAATGAAAACAAAAATATTCAAGAAAGAAAAACTAGGTACTTATAAAATGAGCACGCCTTTTTGCTCCTTAAATCTCACCAACAAAATACCGTTTTTGCTTGCCAAACAAACCGATACGTATAAAATTAAATTACCATCTATTCGATGCAAAGCATGGTGTCGGATCTAAAATGAAAATCTCCCATATTAAGTTCAGGTAAACAGAGGCCCTCATTTATATTACGGAACCTCGGATATTGTTCCTTATTATTGAATGTCGTAAATCATAATGCAAAGTCTCTTCCAGTAATTGAATTTAGGTGCGGGTCGTTGTTTGATTACGTTATATTTTGGTGCTATTCTTAAGGATTAAGACTGGGTTAATGGGTCTGATGTTTTGTTTTCGTTTTTGTCGGGATATCACGTCAGTGGACCTTAACCTGTCGAAATTGGGATTGGTTCGTCTGGCTTTCAGGGAATTTAATTACTTATATACGTCGCCATCTTGATTGGAATCAGAAAAAAACCGTCTGATAGTGTCAGACGGTTTTTTTTCGACTATTACAAGCAAAAAAGCTAAATAGTCTAGTAAAAGTACTTTTTAGGCTCTCTTGATTTTGGATTTGGGTACATTTTAGGTTCAATTTATGTATACTATTTATACAGCAAAACCTAGTGCATTTTCTGACTATACTTTTATTTTTTTGATTTAAATGCTGCACCAAAATCTGAACGTATAACCCCTGTTCCTTAACCTACATTCCACCCGCAACCGTTGCAGCTGAAATTACCAACCCCGGGTTTATTTTCTCAATTAAAATCTCTCAGCTTCTGAAATATCTTATAAGAAGGGCTCGCCTCTTATTCAATTTGCTTTTATTGTTTAAAAGAAGACTGCAGAGCGAGGGTTAACGATCCCAAAGCGGGAAGGTTTAAGAATAAACGGAAATCTCTTGGCCTGGAATTAATATAGTGAACAAGACCAATTTTCAATGAAATTTGCCTTTTTTTCGACGGCATTGTCTGTTAAATTCCAAGTCAATTTGATTTGTTTTGTTGGATCGCTAGTACTGTTTGTGACAACCAGTGCTTCACAAAGTTTAATTCTCCCATTTGTTTTATATAAAGAATAGTAATGGACTTAAAAAGTTTTAGCAGTTACCGCTAAAACGGTAATGATATTTTGGGCAATGTTGAAGTACATTATTATAGCTAAGTTTTTCCAAAAAGAAAAATACCTAAATATGCGGAGTTTACTTGACAAAAAACCGTCCTTAAGACTTCTCCAACATCTCAGTTGACCTCACAAAGTAACTTAATTTTATGATTTAAAAATGGAAGCTACATCGCGGTTAATGTATAACAATAAACATGATTGATGATAGTTATTAGCGGGTCGACGATGCGACCTAGCTCCAAGGTATATTTTCAATCTCCCTCATTGTAATTTGTCACCATCTCTGTATCTATACCTACTGGTTATGTTGATTTGACAGATCTAGGATATAATTAATGGCATTGGGTGGTACTTTGAAGATCTAGCGTGATCTAGAAGATCTAGATCCAACGTGTAGCATTTGCCAATGTAATAGCACCCTAATAATCTTCTGTGGAGGGTCTAAAAACGTGTGGGGTTCATTTGGTGAGTGTTCTTACTGCATACGCATATTTTATGCGCAACAATTTCGTATTGAGTTTGAGTACGAGAACTTTAGTAAAATAAAGAGAATAATATCTTGTGATAGGTATACTTGTGGTTACTGATTAAATGCAACAGGAATCATTTGAGTTACTCCGATGCAAGCTTTTTTATTATTGGAAATAACAGGATTTTTATCTTTAACGGTTCAATTTTAAAAGTCTTCTCTTTATAACAGTTTATTTATGATGGTGCATTGTATTTATTCTTCCATGTTTCTTTCAGTTGCCATCTAATAATTTATTTCCTTCCTTGCCATATCTTCTTTCATATTAATTAAACTATATATACAATAACCTACATGCTTATAATCTTTCTAGAAAATTTAAAAAAAAACAACTCAGTCCATTCTCGGTATTTAATCCTTTCTTGAGCAAGTTAATCTAGTAAATAAACCAAACCAAAACAAAAGTAATTTAGTGGAAATAGTTTGACGAAACACGCTCGAGTGGATACAATTTACTAAAGCATTCTTTTAGGATAATTCTGTTTTTGAACAATGCCAAATATTCCTTTAGCTCAACCCTTAAACAGCTCGGAGTTCATTACTTTAAGGGCTTAAACTCAAGTGTCGGTCTAAATTGCAAGTTCTAGTTTGCTGACGCAGAGAATGCTTAGTGTCGGGACTTAATTCGGTTTGAACGGTCTTTAACATTCGAGTTCATAAGATAATACTGACTACTGAAATATTTGAGTTATTAAGTCGAATGTTTCTCGAAAATGTATTGAGTGCGTTTTCGCTTTTTTATACATAAAGAACTTAAATTTTACGAAATTGAATGTAAGGAATTTTATAGTAGATAGAAGAATAGACTGTACGTGGGTGAATTTCCAACGATTGAACTTCTATTTCTATGTGTGGGTACTAGACAATGTCAATGGCTTCAAATTGGAAGGGCTGTAAAATTGATTTTCGGCTTTGTTCAACGTAATGAAAACGCGTAGCTCACGAAATTTAAAATGAATGATCTATTTTCATTTAGGTACCATATTGAAAGACTGATATGATTGAATAAACTTTTTTATTTATTTAGATATAAAAAAAAAAAAATAACATACTTATGTCACCTTTAGCTTAATGGTGCTTATATAAAATGATGTTAATCTTGTCAAAATACTGCTTCCTTACACTGACGTGAAATCAGAATTGGAAACAAAACTACTCTTTTATTTTCAATGAATTTATATTTGTTTATGATATTAAAATTAGAGTATTGCTGTTGTGTCATTTTAAGTACCTAACAATTACTACCTCATTCTGGTACCGAGTAGTTTATAGGTAGTTAAACATTTTAAATGGTTCAGATGTGAGAGTGTTGTGGGTGTGTTAAAGTGTTGTCTATGCCATGCTAACCTAAGCTGTCATGTACACACAACAAAGTATATCTATCTGTATTTATTTGAGTCTCATAATCTTCAACATTTCTTACAATAATATTTTATTTTTTCCTTGCAATGTTCGTGTACATAAACACGAGATATATACAAGATACATGTCACATGGTAATAAGTAGGTACACTACATATGCAAATACACGAGCAAAAATATTCATACATACATACATCACTATTATATTTGCAACTTGCATCCCAAAATTGGGCCACCCCATGTATAAGGTCAGCGAAAATCACCGTCCAACTTGGCACACATTCAAGAATTAATTCAGATCAACGTTATATATAGCTGCAGGATTGTTGCTTTTTGTTTCAAAGGGGAGTTAGGGTCTTAGTAGAATTTATGAATAAACAACTTTGGCTGTTATCTTAACGCTTTTGTTTATTGTTGGACACACCTATTGGGTTAAAAATATTTTCAAGCGATCTTAAAACTTAATCTTACTGTTTTAAGGTAGTGATTAGGGTATTGAAATACTTTCACATATTATATATATGTATGTATGACCAATAGACGGTAACGGAAACGGTATAAGAATAATTGGTATTAAATATAACGTCAAAATTACATCTTTAAAATTGAATAATTAAATATAAATAATTGTATTCATTGCCACGAAAACTATCAATTCGCGTAATCAGTGTTTGAGGAAAATCTATCCCACTGCTGGGCACAAGTATTCTCTCATTTGAGAAGGGTCAGGATTGTAATCCAGACAGACTTTACATACCATCAAGAAAATTGAGACGTTTGATTTCACACTCGTCTGGTTACACCTCTAAGCTATTAATAATATATATAGTATTCTTAGAAGTTAATTGAACTCATATAAATTATCGATTTTCATGAACCGGTAAGAATCTCCTTCAAATGTCCGCAGGGTAAGCAGTAACTTATAATAATCGCTGCAGCAAAGAAGCCTCTGTTTTACGTACATGCAGGTAACATGTACGTAAAGCAGAAGTCCTTACAAACATACCAGAAGCACTATAACGGCATGGCAATAGCCATTTATTTTTTATCCTACCCGTAAGTTCAATTGACAAGGATGAATTTGCGATAGGTAAGAAGGAAGTAGTAAGCATTACTGTAAAATCAGCCTTAACAAACGAAGTTTCCGAAAACATCAAACTTGTTAAGTCATTGTTCCCCAATTTGCATTTCTAGTCGAATTGTGAACAACACGTCACAAATATGTTTACTAGTTGTTGGACCCTTGAATTTGTGTAATTACATGTTTTGAATTTGTGTTTGTAAATGAGATTTAATTGCTCACATAGGCCTGGCACCTATGCAAGGTTTGTTGTTAATCCGTCAAATAGCATTTTTTGTCAAATAAACTCCGCATATTTAGGTATTTTTCTTTTTGGAAAAACTTAGCTATGATAATGTACTTCAACATTGCCCAAAATATAATTACCGATTTAGCGGTAACTGGTGCTAAAACTTTTTAAGTCCATTTTTATTCTTTAAATAAAAAAACACACTTCGTGAAGCATTGATTGTCACAGTATTACTAAAAAACCTATTTTAGCAATACTGTAACAATCACAGATACGCTCGGTCTCGATGATGTCACTTTTAACAAAATTGCGGAATCGGTTCATCCGTTTCGGAGCCACGATGTCACTGACAATATTACAGTAGTACACTCCTCTTTTACATCAGGGGTTAAATATACACAGCAATTTAATTTGCAAAACTAAGTACCTTAAATATAGGTTGAATGGATTTATAATTAAATAAAAATTCAATCCAACATTTTTGTAAACTGAATTATTTGACGATGTTTTAAAAATGTTATCGAATCAGATTCCGGTGTGACGTCCGAAATTTTCGGTAGAAATATTTATTTTTATTTCCCGGAATTTGTACCGTATTATATTAAGCAATTATTGCGACATATTTGAATTTCGACTTTATTCGATTTTGTTTAACAAGTAAATCAAATAAAATTGAAATCACTTTATGAGTTTTAATTTAAATCCGTTACTTACTTTTTGAGTAAGTTATTCGTAGGTTTGAAGGTAAAAAAAAAATTACATTGAGATAAAACTATCCTACCCCTCAAATTGGACCAAATTAAACACAGAGCGCAAAGTTTCATGAAAATCGGTTAATTAGTTCAGAAGTTGGCAGAAAACGGTGCACAAAGATATACAATATAATATTGTTTTTTTTTGGGAAATCTTTTGGCAACCCTTTTATATTAAATAAATATTTCATTTTTTTTGTTTTAATAACAAGGAATAAAAACACAAATTCTGATTCACACATACATACGCTCAAACCCTTAAGGTCTATTTTAAAATGACTGGTTTTTAAATTATTAGATTAGTTTAGTCTCCAATTATTACAAATTTCTTACGCGTTGTTAACGTGGAAGACCATTTCCCAGTTCCATTGTTATAATCTGAGTTGTTTCTGAATTGTATTAACTAAGGCCTTGATTTTCTGTGAAGAAGATTTGATGGGATTTAATTAAGACAAGATGGACTTATTCTGTGAAATCAGATTTAGATAGCGAAGTGTAATAATGAATTAAGATGAATAGGATAGGAAGGATGTTGTGTTAGACAGTTTAAGAGTTTCTAGTAATTCGATTATTAAAAATAAAACCAGTGTTTAGGATCTATGAGTTTTACCCTTTTCTTGTACAAATAATACCTACTATTAATTATTAGGTATATTACTCTGATATCCTACTAATATTATAAACGCGAAAGTTTGTAAGTATGTTTGTTACTTTTACACAAAAACCGCTTAACAGATTTGGATGAAATTTAGAATACACATCGTTTATTACCTGAATTAACACAAAGGCTACTTTTTATTTATATATCATGCGGGAAAAAACACGGGAAGCAGCTTGTTTCAGATAAAGAAAGAAGGTTTCATTAAAATAATGTTTTTGAGCTGTAGCCCAATAGGCTGTGAAGTCAAAGGTCTTGAGTTTGAAAAGAAAAGTCACCACGGACTATTTGAAGTTACGTGCGTATTTATCACATGCTCAAACAGCGAAAGTTTATGAAAGAGTGAAACCTTCATGCCTGAGACATTTTCTCGAGGACGTGTGATGTTAGCCAACACGCACCATGCGTGGTGGACTATAGCCTAATCGGTTTCTAAAGGGTTTGTTTGTCAACGCATTTGCAAGCCTCTGGTGTTGCAAATGTCTATGGGCGGCGGTCATCACTTACCACCAGGTGAGCCGCCTGCTCGTTTGCCCCCTTATCAACATAAAAAAAAACAATCCCAAGTGTACATTAAAAAGGTTGATGATGGTGAATGATATTTATGTCTTACACTTATGTAGTTTTTAGATATTGAAATAAAACTTCTTTTTACGGGTTTTATCGCGGTATATTGATTTTTTTTTTCCATGGTCACCCACCCAATCATAGATTACAATTACATTTAAATCCAAGATCAAAACTCACACACAACCGAAGGACACGGTGAGGTCGTTCTGCGTGAATCGGATTGTCAATAATAATGAAAAATGTAGGGTAGTTGTTAGTAATTATAACTTCAAGACGACCAACACCTGTCTGTCCGTGACCATGAATGCTGTAAAGTATCCGAAACGTCGGGTTAAAATAATATTAATATACCGCGATAAAATCCGTAAAAAGTAGTGCTATTTGTCTTTGTTCTAGTGTTAATATTAGTTCCCTCGGTCTACAACGAAGATATTGTATGAGACGTTTGACAGTTAGTAATCATTTACCAATTGACGAAGTGCCAGCCATTAACAAGGTGTTCAACCCCGTTTGGCCCGCGAATAACCTATGTCATTGAATTATTGGAAAATTCAAGGGCTAAAGAGGCCGATCGAGACGAAGACTGAATTGGCCATAAAACATAGGTAATAATGGAATAAATCAAACGTATTTAATTTTTGTTACAATTGGCTAAGATTGATTTACTTTTATCGTTTACTTTCAAAGTGCGTGTGTGTGAACTTGTATTTTAATCTAGCAGATTGAACAATCTGAGCTTTATGCCGATAAAAGAATATTTAGCCAGTGAATACATAGGATTTTTTGTAACCAATCAGTGTCCCGATAAGTGCGTTCAACCTGTGTGTCTCAACAATACGTAAGTAGATCTCAATATATTTTTAATTTAAGCTTGCTTTTTATCTGAAGAATCTTTCTAAATCCCTTTGTAAATATCTTAACCCTGTAACAGGCCTCTGTTACACCTGGTAGGAATTAGCCACTTCCAATATTAGCCGTTGTCATTAGGATACAAAGAAAAAAGCAATCTATATACCAAATTGATTAAGTCTATTTTTCACTGTGGTGGCCGCAAAAATTCAAAATATAAATTACTTTCTCCACGTTGAACGTTGAACTGGCAGCGTGGACTTTTACTTTCTATTTTGTTAAAACATTGCAACTCTTATTTTTCAATTTACGTAGTCGCCCATCGAGGTAAAACAAACCTTTAGATAGTAAACTTTCCCCACAAACTGATAAAGAATCTAATTTATATCTTTGTAGAGGAAATTTCTGAGAGAACTTTAGGAGAAAAGATCCCACCAAACGTTGATTTTACGAATGAATTATACTGATTACGCTACAGTATATAAAGTTGTAATCTTTGTTATTAATGTCGAGAAATATTTCAGATACCAGGTAGCTAAATATTTTTGTAAATGTCAGATAATAGTTAAATTTATTATTTGTGTAAAATATAATAAATTGGTGGAACTTGAAAGAATTTAAATTTTGTTCATAGAAAGGGTTAAGAATACTAAACTTCTACTTAGCACTATAAGCCTCAGGAACCTTAAATTAGAGCATTTAATGTTATAAACCTCGTATTTAAATGTGCATAACAGTATTGGACTGTTTTTCCAATTATAGAATTGCCAAAAACAGCGTTTATTTTATTTTATTTACATATGAAAACAGCCAAATCATACTTCAAGTATCTTTTACTCTTCGTATAGTCGAACGATGAATTTAATATTTTTTAAAACGTTGAATGTAACATAGTAATAAACCCAATAGATATATATTTTGGACATTGTTATACAGCGAGATGTTCCTCTGGGGTAAACAACGAAGCTTGTGTTACGGATATTATATGGTTGATACACTGCCAACTTATTTATTTTTGTTTACTGTCTTTATACATATAATATTATACATCCATGGCAGATACAATTGTCCATGTTCATTCCACAAATATTTGCTCCTAGCGGGGCTTAAACGACGCAAAGCAGCCTTGCTGTTAAAACGGGCTGTCATTCAGAAAGAGACTCTTGCTCAGTAGTGGTATAATGAAAGAATGATTGATAATGGAAGGTACATATACATCAAAATTTAAATACAACAGCTTCTAAAAAACGTAGATATTAACACCACCTCAGAACCACCATAACTCCTAATTAGCACGAACGTCAGGTAATTTTGCGTTAGCAATTAAAAGTGAAAAAAGTGGTCACTAATTATTCACCATCCCTCCACAATGCATTAAGGAAAAGAGGAATGAATAATTTTAGGGACAATTATAAATCTGCTCAGTCGCGCAAAACCAATTTATATTGTCAAGCCAGAAAATGTATGGACATTTAAGAAAGTGACTTTAAGGAGGCATTGTTTTGGATGGACTTGGAATGGACTCAATTAAGAATCTGATTACGAAAAGCCTGATTACTGGTTACTCAATTTTGAGTGTACTAAATATTTTAGAATTTCTTTTTTATTACTCTGTTCGCATAAATACGATAAGTGCTGTGGTAGCCTAGTGGTGAGGCCAGTGGACTGAGATCTCAAAGGTCTCGAGTTCAAACCTAATATGAATAGGGTTGAAATACCTTGGATAGTCTTCAGAACAATATAGTAAGGGAACAGGTCATATAACGAACATCATAATTATGTATGTCGCTAGAATACACTGTAGAATATACTATTCACTTCACTAGTATTGTGATAGATCTATATATTATATTGAAGCAGACTGCACGCCTTGATATTAAATTCTACGCCAAGTTACGATACAAATCTGGATTTATTCAAGTGTGGAATCGGGATCCGTCGCAGTCACACAGGTGAGTAATATTATAAGGCTTGTATAAACTAGTCATATTCTAAATTTGAGTTTATTTTTTTATATTAATGGCGTCAGTGATCTTGAGAGTGGCTTCTAAAGGTAAGGTTTTAGGTCAGAATCCCAGTTTGAGCAGTGTTCTTTGTTTTTTCTATGAAAAGTTTTCAGTGGGAGCTCAGAGTATCGATTCCAGTTGCGCAGAATCCAAGAGAGATAGTATTATATATACATGTATTTAGGAACTGCGTTCGTAAGTACAACTGCTGTGCTAAAGGTATTTAGTTCGATTACCAGGCGGAGCTACACGTAAGTGTTAAAGGGGTTTTCTGCGAAATTCTCATTAGCACCTCGGAGTTTGGAATTGTGCCCGGGTTTCGGCAATAGACTCGCCTCCTATGACATGGAAATCAAAACATACCAGCAATATGTGGGTCTACACAAGTACACCTCTGCATAACCCTTCGGGGATGACAGGCGTGAAGATATAATTAGTTATTGAAAAGTGTCTATCAAAACTATCAGGGTAAATGTAAGAAATCAGTACCTAAAATAATCCTTTTCCGTGAATCAGTTTGTTTATCCAACACTATAACACAGGTTCTGGTAGAGACACTTCATGTTGCTGAAGCACTAACAGAGTGCGAGTGTTCGTATAACAGAGTAACTTATTTCCCGATGCTAACTTGCGGGAAACCTTTTAAACTTTTCTAACTTCCATTCTATTGAGATTAAATTAAATTAAATGAAAACAAAGATATAAAAGATAAATCATTGTTTTTGTAAAAACTGTAAAAGACGCTAGGATTCAAATAATATCAACATATCATAATAAAATCCTTAAAAAGTAGTTTAATCTCTACAATAACAGCCACTCGTAGACTGACTCGTTGGTCTAGTTGGGTTCGAGTCCCAGGTCGAGCAAAGTGTTGTTGGGTTTTTCTATGAAGTTCGCATTTGTGCCCGGTTAATGGCAATAGGCTCACCCCCTATTACATGGGACCTAAAATATACAGGCGAAACGTGGGTGTACATTAGTGCACAGGCATG
The DNA here is from genome assembly GCA_905163465.1 of Craniophora ligustri. Lineage (NCBI taxonomy): Eukaryota > Metazoa > Arthropoda > Insecta > Lepidoptera > Noctuidae > Craniophora > Craniophora ligustri. Next base: position 3,785,457 of record LR990960.1, read on the forward strand.
ATGGTATGTCTAAACAACAACCAATTATAACGAAACATACTCGGACACACAACCATAACAATATTCTTAAACAAAACAAAAACATATCTTATAACTTCTACCGAATCAGAACAAGACAAACAAAACATTCTTACTCGATTCAACGATAAACGCGATTGCGAACACAACATACATAAGTTTGTTCTAAACTTGTATCGTAAAAAATACACAAAGCGAGCTCACCAAATTGGTACCGTCAAGTGGTACGCACTATTTTGTTTTACTGCAGTACTAAACTCGAGTGAAGTGCAAATGGCCTCCATTCACTTGAAAATTTCATATTTTGAGAGACTTTATTTACGCTAAAACTTTAGAATGAATTTGTTTTTGAAAGGTAAAATGAAACGAATTCGTGGTGCTTTGGTGTTATGACTGAAATTATTTAATATGTCAAATTATTGAACGGGATTTATACGATTTGTTGTAGCTGTTTTGTTCATCTAGATTAAGATCGCATCAGACTAAATTCGAATTATACTGCTGTTTATTTTTCACTTTATTTGATATAACTTTAAATTAGACATAGACACACTTTAAAGTTATTAGTTTTCAATTTAAGGAGTGACATCTGTTATTGAAATTTCTAACTTTTTTTTTGCTCCTTTAACGTCAAGTCGCGTATTTCAGATTTACTTACATCACAATATTTCCGTCAATACATTGTTGAAACATGCACTAATTTAATAATAAAAATAGGTAGATAATTTATAAAATTGATTTCGAAAAATATTGAAAAATAAATATAAGCAAATTTTTTTACACTTACGCGAGTATCGGATATTGAAATAAAATATTTTTTATGGATTTTATCACCAATAATTTATAATGTTGAGTAGTGATAAAATCCGATAAAAAGTAGTTTAATTTCGATAAAATCAAACTTATCTTCGGTAGGACCAACTTACCAGTTAACAAAATACAAAACATCTGAATTCTTTTACGACACATAAATAAATATCTATCCAAAACAGCCGTTCGATCACGACTGACAAACAAGATTACAGTTGATTTATACCGACGACTTATTCTGATAACAGATTTCCGCTTGCCATGTAAACAACGCGGGAATGGTTCTTTTGGAGCTAAGGAGGTCAGCGTAGTAATTTGTCAGTATGGTTTTGACGAAACCACAGAAATACTTTGTGTAGAAGATAGAAGTTTTGGGTATAACTGCACTGTCTTACTTAGAGCCAATGCAAATTTTCTTTATTGTTATGAGAAGCCTGTATTGTCTTATAGCAGGACGAATGCCTCGTCACTCTTTATCCAGTTCTCTCTATCTTTGGCAATTAGGGACCAGTCTTTTTGGAAGGAGTCCAGCAATAACTCTCTTTATAATATATAAAAATCCGCGAAACTCACTGGCTTGCAATTTTTACCCAGTTCATATTTTGAGATTAAATAAATGAAAAACTTTATATAAAAAAAAAAACAACAAAACAAAAGGTTTTATTGAATAGTCCGATTTTGAAAGTCCTTCTATTATTTCGAAGGTGTGTAGTGTACGATAGTGGTTACCTCAATGTTGCTTGCAAAAAAATTAGGATAATTGATAAATTTATGTGAAAACTCAATTCCGAAAAATCTGTTAATAATTAATTGCAACCAAAAGATTAAACTTTTTAACAAAATAAAATATTCAATCAATAATATAATAAATGACAATTGGAAGCAAATTAACATAATTTTAAAGCTTTATAAAATATTTTTTTTGTTAAATATTTGTAAGACATTCTTTGACCCTCGGACTTAAAATATGTATCAAAATGAGGTCCTTAGCTTAATTTTTGGGGGCCAGGTAAGATTGTGTGTTATGTTTTCGTCTCACTCATTGCAGTGACCTACATTGAGGAAAATAACTTCTAAGAGATGATAAAGTGGACAACAACAGGGGGAAGTAAATGGGAAGTTATGGAAGATTAGGAAACTTGATAGACTAGTCTGAGCTAATATAGTTCTAACTTTATCGATTTGCAGTTTATTTTTCAGTACCCGTATAAAGCCATATGGCTTTATGTTTTTCGGCTCGAGAATATGCATGTCCTGTATGGCATCGGTCCGCCCACGCTAACCTTGTCAATGTGGCACTGAATGACACTTGTCGCATTATAACTGGCTGTCTTAAGCCCACGCCACTTAATATGGTTTATCCATTGGCGGGGATACCACCACCCGAGGTCCGACGAAGTGTAACCTGCTCTCTGGAGAAATTTAAACAGGAGTATGATCAACGTCATCCCCTTTACGGTCACCAGATGCCTGTGGGTCGCCTCAAAAGCCGCAGAAGCTATCTTCGCAGCACAATATCAACCAAAGACCACCCAGTTGCTGCAAGACGCAAACTTTGGATTGAAAGCGGGTGGCTTTCAATCCACCTGCTGACTTTGTTCCTCCACAGGAAAAATTACCGCCAGGACACGACTTGCAGAGGCCAGTGTGGAAGTCGTTAAATCGACTGCGTACCCAGACTGGTAGATGCAGAGCCAACATGTGCAAATGGGGTTTCGGAGAACCTAATGTTGCTCAATGTGACTGCGGCGATCCTGAGCAAACTATGTCACACCTTCTGGTGTGTCCCTTGTGCCCAAAAACCTGCACGAGGGACGATCTCTGTCTGGCCATGCCTAACGCTATTGAAGTGGCCTCTTATTATTCAGACGTTGTTTAGGCCATTGACACGATAAGAAGAAGAAGAAGTACCCGTATATAATTGACATTCTTTCATTTGCTCGAATTTGTCAACACCGCCATTCAGGATGATTTTAAACCAATATAATAGGGCGATGGACTGTAACCAGGTTTCATACTTGTATATTACCATTATTTAAATTGAATTTGTTAGTAATATCTTACACTTACGCAAATATAATTAAGACATTGATATTAATACCAATATGGGGAGACTGAACATAATTGGTGTGGAGGCCAGAAATATTGGAATAATTAGTTAATTATTATTTCATTATACTGCGATAAAATCCGTGAAAAGTTTCATTAGAGGGTAAGTCAAAAAAATGAATTATTACTACTATAGCTGTGACAACCTAGTGGTGAGATCAGCGTATTGTGAAGTAAAATTTCTAAACCACTATTTTTTTGAAGTTACTTTTGTAATTGTCACAATGCTCAAATGCTAAAGGTATTCTTTCGATAAACATTTAAGGCTAGTTTTAGTTCCATTAAAAACGAAGTATTATTTATTGTAAGTATTGTTTATAATTGAAACTGGATCTCAGGTTCACTCACTGTGTACTACATTTTTTTTTTTTGTACTATGTTAATTTGTTATCTGTATCTAAAGGTATAGTTGAACAAGCTAATTGGTATACATGCAACGATAGACCGATCTATGTGTGGATGTAAACCAATTAACTTGTTCGACTGTACCTGATAACATCGTGAGAAAACCTAGCATGTGAAGTCTGGCAGCTCACTAGACGATATCCTAATCTCACACAAATAAGGGAAGATCCGTGCCCAGCTATGGGATGGGACAGTAAATGCGTTGATGATGATGATGACAATGATGTTAATTTTGATGACCCAACTAGTCCAGCGGTAGTTAACACTGCCTTCTGTGCTGTGTGTCCCGGGTTCGAATCCCGGTAGGAACAAATGTTTGTGTGATGAGCATAAACATTTGTATCCGAGTCATGGATGTATCTATGTATAATATGCATGTGTTTACAAAAAAAGTATATATATAGTATATCAACCAACTAGTATCCGTAACACAAGCCTCGTTGCTTAGCACGGAACTAGATGGCGCTGTGTGTCAAATGTATTATTTATTATTATAATTGCCCAGCTGTTACAGTCAACTTTACCTAGACAAATGTAAAGTTTGAACCTAGACTATACTTCGTACGCGCACGTGCATCTTTTATCGGTTGTATTCGCTCCAACACTACGCAACGGAATCTAATTATTGTGCCTCTGTCCCCGTGTTGACGTTCGCCGTTTTTATTCACCCTTTACACGCGTCGAATTGCGATTGAGGTCGCTTTCGCTCCAGTTTTGTACGACGAAAAAAAATACTAATTTGATTTTCAGGACCTCGTGTTATGAGTTTTTGGTAGTTTTTATGTTGTGTGATCTTTAGAACGATTTTATTGTTGTTATGTCAGTACTTCCTTATATTTTATTTTGCAAGTTACTTACTATCTGACAGCGGTAAGAAATAAAGCTACAGAGTATTAAAGTAGGTCTCATTTTAATTTCTTTACGATTGTGACCTTTCTAAGTCACCATTTTTATCTGCGAACAAAATAATTTATTAAGTAGGTATTCTTTTCAGTAAATTGAGGGCCTTGAGACGTAAATAGCGAGTTTCAATTTAGTTTAAAAAATATTTTCACAACTTAGTAATGGGTGGGTACATGTAGTGTCAAAAAAAAAAAAATTGTTCTACATCCACCCAAGGGGCATTAATACAATTAAAGTTGCAAGATCCCTAGCTTAAATTGAGCTGCCCGACAGGGGAACCAGTCGGGCAGCTCAATTTAAGCCAGCAGAGGTACTTCCGTACCTCCGCTTTACAGAAGATCTCAGTGAAACAACAATAGTTGGTTTCTGCGAGTGAGTTAGATTACCAGAGCTCGTTGGGGGAGTGACTATTCTGACAGTATGGGAATTCCATTTATTGACAGTTTAGTTGCTCTCTTGCTTTAAGAAACCTTAAAGGTTTTTACAATCCTGAGTGACACTAAAGGTGTCACTTGGGCGCTGGCATCTATTAAATACATATATGGATATATACATATATGGAAGTCAAGACTTTTTCATTTATATGTCAAAAATATTGAAAAAGTAAGTAAACTATAACCATAAAAAATACAAAATAATCACTTAATGATAACAGCAAACTTTGACCAAACGAATTTCGAAGCCAAAGTAACGTTTCCAGTTGTTAACTCGAAAATTATGTAAATTTTACTTTTCAATTAGCAACTGAAAGTTACCGGGGGCTAATGAATTTATATAAAGGCTTGAAGAACTCTGATGGTAAAGAATTCCTGCATAAAATATGAGGATGGAGACTACTTAGCACTTGGCACCGCTTTCCGTAAATGCATAAGACCTTCTCCCCCATGAGTAGTTTCCGAAGTTTAGAAGACGACCTAATTAGTCCAGCGGTAGTTAACGCTGCCTTCTGTGCTATGGGTCCCGGGTTCGAATCCTGGTAGGGACAAATATAAATACAAGTAATTTTATTTATGTAGTTGTATGTATATCTTGACTTGAGTCATAGTCTCACAAGACATGCGATGTACCTATATACCATTTTAGGTCACTATCATTATACTTAAAATATTATAAAATAATTCAATATTTACATTCTTTGAGTTCATTAGATCCCTACCCTAGGTTCTTTAGTTCATTATTTGTATGTTTATTTTTGAATGCATTATTTGTGATGATAGATCATCACATCAGAAAAGTGTGGGCATAATTATATTCGTATTTAACAAAATAAAGTTTAAATTACGTACAGCAAACACGCGGCCGATCCAATAACACGTTAAATTGAGCAATTTGACACAAAAGTATTCGGGGCGTTTATTCAAAATAATTCATTTAATAAACCTACGGCGAGACGGTACAGCTTAAATAGATTCTTAGAGAAATCCGCACAAAGATGTTTTCCTTAAATATAATCAGGAATGTTGAGCAATGGTCCACAACACAATGGAGGAATTATTAAGAAAGACTATTACAATTTCCTAAGATGCCTTTATTAATTTAATGTTTAATGTTTAATTTTTGGTGACGTTCCCTTTACTTATTCTTATGGAAAGTATAATCTTTTGAATGAGAAATATTTCACTGTGTATTATTGAACCCTATCTGTTAGTGCTTTTATACATTTACACAATTTGTTCATTACAGTTTTTATTTTTTTTTACTTTGATGTTTTAGCTTTTTTATTCCTGTCTGTTTTTCTAACTTAGCTTTAATTGTAATTTTAATTGAACTCACGTTGCATAAAACTTGTTTCATGTAGTTGGGAGAAGACATTGGTTCCTGTAACACAGGTATTATACCTATCACAGGAGGCAGAGCTTCACTATTTTTGTAAAACCCTATTTATGCCAATAAAGAATACATTAAAAGAATTATAGAAACTAGAATCCTGAATAAGTATGTGAAGTTATTACATAAAAATTTGTTCTCTACGGAAATCGAACGCGCCGTCTGTGAAAAAGAAGCCAATCGTTTAGTCACAGCGAAACGACAAATTTTTTTGCGGTCACCTCAGCTATGCTCTCCAATATACATAATTACATGTATAGAAACCAAAATGTTTAATACCGCATCATTTTCTTCAGGGGTGTTCTTTATATGTGATTCCATCGGTAGTACGTTATTTAATACATCAAGCGTGCCAAACGTCAGCATCGTTTGACAAAAATTCCATACATAAAGGCTTTCAGGCTTCCCACACATGTCGGTTCTAAGTCCGATACTGCGGCGGTAACGGAAAAATGCTGTTTGTGTTGGTGACAACCCTGACATTGCGAAAGCCGATGCAGGCACTCAAATTTGTATGTATGTTTGTATGCCAGTTCCATTTTACGAGCTTTGAACTAGAATATATTGAACCCGTTTGAACCTGTAATTTTTGTGTGTAGTACTTGTTGTTATTTTTTTGGCATATATCATCATTATCAACCAATTTTACTGCTTCAAAGCCTGGTACGGGTCTCCTCCCGTTTGAAAAGGATTAGGCCACGTTTGGACAAAATCTCAGAGGTACGAGAATGTCCATTCATTAGACTGACCTTTATAGTAGCAGTTTAACCTTAAAACGTTTCACACCCACAATCCTCTCCTAATGGTTTATTAAGAATTTTCAAGTAATTATTTGAAGATTCGATTTTTATACGAAGTAATACTACCTGTAACTGTTAGCGAGAATCTTCACAGATTATATACAATTATATGATAATTGTGAGCTAATTGCAACTAATCAATGTCCTGTTAGTGTGTTTGCGGTTGACAAGCTGTCTCTGTTGGAGTCAGAGAGCGTTATCCGATAATGAATACGTTTACTACATACGTGATAGGTGTGTAGCTACTTGAATGTTGTTACATTACAGATATATAACGCATCTCTCTATCCATGAAACCGACACAGGTTTATGTTCAAGAAAGAATAAGCGTTTCTTTGTATAAACGAGAGATATACCTATCAAACACCGATTGGTCAAATTAAACATGAAAAGATAAGACAAATAATGCATTCACGATTCAATTGGCTTGTTTGTCGCGGGTTGGGAATCCGATCCCCATACGGTGCATATTATTATATTATATCTGAGAGTGTGGGCGATTGTGTATATGACAGTTTGTGTTTGTAAATACACCTACGATCCAGGAGAAAATCCGAGGCTATCTTTTTTTTTAATAGAAGAGAAAGAATTAAACCGGCCAAGTGCGACTCGGACTCGTGCACGAAGGGTTCCGTACAAAATTTGGCAAAAAAAAGTAGTTTTTTGTATGGGAATAAAAATAAAATTAATATTTAAGGGGGGCCCCTTAAATATTAATTTTATTTTGTTTTTAATTATAGCTAGTTATATATAATAGTTTGTTGTTATAGCGTTGTTATAGCGGCAACAGAAATACACAATCTGTGAAAGTTTCAACTGCCTAGCTATCGCGGTTCTTGAGACAGCCTGGTGACAGACAGACTGACGGACAGACGGACGGACGGACAGCAAAGTCTTAGTAATAGGGTTCCGTTTTTACCGTTTTGGTACAGAACCCTAAAAATGACAAGATACTGTATCATAATAACAATGATTTGTAAACATCACGAAATGTAACATTCGTCCGTTAGTTCTATTAGTTTACTACTTAAAAACAACATGTCCCATAATAGTAACCGGCAACAGTTTTGGGTATAAAATCTTGAATAACATGTATTATCATGTTCTTTTTGGTAACAAATTGGGCAACATTCCAAGCTGTAATTTTAAAGCTCTTAACCATTAAGGCAGTCTGTTTGTAATTTGTAAAACTTTATATTCTTATGCTAGCTTAGTGTGGATCACAGATCAAGGGTCGCGGGACCTGGTGGATCCAATATCCGGAATATTTAATATTTGTGATAGGCTGATTAATAAAATAATTATTTTTTACATCATAAGAGTGGAAAACAAGCATACGGCCCGCCAGATGGTAATCAGTTACGATATGAGATGACGCACGTGCGTTGCCGACCCTGTAAAAAGGTTTCCTTTTTTTTGTGATAAGGGGCAAACGGCCAGGCGGCAAACCTGATGGTAAGTGATGACCGCCGCCCATAGACATTTGCAACATCAGAGGCTTGCAAATGCGTTGCCAATCCCCTTAGACACCGTTCAGGTGTCTTAAAAATAGGGAGTTACTGAACTCAAATGCTTAACTGAGCAAAAATGCAAACATTTTTAGGTTTTAAATTTTTTGCATTTGGTTAAGCTATTTTTACTGTAGACCAAGTAACTTAACTCACATGAAAAGGAAGCATGAATTAATTGCTTTTAAACTATACATTATAGATTTCTTAGCAATGTTTCTTTCACTGTTGAGTCTTGGGTACACAGAAAGTAAGTAAATGGCGTGGAACAAAAAAAAAGTTGTTAATACCATTTTACGACAGCCTGATCTAATGCATTATTAGATATTCCAAGGACACAATAAGAGAATATTTAAAACGTATATTATGTATAAAGTCATTGGATAAGTCATTGCATCAGCAATACCAAAAAAAAGGTTGTCACAAGAGTATCAACTTGAAAACGCATTTTACTTAACGAAATATAAATTACAGAGTTACAATCCACACTTGTACACATAGAAATTATATTTATTACGTCACTAAGTACCATTTATGTAACATGAACCTGCTAATTCACATTGGCTCAACCGAATTTCAGCTCTACATTATTGTCATAAGGTCGGTAATAACTGCAAAGGTAAGTTGGTATTGCTATTGTATAGTTATGTATTCTGTCACAGAGTGTATCACGGCAAACCCACATAATGTATGCTGTCGACGAGCCTGACACAGGCAAGTCTATTACTCACGGCCTGTAGAATTTATGAACCGAATAACATACAGTGTCGAGTTATTGGAAACGTGATATTAATGTCGATGAGCTTTTGTTTAAGGAAATGAGATGAAAAAGGGAGACAAAACTCGACCCAGCAAGTGTGGCTTATGAATTGTATGTGAATATTATCATGGAATAACATCGTGATATATTCGCAAAATGCATTTCAAATGAAACAAGGTTATTGATTGAAAAATTCAGATACGATTATCTATAAAAGTCAATTATATGTATAAATAAACCCGATATCTTTGACAAGCTGATTTGATTCAGAGTTTTCAAGTTTCTGACTATCATAGGTATTCATTTGACAATCAACATTGACGCTTTAACGGGAGCGGACACGGATCTCGCGTACGCACCTATAGACCGATCTTGGTAAACTTAGTATAATGTTACAGATGGCTCGATCAGCATAGTTATTATTGCCTAGCCACGCGCCCCTCGGTCCATTTTCAAGTTAAACAAGCAAATCCTTTGCCAAACTTCCTGATTATAATTTTAATTCAGTTCCAAAGTAAACTAGCCCTCCAATTAAATCTTTAAAGTTTACAAAGTGTTAGAAACTTGTTACTTTGCGAGTCTTACAGACGTGACTAGTCGCAATCTGCCTTCTACTACCCAAGTTCCTATCTCCGCAGAAATCAGTCGAATCAACTGGGAGTTTGATGAAGTCATTACGCGAAATGTAGTTCCATTAGGCGTCTTGTACGGTACCCTAATATTGTATGCATCGTTGCCCTATTCCAATATTGAATCTCTATTCACGTTGAGATAATCACCGATTGATGTCATTCACACAAGCCCATTGAATGCCACTGTCATTAGGAGAGAATTAGTTACGCGTTAATGTTGGTAGCGGTCAAATTAGGTGTATGAATTACTGTTATGTAATCAGATAGGTAGGTATATCTAAATATTGCCCTAAATATGGATATGACTTGTAAATATAATTTAAAAAGAAACTCTCTTGTTAAACAAGATATATGTAGATTTTAACTTATATTTTAATAATAATAAAAATGCTAAACTTCATCTAAAAGATCGAAAGACGAAAGATTCGTTCAAGATTTGTAACATACCATTCACAACCTTATCGCAATATTTTATAGTTTTTCTTTTAACCAAGAGAAATAGCGAAATACTTATACGGCCAAGTCTTTTTGGGGTTCCAGTGTCATATTATGTTGACATAGACGTAGACTTCGATGACGATGTTGACGTTGATATCCGGAGAAAATTTAAGTATATTATAAGTATTCCCTTGTTTTAAGAAACCATATTTGTTAAGGATATAGAAATGTTATGATTGCCATAGTAGTATGAAATGCTTTTTTTTTGGTTAGTTTGGATTTGAGTTTTAAAATGCTTGAATGCAATATTGTTACTTTAAAAAAGCAAAAACGCAATATTGCAGTATTTATAGTACTGTCTATCCATGCGAGAAATAACTAAACTGTCACTAGTACTTCTCTTTTAAAGTTTTTAATATTCATGAGAGCTATTTTATCGGTGTTGCTAGTTTCTGGCGGCCATAGCGGTACATCGGTTAAACATTATTAAGGGTTTTCGCCTCTACTATTACTATGCAAATGGGAATTTCGCACCGCGCCAAACGATGGCTATATTTATGTAATTGATTGATGCCAAGCTTGGTATACAGAGGTGATTTTTATGGCAGAATAAATTGTATTTTGTTAGGAGTCTTTGTTTTTATAATGTGTATCGGGATGATGGATGATGGGAGTACAAGGGAAGTTAATTTATGTTTTAGGTATTATAAGATATTCGTTACGGTCGTGGTGAATACATTTGCGAATCCTGTGGCCCCGTGAACTATTGCTAGTGGGTGCGGTTTATAACCACGTAGCGATTTAACACAAATACTATCCACAGGTAAAAAAAATATATTTCATTAGTCTGTTTCTACTTATTAATTAAAATAATCACAGATTCTAATGTATCTAATGCGAATTTCACAAACCATAGCACACGTAACATCACATACCATCAAGGGGTTATGCGAAAACGTACTGATAAGCACTGACAATACGTCAGTATTTTTTTAGGTTTCATCGTATACAGGGCGATAAAGAAAAAACCAATAAAACTTTTCTTGACATGGGGATCCTAAACCAATCAAGCAATCATGTAGAAAACCAATCAAAATAAAACACTATCACCTAATATATAAATAAAAGTCCCTTTAAATGTCCCTAGTTTGTTTTAGCACATCGAATCTCCCTCCGTCTCGGATCCTTTAGCAAATATTTTGCACTTAACTGCGCGGAATTGTGGTGGATGCACAAATGCGCCCTTGCAGTTGTGTTTGAAAACAGTATGTATATACTTATTTATGTATGTTCTGTTTTTGAACGTGTGTATGTGTGTGTGTGTGTTTTATGTGACAATACTGTTTATTGGATGCGTCCGTTCGTTTTAAATAAAGTGTTTTTTTTTTGTGATTGTAATAAATGATAAAACCAAGCAGAAGCTGACATATAGGTGTAGTCGCCTAATGGTGTGACGAGTGGACTGCTGAAGTTATAGGTCTTGAGTTCAAAACTAAGACGCATACCACTGACTTTTCTGAAGTTATATGCGTATTTATTATATATAAAATAAAATAAATAAATAAATATTCAGGGACATTTTACACAGGATTATCTAGTCCCAAACTAAGCAGAGTTTGTACTATGGGTACTAGACAATAGATATAATACTTATATACTTTTTTTTTGTTGTAAATACATACTTATAATACATAGGAAACACCCAGACGAACACAAACACTTATATTCATCACATAAATATTTGTGTCCCGTGGGAATCGAACACACGACCTCGTGATCAGCAGTCCGGTACGCGAACCACTAGACTACAGAGGTTGTCAATATGTATACTCAAAACGGTGAAGGAAAACATCGTGAAAATTTTTTTTTTGTATTGATAAGGGTCTGAAACTACGGGTCCAGTCTGAATAATTCTTTCACAATTAGAATGCTATGCTATCCGTGATGAACATAGATTTTATTCTATTAAAAAAAAAACAATTAGGGATCCCTAAGAAAACTTAAATTGTAAATCAAACTGTAAAAAAAGTTTATATTTTTTTAATATCGATTAAATACTCAGGTATATTTATATGTGGCTGCACTGGGGTGCGCCGTAGTTATTGAATATATTTGCATTCTCTGCATGTTACTGGTTCAAAATTTTACAATGCATATATATATTTCTTGAAAATTAGACCTTATCATCCTATTACAAAAGTGCAAGTTTGTAACTGAAGACCTGAAAGATACACAAACAAAGTATTAGACAAAGCGTACATAGAGTGCAATTGAAAAAAAAAGAAAACTTATCACCAACACAATTCAATTCCAATGTCTGTGTATTTACGAGCGAGTTTATTTACTTCGAAGTTTCACAAAGGAAAGAGCGGACTGTTTCTTGTAGGTACCTGTATGTAGTTCAGTTATGCTTGTTACAGTTAAAAGATACCGATATTGTTAAACAAATGCCTTTGATGGTAGGTATTAAAAACGACTGCTGAGCAAGGGCTCTTGGGTTTGATTCCCAACTAGTCTCCGTAGTCATTTATAAGTAAAGAGTAGCTATATTACTTATTATACACGCTCACAACCAGATTAACTCAAACGTTGGGCACAAAATTAAATCTGTTAAAAAAAAGTTTTAATTCATTTCAAATTATACTTATAGCCGCCTGATGCTCTAATTCATATATCAACAATTAAATAAATATGTTAATACACCGCTTTGCTCCTATCTCCCTTAAAACCAACTAAGTCAAATCTCTAACTAAAAACTCTTTTGTCTGTAATTTTTTTTATAAAGTTTATAGATTAAGTATAAAAATTTTCCAATAGCTATTAGATTAAATAGCATTAAGTTCTTAGCTCAATGAACTACGGCTAGACACGTCGTTCACCCTAAAATGAGTCCAACCAATCAATTCCTAAACGAGTCACTAAATGTTCATAGATTAACGACGGATACCGAGAACCAATTAGTAAAATTAGGTTTTAGATTTCGCTCGCTTTATTTCCTCAGATCGGTAGTAAATTTGGAACGTTCTGGAATAAATTACGGTCGCTTTAGGTGTTGTAATAAAATATGGAGGAAATAAAATACAATATAGTGTTAGCCGATAAGAGCTGTGGTAGCCTAGTGGTGTGACCAGTGGACTGAGATGTCGAACGTCTCGATTTCGAACCCGGCACGCACTACTGACTACTCGGAAGTTATGTGCGTATTTATCGCAAGCTCAAACGGTGAAGAACAATCATCGTGAGGAAACCTGCATGCTTGAGAGATTTGTCTCGATGGTATTTGAAGGCTGCCAACCCGCAGTAGGCTAGCGTGGTGGACTATAGCCTAATCCCTCTCAAATGAGAGGAGACCCGTGCCCAGTAGTGGAACAATGGTTGAGATGATGAATCGATTAAGAATCATCTTTTTGCTTTGGGCTTCCGTTCAAAAAATAAATAAAATAATTTAAAAGATTGTACCTACATATGTCTTTTTATCCATAAAGGTCATACTTAGTCAAACAATTGAGTGAAGCATAAAGAATAGGTACCTACTGCCAACTGCCACTTAGTGCTTTTAGAATCGTGATCGGAATGTCGTTGCCATGACAAGACAGTGAGAAACTCGATTATATATTTTTTTCTATCTTCCCTAACGCCTAAATGTATTTGCTCCTTAATTTAATATCTTGATGTACTTCAGCTTAACTTGTTTATGGAGGATTAGATTTAAGGACCCAAATACTGCCTTCCGCTCTCTGTGTTAAAGGTCACAGGTCACAGTTCGATTTTTGATTCACATGTTTGTAAAATCTCTCTCTCTCTCTCTCCCCCTCTCTCTCTCCCACTCTCTCTCTCTCTTTAGTCTACAAGAATTTACAAACGACTTTAAATTTACTCAACACTTGGGTAGGTACATAATTTTGAACAAGCAACACAACCTGATAATATAAACCAATTTGGTTGATAAAACAAAATGGCGCCGCAAGTCAATAGTCGCCTCACGTTAATCTCGCTCGTAAACAAAAGATTGTCTATGATTTACGCTTTTAGCCTGCTGTATATCTTAGAGTGTATCTTCAAAAAGAAAATTTATATATTACCAAATTGAAATTTATATTTCAAGGGATGTTTTTTAGTTCTATAAATCTTTGTTGTTGTATTTTTCACGACATATATTTTCACTACAAACTTCTAAGTAACCACTTCAGACAAAGTTATTGCCAACAACAGAAATCTTAACTTACACTTTTTCAGTCAAAAACATTTAATACATACCATAGTTTTTATCACCAATGCAAATAGTAAATACTTTCAAATATATTTTGCATTATTTAACAAAACACTAAAGAAATTTTAATTTATTAACTTTTTAGTAATTAATTAAATACAAGCGAGACAATAATGTACTAAAGTATTCATATAATATAATTTTATATTTCAATTTACAACAAAGCCTTCAAAACCATGTTTTTGCTTAAAATTTCCAGACTTAAACATTTACATGCCATAATATGAAACAAGAACAAAAAGTAATAAAGCATTTCATATTTCCAAACAAAGAAAACCGAATATAAAATCTGAAACAAATTTCAAAGTTGCTGCACAAAAGGTTTTAACATTGAAACGTCATAGTTGGGTCACATATCTTTGGCAAGAAACATCTCTCTTAGATAACCTTCATCTTTTGTAAATGATTTAAAACGAAACGCCACATTATACGTTGATACAGAATTGTGGGTACATTGTATCCTTTTGAACTTTAGCCTTTCTCTGTTAACAATGGTTTCTGTGAAGCACCGAAGTAGTATGTGCATGGATACTGCTTTCGCGGGATATTCTCTTTTCGACAAAGGCTCAACAAAATTAGATCATTGTAGGTTCGTCTTTGTTTTGCTGTGAGTTCTCCAATAAGAAGTTTGTGAATATTTTATTATTGCCTTTGAGGGAAATTAAGCAAATTTGTCAATGGGAAATTAATTAAATTGCTTCCTACATTCACACCCGGGTTTTGAAACGATGTTCAATAATATATAATCTATTGCTAAATCTCCTGTCAAGTGATTTGATTGTCCGTTCAAACAATCACATGTCTTGTCCGCTTATTATCTGTTTTTGTGTTAAGTATATTTTATAAGTAGTCCGCAACATGGCGAGGTTTTTTTGTCTACTAAAAAATAACACAACACTATAAATAATTTATAATTTTGTGCTTTACAGCTTTGTCCCTTTAGTATAACAGATACCTGTTGTCCATTACGCTGGTCTTATTTGTGATTTTTATCCGAATTCAAAAAGGGAGGAGGTTCTCAATTCGGTTGTTTTTTTTTTCTATGTAACCCGATTAATTTCCTTCGATTACATTTACCTTAAACATTTGTATGCACAAACCATTTAAAGGTAGTACTGAGTCTTATTATTCCATTTAGTAAGTACTTATTGCAATAAATTAAATGCAGCACAGTTACCCTACAATAATAATTGCCCGATCGCATATTAAGGTAGGATTCAACAAAGAGCCGAATTTATTATAATTTGTAATCAACGCGATACGTTCAAAAGCGTGCCTCTTGTGTTATGAACAATAGCCAGATAATTTGATATTAAACCATTGTTTATAATCTGAGTCATGTGTGGTATATGAATTCTATCTTAATTTATGTTTTTGTTTTTAAGTCTAATAAATCTTTAATAATAGTCGTATAACAATAATAAAGCAATGATGAGGCGATATGTCTATGGACTGTCTTGAGGTGACGTGGTACTCACGTGCATCATTCGCTAAAACTATGAAGAAAAGTAATTATCTTCATGCTTGAGAGATTCGTAACGTCATATGAAATGTGACGAACCGCATAAAGCAAGTACGATGAACTACCATCTTAGCCCTTTCAACCAGAAGGGAAATTCGTGCCAGGTTTTGGGCAACCATCAACATCATCATATCAACCGTTAGACGTCCACTGCTGGACCTTTACCAGGACGTTAGTCCACTTTGCCGGGGGCCTACCCACGCTGCGTCTTCCAGTACGAGGTCGCCACTTCCCCGTTTGGGACAATAAACAAACATAAATAAAATATCTATAGTATAGGTATATATTGATTTGAAAATACTGAACTTTAATAAAAAAAAATTACATCAACAAACAATACATTGCTCATCTATATCTATAGCCTTCAGACACCGGCACCACGGGCATTATATGTGTGTTACCACGTTCCTGGACATTATGGCACACAGCGCCATCTAGTTCCGTGCTAAGCAAAGAGGCTTGTGTTTCGAGGATTGCTGGTTGATATACTACATATATACTTTTTTTTTGTAAATACATACATATTATAGATAGACATCCATAACTCGGATACAAATGTTCATGCTCATCACACAAACATTTGTCCCTACCGGGATTCGAACCCGGGACCCATAGCACAGAAGGCAGTGTTAACTACCGCTGGACTAACTGGGTCGTCGTCATAGACTGAGTTGACTGATTGAGACTTTAGTTTTTATTATACCCTCAATAATATATTTTTACAGTATATTTAAACAGAGTAAATAAATCTGTACGTTAAAACAAGCTTACTTTTAAGTGGAGGATAGCCCGTGGTCATGAATGCTGTAGAGTTTCCAAGACCTAGGGATTTTCAATTATTATGGACGAGCAATGAATATACCTAATAAAATGAATGTAAAGTCAAAATCGGTAAATATTTCAATATCTAATATAGGTACGCGTAAGTATAAAAAATCAATATAATGCTTTCTGTATAACAAAAAAATACATTCGTCTTTTTGATGAATTGAATTCTAGTTGACGACTAATACTATTGATATTTTCAAATTAAAATTAATAACATTTGTGATAAGCTGCTGCAGAAAATTGCTGAAAGGTCATTGACATCACACAGCCGCCCAACTGAGCGTAGGTACCTTTGCAATTGTACTGCGTATAAAACCATTACGAGATCGTAAGTAGAAAGAAAACAGATTCTCCAAAAGAAAATATATCGCTAGCAGCGTGTTCGTGAAATAAAATAAATAATATACTTTGGTCGGTAGGAGCAATTTATTACACATAAAGGCTTAAGAAATTGTTGGCGGGAAACACTGAATGCGAAGCGAGTCTCGCGAACTAGTGTAGCACACTGCACAGCACTGCCAACATTAGAATAATAGTGTTGGGAAGAACATAAGGAAGTGTTAATTACCAAATAACATAATATTGTTAGAAATTAATAGGGTCTAGGTCTATTAATTACTTTTTACAAAGATTCACATCAAATCACATTTTTTAAACACTCTTAAAAAATTAAACAAGTAGGTATTTTATAAGATTTCATATACATTACTGTCGAGACAATATTTAAACCTAACAAATATGTCAAAAATTACGATTAATGAATATACTGTTTTTGATTATTGATAAATAATTTGCATTATTGAGTAATATCAATTTGTTGTAAGTAGGCGATTACTGAAGTAACATAGAAAAAAAATAACATCAACATTGTTTTATTTTTTAATTTTATTATATATAGTTATATATATTTATTTATAGAACTCTGGTCTGTTTTTTACAAATCCCAAGCAAATGCTACAGACCCTTACAGCCAAGGTTGATCATTTCAGCAGCGATCGCAATGGCTTGATTATGTTCTTGGTGACAACTCTAAATTTACGCTGCAAATTAAACTGCTGAACTGGATCCGATGTTATTAGTACTGCTTTTTTTCAAAACATACTCGTTCGTACTTAGAAGGCACAAAAACAACAATATAATTTAATATCATACTGTAATGTAGGTATATCAATAATACATACATACATACACTTACGCCTTTTTCCCATGGGGGTAGGCAGAAACTACAGAATGCCACGCGCTACGGGCCCTGCATACCACTTTTGCCTCGTCCACATTCATACATCTCGTCATGCACGCGCGCCGGTTATGAGCACTGCGTATATCAATAATAATATTATTAATATTAAGATGTACGAAGGTAGGAGGTACATTTATAAGGAAATTGTATATCAGCCAGTGGGTCTCCAGTCGGCGAATACACTTTGGTATAAGTTGTGTTTTATTTGTTCTAAGATTCAACACATACCTTTGTGCCAAAAAAATCTCACCCAATCGGAACAAAAGAACAGCGGTTCTTATGTACATACTGGCTTTTTTCCAAGGTGAGGTTATTAGTTTCGCAGTACTATTGTAGGCGACTCAACATTCTAAATTAATAAAGTTAATGTCACAGGTGTTGGAATTCTCACAGAATTTGCCCAAGCTTAACATAAACACAGCCACCGATGGAAACTTAGTTCTCCTGCAAGTACGGGACGCATATAAATACTCGACGGGGCTTGATTTATTTATTATATTCCAGTTCAGTTAATATTTTTGTTTAATAACCGGTTCCTTTGACGAACTAATCGTTAGTGAAACTACTAAAATGACGTTTTAACTTCCATTGTGTTTTTTTTTTTAATTTTCATAATCAGTTTCATTATTTAACTTATTGATAGTGTTAAGTCTACAGGTTATTAAGTAAAACAAGTACCTAGTCCCAAAATCTTAGGTTGCTTAAGTACTTATATTATTTAGTGGACCCGTGGACACTGTTACATATGATGTATGATAATTACAGCTACAATAGTGACAGTATAGCGCCTAAATTTTTACGTATCACGTAATGATTTAGGCGCTATATTGTTATGTTCACTAAAAAATAAGAGATTAATATTATTGAGTTATTACATGCCTTAGAGCAAGAGAGCAAGCTTTTTTACATGTATGTTTATGAACTATCTAATAATTTATATTTTATCTTGTGCCAAAAGCAGCATTAATAACAAAGTTTCTATACCAATTGAATTTGCGATATGATATTATAAATTTATGGCAACCCGCATAAATTAAAATGTGCTATCAAAGGATAATACAAAGCCGAGAATGAGAAAACCTATCATCGGATTAAGTAAGAACCCTTGCGTGGGGTTTTGAGCCCAAGTAGTATGTACGAATTATAGATAATATTAATTGGGTTTCTTCCATAGATGGTTTTGGAGGGAAGCTCTATAATAAATTGATGCGCACTCCGGTTTCAGCCACAATTTTTTTTTGTTGTACCTACTCGTCTCCCAAGGATTGTAGCGTCCTCGAGAATTCCACAATCAAATTCAAAAACACTATTTAAATAGTTTCAGAGATCCTATTGATACGATTATTAGTATAGTTGAAACCAATTAAATGCCATGTAGTTTTTTTTTCGTTTATCTTAGTATCACTACAATTGGGTTTTATTTTTGGGTTTTACCCTATAAAGTCTACTACCTAGTCACTATATTTTACAAGATAATTATATAGGTTTTTCTCATGCCTTTTTCCCATGGGGGTAGGCAGAACTACAGAAGCAACTACAGAATGCCATGCGCTATGGTCCCAGTTTTTAAATATTAGCAAGATTATAAGAAAATATTAAAAAGATGAGCTTTATGTTGAAGTAAAAATTGCTTATAATAGCGTTCGTCGTACCATATAATTAT
Organism: Craniophora ligustri; assembly: GCA_905163465.1. Lineage (NCBI taxonomy): Eukaryota > Metazoa > Arthropoda > Insecta > Lepidoptera > Noctuidae > Craniophora > Craniophora ligustri. The sequence continues at coordinate 3,805,190 of LR990960.1, forward strand.
ATTAATTTCACTCGTAGGGGCTATTATAATTTACTAGGAATTACCACTGCGTCGCATACACTTGTCTCCTATTTCACTACAAATATCTGTTTTCACCTGACGTGTTTTTCTTATAAATAAAACGTAACAAACAAATTTTAGTTTCATGGGTGTAAATAATTACCTATATTTAAGTACTTGATTATTAGTAGTAGTTTTGATTTAGTATTAAGGTAGATAATAAGGCTCTATATTTTATTTTTAGAATATGTTAATTTGTATCCGTGTCCATAAGTGGGACAGATAATAATATACATTTGTCCATAAATCTATTTTTTTCAAATTTGTTGGTACTTATTTTCGAAATATAGGTCTATAGATCTTCTAAATCAATTACACTGTATCTTTTAATTTTTTAACTCCTTCCATGACTAAATATCTGGGCAGTTTATTTTTCCAATGTAAGTAGTTTTACAAAGTTGCATTCACGAAAGACAGTGAGAAAGTAACATTAAAATATTCACTTCATTGTATTCGCCGTTCTGCAAAAGGTTTTTTGTTCAGCATTCACGTGAAGACAAAACTGATGTTGAAATTATTATTTTTTAGCGTCATGAATGAGCAAAATTTTAAAAGATAAAGGTTAAACTTTTTTGTAACGTTTTGTATGATTCTTTGGATGCCAAATACCGATGTGAAATGAAACTTCCTTGTATACAAAAGCCACGTTAAAAAATCGGTTTGTCATAAAAGACAATATTAGAATGACCGAGATACTATCTGAATGAAAACTATATCAGTAGCATTTCCAGTGTCATCGAAAGTCTTTGTTTTAAAAACATTAGTGGACTCTAAAAATCAATACTGATTTGAAAATACTATCTATTACTATTATTACTAAAATTTTTCAATAGTTTTGTATTGGTATAAGTGTCACTTAATTAAAACGAATGACGAGTTTTAAACCTGTCGAAACTTAATTACTATCTTTTTTGTGTAGTTGGTAAAATTAACAATTACGGATTTTAAACCCTCTTGATGCTGATTGATTAATCAATATATTTAATGAAAATATATGCATTATTAGATGCAAGACAATAATATATAGGTAAAATTGTAATAGTATGTATAGAAAATTCAATTGTTCATTCTACTTCAAAAATAGCTCTATTCTACTAGAAAGAATATTTTTCCGTAAGGACGTGATACAATCTTTGTAGAAGTGCTATCTTTCCATATATTTTCACGTCTGAGATTCAAATTGCTGCCATTTGAGAGTCGCGTATTGAAGCACTATGAATAGCGCCCTTTACACCAAGAATAGCGAATTGAATGCATTTAGTGAAGTAAATATAGCGAGCTGTATCTCGCTGTACAAGCAACGGTAGCTGTTATATTTGATATACTTTATTATAATAGATTTTAAGCCTATTTTTAAATGACAGAGAAAAAAATATACGCTTTACCTGCCTTATTCGTCAAGTGATCCTAAGCGCAAATACCAGCGAGATGTTGGTGTTCATTAGTAGGTACACATCTGCTTAACCCTTTGGGGACAGGCGTGATACTATGTTATTTCATATAAAATCTGCTGTGAGCTGACTTCGGTTTCAAACTTGTACAAAAACTCTAGTTGTGGTGTTATTTTTATAATCGGTTATTTTTAACGAGCTAACTTTGAACCAACTGAAAATTGCAATCTTAGTTTCTCCACTAAGCAACTATTAAACTGTACACAAGTACTGTACCTACTCCAAGTAGCGATAAATAGTACACCAATATAACACCTTATTTGTAAACAAACAAACAAACAGAAAAGCTTGTGGCAATATGTTGAACACATTTTAAACACCCTTTATTAAAAACGCGGAAATCAATTTAAGGGATTTAATTATTTTTAGTCAGAACCGTGGGTCTAACAAATGAATATTAACTCTAAAGCCTTTTGGTCTAGCAATGTCTCAGGAACCCGGCCTTGGTCGCCTCGTAACCTCAGCGTAGGCGCGCATCTACCAAACACGCGCGCTGCCGACTGTGGTCATTCTATGATCGGGAGGTGGTTTCTCCCAATCAGCCGCTAATACGCCGCAGAGTATGAAGGCCAAAGGTCCGTTTGCAAAGGTAAAGATCTGCTTAGTCTATAGATGATAAACCATTATTAGCACTTATCATGTAATCTAATCCGTGCCCCAAAAAATACAGTTGTCGCTCCAAATTGTCATAAATGAATACCTTCACCTACATAAATTGGTCACTGATAGTGATCATTAGAAAAATTTAATAAAAAAATACAAATTTATTTCAGCCACCTGTACCAACTCTATAAACCAACCAAGCGTATAACAATTAAAATTTCCTCATGAAATTCAAGAATAAAATAATATTTTACTCCCCTTTCTACCTGCTAAGGGTCATTCTAATTCAATTGTCATTGTCAAAGTTTTCTTTAGAAATTAAAAATTCAACTCGTCACCGTCGTTACAAGGATTTGCATAATTTTGGAGTATTACGGCGTCGTAGCTGAGATAATACTTTTTCTTTTACAGAAGGAACCATTGTATTGTTTTAATGTTCGCAAGATGTTTTTCCTTGTATTTTTTTGTACTAAAAGGGCGGCTTACTTTCCGCCAGATGGTATGCGGTAACCGTAGCCTGTGGACGTTTGCAACATCAGGTGAGTTGCTTGCCCGTTGCATATCCTGTAAAAACCTTTTCACTCCTTTTCTGAAGAACCTAACGCTGTGTTCTTTGAAAGTCACTAAAATTAATTATTAATTCCTTTCCCAACTGTGTTGGCATCGTCATTGAGTCTACCTACTATTACACAGCGCCATCTAGTTCCTGGCTTGGCTACTAGCTAACTGGCTTGTGTTGATAGACTACATATCTATATACTTTTTTCTTGTCAGTTAATTATCAAACAAATATTTGTCCCCCTACCGGGATTCATGAATTCCAGCAACATTTGTCTATACTAAAGAAGGCGGACGTAACCACCGCAACACTAAAGCGGCAATCCAATCACTCGAAGATACTGATTTCCTAAGATATAACCTATTTCTTAGGTTATACAGACATTTTTAGTACCACTAAGGATTGTCATAGCGGTAATGAAAAAACCAACAGCTTAACTTACTAGTGAGGTGTGAAGAGATCTAGCTATGTTTAATATAGTTACAAACGGTCTTGATTTTAATTACCTATTTCATATAATGTAGTAAATACAAGAACAAATCTACTATTCATATAATCATCATTTCAGCTAAATGACGTCCACTGCTAGACATAAGATTTCCTCTATGATTTCTACGACAGCCTGTACTGCGAGTATATAACATAAAACTAATATTAAATATGTAACATCTATTTTTTTTTAGTAAAAGCTTATTTCAAACGAATTTACTAACAGCAAAAAAAAATTGACGAATTTTTATGAAACATTTTATATAAAATCAGAACCTGGAACTACAAATTGTTGGTTTGTTCACGCACCGTTTGTTTGTATGAAATGTTATAAATAACGCTCAACTGATTCGCGACATGTGTACATATAAAACACAAATACAACACAAAAATCTGTATATAAAACTAAGCCTAAACATTTCAATGGTTATATCAGCGTAGGAAGTATTATTATTTTTTGTCTATAAGAATTACAATTTTGATTTGAATCTAAGTCCGTGTACAAAAATCTGACTGTGAGTCGCCTCGCGCCACAGTTAACGTCGTACTTGGACACTCTTAATCAGATTTTTGTACATACTAAGACTTACATTCAAATGACAATTCTAATTTTAATATACTAGTTTTTCCTATTACAAGCTTAGGTCATTTATCTCTCTTATAACTAGCGACTATCGAAGCCGAAACAGACCCCTTTACTATCTTGCTTATTCAAGGTAAAGCGTTGGTTGAGTTTTAGTTCACCACACATTATTTCGAAATGTAAAAGGCCATTTTATCCGAATTCGATGCGTAAATCTTGACAAGACGCGATCATAGTTATTAGGTAGGTATTACTTAGTGAAATAATACTTTCCGTGATTTTCACACAGGTTATCCCGTACAGAAATCAAACCTGCTGTCTGCAGAGTATCGCCCAAATCGTTCAACAACTACACCAATCTACAACGTTAACCAAACTAATTCAAATAATACAAAAACTATACTCAATATACCTAAGAATCATATATCCCAAAACACAAAGTACAAAATATTGTCTTAAAGACATGATGATTCCATCATACGTTTCAAAGACAATCCAATACAATGCGAGACATAGAAATTGCTAAAACCAAACTTGGATTCTATACTGTAGTTGCATGAACTCAACATTTCGAATACACATTCAAGTCTTCCCGTAAAGTATTTCAATACTGGAGCCTTATATTTCCTATATCCTGTAAGAACGGGGATTGAAGCTTATTCCTTGGAGTTCAATAAAATAGTTCGGGGAACTTTTGTACTAAAGGTATTATTGATAATGTCTAAATAACTGTTACTGACTGATGAAGGACTGAAGGACATAGGATGCAGCCATTGTCCCCAAAATCATCCCTTAAAAGAGTGAAAGGGGATAGTAGTTTCTATACGAAATATTTCTCAAAAGAGGTAAGAAATAAATATGCAGATTGGATAAAAGTACATAGTCTACGCAAACGACATCGGGGCAAAACCTTGTTACATGTTTTATACTATTCTGGTTACTCAAAGCTGATTAACAAAGGTTTTTGCCAAACGTAGTGTAAACTAATTAATTAGGAGAGATTTTGCACAAGCTAAAGTAAGTCCTTTTTAGATTTCAGCCACAGGATCACGTAATACCGATTATCAAAATGTATTTAGCGTCCATATTACAGTAATTGCAAAATTGATACTTTTGTGGGTTCACGATGTACTTTTATCTTAGCCTTTAAGGATATAAGCGCGTTGGTATAATATATATATCGAGAGTCTCTAGGAAAGTAAAATAAATAACAGGGGATTTAATTTCCAATAGACTATTGGTTTGGCTTACTAGCCCCGTATGTACGCAGTTCCAAATAGAACAAGCAAAATAAAATACAGACATACAGTCTATTTGTAGATATTGAGCGACAAAGAAGTTTGAAATGTTGCGACAACAAAGAGACGTCAAATGCAGAAGCCTTTAATGTTGCAAAAAATTACGCTTCAAGAGTTAGTCATAACAAAATTGCAAACGAAAATAGATTTTACTGGGCCAATTTAAAGTAAATATTGGAAGGTAATGAACTTATTTAGGGTGAAGTTTGAATTAAAGTGCTGATGACGTCAAAAACCGTTTTCCAATACGGTTTTAATACGTAATTTCCTCGGTACTTTGAGTTTGATCGTCCTTTGCGATATTTTTTTATTAACCTAGACTTAATATAGATATTATATAATATATCTACATTGACGTGGAACGTAAATTATCTCATATCGAAAAGGACCATTTTATAAAAGACACCAAAATGGAGCTTGTTATATTTTTATCATACTTGAGCGTAGTTCGGTTTTTCATCAATCGATTATGAACCTTCTTTCATTACGTTTAATAGATAATATTGTCAAAATGATAGCATATAAGTCCTGTTTGTATTTATAATATAAATACAAACAGGACTTATATGCTATCATATAGTCATTATTTAAACTATCTATCTTTAGATGAAAGAGCGTTTATCTTCATTGTATGTATATAAATATACTGCCAATTACGAGTTAGACGATCCTAGAAATGAGAGGCTTACAAATCTAACAATATTAGTGTACGCAATTGATTGTTGTGCCGATTAGATGTTGGCAATTGCATATTAATGTGTATGATAATCATAGAATTGGACTGGCAAGTGATTCTAGTATTAGAAACAGCATTTGATATTTAAAGGATTTTCATTGAAAATAACACATAGCATAGAAAATTAAATATGCCACATTATATCGTGGAATGATAATATATGAAGAATGTTTAATGCGCTGAATATGGGTAGCGTCTAATCCAGACTGGTCATCGTGGTGATCCTTGGGGAGACCTACATAGATCCAGCAGTTGACGTCTAACGGTTATTATTTATTATGTAGATCAGGATTATACTGATAATAATAAGTAGCATTCGTGTAAGTTCGTGTCAAATATCTAAAAAGCACAACTCAGATCAGTATTTAATACTTATCTGAGCTGAGCTCTTTAGAAATTTGACATTAAATTAAGCAGATACTTACGCTTTTTTCATTCACAAATTCTCTAAGTAAGACCATGGGTAACATTTAGTCTTGTAGGACTTTGTCTAAACCTTATCTATACCCATACCCACATATATTTATACAACAGAATGACTCTAAATCATGTATAAAATATATATTATATAGCACTTACAGTTGATGGATCCACTAAAACGGTGAAAGTTTGGTGGAGATGTGCAATGAAGTGGAAAAACATTTTGGGTCTTGGCAAGGCGATAAGTTAGGTCAAGGTCAGCGAAGGGTCAGATATCTTTAGAGCGAACAGATAAGTGATTACCTATAGGAAATGTTCAAAGCACTTAAAAACCCACAAGAGTTTTGTGGATTCTAACAAAAAGGTGTTTGAACAAATAAATAAGTAAAAGTACAGTGTTGACTTATGTTATGTTTAGTAATGTTATAAAGACGAAATATTTCAGTTTTTGTTTTTTTTGTATTAGATAGCCTCCGTATCTACTGGACCGCTTTAAATAATCTTTTCACGATTAAAACACTATACGTGATAAACATGAGCTATATTTTATTTAACAATAATAATAATAATAAATAAATATTCCCGGACATTATGACACAGCGCCATCTAGTTCCGAGCTAAGCAACGAGACTTGTGTTACGGATACTAGTTGATTGATATACTACTTATAAAATACTTCTTTTTTTTTTGTAAATACATACATGTTATACATAGATACATAGCATGACTCGGATACAAATGAGGGGAGGGGAGGTGAGGGATTAGGCTATAGTCCATCACGCTAGCCTACTGCGGGTTGGCAGACTTCACATGCCATCGAGACAAATCTCTCAAGCATGCAGGTTTCCTCACGATGTTTTCCTTCACTGTTTGAGCTTGTAATAAATACGCATGATATGTGATAAATAAGCTGTGGTAGCCTAGTGGCGTGAACAGTGGAGTGAGATGTCAAAGTACGCACCACTGACTTTTTGGAAGTTAAGTGCGTATTTTGACTTGGACTTGTGGAAATCTGAGGATGAGGCCATTGTATGTACTAGAGGTCCTTTGGCTGATATGACAATGATGAATTTCTTCAGAAAGAACGTTTTCTTTATTGTATTTTTAAAGTAATTAAACTTGTATAGAAACACAAAATTTCCATCTTAAAAGATCCTAGAGGCACAGTAGGTAGGTATAAAACGTTTATAAATTCGTGTTATTCCAATGAGTAATTCAAAACGTCTTGTTCTGGCATTATTGAAATAACTTTATCATTGTAACTGGCACTAAATATTCAACAAAGTAAAGCTGCCAACACAGATGTCGACAAAACAAAGTTTATTCCCGTTTCATGGCGGTATTAGTAAAAATCCCTGGCTGGCAGAAAGTGTCGCCATCGTGAAATGTCGTCAGTCGTCGATCACAGCCCCCGAGCATTATTCACGGCGGAGATAAGTCCGAAACGTACCTGGGAGTCGACACCTCTGAATAGATACTACTTTTGGGGCGACTACATGTCACAAGCGGTAGCGTTTATTGGAATCTTTGAAGTGACATTGTATGAATTTCAAAGCTTTATATAATATTAAATATCCTGCTACCAATGCAGGTGGACTATTATTATTTTGATTAAAAAAATGCAATTATAATAATACTTACACCTGTTACTGACTTGCTTACAGTGTTGTTTGTCTCATCACGCAGTTAGTTTAAACTGACAGACAAACACCAACTACTAACTTTTAGAATCATAATTATTATGAATTATTAGTCCGATATACGATATTATTAGTCCGATCAAAGTTCTTCAAAGGTTTAGCCTTTAATTAATTATTTAATAATTACGGCGTGTACCCCTGCGTGAGGTTTTCAACATAAATCAAAGGTTTAATAAAAAAGTAATGTGGCAATATCACTTATTTGTGTTATTAGTCAAGGATAATGCACATTGCTCTCTCCGACGCCAAGCATCTAAGTATGATTCTAGTTGCTGCTCGTATTTTTTTATGATAATGGGTGCGGATTTTTTATGCTAAGAGGAGTACTGATGCATACTCCACAGTACGCCAACACGTTTTCGGTACCATATAATAACGAGTAAGCTTATTATTGCCATCAACCGAATGCAAATCCAAGTTTCGTTATACTACTGTAAAACCTTTTTACATTTTACTCGGAAACATAAGACGATATTTACCCGCTGCAAGTCAATGACTTGCATCATCAATAAGAAATATCTAAGGTTGAATCGAGAAGCGACTGTGAGTGCGAGATTGGAGTATAAATCTGCCGTTGGGCTTTATACTATGTGTCATGACCGTGTTATAATTACTTTCTGTCTGCCAACTATTCCTAGGGGGTTTAAAAAGGCCACATTGAGTTATTCCTTTGAAATTAAAAAGGTAATTTCTGGAATTCATAGTAGATTTAGAACATTAATTATATTGGTTTCAATTCCACTAATGCGGCTAATTTAGCTCTGCAGATCTAAAGGTACTTACTGTTATATGTTTTCCACTCAGTATTTGGTGATGAAATTAGTTTTATATCATTATTTCTAGTCAATCAGAATGATCTATGTAGGTACTAATAATATAAAAGCTGATATATGCGATGTCTATCTAATACAAGCCATAAGCCTAAATTTTTACTTTGAATTTTATAATTGTAATTTCATATACTAAAGCTTTTTAGTCCCAAGCATGATAACGTTGCATTGCAGTACATATTATGAAGTAGTGACACCGCCCGGTTTCGTCCCCAAAGACTTTTCAGTACTAGCTTCAACTAGAAGGGGAGGAAAATGTAAAATATGTTAGTTGTGTGGCTTCTATGCATATATTTAAGAAATACAGGCACTTGAAATGTCTTTGTTTCATGTTAAAAAGTTTTTATATAGTGCATAGTTTTTATCAAATAATAGACTAATTAAAACACTAGTTCCAACATACAAATCGGTAGTTGTTATATAAAATTACAACTCGATGATCGCTCAAAGCCTAAGGAACATACCGAGGGATTTTATAGGAATACTTTTACATCGACTGACGCGGCGCGGCGAAGCGACATGAAGTGAGACGAAGTGAGGTGAGGAAAGAGGAAACCAGACGAGAATTGAAATCCTTTAAAATTTGCAGATGCAAATATTTTTATTAACAAATTATCGCTTGAAAAACAGCTTTATAGCTTCATAGTTGTTGTATTCAGGTTAGGAAAACCCCACATTACAATAAAGCATACAACCAAGTTAAGCACCTTTTTTAATAACATATTTACAGCTGTTTAGTGTTGAGAACATAAAATACAACCAAGATTCTTTGTCGTAATACAAAATGTACCCGTTACTCACGTCTAACATAAAAATAATAATACATTCTTAGAAAAATTACGCCGTAATCGTATCTTACATAATTTTCGTCCCAGCCAGGCGTTATGCGTGTTCCAAATACATTGGGTATTCGGTACGAGTCTTATGCGTACAATTTACGCGAAGTTCGCGTTTACATAACGTCCCAACACACTGCCAATTCTTATTTCTAAAGACATTATATTTGATTATTGCTGTGGTGATTATATTCTGGATCGGAATGATGTAGACTAATATTTATATTTTTGTCAAGGTCAAATGTATTGTTTTTGTCGTCAAATTTGTTGGCAATCCGTAAAGAAGCTCTAAAATAGTGTTTAAGAGAATAAAGTGCAAGGTTATATTTAAAAAAAAAAAATTATAAGAGAGTTACCAGCTGTCACGGCCTAGTGTTGTAACCAGTGTATTTTGAAGTCCTCGAAGAGAACCTCCTGTCAGTCCACGAGATTGATCCCAAGGAACGCTCCATTGATCTCTCTTATCTAATTTCTCTGATCTAAGTAAATTATGTATTGATCACATGCATAAACGGTAAATACGGAAAATATTGTGGGGAAACCTGCATGCCTGAAAGATTTTCTCTTATTCTTCTTCTTATCGTGTCAATGACTCTAAACAATGTTTAGATTTTCTACAAGTTTTTCTCTAAGTGATGGTACGAAAACCAAATTGATATTTTTAATGATCAACCAAATCATCATTTAAAAAGTGATCCATCATTGGTTCTTCATTTTAACAATGTAGGCACATTATTTATATCTACTCTACTGAATAGTTTCATTACAAATCTAAAAGTCTATTTATCATTCTCAACTACAAACAAAGCCAAACCCTCAACCAGTCAATGCAAAATAATTTCGACTGTTCTAAAATGTAGATCCGCATTTGAAATACAAACTGAGGTCACAATGGCGACCAGCAAAACGGTAGGAAGGAAAATTAAAAATATTTTTGGTCTTCACTAACGAGGCTGCCTGTTCCTAGCCTATCTGCATTTTTGTACCGACAAAATTGGATTTACTTTTGTACGTGTTTTTTTGGAATCATCCCTTTTTGTGGGTTAGCGGTGACAGATTTTTTAGCACCTTTGATGAATTATGAGACCGTCCTTTTTTTTAAAGAATTGAATCTGTTGCTTTTGTTGGAATTGAGAGTAAAAAACAACAATGATATTTCTATGACCTATAAATTCTTAAGCCCTATTTTTTGATATCATTGTGCATATTATGTAAGTCTGAAGGAACAAATGATTCATCATCATCAACCCATTAATGTCCCACTGCTGGGCAGGGGTCTCCTCTCAATTGAGAGGGATTAGGCTATAGTCCACCACGCTAGCCTACTGCGGGTTGGCAGACTTCACATGCCATCGAGAAAAATCTCTCAAGCATGCAGCTTTCCTCACGATTCAATGATTGCTGGTGCCTAATTTCATCATAATATACTATTTGTCTATAAATTAGTCTAATAAGCCAAACTTTGTGTGTCACTTAAGCGTTTGATGTTACACAATCATGTATATACAAAATCCATCTAATATCCGTAACACAAGCTTCGTCGAAACTTAATAACACTATACTATCCGGATATATTTAATATCATACAGTTGTTAAAACACCAACAATGATATTCTTCCGTATAATAATAAATAAATAAATAAATATTCTGCGACATTTTACAAATCACCATCTAGTCGCAAACTAAGCAGAGCTTGTACTATGGGTACTAAACAATGGATATAAATACTTATATACTTTTTTTTGTAAATACATACTTATAATACATAGGAAACACCCAGACGAACACAAACACTTATATTCATCACATAAATATTTGTGTCCCGTGGGAATCGAACCCACGACCTCGTGATCAGCAGTCCGGTACTCGAACCACTAGACCACAGAGGTCGTCTATAGATACACAGAGGTCGTATATAATAGGTACGAACGTGTACAATAGAACACACACACACAAACAGACGTAGAACCATATACCTAGAATCATTTACCCAATTATTGCCCAATCATTGTTGATGCGCACTGGTGAGGCTATAGTTCATCACGGATACACCTAGTGCAGTTTGGCAGAACTTCACGCGCTAACGGGTAAATCCCTCAAGCATGCAGGTTTCCTCATGATCCCGTCAGGGTTTGTGGTGCATGCTTTCGCGAATCCCATGGCCATTCCTCACGATGTTTTCCTGCATCATTTGAGCATGTAATAAATACTAACTACCTGTGACTAGCACAATTACCTACTAATTATATCTACTATAAGCTATTCAAATATTTATTTTGTGGGGTGATTGAAACCGCAAGCCGTGACCAACATATCAGCCTATTGCCGTCCACTGCTGAACGTAGGCTTCCCCCAAAGAGCGCCAACCATCCCGGTCTGGGGCAGCTCGCATCCATCCGCTGCCAGCCTGCACCTTCTTCAAATCGTCGGTCCATCGTGTCGCAGGTCGTCCTACACTACGTTTTCCAAAGGGGTCACTACTATAAAACTTGTCTGCTCCATCGGACCACCCGCGACCAGTTTTAAGACAGTCGTGCCTACATTGAACTCATGTCATTTCAAGATGATATCATAACCTATCAAATTTACACCTCTTAAATATTCCATCACACTACCAAACCATCGATTAGCGCCACACTTATAACAGTGTACCAATCAAGATATTCCCCGGAGCCTTTGACAATAGGGAGCCATATTTGCGGTCATGCGTTGCGGTATACCGGCTCACAAATCAGGCTCCATTGTTATACGTACAAACAGCTATTGCGTTACTGGAATTGGATCTAGTTGAACGCGTATAACGCTGAAGTTTAGTGTTATTCAATAGTTCGTAACATACGGAGAGATATTTTGTTATTAACACATTTTAATATGCTCTAGATCTGCCATACTAATGAAATATTTTTGACTGATATAATTAAGGTTTTTTAGTCACTCAGTTGGAAAACTTTATAAAACATGAAAATACAAAAGATATCAATTTATTAATTAAAATAATTATTACTAAACATATTATTTACAATTTTAAAGACTCCCCCCACATTTTATGGCGGTCATCTTGAATTAACTTTCATCAAACATAGGTAACTAACTCACCTTTCAATTAAAAAAAAATAACAAAATCTAAATCGGTTCATCCGTTTGGGATACGATGCCACAGACAGACATACACACGTACACACACTCGCAGAGACACGTGAAACTTATAACACCCCTTTTTTTTTTTTTTTTTTTTTTTAAGTGCGGAAAAATCCTTTACGGACCTTCCCGTCGCCTGGGGAGGCGACAGGGTGTGTCGGACTCCGCATGAGCGTTTACCGACTAAAAAACCGCACCCGTCAACGCCACCAACCCAATTGCCGGGGCCATGGGATTCGCAAAAGCATGCACCACAACCCCGGCGGGCTTCGGTCCAGCTCTGGTCGCTGGACCCCGGCTAGGAGCGAGGCATCGCTCGCCTCGCATCCTTCGCGCGGGCGCACGTGTGACGAACACGCGCGCCGCCTACTTGGGGCCATTTTCAGGTCGGGCGGCGGACTCCCCTAGTCGCGCCCACCCGCTGGCCACAGCTCATGGAGGCCGGAGGTCTGTTTGCGCCCTCCGGCGCCCGGTGCGTCTACTGCGGATCGGGAGAGAGGTTGTGATTTCTCTCTCCCTTTCCGCCGCCTCTTTTGCGCGCATAACTTGCTCGCAGTAAGAGGCGGCGGCATCCCACGCGTTCCCGCTCCCGACCATGGATAGGATCACGGCCGGAAGCGAGAGGTCACCGCCGACTGCCGCTATGAGTTCAGCCCCTACGATTTTGCGGGGGTTATTAATAGCTTTCATTACACCTCTGTTGCTATTACAACATTAAAGAGAAAACATTTATTATTTTAATGCTACAATATCAAAAAAGAAATCTATTTACATACAGGATGTTTAATAACGTCCATATTCTTATACTCCGGCGATGATTTAAATTGAATTTCCTCTGACATTCCCTTGACACATAAAGTACATATTGTTATAATATATTTTATCATGGCACCGTTACATTGAATTTGATTTCTAGAATAATATGGAATGATTATGAATATTCATTCACATTCGTTGCTTTTTATCCGAAAATATCGTTCTTAGATGACGTCACTTACCTTAGACAAAAGGTACTTGTCTACCAATGCTCTCGCTTTTTTACAATTCTCAAACCCATAAGCCAGGATTTTTTAAAACCATACCTTACTGAAATCTTGCCTAATTGAGATGGTGACGTATCACCTAATCAATTTTAACTTCATATGTAGGTCAAATAAAGGTGTTCAAGGTTTTTTATTTAATCAGTGAGTGAGTGACTTTGCTTTTATATACATACCATGACGCATATCGTCCCCGAAGGGTTAGGCAGAGGTGAACTAATGTACACCCACTTTTTGCCAGTATGTTTAAGATTCCATGAAATAGAGCGAGTTTATTGCCAATAACTGACAACAAATTTATACTCCGAGCTGCTACTGAGAATTTCATAGAAAAACCCGATAACAGACTTGAGAATAAAATCTGAGACCTCTTGATCAGTAGTTGGACTAACGACCACTAGAATAACAAGGCAGTCCAGTCCAGTAAGTCCCAAGTCCTATTTCTAATAAAAATCGTGCCTCATTTTATTGTCCGGACAATATCTACCTACGGATAAACTGAGGAACAATTCAATTTGCCTTATTTCTGTATAGTCTTCAGTCACTGACGAAGGGTGTAGGGTGCGGAGTACTGAGTCGCATCATTTGGAAATCTATAGTGTGTAGATAGATAGATCGATAGATTGTTTATTTCTGTAAATTGATCTTTTAAAGACACTTTTACAAGTCATGTGTAACAATATTTTATGAACTACATGCCAGCGGCTTTTCTTAACTGACGACCTCTGAGAAGAAATGCCGAAACAAACTCAGAGAACCATGGTCTCTTTTAAAGTCCAAACGTACGTATCCCACCCCGATAATAGACAGATTTTTACCCTTTTGAACTTTATGCTCATAATAATAAACTATAACTCGTTGGTCTCGTGGTCGTACAGTGCGACTGCCGAGCAAGAGGTCTTGGGTTCGATTCTCAGGTCGAACAAAGTGTTATTGGGTTTTACTATGAAATTCTCAGTAGCAGCTCGGAGTTTGGATTCGTGCCCGGTTACTGGCAGTAGACTTGCCCCCTATTACATGAGACCTAAAAAAATATACCGGCAAAACGTGGGTGTACATTAGTACAGTTCTGCCTACCCTTTCGGGGACGACAGGCGTGATGGTATGTTAAAATAAGGTTGAAAAGTACTCTGTTGCTTTCCTGATCGTACATAAAGTACGATACTATCAACCAAATGATCTTTTGAGACATATACAACTGTAATGAATTTACGATTATTTGATATTATTCTACAAATTTGTAATTTAAATCAAGTTTATATTTATTAATGTTTATATTCAATTCGATTATTGTATTTGTTTTAATCGGTATAAGTAAGTTAGTTGATTCAAAATGCCACTACTTTGTTAATCTATGAAGAACGAACAGATTGAATGATTAATTTCGTTCAGTCCGGAACGAAATGCACTTAGACGGTGATTTTAAAAAGTAAGGGCATTCTGATCGGACATCTCGACCGAGACAGACGTTCTCAATTTTATCTGAGTGTTACTGGAGTAATAAATAATTTATAATTATCAAGAAGCAAGCAGTTTTATTATACCTACCTGAATCTGAATTGTGAGAGTTCATCACAGTTCAGAAGTGGGATCAGGACCCAATCTAAGGTACGTACCGTCTTATATGATTAGTATAAATTTTATTTAGAGCTACCGACTAGTGTTGAGAGATATAACGACATAAGCTACTAAAAACAGTATCATAACTCTTTTGACATACCTAGTGTTTATTTCTATATTTTTTTTTCTATTACTGAATTTTGAGTTGTATGTTGGTGTCATCTGTGTCGAACGTCAGGTCAAGGCAACTCCTTGATGGCGTTTACTTAGTGATACTGGCGGTAGATATTATATTTTACGGTCAGAAGTTTTTGTGAGAAGCGTCATAGCGAAATGTATTGTATGCGGGATTGCTTGGTTGATGCTACTCCTCAATAGCGTCTTGATGCAGTAATGTTTCGTTTTAGCTATTATACATAATAATGTGTGTGGTCGGGATCAAATTTGGTCGAGGCGACTCCTCGATAGTTTCATTCCGAAAACATTCAATTGTGAATTGCATCGTATGGGCAACGCTTGGTTGAGGCTACTCCTCAATAGTGTTGCGCTGCGATAGCGGTTTGCATAAGGCAAATGAATACTGGTAATTGGTTTTGTTTTGAATTACATGTTTAATCAGGTTTCGAATACTGAGTATGTCATTAGATATTAAAAAGTAAACATAGTGAAAAAGGACCATGTGTGTCTCAGTATGTGGCCATGTGCGTCACTAGTAAGAGGCAATGTGTTTTAATTACTAGAGGCTATGTATGCCTATGGAGCCATGTGTGCTTAGTTGTTAGAGGTTATGTATGCCTACAATAGGAAGCCAGGTGTGCTTGACTTACTGGAGGCTATGTATGCCTACAATAGGAAGCCAGGTGTGCTTGACTTACTGGAGGCTATGTATGCCTACAATAGAAAGCCAGGTGTGCTTGAGTTACTAGAGGCTATGTATGCCTATTGAGCCAAGTGTGCTTAGTGGTTAAATGTTATGTACACCTACAATAAGAATCAAAGTGTGTTTTAGTGGGAAGATGAGTATGCCTATATAATGCTTTATGTCCATTAGAACGTATTCACCTTTTATTACATACTTTATATGTAAACCTAGTTTTTAACACGTTTAAATAATAGATTGATATACTGACATGATTAAAATGATATTTTATTCTTTTGAGGTATGAATTCTGACGAAGCGGTGACTCCTGAAGGCTCGCCTATACGTAAAAATGAACACCAAAGAAAACGTAAGCGATCCTCTTCCAAAGCAGCTAAGTCTAAGAGAGCCAAGAAGCATTCAAAGAGACGTAAGCAGTCGTTCAGTTCCTCATCATCCAGCAGTGAGTCACCCCGTAGTTCAAGGAGTTCGAATAAGAGACAATCCAAGGAAAGAGGCAGTTGGTCTACTAGAGAGGTACTTGATATGTTTAATACCCTTCAAGAACATAAGAGTAAGACAAATAATTTAAATAACAATCTTCTTAACAATGTGATACCGGAATTTGATCCATCGAGTAGAACTCAGAATATAGACTGTTGGGTTAGGAAAGTAAACGAATGTGCCGTAATTTATGAATGGAACGAGAAGCAGACTATACATTTTGCCCTACAAAAACTTTCTGGTATGGCAAAGAAGTGGTTTGAAGCCCTTCCTAGCGTTGTTTTCAGTTGGTCAGAGTGGCAGGACAAACTCTTAAGAGCTTTCCCGAATGAGCAAAATTATGGTCGGCTTCTTGAGGAAATGTTAGCTCGCACTACTCGTAGTAGTGAAAGTTTGCGCGAGTACTTCTACGATAAATTAACGTTGTTAAATAGGTGTGAGATAAGAGGCAAAAAGGCCGTCGATTGTATTATCCACGGGATACTAGATAAATCGATTAGAAGCAGTGCACAGACGCTGACTTGTCGTGAACCAGAAGACTTGTTGAATTTTCTAAGCTCTCAGCGTCCCACGTTAGAAAATAATACATTCAATAGGAAACGTAGTGATAGTATGATCGTACGACCGGGTAACACTGCAACGCCCCTAAAGCGAAAGTTCGGTGACTTGTTTCAATTGCCGCTCAAGGGGACACCCTTACTTCCGATGTCCCAAACCCCTTATGAAATGTTTAAAATGCCAACGGGTAGGCCACAACAATGATAATTGTAAACTAGAACCATTAATGTTACGGAACGAACCCAAACAGCCAGATAACCAGGATCGAAAAATTTTAACCATATCTACCAACAATAACAACAGCGATAAATTTTACAAAACCGTTAAAGTAAATGAAAAATCTTTAATTGCTTTCATTGATTTCGGCAGCGAATGTAGTTTAATTAGAGAATCTGATGCTCAAAGTCTGAACTTAACCAAAAATTTTACAGAGTTGCCAGTAATCAAAGGATTCGGCAACTCTAAAGTTTTTCCACTATATAGGAGCAATGTTGATCTGAAATTAGATGAAGTTGAGGTAAATGTTGAGGTATTAATTGTAGGCGAACAATTCCTTCAGTCAGCTTTACTTATAGGTCAAAATGTTACTGAACTTCCTTGCGTAACAGTATTTAAGAATAGTCATCAGTTAATGTTTTATCAGAGCCCCGATATCAATACTATAATACAGCCGGTGAAGCGTTTAAAATTAAATATTGATAATGATACTGATATTACATTGTCAGGTTTAGTTGAAGTTACTACATCCGACGTTGGTTTCTGTGGAGATATTTATGTTGAGGGTTACTACAATTGTGAGCCTAAGAAAGAACATTATTTGCATCAGGGAGTTTATAGGGTTGTTGATGGGAAGTGTTGTTTGCCTGTGACTAATTTATCTGGTCAAAAACTTACATTATCTAAGAAATGTCCTATTGCTAAGGGAACTTGTTTTGTTGAAAGTAGTTCCACCTATACAAATAGAGTAACAAAAGATAATTCGGAATATGAACCTTTGCTAATATCTGACATAAAAGTTGGTCCCCAAATTGACAAAGAGACATTAGGTAGACTTCATTCACTTTTACTCAGTTATCGTGATTGTTTCGCATTCAATCTTGGAGAGATTGGTTGTGTCAACTCAACTGAAATGAAAATAGACTTATTAGATGATAAACCGGTAGTTTACCGACCCTACAGGTTATCTTTTTCGGAAAGGGGTCAGGTTAGGAACATAATTGATGATTTGTTGCAAAATGACATTATACAAGAGTCTAATTCAAACTATGCTAGTCCTATTCTATTGGTGAGGAAGAAGACAGGGGAACAGCGCTTATGTGTCGATTATAGGGCTCTCAATAATAAGACTAGGAAGGATTGGTTCCCTTTGCCGATAATCGACGATCAGTTGACAAACCTTAGTGGCAACAGATTCTTCACATCCCTAGACCTGGCTTCTGGGTACTATCAGGTGCCTGTGGCGGAAGAGAGTCGTCCGCTAACTGCATTTGTAACGCCGGATGGGCATTACGAATTTAAAAGGATGCCTTTTGGTCTTGCGAATGCTCCAGCTGTATTCCAGAGATTAATGAATTTAATGCTAGGTAATAAACGTCATGAATCAGCTTTGGCCTATTTGGATGACATTCTTGTGCCATCGGTTACCTTGGAGGAAGGATTTGAGAGGTTGGAGAATGTTTTGAAGTTGTTACGGCAGAATGGGCTTACTTTAAAATTATCTAAATGCCGTTTCTTCGATATTTCCCTTGACTATTTGGGGTATGAGATTTCTGCTGAGGGCATACGCCCCAACGAAAATAAGATTCTAGCTGTTAAAGAGTTTCCTATTCCCCAGAACATACATGAAATCCGTCAGTTTTTGGGACTAGCAGGATATTTTAGAAAATTTATTAAAAGTTTTGGAGAAATAGCTAGACCCTTAACCAACTTACTCAAAAAGGGCAATGTTTTTAAATGGACGGATGAAGAATCTCATTCGTTTACTACCCTAAAAGACAAGTTGATTGACAGACCAATTTTAGCGCTATACAATCCTAGTTTTGATACTGAATTACATACGGATGCAAGTTCTTTAGGCGTGGGTGGGATATTGATGCAATGGCAACCGGAACCGCGCGCTCTCAAACCAATAGCTTATTTTAGCCGGCAAACCACCCCCGAGGAGCGTCACTTGCACTCTTATGAACTCGAAACCCTTGCAATTGTGTGTTCATTAAAGAAATTTAGAGTTTATTTGTTGGGAATAGAGTTTAAAATTGTGACAGACTGTAACGCCCTTCGAACCACATTAACTAAACGCGACTTAATACCCCGAATAGCTAGGTGGTGGCTTTTAATAAGCGAATTCAATTTTAGTATAGAGTACCGTCCAGGCATCCGTATGGCTCATGTAGACGCACTGAGCCGTAACACAAAATTAACACCCAAGGATATCGATAATTTTGCATTCACAGTCTATAGTATTGAAACTGATAACTGGCTCTTGACTTTACAAATGACAGATCCTGATATATCCCGAATATATAAAATTCTTAAGCCCGAGTCAGATGAAGAAGCTAAAGAGATTAGAAAGAAATATGTAGTTAAGAATAGTAGAGTGTATAGGAGAGTTGATGATAAGCTTTGTTTAGTAATTCCTCGCGATGCTCGATGGCAGATATGTAAATCTAACCACGATGATGCTGGTCATTTAGGTGTATCAAAGACAACCGAGAGAATCCAATCAGTTTTCTGGTTTCCTAAGTTACGTAGATTTATAAAAAAATATGTACAGTCTTGTATTAAGTGCGCCTACAATAAGGATAATACGTCACGACGTAAGAATGGTCAGTTGTACCCTATAGAGAAAGTAAGCATTCCGTTCCACACCATTCACATTGACCATTTGGGTCCATTTGTCAAAAGTAAGAACGGCAATGTTTATATTCTCACCATAGTGGATGGATTTACTAAGTATTTATTTGTAAGAGCTGTTAAGGATACAAAATCTAAAACAACGGTTAAGGTATTATTAAATATTTTTTATGACTTCGGTTTACCATCCCGAATAATATCGGATCGAGGTACCTCTTTCACTTCAGCAACTTTTAAATCCTTTTGTGATACTCATGGTATTAAGCATGTGTTGAATGCCGTCGCATGTCCCAGGGCCAACGGCCAAGCCGAAAGATACAATCAAACAATCTTAAGTTCACTCGCAAAATATTCTGACGGTGAGGACGAACGGAACTGGGACTTGTGTCTAGGCAAAATCCAGTGGGGAATAAATAATGCTACAAATTGCACCACTCAAAAAACAGCTACTGAGGCGTTATTTGGAACCAGATTGAAAGATAGCTTAAGTAATATGTTAGATGTTATTAATGAGCCCAATCCCAATTTTACAGAAGTAAGGCAGGAAGTTCGAACAAATATTGAATCTAGTCAGATTAAACAAAAACAAAACTACGATCAAAATAGAGTTCCTGCCCCGACTTATAAGGAAGGGGATTTAATTAAAATAATTAGAACTAATTTTAATAATAAAGGTAATAGTACTAAGTTGATGTCAAAATTTATAGGTCCCTTCAAAATAGCAGAAGTTTTGGACAATGATAGGTATAAAATTGTCGAAATACCTGGTTTTAGTAAACGCAAAAATAAATATGATAGTGTTATAGCAGTAGACAGGATTCGACCGTGGATCAATATTAATTTGTCAGAACAAAATGATAATGTAGATGCAGTGGCTAATAGCAGTAGTACGTCTGATAGCGAAAGCAATAAAAGTGACAACGAACTGCCACAAAGTCAATCTGAATCCAAATAATAGCCGAATGTAATGAAAGATTAATAGATATTAAAATATATATACAGAGATATTTTTAGCTTACGGTTAATTTATGTGAAATCTTATAATTTTGGTAGTATACTTATTTGAATTCATAATATTATTGTACTTGATTGTATATACCGTGCGTCAGGAGATCGCACGTAGTCGGACGGCCGAATGTAATGAATTTACGATTATTTGATATTATTCTACAAATTTGTAATTTAAATCAAGTTTATATTTATTAATGTTTATATTCAATTCGATTATTGTATTTGTTTTAATCGGTATAAGTAAGTTAGTTGATTCAAAATGCCACTACTTTGTTAATCTATGAAGAACGAACAGATTGAATGATTAATTTCGTTCAGTCCGGAACGAAATGCACTTAGACGGTGATTTTAAAAAGTAAGGGCATTCTGATCGGACATCTCGACCGAGACAGACGTTCTCAATTTTATCTGAGTGTTACTGGAGTAATAAATAATTTATAATTATCAAGAAGCAAGCAGTTTTATTATACCTACCTGAATCTGAATTGTGAGAGTTCATCACACAACTAAACAAATAAAGTTTATTTTCCTTTAAAGTTTCTTTAACATAATCAATGAACCGCTGTCAAATTCACAAAGCTCACTTCTAAATGTAAAAAACTTATTTAACCTGTCATTTAAACTTAAACAACATCAACAGTCTAAAATACCTCAATCTTTTTGAAACCTTAGGTATTACTTTGATACTTTCAGATAAATTTTCTGTTTAACATAAATGGAGAAAATCAGAGCAAAATGTATCAGTCGTTAAAAAAATCATAAGCTTTTGAATATTCTATGAATATTGCATAGCCATTTCATGCAGCAATAAAGATTCTGTTTATTTGATGTGACAGTTCGGAGTTACAAGTTTCTTCATATTTATTTTGAGAGGCTGAGCAAGAGCTTTTTTTTGCGTTAGCAACACTGTCAACTAGACGTCTAAAATAACGTCTCCGTAATTAATTTAATTTAAAATTAAGAAATTATAATCTTTTAACTAGTAAACAATCAATTATATGTATCACTTATTGTAACAAACGTGACCAGTGAAATCTGTATATTTTTGACGCAAGAACTTAGTCTGGTGTGTTAACTTGTACCGGCTGCCAACAGGTGGATTTTGAAACTGACAATCCCGGGGAGTATTTTGTTTTATTTAAATATTACTTGTATTGTGGCTAGGATAACACCCTACCTGCTATTTATGACACTATTACACTGCTCATTTCTATGAGCTACGTCCATTACACAGCGGCTCAGTTTATGTCTCCTTTTGCTTGACAAATTGTGGAAGCAAAATCGACGACGAAAACGTTTGCCTCAGACCCAATAACACGTCAAAACTTGCTTTTGTACACTTCACACTATCATACATGAAATATAGCTGTCAATGCATTGTATTCTAGCCTTTTAATAACTTAAATAAGCTAGTAAATTTATGTCCCTCTGACCTACCCACTTACTTTTGTTCCTTTAAAACTGTTGAATATAGTTATAAAATTTAACATTATAATAATTAGTTACCTTGTAAATTTGCCTATGGAATGATTAATTCACTTACCTTGTGACTTTAATTTTTAAAATCCCTACTTTGTCTAATTTTTTCAATTTTATCCCTACTAACAATTTTTTTGTATTTTTCCTACTCTTAACTTAACTCAGCAATAATTTTACATATTTTCTTGTCTAATTAAAATCCATTTTTCTTAAGTTTGTGCTCAGTCCCCTTCCTTTCAATTCCAGGCTTAATATGATGACCCGCAGGACCGCTGCCAAAGATATGGAACTCCAGTTAAGAGCAACATTAAAGGAACTTGAATCTTCAAAATCACTATGCAAGCAACTGCTACAAGAAAGGGATGACAGTGAAGTCGAAGTGAAAAATATTATAGACAAAAACACTTCTCTCAAAAATGAGTTAGCTGAGCTGCACATAGAACACATGGACCTACTTGACCAACACAATCAATTAAACCAAATTATGTCAACTTTCCAACAATGTAGTGACACTCATGATCTAGCTCTTAAACGCATATCTGTGCTTGAACAAGAATTGAGTGCGGCTTACACCAATATTGCTCAGATTGAATCAGAACGAGCCTGTGAACAGTCTTCTACCACCCAGAGGCTGTACGATAAGTTGGTTGTTGGTATGTCTTCTACTTCTATGTGCTCAACGGCTGTACCAACTATTGATTTAACTGGTGATGATACCATTATTCATAGGCCATTACTGTTAAGTCATAACAAACTTAAAAAGTATATTAAAATTAATAAAATTATTAAAAGATATCGAGTAGCTAACAAAAAAGCTTGCCTCCACAAAATTAACATAGGACTACATAAGGAGCGTATAAACTTAGTTAGCCAGTTGAATAAATGTATTATAGATTTAGAGGATTGTCGAGCTAGTTATAACTCTGATACTCAGTTGTTACAGAGAGAATTAATATGTAAGGAAAGTATGTTGCAGGAAATTTTTACTAAGTATGAACACTCACAAAACCAACTTAGTGAGCGCATGCTGGAGGCCAGTGAGCTGATGGACATTGTTAAATATAATGCTGAGAGGATGGAATCCCTATCCAATAACTTTTCTTGTAACTGTGGTGACTCTGCCCCACCTCCTGAGCTCCAGCATGGATCTAATTGTAGTACTTTGTCCGCATCTACTCAACCTGTAATAAATTGTGATGGCATCAAGTCTTATAGCAAATGTTTTGTCTTCTCTGATAAAATAGGTGTAGGTTTGGGATCTCTCATCCATAACCATATAACTTGTAGTGTAACAAACCATTGTTACCATAATTTAAATTTTAATCAAATCATTGATAAAATTGTGAACACAAAAATGTGTGACCAAACATGTATTGTGTTATTGTTAGGAAATAGCATTGGAGTTAAGAGAGGAGACATTGTAAATGGTATCACCACCTTATTAGGATTAAATGTAGGAAAAATAATGCTATGTGCCTTGCCTTATTCAGACATGCTATCTGACTTACAGAATAGCTACATTTCTAGATTAAACAGTGTTTATCATTTGTTAACGTGTCGCCATGAGGATAGACTACTGTTTTTCGACACAAATAGATTTGTTAGTGGTTTTAAATTGACTGGTGAAGATATGTTTCTTCCCAAAAGATGCAAACACTTAGTAGCATCTTTAATTGCATACAATATTCAATCTGTGATAGTACCCATACCAAAGACTAGGTTAGTTACTGACGAATCAGTATCAACTAGTTATTCTACTGATACTGAGATAAATTGTTTAAACTTTTACAACCGACAATAGAGAGGCAGAACCATATTTTATTATATCACCAGAACATAAATCGCTTCTCTGGCAAAATATTAGATATTGAACTTTTAGTGGATAAATATTCTATAGATATATTGTGTTTTTGTGAAACCTGGTTGAAACCAGATACCATGCAATTTAATATAAATGACTTCATGGTGGCCAGTGCATACAATAGACTTTCAGCCATGGGTGGTGGAACTCTAATACTTTGTAAGAATAACTTAAAGTTTAAAGAACGCAAGGACATCACCTCTTGCTCTGTTGATCGCCTTTGTGAGTTAGCATGTGCAGAAGTAGGTAACTATATTATTATATGTGTGTATAGACCGCCGGCATCAAACTTTGCTACATTCTTGTTAGTAATGGAAGAAGTTTTCAGAAAAGTTTTTAAATGTAAGAAACATATTGTTGTTTGTGGGGATTTTAATATTGATATTATAATTGAATCGCCGGAAGTAAGCAAATTTCTTGCTTTATTTAATTCTTTTAATTTAAAGCATATTTTTGATAAACCCACTAGAATTACCCCCACTACTCGCACTTGTATTGATAATATTTTTGTGAATTGCGCAGTCCAAGGCTCTTCTTTAGTTAGCGGTGTTAGGTCGGACCATATGGGACAGTTAATTTCGGTAGAAAATGTTAAAAATACGCGGCTGAGTAAAACTATATCAGTTAGACCTTTAACGGAAAATAAATTAGACTCTCTGCAAAATGATATTAAAATTAAATTACTCAACACAAAATTCACATTGAATACCCCCGATAAAATGTACTGTAAATTATTCCATATAATATGTGAAGCATTTAATAAATCATGCCCCATAATAAAGGCTCCATTACGCAATAAAACTAAATTTAATCAATGGGCCACTACAGGTATTAGGAAAAGTAGAGATGTGCTTTATAAGCTATATTATGATAAGTCATTGACCTCCGACCCCAATTTTCATAATTATGTTCGGAAATATTCTAAATGCTTTAAAAAAGTATGTACGCTAGCTAAATCAAAACTTATTAGTAATAAAATTAATAAATCTGATAATAAAATTAAAGCTGTGTGGAATATCATTAACACGGAGACTGGAAGGGGGAAAAAACAGGGCTCCGATCTGATTCTTAAAATAAACAATAAAGTAGTCTCAGATAAAATTGAAGTCGTAAATTCGCTCGAACAATATTTTACCAATATTCCCATCGAGGTGACAAAGTCATTGCACTCGTCGTCTGTATTAGCTGAATCTCTAGTGAAACAATTTGTTGCTAGAGATATACCAAATTTTGATTTCTTTCAAGTTTCAGCTCATATGGTAAAAAAAGCATTTAAAAGTATAAATATGAAAAAAACGGAAGACCTATGGGGCATATCTGTTAAAGTAATTAATTCAATCATAGACAATATTGCTCCAATACTTGCAAATATATTTAATGTTAGCGTCAAGTCGGGAACCTTCCCTGATTTAATGAAAGAAAGTAAAGTTATTCCAATTTTTAAATCAGGTTGCAAGATGAATCCCTCAAACTATAGGCCGATTTCTGTTCTTCCAACGTTAAGTAAAGTCTTTGAGAAACTGATGCTCGAGCAAATGGTAGCACATTTTCAGAAATATAATATTTTGCATGACAGACAGTACGGCTTCACCAAAGGTAGATCGACGTCTGATGCAGGCACGAAGTTAGTCTCTCACATTTTAGATGCTTGGGAGGGATCGCAGGATGCTATAGGTATCTTCTGTGATCTTTCTAAAGCTTTCGATTGCGTTGATCACAACACGCTTGTCCGTAAACTCAGCTACTACGGAGTACGAGGGCTTTCTCTAGAGCTTGTCTCTTCCTACCTTTCAGAAAGACGTCAGAAAGTTAGTATAGACGGAGTCACTTCCTTAGGGTCTATTGTTAAAATGGGTGTTCCCCAAGGTTCAATTTTAGGTCCTTTTCTCTTTCTGGCGTACATAAATGATCTTCCCTACATGATGTCAGATTTGTCTAATATTGTATTGTTTGCTGACGACACCTCACTAATCTTTAAAATCAGTAGGAAAGATCGCGTACTTCTAGATGTTAATAAGAGCCTAGCAACGCTATCTAAATGGTTTGATGCGAATAACTTACTTCTAAATGCTAGTAAAACAAAATGTTTAAGATTCGCGTTACCGAACGTTCCTCAAGGCGAAACTAATTTAATGCTCGAAGGCAGCAAACTCGAGTTAGTTAACGAAACTATATTCCTTGGTATTACAGTGGATTACAAATTACAGTGGGGGCCTCATATCTCAGCTCTTTCTAGTAGGTTAAGTTCTGCTGCCTATGCAGTAAGAAAAATTAAACAAGTCACTGACATACCTACAGCTAGATTGGTATACTTCGCATACTTTCACAGCATCATGTCATATGGCATCCTTCTGTGGGGTTCAGCTGCGGACGTGGATTCTATTTTTATCTTACAGAAAAGGGCCATCCGCGCAATCTACGACATGGGCCCCCGCGAATCCTTAAGAGAAGTCTTTAAAAATATTAATATACTCACACTTCCGTCACTCTATATACTTGAAAATATTATGTACGTCCGGAAAAACCATCTACAGTTTAACATCAATAGTGACTATCATAACATTAATACTAGGAATAAACATAAATTAGTAGTGCCTAAATATAGACTTACAAAAACTAATAAATCATTTCTAGGGAATTGTATACGCTTTTATAATAAACTACCTAAATGTGTCACCGATCTCACCGGCAAGAAATTTAAAAATCATGTGAAATCTGTTCTTGTCAAGAAAGCCTATTATAAAATCAAGGACTATGTTGACGATAGGAATGTGTGGATGTAGATACTGTTGTGCATGTGGCCTCCCTGGTACCGTGAGGTTGTTTCTATTACAAAAACGTTGTCTTTTTAAAGACATAGCTTGTAGCATTTTATTATGGCGTATTTCACGCCCCTATTCAATTGTTATAATTTTGTAAATGTGAGTTCAGTGTATTGTTCAGTCTAGAGAATTATACTTACCATATCACTTTTTTTTATATCTTTGACCATTGACATCTCAAGACATGAATTTTTTACATTGACCTCGCATAATTATTACCAAAATAATGTAACAATACCTTCTTTTTAAAAAGAGTGTCTATGGAGTTTCTTGCCGGTTCTTCTCCATGAGATCAACTTCTTGGAACCGTGCAACTAGAGTCATAACGTTTTATAAATGCTTGAAAAAGTTCATATGAAATAAAAACCTTTTGATTTTGATTTTGATTGATCAGAATGATTTTGTTATTTACATAAAATACATTTAACGAGCTTAAGAAATATATGAATATTGCGTCATTGGGTTTGTGATCTTAAGTGTGCTGAACGTAAAGTCCTTGGTACGAGTGTTAGGTCAAACCAAGTTTGATTAGGTTTTTTTATGAATTTACTTATATTTGTTCAGAGTTTGGATTCATCCTCGAAAACATACCAGTGGACTCAAGATGTACATCATTACAACTCAGTCTGATCCTTTTAGGATTTAGGTGTGAAGATATGCCCTGTTATGTCATTAACTCACAATAAAACTTTTGTCAGGTGACGCAGTAATAAAATGAAAGGTAGCACAGCCTATCATATATAACAGTTTGTCAAGCATACCTATTTGACACACTCAGGTGTGGTGTGGTTAAAGTTTTGACAATAAATTGCCATTAGTAGCAAACACCAGTGCTATTACTCTTCGCGAACATTTGTAGTGGCTTTTACCTAGTCATTATGGTTTTAAGATGATAACTATGAATATAGTTATCATCTTAAGACCATGTATAACTAAATATACAGTTTAACGTTACTTCCCTATTAAAGTTACTTCTGCTACGCCGTAGCATTATTCTACGGCGTACCAGAAGCATATTTCGTAGCTATATTTTCGTAGCGTGTGTTCAATACGATGCTTTCCAATTAAAAATACATTAGTACTAGCGACCCACCTTGGTTTCGCACGAATGCAATTTACTCGACTTTTCCCCACTTGCTATAAATATGTCGGAGCGTGTCATGATTACGGAGGATCTGTTGACTAATCGCTAGCGCCACCTGGTGCCTTGATGTAATGACCGGGCGCAGGAGTTTGTTCTATTGTTTCTTTTCCTCATAAAACCGCTAAGTAACAGCAAAAGACGACTGAGATGAGGTCATTATTATCATAAGATACTGCTGAATAATGGTCTCCACTGTAGCATACTTTTGAATTGATTCTTTAAATGATATTGAAACACATATATAAATACATGAATACTTAATTTAAATGAACTGAGAACACACAAAAACAGGCCAGATCTTGATCTACAGTATTTTTTGAGGTCATTCAGTGGGTGACCAGAGTCCTCAATTCTAAAGTATCTTTCAGTGATCTCAATAGCTCCGTTCGAACTTGATTGAATGAACTAAGGTGCCAATGCAGTGGCTTCCTGGATGCCTTATTTTTCGAGTGGGATATGAACTCTCCCAGTCCCACTCAGCTTCTGTGAGAAAGAAAGAGGCTATCTCTCCAGATATCATTATCAGATCCTGATAAAAAAATATAAACATTTGTGTGTGTCTGTATGTTATGTGTGATCACGTAATCACATAAAAAAACTGTGATAGCCTAATGGTGTGACCAGTGGATTATGAAATCGAATGTACTGCGATCGATCCCAAAATCCGAAGGCAGTAGAATGTACTGAGTTTTCAGTTATTAATGTGATAATGGAACTTTTTATAATTTGGTTGATGATGAAACTTTACAAGTCGTATCTATTGACTTGTGTCCCATTTTTTTATATTTTACAAAAACCAGACAAATGTTAATCAAATGAACACAATTAGCTAACGAAGATGGAATTATTTTGTGTCCATATTTTTGATAGCTCGCCGTATATTCCCACTCTCGGGATAAATTTTGTTTGGTTTAATGCTTGTAATAATTTTAATACACTTTTTATTCGAAAGGACAACGAATACAATTCTTTTTATCTTACGAAAAATTGTACTTTAATGACCTTAAAATAAAGTTCATATTTACATCAAACCGTCGGTGGAATATTTTTAATTTAAATGTATACATATAAATTGCGTTCACCATTTTTGATCTCTATTGTTTCGTTCGGAGTTTTAATCGTACTTTTTACTTGGGTATGGTTCATTTTTGAGTTCATAAACTTTTTAAATACGGCTGATATGAAATAAAAAATTCATGATTTTTTAAATTTATTGAACATTTAAATAAACTATACTTTTAAATGTAACGTTTTGGTTTTTTGTGATATATGGATATTATTTTAATCCTGAGGTTTTAGATTCTTTGCAGCATCTGTAATCACTAAAAGCTACTCAATAATGATGATGCTGGTTAAAACCACATCAATAAACCACGATAAAATAAAATAAAATCTTATAATGTCTTATATTCACGTAGTACATAATATAAGTATTAATCAATCGGTTATTGACCTTTTATTTATGATCTTAGCAAAAAGAAAAATAATCTTAAGTTATTTTTTTTTTTACTGTTTAATTAGTGTATTTACGGAATATTATAACAAAATATATTTTATAAGAATATTTTTAGTGATTAATGTTAAATCAATCGTTTAAGTTAACGAATACCACATATATTATTATAGTAGTCCCAAAAGTATAGGCAGTGCTTAGCGTTAATGGTAAAGTAGGACTGCACAACAAATTGTAGAGTCCTACTTTACTAGTAGGGGGGTTAAATAGGGGGCGAGCCTATTGAAGGCACAAATCCAAACACCGAGCTGCTACTGAAAATCTCATAGTTTTCCTCGATTTACGATCGAGGACTTCACGCTGAGCAGTCATACAAAGAACCAAAACGCCAATGAGACAGTATAAATAACTGTTACTAACAATGTAATATATTATCTAATTACCTTGTTATGATACAAAATGATTAAAACAAACGAGAAAAGAAATAAATGCAGATAGATTTCTTGTTTACACTCTCCATAAACATTGTATTATTTCGCAAATAAAGCGCCCTACACACGGCTATTCGCAAAGAAACCCAGTTTCCCTATTCAATTCTAATTAAATCTGGTACTTTCACCGAAGTGGGTCGCCTGCGTGCGATCCGGTCATCTCCGGAATGGACTGGATTACTCGAGTTTTATAGAAAATGTCGATACCTCTCGAGAGTTGAAGCGTCGGGGATGCACCCGCTTTAATTAATTATTTCTTTTTGCCGATATTTTCCAGAATTTCCAGATGTGTCCTGTACTGTGAATTTATCTGTTGATAGGCGACAGACATCGTGACGATGTTTTTTCGGAATGTTTTTGTTGCAGCCATGGTATATTTGGTACGGTTTGTAATTTTTGAAGAAATATTTTCAAAACAAATATTTCTTCTGAATCTGAACCAATCATACACAGCAGTATGATTGGTTCAGAGTTATTAGTGTAATAATATATTTTTTTACCATGTAGATAGACCTAGATGTATGATGAGAAAATTTATCGATGGCGTGGGAAGCCTGCTAACTCGGAATAGGCTAGTTCCTCTCAAGTAATGGGGCAGTAAATGGGTTGTTGTTGATGACGATGATGATGATGATACTACGAAACAGGCTTTGGCTAGCCAGTGACTTTATATCCAAGTCTTACCAGTATTGTTCGCCTTTTCATCAAACATACTAGTATCATATAATTTCGCCTAAATCACTTGAAAGAGCTCACTATTTGAGGTTTATACATAAGAGCTAGTTTTGCGGACAACATGAGAAAGTTTGACCGTATGTTAGTGACGTTAGAGTAAGCTTCGGAGAATATTAAGGTTTAAGTTACTAGCGACAAATAGAACTCGAAGCCAGTGAGAGATATTTCCTTGATATAATATTAAATTCGGATAATTTCCCCCTCCCTGAACCTAATTCCCCCTCAGACATGAAAAATTCTAAAGTGCAAACGCCTAATAAGTCTAAAAACTCAATTACTGTCTCACAGCTGCTGCTAGGCACGGTTTTTGTCTTGTTTAACAGGGATTAGGCTATAGGTTAGACCAGAAGCGTTTGTGCGTGCTTTGGTATTGAAGTCGAGAACTTTGTATTCACAGTCCACTGGCTATCACAGCTTTTTAATGTCATTACGTGATCAAACATAATATACAGATAAATTATAAGCCGTTTCTGCTTAGTATTCATTATTTTAATTGTAAATGACTGAAATTGTAGGAAGGAAATCAGTTTGATTTTGAAGCTAAGATTTTAGTATCAAATTTTGAACACAGTATAGTTATTGCTGCGATTACTTTTGAACTCATCGTAATCGCTCCACCAGTGATAAAACAGAAACAGGGGTCAGAAACCCCAAACGGTTTATCTTCACTGCCTTGTAATCACATCGCAGAGGTTTGGTGATAGTCGTTTCCTATAAAATATTGATATTCAGCCGCATCTCGATTTACTGAGAACTGAAATAGAGGCTTAAAGAATTATGAGTAAGATGATTGATATTTACCTTAAAAAATAAACACAATAATTTTCTATTTCCAAGCCAAAAATCGGCTCACCGTCAACCTATAGAGGCAATTTTTTTTCTTCCTATGGCAACACTACAGCTAACAGCTGATTTGAATTTGTCCTCATAATTTTGTGTAAAATTAATAAATTAAGGCATAAATACAGGCCTATCTACATTGAATTATTTAGAAGTAAGGTTACTAAATATATAAAGTGTATTATAATTAAAATTTTAGTGGTATTTTCAGTGTAAAAACCGTGTGTGAATTAGTGACTGACGGTTACCGGTACAAGTTTTGTAAATTGTCATCTCGAAATCAGGTACAAACTTTTAATTTAATAAATTTGCGTAGTGCTTTGTATTATTAAGAAACATTAATAAGTATAACTTTGGAGTATTTAAGCAAGTACGCCTTGTAGACTTGTGTTGATATAAACATAACCTTATTTTAGTTTGGTGACACAACTTCTCTTATTACTGTACCCTTTTAAACTCCTTACTTAATCTTAAACTTATTATTCTATTCCAAATCTTACTTTTCTTTGTTATTTCATATCTTTCTATTCATATATCATGCTTACTCGCAAAGCCTCTGCTCGCCAGGAGGAGTCCAAACTCCAATTGGCTTTGACTGAACTGAAGGCTTCAAAGGAGTTGTGTGGCCAACTGAATAGGGAGAGGGATGACAATGAGAGGGAACTATTGGATATATTAGATAAAAATAGAGTTTTAAAATCAGAGATGGCTCAACTACATTTGCGGTATGTAGAAGCCGTAGACTCCAGGGACCGGCTCCAACTTGTTGTGGATGGGTTCAACCAATGTAGCATTGAGTACGAACAAGCTCTTAGTCGTGCACATTTATTAGAACAACTGCTACATGAGGCAAATAATAAGATCACACTTTTAGAATTGAACACCACAGCCTCGTTGAACCAAAGTCTATTCAACGAGTTGGTAGTCAGTGCCCCTGACATGGTTTCTGCTGCAATTAACAGACCTACTGTAACTATTGATCTAACATGCACCGAAGACCACAATGACACAGTGCAGGTAGTTAAATGCAGCAAAAACAAATTAAAAAAGTATATAAAAATTAGTATATAAAAATTAATAAGTACATTAGAAAAACCCAAAGACTAGTTAAAAGACAAAAGTATTTCATCAAAAATGTCAAATTAAACAGAGAGCGGCTCCATTTACTCGGTAAACTAGATGCTTATTATTTAAAACTAAAAAATAATACTTTGAAACATAAAAATGAGACTGAGCAATTAAATTGTGAACTTAATAAACTTAATGAAAAATTAAAATCAATGACTAATAAATATAAAAGTTCACAGATGCAAATGAAGGAGTACATGTTAGCCATGAATGAGCTTGTGAGTGCAGGTTCATGTAACCATGAGCGGAGACAATCAATGCCAAAGTCAAAGTCATTGAATCCTCTGGACACCTCCCCATCTCATTCACTGTTGACATGTAACCCTAATACTTTGTTTAGTTTAGAGTCTAATAGTTCCCTAAAGACAAAAAATTGTGTAAAAATACCTAAAGAAAACTACACACCCAATAGTAAATATGTAATGTTTAGTGATGAGATTGGACAAGGAATGGGTCAGTTATTGTCAAATCATATGGGACAAATAACTACCAATTTTTGTATGCCTGGGTTGGATTATAATAATATTGTTAACAAAATAATTGACTCAAATTTTAATCCAGACACCACTATCCTTATATTTGTAGGTAATAGAGGTAATGTAAACAAAAAAAAAATGATTGAACTTTTGACCAAGTTGTCTAGTCTAAATGTACACAACATTGTTTTGTTTACATTTCCCTATTCAAAAAGTTTGCCAAAGGAAGAAAATGACATACGATTTAGGCTTAACCTATCTCTGCATACATTATGTACAAATAATTCTAAATTTAATTTGATTGACAGTAATAACTATGTGTGCAATTATTTTTATTTGACGAAAGATAAGTATTATCTTTCAAAGTACTGTAAGAGGCAGTTAGCTGTGTCTCTGTCATACTATTTTGATATTTTAGCCAAAAATATGGCTATTCAACATATTGGTTCTATTGAGCCTGTTTCTGACATTGTAAGTGATTTTAGTTTGTAAGACAACAGAGGTATCCTCTTGCATTAATTCATCTACCAATGATTGCGCCTCGAGTGATTGTATGGTAGACATAGGTCAGTCGGCGTGCAGCATTATGGATGGTAATAGGCATTGTATCAGCCTGGTGCACCAAAATATACAAGGAATAATGAATAAAGAACTAGAAATTGAATTATTTTTAAATTGTAACAATATAGATATTCTTTGTATCACAGAACATTGGCTGAAAAACCATCAGTTAATTTTTAATTTTGGTAATCACCAGGTTGGTAGTTCATTCAGCAGAGAGAATGCCATTCATGGTGGCTCCTTAATCCTATTAAATAATCAAATTAAATTTAAAGAGCGAAAGGACATAGTGAGCCTCTCTGTTGAGCGAACAATTGAGATAGCCTGTGTGGAATTAGAACGGTTCATTATAATAAGTGTATATAGGCCACCATCTGGGCTGTATGACTGTTTTGAAGCGGTGATGGATGAAGTGCTTTATAAAGCCTGTCATAGTACAAATAAATCGATTATTACATGTGGCGACTTCAATGTTAATTTATTAGAAAAATCAGGTTCCAGCATTAAAATCATCAACCTTTTTCAGTCATACAATCTAAGTAACATATTCTTGGAGCCTACTAGAATTACTGCTACTTCAGCTACATGTTTGGATAATATTTACACCAATATTATACCAGATCAAAAGAAAATTATAAACCTACTGGACTCCGATCACTGTGGACAGCTGATCTGTTTTCATAGTGAAAAGAGAAAAGTAGCAAAAAAGGATATCACAGTTAATCCAAAAACACATGGTCGCTTGGAGGCATTTAAAAATAAACTTAGTCATAAGTTACCTTTATTACCCTATAATAGTGACCCTAATAAGCTTTATGATTCTTTTTTTAATATTTATTGCAAAGATTTTAATTCTACTTTTACACCCAAGACGATCAGAGTTAATGGAACTGCATCTTTCAGTGAATGGGCCACTGTTGGTATTCATAAAAGTAGGAAGAGACTTTATGAGCTGTACAATGAAAGAACTTATATCACTACCCCGGAGTTTAATTCTTATGTTAAAAGCTACTCCAAACTATTTAAGAAGGTTTGTTGTATAGCAAAGTCTCTTTATATTAGCTCGAAAATAAGAAATAGTAATAATGTTATTAAAATGACCTGGAATATTATCAACAGTGAAACAGGGAGATCTGTTGGCCGTAACAGTGAATATAGTCTTATTATTGATGAACAAATAATTAAATCAGACTTAGAAGTTGCCACCGCATTTGAAAATTTCTTTACGGGTATTCCTGTTCTGGTCACTAGATCCTTAAATTCATCACCTACTGTTGCAGAGAACCTACTTAGGGAAAACGTAAAAGCTAGCTTTATTGAATTTAATTTTAAACATGTTAACAGTAGCGATATTATTAAAACTTTCAATACACTAAATGTAAAAAAAACTGCAGACCTGTGGGGAAATTCTGTTGACGTTGCCAAATTTATTATTCACATTGTAGCACCCACTTTATCCTTTATATTTAATCAATGTATTGATAGTGGTAAATTCCCTGATCTTATGAAAAATAGTAAGATTATACCTTTGTTTAAGTTAGGTAGCACATCAGACCCTACTAATTTTAGACCGATATCAGTGCTACCAACATTCAGTAAAATTTTTGAAAAAATAATTTTAGATCAATTACAAAGTTTCTTTTACGCCAACAACCTAATTAATAGAAAACAGTTTGGCTTTACCAAGGGTCGTTCAACAACCGATGCCGGTGTTGAACTTCTAGGTCACATTTTTGATGCATGGGAAGAGTCACACGATGCCTTGGGTATCTTTTGCGATTTGTCTAAGGCATTCGATTGCGTTCTTCACGAT
The DNA here is from genome assembly GCA_905163465.1 of Craniophora ligustri. Lineage (NCBI taxonomy): Eukaryota > Metazoa > Arthropoda > Insecta > Lepidoptera > Noctuidae > Craniophora > Craniophora ligustri. The sequence goes on from LR990960.1 coordinate 3,841,082, forward strand.
ACATTGATCAGGAAGTTACACCACTATGGCGTGAGGAACACTTCTCTGAATCTTCTTATTTCGTACCTGGGTAAGAGGATTCAGAAAGTGGACGTCAATGGAAAGAGATCCCCGGGGTCGGTTGTTACTATGGGAGTTCCGCAAGGTTCAATTCTTGGCCCTTTTTTATTTCTAATTTATATTAATGATTTACCCTATCTGATGGGAGATAATCAAGAGATAGTGTTGTTTGCAGACGATACCTCGCTTTTATTTAAACTAAAACGTCAGCAAAGAACTACATACGATGTGGACACTGCTATCTCGAAAGTGGTACATTGGTTCAATGCAAATAATTTAGTTTTGAATGAAAACAAAACTAAATGTATTAAGTTTACAACGCCTAACGTCAGACAAGTTAAAACCAGTGTACTAGTTAACGGTGGAGAGTTGGATCTTGTAGATACCACTGTATTTCTAGGCATTACCTTAGATGCTAAGCTTCAGTGGGGCCCACATATAGAGAAATTGTCGAAGAAGCTTAGTTCTGCAGCTTATGCCGTTAAAAAAATTCGTAATTTAACGAATATAGATACAGCTCGGTTAGTTTATTTTAGTTATTTCCATAGCGTGATGTCATACGGCATTCTACTGTGGGGGAATGCTGCTGACATCCAAACTATTTTTGTGTTGCAGAAAAGGGCTATTCGATCAATTTATAACTTAAGTCCCAGATATTCACTGAGGGAGAAATTTAAAGAAATTGATATTATGACTGTTCCATCACAGTATATTTACGAAAATCTTTTATATGCTTACAAGAATATCAATCTCTTTGAAAAGCATTGTGATATCCATAATATTAATACTAGGAATAAGAATAAATTTGTTGTTCCTGCAACTAGGCTCCAGAAAATCAGTAAATCCTTTAGATGTCAATGCATACGCTTTTATAACAAAATTCCAACCCATGTACAGACATTAAGTCTCAGCAGATTTAAATCCTTTATCAAACAGAGACTTTGTGCTAAAGGCTACTATACGTTAAAAGATTACATGGATGATAAAACTGCTTGGGATTGAATAGTTCTAATGAACCGGGCTATCGAACGTCTTTTACTGTAATTTATTATGATTTGGACATTATTTTTTCATGACATTGATGTTAATTATTATTATTTTTTTTTAATTTTTTTTTGTTGACATTAATTTATATCTTGACATGAATTGTATAGGTATACCTATAGATTTTTAATTATTATTATTATTTGACTTTATTTATTTTATATTTTTGACATTATGTTAATGTTATGTTTTGACATAATTATTTTATATTTGACATTATGTTGATTTTTATGCATTGGGATTATTTATAATATACATATCTATGTGAATGTGAGCACTTTGTAGGTAGATAAACATACGCTTACAAACTAATGTCTGGCGGCTTTGGGTTTTTGAAATGGCCTACGCAAATGTCCCGCTGATCTTGCATAGACGTGCGTCGGGTCGTTAAGCTCCCACAATAATGGTTTGAGCTAAACGATGGCTGACGTATGCGTGCTGTCAGTATGGACAGGTCAACTCAAAGCTGCACTGGTGCTTTCTTCAAAAGGCCATCCCAGACTTTAACTTACATCGTCAGGCTCACATATTGTAACCAAAATGTTTGGACTTTAAAAGAGACCATGATTCTCTGAGTTTGTTTCGGCATTTCTTCTCAGAGGTCGTCAGTTAGGAAATGCCGATGTCAACTAGATACTAAAAAAAAAAATGTACATGACTTGTAAAAGTGTCTTTAAAAAGATCTATTTACAGAAATAAACAATCATTCATTCATTCATTCAATAAAATATGAATATTTTCCGTGAAAGGATGCTATAGAATTAACTATCTCTCGGTATCCTGAACTCGCTTGGAATGCGACCCTTTACCCGCGATCAGGCACACCTTCAGCATTCTTCAATTTGTTACGTGATGTCATGTACTTCCGATCGAGTTGCCGATGTTAACTATCTACGGTAAGGAGGTAAATATAAAAAAGGGAGAAGTAGAAATAAATAAAAAAGTTTGGAATTTTTTGTTTAATTCGGCGCAAAATATTGGGACCTATTTTTTTATACGGTGAGGATGGCAGACAAGCTTACGGCCTACCTCATGATAAGCGGTTACTGTAGCCTATAGGCGTTTTCAACACCAGGGTTGTAGCTCGTCCGTTGTCGATCCTATATAAACTCTTTTAGGTTTTTAAAATAGGGGTGTTAGATACTACACTCACAGCAAACGGAATTATAGAATTGAAATCCCGTTTACTGTTTGTAAGGCCGGTCGGTCAGCTCAATTTGCCCTACCTCTCGGAAATCATCAAGAATCATATCACATATCTTATATTTTCAGGTGGAATATACTAGAAATCTGTAGTAAAATATAAATACAAAAATCATTATAAAATCTATGTCTGTTACTTATTATTATATGCGCAGCCTTCGCAAATTGGGAAATCTAGGTTGTATTTCAGGACACAAATCCCAAAGAAACACAGAATTTTTAGTGCCAGTATTACATAAAAATTTACTCACCTACTTATTAATACAACCACTGGAGAATAAAGCTAATATTTAGGCGATAGGTAGTTCATAAATACGAGACGTAAGTAAAAAGCGTTTTTGGGAAATTTCGACCTAAAAACGAATGCTAAGCGTTGACGCCACCAATGCCAAAGCCATAAATACCGATGCCGACAACACCGATGCCAACAATACCGACGCCTACAATACCGACGCCACCAATGCCGACGCTATAAATACCGACACAAACAATACCGACGCCAAAAATAACGACGTCCACAACACCGACGCCTACAATAATGACGTCAATAATACTGACGCCAACAATAACGACGCCGCGTATACCGACGCCAACAATACCGCCGCCAACAATACCGACGCCAACAAAATCGACGCTTGCAATACTGACGCTACCAATACCGACGCCAACCATACCGATGCCATCAATACCGATGCCAACAATAACGACGTCACCAATACTGACGCCAAAAATACCGACGCCAGCAATACCGATGCCAACATTACCGACGCCACCAATAACGGCACCACCAATGCTGACGCCATCTATACCGACGCCGCCAATTCCGACGCCATCAATACCGACGCTGACAGTACCGAATGCTATCAAATACCGACGCCAATAATACCAACGCTTTCAATACCAATGCCACCAGCGACTCTATATATAAAAATGAATCCCTATTTCACTTGGTCACGGCATCACGTGTGGTATGATTGAACCGATTTATCCAATTTTGGTATTGATGAAGACGGAACCTTGGAGAAAGGGGTTTTTTATTTTATACCAAGTGGGCGGAGCCGCTGGTGGCGCTAATATAACATAATAATAAATATATAATTTGTCCGCTGTCATCTCAATACTTGAACCAAACGGTAACCATATTTTGAACATGCCGCAGTGCATCTGCTTGAGCTCATCTAACTTATTATATCCCGTTGTTGGCTATTGCTTGCGTCGTATATAACTCGAATAAAGAGATACTTAATACCGTTAAGAGATCTTGTCTCTAATGATACTGTTCTACACTTCTTGCTTAGTTATCTAAACAAATTCCAAAATGGAGGTTTTTGATTTGTTCGTGTATTATTTACGAATTGATTATGACATTTTTTTTGTTTAATATTCGTATCATAAGTAGATTTTAGAATAATTGTTATAGAATGCGTACTAGGAATTATAATTTACGTATAGTTTACAAAAAAATATTTTGATTGTAAGATATTGAAATAAAATTCCTTATGCATCCAAATTCCTAAAAAAAATATTTAGATTGTATAATAGACAAATAAAAAGATTGACCTTTTTTTGTTTCCGGACACTAAAATAATAATTATGGCCACGTTATATTCAACCAAATAACAAGAAATATTTTTAATGGTTTCTCAAAACCTATTAAAAATATGTCTTGTTTTGGACAAAAAAGGTTCGAACATCCACCGCCATTTCTGTTAACTTACAAGTAAAAGGAAAAATGTCTTAAAAATATTTTACGCAATATTTAATAAGCGATCAAGGAAAATTGGGCTCGTTGCCGGAGCCAAGGTGGGGAAATCGGTCATTAATTCCCCCCTCGCGGGATCAAGGTAAAATAAGCAACATTTCAAGTTCTGACATTTTAAGTTTAGGTAGGTGCTGGGGCATAAGATAATTCTGTCATTTAGATAAAAAAAAAAACTTGTAATTGGGCCCTATGTCATGATGAAGATAGTTTTAAATTTTGCATAGTGAAGGAAATTGGAGAAGTTTATATGACCTATTTCACTTGATTCTTATTATATTTAATATCTGAAATGTACAGGCTCAACCTTTTAATAACTTTGCAATAGTTAATAAAAATGTCCCGTCATAAATAAAAATAATTTATTTTTTTATCAACATCCAGCTCAAACTATCATCTTTAGGCCATACAAATATTTGATTAATTCAGGGATCAAATCTGCGACGGTAGAAGCCAGTTAGTCACTACATCAATCCGTTGTCAAATCAAGTCATTATGAAATTTAAAAGTTACCCTTAACAACTTATTATTGTATAAATATTTATTCTTTAAACTTGTAAACTAAATATTATTATAATAACAATGACATAAAGTACTGTACCTAACTTACATAATTTTATTATTATAAAAAGGGCAAACCTTTACTATGTAATTGGGAATTGGCACTGATTAGTTCGACTACAGATGATTACTTAATTTTTCTTAAGATAAACAATATAGCCTTAAAAAAAATTGACAATATTGTACTAAATTTGTTATGAAAAATAAACAAGAACAATAAACTTAGAAACAAAACAAAATACAAAATGTATATCTTATATTCTCCAATCAAAGTCAAAAGTAGCGTTATTAAATACAATTACAAACATATAATAATGTTCTTAAAGAAAATACTCTAAATCATGACAAAAGACGTCTTCGAAACAATGTCCAGAAATTAAAGTCCCTTGAAACATATTAATTTCTCAACTTGTGCAATGGAGGGCAATTAAAACTTGAGACGAGAAACGTAGGAAGTTGAAATTCTTAATTCTTTTCCATTTAATTTCATCTTCGACTTTGAGATAAAGTGGGGTATAACGACGTACCTACCGCTGGCAAAAGGTATTGATACTAGGTGCGGGTCTAGAGAAATATTGCATAGAAGTTTTTGATGTGAATTGATATTTATAATACTGGATATAGAGTTCTTTTTTAAACAACTAAAATAGTTTTGGTTTATATAATTGATTGAACTGCTTCTATAATCGTTGATTAGAAGCTGTGATAGACCAGTGGTGTCACTCGTGAACTATTTAGTCAAAGGCCATGAGTTCAATCCCAAAGTTCGACCTGTCTTTTCGAAGTTATGTGAGCTCAAACGGTAAAGGTAAACATCGTGAGTAAACCTGAACGCTTGAGACTTGAGAGAAGTATTTAAAATAACTTTTTAATTAATGCAAAATATGTTAATTATCAAACTTTATAAATTTAAGTGAAAAACGTTAAATACAAACTTTATTAAAATATGTAATAAAAACATATAGATAAAAAAAGTCCTTCGGCCTGAACTAATTAGGAAAGTTCTGTCAATGTTCAATAGCTATTTCTATATCTGAGTACCTAATTTGACTCGCGTACATTATTAGTCAAAGAAAAATCATATAACCGAGATATTATTCTCTTTTCTTTAAAATAAATATTTAAATCTACCAATCATCCCGAAGTACGAAGTCTTATTATATTTGACAGATTTTTACAAGCTTTTGAGTTATATTATAATTATACTAGCTTATGCCCGGGACTTCGTCTGTGCAATTTGCTTATATTATAAGCCGCCCTTTTCGCTCTTTTAACGGCTGATTTGCGAAAAAAAAATCATCCTGTGTCCTTTTCCAGTACTCAAACTATCCCTGTACTAAATTTCATCTAAATCGGCTCAGCGGTTAAAACTTGAAGAGGTTACAAACAAACAGACCCATTTTTGCATTTATAATATTAAAAGTAAATAAAGCATGGATACACTCAATCAACTTTGTATGCGCATTGAGAAAACTGCCTATATCTTACTTACGTATTCAGGGAGCATCATAACCTTGATGCCATCTGCGTTAAATCTCTTTGACATAAGGTTCAATATCGCACACTAGGCTTTCAAAATCTCTCTGGTCAGAGAAACTAGTTCGGAATTTGATTTTACGATTACTTACGCAAATATTATGTTAGTACTTTCATTTTTTTATGTTATATATTTTTATGTCAGCATTGAAAAAATTCGACAGATGTTTTTGTCCGACCAAAATTAGGAGTTTTCAAAGTCCTATTTATTTAGTGTGACCTTCTCAGAAAAACCATTTAATTTTGTTAAATTGAAAAAAGAAAAGGAAATGGAAATGATTTATCCGCAGATTTTGGATATACATATTAATCGATTCTACAAAACGGAACTGTGTAATGAGTTATTAGATTTTGATGAAATAAATTAATATTTGCAATCGTTTATTTTCACTGACGTGAAGAAAATAAGTACTAGTTCCTTTTAATGTGTAAAATAAGTGTCGAAATAAATATATAAATAAGAAAATAATTATAATATCCATATAAACCTACTCCGATTATCAAATAGAAGGACAAGCGAGTACGTGGAGAGTGCGTTCGTGCGTAGGGTCTCGATAGTGACATATTATAATTTCATATTATTTTTGCACAGTATTTAATTTTTTGTGGTTAATCTACAAGGTTATTTTATTGATAAAATCATATTTATCGTAAATTCATGCCAATAAAGATGAGATTAGCAAAAAACTGCCGATCTTGTGATGAATCTAAGCTCTCCCTAGTTCGAAATAGAAATATAAAAATAGATTCTTTATTAATATATAGCATACTGAAAGCCTCCAATGTGAATGGATTTAAACGTTGTTTTGGTATTTAAAGATAAGTTATATTCATTTCAGTACATGGATCTTTTGCGGACACTTTCTCAATTTAAGAATTTTAAGGATCAAAATGGCATCGGCATGTAATTTTTTAAATAACGGTCTTTAAGAAAAAAGGTCGAAACAAACCCAGATAAACATGGTCTCTTTTCAAACCTAGACTTGAAGATACAAAACTTAGACGTTAATTAAACTAACATGTTAATTAAATACTCTCGTCAACCCTAAGATAACTGGTAGCAATAGATCGCTGTATAAGATTAGGGACAGATTAGTAAACGTCTATGTAGTTTGTGATGAAGATGCATTGCGAGGAATCGACAGGTGGCCACGGGACAACATGATTGATGCAAACGATCGTCGTGTTTGCGACAATCGGATGCTATAGATCAATTCGAGATAGAGATGCGACAAATTATAAATATTGCTGTCTCCGAACCTTCAGATATGAGGTTTTTTATTTACTTTTTAATGCAAATTTGTTGAGAAGTATGCATATCAATATTATAAATTCGAAAGTGTTTGTCAGTCTGTTAACACTTTACACTTAAATCGTTGTACCGATTTAGATGAAATTTTGTATGAAGATAGTCCGTAATAGGGGAAAGACAAGGACAGTTTTCGTACCGAAAAACATCCCTTGAAAGGGCCAAAAGGGGGGTGAAATTTTGTATGCAGAATCGATAATTGCTTAAAAGAAGGTAAAAACAACTAATTAGGTTGGATAAATTTGTTAATTTTACGCAGACGAAGTCGCGGGTAAAAGCTAATAAATGTATATTACTGAAAAGTAGAAATTAATATTACTGATTGATATTTACTGCGCGTCTACAGGTTATGGTAACTGGCGGCTTAAATATTGGCGAAAGAGAAGATGATGTTTGTCGATGAGAATTACGAATGAGAAAAAAGACAGAGGGTATAAGCTTATGGAGAATAAAAATATTTCTACTATAAAAAATGTATTAAATATCCAAATATTCAAAAATATTAATATGAGAAACTCCACAGACAGTGCGGCCGCCAACTTTGCGCTTACATTAACTATAAGTATTAACTATTGATTTTTATTCCACGAAACAGCATTCGGATTGAGTTATTAGACCTATAGATAAGTACTAAACTAGTGCCGTTATAATAAACAGTTCAGTTATGTTTTAGAAGCATCAACTTGTTAATTACAATATCTACCTTCTTATCTAGGTAATAAAACTGAAAAGATAGTTTCTATGTACGTATTAATCTCAAGAAAGATTCGATTTTTGTTTATTTTTTTTAGGCTATTTAGAATCACACTTCGACCTATATGAGCAGAGGATCAATGAAAAATGTTGCAAATATGGGGAAAAATTTACCCACTGTCTCTCTCTCTCAAGTGAAGCAGACAAAGTTGCGTCGGTCAGCTAGTAAATGTTTAAATGTAGTGTATGAACCATCTAGTATCCGTAACACAAGTCTCGTTACTCAGCTCGGAACTAGATGGCGCTGTAAAATAACTTCCGAATGTCTATTATTTTCTCGACGCCTTATTTATTATATTTGACGACCCGTTTAGCTCAGCGGTAGTTAACGCTGCCTGCTGTGCTATGGGTCCCGGGTTCGAATCCCGGTAGGGACAATAATGTTTGTGTGATGAGCATCAACATTTGTTTCCGAGTCATGGATGTATCTATGTATTTAAACAAAAGTATAATTATATATATAGTATATCAACCAACTAGTATCCGTAACACAAGCCTCGTTGCTTACCACGGGACTAGATGGCGCTGTGTAATAATGTCCGGAAATATTTTATTTATTTATTTATTTATTTATTCTTCACAAAAATAATGCTACAGTCTGTTACAAATTAAAATATTAATAACTAAGATATGAATAACATTTGAATAAGTAACAATGGATAACCAGATCTGATGCCCTAGCTAGGTTACAAAGTAGCCTGTATGAAGGACAATCAGCCCTCATTTCCCAAATATAGGATTAATACAAACAAAATTAATAAAAATATTATTATTATATTATTATTATCTAATTGGTGAACTCCTTCAAGAAGTTTAGATGCGCAGTACTACTAAAGTGGTCGAGGCAAAAGTGGTATGCAGAGATCTCAGCGCGTGACATTCTGTAGTTTTTGCCTACCCCCATGAGAAAGAAAGGCGTGAGTGTCTTATTTATGTAGGCTTTTTAAAGTACATATATTTAGTATGTCGCATCTATTTTTATATAGGAAATTTATTCTATGTCTCCTGGTATTGTAAACAGGCAATTGGTTTAGTATCAATTACAGATTACCCTACCGTGATACTAACTTTACATATCTGATCTTAGTTTAGTTCATGTCCTTCAATTAAGAAATAATTTACCAACTCAATTACTCGGATCGTATGTTAGGTACATTTAGTTCTCAAAACTAAAGTTTTAATTAATACAAATGTTCTGTCGAAATTAATTTTGCAATTTGAGCACAATGTAACAATAACTGCTTGCATTATTTTGTATATACACACTATTATGTTATCTATGATTAATTAATGATTAGGGGACATGCACGGAAAAACTTTCAATTTTTATAATTTAACGAAGGACTAGCCGTCTTAGGCTAGACCAAGGCCGAGCTATGTGTCAGGCTTAATATCAATATACCTACTTAACGACTTAAAATTCATATTTTTACAAAGTATTTTATTTAAAAAATTGATTCGTTAGTTTAAATTTCTTTAGCTACTACTATTCGAAGATGCAGCATACTGATAAAGCTACCAATTTGCAACTCAGGGTCAGTTAGCTTGGAGAAGCTGATTCTATTGTGTGCAAACAAACTAATTTAATCTTACCGTATCATTTTCCAATGATAATGGAATCGGAAAATCTGTAGTCTTAATAAATGAGTGTACATGTGTACACAGTTTCCTTCATCATAGTTTTTCTTTGTTTGTGATTATTGCGCAAAAGTCAACAGCAAAAACGAATTTGTGACCTTATTCAAAGGCGTACACAACTTAAAGTTGAGTGCTTTAGATGCTAAAGAACCTTTATCACCTACGTCACAGCGGCTCAATACATTACATTCAGTAATTTGCCATTAGCCACGCGCAGTACCAGCGTTATATTGAAACCACATCGCAATGGGAATATAAAGGAGCAATTCCTACGATAATGTCCAATTGTGGAGGTGAGTCAGGTAGCCACCTATCCCACTGGAATATTTACAACATTGTCTACACTGTGTTATTTGTGCTTCACTTTATTTTAATACGTGGATCACTGTTATGTCTATGTATTTTTCTTTGTTAAATCGACAACGTTGTTGGCATTTGGATATTATCAACCGTATTTTGAAGAAAATAAAGTCGAAAAGTGATTGACCTTTAACGTTCCTCGTTCTATTGTTGTTGATTTGTAGTATCGACTTAGCCAAACAACATTTTATTTCGAAGTTTTTTTTAACTGATCGCTTTGATACGTAATACATTTGGGAGTATTTTAACAAGACCTACAAAATAACTTTACAGAGCGTTGCTGAACAATAGACCTTTGCTATAGATTTTCACAATGGCGTTGAATCTAAAAACACGCAGTAACCTTAACCTGGTCGTCGATTCGATACATTGGAGGCTGTACCTACGATGCGTATTCCAATACATGATCTGAGCGATACAAAATACGTTTATATATTTATATATCATGATAATTACCGAATTAAATTTAAAGCCAGAAGCGTTGAAAGTTTCAATTAACAGTCGTTTGTAATAATTAGGTATGCTCATAATTATGTTCACAACATAAACAAAACAGTATATATTAGTAATTTTAATAGAATATACCCAAAACAAAAGCTTATTACAAAAGCGGTTCGAATTGTAAATTCAACGTAATTGGTGTACATTTGATCCACAAAGTTGTGGCGTAGACTTATTACTGAACAAATTTATGTAGAATAGCATTATTATTGTTGATATATTAAGCATTTTTTCTGTCTATAATAAGTCGCGTTATTATTTTATTCGTTTTTCAGCAACCGCATGCTATATGGAGCTTGTTATAATTTTAAGACCTCAAAACTTTATCAATTTGATTACAAAAATCACGAACTAATAAGTAATATTAGTTTAGTACGTGAAAATATTTCTTTTTTAAGATACCATCTTTGTTCAAAAATAACTTGGTTAGTAGACAAATAAATGAAACAACGACCCGGCTCCGTTTTATCGCTGAACATTTTAGTCTTGGATTTCGTTTTGCATAATACGTTTTCGAAATAAGAAATATTATTTATTTTTTTAGTAGCGATTCTCGACGACATACATACATGCACTCGTAGGTGGAATAGCCTTTCTCAATAAATACCCTTGGGGAGTTTAACATTATTGAAAATAATCAGCAATTTAATTCAGTTGTAAATAAATCAGAGGGACTATGTTCACGCACATGTCTCTTGGTTTAACGTGAGACATCTATATCAGCAAGATTTACACCTAATGATCATCATAATCATCATCAACCCATTATTGTCCCATTACTGGGCACAGGTCTCCTCTCATATGAGAGGAGACCTGTGCCCAGCTGCTGCGGGTTGGTGGACTTCACCTGCTACCGAGAAAGTCTCTCAAGCGAGCAGGTTTCCTCACGATGTTTTCCTTCACCGTTTGAGCATGTGATAAATACACACATAACTTCCGAAAAGTCAGTGGTGCGTGCCCGGGTTTTAGATCGAGACCTTTGACATGTCAGTCCACTGGTCACACCACTAGGCCACTACAGCAACACTTAATGTTGATTTGGCTAAATATACTTTTTCACAAGACATGGTCAAAGTGCGGCACTATCACGAGTACTGTGTTGCATTAAATAAAAAGTAATGAGAGCGGCGATTACAATTATTTTGCGGATTATTCTGGTTCAATCAAGTCCCCGTTGCGGTCTCAGAATCGGAACGATAGATAATTTCGTTTTATTTTTTAAATATTGTTGTATCTCATTACAACCGAAAAATTTTTGTACATATACAAGAAGCAGATAGACAAATTGCGAAATTCAAGATACTGATGATTCAGACGGCTAAATATTCAAAACTTTGAACCGCAAGAAATGGGAGAAGAAGGTCTTTGCCCAGATAGGAAATAACTATTGCTGAATGATCTTACAGAAGCATTCGTCTAGGGGAGTTTCAACGCCTAGCTAATTATTCTGTCACTAAACTGTAGTTTCATAATATCTCATTCTAGTATTCTATTTTTAAGTAGGTAGTTATGCAGCCAGTGTTAATGGGAATTTCAGGTCAAATGAGAACAACAACTGACTGCTCAGGTTGACACCGTATGAGTCTCGGTAGCGTTCAAAGGTAAAGTTCAATACATAAGCTTGTTTGCAACTTTCCTTTAACTTGGTAAGTATAAGAACTAAACTAAAGACTATTACTAGGTACCTACATTGCCTATCGCTATACATAACAATGCATAGCGATACAATTAACTTAAAACTTTAAAAAATTAGGACATGTAAAATGAAAAATCTCTCTTTTTGTAAATAATGATTTTGGTAATAGAAAGTAAGATATTTTATCAGAGCAGATCTTATTTCAAAACAGTAATTGAATTAAACTTCTCAGAAATCATTACCCAATTCCTTTTTATTCAAAAGGTTAACAACCAATTTCTGCTAAGAATATTTTTAATGATGTAATGCCATTAAAATTATATATTATGATAACTTCTTGGAACCATACAAGTAGAATCTTAACGTTTTAAAAGTGCTTGAAAAAGTAGATTTGAAATAAAAACCTTTTAAATTTTGAATTATTCAAAACAAGTTAACAATCAATTTCTTCTAAGAATATTTTAATGATGTAATGCCATTAAAATTATGTATACGATAACTTAGATCAACTTCCTGGAACCATGCAAGTAGAATCTTAACGTTTTAAAAGTGCTTGAAAAAGTAGATTTGAAATAAAAACCTTTTAAATTTTGAATTATTCAAAATGTATTAATGTTTATTTGTGTCAATAAACGACAGCTTTGGCTCCACTTTAGGGAACCATAAAAGTAATGATATATCAACGGTTTATCAAACTATTATTCAATCAAGAATCTGCACTTATCACCGAACATCTTAAGACTCAAAATTGCGCGACACCTAAATGACAAAACAAAATTCACACCTAGGTATTATATTAAAAAACCTTCCCCAAATTATGTTCCTGAGATTCCACGTTTAATGAAAATTCACAGCCCTCATTTAGTTTCGCGTAATTAAAAATTTTAACACTACGGAGACCGTTACGAATGCGTCCCTCACTTCAGTCGTCTTTTTGATACACACATAAAGAAAATTCATTTAGTTGATGTGAAAATTAATAATATTTTATTGTGCATGTTGAATTTTTTCACGACTTTAAATATTATTGATAAATATTCGTTTGACTTCGTCTTATTTTGATTATAACATGAATGTCATGTGTTGTACTGTATATCGCAATCGCTCAGCGTGATGCCTTAAGTTTAAATCCCAGATGAAGCAAAATATAAGGTTTTATATTGAAATTCTTAAAAGTAACTCGATTCCGCCCTGTAAAAAAGAAGAAGTTAGTTCTCTGATGATTCGTTTGGTATTCCTGAAGCCAGCATACCTGTAAGTTTTCTCGATGGCGTGTGAATTCTGCCAACCCGTACTAGGTGGTGAACTATAGCCTATAATCTAGACTTTTGCCCAGCTTTGGGACAATAAGTGGGTTCATGAGACATGCAAAGAGGGCTCAGCGGATTTTTATGACATTTAGTATTTAGTGGAATTTATGCATAAGCTTTTCATAGACGAAACTAGTATTATAAAACGATATGTATTATACTAACCTTTTTATAGTACATTTATAATGCTTAAAACCGTATTATTTTAAAACTGCTTTAGTTTGGTTTTCAATTCCATAGTTTCGCATTAAATACTGTTATTGAATATTAACGTTCTGTTTAAATAGCACTTAACTTTAATGATGCCGCTACATGAGATTAAAATGAGAGTATATTGTATACCTACTTGTTTTATTATATTTTTAACTGACTTAACAAAAAAAGTGCAGGTTGTCGATTCGGCTGTATTTTTTGTGTGTGTTACAGGATAATAATAATTTATCTTCGCCAATTGCGACCTAATTTTAATGATTATTATTTTTGCGTTGGGTTCAATTGATACCTATCGAACTTAAAGCGGTCCCATATTAATTGATTTAGTATCAGATCATATATTTAAATTCATCAAATATCTTCTCAATATTAAATAGGAGATTTGTGTTTCTGTGTCTATGTCTTTTAAGAACGTGTATTTAAAAAAACAAAAGCTTAATCTTTAATGGAACGATGTTTGTTTAAATTGTCATTCGTACACAAAGTCGTCCAAGACGTTGGTGGGTTTATTTTGATAGCGTTTTCCAATTTTTTTATATAAATGCCTAAGATAGAAAACCACAGATTGACTTACCCTTTGCCAGTCTACATAAATAAAATTCCAATTTAAAAACATGTAATAATATTGTGGTGGACTCACCCTATATTTATATTTAAAAAAATATGTGAGTCAATGGGGTCAATGTTCCTTTTAAGACAAATATAGAAAGATGTTTCTTAACTGCCTCTTTGCTCTAGTAGTTGTACAGAGCGACTGTCGAGCAAGAGGTGTTGGGTTAATTCCCAGGTCGAGCAGTGTTATTGGGTTTTTCTTTGAAATTCTGAGTTGCAGCTCGGAGTTTAGAGTCATTCCCGGTTAATACCAATAGGCTCGCTCCCCTATTACATGGGACCTAAAACATACCGGCAAAACGTGGGTGTACATTAGTACACCTCTGGCAAACCTTTCGAGGGCAATAGGCGTGATGGTATGTTATGTTATGTTATGTTATGTTATGTTTCTTCCAAAACCTTCTGTCGTCAACAACATTAAGACCACATAATTGCGTCACTGATTTTCCTTTACGCACTCCTACATCGATCGGTCAGCTCTCTAAATAAATGAAAAACATTATTCCCCTGCTATGTGAAGGTAATAAAGGGTCGCCCTCAAGGGCTTACCCAGTTGTAGAGCAGAGGAAAACGTACCAGTCCTGCTGGAATTAGATTAATGACCATGCTTGGTAGCCCACATGTTTTATATATTTCGCAAGAATACGTATTTATAGAGAAAACTTACATTTAACGGCAACATTCCTCACTTATATGAAACACTTTTATCAGAACTGGTGATCGAATTTAGACCTTAATCAGTTAAAATAAAGTTTCTATATAACTTTGACTAAGACAAAGCTTACACTCAATGTACTTAAAAGAGTAGGTATATAAAGTCGTTTTCTTGACATATTATTCACACATGTTTAAGAAAAAAAAGTTATCAGAAGCGTTCCTAGTCAGAAGAGCTAGACCAATTATGATGAATTTTAGTACCTATAGATTTAAATAGGACCATAAAAAAGGACAAAGACTATAGTTGGAAAAGTTAAGATGGTGTAATCGTTCTCCAAACTAAAGTCATGTCGAAATAACGAAGCCTCGTGTATAAGCAAAATAAAATACGATCTTAACTACTATATTGCCCTTGAACCGACACCTACTATTTCAACCCTGAAATCTACATCAATGCTTACAACACAATATGTGTGTTTCGTGTTAAGATTCTATTATGAATTCCTTATCACAAGTCACATCATTACATTCATCAATATCGCAATGTCATGTTTTGAAAGAGAGAGTCCGCTCTATACTAGAGGACTAAATACCCAAAGAAACAATAGTGGTTTTAAAATCTGCTGATAAAATTAGTTGCTTTTATCGAGCTTGTTAAATAACATAATTATGTATTTGTAAAACGTGAAATTATTCACGAGTCATTTTAACTATGAAATTTATGACTATGATTCAGTGACAATAGAGCTCAAATTCCTAATACATAGCAACATTTTCTGATGAAGAGAATATTAAATAATATCTACGAAAATGTATGTCCCCTATATTTACATTTACTCTTAAACTACTAGCACAATAAATCCACATTACAGACCGTAGAAAAATTAAATTAAATACCTCATTACATTTAAAATAACCACTCAAAGAGATTTGCATAAAAAATAAACTGAGGCTCCTCATATCCCACTTAAATGAAAGAGAAAATTTATGTAAAGAGCATTCGTTCCCCGTGTCTTTAATAGCTTTAAGTGCTGAAATAAAACACACTAGGTATTTAGAATTTAAATAAAAATACAATTGAGTTAAAAGCTTTCTCTAGCCTCTTGCTTTACAGTTGGCATAATCTTATTCAGACTTGTATCAATTTCACTAGGTTTTTTTGCAATTAAATAAACTAGTCTAGTCCTAGATAATTACTGTCCTAGGTTCACTTAGAAGTTATTATTGTAATTGAAAGTAAAATTTTATACTTTAAGTATTATTACGGCGTAAAGATACACCGATAGAATGATTAGAGTTACGAATAAGCATGGAAAGGGTAGTTTGAAAATGACACTTGTGCCGAAATGTAGTGTGTTAACTTATTATTATTTTATGGCTATGTGAAAATATGAAGGAATGTAGAAACCAGAAAGAAGCTAGCTTGTCTGTATTTTACTGCATACATTTTGGAGAGTGTGAGATCTAGTTTTGCACTCACCCTTTCACCGTCGGACAACCAGACATAATAATAAACGGCACCGATTTACAGTGGAAAGACCCGAAACCAGCACGAAGCGTTTTGCTTCATCGTTTTTTATCCGCACAGCGAGGGAATGGAATCAGCTGCCTGAGTCTGAATTTCTCGATGAGCACAATTTGGGGGTCTTCAAGTTACGAGTGGATAGGTTAATATGCTTCATCTTAGACGACTTCTTCACTTACCATCAGGTGAGATTATGCTCAAACACGAACCTATACTTGATAAAGAAAAAGATTCTATAGATATAGTATTAAGTAGGTAAGTACTAAAATTTTATGAATGACAACCAATCCATTTTACCAGTCAGAAAACTAAATAAAATAAGTTAATTTGGTTGTTTCTATAGAATAATCTATTGTTCTTATCTTAACGTGGTCCCAGAACGAATACCTGTATTTCATAAAAACATTTGTCAGATCAAACTTGCGATCTGCGCTGATGGCGACCGCTCACCCATTCACTGTGTCTATTGTAGCATCATACACCCCCTACAGCTAACATACTTTAAAAATAAGCAGTCAATTTTGTATGAAGTGTTTCTTCTACATTTTATAATGGCTTGAATGACGTGCGTATTGGATAGTAATGAAAATTTAAAAACAAATAACGACAGTATTAACTCTACAAAAAAATGACTATTAGCTAAATATAATTTTCAATTACAATAATAACTTCTAAGTAAACCTAGGACAGTAATTATCGAGGACTAGACTAGTTTATTTATATGCATAAACTTACTTCATCAATCTGTATTTATACATTTCGTTTGTTGATTCGCCATTTAAAATGAACAGGACAATTATCGAAAACACAAAACGATTAACCCAGATAAAAGCGTCGCTATTGATTCCATACTGGCCGCAAACCAGAAAACCAGGGTACCCACCACTGTAATTCACCAACCGAAACTTTAAACCCCCATTCAATATACATCGCTCCTTTTGTTTCAAACAATTCTTTAACAATGCAACAATGGGGCTTGAAAAAAACGAGATGAAATGTAAATAAAAAAATGCGAACTAACAGTTTCATGATTGTATAATACTACTGGGATCGTTAATTCTTATTGAATACCTCGTATTTTACGCTAATTGATTGGAATCAATCAATTACATCGTATATTGAGTTTAACGATTTAAGTGACAGTCACATAAGCGAGATGCTTTAGTAAAGAGTATTGGAAAATAGGTCAGAGTGTTTCATACATTCCATCACGTTCATTTAATTGAATGGTGAAGGAAAATATCGTGAGGAAACCTGCATGCTTGAGAGATTTGTCTTAATGGCATGTGAAGTCTGCCAACCCGCAGTAGGCTAGCGTGGTAGACTATAGCCTAATCCCTCTCAAATGAGAGGAGACCCGTGCCCAGCAGTGGGACGTTAATGGGTTGATGATGATCACGTTCATGCCCTCGAAAATTGAGACAGATTAGGAACTAATGTAGGAATTATGGTGCACAATGGAGCACTAAATTCCCAGCTGCTATTGAGAATATCATAGCACAAACCTACAGTGCCTAGTGGTATGACGAGACAACCATTTCGATTGTAGAAATAAAGTTCAATCCCAAGGCCCCTCACTCAATTCAAACGTCGAAGGAAAACATAGCCAGGAAATCTGTATGCTTGAGAGATTTTTTGGTGGTTTTTAAGTCTACTATAAAGCTAGCGAGCTCAAAAATCTTTGGTAGACTTAGGATTCAAACTAGAATTCCACTCTCAACAGTCATAATTTTGACCAAAAGACCAATAAAACAATCCAACGATACAGTAAAACGGCCGTCCATAATCGAATTGAACTTTCTACTATGCGACTAACTTTGTAAGAGCGATTGGGCAGAACAGCAATACTGTTGTAACTGAACATTTCCAATTCCCAATGTATTTGAGTGCCATTCGCATCGCCGTTCCGTGCTCCCTACTCCCATTAATTGGTGCAACGGTTCGCATTTACAGGTTGGTTACTATGCATTATCATTGGTGTCTATACGTAGGTCTTACTAATTGTTGGGACCCAGTAATTACTCGAGTGCTTGTGGCTTTGGTAGCAAATGTGTGAGTTTTGTGTCACTTGTCCTTATCCTATAAATGGTTAAGCATTTTTTTAATAATAAAAGGATGATTTCTAGTTCTAGTGTTTGGGAACAGAAGACGCGTTATCAAGTATGACATAATATAATACTTACACTAGATCGCTGAAGTCATATTATAACAAGATTTTGATCGATGACCTCATTGTACAATGAAGAAGACTGTTACCGATACTAAACTTTACTTTTAATATCGCATGTTTGAAAATTTGACTGTTTATTTCAGTATACGATAATATAAAGAGGAAATTGCTATATCATCAGCTGTAGTTGTAATAATATCATCATAATCGTCTTCAATCCATTGACTGTTCTCGGCACGGGATCAGCAGTGGTACTGTTAGTGTTCGTATGACAATTAAACTAAATAGCTTGCTCTTGATAGCACGAGGGAGTTTTAATCTAAAGAAAACTCACCCATCCACAGACTAACCTGTAAAGGTACAACTTAACTTTGTATGAGCCCTTCCTCACATAAAACGTAATCTCTGTACATACACCGAAAACATACAATAAACAAAACATAATAAATATATTTTGATAGAAGATTTAAATCTGACTTCGATTCGTGTTCATCAAAATGGCGAATGAAAGATGAAAGAAAAAAAGCCCCATGTACAAAAGCCGATTTAAGGAAATCTATTCATACGTAAACATAGCAACCTGTCTTGAAATGTTTCATGAATATTAAACTACCAAATGTATTGGCAATCGACACGGAAGAGAAGAAAAATTTCCTTTATTTCGCCAATAGAGGTAATCCTATAAGTCTCAAGGGCTACACTGTGGAGTATTAGGGTACCATTGTTCTGAGGAGGGAAAGAAACAGAGTCAGTCTTAAGTAGAGCTCCGTCTCTATCTCGCAAAGCAATCTTCATGACACTTATGTTCTAAGCAGCAATAATAGGCAAATGAATGTAGGAAATTAACTCATATTGCTGCAGTATATTTTTCCCCATTGCGAAGTTTTAGGAACGTGTTATGAGTTGAGTATCTTCATAATACATTAAATGGTTTTTCCATTAACTTTGGAGTTATACTAAGTGAATAACTTGAGGTCGAAATTGCTGGCTTAAAGATCATCTTCGTTACAATTTTATACTGGAATCTCCGACTTTATTTATTCCCTTTTTTTGTTTTCAGACATGGATTAAGGAAACACTGATTTTTTTTTGGTTGTCTATTATAAACTTTTGGCGTTGTCCAAAACGTACAGTGCGAGCTTGTTTGGTGTAAATCGGTAAAATAAAACACCATCATTGACCTTACTATCCTATTTCTGGGCACATAATTAAATTGTCTCTTTCCAATTTTGGGAGGGATTAGACCATGCTTGTGCGGATGGCAGATTTTACACACACAAAATCTATAAAACATTAGCTTAAAAAAACGTTTCTTCATGATGTTTTCCTTCACCGTTTGAGCATGGATAAGCTTTAAAAATCAGAAAAGCGTGTCTTGCGATTAAACTCGGGCTCTTTGGCGTCACAGTCCACAGTTCAAAATGATTGCAAGTCAATTAAAACGTGTCAAATTTACCAGAAACGTATCACAAAAAATTAGAGCATTAAAACAACAGACATATCTAATCCCAAATCAAATTGGTCCCACCTCATCTATGTCGTCGCTGTCAGCATGTCCAATGTCCAATCAAATTCTGCTTACGAGCTAGCCCACAAATCACATCGACTCGTCCTTGCGCTGAGTCGGTTTAAATAAATCCTCTATGCGTGGCCGTAACGGATTACTGGTGTTAGACACCAAATGTCAGGGAATTAATTGTAGATGTATAGTCTGTGGCTTTAATTTAGTATTGGAACAAGTTCTGTGGTTGAATCTGAAATTTATTCGTAAAAAATAATCATAATAGACTACTATGGCTTACTGAAGCCAGTAAACAAAGGTTGTCTGGAATAAATTGCTATTTAGAGACAAGACCGCTATTGTACCTTTATTTCATAAATCATTATATAAATGTTATGTATTGTAAAATAAAGCATATTCTATCTATCTAAGCCTGTCTGTGACCATGGATGTTGTAAAGGATCTGAAACGTCGGATTAAAATAATATCAATATACCGCGATAAAATCCATGAAAAGTAATTTTATTTCAATGATAATAATGTTTCATTTTAACGGTAACATGTCTGGTAATTGCTATCAAATGTTGAAATAAAACTGTTTTTCGATTTTATTGGACTTAAATGGAATCCACAGTCACAGGTCTGCCAGTCTGAGGCTACTCCTGAACTAGATAGGTATTTATATTTTATCCTCAACTTTGCAGTCATAAAAATGCCAGTTCTTTTAATTAAATACTGACAGATATATTGCCGATAAGAGAATGCCACGCAAATGCTTGCAACACGGACCCTGTAGTTGGAATTCACAAGGAACTTAAGTGAAATGGAAGTGACCGTAACAAAACTTAACTTAAAAATATCTTAATAAAATTATTTTCTTAAAGGAGAATCAGCGAATCGAACGAAATAACTTTTTATTAAATAAATTTAAATTTACCCTCCAAGTGTAGCTTCTTTCCTACAATGATTAGAGACTTACTGCCATAGTAATGTCATCATCCTCCCATTTTACTGTTCCACTGTTGGGCATGGATCTATTCCATCATTATTTTAAGAGAGATGAGACTATAGTCCACGACTAAAGTGAATTAGTAGACTTTATACGCCACCGTAAAATTCTAACGTGACGCGTAACTAACTAACGAAAAGTCAGAGGTGCCTTGAGATTGATCTCTACCTTTATTTTCACAGTCCACCGGTTAAACCACTGGGCTATCACAGCTGATTAACTAAATGCCTTCATAGAAAAAGGTTCGTTTCGTCATATGTCTGGTTGTTGTTGGTCGCTGGAGACGGGCTCTACCATTTTTTCCCAACCTCTTCCCATTAAAATGAGAAAGTTTACATTAAAAGAAGATTATATAGTTATACAATGCGACATGATATTGATATTACTAAAATAATCTTGATCAAACAAAACCAAATAATTACCAAACTGCATACATAAATATGATAATGTCCGATGGTACAAACAATACTATATACGAACAACTAAACGTCGAACAAAACGAAAGACAGTCTTACAATCACAACAGAGACATAAACATGCAAATACCATGCTAGCAATAACGAAACGAAACGCCGAATCGCACGGCATGTGTAATTGAATCTAAAGGGAAATTGCATTCCGCACGTGAAGTTCCGATCTCACAGTCGTGTTTGCGAAGATAAGGACATTTTTATGCATTGAGGTATTACATACAATCGTACGAAATCAACTAGAAGAAAATTGTTAGTGAAAATCTAATTATGATGTTTTGGATTTAGTTTTTTCGTTAAACTTTTTCTTTAGTCTAGTACTATTTACACTTTTTAAAGTTACATGCGTATTTATCACATGCTGAAACGATGAATGAAAACGTTGTGAGGGAAACAGCATGCTTGGGAGAATTACTTCCTCTCAAAAATTTAGGTAGTAACTACCTTCCACTCGCGGCTTTGCCCACATGCTATACAGATAAAAATAGACTGTGTTAATTTAGGTAATAAGTCATCTGTATGCTCAACTCCATCCAAATCCGTTAAGTGGTTTTTGCGTGTACGGATCAGCAACGCGGGACCGACACGTCTAGTGTTGCAAACGTCAATAGGCTAAGGCAATTGCCTATTATGAGGGGGCCATAAGCCTACATGCCGTAAAATGACTTAAATTAATATCGTCCCCGAAGGGTTAGGCAGAGGTGTACTAATGTACACCCACGTTTCGCCGGTATGTTTGAGGTCCCATGTAATAGGGGGCGAGCCTATTGCCATTAACCGGGCACAGATCCAAAATCCAAGCTGCTATTGAGAATTTCTAAAAAACCCAGTAACACTTTGCTCGACCTGGGAATCGAACCCAAGACCTCTTGCTTGGCAGTCACACTGTACGACCACTAGACCAACGAGGCAGTTAGACAAAAAAATTGCAGACAAATAATTTACTATTAATCAACAAAATAATCTTAAAATAGTATTAAATTTTTATCGTATTATCATTACTACGAGTGCGATCATTTTAATTTTCTGATTGATAACTGAAAATATTAGATTTTTTTATACATCAATGTTTTTATACTAAAAATTTTACTGGACCACGATTTATTGACAGAGATAGTGTCGAATATGAAGTAAGTGGTCCGTGATGGCCTTGTATGTAAAGTTTTGTAATACCATATATCACAGAGCGTTGAACTTTGGAGTGCTCAAGTATTGTTACAATGTTTCTGGGGCTTTTTGTATTTCAGACCGTAATATATTTTCTTGTAAAAATGATTTCAGCTCGCGGGTATTTCATTTTTTGTTATAAGATATTGTTTGAGTTATTTTTTTTTTATAAATAAGCTTTTCCCCAACTCAAATATTTAATTTAACGACATGATAACGCTAATGGCGTAGGGTTGAGCAATTGGTTTCCGTGACACAGGTAGCGGGTTTGAGTCAAACAAATATTTTGTATGAGCATATTTATGTTTTAACGCATCAACGATATATGAAAATTTTCTAGTATGAGATAAATGACGATTTCAGTTTATTTATTTTAAAAAAAGGTTTTCGTATGCTACAATTTACGCACACCAAGAAGTGTGGATTGTGAAGCCCAAAGTTTTGAGCTCAATCACACAGCTTCCAACAACGGTTACTCCATTTTCTTTTACTGATCTCTAAGGGGCTCTCTTTCCTTTTTCTAATATATATAAATGATTTGCCACATTATCTACAATCCATTTGTGATTTAGTGCTATTTGCTGATGACACTTCGCTTATTTTTAAAGTAGACAGAAACAGGGATAGTTTTGACGATGTAAATAGTGCACTAGTTCAGGTAATGCATTGGTTTACAGTAAATAATTTGGTACTTAATGCTAAAAAAACTAAATGTGTAAAGTTTAGTTTGCCCAATGTAAAAAATCTAGGACCCAACTTAATTGTCAATAAAGAAGTACTAGAGACGGTCGATTCTACAGTTTTCTTAGGTATTACATTAGATGCCAAACTCCAATGGGGCGCTCATGTGTCATGTCTCGCGGGAAAACTTAGCTCTGCTGCTTATGCGGTCAGAAAAGTTAGACAATTTACTGACGTGGACACTGCTCGCCTTGTTTATTTTGGTTATTTTCATAGCGTTATGTCTTATGGAATTCTTTTGTGGGGCAGAGCCACCGATATAGAAAGTATTTTTATTTTACAAAAGAGAGCTATTCGTTCCATATATCAGTTAAGTGCTAGAGTTTCTCTTAGGGAACGTTTTAAAGAAATTGGAGTAATGACAGTTGCATCACAGTATATTTATGCCAACATAATATATATAAGGCAAAATATACATTCCTATTGTAAAAATAGTGACATTCATAATATTAACACGCGAAATAAACATAAATTATGCGCTCCTAGTCACCGTTTACATAAGGTGCATAATTCATTTGAGGGAGTCGGTATACGTATTTATAATAGAATATCTAGTGACATTTTGAATCTACCGACTGACGCTTTTAAACGTAAAATAAAAGATTGTCTTATCAAGAAGGCATATTATAATTTAAATGACTATTTTAGTGACAGTACAAGATGGTCACCGGATTGACCCAAGACAACTCAATATTGCAACTTGTTAAAACGTGTTATTACATGTGAGCGGGCACATACAGACAAATGGAGGCTAAGTGTGTATTAAAATATTCATAATTATATATTTTTATTGGTAAAATGGATTTGTGTATGCTAGCTCACATAATAATAATAATTTAGCTGATTCGATAAACTGTGTACCAATTGATTCATTGTAATATTGTATAGAATCGTTAAATTAATTAACAGACAGAACTGTGTTGTTGGGGAGTTTGTTGCGCCGCTTCTTCTTCCCAACAAAAACACTAGGAAGCGGTGAAGGGCGGGCGTTTTGGGGGCTGTCTTTATTGTCGACGTTCAAAAAGAGCCAATTAAATTTGGCCTACTTTGAATAAATGATATTTTGATTTTGATTTTGATTTTGAAGGGCGGGCGTTTTTGGGGGCTGTCTTTATTGTCGACGTTCAAAAAGAGCAATTTAAATTTGGCCTACTTTGAATAAATGATATTTTGACTTTTGATTTTGACTTTGACTTTGACTTTAAGATCCCGACTATCTTAGGAAAATCTGTCCAGAAAAAAACCAAGTGTTTTTAAGCCCGCAAAGCAAAACTTATTTGTCTTCACGGCTTTAAACAATCGATACGTGTTATTTATTGTTCATGACATCATAGCTCAAGGCACTTCGTTGAGCCGTTTGAAAATTATTTATCAGATCTGTTGGGAGTTTTTAAATATCTTGGTGTATTTTATTACCGGTCGCAAGGAACAGATGTTTCAATGGGCACTCTATGTAAAAACAATGAGTAACTGAGTATTTTCTCTACAATTCACATTTTATCTGTAAGTAAAAATAAAACAGCAATTTATATCTTACGTCTGTATTTACAAAACCATCAAAACCTCTAATGTAGTTACGCAACCACTTGAAATAACATCATTACTTCGAGAGAGAAAGATAGAGAGATGGAGAAAGAGAGAAAATAGCAAAAACGAGCGCTCCCACAGGAGATGTGAAAGAAATTTACTTGTAATGTCAACAACTAGAGTAGGGCACATTAATTTTCCGTGAATTATAGGGAGCATATTCTTTCCCAACTGGGTATTGTTACTAACAATTTTATATATCTAACCCTTACGTATAACGGATATTGTGTACCCCACAGTCAAGAGGTATAAGGAAAATAGTTGTTACATGTACGCGTTATTGCAAACATTCAATTGTTGGTACATTTAGTAGTTGTTTTTTTGTTTTTCTTTATATGTACCTACAAGTTTATGATTGGTGCTTGTACAAACCAGTCGAATATTGCTATTTTTTTTTTTGCTATTATTTTGACGACCCGATTAACCCAGCGATAGTTAACGCTGCCTTCTATGCTACGGGTCCCGGGTTTGAATCCCGGTAGGGACAAATGTTTGTGTGATGAGCATAAACATTTGTATCCGAGTCATGGATGTATCTATGTATAATATGTATGTATTTACAAAAAAAGTATGTATGTAGTATATCAACCTTCTAGTATCCGTAACACAAGCCTCGTTGCTTACCACGGAACTGGAGGGCGCCGTGTCATATTTTCCAGAGACATCATTATTATTAATTATTGCTATGAGAATAATAAGAATATAGTTACCTCAGGATTGTTCACGCTGATTGAAAAGTTTCGATATCATTTTTGATGTGAAACATCTATAGCCGCACGTAAAACCGATTTCTGGCGTGGCGAAAGCGTCGCCACGAAATTTTAGTTCTATTTTCAAGTTTACCTTTTTTTTTCGAATTGTGAACTCAAACCTCTTTGATTTTGTGTTAATATGTTTCTTTTAACACATATATTTTTGATGTGGAAAAATATCGTAATATTTTATTTTATCACCATGACATATTTAGTTCCTATCACAATATGTTCTTTACTGCATATTACTTTTACAAAATAATGTCGATGTTTCACATCTGCCAGGCGTCCCGTGACGGCTCACTGTTTTTATTCCTTTAATTGGATTTTATGTTCATATTATCATTTAACTGCCTCGTTGGTCTAGTGATCGTACAGTGCGACTGCCGCCCAGGTCGAGCAAAGTTTTATTGGGTTTTTCTATGAAATTCTCAGTAGCAGCTCAGATTTTGGTTTCAATAGGCTGACAGGTGGAATATGTGTGTACATTAGTACAGCTCTGCCTAACCATTCAGGTACGGCCAGTTCCAAAAGTGCATAGGCATTCCCGCAAAGCGATTGCTTGACGTTAAGTTTGACTTACGACCGTCTATTTTTAAGCATCATCTTAGTTGTCTAACAAGTGATTCTAGTTCATAATTTCAACGTAATATGAGTGAAAATGACCTAGCAGTAAACTGTTTACACACACATATTCATATTTATTATTATTTATTATTATTTACACATATTAGAATCAGTGAGCTGTGAGTTCGAATCTCACGCGGTAATTATAAACTTTTTGTGAGATTTTACTCGATTAGTAGTAATGAGACAGAAATATAATATTCTTTATCTCGCACGCTTTATGCACACATTTCGTCAAGTTAGTACGGTAGATCATAAAAAACAACGTAAAGATTTAGATTTGTGTGGGGTAGTCATGAATATCAGTTATACAAATATTTAACGTGATCGATGTGAACGCTGGCGTTTGGTCGCAGTTGTTAGTGTTAATGTGTAGCTTTGTTTAGTGACGTGTGGTTTAATAAATAGCAGTATCATATTTATTCTCAAAATGCAGGCAAATATAAATAGACAATAGGGCGAGAACAAATATAAATAGACCAACTATTATTGCATTGCATAAAAGTGTTCTTAAAAGAACACACATATCTGATGAAACCGGACTGAATGTGAGTATTGTAATATTAAATAATTGTAACTTAAGCTAAACTTTTATTTGGAATGTTACCTAAGATTGTCAATCATATTAAAATTATCATGTCTGTAACTAGTGTGTAATATAATAATATATTATATATTTATTGCATTTGTAGATCAGTTTTATATATATATATATATTCTAATATATATTTATTCTATTTTGTTTTAGAGGAATATTGTTAGTTTGTGGATACGGTGAAGTCGAAGGCCGTCGCTTATTACCAACGAGACACTGCGAAATTATTAGACACTTATTGCAAACCGTGCCCTCCACGCTGAGGGTTTACATCACAGAAGACCAGCTATTAAGAGGAAAGATAGAAACAAGAGCGATTACGAAACAGTTGTATGGAGGTGTGGGAAAATATAAGGAACCGAAATATGTGCTAACATTTTAGGGTCCATGCGAAATCGTTTACTTGAAAATAATGGGGGTTATACAGAATATTAATACCTAGATGTTTTGGTTTAAATAATTAGGTGTTAATAAAAAAATTGTAATATTAACATAATTATCTGTAAAATATTAACAATCCTAAATTGAGGTTTAGTTCCGAACGTTCAAGTATACGTATGTTTTTGCTCTTTGTTAAAATTCTAAAATAATTCAAATCTGGACTAATTTCGCAAACAATAGTGCACAAAGTGATTGACTATTCTACTTACAAGTGTAATTTGGTCTGAAAGTTGTAATAAGTGTTGATTTAGAACGATTTTTTGTTTGAACCGTTTGAAATTTTAAATCAGGACTAGTCAAACGGTGAGTGAGTGACAAGACATTTTACGCACAGTGCATGCGACCGTCACGGTTACGCGGACCGCGTAAGTGTCATATCTGCGCGCGGCTACCCTCAGTGACGTATGCGAGCGCTTGCACCAAAGACTAAGTAACGAAGACGGCGCATTACTTTCTGCCTAATTCACATTGCCTCAGAGAAGACGACTTTATTGTTGTTTTTATTATTTTTCTTTTTATTTGTTTAAGTTATTAATCTTTTGTTCTGTACAACGTAACTTGCCCCCGCCCACTTGACTCACGTGTGACTTGGATATGCCTAAAATGCATCGTACACCGCCTACATCCCCGAAAATGGGGGGACCGGGACAATCCCAATCCGTTCCTGACATAGCATCGGCTTCTAGTTGCAAGGAGCCCGATGATAATGTTACATTCAGGGGCAAGCGTCCCCGCATCGACGACTCACCCAAAAACCCCGCTATCCAAAACTCATGTGCATGTCATGAATTGAAGTGTGAAATACTAGAAATGTTGGCTTCCTGGAAGGCCGACTTCGATCTTAAGTTGTCGGCATGGAAAACTGAGCAGGACAAAATGCTACCCGCCTTGGTTAAGGATGTCTCTGAAAAAAAACACCAATGTGCGACAATCCGAAAAACCACAACGGAGCTCGAGGCTAAAACTAGCATATCTACTCCCCAAGTGAAAACGAGTGGGAAAGATACGATCAAACATGGGCAACGAAAGTATCCCCGCTCGTACACGGAAGTTAATCAGCGTCGTGCTGCTACACCAAAAGTAAGCGGAAAGGTCACCGATCCCTTGGAGATCGCGTCCAAAGGGTCGGAGGATGTTGATCAGGAAAATCCCGAGACAAGTCTGCGGGATTGTTCGAAAAATCGGCTGATCAAGTGTTGGCTCCTGAAAATTGGGCAGAGGATATTTGCGTCAAACCATGGCGCCGTAATTTTCGTGCCCGAAGCGATGAGACCCAATAAGCCCTACTGCGTACTTACCACACCCGCCTCTCGTGATTGTACTTCTCGTAGTTGTACTGCTCGTAACGTCTATCTGCGCTTACTGTACCAGAATGTGCGTGGGCTCACAACAAAGCTACCCAAATGGAGGTCAAGCCTATTACTGTCTGAGCATGATTTGATAGCCGTGACCGAGACAAACCTGGACAGTTTAGTGGAGGACTCGGAAATATCGGTTGGAGATTGGCGTACTCTACGACGAGACAGAGTGACCACGGGTGGTGGTGTACTGCTTGCTGCGCGGCCTGGGGTAACCGTCAATAGGCTACGCGAATTTGAGACGGCATGTGGCGAAGATTTGTTTGCTAAGATCACAATTTATGGCCTAAATATATATGTGTGTGTTGTTTACGTCAAACCTAGTGCAACTGACGATGATTACCTGGCGTGGTTTTGCAAGGTCGAGGACATTATTCACAGTTTGAAGGGAACTATAATTATCTTAGGCGACCTTAACTTAAAAAGTGCTTCAGTAAATGTTAATAATTACTACTGTTATTTTCTAAGCTTTTGTAGTCTGGTAGAGATGAATGAGGTGATCAATATGCGTGGCAGTAAGTTAGATGTAGTGTTGGCTCGGGAGGGCACTGTTGTGAACTGTGAGTATATCGAGGGTACGGAACTGGTTCCGATTGATCTGTATCACCCTCCGTTAGATATTTCTGTTACCATCCCAAGGCATAAGGTACATGAAAAACTTGACCCTAGCAATGTTGACCGTAGTAAGGACTGGAACTTTTGTAAAGGTGACTACAGATTATTGTTTGATCTTGTTCGCTCTGCTCCATGGCAAGACGTATTTCGCTGCAATGACGCGTCCACCGCTGCTTGTAAGTTTTATAACCTAATGTACAATATATTTGATTCCTCTATTCCAAAGAAGACGAGAAGGACCTCTGGTAATAGGCGGTACCCAGTCTGGTTTACTAGAGATATCGTAAGCGACACTCGACGTAAATTAAAACTCCATAATAAATGGAAACAATCCCGATGTAATGCTATATATGCTCAGTATAGCGCACTGCGGTCGGAATTAAAAGTGAGAACCGAGGAGGCATATAGACTACATTGTTCTAATGTGGAAAACAGCCTAGGCAAAAATCCAAAACTGTTCTGGCAGCACATTTCGAGCCTGCGATCTAAGGGTGGGTTCGAACCAGACGTTGTGCTTGATGGCAAGGTCTGTTCAGGTGTTAAAGCTGCTGAGGCATTTGCTAAGTATTTTTCCAGCATATTTCTGCCAAACACACCAGAATTGGACCCCAAATCAAACACGGTCAATAGTGAGGGAGGTAATTTTCCCCTACCCGTTTTAGCCCCTCCGGACGTGGTAAGGGGTATTTCCAAACTCAAACCCTGCAGTTCGGTTGGCCCAGATAACATACCTGCATATATCGTTAAGGGGTGTAATAGTATCTTAGCAGCCCCTTTACGTCATGTTTTTAATCTGGCTCTTCAGTCAGGCGTGTATCCGGAGCTGTGGAAGACTTCACGTGTTACTCCCATCCCTAAAACCAAACAAGACATCTGTCGAGGAACATAGGCCCATCGCTATTTTATCAACCATTGCAAAGGTTTTTGAACATATACTTCACACTATTATCTGTAAACAAACCAATACGTATCTTTCTGATGCTCAACATGGTTTTCGACCCGGTCGCTCCGTGAACTCGAATCTGCTGATTCACGTAGACTTTATGTCTAGTAGCATTGAATCCGGTAGGCAGGTCGACACTCTATATTTTGATTTCCGGAAGGCGTTCGACAAAGTGGACAACGATGTGCTTTTGGCAAAGCTAGGGGCTACGGGCTTCTCATCCGGCCTTCTTAAATTCTTCGCCGACTACCTCAGAGATCGCAAACAGTTCGTCCGGCATGGCTGCTTTGAGTCTAAGTCTTATTACACTCGCTCGGGCGTGAGTCAGGGATCCGTATTAGGGCCGCCTCTGTTCCTGATCATGATCAATGACCTAATTTGTAAGATTCGATTCGCAAAATGTCTACTACATGCCGACGATCTAAAACTAGCTGCGCAAATCAGAACAGAGGCGGATTGCAAACTCCTACAAAAGGATATCAATACCGTCTATGAGTGGAGCATTGCGAACAAGTTGTTGTTTAATATAAGTAAATGCAGCGTTATGACCTATGGTCGAGGGTTGAGACCAATAAGATACGAGTATAATTTAGGGGGTACAGTGATCACTCGTGTCACCAGCATCAAGGACTTAGGAGTGACTTTCGACCGCAGTCTGACATTTAGAGACCACATGTCTGCCCTTGCAAAGGAATCCTTCAGGCGTCTGGGCTTTCTGTTGAGGAACGCTCGTGACTTTCGCAATCCCAGTATTATTAAATTACTTTACACCTCTTTGGTTCGGAGTAAACTTGAGTCCAGCGCCTGTGTCTGGTATCCACATACTGCGTCTCAAACACTGATGCTTGAGAAAGTTCAGAAAACCTTCCTGAGATTTTTGTACCAAAGGCTGTACCATTTCTACCCATTCATGTACCCAACGAATTATCTTCTAGGGGTATTAGGCTTCAATTCGTTGGAGGTAAGAAGGGGCTTTGATCAGCTCACTATTGCCTGCAAAACCCTGAGCTCCACGGACTTTTCTGCCGCCTATTTGTGCCCGACAAATACCTTGGGCACCGTCAAAACCGCCGTCATAAACTGTTCGCACTACCGCTATCTAGATCTGTTGCTAGAGCTGAATCCCCAGTGTGTCGAACCCTAAGGATGCTAAACGCCCTCCTGACTGCCGATCCTGAATGTGATTTGTTTGCTGATGAATGGAAGAAAATAATGCGTGCTTGTCTGGTGTTCTGTGAGAGACAATATGCGAGGGTGTCCACTGTTACGTGTTAGTTTATATTATTTTGTGATGTATGCAAGTTACTTTTAATCAAATAATTATTAATAATTTTGTCCACGAATTGTATATCTCTGAATTTAATTTTTGTATTGTACTATTTGAATGCTTATTGTATTTTTATTTTATATTTGAATAATTTTGAATTCTATGTTAATTAATGTAATTTGACCTGTGCCGTTTTAATTAACTATAAATAAATTAAATTAAATTAAAAATTAACTGCCTCGTTGGTCTAGTGATCGTACAGTGCGACTGCCGCCCAGGTCGAGCAAAGTTTTATTGGGTTTTTCTATGAAATTCTCAGTAGCAGCTCAGATTTTGGTTTCAATAGGCTGACAGGTGGAATATGTGTGTACATTAGTACAGCTCTGCCTAACCATTCAGGTACGGCCAGTTCCAAAAGTGCATAGGCATTCCCGCAAAGCGATTGCTTGACGTTAAGTTTGACTTACGACCGTCTATTTTTAAGCATCATCTTAGTTGTCTAACAAGTGATTCTAGTTCATAATTTCAACGTAATATGAGTGAAAATGACCTAGCAGTAAACTGTTTACACACACATATTCATATTTATTATTATTTACACATATTAGAATCAGTGAGCTGTGAGTTCGAATCTCACGCGGTAATTATAAACTTTTTGTGAGATTTTACTCGATTAGTAGTAATGAGACAGAAATATAATATTCTTTATCTCGCACGCTTTATGCACACATTTCGTCAAGTTAGTACGGTAGATCATAAAAAACAACGTAAAGATTTAGATTTGTGTGGGGTAGTCATGAATATCAGTTATACAAATATTTAACGTGATCGATGTGAACGCTGGCGTTTGGTCGCAGTTGTTAGTGTTAATGTGTAGCTTTGTTTAGTGACGTGTGGTTTAATAAATAGCAGTATCATATTTATTCTCAAAATGCAGGCAAATATAAATAGACAATAGGGCGAGAACAAATATAAATAGACCAACTATTATTGCATTGCATAAAAGTGTTCTTAAAAGAACACACATATCTGATGAAACCGGACTGAATGTGAGTATTGTAATATTAAATAATTGTAACTTAAGCTAAACTTTTATTTGGAATGTTACCTAAGATTGTCAATCATATTAAAATTATCATGTCTGTAACTAGTGTGTAATATAATAATATATTATATATTTATTGCATTTGTAGATCAGTTTTATATATATATATATATTCTAATATATATTTATTCTATTTTGTTTTAGAGGAATATTGTTAGTTTGTGGATACGGTGAAGTCGAAGGCCGTCGCTTATTACCAACGAGACACTGCGAAATTATTAGACACTTATTGCAAACCGTGCCCTCCACGCTAAGGGTTTACATCACAGAAGACCAGCTATTAAGAGGAAAGATAGAAACAAGAGCGATTACGAAACAGTTAAAAACCCATTGTATGGAGGTGTGGGAAAATATAAGGAACCGAAATATGTGCTAACATTTTAGGGTCCATGCGAAATCGTTTACTTGAAAATAATGGGGGTTATACAGAAGGTGGTTAGGTGGTTAGGTGTTAATAAAAAAATTGTAATATTAACATAATTATCTGTAAAATATTAACAATCCTAAATTGAGGTTTAGTTTCAATCCTCTTTTCGCTAAGAAAATGAACACTTAAGCTATAACCTCAATACATTTATTATGACGTTACATAAGAAATAATTTTCATTAAGTGTAAATCATATATTAAACCTATAAGAAGTGTGTATTAACAATTATATCTGTGTTATTAGAATACCCTTTTTTGTTAAGGTATTATTTTCACTATGTGGGTATACAACAAAACTTCTATGAACGGTTACAAATGAACTATTTTTATCTAAGTAGGAATATGACGTCACAATTATCATAGAAGATTACTTTTTTTTTAAATAAATAAAACAAATAAAATTGTTTGTTTTCATTCAACAGACTTTCTTATTTCCCCCCCCCCCCCCCCCCAACACCAAAAAGATAAATATGAATGATTGAATGAATGATTGAATGATTGAATGATTGAATGAATGATTGAATGATTGTTTATTTCTGTAAATAGATCTTTTTAAAGACACTTTTACAAGTCCAAACATTTTGGTTACAATATGTGAGCCTGACTATGTAGGTTAAAGTCTGAGATGGCCTTTTGAAGAAAGCACCAGTGCAGCTTTGAGTTGACCTGTCCATACTGACAGCACGCATACGTCAGCCATCGTTTAGCTCAAACCATTATTGTGGGAGCTTAACGACCCGACGCACGTCTATGCAAGATCAGCGGGACATTTGCGTAGGCCATTTCAAAAACCCAAAGCCGCCAGACATTAGTTTGTAAGCATATGTTTATCTACCTACAAAGTGCTCACATTCACATAGATATGTATATTATAAATAATCCCAAAATAAAAATCATATTTAATACTAATATTTAACTTCTTAATAATAATGAGAATAATGTATTCATGCTTATTATTAAAAAAATAGTATTAAGTTATTTATAATTAATACATTATAGATAAACATATAAAACAAGTTTCTGCCTAATACTAATATTTTATGATTTCAAAGAAACAAAAACATCCTCACGTTGTAAATAAGATTTGAACTCAGATAGGTTTGAATTTGAATCCATTGCCTAGCGCAAGCAGCTACGAGCACATATTAAGTTTCTGCGAATTTTAGCAATGGAATGGTTAGAACACCGTGACGTGGATTATAAATGCAACAGATATATAGTGATATTTCGCGTAGTGTAACGACAGTTCATTTGTGTTTGTTATCTATGTTGAGACATAGACTCATACACGCCCACGCACACACACACTGGTTTGCTAGTTCGTACAGTTCATAGCAATGTAATCCTTAGCGTGCTTATGCACTATTGAATATGTCTGTACCACAGGCGTGATAGAAGGTAAAACTAACATGTGTAAATGAACAGTAGGTATATTGATTGCTACCGCTTTACTAATTTATATGCAATTTCCAATTTTGACGTCCCATTACATCCATAATGTTAAGCACGAGAATGTTAATGACATGCAATCACTATGTAGGTAGGTTTAGTTTATAATCACATTTATTTATTATATAATAAGCTTTACCTTGCTCCGGCAAGGTGGACCGACGACCTGGTAAAGGTCGCTGGAATCCGCTGGATATTGGTGGCCCAAGTCCGGTCGTTGTGGAAATCTTTGGGGGAGGCTTATCTCCAGCAGTGGACGTCCTGTAGCTGACATGATGATGATGCTTTATTTACTTATATTATTCTCTGTATAAAGGAACGGTATATGATAGACCGTTCCATCTTTGAAATTACTTTTGATATTAATGTATTGAATTTTACTTTCATGACATCTGATAGGTTTTCGGTTTTTGTATTTATTCGGTACAAGTTTTTGCCCGCCGCTTTTGGTAAGTGTCCTGGGTTGAAATCCGGGTATGGGCAAATGTTTGTGTGATGAGCATGGGTATTTGACCTGAGTCATGGATATTTGCAGACGGCCCGTAATCTTGTTTGCCACCCTTGTGGGATACAAAAAAAGTATCAATTTTTGTGTATAAAACCATGGTGTGGATTTCTCATCATTATTATTTCACACATTATGACACAGCGCCATAAGCAACGAAGCTTGTGTTACGGATAGGTACTAGTCGGTTGATATACTTCATAATATACTTTACAACTTTTTTTTGTAAATACATACATATTATACATAGATACATCCATGACTCAGATACAAATGTTTATACTCATCACACAAACATTTGTCCCTACCGGGATTCGAACCCGGTACCCATAGCACAGCAGACAGCGACGACCCGTTTAGCTCAACGGTGGTTAACCGCTGAGCTAAACGGGTCATCGAATTAGTAAATGCTAATGATGAGTGATGATCACTGAAGATGTTTTTTCACAAATATTTACTGGTTCTTTTCCTATACCTTACTTTCTTCTAAAGTCCCACATACAAACACGTACACTTAACGTCAAGCAAATCAGTGAGATCGGTCGGTTTGGGATTGTGACGTCACGTTTCCGGCTCGTTGATCAAGTGAGGATTATGTCCGCACCCCAACCTCGGGGTCTTAGTGTAGGCAGATTTAAGT
Organism: Craniophora ligustri; assembly: GCA_905163465.1. Taxonomy (NCBI): domain Eukaryota; kingdom Metazoa; phylum Arthropoda; class Insecta; order Lepidoptera; family Noctuidae; genus Craniophora; species Craniophora ligustri. The sequence continues at coordinate 3,877,128 of LR990960.1, forward strand.
TTTAACATAACCGTCGCGCTTAATTCTGCGGGGTCGGGCAGAGATGTATGTTAAACCTACGGTTAACTGATGAGTAATGACGGTATTACTTACTAAGCCTATTTGTATCATAGCTGGTCACTGTGAAGGTTACAGTAAAAATTATTTTTGTTTATGTTGTAGTTTAGTTTTTGGTCTTAACTTCGCGTTTGTGCACCTGGCTTTAGATGTATACTGGAAATCAAGTCTAATAAATTATATATATAATAAACATAAATAATAATTTGAGGATCAATAGTTTTTATTGGTACTTGTAGCTAACAAACCTTGTATCAATCAAGTGTCAAAAAAGACTATTGATTCTCACGTTGAAGCTTAATACAAAAAATTTCCTATAGTCCAGAGACTATAGGAAAATTATCAGACTATAGGCCTGCCTATAGTCTGAAAAATCTGGAATCAGAGCCTTGGTCTCTGGGGCCAATTTTAAACCTTTTAATTGCTTTAAAAGTTAAACAACATTAGAGTTTTAAAGTCAAACTATCTTATATAGTAGTAAAACTAAATTCCCTCTGTCGACATGCATGTGTCTGTCACTGTACACTTCAACCAAATTATACCTACATCGTCCACCAACATCTTAAAACAAAACATCCTTCAGAAGTTACAATACATACGGCACTTGCCTACTTAACATCCAAATCGTTGTCCGTCCCATTTAGCGCACGTGCTGCCCCGTCTTCGAACACGTGCAAATAACGGCAACAGTTCAGAGAGTCGGCCTTGTACATAATCATTAAATTAATGGACGGACCGGGGAGGCTTCGATAGTTTCGGTGGTCACTCCTGATCGTGACTGGCTTAAGAGTCTGGTCGGAGCTGGATCTCGAACAAACGTAATTAAATAATAGAAAATGTATCAGACACATTTTCTGTTAGGTATTTTTTTTTTCAAGATACTCGAAAAATACAGGCAACATTATATATATGTTTATTTTTTACCCTCTTCTTTTAAAACAATTTTATTATCGATTCCGAATATAAACTTTCACCCCCATTTCACCCTCTTATGGGATGATATCCGGGACAAAAACTATCCTATGTGTCTCCTTGTCTCAAAATATCTCCATACAAAATGTCATCTAAATCGCTTCAGGGACAGACGGACAAACTTTCGCATTTATAATATTCGTATGGTTGGATGTTTACCTATACAAATACATTTATGTTTCAATGTTTACGTTTAATATAAGAACGTCCTATTATGTCACACATAAAATGATTAAACTTAGGATTATTTGGAATGAGGCTATACTCCACCACTATAAATAGTCTAATGCAAGTAAACAGACTTCACACACCATCGAGAAAATCTCTAGACATTTTCTCAACAAGGGTGTTACGATTTTTCCCTTCGCCATTGAGCACGTGATAAATACGCACGTAACTTAAAAAAAGTCAGTAGTGCGTGAGTTGGGATTGACTTCCTATCATCACCTCCATTTTGCAATGGGTTCCAGCACACATAGGTTTACAAGGCAACGAGGAGGCTGATCAGTTGTCAAAACTTGCGACAGAGACAGGTGACGAAATTATGTACCACCCTGATTATTGGGAATATCTCTCGATACCTAAAGTAACATGCTATGAAAAATGGAAAAATCACTTTGATGAGATATCTAAGGAGAAAGGAATATGGTATAAAATCATCCAGAACGAGCCTTCTCGAGTGCCATGGTTTGATAATAGTAGTTTAAGTAGAAGTTACATTAAGTTAGCACTAAGACTTCGGTCTGGGCACTACCCATCAGCAAAATTTGCGTTTCTCATGAAAAAGACAACATCACCCAACTGCGAAGTATGTGATAAAGTTGAGGACGTGCAGCATTTGCTGATGGATTGTGTAAAGAATAAAAGAGGAAGGGAATCACTGATTAAGGAATTCAAATTAAACATTTTGGATGTTGGTCTTATTCTAAATATTTTGTCAAAACCTACTTCAGATATTGCTAAAAGAATATGTAGTTTGGTTCGAGTGTGTAATCAGTAATTCCTTTTCCGTAGTATTCACATATTCCTATAAATTGTGATCCTTGTGTTAGTTATTTGGTATAAGGTACAATGGGGTTGACGTATCCATGTGGATAAAAACCCCTTTAACTTCAATAAAGTTTAAAAAAAAAAAAAAAAAAAAAACATCACCTCCATTATCCTGCAAACGTATTACGCATTACGTACCTGTCTGAATTTTTGTTAATATTTAGGTGTAAGAAAAATTATGTAAATTTATTGGTAATCCTTAAATAAATAAATAAATAAACGGCTAGTGTATATTTTTTCAGCACCTTACGGCCCTAGAGTACATAGTTCAGAAAGTTTTAGGACTTAGGTTGCGTTGTTGTAAGTAAAAACAAATTGTTATGGTCATTCGCACTTCAAACAAGAAACTTACAATACATTCTCATGAGCATATCACGGAAATTTTTTAAATAAATTCTAGTTTTACTAAATATGATGTAGAAGTACCTATTTTTTCGGTGTTCATCCTACTAATATTATAAACGCGAAAGTTTGTAAGTATGGATGGATGTTTGTTACTCTTTCACGCAAAAACCGCTAAATAGATTTGAATGAAATTTAGCACACATATAGTTCATTACTTGGATTAACACATAGCTTACTTTTTATGTATATACCATGCGGGCAAAGTCGCGAGAGGCAACTAGTAGTTCATATTTCCTTTGATAGAGCTGGTTTTTAAATGATAAACTGTAGCTAGAAGTAATATATAAAAAAAAACATCATCATTTTCTTCTTAAAGGCTCAAAGATCTACCTCATAGAATAATTGCGTCGTCGATTTTTTATCGGACCTCTGTTTTTTAGTTCTGGACTATGAAATTGTACGATTTTAAAGTCTACATCTAATATTTTAATATAACATACCATCACGCCTGTCGTCCCCGGAAGGTTAGTCAGAGGTGTACTAATGTACACCCACGTTTCACCGGTATGATTTAGGTCCCATACACAGGGAGCGAGCCTATTGCCGTTAACCGGGCACAAATCCAATTTCTGAGCTGCTACTGAGAATTTCACAGAAAAACCTAATAACACTTTTCTCGACCTGGGAATCGAACCCAGGACCTCTTGCTCGGCAGTCGCACTGTTCGACCATTAGACCAACGAGGCAGTTATTTTTATTGGACAAATATAACAGTTTTTTTTTATTTAGTACAAGAAAACACAACGAAACGTAATTGCTGTGAACAAAACCACAATGAAAATAAATATTTTATTTATTTATGTCTTCTTATCATATCAATGGCTAAACAAAGTTTGTGTAATAAATATATGTAAATGTCAAAGAAAAAATATTTAGAATGGGACTGGACAGCATAATACTGATATTTTGCACAATTTTCTACACGCTGAACACAGGATGTTTGATATATGCATAGTGTTTTATCCTATTTCTACGCCAATTTGCCTTACATTCACCAATTCACAATTCAACGCATTCACGATATGTGCTGTCCGTGACTGTACTTTGTTACTTCGCGTTTTGAACTCAATATTTCTGCGCTATTTGTATTCCGTACAATTTTGTATAGTATAATAAAGCGATAAGGTTGAAATTTCATTGCGTGGTTTGATACTCGGATACGCACGAAGGAAAGAAAATAATATGGAAATTAGTTTTTATTGTTTTTTATAAATGCTATTTTCCTGATTTGAATTAATGAACAGCATTGTATGTTTTGGTATATTAATTCAAAAGTCATTGGTTTTAACGTATATTTATAAATACGATATTGTAGCAGTCAGTCAACTTATTACAACCATTACTGAAGTGTGTAATTATCTCTTTAATGAACCTATTAGTACATATACATATACTTGGAGAAGCGTCTAGTTTATATAAAATATGGGTGTATTATGAAATTGTATTATGAAATTATGAAGTTACATTATGAAATTTTGTGCAACATTATAAGTATTATAACACCCGTGTGATACTATTATCACACTTCGCCTCGTGTGATAACCCCACACATTCGTGTTTTAATATTATACAACAGTTGCATAAATAACTATTCCCTGCTTTACCTAAATAAGGGACTATCACTCGTGTATGTGATGGTAAATTATAATAAAATTTAGGTAATACGTTTTAAATAAGACTCAATTTTGAATCACTTAAAACGGCTGTCAAATATAAAATTGCGGAGTCGCTCTTAAGCCCTTGATCTCCGTTATATTTTCGGTCAAACGGCATTTTGACATCGACCCGCGTCACCCACGTCAAGCTTCTAGTCTTCATTGTACTTCGAAATATAATTGAAAACTCGAGGAGTTTTTATATATTACACGCTGATATGGAGTCCCAGTGTTTGTGATCTTCTTTTTGATATAATTAGGAGTTTAATTAAATAAATAAATGAATAAATATTTCCGGACATTATGACACAGCGCCATCTAGTTCCGAGCTAAGCAATGAGGCTTGTGTTACGGATACTAGTTGGTTGATATACTACATATATACTTTTTTTTTTAAATACATACATATTATCCATGACTCGGATACAAATGTTTATGCTCATCATACAAACATTTTTCTAGAACAATAATACATTTATTTCCAGTAAACATTAATTAAACAAAGAAGACATTTTTGGTTCTCTGCTTTGTGCTCAAAGTTTAATTCGCAGACACCAATAAGAATGATATAATAAATTAATCAATATTCTTTAATAAAAAATCTGTGAGCAAAGTTTAAACAAGAACGTATGTAAATACTGTTAAATAAATAATACAGTTAGTTATAGTTAGAGATCGTTCCTTGTCCAGAAAAATGTTTCCATTTAGATCTACAACTTTTTGCGGCTATTTAAGTGAAAGTTCAAATCCGGCTCGAAGGACCAATGTTGCCGCTGTGATGCGCGTTGTTGTATAATTGTGTAAGTCAAGCAGGAACGTAATACTTTAATAAACGTTTGTCATCTCTGTGTGTGAGTTTAGCCTTAATCATTATAAAAAAAAAATACTTTCCTCGAATTACTACAATATATGAAAACACAGTAAAGTGATATACATAATGAAAGTAGAGCGTCTCTTTCGAGAAGCAAACGCCCTTCACCTGCTTTTGTGAAATGAATTGTTCACGAGAAATTAATGAACGTCCATTTTAATTTTATTTCGTTTCCGGGCGACCGTGCTTTGAGTTAAAAGCAGCTGTATTTTTGTATACTTGCCTCCATATTTAATTTTTCAGTTTTTTGTTTAAAAAAAGAGCACTCTTTTGTGATTGAGCTCGATTGTACTGAATAATTAATAACTGTTATTTACTCTGATGAATGATGAGCAAGTAATCGTATAATACGACGACTTAACTATAAAACTATGAAATGAATCTGTAAGCACATACACGTGGTTAACTTTTATGTATATAATTTATTGCATGTTACTACGGTTGTTGGTTTTTAAAATATGGCGCTCTGCGTGACCTCATGATGTGCACATTCGAAATTAAAAAGCGAGCACTGCAACAAGCTGAGCAGCTGAAACTCTCATTGTCTATCTATATATCTTTTCTGATTAAAACGTTTCTGATCAGAAAAGATATATAAATAAATTATTTACAATCTACAAAGCCCCATCTTTCCAAAATGATATAACGTTTACCCTACGTAAGAATACATACATAGAATAACATCAATGTCTACCCTATATAAGCATGGAATTTATACCACAATAAAATGAACTGCTAGCCAAAAATATTTCGTTAAACACTAACGCTGCTAATTTATAATCTGAATTACTCCTTTAACTGACCTTTCCAAAATGTAAATCCCATTTTCCAATACAAAAATAAGTCTAAATGAACCCGAAATATGCCCTGGGGAAATCATGTAGGGACTTAATTAAATGCATAGCAACATGTTTATTCGACTCAGACCCGAGCTGCTAAAGGTGATCTGGGCACTAGCATTGCTTATTTGTTTAGGTAAACGTAGATCTGCGTAGGGTGGGGTTTGATTCCAATATGTTTAGGATTTAATTTAATATTTGGGAGTTTAAAAATGTTTTTTGATTTATTAGTAAAAAGCTGTGCCTCGCGCCAAGCTACACACCATTGACTTTCCGAAGTTATGTGCGTATCTATCAAACGGTGAAGGAACACATCGTGAGGAAAGCTGAATTTCTAGGAGACTTTGGACGATGGGAGGTGAACTCTAGTCAATCTGCACTGTGAGGTATAAATGCCACACTACCTGGTCTCTTCCCCAGGTGCCTTTTGAAGGTTTCCACACCGATAACGAAAAAAAAGGTAAGCGTGGTGGACTATAGCCTAATCGGTTTCAAATGAGTGGACAACCGTGTTCAGCAGTGGGATAAATCGGTTTAGGGTGACGATAATATTATATTCTAGACTATACAATACTTTATTGATTATTTAATCCTCCCTAGATCCTAGTTGTATAGCAGTTGTTTGAGGTCTGACAATATTGTATGTACCAGGGCAGCATAGCTGGCTATGATATTCTCACAGAAACACACGATACACCCGTGCAGTACATCCAAGGCCTAGCTGGCAATGGAACAGTAAAGTATAATTTAACGAACGCATATAAAAAGGATAGTACATTCATATTGATTCTATTGAAAACAGTAAAGAGCGCATAGCAACAAAAATTTCATCGAACTTGATCCGACTTCATTATTTATCGTAAAATTAATAACGTAATCTTAAAATTCAATAAAAAACTTGACTTGGTCGGATGCCCTTGGCCGAAAAAACTTTGCTTGTTAAGGGTCTTCATTAGCAACCCTTCGAGGGTTTTGGATAGGCCCTTCGGTTATCGACATAATTACAAGTATCTTATACCTACTTTAGTACTTAGATACATTCAATTTCTAAGCTTGAGTTAGAGAGTGTACTAAATTCATTAATTTCATAGGTATTATTAATTGTTGCGAGTTGTGTTGAGTACTTCTTAATGTATAAAAATACCTTATTGTGCTTAAATCCCCTTTTTTCAATCAAAATATTAAGCTTTAAAGATCTAACAGTATAGTATAATTGATTTATTTGATGAGCAAATTTAATGTGCAATTCAGTATTTTTGGATGTAATTTCGAATATTTTGATTGAAGAAAGGGGATTTTCAGTTAAAGTATTAAATACTACCCTTTATATAGTGTAATCGCTCTACTTAGTATCTTTGTGAATATAATTCAACGTCGGCTTACAGTTAAAGTATTAATTTTAACACAAAATAAGCACTCCGAAGTAGCACTACAGAGAAACTTGTTTAAAGACTCTAGTATTTACTGAGAATTTAAACAAGTTAACGAAGGAATATGGTAGTAGTAAGTAATTAATAAGTTTACTTCCTCCAAGATATCGTCGGCGATAACTTAATGAATAGGCCTATTTATCCTCGAATGGGTAAGCAGAAGGGGATAATTATTATAAATATACATGTGTAATAGACGACCCGTGCAGCAGCAGCGGTAGTTGACGCTGCTTGCTGTGCTATGGGTCCCGGATTCGAAACCCGGTGGAGATAAATAGTTGTGTAATTTGCATTAACATTTGTATCTGATCATGGGTTTATATTACGTATGTATTTACAAAAAAAGTATATTAGTATATTACCATTTTGATATCCTTAACACAAGCCTTGTTGCTTAGCTCGGAACTAGATGGCGCTGTGTAATATTGTCCGGATATATTATGTTATTACTATAAAAATATAATGAATATAATTTCATAAGCAAGAAAATAAAATCATATACATCATAAAGGCAACCTTAAAATAATCACACACGATAATAAAAATAATATGCACATTTCTAGGATGTGATAAAATGACTTTGCGAATAAGCAAAATTATTATTAACAAAACATATAGCAATGATACATATTAATATACATAATAAAATTGTATAAATTGTGTACAACATGGATGGCTATATATGTATATGTATATACATACAAGTGTATTCACAGATTTTACAGCGAATTGAAGGAACGGTAAATTTTATGGTTTTGGCGGATTTTATTGTGCTACTCGCTCTTGGATGTTTTGTGACTGGATAAGGCTGTAGGTAAATGATATTTCGTATCGTTAATTACAAATAAACTATCACTATTTCTAAGGAATTAAGGTTTACTTTTCTTCATCTATTCTTCGTGATCAAGACGGTTCCTACAGTTATGCGAATATAAGATATTAAAATAGAACCTTTAGTAAAATTGCCTGTAAAATATGAGGCTAATGTTGGCTTTGATGTTACTTAGTGAAATGAAAAACGCCTACGTGGACAGACATTTTGGCCAGGCAGTCTGAGCTTGTCATGCTCTCTCAAATGTCCTGCTGATGGTGGGTTTACATCAATCGCACGCAGTTACTCAACTCATTACGTTATGAGTTATTATAATTATAAAACTTCTTATCCAGTACTGTTATTATTCACGTCAAGTAATACTAGAAGATAAATCTCGAGAATTGAACGCGTCTATCCAGCACTGGTGTTTAGCTGGTTACGTAGTTAGAACTTATCCTCGTTTATTACTCAAAAATCCTTCCATTTGCGAATTTGGTTGCATTTAATCCACTATACTGTAGAGATGGGATTGGATTTAAGTTATTACTGACTAAATGACTTTGTTGGTAACAATATGTTTCGCAATAGTTGTGTTTTGAAACAGTATAATCTATGGATTTCTTTGCCTCGTTGGTAGTCGTAAGTGATCGGTAGCGCAACTGCTGAGCAAGAGGTTTGGGTTTGGGATCGGGTCGAGTGAAGAGTTATTGGATTTTTCTACAAAACTCTCAGTAGCAGCTCGGAGCTTGAATTCTTGCCCGGTTGATGGCAATAGGCTCACCCCTTATTACATGGGACCCAAAACAAACCAGCAAAATGTGGCCGTACATCTCTACTTAATCCTTCGGGGATGACAGCCGTTATAGTATCCGTGTTAGAATAGAAGGTGTGAAAGCCATTCGTTTAGTCGCTAACTTCGCTAATAATGTGGTCAACACGATGTTACGTGTAGGTTCTGTGTTCGATAACAGTAAGATGAACCTAAAAGATCTTCGAGCACCGTATTTTGAGTAACATGTAATAAAAAACAGCTACTGCACAAAATCATAAACAAAAAAACACCACCAACTACGCTGTTGTACAAATAGATTGAAACAACACGTTGGGTTGTAGATGATTTATTTTGGCAATAAGTGTCGTGTTAAGCTCCGCCATTATCGGCACCGCCCGGCGGTGGACGAACCTCGCTTCAGTACAAGTTATGAGAGATCACGGAGTTGGAAAATTACACCAAGAACCACCACCCCTTATTCCCTGGTAGGATAAGTACTCCTGTACTCCTCTACAAATAAACAATCACATTACATGGGTGCGAATATTTATTTGAATCTTGTTTTAAAAAAGTTGTACTTGATAATATAATTCAAGACCTTATATCACCGCTCTTAAGATTACTGAACAAATACGACCTAGATACAAAATAATTACTATAATAACAGCAAAAAGTATAATCAATATTAAACTCACATAAAAGTAGCATCTACGAAAATAAAGTGACAAAAACCACGCACATGAGAAGAGGCTTATTATATAATTAACTATTGTGGAGTTCTAAATCTAATATTAATAATACATATAATCCGACAAGTTTAAAGTTTATTTGTTATGAGAATTATGCAGTTTGATGTGAAAGATATTTTAATAACACAACATGAATTGCATCAATCATTTTATCAATCAACTCGGCATATCGCAGTCCACTGCTGGACATAGGCCTCTCCCAAACTGCGCCACACCACAACCTCTCCTTCTTCCTCTGCTTTCCTCACCCAGTCTCGCCCTACCTTTAGACCACTTAATTACAGAAGAAATACTTATGCAATAATAATTAAGTATGTCTTATTATCTTATCCTATGTCGCTCGAAGAACGGATGGCCGATGGGGCTTGAAGGTTCTCGAGTGGCGACCACGTACTGGAAGACGCAGCGTGGGCAGGCCCCCGACAAGGTGGACTGACGACCTGGTGAAGGTCGCTGGAATCCACTGGATGCGGGTGGCGCAGGATCGGTAGTCTTTGCGATCCTTGGGGGAGACCTATGTCCAGCAGTGGATGTCTGACGGTTGATATGATGATGATGATGTCTTATTAAGACATACTTATTGCAACGTTTCTCTATCATCTTATAACTTGTACGCCACACAAAATGGAAGTCAAGAGAAACAATGTTTATAGCATTTATTAAATAAGCAGCCATGATTGACGTCTGTTTAATAAAAGCCAAAAAGATGTCGTGGTTTTCCAACTTGTTTTTGTTTACGCCAGCCCCTTGGGAGGAGCAGTTTGATGTTGTTATTTATTCAATCCTAAACAAATAGCGATACTTTTTTAACGTTAACTGTTAGTGGATAATGAGGAACCGGAATGGGAGATAGTACCTACCTATCTTGTTTGTGGGAATAAAAGTTAATATACGTATGAAATAATAACAGCTTCCTTTTTTTGAAGTCGATTTATAGACAGACAAAAATATGAAATACATGGTAGTAGTAATAAGAGTACAATTGGCTGTACAATTTATCTATAAATACTATATCTATAATATATAAATACTAAGTCAGCTTGTGTAAGCCTCAAATACTCAAAAAGATTTTCACCGATTGAGCTCAAATTGACGCGACATACAACCCGCTTTAAATACTGTTTTTATCTTTAACCATAACGTGCCATTACATAGCAAGGTGTGGCAGGGTACAGGTAGTTACATAATTATAATTCTAAATTATAAATATTTGTGCAATTTAAATTAAGCATCTATAAATTATAGGACAGCACAATACAACGTATACAAAATAACTTATTTAAAAAAATAAGAATCTAAAAAAAACCCCACTCATTTTGTGGCGGCCATCTTGGACCAATTTTCATCAAACATAGCTAAGAACACTTCCGACGAAGTCACCTTTAAAACAAAAAAGAATCAAAATTAAAATCAGTTCATCCATGGAGCAGTTGCTACGATGCCACAGACACACACACACACAGAGAGACTCGTCAAATTTATAACACCCCTTCGTTTCTGCGTCAGGGGTTAAAAATCGAGAATATTATTTTAGGCGATTATTTTCCGCCAACTCTTCTTCCCATCGCACATTAGAAATTCTCGCTTTTGGATGCTATCTGAAATATCATATTAACGTTCGAAAAGTATGACCTAGTAATCTGAAGTTTGATTTTCATTTATACCTACTACTTAGGTTTCTATATTTACGAGTAAAATTTCAATATTGGTTTCAGGATCTCAAAACAATGTTGTTGAGAACTTCTCTGTGACGAGTATTTACAATGGAAAGCTGGTGAGTTAATAAATATCTCCTCAAAAAACTCAACGCGATAATTAAATCCGCACTTGAGTTTATTGAATTTGTGAGTTGGATGTTGAAGAATTTGCTTTATAAACATTTTGGTAGGCGTGGATATCTTGAAATTCGAATACCAAATGTTGTATGTTATTGTCCCACTGCTGACACAGCTGTATCTTGCACAAATGTATCTCACCAGAGTTAGAAGCCGTTGCCGTGACTGAAATCGGTCTGGAGTTCATCATCATCATCATTGACACAGCTCACATGGCTTCGAGGAAATCTCTCAGGCTTCAGGTTTCCTCGCGATGTTTTTCTTCACTGTTTGAGCAAGTGATAAATACGCATGTAATTTCTAAGAGACAGTGATTTATTGATCCTAGATGTTGATCCTTAGGATTGAGCTCAAGACTTATGATTTCTCATTCAAAGTCACGCCATTAGGCTAACACAGGTTGGTTTCAATTTTAATAATTTTTGTATACTCACCCTGCCTACTTTAAAATATTAGGAATTAATTTCTAAAATTTCTTGTTTTTCAAATATTTATGCCACGTTAGTTCACGTTACACGTGCTTCCTATATGCCTCTCGCAAAGTTGTAAAAATAAAGAAAAAAATCAAATTCACAGAACAACATGAAAGATGACTTGCATTTTTTTAAATTTTTTCATTCAGGTTCGTCAAATTATACCTTTTCTATTTAATAACTGTATTGTTTTGTATATTAAAATAAAATTGTTTGTTATAAAAAGCACAGTACCATTGGATTGACCAGGACAATTACGGGGGATGGATGTACTGTGTTTTTTAGTATGTTTGTACTTAGTTTAGTTTAGTGTTTTGTACTTAGTTTTAGGTACGGTGTAATCACAGTACCTAAAACTGTCATAAACGGTCGTACAGTGTGACTGCTGACCAAGAGGTCTTGGGTTCAATTCGCAGGTCGAGCAAATTGTTATTGGGTTTTGCTATGGAATTCTCAGTAGCAGCTCGGAGTTTGGATTTGTGCCCAGTTAATGGCAATAGGGTCGCCCCCTATTACATGGGATCTAAAACATACCGGTGAAACTGCCTTACCCTTCGGGAATGACAGGCGTGATGGTATGTATGTATTTATTTTATTTTAATAAAATAATATAATCAATACAATACAAAACAATAATTAAATAGAAAAGGTATAATTTGACGAACCTATAATAATAGTTTAATTAAAGTTCTTTGATTAACCTATTATTATAATGACTATCACTTTAATTATAGTTAAATTTAGACCTATAAAAGAACTTTTCTATAGAATCGATACGAGGTCGACACTAATAATTACTCTAGCAACTTCTGTAATAATAATAATTAATTAATTGCAAAGTATATTGATGCAATATTATCTTTGTTGTTAAAAAATAGCTATGTAATTGACACCACATGACAAGATAAAAATTATATTTTAATTTCTAGATTTGTCTAAAACTGATGTTTTGACCACTACTGTGATCAATATCACTACCGCTATTGTGACCAATGTCGTTACCGCTACCGTGATAAATATTACTGCCACTACCGATACCGTCTTCAATATCGCTACCGTTATCGTGATCTATAACGCTACCGTGTTTAATAACGCTACTGCTATCGTGATCATTATCACTAGCGCTATTTCTACCGCTATCACTGATGTATAGTTTATATATATTTACAAGCTGACCCAGCAAACGTTGTTTTGCCACATTATAGGGGTTGGTGGACTACCCCTAACTTTTAGGGGGATGAAAAATAGATGTTGGCCGATTCTCATAGATACCGGATAAGCACAAAAAATTTCATCAAAATCGGTCAAGCCGTTTCGGAGGAGTATGGCAACGAAAACTGTGACACGAGAATTTTATATATTAGATGGGTTTTAATTCATGACAGTTGTTTGGTAAAGTGATTGATGTAATTATTGTACACCTATTCACAAGAGTATACGTCTGTAATTGGGCATTTGATTTGATGCAAATAACAATTTGATTGTATAATAATATTATAACCATTGAAATTGCCCACAAGAGATTTGCTAGGTTTAATAGGCGTCATGCAATAATTCTTTCATCGCATAATCTAATAGACAAATGTAGATACAAATTCTTTAATCTAAAAGTGGTCTAATTGCACAAAATAAAGGTTTACATAAACAAAAAAATATGCATTTTTCGTAATTAAAATAGATGACTTTCCATTTGTTTTGCCTGAGTGAAAAAAGTTAAAAACTTAAAGTATGTATGGAACATATCTTAACCATCTATTTAAACTTCACTCTGTATCTAACAGATAGTCACCATTTGGTTTTTATACAAAGGTTTTCTATTCAAAAATTAAATGTTCTTTTGTGTATTTATATATTTATTCAAACCATTCCAGCAATGTGAAATAGTACTTTAATTTCCAAGTGTATCGTTGAAAATTCTCGAGATAAACAGCACATTCAAGTTTCAATTAGGCGAGCTATCAGGCGATCGTATGTAGCCGGAGACAACCGGAGATTGCTGCTCTAATTATGCAAGATGCTTCGAAGTAGGAACAGTGTAATTTGTCTCTACGATAACGTTGTAGTGACGTGCTAATCAGCTACCAACGTATCTACAAGTTAATTGCAATTGCGTTCGTTGATATTTTTGCTTTGATTAAAGTAGCTTTAAATTTTACAATGTAGTGCCCAACTTTTCTAAGTTTCCTTTGCGTAAACGAACCACACTTCTCACAGGTTTGTTTGCCTTCTTAGTTGTATACAAAAGGGTGAAAAAGATTGATAGGGGTTAATAATAGAATAATACATAAGCATTTACAGTCATCAATACTAACGTATTTATATTAAAAAGTATAACACACTTGGCGTTATTTATGCCAAAAAAGTACTTAAGCTAAAAGATTTGCTTCAACAGACAATGATCCAGATCGAAGAGCAATGAGAAATAGCGTCGTTTTATCAACAATGTGCTAATGTGCGTAAAGCACATAGCGTAGTTCCACTGATTACACTTCGCACTCCATTGACGCGTCAAGCTTCATTTGCCTCCACCCACAATTATAAGAAGAACCCTCAACGCTCTTTACACTTCTCGCTTTGGTCTTAACTACATACTTTGGTGGGGAGCGAGGGAGGTCAATTTAAACTAGTCCCTCATTCGAGCCTTTTCAAATTAATTCGATGTCCTACTTTTTTTGATGCTGACTCATGAATCGAGTTTGGAACGAAATTTAGGTTTGTTTCTAGACATATAATTAGAATTTCCGTTGTTCTTGTCTTCAGCAATCGATGAAATATCCGCATAATGGACTTATAAAGACTTATTAAACCTTTGTAACGTGTGTGCTTATGCGGATACGTACATAAAGCATTGACTAGATATAAAAGCAAAAAGGAGAGGGGAGGATCGATTGATCTGCAAGAATTAAAGTGGATCTCTGTATATGTCTAAGGGACTACGAGTAATAACAGTTTTAAGTTTTACTTTAATGATCCAGTTTAATGGTCTGATGGTAATCACTTCGTTTAAAATTCTGATAGTTATATTATGTACTCCAAGTTAAGTAGTTATAATAGTATACAGAGATAACATATTTTGTGTAATGACTATGTATGTGTATATCACATAGTATGATGAGGGTTAATTAAAATTATAGGATTAAGTATCCAGACTAGAACCGAGATAAAATTAAAATCTCTATTCTATGAGGTGATTTTTATTGAATATTTAGGAAACAACGATGACAAAAGTAGATTAAATTGCATAAATGAACCAAATTATTGTGATTAATAAGTCATTAAACACTAAAATGAAAATTGTAGCATCACAATGATGTAAGATGCACACAAACTCAGAAACCCCAACAAAAAGTTTATATTCATGGAGAACTCATTCCACATTGTGCATCTAGAAAAGCTGGCGTCGATGTAAGCCATAGCATCGTACAATACTAACTGCAGATTCTTATCTGAAAACAATAAATAGATTAGAAGAAAGATGAAGATTTTATACTAAGAGAAAGAGGAAAGAGTTCACATTCCTATGTGTGTTCTACCGCCTGTAAATAGACTGTGTTCTTAGAAATTGTTTAGTATAGTACCCACAGTCACATCTTATAATCATACCTCTCATCATCGGTAGAAAATTCATTTTCACGCCCTATAGTGAATAGTTTCGAGGTTCCAGAGGAACTTCATACACTTAGCATAGGGATTTTCAATGAAGGAGTAAAAAGGTTTTTACAAGATCGGCCACGCACAAATTACACTTTTGGTGTTGCAAACGTTTTTAGGCTTCGGTAATTGCTTACTAACAGACAGGCCGTATATGTGCCGTCTCCGTGTTAAAAATTAAGTAATTATTTTTCGAATTAACATCACGGGATACCTGTGTCCACTAACAGCTGTTCAGCCAATACATTCTTAATTTCATCCAAATCATTTGCTGCCAACTCCATCAATATAAGTGGAATGCACAAAATTATAACATATGAACTTATTGCGATGAACCAATTTATTATGTAGTGTGCCTGCAATAAATCAACGTAAATTTTCAAACATTGATAAATCGCTAATTCATTAATTATATCGTTTAAACCAGCAATTTTAGACGCCTATCTAAAGCCGCTGTTTATTCAACAACAAGTCATTCTGGATCATAGAATTACAAAAGCATGGGACATTTTATAAAAAATTACTTATATTAGGTACAGCTTCTATCACAAATCTGATTTAAATAATTACTACCTAAGTTAATAAGTAGTTAAATAATCAGATTTGGATGAAAAGTTATAAAAACGATAAATCTGTTAAGTTTGTTTCATATTCAAAGAAATTTTGTGACTATATAAAAGTAACATAGTATTTTTATTTAGAGTGCCACAGGGTAGTCTTATTGGACCAACAAGGTTTATGATTTTTATAATATAATTTTAAAATTTAAAATAACAGATAGATTTTTGGTTGTATCAATACAAAGACGTCACGTCTTTGTATCGATAAAAAACCACTTAAGCCAATTTAGTATACTATTATTTCTCCAAATTATACTTTGATTAATTATGGATTCCGAATGCTAATTTTTTGGCTAATGTTATCTGTTTAAGCAATCAAACACACTACACCTACTGAAAATTAAACAATATCATTATGAACAAACCTTATAATTGTAACTTATCAAATGAAAAATTAGGAAAATTATTTTGAAAAAAGTACACGTGAAGCCGAAGATGATCTGAAACTCATAAAAAAGGTCATTTAAAAAAAGAATAGATTGACAGTATTATTCTATTGGGTGCGCATTTTGGACATCATGTGTAACCAAGTAACCAATAGGCACAACAGATTTATGAAAGTATCTTCATAGGTTAATAAAATCATTGCTTATCATAGTGGATAAGTATCAAGAATCGAAAGGCACATCCTTTCTAGCCTAGCAACTTCTCCACCTAAATTAACACAAAAATTATTATTTTCATATGCTCGAACGGTTAAGGAAAACATGGTGAGGATACCTGCACGTATGAGAGAATTTCTCGATGGCGTGTAGTCTACCAACCCCCATTAGCGTGGTAGACTATAGTCTAATACTAATAAGAGGCGTAATCCGTGCCCAGCAGTGGGAAATTAAATAGGTCGATGATGATGTAAATTAAATTTAATATTTCGCGTTTAAAATTAAATATGAATATAAGAATAAAGTACGTACTCTTAATCTTATTTCCTTTGTCGATGCAAAAATATTTGACAATATCTTATATGCGTAACAAAAATGTTTGATGCTTAATATCCTTTCGTTAATGGAACGGTTTTTATTTTTCAAGTTATCAATCGTAGTAGATTTTAAATATTTCACGTTTTTTCTAAACATATCAGTTATGTATACAGTCGTTAAATAGCTCGTGTAGTTTGTCATGTTCATGTAAATATAAATTAACCTTTCAACTAAACGAATCACTTGAGATAACGGGGTGATTAGTTTTATATTTATCGGTATTGTCATCACTAACAGGAAATTTGTTAAACCGCTATCACTTGAAGGCAAAAACATAGAACGAGCATCTTTTAACTTTTCTGAAAACTTCATCACATATTCTTCTGCGGTAAACAATGAGATCAAAATATTATTCAAAATTTCTATACTAATTATCAAGTCATTAAATAACAAGCTAATGTTAGATTGGTGTCTGTTCCATTTACTAAATAAGTAACAATAGACGAAGTCAAAAATACAAATCATGATACAGAAAGTGCGTGCCAAGACGCAAATAATTCTCGAACTGCTTGCTTTAAAATAAAGTCCAAATACAAGTCTAACGCACATTATACCATAAACAGAAAGCAAACAATTTGGTTTGTTTATGAGTTTTGGTAATGGCATTTTATATGAGACTGCGTTCGGAAAAACTGAGTGTGGGACAACCTTCGATACGATGGACCAGATACGATAAACAATTTAAAGAAGCGAATGGAAGCGAGCTGGCTTCTTTCGGGGCAGCTCGTATTCAGCAGTGATCGTCAATTTTTAATATTACGATATTACGAAAAAATATTTTTGATATTACGAACAAAAGAAACAAACTGTCCTTTCAATGGTCACAAAAATAATGTGACTGGTGATGTGAATTAGAATTTTAATTATTCTATATTAGTAGTGGCTATGTTCCAATATTAGAAGCTCGATAAAGATAACATCGTATTGCTCATTATAATAATGATATAGATGGCGAACGTCAGCACAAACAATGCCAGCAGGCTTTTAAAATAATATATTCTTCGACCAAAATAACAATAGACTGATAACTGACCACACAGTAATTACCACCTGCCAATAATTTGTTTAGGTTTTGGGTGTTGTTGGGTGGGGTAAACAAATTCAAAGTAGAATGTTTTATTAATATTGTCAAAAATAGTTGAACGTTCCAAAAGATAGAAAGAAAGCTGGAGATTATTGTGTTATCTGAAACGTGTTAAAATTTTAATTTTTCTTAATTACCTCCTATATTTGAATGACTAGGTCCTACGGAAAACTTGTTCACTTGCGTTTACAACCACAAGAGGTGGTTGTTTGAAATACCTAATGGTAATTTATTTATTTATTTAATATATTTTAAATAGATCAAATGGCATACATAATACCTACACATTACATAAGTAATTATTCTACTTAACATTTTTAGATGACGATATTGAGATGTATTTTGTAGTCCGAACTTGACTAAAATAATGGCAAAGGTTTTGATAAAACTACTTGTATATATTGGGCTAAGATTAATAATGATTGATATTTGATTATTATTATTATATTATATTATATAGTATATTATATTATACAAATTATTGATGATATTTGTTTGAGAACAGCTTTTAAAATTTATGATTGTTAGTAAAATATGCTTTCAGTTATGCTTAAAGTTTTATTGAAGCATCCGCTGCCAGGGAAAGCTGTGAGACATATCGGATCCGTATCGACTGAAAACCGTACTAACTTTATGTTCAGAACTAGTCTCACAGTTGGATTGCTAGACATCTTTATTGGGCAAGAACTTGCATCGTGAAAATGTGCGTATGATACACGTCTGTGTCACCTAATGTAGTCAATTACTACTGAAAAACAAAAAGTTTTGAAGCCAGCCGCTAGCCAGTATACTCAGTACGCAGTAGCGTAATCAGTCAGTGTACTCAACGTCTTCTTCTTCATCTCTTCAACGTCCAGGAAACTATGTTACAGAATCCGATCTCAAAAATAAATACGTGTTCATTTAGGACCAGAAAACAACACAAAACATCGTCAAGAATAAAATTAATATGAATAATGCTATTAAGTTAATTGAAAATACGGTTTATACAATGTCACAAGCTCATATAACGACAAATAAATTTATTATTCATTGCTTCAAATAAACTGGAGACCGTATCTTTGTTTTAAGACAAAGTAGCAATAGAGAATATCTTATTCTTTGTGGTATCAAACCCCTCTCTCTTATAGTCTTTGTTGATAACTACGGGTTTATACCCTTTGTGTTGTGGTGCAACGGAATGGAACTTTGTAAGTAATATTCTATTTAAATGAAAGGCTTTCATTAAAGCGAGACTGCAATATTAACTTTACGAGTCTATATTTCAATAGTCAATATTTCTTTTATTTATTTGTATTTTTGAGGTTTCAATCTACCTAAAAGGTAAAGCTAAAAAAGTCTATTAAATATTGTTTGATGTTATGTACCCTGAATTGAGTTGAAGTTGTTGTAACAATATAGTTTTTATTCAAAAATGTTTTAATAATTGAAACAGTAAAAAGACAAATATTTGTATGATGAGCATCAGCATTTGTATCCGAGTCATGGTTGTATCTAAGTATAATATGTATGTAATTACAAAAAAAAACAAGTATATATGTAGTATATCAACCTTCTAGTATCCGTAATACAAGCCTCGTTGTTTACCACGGAACTAGCGGGCGCTGTGTCATAATGTCCAGAGATATATATTTATTACTAGCTGACCCAGCAAACGTTGTTTTGCCACATTATAGGGATTGGTGGACAACCCTTATCACTAAGGGGTATGCAAAATAGATGTTGGCCGATTCTCAGACCTACTCAATATGCTCACAAAATTTCATGAGAATCGGTCAAGCCGTTTCGGAGGAGTACGGGAACGAACATTGTGACACGAGAATTTTATATGTAGGACTAGCTGACCCAGCAAACGTTGTTTTGCCATATTATAGGGGTTGGTGGACTACCCCTAACTTTTAGGGGGATGAAAAATAGATGTTGGCCGATTCTCATAGATACCGGATAAGCACAAAAAATTTCATCAAAATCGCTTAAGCCGTTTCGGAGGAGTATGGCAACGAAAACTGTGACACGAGAATTTTATATATTAGATTAAGATAATAATATCTTGTCAAGTATTTCTACAAGCATATTCCTCATATCGATGGGTCCTATGTATATGGGCCAAACTAACAATTTGGCCATTTTGACTTTTTTATGGTAAACGCATCTTATAGATATGATGAATTATGTGAGCTATTAAAAAAAAAGATTTCTGCATAGAAACACGATTTTTTATTACAGTATAACGGCATATGTAACATGAATTTAAACGTACAAGGTCCTAAGAGTAGTTAGAGACTTGTACGCGGGGAGTTCCCGCGCGTTTGTTTCGTAGTTTGGACCAATCAGCTGATTTGACGTCATAGACGTAGCTCAAAATATGATTTATGACTTCAAAAAGATGCAGACAAATACACACTAACTTAACTGGACTAAAATCTCATAAAGACAAAAAATTCTTTGGTCTAAAATAAAACAAATTCGTGTAAGCCGAGATGAACCCTACATTTTATACTATAAATATGATTTAAGTGAAGATGCTATTGAAAATCATATTAAAATCTTAGATCAGCCAGTACGAACAAGAAGGCAAATTTCCGATAGACCTACAAATATTCCTCTGCAACTATGTTACAATCAGCTGTTACCAATACAACCTTCCTGGTGCTCCATTGTTTATATCTCCACCAGACAACTATTTTGAAACTTTTTACGAGAAGACAGAGCGATCCAAGGGGCCAATCATCCCCTAGACTTCCGCATATTCGCAATCTGTCTCACTCTCATGCGCGTTGATAATACCCTCACGCTCCTACCCACAGAGGCATTAAAATTGAATTAAGGGGGATGATTAGCCCTTTGGATCGGTCTGTCTCCTGTCACAACTATTTTGAAACCTTTTACAAGAATCATAATTTACGTGAAGTTAAGTAATTACTTTGGGAGCTTTAAAGCGTCTGCAAAGCAATACGGCCGACGGAAAGTGTCTGGGAGTATTCGCGACTGATGTTTAAGGATATTGCCTAAAATATACGTAAAAATCAGCTTGGAGAATTAACGTGAGGTAAGTAATATTTGTATGTACCTTGATTACCTGATACCTGAAAATTGGCCCACTAGGCAAGATAGCTGGTAGGCATGCATTCTTAGTACATACTAGCACTACTCAATAATCCACATTTGGTTCGTCAGAAAATACGGGCCGCCAGACGTCACATACAAACACGTCACGTACAAAAATAACAAAATTAAAAACCTATCTGGTGTAATAACACTAGATAGGTTTTTAATTTTGTTATTTTTTTGTAATTTTATTAAGAAAATAATAATGTGAAGTACATTATTATATGAAAGCCATAATGAAGAAAATTAATGAAGACTTATTAAGAATTTCTAGTAATGTTTGATTTTGGTAATGTTATAACTTAATCAAGTTATAAAAGTACCAAATAAAATAAAATAAAAAATAACTCCGTAGTATAATCATACTACGGAATTATTTTTTATTTTATTTACACCAAATTTATAACTTAGTTATTTTTTTTTAATTTTATTAAGAAAATAATAATGTGAAGTACATTATTTTGTCAATCAAAGACTAAGATCTCCAGTAACAGTTTCCATCTTACTTTTTTTTTGTTATCATTTTATCATGAATATACCAAAAAGACTTAATACGGGTCCATGAGTGAAGTTTTAAGACTAATTCAATTTTTATTTCAATAAATGAATAAAACTATTGCGTGTTTTTTTATTAATCAAACGATCTAACTGAAAACAGCTGAAGTTAGCAGATTGTAAAACGTATAAGTGTCAATGTGACATAAATAACTAAATTTTTAAATTGCTTATATTCTTATTAATTAATTATCAACTACTTCAATTGTTATTTTATCTTATGGGTGAAAAATGTAAAAAATATATACTTTATGCTAATTAGCGTAATACGCGTATAATGGCCAATATGATACATTGGCCCTTTTAGGGTGTTTTTACAGAAAAATAATTTAAACAAAAACTAACGTAGAAGGGTCAATGTAACGTAAAAAAAAAACCTATTTATGTATACATAAAATACTATAGTATAAATGAAGAGGATAGTTGTCTTAGCAAACAAGCAAATAATCGTAAAGTTCGGTTTTATCAATCTGAAGTTAGAGTAAAATTAAACTTTGGAAGCCGGTCCTGTAAAGTTGTAGTTTTGCATTTTGGCCCATATACATAGGACCCATCGATATACGTCGCGTTAACTAAAATTGTATTAAAAAGCCCACATCTGAGTGGATCAAATAGGACTGAAAGTATGCCAAGAAAGCGAACAAGCAAGTGGCTCTTTAAGTAGCTTGCTCCCTTTGTAACTGCGTTCCACTACTTGAATGGCCTTTTTAATAGCTGTAGTTTTATGCCCAGTACCTACTCGTGTGTGGCCTGTTTTAGTTTGACGGTAGTTAGAATCTGTGTAAAAGGGTTGATTGTGTATTTGATTGTGTTCATTATTTTGTATGCAATACGATATGTTATTGAAAATAAACTTTTCTTTGAAATCATTATGGAAGTAAGTTGTAAGATGAGGACACAATTGACATTTTATTTATAGATATGAATGAGTCAGATGTTTATGGTATATCTCGCTATCTCACTCTTACGCCAAAATTGAATGGCCGTCCTATTTCTTATTATATGCATCTGTTATCTTTTATGATTCATTATCTTCGCAGAATGTAAACGATTTTTGCTCGTAGCTAATTATTTGTGTCGAAAATGTTATATTGAAATCCTCAACTGATTTTAGATTTCCGTTTTTGCTTCATTACGTAATAAATATTCACAAAATTTGAATTTCCATGACGTTACACAAATGCAATTTTGACAAGTCTAACCGAAACTCTCAGATGACACCTAAAAACCAACTTAATACCGTATGTATATGAAGCATAATATTAACATACAAAATGTACCAGCTATTTGGAAAAAACCAAGCAGACTATTCAGTTTTATAGGAAAATTGTATTGCGTGCGGGTTCTGCGGCGAAGCGAGATAGCTTATCTGATCTCGCTGGCCGGACCGTATTGAATGGGCTGTCTCTCAAATGAACGTACGACTTTGTTGGAAAGTATCACGAAGTAGATTCCATGTAAACCTCCTGCGATAGAATGCTTATAGGATTGCAGTGAAGCATTCTGGTTAATGGTTCGAAGGTACTAAATTATATTAAACATTATTGTAGTATTTGTGGTTTCTGAAATATCTATCTTATTAATGAATGCCATTAATACTACACTTTTGATACATTGTCAATTAAGAGTCACAAACTTTAGTCAATGTAACCATCCATATTAAAGTTATATTTTTTTATTGTAAGCAGATGTATTAAATTGGTACAATCTATTGGATTGAAAGGATTGGAATTAGATTAAATAGGATTAAAAATAATTGTATTAAGAATGAAGTCGATAAAATTTAAGATGAAACAGAACCAAAGCCAAATCATCATCATCATCATCAGCCCATTAATGTCCCACTGCTGGGCACGGGTCTCCTCTCAATTGAGAGGGATTAGGCTATAGTCTACCACGCTAGCCTACTGCGGGTTGGCAGACTTCACAGGCCATCAAGAAATCTCTCAAGCATGCAGGTTTCCTCACGATGTTTTCCTTCACCGTTTGAGCATGTGATAAATACGCACATAACTTCCGAAAAGTCAGTGGTGCATGCCTTGGGTTCGAACTCGAGACCTCTGTCTACATCTCATTCCACTGGTCACACCGCTCGGCTACCACAGCTTTTTACAAAGCCAAGCCAATATTATAGGTACTTTTGAATTATCAAAAACTGGTTGCACGGTTCTAAAAAGTAGGTCTATTATGGAGAAGAGTCGGCTAGAAACTCCATAGATAATCATTTTAATTAAATTAAAATTGCGTCTTTTAAATGAAACCTTTATCTAAAACAGAAATAGTAAATTTACATGACTAATAGGAAACAACATTTCCAAAAAGCAACATAATTTAATCCAATTTTGTTCAACAAAGCATCCACGCTTAGCATCAACCGATAAACTAAACCATTCCATTTGTACCGATACAATTTATTTCATGTTTTACTTCTCTAGGATAAGACTGGATTCGAGTCACTTATCTGTTTTCGTGGAGTGCATCACGGCCCGTTGCCTCCGCCTCGATCCTCACTCCGCCCATTGCATTACCTCCAATTTCAGTACTACCAAGTTCGACAAATCTTTGACTGGTAAATTGAAAATACTTTTTCATTTGCATCCGTGTGAGTGTAGATTTTCCACGTGGAGTTTATATGCTTTTAGAAAGAAATATATTGCAGATAAATTTGCTCTCGTTAGTAACACGTTTCGGAGATTCTATATCATTTATCTGTGGTACGGAGAGTAATAAAATACATAGAATAATACAAGATTGATATAGATAGGTATTGGTGTTAATACTAGTACCTATAATAATAAACTTTTATAAGCAGATTTTAAATAACAATAAATGTACTAATCTAAACTCGTCATACTCTCGAAATTAAATGCACGCAAATAATTGAATTTTCATTCCAAGTTTGTGTGATGAAATAGGTATTCTTTTCGAATTCGAGAATAATGAAAATGGAAAGAAAATGTTTTTTAATTCCCTTTTTTCTTGCTTTCATAGCTTGAGTTGAAGTGAAAAAATCGTAGATCATTATTCCGTGCTAAATTTAAAGATCACTGAGCATAAGTAATGATTGATTTCGTATTTTATGTGCGGTAGGGTTTTGGCGCTGAGTTTAAGCAGAGTCTCATTGCATGGTTTGATATTCAGCCAGTAAACAATGTGCAAACATTATCATATTGTTGTGATTTGAAGTGTAATGTTGCCAGTTTAATTACCAGCTAATGAGACGTTAACGAACTGACATCTTACTGTGCCTATTATTATTGTTTGCATCCAGGGTAGGTTTGCCACTTATCATGTGGTTTAGTCGTAAAGGCTAGAAATTTAAACCTAAAAACTATTCATTGTTTAATTTAAAATTTCGTTTCGTACGTCAGTTTAATTTGTAGAAATATCTTTTTTGTGGATGTACACTAGAAATCAATTGCCACGGAATGTCAGCACTTAGTATATACATTCAAAAATACTTATCAATAGCATATTATACTATAATAAAAATTAAGTTAAATAAAAACTATATAAAAATATACTCGTCCAATTGAGAACTTCTTAAATGTTTCGTCGTTTAAAAAATACAAACGAAACCACTCAAAATATTACCATCGTTTAACACTACATTTATTAACAATTTCTAAATTACTCTATTCTATGTGTAACAAGTTTTCAGTCAGTAGGTAATTAATGCCAGCCACAAACCCTCTGTGTTGTCTAGTTAAGGGTTTTGGGGTGAAACTACAAGCGGCAGCGATTTCTCACATAAGAGAAGCAAAAGTTAAATTGAAATATGAAAATATTTTTTCAAGAATATTTGTTTATCAAAACAAAAATTTCTACATGCACAAATATTATCGCGCCGCCAAATATTTGAAATAATGTCGTAAATATTTTTAATCATAATATCAATAGACCTCTTCTGCTGAACCAAACCAAACCGTAGACTCCAAAGGGACCATTTGTATGCCACCCACTATCAACCACTTCCATTGGCCCTAGCCAGGTCATCTATTTATCTCGTTGAAGGCCGTCCCACACTGCGTGTTCTGGTGCATGATCTCCTCTTAAATATGACAAATATTTGCTCATAACTACATAATTTGTATGTCTCTAAGTCTTTTATATTACGCCAAGGGAAAGCAATGAGCATTCGCGTGGGAGAACACAACGGTTCACAAACAACTCGCCAAGCTAAGGGTACCTACATCTCATTGTTTGCATGCATCGCCACCTCTATGACAACAGACATAACACCTAAATTCCATTAACTTAAGACTGTGTAATATTGCGATAATAATGACTGTAATATGTCGAGATCGAGTGATAACCTTGTGGTGAACTTGAAAATTGTGTTTGTGTTCAACTAAGATTTATTATTTAGCTTTCCTCTATTTGCTTAGTACACGGTATCCTAAATTATCAATTTGTTTGTTGTTCGCTGTTATTGTCTGATTAATGAGGTTTAGTTGCGATACACAAGAAATTCCTTACAGTGAACAAAATATGAGTCTGTCCGGTAACCGTATTTTTATATACTAACTAGCAGATCTGGCCTGCGTTGCTTTTTACTAAATAAATTATGAATTGGATTATGATTGTCGTAAACTATTCAATGCAAATGATGACTTACGAATGAGGACGAACAATTTTGTAACCGATATTAAAACTAGCAAGGAATTTTAAATGGCTTTTAACCTTGGGTCAACATTATAACAATAAAAATATCTATTGTCATTGTAAATTGAGGTAAATAGGAAAAAAATTATAGAACCAGTAGATCAAATTTTCAGTTACTTCATACAATTTTTTGGTACTTAAGTTTAGCGTAAAATTCAGTGTTATGGGCGATATTTCAACTACATTATTTCTGTATATTTATATAAAACCACATTAGAGTCATGTCCGCTAGTAAACCGTGTTGTTTAACTGCCAACAAGAAGCTATTACTACTATTCTTCTCTCAGCTCATAAATTTAGATATTAGGTATTACAGCTTGCTTTTCGTGGTAAACCCTTGGTTCAAAACCCAGTAGAAGCAAATGTTGGTCATTCATTGATGTTTCTGGGTATAATTTGTATGTAGGTATTTACGAATATTATATTAGTGTAGTGTATAAATTATAATATAATATAAAAAAAATATAATATAATAATATAATATAATATAAATTATAATAGTGTATATATTAGCTGTGGTAGCCTAGTGGTGTGACCAGTGGACTGACATGTCAAAGGTCTCGAGTTCGAACCCGGGCACGCACCACTGACTTTTCGGAAGTTATGTGCGTATTTATCACATGCTCAAACGGTGAAGGGAAACATCGTGAGGAAACCTGCATGCTTGAGAGATTTCTCTATGGCATGTGAAGTCTGCCAACCCGCAGTAGGCTAGCGTGGTGGACTATAGCCTAATCCCTCTCAAATGAGAGGAGACCCGTGCCCAGCAGTGGGACGTTAATGGGTTGATGATGATGATGATAAATTATAAAGTATCTGTAACATAAGCTTCGTTTCTTAGCTTGGAACTAGATGGCGTTGTGTGAACGACTAGGTAAATTATTTAATATTATCAATTGATTATATTATACATATTTTTGTTCATATTATTGGTATTGGTAAATGAAGAGGCGAAATATGTATTTTAATCAATATTTTACTTTCCGTCCAGTATCAAAGTTCAGAAAAATATGAACATAAAATATAATCTTAGAATTGAACACAAACCTATGTCTTGGTTATCCATGATAAAGTAATAATATAACTACAAACTATGACGTTACTCTTTCAGATATTATGAAAACTCTTTTTATTTCGAAACTCGTTTTATTTCGAGAATTGTAACATGTAAACTGACTACTGAGCTAACATAACGAACAAACTATGATTGGTTTATTTTTTATCCATATCCAAACTTTTAATATTATAAATGCGAAAGTGTGTCTGTCTGTCTCTCTTCACGCTATAACTGCTGAACCAATTTAGCTGAAATTTCGTATAGAGATAGTTTGAGTCCCGAGGAAGGATATAGGATATATAGTTTTCAACCCCTAAACGGGGGAAAAACAGGCTGTAAATAAAATTACTAATTTTACACAGACAAAATCGCGAACAAAACTGGTTCTATATAATTTTCAGTAGCAGATCGGAGTCGTGCAATTAAAGCGGGCTCGCCCCCTTAAAAGGAGCCTGAAAACATACTAGTGAAGCGTGAGTATATAGCACTTCTCTGCCTATTCCGATGGGGACACAGGCGTGATAGTATCACCGAATGTATATTGTAGTTATGCCATTCACAAAACATAATTAGAAAGCTTATTATTTTCACTTAGCTCAGTAATCAGCTGCTTTTATCTGTGCCTGCATAAATTACGAAGGCGTAATGAGTTACGTGGATGTATGAAGTGAACGGTTTAAATATTTATAAACGCACAAGTGGCCACCTGGATTTAGTTGATGGAAGCTGAGGAACGGTTCAAGGCTGTGCCAACACTTTTACAGATTTTGTAGACTAATTTCATTTGTTTTTTCAAACGCAGACAGAGGTTTTTTTTAAATTAAGCTTTACTTGTAATTTTACACCATGTATAAATAAATAAATATTTCCGGACATTATTACACAGCGCCATCTAGTTCCGTGGTAAGCAACGAGGCTTGTGTTACGGTCACTAGATGGTTGGTATATTTTTTTGTTGTAAATTCATACATATTTTACATTTATACATCCATGACTCGGATACAAATGGTGATGCTCATCACATAAATATTTGTGCCTACCGGGATTGGAGCCCGGGATTCATAGCACAGCAGGCAGCGTTAACAACCGCTGAGCTAAACGGGTCGTCGAAATGGTCCAATGCTGCTGTAGTATAATTCCAACACGTTTTTATCCCCGGAGCGTCAAGCAGTGGTTCATATTTCTAGACTGACTTTTTTATTTTTTTATTTAATAGCTCCCATATAACGAAGTACTTACGACTGCCTGTTGCCGTTAACCAGGTTCAAAATCAAACTCCGAAGGTCGTCAGTGATTAGTTTTTAAAAACCCAATAAAAAAATTATAAAAAATATTAGTTAAAAATATGACTACCAAAAAATACTTGTAAGTATAATAGTTATCGGGTTTTACCTGTAGCTACTGTTAATTTGACGCCATGATTGAAACGGATTTGATAAAAAAAGATGACTGAAAATAATGTTACGTCTTTAAACAAGAATTATAAGCGACAAAAAAACTCAACCATATTGCGACACTAAAACAAAAATTACCCACCGTTGCTTTTTACACTACTTATGCCATAAAACTATTTCATAGCAAACTTTATTGCAAAGAAAATTGAACGGCACGACATTAGATTATTCCCAGGTGGGCTACTCACGTATACCGCAGTTCGTAACTGGGTCACGGTTTGTCAAATCGTTTGAAAATTAAATTAACCTTTTATAAGATTTTTTTAGAAATATACTTTATTTCTTTATCAAAATCCATAATCAAACAGGCTTGGGAAACTAGAATGTAAAATTTTCTTCACAAATTTCCAAAAATGGTTTTACGTTATCACCTTGTAACAAAAAACCAAAAACTAGAAACCATCGCGTAGAAATACCATCCGCAAAAGGGTTAGGCAGAGAGGTATTACATAATAGAAACTAATATACCCCATTTTGCCGGTATGCTTTAGTTCCCATGTAATAGTAGTTGAGCCTATTGCCAACAACTGGTAACGAATTCCAACTCAAAGTTACTACTGAGAATTTAATAGAAAAACCGACAACACAACACGAATGAGGCAGTGTCTGCCTAGTTAGCAGCTAACCGAAATTAATATGACATACATAATAGTTGTTTCAGGTTTGTACATTCGAGAACATATTAATTAATTATGAATATGTTATTTATGTTGACAAACGCAAACTAAAAATCCTTGTTTTAAGATATGGTTCAATTGAAAAATATATAAATTTAGAACTTTGTACCCGCCATTTAATTGCTAATTTATCCAAAAACAAACCATTTCACGTTACCTTATTTCACAAATCTCATGAGGAACTAAAATGGTAGAATAGACGTACTGTAATCATCAGTTGCGACGTTCCGCTTTACTAGCACAATACGTTAACCCTATTACCTGCTCCACTATCAAACAATCCAAGCTTCTGTGTAACAGAACTGACCCTACTGCCGACTACAGCATTTACCAAGATATTTTTCTTACGTAAACCTTATTTTCTGTTCTCAAATAGAAATTGTGGCAATATATTTACGTAGGTACACAGTTAGGTCTCAGTAAATAGTTGCTGAAAGAGTATAAAAAGAACTTATACAAAACGTCACGCGTTACAACACAAAGGGAAAGGTTTCAATAAGCATCTACATATATGTAAGGGACTCGATACGAAAAGGGTTTTTAAGGTACAATTCCAATAAAGTAGCGTGAATGTCGAGTGAATAAGCGGAATACGTTTTGGAGTGGCCTCACGGCTTTCTAGACGAATTTACGTAAATTTCTATTTTGTGACACGAACAAATTGGTATGGACCTTTTGATACATTGAGGGATCCCGGCCTTAATGGCACACCGTATGAGCGTAACGTGGAATTTTACGGTTTAAAGTTACGAATTTACTTTATGAAAATTATATTATTATTGTCCTTTCTGGACAATAATTGGGGACAGGTCAATGTGTGTTTTTTTCTAGTGAGCTGTTCGCGCTTTTATTCGACGACTTAAACGTTATTGTTTAAGAACCTAATGAGACATTTTGAGTCTTATTCTTGGTGCCATATATTTTTGATGAAGAATTGCAATAAATACAAAATTTTGGAATCACAAGAACACAAAAAGACTTTTTTTACTTTCCTGACTGCGGTTCAAAGACAAATAAAAAACAAACTCCCATTTTTGAAGTTGAAAAAATGTCTTTAGTGTCAAAAAATGGCCCACTTACCTGAAGGATTGGTCTCTCTAATTTGTCCGGTTACGTAGTTAAAGTCTCTTTAATAACTAAACACCAGATACACGAATGGGCCAAAAGTCACAGAAAGTTAAAAAAAAAGTGACAAACTAAAGCGGAGCGCGTTGCCCTGCTTATGTGGTAAGAGTATTCAGCTAAGTTCACGTTCTTTTTTACCAAACAGTTCAGTTAAAGACGACCATTGAGTCTAACTCACATATTATATATACTCTGAGGGAGTATTGTATAATATGTTTTTTTTTTATATATTAATATTTAATTATAACCAACCACAACAACAACAAACAAACGTATAAGTCGTTTTATCGAATGTGAACCTGAAAGTCGCTTAACTTTCCTTACATTTTAGATTTTATAGTATGTTGTTATAGAACTCGTAATTATTAGATGTTTTTTTAACAAATCAGGTTTTTACAGATTTTGTCCCGTAGGTATAGGTATTCACATTATTGAAAATTTAAATTTGTTGTACTAATATTTTTACACTAGCTAATTCACGCGACTACATCTACGTGCAACTTAACGAAAAAAAAGTTTCATACTAAATTTTAAAATTATAATACAGGGGGTATTTTCTTAGTGCTCCCCTGCGTTATAAAAGGAAACCCTGTGCAAAATTTCAAGTTTCTAACCCTTATAGTTTAGGCCCTGCGTTTTTATGTCAGTCAGTAATTAAATCAGTCAGCTTCTCATTTTATATATGTATATATAAATAGAAGATTATTTTCAATATCCTACTTACTATCAATGTTTGTTCATTAGGGCGGAAACGGATGGGACATTATTCAAATAGATATAGTAATATTCTCCTATAACATTATCGGAATAAGTATAATATTATGACATGTCTGAGCTTGAGCCTGGCGGATAAAAGCCCTGACTGATTTCGGATTTTTACTATTTTGTCATTTTTTTAAGTATTTGTTTAGTATCAATAGGTCTTTATTTTAAGTAAACTTTTTCAAGTAGTTAGAAGTAATTGCAATATGGTTGACTTATACTAGGTTTTGCTCGTGACTTTGCATATCATATTCGAGTAGGTTTGCTATATTATTGTGAAACTTCATAAAAATGCTGCATTTTTGGTTTAAAAGAGCAATAAACTTCCCACTATCAAAACAGTCAATCAAAGCAGTCAAATAATCTTTCATTTATATTATATAATATTATTTGTAATAATAGTAAGACAAACAATTTATATACCTAGTTTTACTTAAAATTGTTTACTAAAAACATTTATAATAAATGTAGTACCATCCTAAATGATACGAATATGATGTACAACAAAAGAAAAGAGCCGAAGATCGAGCTCTGTGGCGTTCACTAGGGGAGGCCTACGTCCAGCAGTGGACGAATATAGGCTGATGATGATGATGATGATGATGATGATGATGTACAACTTAGAAATGCTTCAGTAAAGTTTCAGTATCCTTTCAATAACCTTCAAACAACCTGAAAACCTCACGTTGTTCAATATATTGACAGTGGCACTCACACGTGGTGGGTTTTATAAATTTGTTAGGCTCTTAAGAGAATATATTGACGTTTCAGATGCTAAGGTTTCGTGTAACGGTCTACAAATTGCCCGTACTTCTCTGTTACCTACGTGATCTGGGTTCCAAATGAATATCAAAAAACAAATCGAAGAGCCCCGAATAAGGTTAAGCGATAGGTATGCATATATTTGTTTAAATTGCCTTGATTTTTTAGTGATTTTTATGAAATCTACTCATAAAAATGATTTGCAAATATTGAAGCGGATTACTAACACACATACGAACAGTACAAGTTAAATAAAAGTTTGTAAATTAAGCTATGGTAACCTAGTAATAAGACCGTGAGTGAATTGTGACGTCAATGGTCCTGAGTTCGTTCCCAAGACACACACCACTGACTTTTCAAAGTTACGTTCATGTTCATCACATGCTTAAATTTCGTGAGTAAACCTGTACGCCTGAGAGATCTTCTCAATGGCATATGAACTCGACCAACCCGTATTAATCTTAGCATGGTAGACTATAGCTTAATCTCTCTCAAATGAAAGCAAACCCGTGCCGATAACGATGACTCATAAAAACCGCTTAAAGCATATTGAGAAAAACAAATATTATTTTGATATTTATTTAAATGCCTGCTGTTCTGTATTACTTTGTTTTCGAGATAAATAACACAGAATGTGTGATCTTAAACGTATTATTATTTTATATATACGTTTGAAATCTAATAATTTAATAGAAAATAAAAGTCATTTTATATTTGCACAATGGCAATGTAATCAGAAAAAATTAAAGATTTGGTGTAGGTACCCAAATATATATATGAGTTAATATTATTATATAGAGCACTATTATTAGCTAGACGTTGCTGAAATGTAACCCCAGAATTTCACGAAACACAATCCATCTAATGAATTCAATGTAACTCAAAATAAGTTTATCAAATGCCACCTTCATTAAAATATCTGGAAACCATATATGAGCCTCTAAAGCCAATTGAAATCTTCTTTTCAAATATTTCGAAGAATCTTAGTTTATTTAGTGACTACGTTCACAAATATTACACGAACAATTCAAAAGTTTTATATTTAGTATGTATGTATTTGCAGAACGCTCAACGAGATGCATGATGATATCAATGTAGTTCACAAACGAATGAACAAAAATAGCCGATTTAAGAGAAACTTTAGCATATAAATGATTAACACGATGCTTCAGTTTTAATTTTTATTACATTAAAACTCAACAGTATCCCCTTATAGGATAAAGATTTCCTCAATATTCTTCTAATTTCCTCTGTCTATTGCGCTGGGACAGTATATTTGTAAGGAGTCCAGCGGAACCCGCTATCTTCTTCTAAGGCTACTGCATTGCAGTTTGCCATTAAATTAAACCCTTTGAGTCGTGAGTTTGGTCCATTGGTCGTTTGATATACGGCCGAATATGTTATAATACATTTTAATGAGTACTATCTTACTTAAAATTTGCTTAAAATCTGCAACGAGTTCTCCTTCAAAAAGGTCACGTGTGCAGTACCTACTCAATAACTCTATTAGTAGTTTACATATTCAATACCTCTAGTATTGAATATAATAATATAAACGTATCTATAAAAAATCTCTTGCATATTTCTCAGCAATAAGTTCAATATTATCGTTTTTAATAAACAAGATAAGACTCCATATTTGTGCACTCATAGTATCATACGAAATTGAAAGCCGAGCAATGAGTCTGATCATATTATACTGGGGGTCTCATAATACACGTCCTTCGTCTTATTTTCGTCTTTCATGCTGCGGTGAGATTGTGCTCAAACGCTAAATAATTAATAAAATGCTTAATAATAAAACAAAACACGACCCACTTAGTCCAGCGGTAATTAACTGCCTTCTGTGCTATGGGTCCCGGTTCGAATCCCGGTAGGGACAAATGTTTGTGTGATGAGCATTTGTATTATTTTGTATCCGAGTCATGGATGTGTCTATATATATAATTTATTATTATTATAAAACTATTTGGTTGTATAGTATAAAAAAAATATTTCATAATTATAAATGTTCAGCACACGCTTTGTTATTCTACACAATAGACTCATATTAAAGTATGTCTTTGCTAAAAATAGTTTGAACTTGACGGGCACTTATTATCTTCAATTTAGTAAATAGGAGCTGTTTTTCTTTGTTAAAGACGTTTCGAAAACTCAAGAGGTCATCAATTGTAGAGATTTGGTATTCTTAGTATTTTTCTCTCTAGCTTCAAATATTTTTTGATTGGGCACAGGATTTCATAGGTACTTTAATCAACATATGAATCTTTTATGTTTATTTTAGAACCGTCGCACTAATGACCTGGGTTTTAATATTTATTTTATTTATTTATTAAAACTTTATGCACAAAAAAGCGTACAAAGGCGGACTTAATGCCTTAGGCATTTTCTACCAGTCAACCTTAGAGTGATAATATAATATTGATTTTGTTATTTTATATTATTAATTAGCTGTAGGTATAAAGTATTATCATATTATACAAATTAACGGCCTAATTAGTGCATTGTGATGGAAT
The DNA here is from genome assembly GCA_905163465.1 of Craniophora ligustri. Lineage (NCBI taxonomy): Eukaryota > Metazoa > Arthropoda > Insecta > Lepidoptera > Noctuidae > Craniophora > Craniophora ligustri. The sequence continues at coordinate 3,912,066 of LR990960.1, forward strand.
ACCGGTAGGGGTAAATGTTTGTGCGAGAAAGCATGGATATTTGTACCTTCAATGTATCATCATCATCATCATCATCATCATCAGCCTATATTCGTCCTCTGCTGGACGTAGGCCTCCCCTAGTGAACGCCACAGAGCTCCATCTTCGGCTCTTTTCCTCCAGTCGCTGCCAGCTGCCTTGCGCAAGTTGTTGCTCCACCTGGCCGTCCTACACTATGTTTGTCGAGACGCGGTCAATAATATTATATAAGTACCTAAAATAATGTGTATATCAATTATCTTGCATCCGTAAGACAAAACTCGTTACGGCTTAACTCAGAACTAAAATGATGCTGTGAAATAATGTCTGGATCATCATCAACCCATTACTGTCCTACTGCTGGGCACGGTTCTCATTTGAGAGGGATTAGGCTATAGTCCACCACGCTAGCCTACTGTGGGTTGGCAGACTTCACATGCCATCGAGAAGATCTCTCAAGTATGCAGGTTTCCTCACGATGTTTTCCTTCACCGTTTGACCATAACTTCTGAAAAGTCAGTGGTGCGTGCCTTGGGTTTGAACTCGACTTCTGACATCTCAGTCCACTGGTCACACCACTAGTCTACCACAGCCAATCTCTCAGCTCAATGTCTGAATATATTTTGTATTTAATTCCTTTACTAGTAAATTCCAGAACAGATAGCTCATAAAATGCTGGTTACAAAAAGTTATTAACTTCTTGTAATACATAAGCTTACTCGGTTTAACCTAATCTGTGGGAAGTCTTAAATAATGTCAGGTCAAACTTTAATAAAGAAAGAAATAATATTTTATAGGATTGTAAAATTCTATACTTGAATGTTATAGCTCTTTTAAAGAAAACGCGTAAAGGAGTTTGAACAAGTATTTATTTTTATTTTTTATTTATTATTTGACGACCCAATTAGTCCAGCGGCAGTTAGCACTGCCTTCTGTGCTATGGGTCCCGGGTTCGAATCCCGGTAGGGACAAATGTTTGTGTGATGAGCATAAACATTTTTATCCGAGTGATGGATGTATCTATGTATAATATGTTACGTACATATATTACATACATGTATATTATATATTAACAAAAATAAAGTATATATGTAGTTTATCAACCAACTAGTATCGCAAGCCTCGTTGCTTACCTCGGAACTAGATGGCGCTGTGTCATAATGTTCAAATGTATACACACATATAATTTTCTTGCTTTTTGCGCCTGGGTGTCCAACTAGAGAGAAGCTTTGGGCTTCAAAATGCCGAATCGTCGTGATTATGTGCGGTTTGTCAATTCCCCGTGTCATAAAACTATTATCTAATATAAAATGAAATATATTTTGTTGTTTAAAAGACTGTTCTTTTTAGACGTATCATTACTTACTCCGAGCTTCAACGCAAATGTCCAAACTCAAGTGTCGTAACCGGTTCAACGACCCTACTTAAAAGACTCCGCGTCGAAGACAATGGTGGGCCACTTATATTTTTTTATGATAACGTCATTACATCTTTTACTATGGCCACTTCGAGCAAAAAATAATGGGAAAATATAAAAATCTTTCTGTATAAAAGGGATATTATTCGAATATTAGTGTTTATTGATAAGTCAACCAGTAACAGAGCGATGTTGAGTTTTTTTTTCGTGAAATGTTTTCTTGACTGATGTGTTTTTAATGTTTAAATAATACTCGTACTTTTATCAATCGTCTTAAGGTATTATTTTATAACACAACATTTATGTCTATATCCTTGAAAATTTAAGTAAAGTGTACACATTATCATCGTCATCAGTCCAATTATTGTTCCACTCCTATGTGTCTGCTCTCATTTTGAGAAAGATTAGGCTATAATAGTCCACGCTAGCCTAGTGGGGGTTGGAAAACCTGCATGTCGGAGAATCTGTCAGGCGAGCGGGTTTCCCCTCGAAGTTTTCTTTCGACTTTTAAGCTTGAATAATACGAACATACTAACAAACGTAAGCGTACCGTGGGATTGAACTCAGGACTTTTGAATTCACAGTCCACTGGTCACACCACTAGGCTATCACTACAGCTCGAGAGGTGTACTCTAAGTATACACCAATAGGTTTAAAGCATTATATTATATTATTTTGGGTCTCATATATGTAAACTCCTAGTTACTTCTGAGTTTTTTTTAATCACCTGGGAATAGATCTATGCTTACAACAGCTAGTTTTAGTAAAAGGTAGGGCATAGCGAGATTTCTCGCTTAAATTGTGCTGCCCGACTGGGGAAGTACCTCCGCCTTACAGAAGACTGCAGTGAATCAACAATAGTTGTCTTTCTGCGAGTAAGGTTACCAGAGCTCATTGGGGGAGTGACTATTCTGACAGCATGGTAATTCCGTTTGCTGTCAGTTCAGTAAAACCTGAACGAATTATAAAGGGTTTGTCAACACATTTGCGAGCCTCTGGTGTTCCAAATGTCCATGGGCGGCGGTCATCACTTACCATCGGGTGATTCGCCTGCTCGATTGCCCCCTTATCACCATAAAAAAAGCTAGACCAATGACAGTTCCATTCGGTTATACCTTAATACTAGATACAATAATGTTCAGGCCATTTTATAAAGATCAAGACAAAACAAATGTTCACTTATTACAAAGAAATTAAGACTTCTATTTGGACTAGCAAGTGATTTAAAAATGTAATACAATTTTTCTACGAATAATTTAAACTGAAAAAATGCAACGAGGATCCTAAATACAGTTTTGCGTGACTCCAAATTGCTTGTACTTTTATTATTATAGTTGCAATGGCATTTGCGGAATTATAATCATGCGAAATTATTATGCAATGTTATTTTGAACTCTACGACAAATAGCAAATAAAGTACTATTTCTTTGAACCAATAAAATTAGATTTAGGTGGAACTATTAAATTATTTCGAATCGAAATTTGAGTCACAAGCTTGTGTTATTTGTTAGGCAGATTAATTAATGAAATAATGACCTATTTTATACATACCATTACGCCTATCGTTCCTGAAGGGTTAGGCAGAGGTGTACTAATATACACCCACATTTCACCGGTTAAAAACATACCGGTCTTATGTAGGTAATAGGGGAAAGGCTATTGCCATCAACCGGGTACGTATCCGAACTCCAAACTGCTACTGAGAATTCCATTGAAAAAACCAATATCACTTTGCTCGACCTGGTAATCGAACCCAAGACCTCTAGCTTAGCAGCCGTACTTTACGACCAGACCAACGAGGCATTTTACTTTTTTCATTTTTAAGAATGAACAACTCTATGTGATATTCATATGAATACTATATATCTGTACTTCCGCTTTTTATATACATACATACATCAGACTAAGCCCGGTCACTCGTAAACAGAATACGCTGGTCTGAAAAAGTAATCTGGCAGCTAAATGATATTTTTGAATATTCATTCCAATAAAATTCAGATAAGGTATATCCTGCGTATGCCAATAGAGTATTTTTACGTAATAAATTAATTGCAATTAAGTTTATTTTTTCGGATTATTTTAATCCCGACATTTCGGCTCTACCAATATTTACAAAAGAAACGATATTTAACAAAAACTAGTACATATAGACGTGAATTCCATACAAAAAGAATTTGAGGTCTTTGAAACAAAAAATATTGTATTTCAGTCTGACTTATTTTGTGAAGCCTATTTACCTGGAAAAATACCTTTATTTGTCGCATCAAGAAACCTGACACCCTAAAAACTAGTACTAAACAAAAAATCAAAGAATTCCTTTACTTTTTTACAAACCGAAGCTAATCTATTTCTTATAAAAAAACAAAAGGCAACGTTTACGCACGTAGCGCTACGCGCCGTAGCCCGCTACGAATTCGTAGCAATCAAGTACAAAGTAATGGTCGGATGCCATGTCAAAGGAATTCCATAAAATGTGCGGTGAAAATACAGTTTTTTAGCTTGCGGCCACAAAGTGAGCGTACATAACACCAGAAATCGGGTTATTAAAAATGTTCTAGATATTCCAATGCAAAACATTTTCAAAGAAATCCATTCGTATTTGCACACAATTTATTGAATCATTTTTATATTATGGTTTATGAATGAATTCTTTTTGAGAACTTTTACGGCTTAAATTACAAATTATACTCTAGAAAATTATGATGTTTTGAAAACAAGGATATGTTTTGTGCGTCTAACAATGTAAACAATGTATGAATGATAAGTCTCGGTTATCATAGGAAAACCTACAGTATTACTATCGGGTTTCGAGAGTCTGATAACAATCGATTTATGTACAATACCGATACTCATCTGTAGACTGAAAGTTGACCTATAGAACATAGCTGAGAAGATATTCGGCATAAAAAACCTAGAAGCTGAATAACAATTACGATGCTTCCTACCTTTTTGTCATCTTCCTCATTCTGTCTTCTTTTATCTGACTTTTCACTTGTCTGATCAACTTCAACATAGATCAATATAGCTCCGAGGTTCTGAATACAAGGCAGTGTTTATAAGCTTAGGCTGTTTTAGAAGCCACATCATTTGCCGAACGTAACGAATGGTATAGAAATCTTAAGCGACTCTTTGCGTGATCGTACGCGTGGTCAATGGGAATTCGGCCAACAAACAAATTGTAACTTTGACTTCAAATTACGCTGTGTAAATATTAAGTCCCTGTTTTTGGATTTGTTCTCAACTCATTATATTGGGGATGATTTCGATACATCTTTTCAGTATTACTTGCGATTTTTTATCTCTAGCTTTGGTACAAGTTTGATCAGTAATCAGAATGAAGTGAGCAATTTGTCTCTATGTTTTAGGGGCGTACACTACATACATTGTGTATTGTTAAATGCTCAGTATTTAATTATTTCTTTTCATATTAAATGTTTAATTTTTATGTTTAAATTGTATTAAATAAAATGTAAATATTTGTTTAATAACATTTACAGCACGATTGACACAGTGGCAATCAATTGATTTTTGGGGCCACATATCTCATGATTGGTTCCCGTTTGTATCAAATACTTATATCACCTACCTTTCAGGTATCAAAGTATGTATGCGAAAATTTGTATTATACGTGGACTTACATAAATATATGGGAAAGGATATCTTGATTAATATAATGTTCTGTAACTACCAAATACTCATTACCTTAAAAAGAGATACAATCATCAAAAGATCTACTGATACGCGATAGCATCTGTACGAAAACAAAGAAAATAATATGCCCAAAAATGTTATTTATTACTACAATTAGCACCCGTACATAGCAGGTCGTTGACCTCATGAAAACTGGCACGCAATCACTCGTGCTAATGACACAAAGGAAACTGACCTGTTTTTTTGTGTATTTCATATTATGGTGACGTGTTTTTCCTTAAACGTTTTTTTTAAATGATGCTATAGATCCATTCCATCTTAATATTATAAATGCAAAAGTGAGTCTGTCAGTCTGTCTGTTACCTCTTCACCGCTCAACCGAGTTTGATGAAATTGTGTATAGAAATAGTTTGAGTCTCGGGGAAAAGCGTAGGATTCCGGGTTTTCATCCTGGAAAACATTCCTTAAAAGAAGGAAATGGAGGGTGGACATTTGTTTGCGGATAAAATAACTAATTTTACGCAAACGAAGTCGCGGGCCAAATCTAGTAACCTAATATAGTATGAAGAAGGTTCTCGAATGACAACTGCATACTAGAAGACGTAGCGTGAGTAAGCCTCCGGTAAGATGGACCGACGACCTGTTAAGGGTCGCTGAAATCTGCTGGATGCGGGTGGCCCAGGATCGGTCGTTGTGGTAATCCTTGGGGGAGGCTTATGTCCAGCCGTGAGCGTCATTTAGCTGATAATTATGATTAACTTAATAAAATTGGCTATGGTAATGTCATCAACCGATTACAAATCCAAACTCCAAGCTTGTACTAAGAATCTCATAGACAAACAAAAGATGAATCGATTGACGAAGTGACTGAGCATTACTGAGCAATATAGCTTGTTCAGCACGGGTTGTAGATTCGATTCCCGCATTATAAACACACCTGCGACACATAAGAATCGTTTTTGAGGGGCTACGTTATTAAATATAAAAATTAAAACAGTAATCGCAATCAACAAGGCAGTCAATCCATAATACTAACCTACCAAAGGTAACAAAAGTAAACATGGCAAGTACTTAATGTCTTTGTGTCTAAAAATAGGAATTTAACTTAAGTAACTCCATTGATTTCCCGATTGGACATTTCATTATACAAACTGAGTTGGCTTTCACGTAATAAAAGATCAAATTGAACACACTTCAAAGTACAGATAAATAGAATCGATAACATCTTGAACTGACAATCGATAAGGATTTATAGACGCCACGTGTCAAATATATTTTGAATCTTGTTACTTTGCATATAAGGTCGTAATTTCTTTTGCGGTGGTTTCTGTTAGGCTTGCGATACATGGACGACGAGTTGACAAGAACATGTTTAGTTGTGCTAGATGGTAATGACTTTTGACTGTTAGTGTTTATCATAATTATTATTATCACCATCATCATTTTAGCCAAAATATGTCTACATCTGAACATGCGCCACCAGCATCCAACGGATGATTTTATGTTAAATATTTATAATGAAATTCATTATTATTTTCTATTAGTCCACTATTTTAAAAATTTTCACTGTGAAAGGATAGCTAAGACTTAAAATCTTTGCGTATGCTTCCCTGAAAGCTTGCCTTAGAGTAAAAGTCAACCCAAAAGCTCTTGAAAGCCAGCACGTCTGGTCGATTTAGTAATCCACCTAGCACTGCAGGCTCTCTTGCCTCCCATCACGTGTTATGTCGATACTAAATATGTAGTTTACTGTGTTGCGTTGTATACAGATATATTTATTCTCATAAAAAAATGCTAGAATTTTAGTAATTGTCAACAATGTATATAACAATTTGACAACCCAATTAGTCCAGCGGTAGTTAACACTGCCTGCTGTGCTATGGGTCCCGAATTCGAATCCCGGTAGGAACAAATTTTTGTATGATGAGCATAAATAATTTTATGTATTTACAAAAAATAACATTATATGTGTAGTTTATCAACCAACTAGTATCCGTAACACAAGCTTCGTTGCTTAGCTCGGAACTAGATGGCGCTGTGTGATGATGTTCAGAAAAAAATATTCGCATTGTAAACAATCATATTGTAGAATTTTTTGATTTATATGCACTACCAACTACAAAACTCATTGTGTCAACATATTTTCAAACTTGTGAATGTTATACAGTATGCAAAATTTGTGGTAAGGCTTGAGAGACCCCTTGTTACTAGAACTGCGTGATCTATTTTAGACAACTTCGGTCTAAAATATTTCACGGAAGTCAAGTAAAAGCGAAGTAAATGTGAAATATGCTATCAGTGCAGTAGCCTAGTGTGAGAAGAGAAGACCTGTGCCCAGCAGTGGGACAATAAATCATTATTTATTGTCCCACTGCTGGGCTGGGTTGATGATGATGATGATGAAGTAAATGCGAGCTATTCATGAGGCAACTCTAGAATTGTCTGATCCTAGTAACACATGGCGAAACTTTGTGGAATCTTTATTTATCATTATACAGTTTTTGATAAGCAATAAAATAAAATTCAAATGTAAGTCGTAAAATCTTTAGAAAAAGTATTATATTTTTTTATAAATAAAAATGCCAAGAATGTTAAGTGATATTGTGGGTGTTTTTATGAATACTGAATGATTTACACAGACTCATATACACATACATACATATATACTATGTGTATGATAAGCTGAATAATAGTTTCCTAAATTACACAATGCATGACAAATTACAAACAGCAAAACAGTCGCCCATGTGAAGTTTTCCTTAATCAAATTATTCAAATAGAAGATTCCGCTCGCCTGTGAGGCGCCCGCGGAGCATTCAACAAATAAGAACATTTTACTCAATGAGGACTCTGTTAAGCAGTGCAATCTGTTGTTTATGTTTACCCTCAATTCTTCTGATTTTGTACATAATATTGACATCGCGTGGGAGTATAATGAGAACATTTATTTAGAACAAACATAAATAGGTTAAGTAGAGTGTTGGTGAGAAAGAATGTTTTTAGGTCGCATGTAATAGGAGGCAAAACTATTGTCATTATTCGGATACGTGTCTAATCTCAGAGTAACTAATGAAGATTACAAAGAAAATAATAAATCAAAAACAATTCAGATCTATTTTTATAACGCGGTAACATTAAACCCTACCCTACAGTTGCTACATGATACAATTTGATGTAGATACCCTACTTTTCTTAAAAACAATTCTTGTGCCAGATTTGGTTCCACTATGCACTTCCTAAGGTAAAAATCAAAGTCTAATTCTGTTGTAACCCAGAATAATAATATGTTTTTTTAATATGATAGACATTTCCGCGACATTTCCACCAGAAGAATCGTCCACCTGAACTGTAATTGGTCGAACACAGTCATAGAAATTGACGCCTGAGTTCAAGGATACAAAATACTAGTCTTCATCGATACCCAATCAGCCGTATTTGCACAGTATATATGATCCAGGCCGATTTCGGCCACAGCGACTTAGATCTGACTATTGAGGACATCGCTGGTGTGCCCTCAGGTGACTGATATAACCAATTTATTATTATTATTTGACGACCCAGTTAGTCCAGCGGTAGTTAACACTGCCTTCTGTGCTATGGGTCCCGGGTTCGAATCCCGGTAGGGACAAATGTTTGTGTGATAAGCATGAACATTTGTATCCGAGTCATGGATGTATCTATGTATAATATGTAGGTATTTACAAAAAAAAAAAAGTATATATGTAGTATATCAACCAGCTAGTATCTATGGGCGCAACCGCCATCTATAGGCAAAATTATGTATTAGGTTACTATTTTATTTATTTTAAGTTATTATTTAAATGATTCTATTGCTATGAAATTACCTGAAATACATAAGATTGATATAGAAACATTTTTATGCACAAATAAAAGCATTATTTGATTTAATTTGTCATTTATGATTATGTTTTGACTGTCTCAATGTTTTAAGAACGTTTGATGTCTAATGCATTGTTTAAATAGTAAAATTGCCTTGTAAATGATTAAAATATAATCTATTATTATTAACATGAATTACTTTGTTCAATACGCAAAACTTAATATCATTTGTAAACTGACTGTGGCGCCATCTGTTAACATGATTATGTAACTATTAATATCAATTTGATGTATTTTTGTTAAATAAATAGCCTTATTTATGTAGAATTTATTTGAAATATGTATTTTTAAATATAAGCTTATATTTCAAGAGTATTTGTTATAAAACCGAGCAAGTAATGAAATTATTTTTATATATGTCAATATATAACCGATTCGAGTGTATAAAAACGCTAGTGTCATGAAAAATTGATTCATTCTTGTGCTAGCCATCGTGCGGAAATAAACAAAAGTAATAACTACTGTGTGTTTTGATTGCGATGGACTCTGAACGAGAAAATCCTGGCGTATCGCCGACAGCAGCGGTGGGATCACAGCCCCAAGACTCTTCAGGACCTCCGGATGGGGCGACCTTCACTATGGAACAAGTGATGGGCCTCTTAACCTCCATTACAAAGAATGCCGCGACAAGCGCTGTGAGAGCAACGTTATCCGCAGAAGCTACACCCTTGCGGCGACACCATGACTTCTACCTGCCGCCGTTCAACCCTGATGAGATCACATGACATCAGGGACTGGTGCGCTAACGTGGATGAAACGATTGCCAAATTGAATGTTCCGCCACATGAAGCGCGAATGAAGGCTATCCTGCAATTACGAGGACGAGCCAAAACATGGGCAGACACGTGGTCACTGCATTCAACCACGTGGGAGCAAGTGAAGGAAGAACTGGTTCATACGTTCGGGAAGGAGTTCCGATATGCAGATGATGTGCAGAAATGGCGCAGTTACACCTCGGACCAAGCCAGCAGCTACGCGGAATACGCGACAACGGCCTGGACACTGTTCAAGCGGGTTCGACCAGAAGCTGCTGATACAGAGGTAGTTGATGCACTGATCACAGGTATTTATCCTGAATTCATTCGGTCTGAATTATTAAGAAATACCCCCGACTCGCTTCCTAAATTGGTATCTATTCTTAAAACGTTCAGAAAACGTAAAATTGACGGTAGGGATAATAAATATAACGATGTTAAAAAACCACGAGTTACGGTACCCTCAAAAGATCAAGTCATATGTTTTAATTGCAATAAACCAGGTCATTTATCACGTGACTGCAGGGACAAAAATCTTTCTAAGCCTAACCCCGTTTTGTCACAATCAAACTCTAGTTCCCGTGGTAGTTTTAGTAACACTAAGGTTATTGAGTGTGACTACTGTCACCGTAAAGGCCATTTGGAGAAAAATTGTTACCGCCGTCAAAATGATGAACGTAATGCCCCAAACAAAACCATCAACGTCTGTTCATCTATCAAACGCAGCACTACTAATGTAATTATTGGTAACAAAAAGTACAACTGTCTTTTTGATACTGGAGCTGACTGTTCATTGATTCGAGAAAAGATAGCTGGTTCCATACCCGGTAAACGTAAGCAAGTCGATGTGAAGTTTATGGGCATTGGGGGTCAAACAGTTATCTCTAAACAAAGCATTTTAACCTTAATTGAAATTGATAATGTTAGCCTAGAGCTCGAGTTTTATGTAGTAGGTGATAATGAGACTCAGTTTGATATCTTAATAGGTTATAATCTTTTGAAAATTCCTGGCCTTAGCGTTACCCTCAGCGAGGACGTTATATCTATCAATCGTGAGTTTTGCATCAATGAGTGTTCGATTTTGACGCCCTCCTTTGAACTAGATACTGACCTCACAGATCCAAAAGAAATTGAGGAAGTTTATCGTTTAATCAGTGAGTTTAAGGATAGCTTTACGTCTGGAAATCGCGTTTCGCAGGTGACAACCGGGGAGCTAAAAATTAGATTAAAAAATCCTGATAAAATCGTGCAACGTCGACCATATCGGTTGTCTCCGGTGGAACGCGAAAAAGTCAGGGAAATTATTAAAGATTTAAAAGAAAATGGCATAATTAGAGATAGTTCGTCCCCGTTCAGCAGCCCCATATTATTAGTCAAAAAAAAAGATGGTACGGACCGACTTTGTGTTGATTTTCGTGAGTTAAACTCAAACACCGTTAGAGATAATTATCCCTTGCCTCTTATAGCGGATAAAATAGATAGATTAGGTAAAGCTCGTTATTACAGTTGCTTAGATATGGCTTCTGGTTTCCACGGTCTACCTATCGCAGAAGACTCTATCGAAAAGACGGCATTTGTGACACCGGACGGACAATATGAATATCTTCGAATGCCATTTGGCCTTTGTAATGCTCCGTCTGTATACCAACGCGCCATAAATGCCGCCTTAGGCGATTATAGGGATAATATTGCTTTAGTTTATGTAGATGATATATCCGTTATATCTGAAACCGTAGAGCAGGGTTTGATTAATTTGAAACTTGTTTTAACTAGGTTAACTCAGGCAGGATTTTCACATAACATTTCCAAATGTTCTTTTCTTAAAACTAAAATTGAATATCTTGGCAATATTATAGAAAACGGTACTGTTAGGCCAAGTCCAAGAAAAATTCAAGCTCTAACCGATTCTCCCGTGCCTAAAAATTTAAAAGGAATCAGACAATTTAATGGCTTAGCAGGTTATTTTAGAAAATTCGTACCTAATTTCTCAAAAATCATGGCTCCGTTGTATAATTTAACTAAAGCAAATGTTCCTTTTCATTGGACTGAACAACATGAACTTGCTCGACGAAAAATAATTAATATACTCACCTCTTCTCCGGTTTTAACTATATTTGACCCTAAGATGCCAACAGAATTACATACAGATGCCAGCTCTATTGGTTATGGCGCTGTCTTGATTCAGAGACAAGATGGAAATCCTCTCGTTATAGCTTACTTCAGTATGAGAACTTCAGATACGGAGAGTAGATATCACTCATACGAACTGGAGACCCTTGCTGTGGTAAAGGCTATAAAACATTTTTCGCCATTTTCTTCATGGCCGGTCATTCAAAGTTGTTACAGATTGTAACTCCCTGAAAGCCTCTAGTCACAAACGAGACCTAACTCCCCGAGTGCATAGATGGTGGGCCTTCTTACAAAACTTCCAATTTGAGATTGAATACCGTAAGGGCGATAAACTTGCTCACGCTGACTTTTTCAGCCGTAACCCCATTAACAACCCTGATGGACATCGATCACCCCAATGTCTCGAAATTAATAAAGTCAGCCCTTTAGTTTGGTCCCTTAACGCAGCTACCCTTGACCATAACTGGCTCCTTATTGAACAAAAGCGCGACCCCACTTTAGCTGGTATTGTAGAGCGATTAAAAGGTGATTCTATCCCCAAAAATATTGCAGATACTTACGTAATACTTCAGGATAAATTATTAAGACGGAAAGTACAGATAAATAACAAAACACATAGATTAATAATAGTCCCACGAAATTACAGATGGAATCTTATTTCCCATTACCACGATAATCTCCAACATTTTGGGTGGGAGAAAGTCCTTGACAAATTAAGAGAGCAGTATTGGTTCCCTAATATGACTAGATTAGTTAGAAAATATGTGGAAAATTGTGTCATGTGTAGGGTAAGAAAAGGAGTATCAGGCGCTAGACAGGTTACGTTACATCCAATTGAAAAAATAGCTATACCTTTTCATACTGTTCATGCAGACATAACTGGAAGAATGAACGGAAAACGCAACCTATCTGAATACGCTTTTGTATTTATTGACGGCTTCACTAAATATGTTTATATGGTTTATACAAATGATCGTACTAGTGAAACTGCAATTAAATGTTTTCAGAATCTTATTTCAATATTTGGCACTCCATCGCGATTAATTACTGACCAAGACAAAAGTATGACTTCTACAGAATTTAAAAACTTTTGCGAACAATATAGAATCCAACATCACGTAGTAGCAAAGGGGGCGAGTAGGGCCAACGGACAGGTTGAACGATTGATGAAAGTCATAAAGGATAACATGTCTGTTATAGAAATTAATAGGCCATGGCACACAGCTTTACAAGAATTACAATTATCTATAAATTGTACAGTATCAAAAAGTACAGGTAAAAGTCCCATGGAATTGTTATTAGGGAAAAGATGTTCCCCACCTGCCATTAAAATGCTGCAAATAGACGATGACATACTGACAGACAACTTAGAGGAAGTTAGATCAGATGCTAAGAAACGGATGGACGAGCGGTCCCTTAACGATAAAACGCGCTTTGATAAAGGTAAAGCCACAATCAATCCATTTAAGGTCGGTGATTTTGTTTTAATGCGGCGCCACGAAAGGCACACTACTAAGTTAGGGTCCAAATTTGAAGGTCCTATGGAAATTTTAGATATATTGCCAAATGATCGATACAGGCTTAAGCATGTTAACCTCCGCGGTTGTTCAGAAAAAATTGCAAGTCACGATGCCTTACGTCCCGCTCCTATAGCTCAATCAGACCCTTTTGATAATTCAGACAACTCTGACGAATTGACCGTATGGGCAGAGGAATCAGTAGAGAGTGAGAGTGCCCCTGCTTCCTCTGTCGTCAATATTGACTCTAAATAATTGTATTTGTTTTGATATGATTTATGATAACTATCATTATATTGTGAAAGTTTATTTTTCCTATCCAATATCCTTCCTAAAACGCTGGCTGGCCACCATGCGTATCCCTTAACCTGGTCTTGTTGGCTAGATCCCAGGATGGGTGATGCCTTGTTATTGTTTTGGCTAGAACCCAGGATGGGTGATGCCTTATTTTTGTGTTTTGGCTAGATCCCAGGATGGGTGATGCCTTATTTTTGTGTGTTGGCGAGATCCCAAGATGGGTGATGCCTTATGTTTTTGTGTATCTGGCATATCACAGTAAGGGTGTAGCCTTGTTTCAATGAAGTTGTAAAAAATAAACAGCGCAAGGGACGCGCTGGAGTCAGTATGGCCGTATGGGCGCAACCGCCATCTATAGGCAAAATTATGTATTAGGTTACTATTTTATTTATTTTAAGTTATTATTTAAATGATTCTATTGCTATGAAATTACCTGAAATACATAAGATTGATATAGAAACATTTTTATGCACAAATAAAAGCATTATTTGATTTAATTTGTTATTTATGATTATGTTTTGACTGTCTCAATGTTTTAAGAACGTTTGATGTCTAATGCATTGTTTAAATAGTAAAATTGCCTTGTAAATGATTAAAATATAATCTATTATTATTAACATGAATTACTTTGTTCAATACGCAAAACTTAATATCATTTGTAAACTGACTGTGGCGCCATCTGTTAACATGATTATGTAACTATTAATATCAATTTGATGTATTTTTGTTAAATAAATAGCCTTATTTATGTAGAATTTATTTGAAATATGTATTTTTAAATATAAGCTTATATTTCAAGAGTATTTGTTATAAAACCGAGCAAGTAATGAAATTATTTTTATATATGTCAATATATAACCGATTCGAGTGTATAAAAACGCTAGTGTCATGAAAAATTGATTCATTCTTGTGCTAGCCATCGTGCGGAAATAAACAAAAGTAATAACTACTGTGTGTTTTGATTGCGATGGACTCTGAACGAGAAAATCCTGGCGTATCGCCGACATATCCGTAACACAAGCCTCGTTGCTTAGCACGGAACTAGATGGCGCTGTGTGCCATAATGTCCAGGAATATTTATTATTTATTTATTGCACAGTATTAAGGGTGTAAAAACCATGTTTCGAATTTGGATGGCAACAATAGTATGATAATCATTTATATGAAGATGTTTAAATTTAAACCTAAGTAGGTATGGGTAACTAAACGCTTGGAAAAACTGTTTGTTATTTTAGAATACCAATTATATATTTGCGATTATCATGTGACCTTCTAAATTTTGTCAATAAGGAGGTCCGTGATTATGAATATCGAAGTTAATGAAGCTGCCAATATCATTGAATTCGACCAATCATCCCATCCCAATAATAAATCTAAGAAATCGTATTGAGTTATCAATTTGATGCCAAAAACTTGAACATTTCGGACGTGGAAATCAAGATGAGGCCGATAATAAGGCTTCAAACCTTTCGGACCGACAGGTTTACTTAATTAAAAATTAAATTTAGGAGCTCATCGTTTTGATAGAGATCTTTTAATGATTCTTCGGAGAATCAAACGCTTAACGCTGTTTTCCTGTCACGCGACGTTCTATATCGACTGGGCCACTAAGTTATGGGACCAATATTTTTAAAAGGTTAAACATATTTTTATTTGTGAGGGGTTTTTTGCTGACAAGTCTGTAATATTTTTTTTTGTATTTTCATGATTCAGGTATAGTCACAATACGAGATAAATGATTTGACCAACGGAAGGTCAAATCTTTTTTGCTTTCGGTCCATCTGTCCTTTAAAGCACCTAAAGGGTTTTTAAATTACCGTGAAATATGTGGAGTAACGTAGATTATATGGCCATGAAGATAGCATGGATTTTGTAGGAGGTAGGGCATAGCGAGATTTCTCGCTCAAATTGAGCTGCTCGACTGGGGAAGTACTTCCACCTTACAGAAGACTGCAGTGAATCAACAATAGTTATCTATCTGCGAGTGAGTAAGGTTACCAGAGCTCATTGGGGGAGTGACTTTTCTGACAGCATGGGAATTCCGTTTGTTGTCAGTTCAGTAACTCCCCATTTAAGAAACCTGAACGGTTTCTAAGGGGTTTCCCAAGGCATTAGCAAGTGTGCCTCTAGAGTTGCAAATGTCCATGGGCGGCGGTCATCACTTACTATCAGGTGAGGCGCTTGCTCGTTTGCCCCCTTATCCATAAATAAAATGGTAGTCTTGTGTTATTTCGTCAAATCATCTTATTTTGACAAGTTCTTATTGTAACGTCAAATATCTCATGTTAAGTTTCATCTGATGTTTATGGGCTTAAGGCAGATGTTTGTGTGCTGAGCTTGAAGAGCACTATTTTATACTTGAATAATTATTTATTTATACAGAATAATGTGTCAACCATCTAGTATCCACAGCTCAAGCCACATAATTTGGAACTAGATGGAGCTGTATTATAATTCCCGGATATATTTATTTATTTATCAAAATTAATAACTGGACAAATTACCCTTGAAAACCGGAACACAATTATGTGAATACACTGCTTGCTGGCAGAATATTTGGCAACATTTATCCATACAGACTAAATATACCAGGTACCAGTGAAAATGGATAAAAAGAAGCAGGCAGAAGGCTCAATATTTTTAATAATCATCATACATTTTAATGTTCATACAACAAAGAGCATTATACATTAAATTTTATTACACGATATAAAACACACTCAAGTTAATGGACGCCTGTGTTTCAAATGGATTTGTACAATTCATGTCAAAGGTCCCATTTGTAACTTCTACAATTATTATGATGCTGTATACAAGTGTAATAAAATGCTTTAGATTTGTATTGTCATTAGAGTTTTTTCTTTTGTGTCGGTTTTTAACGCTTTTGTTGATGCTATTAAGGTTATACAGATAGGTATTCAAGTGATTTATTACTGTTTTCTGTAGTCTTGTCATATGTATAGGTAAGCTAGAAATAAAATATACCAACAGAATGTTTTAGAGTTTTTATTGTTGTATACAACAATTGTTGCTTCTATGATTGAGGTAATATTATTCCTCAGTATGTGTATGACAGAAAATGGATGGAAACATATTATAATTATTATGTTTTCTTCAAATATCAACAGAGGTAGCTTCTCTTACCTCTTTAATTTTGCGAGTAAAAAAACGTGCGAAGTCTACCAACCCACACGAAGCTAGCATGGTGGACTGCCTAATATCTCTCAAATGAGAGAAGTGCTCAGCAGAGCACGAGTCTCGGGGACTTAATTTTTTGATAATGAGTTTGTCAACTGACCGTGACACAAGCTTCGTTGCTAAATGTGTAATTATGCGTAGATTATATTAATTAATTTAGTCATCCAAACTTCTGATGATTGGACTCAAACTGGTTATATGTTGTAATGTATGTACTGTTATAATGTTGCCAGTTATGAAAGAAATGAAAGGCTGCGATGTATGAAATGTACCATAAGAGACGTAACAAATAACATTTCAAGGCAGTAACGTGCATATTATATTCTTGATATTGCTATTATCTGTAAGCTGCGGGTACCACTCATTATTAAGCAGTAGGTATGCGTTTGCGTTAGTGAAGTAATATTGAAAAAAAAAAAAATTGTTTATTCAGTCCTTTTTCTTACATAGTGGAGTAACTTAACCTAGTTTATGTAGAATTTAATTAATTAATATTTCCGGGCGTTTATTACACAGCGCCATCTAGCTCCGTGGTAAGCAACGAGGCTTGTATTACAGAATATAACAGTGGTAACAATTTCAATCTTAAGTTATCATAATAGTGACCTCCAAACTAGACAACTGTTATTGTTAATTGTATACTTATTTCAATTAAGAAGAAGAAAGAAAATAGAGCCTTAAGAATTCATTTTATTTTCTTTCGTGCATTTTATTGAAATTGGCCACCCACATTGTTTTGAAGTACACCTCTAATGTCAAAACAACTAATACTAAGGTCCTATTGAAGTTCAATGTATCTAATGAGGCAAAGCCTTTATCAGCAAGGCTCATTAGATTTTACGTGGCTTAATCCAACCAACCCGACAAACTCAGCAAGGAATTTTAGTCTTTATGCAAATGTAATTATGAGTGTCGGGCGACCATTGTCAGGGAGCGAGTCGTGGGTAATCACGTTACCTTTTCGAGTGAAAAATTCGCAGAGAAACTGTTTCGGGAAACTGGACGTGAAGGGTTATGTCCAATGTGAATATAATAAAATGGAAGCAGAGAATAATAGTGGATAGTAGCAAAATTTCGTTCAGTTTTTATTAAAAGATAAGGTATAATAATTAATATACACTGTCATGTCTATACTTCCCCAGATATAAGGTAGAATCATCATCATCATCGACCCAATTACTATTCTACTGCTAGGCCTGGCGTGGGATTCGGGCTTCGTATAAGATAATCACAATTTCCTTATGCAATCAGTTTTCCTCCCAATGATTTCCTTTGCCGTTTAAGCATGTGATAAATGCGCACATAACTTCAATTCAATCAAACTTGACACTATTGATGTCACAGTCACAATACAAGAATCTTAAAAAATCAATACAGTTTCTAAATAAGTCGTACACATTTTCCAATTTTATTTCGTTTTAATTGTTAAATCGTACTGTCGGGTTTTAAAAATAGAATTTGTATGTTCCATTTCGATAAACGCTTCAACAATTGATTACTATTTCCGTACTAGTTGATGTCGTAGTTTATTATTCATAGGAATAGGCAAGCTTCGTGCATATTTTTGGTGCTATTGGAACAATTGAAATAATTAATATAGAGTTTTAAATAAACATGCCAGACAGTTTTGTGTTTTGTATATTCTATTTTATTGTTCGTTTTCAATTATAACGATTCATTTGTTGGATGAATACTGTTTCAAATTTAATCGTATTAAAAAATTAACATCAACCACAGTTGAACATGGGTATCTTCTCATTTGTTATTTAGGCAATTTTTTGTCCAACAAACAAGTCTAGTGATGTTTGGCAGACTTCACACGCTATCGAGAAAAGCGCTCAGGCATTCAAGTCACACAGGATGTTTTCCATCACCGTTTGAGCATGTGATAAATACACACGTAACTTTGAAAAGTCGGTGGACTTCAAAGTCCACTGGTCGCTATTACAGCTTAGACAATAACATTATACGTGTAAAATATCATCCATACGGTCAAAATCAGCAATACGACAATCATCTTTATTGTTCTGTAGATAAATGATTATTTTATAAACGTAAGGGTAATTTTCATCATGAAATACTCGACGAAAATATAATCACCAAACTTCTATATTATTAAAGGGTACTCTAGTTTGCGCTTCACTCATTAATTTCTCATTTTTTAAAGTGTAAACAGGAGACCAAGTTCAACGACCCTTTTACTAAGTAAGCAGTTATAGTTGCCTACATTTTCGCGAAAATTATTACGAAATTCATGTTTTAGGATAACACAATAAAATTCTTATAAAGTTATCTTTGTTGCTTAGTTTCAAGTGTGTAGTCGAGAAACTTTACTTTGGTACATTTAACTATATTTATATTTAAACTTATCCATTTTTAAAAGGTATTGATCTAATAATATTTTACTAAGAATTTGTGGTAATTCTCGAAGCATTTCTTTGGAAATTAAAATGTTATTTCATCTCAAATATCTTCTTACCCAATAACAACAGATGTTCTTTGGATCCATAGCTTTTGGGTGTTTTTAACACCAAAGGTGTCGTATATAACTTTTGTACGACAGCTTTTATCATTAACTACTTATAAACTTAAGCAATAATAAAATCAATCATGAAACCAATTAGTTTTGAAATATTGTGGTTAAAAGGGCTTGCTGAACAATAAGACTGGTCAAATGCTGGAGGCGCTTTTGTTCTAATTTGACAAATTGCGAATAAATGTACGCACTAATACTTTGTAATCAATGTGCGTGACATCCATTTAATTGTAAGTATAGGTTATTAAACACCGCGACAAATACATCTGAGGAAAATATTCTTCTACAAATCCTGTATAATTGAAAAACATTAATTCCTTTACAAGATTATATCAATAAATATTTAATAGCCTCGTCTAAAGAATCACAAACCAGAGATTCTTTCCTTTTGCTACTCTGTAAGCGAATTCAAATTATATGATAATACAGCACTCCCTATGTAGAGACATCAGTTGGTATTATGCAAATGTGGTAACGAGTCGACTCCGAACGGTTAATCAAGCCATATTCGTATTGAGACGGTACATAGTACCCCCGTCTGAATTTGATACTAATATGTGTAGACAGGTTTATTTGGCGCACGAAAAACGCGCCGTGTTTGTTTGTCAAAACGTCCGGAGGGATCATTCTTGCGTTTCACAGTGGAGGGTTATGTTTTGGTGTAGTTTTGGATAAACTTCGCTACGGTACAGTTATTTTCTGACAGAATTTTAAAACAGGCTTTGTGACGCAAAATTATGTCAAAAATGCAATTTTCACTTTAAAACCATCAAACCCCGAAGGGGGGCGATTCTGAGAAAGAAAAGAAGAGAAATCACTTAAATAATTCATTATTCCACGGCCTGAGCCTAATTAAAGAAAAAAAAGAAGCAAAACAATATAGGACTCGTTCCCTAGGTGGAGTTCCTACGTGACCAGAATGTTGGTATATAAAATAAAAGTAAATAATAATACGAAAACCCTTGTACGTTTGTCCGTAATAGGTTTTAGGGTCGTCGGATGGCTTTTGCTCTATAGTACGGTGGTAATTTATTAAAGGCCCCTATCGGCAATATTCGCATTATCTAATGTTACGACGTAATATTAGATGCAAGATGGCGCCTGATAAGGAAAATGTAATAATAATTATATACTTATGATGTTACGTGAGCAACTATGTAGTAATAATTATATGTGTAAGATTTTTAGAATGATTAATGTGTCTAGTCAAATTATTACGAAACATTTTTTTTTGTAAGTAAAGCAATTTTTTATGGATTCTTTCACAGTATCATTATCACCAATCCATTAGTCAACGGTGCGTGTCTTGGTTTTGAACTTGTGATCTTTGATATCTCAGTCCACGGACCACACTACTATGCTACCACAGCTATTATCAGTATACTATCCATATATATCATCTATATACCACGTTAAAATTCTCAAAAAATAGTTTAATTTAAATTATTATTTATTCAATATTAGATTTACGAAATCATTAAGCTGGCATTAAGCATGTTGAGCTAGCTATTTTAAAACATACCGTCAAACAATACCTATTGCTCTGCCCAACTCATCAAGAAACAGGCCGGTCTAATAAAATTATGATTATGAATAATCCTGATTTACTCGAAGTTCTAACTAACTACGGGTTTATAAGATATCGTAGCGTGTACTATCGTACAAGAAAACTAACCTTCTTTCGAAATTAAACTGTCGATTTATTTGCACTGGCAGATGGATTGCTTGTCGGTTAGACAATTGTCTAGCGTAACATGAACTGCAGTCTTAGTATTTGATTCCCTTCTTATTATGGCTTTCTTTGAGACGCGGCGGGGTAGAGGAGGTCGGGTGTAACTGGTGGCAGATACAGCACGTCAGTTTTGGCGAATCGCAGTCGGAAGTCCGAGGTCACGTGGCGCTCGCGGCGTGTATCCAGTTACGAGTGGGGAGCGATTCGGTAAAGGGTGGGAATTATTTGAATTGACTAGATATTTCGATATTTCGGCAATGTTATGACGCCTTCTGATGCCTCGGTGTTATGGTAAAATATTCAGTATCGGTTTGTTCGTAGTTTAGTTTGTTTGACAGCCACATAGCCATGTTGGAAAAAACAAATACTATTGTTACTATTAAGCTGAAATAAATATTTAACTGTGATGATATACTTTATGCGTAATATATTCAATCTATTTATTATACAATTTCTTTTTACACACTTTTATTTTGAAACTAGTTACCCACCTACTTAGTTACCTACCTAATTAAATCGGATATCTACATAGTAAAATAATTGCCAACTATACTGTTTTGAAAATTTTGTATTACATGAGTAATTACTACTCAGTACTATGATTATTTACTTGCAAGCAAGTATTATCTATCTACATTCTAATTAACGAAATATGTGACGTATAACTTAACAGACAAGGATCACTTAAGCTTGTCATTACTTTATTCCATTTGATAAAATAAATGACGATACATCAATAATCATTAACCCATTACTGTCCCACTGCTGGGCACGGATCTCCTGTCATTTGATTAGGGGCTATAGTTCACCACGCTAGCCTACTGCGGGTTGATAGACTTCACATGCCATCGAGAATATATCTCAAGCATGCAGGTTTCCTCACGATATTTTCCTTTACCGTTTGAGCATGTGATAAATACGCACATAACTTCCGAAAAGACAGTGCGTGCCCGGGATTGAACTCGAAACCTTTGTCATGTCAGTCTACTGGTCACACCACTTGGCTACCACAGCTCTTACATTAATACTTTACTCAAAAATACATAAGTCAAAATATTTCGAAACCTTTCACATGTCAGTCTACTGGTCACATCACTAGGCTACCACAGCTCTTACATTAATACTTTACTCAAAAATACATAAACATTTTATTGACTTTCACAGGTATAAGACAATTAGTAACTGGGATATAATAATTATATATATAATTATAAACACGAGTCCAAAAATGACTCGTGCAACTCCAGTACTAACAAATAAATACTGCAGCAGTAATATTCTTGTAGAACCAGCCTGTATATAAGTCTATTTGCCGCCGTACCCCGAACAGAAACGTATAGGGTTTTATCAACGCTGACGTAAGTACCGTTTGCTTCCCCTAAACGCGTAGACATATACACTATCATTTTACGCCAAGGGTAATATGATCAATGTTATATCCTAGCAACTAAGCAGCAGAAAATGACGTATATATTTAACTGTTCTAATATTTGCATTAGCTTAAAAAACGTAAGGTATTAATAGGCTTGGACATACATATGTATTACCTATGAGGTAAAAATATTGGTTTTGAACACGATTAAAATTTTTCTTCTATATATTCATATAATAAAAGTGAATGCCCAAGTAACTTAGTATCGCTATCAAATCTTTGGTATCACAAATTAATAAGACTTTAATTAAAAGTATATTTTATTTTTATGGTGATAAGGGGCAAACGAGCAGGCGGCTCATCTGATGGTAAGTGATCACCGCCGCCCATGGACATTTGCAATACCAGAAGGTATAGGTAAGGTTGCCTACCCCTGCAGAAACCGTTTAGGTTTCTAAAAATAGGGAATTACTAAACTGACAGCAAACGGAATGCCTATGCTGTCAGAATAGTCACTCCCCCAACGAGCTCTGGTAACCTTACTCACTGACAGAAATACAACTATTGTTGATTCACTGCGGTCTTCTGTAAGGCGGAGGTACTTCCTCAGTCAGGCAGCTCAGTTTGAGTGAGGAATCTCACTATGCCCTACCTCTCAAGAAATAAAAGTATAAATAAAACTCGTTTTAGAGCCCGGGGAGCGACTATTCTGACGGCATGAGAATTTAGTTTTCTGTCCGTTTAGTCACTCTCCTATTTTATGGAATATAGTTAGAAAGGTTTCTATAGGGTTGGCAACGCGCGAGTGACATCTGTGTTATTTTGCAAATGTCCATAGGCTACGGTAATCGCATACCATAAGGTGGAGGATAAGGTTGTTTTTCAAAACCTTGTGGTATAAAAATAAAACTTTATATATATTGGCCTAAATCTCCACATTTTGCTATTGCTAAGTAATATTTTACTAAAATAAGGTTTAAAAGGTTATAACAGTACCGGTGATATCATGAACCTCTGACACGTGAATTTGTTTAGCTATATTACCATTTTTTCTGTTGTCAGTATGAGTGATGACCATCGCCTGCTACCTTGCTTGCCCAGTAATAGAAGTCATATTCGAGTGACTCCTATTACTTGGTAGGCAAAGCACTTTTTCACATTCGTCTAAACAATGACAGTATCTATAGTGATAAAGCCTGTATGGTTGATGGATTCTCTTAAGTTCACCAACCTAAAGAAAATAATCTTCACGGATCTTCCAGGTTTACAAATGTACACGTATGAAGAACCTAATAGAGATTGGTGAATTATGAATTTAGGTTGAATTGGACAAAACTAGGGGACGTCAAACGATATGGTACCTTCATAAAAAACAGTGATATATGCGGGAACCTTCTTGTACCATTTCTCATCTTGCGATAGATTGCCACTAAAAACCATCTTATCAAAAATCAAAGAGAATCTAACCCTCAATTTACATCCTAAAACCCATAAAACTAGTACGTGAGACAAAAATTCACTGTCAATATTAGTGCTAATAAAATGGACGACTCTCTAGCGCCTATAAAGCATAAACTTTTGGCCCAAAATCAAATCTTACATTATGTCCTGATGTTGCCTCGTAAAATTAAGAAGGGTCGAGGAATCAGAAGTAGTATTATTTTCGAAGATATGCAATATCGCAAGTGACAATCCACGCTCGCAAAAATAGGTTGTTTTTGAAATTACAACAAATGTGAACTACGGAAAAACATGCGGAAGAAATTATATTTTTGTTGAATCTAAAATAAACTATTGTTTAAATACCTCCATAAAAACAAATAAACAGGACATCCGTGCCCAGCGGTGGGATAGTTTTTGGGTTGTTTGGGATAAAGATAATATATATATAAATATTAAAGTAATCTCCGCAGATTGCAATCATAATAATGTTTAGTACCTATTAACTACCATTATAGGTCCAACCTCTGCACATGAGTTTGTTTGTTGAAAAAACATAATGACATCAATATTAGCACTACCAAAATGTTTTTTTGAACATTATGATTATTTTTATTGTGTTTTGAATTTCCTTTGAATTTTGAAATATAATAAATAATAATTACCCGCTCGTTTTAAGAAAAAAAAAATTCTTATGTTGTTTAGTTTTTTTTATTTCTATTAAGGGAGGCTTTACGAAAATAACGTCATTCGTACCAATTACAGACACATTCAGTTTTAACCCTCGATTTAATTCTCGAATGTTCAAAACAAATGTTTTGTTTTTATGTTAATTGGATTAGGAATTAGTGAGGCGTGTAATAGGGTGAATACAGTACGGAATGGTACAGCGTCGGCACGGTGGGTGACGGTCCCCTTCTGTGGAAAAAAATAATGTGTTCCGTTTTGTTTCGTGTAAAACGATTTCAAATAGTGTTGGGACACGATTCCGAAGTTTGATAAAAGCGGTACCATTCATTTGGGAATTGTTGACGTACGTTTAAGGTAGGTACGGCCACTAAAAGGTTCGTCCCTAAAGAGATTAGAAGAGTATCTTCCTACCAACTATTTAATTGATTTGGAATATTGTGTAGTTATTTCGTTCGGGAAACAAACAGATACAATATTAAATAATATTTACTATACAATCTAAAAAACACAACCTACTACCTAACTTACTATTCAATTTGGGATAGACAATACAAACAGGCTTAAGAAATAAAGCAAAAGAGAGGAAGGACCAAAAAATTGTTAACGAAAAAATAACTAAAACTTATTTAAAATTAATTTACAGATTTGCTCACTGTTCGAAGAAAATATATTAATATCATTGCAAGATTGACATTTTAGATTACATATTATATTATTTATCAAACTGGTTATTCTGCATCCATTATCCGAAGAAAGTAGGAAACGCAATTTAGGTAGTTTTAGGTTATATATAGCCTTCAGGCCCACATTATCCCGGGAAGTGGCCTTCAACGTAAGCGAATAAAACAAATATATGTTTCGCGTTGGTATATTGTAGGTACATTGTATGCCAAATATATTATTTACCTAGAATTTGGTCCTTAGCGACATCGTAAATCACGGCCTAATATGAGCCTCATAACTACGCTACCCTAGATGGCTGTCTATGTTCTAGTTGTGATAATCTTCTGGTCAATGGACTATAAAATTGAAGGTCTCAAGTTCGCTCCCAAGGCAAGCACCACTGACTTTTCGAAGTTATATGTGTATTTGTTTGTTTGTACATGTTCCAACGGTGAATGAGAAACATCGTGAGGAAACTGGCATGCCTTAGAGATTGTTTCAATGGCGTGCAAAGTCTGCAAGTCCACACTCGTGGTGTCGAGTCGAGTGTGGTGGACTATAGCCTAATCTCTCTCAAAATAAGAGGAGAACCGTGGCAAAATAATTGGTTCGATGATGATGATGTTGTGACTGTACTGGATCAACAGCATAATTAGATAGTTGGTTCCCTAAAACAATCAAAATTAAATCTAAATATTATTATTCACCATTAAATACTAAAGTCATAACAAGTACGTGGGACGTTTGTAGTCAGTCGTGAATATTGCTATTTGAAGCTCTTGATCGCCAGAATTTCCACAGGGGATTGTCTGTAAAGACAATAGCGCTACTTCATTAACACAAAGATAATTATTATGATTAAACAGCAATTGTATTAAATGTTATATACAATCGCAAGCTTTGCCCGCGCCTAAGTCTGTAATTCTCGGTTCTATTAATTTTATCCAATCTACTTTTCCTTCACACCGCTTATTTATTTTGCGATAATCCTCTTTAAATTATTATCGGTTCCGTATACAAACTTGCAACACCCTTTTCACCTTTTTAAAGGAAGATTTCTGGGTTAAAAGTTAAGTTTAAACTTGTAGAGGTTACAGACAATTAGATAAACATACTCCCGCATTGAATAATAGGACTTAATGAACATATTTTTGAGGGTATTCCGACCTTATCTCATAGTTTTAAATCTAGTCGAGATAATCAAACCCCCATCAAAAAGTCAATATAGATGTTATTATACATTCACAGACTGACTGTAGAAAAAGCGTTACAAACAAATTGACTAAATTGTGCGTTTTTCATTTCGTGTCAAACTTTATATGCAAAAAAAATATACCCCTATTTTATTACGTAACATTTTTCGTGAGGGTACCAAATGAAATTTATATCAACGTAGGGGATCACAAATAAATATTGTTGCGCTGCCATAAAACAATAAATGCGACTGCAATTATGTAAATCGGTTATACGAACAAAGTTCAACAAATAAAAATAAACTACCCCTCCCTGCCTAAATATGAAATTGCAATATACCACTGTAAAGGGATACTTCCGTATTATGAACTTATTCCCTTCATTCATGGTGTTTTTCATACCATAATCTCCATCCCCTTTCCAGACTCCCCTTTGTGTTAAGAGATTACAAAGATTTTATGTGTTTTCTGGTGGTCGTTGGTGTGCAAAGAAAGGGGAGTCTAGCTAGGAAATTGATCATTACTGTCTGTGAATGTTTTGGGCAGTAATACGTCTTTGGAAAGTCATTGAATGAATGATTGAATGATTGTTTATTTCTGTAAATAGATCTTTTTAAAGACACTTTTACAAGTCATGTACATTTTTTTTTTAGTATCTAGTTGACATCGGCATTTCCTAACTGACGACCTCTGAGAAGAAATGCCGAAACAAACTCTGAGAATCATGGTCTCTTTTAAAGTCCAAACATTTTGGTTACAATATGTGAGCCTGACTATGTAGGTTAAAGTCTGAGATGGCCTTTTGAAGAAAGCACCAGTGCAGCTTTGAGTTGACCTGTCCATACTGACAGCACGCATACGTCAGCCATCGTTTAGCTCAAACCATTATTGTGGGAGCTTAACGACCCGACGCACGTCTATGCAAGATCAGCGGGACATTTGCGTAGGCCATTTCAAAAACCCAAAGCCGCCAGACATTAGTTTGTAAGCGTATGTATATCTACCTACAAAGTGCTCACATTCACATAGATATGTATATTATAAATAATCCCAATGCATAAAAATCAACATAATGTCAAATATAAAATAATTATGTCAAAACATAACATTAACATAATGTCAAAAATATAAAATAAATAAAGTCAAATAATAATAATAATTAAAAATCTATAGGTATAACTATACAATTCATGTCAAGATATAAATTAATGTCAACAAAAAAAAAATAAAAAAAAATAATAATAATTAACATCAATGTCATGAAAAAATAATGTCCAAATCATAATAAATTACAGTAAAAGACGTTTGATAGCCCGGTTCATTAGAACTATTCAATCCCAAGCAGTTTTATCATCCATGTAATCTTTTAACGCCTTTAGCACAAAGTCTCTGTTTGATAAAGGATTTAAATCTGCTGAGACTTAATGTCTGTACATGGGTTGGAATTTTGTTATAAAAGCATATGCATTGACATCTAAAGGATTTACTGATTTTCTGGAGCCTAGTTGCAGGAACAACAAATTTATTCTTATTCCTAGTATTAATATTATGGATATCACAATGCTTTTCAAAGAGATTGATATTCTTGTAAGCATATAAAAGATTTTCGTAAATATACTGTGATGGAACAGTCATAATATCAATTTCTTTAAATTTCTCCCTCAGTGAATATCTGGGACTTAAGTTATAAATTGATCAAATAGCCCTTTTCTGCAACACAAAAATAGTTTGGATGTCAGCAGCATTCCCCCACTGTAGAATGCCGTATGACATCACGCTATGGAAATAACTAAAATAAACTAACCGAGCTGTATCTATATTCGTTAAATTACGAATTTTTTTAACGGCATAAGCTGCAGAACTAAGCTTCTTCGACAATTTCTATATATGTGGGCCCCACTGAAGCTTAGCATCTAAGCTAATGCCTAGAAATACAGTGGTATCTACAAGATCCAACTCTCCACCGTTAACTAGTACACTGGTTTTAACTTGTCTGACGTTAGGCGTTGTAAACTTAATACATTTAGTTTTGTTTTCATTCAAAACTAAATTATTTGCATTGAACCAATGTACCACTTTCGAGATAGCAGTGTCCACATCGTATGTAGTTCTTTGCTGACGTTTTAGTTTAAATAAAAGCGAGGTATCGTCTGCAAACAACACTATCTCTTGATTATCTCCCATCAGATAGGGTAAATCATTAATATAAATTAGAAATAAAAAAGGGCCAAGAATAGAACCTTGCGGAACTCCCATAGTAACAACCGACCCCGGGGATCTCTTTCCATTGACGTACACTTTCTGAATCCTCTTACCCAGGTACGAAATAAGAAGATTCAGAGAAGTGTTCCTCACGCCATAGTGGTGTAACTTCCTGATCAATGTATCGTGAAGAACGCAATCGAATGCCTTAGACAAATCGCAAAAGATACCCAAGGCATCGTGTGACTCTTCCCATGCATCAAAAATGTGACCTAGAAGTTCAACACCGGCATCGGTTGTTGAACGACCCTTGGTAAAGCCAAACTGTTTTCTATTAATTAGGTTGTTGGCGTAAAAGAAACTTTGTAATTGATCTAAAATTATTTTTTCAAAAATTTTACTGAATGTTGGTAGCACTGATATCGGTCTAAAATTAGTAGGGTCTGATGTGCTACCTGACTTAAACAAAGGTATAATCTTACTATTTTTCATAAGATCAGGGAATTTACCACTATCAATACATTGATTAAATATAAAGGATAAAGTGGGTGCTACAATGTGAATAATAAATTTGGCAACGTCAACAGAATTTCCCCACAGGTCTGCAGTTTTTTTTACATTTAGTGTATTGAAAGTTTTAATAATATCGCTACCGTTAACATGTTTAAAATTAAATTCAATAAAGCTAGCTTTTACGTTTTCCCTAAGTAGGTTCTCTGCAACAGTGGGTGATGAATTTAAGGATCTAGTGACCACAACAGGAATACCCGTAAAGAAATTTTCAAATGCGGTGGCAACTTCTAAGTCTGATTTAATTATTTGTTCATCAATAATAAGACTATATTCACTGTTACGGCCAACAGATCTCCCTGTTTCACTGTTGATAATATTCCAAGTCATTTTAATAACATTATTACTATTTCTTATTTTCGAGCTAATATAAAGAGACTTTGCTATACAACAAACCTTCTTAAATAGTTTGGAGTAGCTTTTAACATAAGAATTAAACTCCGGGGTAGTGATATAAGTTCTTTCATTGTACAGCTCATAAAGTCTCTTCCTACTTTTATGAATACCAACAGTGGCCCATTCACTGAAAGATGCAGTTCCATTAACTCTGATCGTCTTGGGTGTAAAAGTAGAATTAAAATCTTTGCAATAAATATTAAAAAAAGAATCATAAAGCTTATTACGGTCACTATTATAGGGTAATAAAGGTAACTTATGGTATTTTGATGGGGATGCCTGTAAAGTAGAAATAAGCTGGAGTCCTGTTCTTCTTAGACGTTTTCAGTTTACAATATTATAACTTTAGTAAATCGGTATGTTCTTTTATACATCCAACCAAACCCTGTAGCCAGCTTTTATAGTTTCATATAACATATAGTATTTTAAATATAACTAGTTGTTGTGCTTGCAACTGCATCCACGTAATATCTATATTTTAGTAATCATACCTCTATAGTTGATCTAAATTAGATACAGTGTGCAACTGTGCAGTTTTATTAAAATTGGTTCATTAATTTAGAAGTACATAGGTACATCGCGAACAAACAACGGGACAAGAAATATTTACATAATATAAAGATATAAAATTTCAATACTCAATAACACCTAAAGCCGTAAAAACCTACCATTACACTCTAATCAAGATAAAACTCCAACAATGACACCTCAAGTTAAAAGGGCTCAAAACTTGAGGCAATCAATGCAGGCTTAATACCCAGTTGTTAGAAATTGCTCGATAGAAAGTTGGTGTAATCTCTTGTGGATCAACTCGCAGTACGTGAGGATAGATTGGGCTAAGGGGTGGTGTTCCACGCAATTTAGTTAATCACTCTGTGGTAATCAAACGTGGAGGTAATGTACTCCTGTTTTGAGAGGACCAATTGGCTTAATATTGGTGTGGGTCGACTGATGTCGATCCTCCGTTTTCGTACCTTCAGCATTCAGGCAAAGTATTATCATTGTTTAACCTTGTCTGTCCCAAACAAATTGATGTATGAAAGACTGAGATAGATAGATCATAAAATGTAAAACCAAGAATTTGAGACGTGATATTCACAAACAGCAAACTCGTTAAAGGCTCTGACAGCCGACAGGCTACTGCATACCATCTTAAGGGATTTCTGTACATTTCATCTGATAACGAGAAAAAATCCACGTTGATATACATTACACCTACATTCTAAAGTTCGTACTTTTGGAAGAACTAAAACAGTTTAATTAATAAGATTTTATATAATTTGAGTTAAAATTGCTTTGGCATTTTCCTTAGATACATGAATCTTTGTAGGTGTGTCTTAAATTTACAACAATTGAAGGTCCTAATACAAAGAAATTGAAAGAAGCCTGAGAGAAAAGAATAATACTAACCGTCACTACCTTCAGAGCCTATAATGAAACTGTGTTACAATAAAATTTAAAAAGGATGTGACCGGTGGACATCAAAAGTCAAAGGTCTCAACTTAGAACACAAGGCACGCACTGACTTTTCGGAGGCTATATGCGTATTCACTACATGCTTAAACGGTGAAGGAAAACATCGTAAGGAAACCTGCATGCTTGAGAGATTTTCTCGATCGCATACATAGTTTGCCATTCCATAGTAGGGATTAGGCTAAAGCCTAACCCCTCTTAAATGAGAGGAGACCCACGCCCAGCAATGAGACAATAACTGGGTTGATGTTGAAGTAAATAAATGAAGTAAAAATCAGTTTGTCATTTATAAAGTGAACCTCCTCGGTCACTACAAGGATTTCACCCAAAACTAAAAGAAAAAAGACGTGCGTGATTCGAATACTTGGTTCTAGCGAGAGTTGCCTTAATCCCGCATGGATTAATTTGGCACAGGCGTGAGAGGTGATTGGCTCAAGGGTTGTGTCTATGGGATTTACTTAATCGCTATGGTTATCAAAGGTAGACTCGATTACTATCGTAACAATCCAATTGAATGTTACCCTAAATCTGAAGACGAGGGATCTTGAATAAATAGTTTATTTTATGATTCTACGCAAATATGCTCAAACGTTTTTGAAGTGAAAACTTCTTTAGGCGCGTTGACTCTTTGGGTAAACAAAAAACATGGAACTCGCGTCATCGTCACCCAACGCTTTCCATTAGCTATATGTATACTCTGTATATAATTATGTGCATAGATATAACTTCGTGCGGTTTTTTCTTCTATCGGCAGTCCCCAAAGACTGCCCTGCATGTTTTTTTTTTCGAAGGCAGATAAAATCCTCTTTTATATAGGATCTAAACATAATCTTCAGAGTATGTAGCTTCTTATCATGTTACAACGACCCGGTAACAGTTACGAAAAATACATTTTACTCTTCCAACTGCATCAATTTTCATGTAAATTTTCCTTTAAACTTTACAAAGTATGCCTATCCTGTCATTATGTCGGGTGGAACTCGGCATAATTAACATTTATACAATAAACGCAATGGGAGTTTGGTTTTAAACTAATTGTTGTTCACCAGTCTCTGTGAATGTTACAATTTCATGCTCTTTTAATTATGGAACCCCCCATTTTTGTTACACGAAATTGGGGTCGAATTACGGTTTTCAAATGAAGTTTTATTAAGTTGGTACTGTAATATAATACATTCTTCTTTTCATAACTTCAAAAGGAATTCAGTTTTAAAAATAAAACAATTTTGCATGTTTATTCCTTTCTTTATGAGTTATGATTTAATAATTGATCAATTGTTAATAAGTAAAAAAATCTAGGATGAAAAATTATGAAGCTATTTACTGTCTCACTACCTGGACTCTTCTCAGTAGAGAGGGATTAGACTATAATTTGGAGATTATTATCACAGCTATCACAGATAAGATAAAATAATAAATTATAATTCTTCGCCCATTATCGACAAAAACATGAGCTCGATGACGCAACCTTTTCCATTATTAATCCAATAAAATCCATCTTAACATTTTAATCTGTTTACATACAAGCACGAATGTTTGCATGATTTACATCAAACTCACTACTTTACGTACTTTCCCAGCGTCTGACGTCACAGACAGAAAAAAATAAGATGCCATTGTCACGTAAAGGAAAAGTTACTCTACGGATAGATAATTAAATTCTCGGAACATTAATCTTACTTAGGTCTTTTTACACGTGAAACTTTTTTGATTATGTGTTTTTGTTTGCCTTAAGTACTTTTGTATGCGGGAAGATGGGTAAGTATATTAAAATTACTTTTTGCACGCTGATAACAAACTTTTGACAAACATACCGTGTTTAAGTAATCTTATTGAAGCTTTAAAAAAGGGATGGCGCTATTCAACCTGTAAAGCGCCATCCCTCTCTTATATCTCTCTTACTTAAATAAGTCTGCGGGTCAAAAACGAACGTGTGATTATGTTAATCAGTATATGTTACCAGTGATGGCTTACAACACAAAGGTACAATACTTACTATGGACGTGATAAAAAGCTCAAGGTCATTAGGTCACCCATCAAACTATGGAGAGATTTGTGTACGAGGTCGAATCAAAAAAGAGGTTATTCGAAAAAGTTTATACTACACACTCTCCACTTCTACTTCTCACATAACTCGTAGAAATGGTGGCAACTGGGGAGGAAGGGTTTTAGATTTTTATATTGGGGTCCATTAGGTATATACTCCCTTATAAATTTTCCATCAGCCACGACAAGGTTAAAAATAATAGATACCTACAAAGTAAAGTTATTACAAAACTCAAGAAATCTACTTTATAATTCATAAGGTCGGCTTTTAAATACACTCACAATTAACAAACTAAGTATTTTTTTTGCCGTGTCTTCATTGCATAACTATTTAAAAAATCTTAAGTTCCTTTGATATTAAGCAACCGTTTTTACAAACTGCAGACATAACTTACATTGAAATCGTGTTTATAACTTTATTATTGTATTATTTTTTGTTTTCGAAGTAAAGTTGAAATCAGACAAATAGACAAATAATTACTTATACTTTTGAATTGTCGGAACTAGTTTGTTAGTAGTACCTACTTACCAAACAGTTTTATTTTATTTCATTTATACTTTTTATTATCAACAAATAATTCTGATGACTTTTGAACTGGTGACCATCTGATATTAACAAACAAAGTAAAAAATAATAACTGGTAATAGACACTCTTTAATACATGTAGGTATATTTTTTCTATTTTTTTTATTTCGATAAGGGGGCAAACGAGCAGGCGGCTCACCTGATGGTAAGTGATCACCGCCGCCCATGGACATTTGCAACACCTGAAGGCTTGCAAATGCGTTGCACACCCATGCAGAAACTGTATTGGTTTCTTAAAATAGGGAAATACTAAACTGACAGTAAATGGAATGCCCTACTGTCTGAATAGTCTTTTATTATTAGACGGGCCGTAAGCTTATTTGCCACTTTCGTGGTTAAAAAAAGTGATCCAATGTAAACCTTATTTTCTTTTCTTTTAAATCAACATTTATTTTGATTATCAGAAGAACTTCATAAAACTGTTATAAAGAACTTGAAAAATAGTCGTTTCGCCTATAGCGAGTCGATCGGCGAATTTAAAAACTAACAAGTTATGCGGGCCGAACGGCGGATGGTATCGTTCCATGTTATTACTTTGACCTCGAATCGTTTGCTTATACTTTAGGCAGAACGGGGGAAAGCCATTTCTGCTGGCTGGATTTTTGCTCGGCTTGCTTTTTATATGAAAAAGGTTCTGTTAGGCACGTAGTTTTTACTGCTATTTTGTAACCTTTATTTTATTAATAATATTATACTGTATATATAAAAATACAAAAACGTCGGTCTATATATTAATAATCCACACACACTTGAGCAATTTACGGATTTTTTTATGTAGGTACAGTTTATTTTATGGAACCACGCCCCATGACACTAAAACCGATTTCTCACCTACTGCTTCAATATGTACGTCACTAAATTTGTTTACTTTAACAGTGTTTACTATAAATAATGATGACTATATTTAGACAATTTAAGAGACACATAGAGGAACACTTCCAGCCCAATAAAGATTTTTACAATCTAAAAAAACGATAATTAACTAGAGTACTATAAAACGAAACAACACAACATCAAAAATATCAATGATAACAGGTCACATAATACAATTTTCAGAATGCCGTCACTTCGTATGAGAAAACACATCAAGCGAAGCAATAGGCAGAAATTATATCAGCCACTCCCCAAATTTGCACCGAACATAAAACTGTATGAGCGTTTAAGATGAAAACATAAACGATCTAAGTAAGGTCGTGGGTAAGTGTTTATTAAAAATGTGTTAATGTTTGAGTTAGAGAAAGTAGACGTTTTTATTAGAATAATATTTTTACGAGTGATATTTGCATAACGCATAACCAGTTTGCATAGTAGGCATTGCATTTTTATAATTAGGTTGTAGCAGTTTAATTAGAGAAGAAATAAAATATAAAGGTATCAGTGGGGTGTAATAAATGTTTTGACTTTAGACTCTCTACACCTCAAATAAATAACTATCATCATAAGTAGTATAATTAATTGCTATCAATGATGTTTCTTCTTCTACTTGCCATTTACCTGATTTCTTATCTGTTGTCTATACATATAAACAAAAATTTTATATTACCATCCATCACTTTAAGATCGTATTTTCATAAGTTGGCGGTATGTGGAACACCAGCAATGCCAGAGAATAGTGTGATTCAGTATATATTAATACAGGTAATTTGCGGTGTCTTACTCGTACGTTGGCTGCCAGTGTTCTCTGTTTGGCGCTAGTACCACATATTGAGAGCGAGTGCCCCACCTTGGGTGCCAGTATCCAATGTCGTGAAGCAGTGCCACAGTTTGGGCGCCATTTTATATAATGGCGCCCAAACTGAGACACTTTAACTAACACTATAGTGTTAAATTAGTTCTAGTGTATGTATTAACACAACATTGGAAATTGACTACACATATTTAAGTACATATAAACACAAAACGAAGCAAGTAAATAAGTTGTCGCTATAAACATACCACCCCGTCGCTTCCCATGGGCCTCGTTACATTACAGTTTAGAAACTGAGAAAGGCGGGGAGTAATAAGTCACGGAGGAATGGAACAGCTTTCAACGAGTTTACGATTATCATTGCAGTTTCGTAACTTTCATTAAAATATAATATCATTTAATTTGTCTGAATTTTGAAACACTCGTTACAATAATACTGGTTATTTATATACTAAAATAATTTTTAGTGAACAAATTTTTATTAATGTGAAATTTCACAAAACTAGAAAATTTTCAGAGATACAGATCTCATCACACACTTTTTTTATTGTTTTTTTGCATTTTGCATGATCGAGATCAGGAGTCGAAACTTAAAATGTTATTTATTCAAAGTATTTCCCAAATTTAAGTGACTTTTTTTTATGTCAACGATAAAAACCGGACCCATATGCTTTGCGACACATTTGAAAAGACTTTATAAATTAAATTATAGTTATTTTTTTTATATATATTATTATTTGACTGTTGTTTATATTTTTTTATTTAACTTTATTATGGTTCTGTAAGTTATCTGTAGTGTTGTGTCTCGTTGTTGCAGCGAATAAATTGTATTTAATTTAATTTAAGATAGCTTCCAAAAATGGGTGCTTTTCAAACTCGCTGATCAAACTCGAGACTTATAAATTATCAGTCCATTAGATCATATTTCTAAACTAGAATATCCATCATAATAATATCTACGGTAAATATTTATCACCTTTGGTGTATGTATATTTCAACCACATTTAAATTCAATAATATTTTTGTCTCACAATCATCATCATCATCAGCCTATATTGGTCCACTACTAGACGTGGGCCTCCCCTAGTGAACGCCACAGAGCTCGATCTTCGGCTCTTTTCCTCCAGTCACTGCGAGCTGCCTTGCGCAAGTCGTCGCTCCACCTGGCCGGCGGCCGTCCTATACTATGAAAATAAATTTATTTTCTTGATTAAATTGGTACAAACAATTTTATACTCACGATAACTAAGCGGTTGGCCTGTGTATAACAAAACCAATATGGTGGACCTACCCAAATTGATTTAGATTGGTCAGATGATATTTTGTACCTTTACAGTTATTAATAAAGCTTAATACAATTTTAGCCGACTTCAAAAAACGAGATGCTCAATTAGAGTTTCGACTGGGTGAAACGATTTTGATGTTTTTTTTTTATTTGAATGCTGGTGCTTCCCGTTTTAATTTGGTCAGGTTTTGGCATTTGGTGTTTTTTTTTTTACAGAATTAATTCCAAATATATTTATTATGTATGTGAAGTGGCAGTGAGTAGGGCACATTGCTTGTAGAACCTTTGGGGCTCGAAGTTTCTCGAGTTGCGGCCACGTACTGGAAGACGTAGAAGAAGTCGTAGGTAGGCCCCCAGCAACCGGTTAACGACGATTTGGTCGCTAGAATCCGTTTGATGTGGATGGTGCAGGACCGGTCGTTGTGGAAATCCTTGAGGGAGGGTCATGTCCAGCCGTGGACGTCATCTGGCTATAATGTAGGTATAAATATGTTATTCTCTAGCCTGTCATTTAGAAAATCTGTATGACCAGTTGACTGAGATGTCAAAGGTTCATCACTAGGAACGCACCGCTCTGACTCTTCAAAGGTATGTGCGTATTTATCACGTGCCCAAACGGTGAAGGAAAAACATCCTGAGGAAATCTGCACGCCTGAGTCCACTTCTCGATGGCGTTTGAAGTCTGCCAACCTGCACTCATCTGGTGGTGAGCTATAGCCCAATCTCTTTCATATCAGAGGAGAGCCGTACCTGGAAGTGGAATGGTAAATAAGTCAATGATGATGTCGTTCTAATTTGTTGATGATATTATCAAATGAAAAAAACAAATGAATGTTTCATGTAGTTATAAAGCATTTTACTAATGTTTGATCAAGTTCCGCATTTATAACTACTTCGGTGGTTGATATAAAAGGAGTTTTGTAGATTTTACAGCACTATATCAGTTTCGGATCCTTGATAGCAGTTTTGATGTTATAATTGCTGACAGCTGCCCTACATTTTTGTTCAATACTTACTTATGATTCGACATATACAACATTAACTGTCCAATGAGTTACATATTGTGACTCATGATGATTTTTACGAATAAGTTCATGAAACACATATGACTCATTGAAAAAAAACATGTTATAATAACCATGAGTCATTTCTAGGCGTCGTAAAATCAAATTAATATGACAAATAAACAAAATGAATGAATTTTATTTAAGCTAATATAAAAGAAAATATTATAATGGACGTAGGGTAGGTGTACATTTTATTGTATGGCTATTGTATTTTTATGGTACAGTACTGAATAGTTCAGTTGTCAAAAGCCTAGTTTTAGCGTAAGTAAAAAAAATCAGTATCTTCGAAGATGATAATAATATATCATTCATAGTAGATTTAACAGGAAAATAACCTACAAAGTAAAAGATTCCAGTAAAAAACACAAAGATGCTTGGTAACTACTATTTAAAAATTCTCACAGTAACATAAATAATTGTTGTAAAATGAAATGAAAAAAGAAAGCATCCAATTTCTGGGGTTCTTTGGCATAACACGAGCAATGTAGCATGTAAATAAGTCTTTACGAATTAGGGAAGACATCTTTCATCTCTGTTCGGGACGATTAGGTATTCATAAGATCGCTCGCTTGTACCTTCCCCCGCTGCCTCCCCTCCCCGGTACATTTTTCGCCCATGATTTATTTTTGTATGTAAACAAAAAAGTTTCACTCGCCCCACGTAATATGAATCTATAATGGCCAGCTACCTCGGCTTTCCTTTAAAAAATTACTTTGTGTGTTTTAAGATTATGTTAACTTTAACAGGGAAAGTTGATAATCGCTAAACAGTGACCCCGTGTTGTAATATTGTTTCGTTGACTACTTAGTGTGGTTATTCGAAATTGATGGGACGCGTCAATTTATGGATTATATCCTCTAAAGACACCTTACTTAGAACTTTAAATTAAGTGATCTATATTTTGTACGGTAATTAGGTATTGAGAACACATTTAAAAATATATTATATTTTATGTACCATTTTTGATAGTTCATTACTCGGTTCGCTACTTAGTCAGCGGTCTTAACAACATGCATATAGTTTTAATATTATGTACCTTATAGTATGTAATATTATTACATACTATAAGGTACATTTATTATCTATAATTGCAATTGCTATTACTGACAACTTGCGGATGTAATCCAGAACGTCACTAGACGACTAAACTGGACTAGATTAAGTGTGAAATTAAGATAGGGTAGTATTGTTTTTTGTTTACGAGTGTACTCTCCAGGTAATCCATACATAATTACCAATAGCGATACAAGAATACACGTACACGTGCAAATGTGTGTGAGAATAACTTGAAATAGGTAGGGTTGCCTCTGTGTCCATACGTATTCATACCATGTGTACATTTCTTCGCCCGCTGACCTTATTTTAGACACAACCAATACTACAACGAAGTTGAAAATGGAAGGTATCATAACCCTACGTGTTTTTTTATATCTCGGCTATTTTGTATGTAAGTAATATTAGCTATATATATATTCTACTCAATATAAAGTCCTCAATTTAGGCAGTCTGGTAAACAATACTTACTATTTTTTTAATTTATACTGGCTCAACTTTTAGTTTGAGGGCTATGACATTTGTCAATAATATTTTTCCATAACTCCGTTTGTCAAAATTAAATAATATTTATTCAAACACGAAGTTTGGTGAGATAGGTGTTTTTTGTATAAATTAATAACTTAAGTGTATATTGTACCGGCGCGGGACCGGTCGTCGTGGCGATCCTTAGGGGAGACCTATGTCCAGCAGTGGACGTCTAACGGTTGATATGATGTTGATGATAATGAACTGTATATTATAATTATTAAACTGTAACTAATTTCCGAATAATTATAGAAATAGGCGTTATTTGTGAATGACGTAATACGACAAATCTGAGGTACGTTGTTACCATGTGTCGCTAGGGACTTCAAATTTAAAAAAGACTGTAATAGGTGGAATGATAAAAACAGGTTTTTTTTTAAACTTTATTGTTTCTTTATAATGTTTATTACACATGTAATTATATTATGCGGAGCACCGCACCGTCAGGTATCATAATACATACAACAAGTTTTTTATTTAATTCTATTGTTACTTGTATACAATAATAAACTTTTGACATAATAATAACTGGTTAT
This sequence comes from Craniophora ligustri, assembly GCA_905163465.1. Taxonomy (NCBI): domain Eukaryota; kingdom Metazoa; phylum Arthropoda; class Insecta; order Lepidoptera; family Noctuidae; genus Craniophora; species Craniophora ligustri. The sequence continues at coordinate 3,952,004 of LR990960.1, forward strand.
AATTATCGAGATCTGTCAATATCCTAATTTCAAGAAAAACACATTTTTAATGACATCTTCGTTATTTTTACATCGAGATTCAGCAGAGATAATTTGGACAGCTTATTATTTACAGTTGGGCAAAATTAGAAAAATGATTTTTTTATTTTATCTTAATGACAGTTGCTGTCAAGAAAGCACTTGGATAGTTTTTTTTATTTATTTATGAAATAAAGGGGACGGGGGAAGATTACTTAGGTTTTTTTACAATTTTCACGAAATAAATAATTTAATAAGCAAATAAAATTCCCACATGGAAGTTATTAGTATTTATTTCTCTTTATTATTTTAATACAAATATATCGGTCACAGGAAGAATAATACACAATGTTTGATTTCAAATCAGAATTGTTTTCTAACTATTTAAAATATTTTCTCCTAGTTTACACTTACGTCTATCTACTCTATTACTTTATAATAGCTATATTTTTATACAATTATCTTACTTTTACAAATGGGTCTTATTGCAAGTGTCGTTAGTTCCAAAATTATCTGTATTTTTTTAAAATCGATATGCAATTTTAAATTCCTATTAAGTTATTTAGGATTGATTATTTAATTTTGCAAATAATTATTTTCGTATTTTATTTTATATTTATTTTCAACTGATGGCTACTGTTTTTTAAAGCCCTATAAAAGACCCCTTCGTAAAAGTTCCCTTACAAATACTATTTACAACATCATTTAAATTCACAAAATTTACTAAAAACTTACTTAAGTACAATTTACATCACTTAATACAGACAGTATTAAAGGCTAGAATAGAGTGATTCGTATAACCTCAACTATTTACAATTTTTCATTTTTCTAACATTTTCTGTTTTTAAACGTAGTATTGTCAGCTGTTTATACATTCCTGTGTCCACTATCTTTATGTCCTTTCATTGTAATAAAAGTTTCTTCGTCATTTTTCTAATACACATCTATGATAAACAAGAATATTACGTTTGAATCTTATTCGCCAATAAATGTTATATAAATTAGTCGTTACAATCCTGATAGAATTAAAACTTTAACTGGAAGTTTAATCATATAATGACGAGGGTCGATCTTCATAATAATTAAGTTGGAAATCAAATCTATCATTACATAAATTAATACGATTAACACGCTTTATATTACACTATATACAACTCTATATGGAACAAGCGTTACCTACTTGCTCTTGGTTTTACTTTATATTGTACATAACACAACCCACACTATAAAATAGCAATTTATTTCAGTCAGTTTATATTGACAATCATCGACAAAATTACAATATTCACTCTTAATGACAATATAAGCGACTGATGTTGATAAAATCTCGTATTTACATTTATTCGAAGATCCGTATGTGTCAGGAGAGTGTGAGGAAGAGGCAAGCAGCCAACACCAGGCAGTGTGCTGGCGACGTCGGTGCGAAGGCCTGTCCCCCACGCTGCATCGCCGCAGGGTACTCGCCTGATAAAGGAAAAATCGAATTTGCTTCTTTGGCAAAAATTAAAACTGTTCTCAACAATATTAGTAGCAACAAAACGAATATAGAAGAGAATCAGATTAGATGTGTTTGCAACACTGAGAGATGTAAATAGATAATTGGCGACTGAAGGGATTTCATTAATACAATTATCACATTTAATGAGAAATTCAAAACAAATTTGCTAAATGACTCTCGTAAAATATTAATGGAAAAGAATATTATCATTAACATGATTAAGACCCGTTTTTATGGATTAAACAAAAATGGCAAAATCGTCAGGAAACTTGCCATTTTATATAATAAATTAATTAATCATTTTTAATTTCTATTAAACTAGGGCCACGCCTAAACAAATTAGTTTTACAACAGGATATTTTGATAATATACATAAATGCAGATAAAATATTTTGTGTACCAAAAAATAGAACTGTCAAAATTGAACTGAAGAACTAAACTGGATCTGTTGGTTCATTGGATCACAAGGATCATTGTATTCTTACAGAAGTTAGACTTTTATAACATTAATAATGGAAAAAAGAATAGTATACTTCTATTCCATGATATAAAATTCATTTAGTAATAAAAATAAAATAGAAAAATAAAAATATTATCCGACCGCAATGCTAGCTGGCTTTTTACGGCGGCAGCGCGCGGGTATGTGAATGGATCTAGAAAATCTATCGCTGAATAATATTTTTTTAATATTTTTATTTTTTATGAGTTATATTTTGTAAATAAAACTAGTTTTTACAGATTTTATATTGATATTATGTTAATTCCGACCGATGGATGTTGTAAACTTTTTTATCCAACATCCAGAATTGGAAGTATCTTATTCGCGATGTATTGTTAGCAATTTGTTGTGTTTTATTTTGTTATCAGATATAAATTATATATTATTGATAGATCCAACTCTTAAAATATTTTCTCTAAAATGTTAGATATCCTGTATAATAATTATGTATGTAACACTAGAAATAAAATGTACCTACTACTAATACAATAAGTAATCCTAATCCTTGTAAATCAACAATAAACTTACATATATATAAATAAGATAATTTGGTAATAAAAATAGTTTTTACAAATTGTATGAATCTCGTACTATTTATAAAAATATCTTATTACATCGCAATTTAGCCCGTTGTTTCCAACCATGAAAGAACATTAAAAAACATACAATTCCGTTGATTCATTGCTTTAATGATAATAGTCTTTAGCCTTAATTTTTATTCCAAGCCAGGCTTTAAAAAAATGTATTTTCTTTCCTTTATCTTCAAGAGGTCGTTTATCAAGTAGATTGGGATGCTCTTTACGAATCGCCGTCAAGATTCAAAGATTGAGGATTTTATAAATTATCATTTGAAATAACAGATTGTTGATAACGAATTCATTATCACGCGACACCTATAAATCGAAATATATTTCAGCTCAAATATTATTGTAATTAATTTTTATTTTGGATAAAAATAAAATATGATTACTAAATAATGTGTAAATATTTTCCTTTAGTATAAACAAAACAAAACACAACATATTAGCAAAACGTGACTTTATATTATAAACAAAACAAGATCAAAATCTAATTCAAAATACGAACACAAAATACTGGACAACAATTTATGTTAGGACTCACCATTGAGCACATGTACTACGATGCTTTTGGACTGTGCGTTGCTCGGGTTACACTGATAAGTCCCGGAATCTGAAGGTCTTGCCTGCTGGATTAGCAGGAACGAGGTCGTCGTCTCCCCCTTCTCGGTAACCACCGACACGCCCCCTCTCGGGGAGTCGTAGCTTATTATCTGTACACATTTTATTCACTCCATGTTTTATGGTAATAGGATTGATGCTATTTTCTAGATTGGATACGTTTTCCTGTTTTGCACGTTATAATACTGTTGGATTGGATATATTATGATAATTCAGATTATGTCTGACAAATGGAATTACATGCTGGGTGTTGATCTCGAGAGTCTTATGAATAGCTTGGGCTATAAATAAACAATCCAATCAGGTTGAATTAAATCGTTTTGGTGTTACCTGGATCGATTCATTTGATTAAGAACTGATTAATCGATAGTCAGATTACGTGTTACATAAATTTTGATAAATATTGAATTCTCGTAAAAAAGTTAAATAGTTTCCAATGGAAAAAATAACTATGTAGTTTAAAAAAAACATACTTATTCAACGTAATTACATATTCGCTATTATTTTCTTGGTTAAAATATATATTATTAATATGTTTATTTGATAGATCATTATTATAAATTTTGCTGTCAAGAATTGTAACAACAATTGACAATATAAAAGAGGAAAAGAAATTATCAACGAACTTATTATAAAACCAAAAAAATATTTATAAAAATATATTTTATAAACCTTACCGCATCATTATGGTTCCAAAATATGTAAGCGGGTGGTTCTGGTGAATAGAGAACCACGCACGTAAGATTGATGGTACTGCCCCGGTCGATGTATAGGTCAGGCCCACCAATGATCTCTGTCGTTGGCTCTGTAATAAGATCATCAATTTCAATCATACATCATCTATTAATATCTAGGAAGACGAAAACATTAATAAAATGAAAAAAAATAAACAATTATTTGTTTAAGATTCCAAAAACATCCTACTAATATTATAAACGCGAAAGCAAAAACCGCTTAACCGATTTGAATGAAATTTAGCAAACATATAGGTTTATTACCTGGATTAACACATAGGCTACTTTTTATCTATATACCATGGGGGCAAATATAACAATAATTTAATATTTCAGCGAATCTGCACAGCATTTGTTGGCAGGCGTAACTCCCAAGTTATTAAACTATTTATATTATTAAAGTTATTGTTATTATATTCAACATTCTCAACCGAAAACACAGAATTAAATAAATTCATCTATAACATTAATAATTATTATCATGCATGATGCATGGAAACATTAATATGGTACCCCGTCAGTTTTAATGTTTTCTTTCTCCAGATATCGGACCGGATGTTCCAAGAATTGAATTTTAAACACTAACGCAAGTGCCTAGACCTCAAAATAACTACTTTTTACAGATTTTAACACGGTTGAACTAAATAAATTGAGGCTGTGATAATTATGAAGTCAAAAGTACTGACGCTTTTAGAAGTTATATGCATATTTATCACGTGCTGTGTGAAGTCTGCCAACCCGGATTAGGCTAGCGCGTCGGACTGTATCCTAATTCTTCTCAAATGAGACTCTGGCTAGTAACGAGTAGAATGAGATTATAACATTTTATTCATCAAGGCTATATTGCTATTTGATAATATAACATTTCACGTGTTTCATTGTAATATTGTATAGAATCATCACATTAATTAACAGACAGAACTGTGTTGCTGGAGAGTTTGTTGCGACGCTTCTTCTTCCCAGCAAAAACGCTAGGAAGCGGTGAAGGGCGGGCGTTTTTGGGGTCTTTATTATCGACGTTCAAAAAGAGCCAATTCAATTTGGCCTACTTTGAATACATGATATCTTGATTTTGATTTTTAATATATCAGTGTTATTATTCTAACCGTTCAATTTATCATATTCAGATTTATTTTTCTGCGACACACATTTTTTTTATTGAAGTGAACGTTTGAAGGCGATCACACATAACATTTCTTATTAACGAAAGGTCGTTGGTGTGTTTTGTTTTTCTTACAACCCTGCGTAAGTTGCGTGCGTGCCCATAATACGCCGCACTTAATTAACTGCCTTCGCCAAACATGAGTAACACAAACATTTTGTGTTAAGTTCACTAACTTTGTGACGCAAATGTAGCTTACTCACATAAAACACAAACAGCTATGATAAACGTTAAATTAAAAGTTGATACTGCTATTTGTTTAGGTGCGCCATTGATATTAGAAGCAATTACGAGGACGAGGCGTTGCCGCAGTGTAAACAGGAGTACAGTAGGTCTAGTCTGATTGAATGACGACAGCATAGACAGTATCGTGAAAGTGTATAAATAGTAAGGAATGTTAATATTAGAAATAAACAATACTTCACACTTTCTTTTTGTTTTAAATCTATATAACTTTGTTGTCTTTGTTATGCGAATATTACTCATTGAAATAAAATCACAGACTGAGGTTTCAACACAATTGTGTTATAGTGGACGTTTAAATGATGTGCAACGACGGAATCAAAATGGAATATTAATATACTGCGATAAAATCTGTAAACTGGTTTTGTTTCTAAACTTGATTTTGTTATTATTTTTAATATATCTAGTGGCTTTGCGCCGAACATAAATTCATATTTTTAAATTATTGACTTATTTTAATATAATTATGACAGCTAATTTGTAACAACACACGTTGTGCGTACCACATAGAGTTACGTAACTATTGAAGTGAGCACGATACGGCAACCCTTTACTATTAAGGCCAGTATGGATCGCTCCCTTGTCCCACTTTTACCGAAGGTTTGTTCTGTCCGGGTTTTGTTGTATCACTGCATTAATCTTCACACTGTGCCTCGGCTGTGTTTAAGTAAATGACGTAAAAGCGAAAGAGAAGAAGACGCCAACAGTAAGTTGGAATACACATTTTAGTTCTTATCTCTCAAAGCTGTTATTTCAATGAATTTTCAGCACAATATTGACCTTTCAAAGTGACCTTGGCTTTGAGAGTATTCGCGTAGTTCTAAGAGAAATTATGTACACAGCCCTTATCGCTCACCCGGCTGCTTTCATCTAGGACTACTTTGTGATGTTATAATATCTGTAACCCTCTAGGCCTTAGATGCCTCAAGGTTGTTGCCATAATCTTTCAAAGGCTTTTCGTCCCACTTTTCATTTAATTTTATTATGTTTATCTCAAACATTGTTAGTAGCTACGGGTTCTTGAAGACCAGCCTTACGAATTTGATGTTCTATGAAATTACTGTTTTGAAGAGAAAACGCCACAGAAATATTATAGTTTATCTAATGAATATTCCTTTGATATGAATGATGTTCATATTATTATAAAAAGCTGTGATACCCAAAGATCTCGAGTTTGATCCCAAGGCTACTACTAACTTTAACGTTTGTTTATCACAAATAAATGATTGATATTTGAAAGATATGTGCGTATTTATCACATGCACAAACTTGCATATCTGACATATTTTCTCGATGACTTGTGAAATCTGCCTACCCGGACTAGGCCAGCATAGTGGAGACCCGTGCCCAGCAGTGGGACAGTAATTGAGTTGATGAGGATGAATAATTTTGGTCTTGTTTATAGCAGGTATGTTTATTCACGTGACAATAGTTTACAGTAAATTAAATACGGGTAATCAACACCGGAGTCATGACACAACCTATTACGTTCAAATTACAAAGGGCAAGTTCAAAGGCCCGTTTCGTGGAACATTTCAAATTTACAGAACTAATTAGAGTATTTAATGGGCACAATATGAACTGGTGGTGCCGTTTGCAAAATTAGGTACGCGCAATAAAATTTACCGGTATTCACGTTTGGATTTCAAATTTTAAGCGCTAAGATTTTATATTAATTGGTAAAGTTTGAGGTACTTAGGTACACACTTTATTGTCAGAAATGTAGCCTTTGTTGTTTCTAGAAATAAATTTTAATAGTGTTAAAATACTAATAGTGATTATGGGGGTGGTTTTATTAAGGTAAGAATCCAACACTGTCTGGATTTTTCCTCAGATGCCAAATGGCTTTTGAAGATTTTACCCCATCGACCAAAAAGCAATAGGTATTTCAAGTATTAAACCTATATTTGTAATTTTGCATTATAATAATATTTATGGGGTTTTTTTTTACTGTAGTGTATTGAAGATGTAAAGCGGCGAAGCAAAAATATTGATCACGTTGAGTAGTCTTCACTGTTTTATTTTGTAAAATATAATTGAATATTAATACCGAAATCCAGACGAAAATATATGTAACATAATTTAGACCGAAGTGCTATCGTCAGAGTAGTCAATAAACTACTAATAACAAGAGCCAGGGCCGAATAAATCCAATAAGTATCGGCTTACCAACAACATTGAGATGTATAAAATGACTCATATGTGGAGTCGTAGATATTTGACACTCGTAAATCCCCGAATCCCTGTGTTGCGGGTATTTGATCTGGAACAAAAATATGAGTATTACTTGAAGTATTCGTTGGCTAGATAATCTTTTTCACCTAATATTATATTTATATAGCCATTGTTGTATAAATATGCGTATAAGTATTATTTTATCGCAACGTTTAACTGTAGATGCACAATACCTACTCTAATTGTATTTTTTTCCTGTCAAAGACATTTTTTATTCAAATCAACTAATAAATATTCTATGTAGTAATGTTGCAAAGTCGGATCTACTATTGCACAATTAAAAAAAAAAACCGGTCCAGTCTTATGAAGAAAAGCCGCCAAGAAACTCCTAAATATAACAAAATTAATAAGTTAATATCACATATTTTATGTATATTTAATATGAGGATAATACATTTTGATGTAAAATAGTCCGTCAAGAAGCTATGTAGTTTAAATTGATTTATACTACAAAATTGTACAAAAGCTGACCAGTCTCAACAGACATCGCTCATTGACGAGCATGACGTGTGATATAAGCTTCGGTCTACTCTACCATGTTGTAGGACGACAAACAAATACAGCGGCCCGACATACATACAACGCCATCGTCAGTTGGATATTATAGTGAGTATGACGAGCTCAAACTGCCTTGCAACCTATAGATTTTTTTTACATTTACCCATTACAAGCTTCACAAATGAAAATAATGGAACATCAGTTTAATACATTACAATTTATTTTTCGATTATTTTTAAAATTACCATTACCTACGAGAAATTACATTCTAGAATAATTATATGTTAAAAGATGAAACAAAATATAGTTTATGCTTCTAAATAAGCAGTAAACAATATGTTTTATATCTTTCTGAAATCATAAATCATATATTACAGGGAGGGTCTGAAAATTTTCTACGCTAAATAATACCTCTTGTTGCCTTTTACAATTTGATTGAGGGACGGATTCGATTCATAAAATTGCAGGCAACATTTATATTTTTGGAGATAGACAGAAAATTAATGAGGGTTGAAAGACCTACCTCAGGTCAACATACACAGTGGATGGGTACGCTTCATTAAGCCAGCCGAATAGAAAATAATAAAGCAATATATAACTTAATTTTCTGGTCTAGTGAGCATCAGATAAATGTTAGTACCTACTTATAAAAAAAATATTTTAAGAAAATGATAATATTATATAGGTATATAATTATGTGCACAAATCTGAAACTAAAAGAACAATAAATAAAATTCTAAAATTATCTGGTAGTATATCCATTTATCTAAGGATGAACTTGCCTAGTGGGCCAATTTTCAGGTATCAGGTAATCAAGGTACACACAAATATTACTTACCTCACGTAAATTCTCCAAGCTGATTTTTACGTATATTGTAGGCAATATCCTTAAAAACAAGTCGCCAATACTCCCAGACACTTTCCGTCGGCCGTATTGCTTTGCAGACGCTTTAAAGCTCCCGAAGGAATTAATTAACTTCACGTAAATTATGATGTTCCATTCAAGTAAAAGGTTTCAAAATTGTTGTGACAGATGACAGATCGATCATAGGAGCCAATCATCCCCCTTAATTCAATTTTAATGCCCCTGTGGGTAGGAGCGTGAGGGTATTATCAACGCGCATGAGAGTGAGCCAGATTGCGAATATGCGGAAATCTAGGGGATGATTGGCCCCTTGGATCGCTCTGTCTTCTCGTAAAAGGTTTCGAAATAGTTGTCTGGTGGAGATATAAACAATGGAGCATCATAATTTACGTGAAGTTAATTAATTCCTTCGGGAGCTTTAAAGCGTCTGCAAAGCAATACGGCCGACGGAAAGTGTCTGGGAGTATTGGCGACTTATTTTTAAGGATATTGCCTACAATATACGTAAAAATCAGCTTGGAGAATTTACGTGAGGTAAGTAATATTTGTATGTACCTTGATTACCTGATACCTGAAAATTGGCCCACTAGGCAAGATAGCTGCGGCATGCGTTCTTAGTACATACTAGCACTACTCAATAACCCACATTTGGTTCGTCAGAAAATACGTGACGTCTGGCGGCCCTGGGATCTTACTCTATTATCCATATTGCTTTTACTACATTATAATGAAAAATAAAAACTTTTATAAGATAAGTTGGTTCGCTGTATAGCTTTAATAATTCTTTATATAATTATTGAATTAGTTTACGGTAATAATAACCGAATAATGCTTGGGTAAGACCATATATTATTCATTATTACTTGGACTAAATTACTATATTTTGAGCCATTGACATTTATACATTGACTCCGCATAACTCGTCCAAATGATGTACTAGTAAAGACTTTTACTTCATGAACACTTTTTACCAAAAAAGTGTTCATAGACTTTCTTGTTAGTGTTTTAAGTGCATTAGAGTCTTTAACGGTCTATCCATTCTTATAAGTGTTAATTTAAAATCAAGACATAATAATTGAATCGATTAAACATGGTTTTTTAATTAAATAAATATATTCATTAAACATATTGTATCGAGTAAAATAAAGGCAGTGGTTATTTGTAAAAAGTGTTCTTTTACGAGTTTCATTTGGTACATTTTGTGAAAAAGCTATCGGGTATGTTCACTTTTTAATCTCATGGCAGCGTTCCAAAACACAGATTGAGATCTTAAGTAGATACTTGGACATGTAGCGAAGTTAAGTCCTATACGTTGGCGTTTAATGCTACCTAATATTTATGTCACATCTCGTTGCCAAAACACTATTTGCCTAGAACACTTTTCACGAGTTCTTAGTTTTGATTGAGGTCGTATTATAAATATAAATAAAAATCTAAAAAATAAATAAATATTTTAAGTCAGTTTAGTTTCAGACTCATTATTAGTAAGCTAATCGCTAAATAAAAAAGGAATACTTTAATCTAGTTCTAATCTTTATCAATAGATGGCGTTTATTTCAAAATAAAAATTACCTGTAAAGTCCAGTCCTCGGAATGTGGCAGGTGAATCGCTCTAAACCTCTGATCACTCGTATATGTGTACCGACCAACAGTCAGTAGATGTATATCTCTATGACGTACCCACGATACTTGCATGTTCAACTGAAACAAAAACATGTTTATTTGTTTGATCCTTCAACATTACGTATTATATTTTTCTAGGTCGTGTGTGCGTTTACAAACACAAATTCAAAATAGATACACGAACCGCCAAATTCCATATGAATCTAATCGACCTACCTAGGTCACAAATATAATTATTTGATTCGTGCGAAAATCAAATTTGTGACTTCAGGACGACAATGTTAGCATACTAGGTACATACTGTTTAGTAGTAAAATATAAAAAAAAATCACCTAACACAAGAATTTCAACCAAATTAGTTTATTAATTTAGGAGATTGTGATATAAATTCGTATCAAAGAATTATGTCGCTACATATATAAAAATATTCATTATTATTTCGTACTAAAGTATTTAATCTCCCCTTAAATCTAAAATAATAAGCGAGCCAATTAAGGTACATTGTTAATTAAACTGTTCAGAGATTATAACATAATAACTAAGAGTAAAATGAAACAATAATCCAATACTCTTTAAGCAAAAAGTAAAAAATGCAAGCACCTCGGGATTAATGCAATTTTGCAAGATTATCTCTTAAATATTCTTGGCAGCCGGATATTCCGCTGGCCTTTTAATATTTCAAAGGGAAATGAGGTAGTTAACGAAAACTCATTTTGGTTTGACGAGAAAAAAATGTAAGACCTAGCAGAATCACATTAACGATAGCTTATAACCGAGCTGGGAAATGGAACTATTAGGATGTCTGTCCACTATAACGTAACGGTGGAGCCGTGAGCTAAGTTTAATTCGCGAGCAGTTCCTCCGGGAGATTACACTGCCAAAATTCTCTTTGCTGCTAAATAGTAGTGTGTACATATGTTTGTGTTTCAAATTTGAAGGCTTAAACAAAGCCAGTTTGTAGGCTATGATGGCATGCCATAAAGCTAGAAGTATCGCTTGTTAGGTATCATGAGTCATATAAAAAATATATTAGAGCCATGCCGAACCGCGGTGAATAACTGTCTCGTATATCGGAAACCGACCGCAAAATAAATAATATTATATCTGGAAATTATTACACAGCGCCATCTATGCATGCTATGCATAATGCTGGTTCATATCTATAGATTTTTGAGGCACTACATAAATTTATTTGTTGTATTAATATATATATATGAACATCTAATATAACACACACATGTCTCTCTTATGACTTGTGAACATATTCATCATATTCATCATGTTCACGGGTATATTATTGACCCCTAGACCCATTGCCGCTCTCTACCTGATGCTCGAGCTTCTTCAATCATCTTTATTCGTAAGCTCCTCCTATTTTGCTATTTACACTCATAATTCACACCTACCTAAGTGAACTGCAAAAACTTTGATAACGAATAATTCTATCGGAATTACATTTTCTTTTGCTCGATTTGCTGTTCTACATTAGTGGACCGGCAGCTCTAATGGTAGATACAGCTATGTAAGTTGTTCTGTACTGTCATTAGCATTAGTTAGGTTACGAAGCTTTGTTTCCATTCCTTTGTAGCTATCATTACAGTTCTTAATGGAAAAGGGTTTTATTTTCTTATTTCCCGATATTTTATCAGTGACTGTTTCATCATCATGTACCTAATCGATAGTGTAAACTTTAATTCACCAATATTCAAGATTTATAGAATGTGTTTAACGTAATTTTTAGGAAAGTGTACTATCCCCATAAAACTCATTTTCAATTTCCCTAAATTAAATGCATTGCAAAACTCAGTCGCCACAATATTTGTTCAAAAAACACAGTGCCATTTACGCCAAACCAATTACCGTCCAGAACATAAATTCAAAAACGTTGATAGCGTCGCATTAAAAAAAAAAGTGCCATGTGAAAGAGCCAGAGATCTCGTTAGACAGACTTGTTATTTATGTGGGATGTGGCGAGTCGGCCTAATGAGACTTTTATTTATAAAGTTGAGCACAATACAGACTTTAAAGTTTCATTGTGCTATTGTTACGTTTCATTTTAAGCGAGGAGTTGGTGGTACACCTCTATGTAAATTGGACGTTGCCTGTTGGAATAAGGGTAACTCGTTAGTACCGCGTGTGTACTTGAGTTTACGTGTACGTCTGTATTGTAAGAGCTGGTTACACTGAGTGCGTCGGGGCGGCAGTAATGTTGTGAAGTAATTTGACTTTCTCGGATGCAGGTTGAGATGGCAATTTTATGGTACGAATCTCTCGGGCTGTTAGAAACTTTTATATTGTGTGAATAATACCCAAAGATGAGTACTGAATAACAATATCATTTTCTTATAATGGAACGTATTTCCGGGTTATATTATATTATAATATTTATCAGTTGAAGGAGGACTGCTGAATAAGTAAGTTGGTAATATATTAAACCACTTGATTGATTTGAATTTATTCTAGGAACTGAACATAAATTGAACTACACTAACTTTATCATCACCATTATTTTTTTACGTATACATAATTAGGCCAATATTGGCTTCTTTATACTACGCAAAGCTAATATTGGCTAGACTTACGCATAAAATATTGACTTAAATATTCAGCTGTGATTTACAGACAGAATACTTAAATAAAACGTTTTAAATTTTATTATCTTAGACTTGGTAGGCAAAATATTAATTGCCTAGATACGTCTTATTTAAAGAACTAAAATTGTGACGTGACTGAAATACTAGTGTAGGCTAATATTGCCATATTGGTAGCGTTTTATTACATTGGCCACACAAGCCAACATGTTATGTCAAACATAACCCACAGAAGATAAGAACATATCTATTCCCACAGACATAAATCCGACTAGGCACGTGCAAAATGGTAAGATGTTATCCCAACCTTTTATCTTTAGCGTCATTTCACGGGAGTCATAAACTTAGAAGAAATCTTAGGACGGGTAGGCAGTTGCATCAATTCTGTTTGTGTTATACACGATAGAAAGTATCAGCAACTATTTTACAATAGTAAGTTAACAGTTTGACTACCTTATTAGCGCAGTGGCTGAGCAATAGGCTTGTACGTCACGGGTTGCGGATTCGATCCCCGCATGGAGCAAATATTTGTATGGAACAGGTAGTTGTTCCATGTCTGGGTGTTTGTGAGTGACAATTTGTGATAGGCCTTTGCAGTTAAAATTATTGTGGAGCGATTGGATTTAGCCTCATGTCATGTCTCCGTACTGAGATTACAAACCAGAACAAATACATTAAGAAAATATGAAACATGTGTGTTTTTAAACGCACCCACAACAAAGGAAAAAATATATAATAATCTTTGAAAGATCTTACGGTTTTATTCCCTAAATTCTTGACACGGCAGTTAAGATACGCCGTCTTGCCGAGTAGCGCTGTCACATTCTTGGACGCCATCAGGTCGAAGTACGGCCCGGTCCGGGGCGTGGGCCGTGGTCCATCCAGAGCCGCTCCGGACCGGATCGCGTTGTCCGCGGACCCGGCCGGTGGTGCTGTAGCAGAGGCATTTGTCGGCGAACCCTTGCCGAGCTCCCGTTGTGCCGACGATACTGTGAAAGATAAAATCAGTATTATTTTTATGCCAGCTGCCATTTAGGTGATAGTAGTCCCAAGTACGACTGCGGAACGTAAGATCTTCAGTCCTATTCCTAGGTATAACTAAGTGCCGGGGTTGTGGTGCATGCTTTTGCGAATCCTATGGCCCCGGCAATCGGGTTGGTGGCGTTGACGGGTGCGGTTTTTTAGTCGCCAAACGCTCACATTGGGCGGAGTCCGACGCCGTCGCCTTCCCAGGCGGCGTGACGGTCCGTTTAAGGAAAAAATTGTACCTAACATAACAAAGTATTATTGGGGTTTTCGCAGTAATAGCTGGGAGGTATGGATAGATACTACATAAATAGGATCCCTATTGAAAAAGGCAAAATAATTACAAACACTTCTGCAGAGCCTTTATTGCTAAGTAGAAATCCTCCTAGCCATTTAAATAAGTTTAAAAAAGTAACCTTTGAATTTAGATTGCGTTATTTCGTTACTCTTTTGAATTCTTTCTCGAACCCTGCAAAAATATATCGATGAGGAAAAAGCAAATGTAACAAATAATAATTATGGATTTGAGTTGCGCGGATAGGTACTCAAGTTTTCCCGCAAATATTTTTTCCTCACCAAACGGAAAAATCTACAAAACACAGTTATTCCTGATGCCATTAAAATCTAAAAGTAAATTACGAAGCGACCCCAAACAGTTTCACCTTTGAAATAAATTTCAGCAAATTGACTCAACTCGAAGTTACTTTCCCCCATTTTAACCCTTGCAAATATAGTACGGTAAAGTACTGGAATAGATTAACGTCGACAACTTTATTATCCTTGTCTGTTCTGCTGGAAGCTTCGTAAAACCGATCACGTGTGTGAACATCACTTGGTGACTGGGCAGTTACGCCGAGTGCCTCTGCTACAGAAAACGTAGAATATTTTATTTTGTTTTTTTTTTGTAGGAGAGGAATCTGCTATTGAAATTGAAATCATTGACAAATATAGTCGCTTGATATACTGTTACAATAAATTTGATAAATGTGTAGGTAATTAAATTTGGATATAATTTTAATATCGATCTATACTACTGCAAGTAAAACTAGTAATATATAATTTTATAGCCTACTGATATCGTAAAAAAACATCGTGAGGAAAACTGCACGCTTGAGAGAATTTCTCGATGGCATGTGAAGTCTGCCAACCCGCAGTAGGCTAGCGTATATATTTTTATTGTAAATACATACACATTATAAATAGATAAATTATGATTACTAATACCTTTGAAATGTAAGTTCAAGTCAAGTAAAAATCTTTGTAAAGATCTTCTATTTATAAATCTTCTCAGAAGGAGTACGTAAGATATACGTTACTATTTCTGGAGAAAGCCAGAATATCTTACGCCTTTGAAGGTTTGCAAATAGACATTTTACCAACAAATAGAGAAATACCACCAATACGGAAACAATCTGAAGAAATAACAAACAATATTGACAGATAAAAAACACCATTATCATCTATCAAGTTACTAAGATAAAGGGAAAACAACGCCACGTTCTCCAACTGTGTTTAGCCTGAATGTATGTACCTGTAATTTAATTTTTGTTTACTTTATTAATGTGTAACTAGCACTCAAATAGACTGCTGTCTCTTTCACTCGCATGCACTGTAAAAAAGGAAGACAGAGGCACTATATTTACTTCATTATTTATCAGTATTCATATGGAAAATTGTACTACTATATTGCCAAATATTCTAGTATTAAGACCCAGTTTGATGGGTAATATGGCCAGTAAAATTTCCAGGAAAATAAGACCGAGTCAGCATAAACGGGCACTTAATACTATTTGTTACTGCTAGCAAATAGTATTAATTGCTAACTTAAATAGTTAACAATACCACTTACGTACTTCTTTTTTCTACTTTAATAGAAACTGCCTCGTTAGTCTAGTGGTCGTACAGTGCGAATTCCGAGCAAGAGGTCGGTTCGATTCCCAGGTCGAGCAAAGTGTTATTGGGTTTTTCTATAAAATTCCCAGTAGCAGCTCAGAGTTTGGATTTGTGCACGGTTAATGGCAATAGGCTCGCCCCCTATTACATGGGACCAAAAAACATACCGGCGAAACGTGGGTGTACATTAGTAAACCTCTGCCGAACCATACAGATAAGTAACAGACATTATACGTCATTACCTATCAAGTTACAAAGAAGACAAACAACGTACTCACAATACTATGAAGCTACTATTTGTTTTGCAACCTTGCATCAAAATGCTTTCAGGGACTCAGTAAGAAACATGAGCGTGCTAATGTTATTTTAATGTGTAGTGCTGAACAGAGGTTTTACCCTTGAGATATTAGTTTGTTCTTGTAAGACTGTAGCTGTTACAAACTACCTACTCAATTGCTTGATAAAATGAGGATGCGGTTGAACCGTTTGTAGATATGATTAGAGTTTGTGCGTTTAAAAATTAAAAATATTTTGACTCAATTTTTTAGCAACATGTTTATTTGTTCGTGTTCGAAATGTTTGCCATAATATTATTATATTTATTAATCCTAGTTGTTCGGCTATAAGACAAAGTACTCATTCTCCTAATTTCACTAGTGATTTAATGTATGGCTTTCTGGACTAAATTCTTTTAGAAACAATCTAACGTGACTTCTAGATCTCGGCTGGCTATGAGTTCGATAATTTTTATTTTAAACCCAACCTGTGACCAGTCAAGATACATTTTAGTCTGACAGCTGAGCGGTTTACAGCGCAGTTCGTGTTTTGAAACACTATCGAACGTGAAGTTATTATGATGTTCTTATAACAATAAAAGCAGTATTTTCATAAGATAGCAAATTAATGAATACTAGTCAAGTTTGACGTTGTCATAAATCATCAATCTATACAATCATTTATCTGCTAAAGAATGAAACCTCAAGTGATATAAAATTAAAATGATTTATCCACCTTTCTGCTCTTATCTGCTATCGTTTATACTGGCACATTGTACCTTAAATATACACGGTATCTAATTTCCCAAATTAAATCTGTCTATTCAGTCTTTCAAAATCAATAGAATCATTGTTATTAACCGATGAGATGTTATTACCGAAGTTTATTCAGTAATTTATTGAGTGTTCATCTTTTAGGTCAACAAAGAAATTATTTTTTCGGTTTTAATACGAAGAGCCTGAAACATTATAATTTACTCACGACTTTTTTTTTCGTAATCAAATTCAGATTTTATTTTTTATTCACATCTAATACTATCTAATATTATTATAATCAAATTTGTCAAAAGAGGGATTCTAAAATGGATTGATGAATTGGATTTAAAAAATAATGTACACATTACATTACTACATTAAGTTTCCAGTCCAATTCTATGATGTATTTTTAAAGATATTTAACGAATTCCAACCTCGCCTTTGTCGTCTACAGTTTACTGGTAGATATTTAAAGGCCCTTTGTGATTATAAAGAGCGGGCTTATTATCATTAACTACGCGCACAAATGTTTCGCGATTTCTTGGAAAAACCTAATAACACATTGCTCAACGTGGGATTAAAAAAACAAGACCTCAAGCTTAACAGTTACGGGAGCAATCACCATATTAATGAGCTCACGACAAGAATACAGAATGCAATGCTCTTTAATTACACAAGAAAACATTCTCAAAGCTATACAATATTGAAAAATAATATAAAAAGTGACTACTGTTTTCATACATTTATGGAGGTACCCACAAACTTGATCCAAAGAAAAGTTCCAACAATAGAAAGTTGGAAAAAGAATTACTTAACCAACAATCCTAATGTATCATGCAAACTGTAATAAAGAACCGAAAATATAATGACGGGAGAACTTATAATAATGACTTGTCAAAATTTGCCGCAAGTAAATGTTATGAAAATACCGCAAAAGATTTGATTGCACCTACGCTGTGGGAACTTGATGCAAATAACAGCCCAATGTATGAAAGAAGCCGTAATAAAGAATAAAAAATCGTACGACATAAAAACTTTATAATGGCTTATTAAAACTTGCCGTAAGCTAATATTAGGGTTTACACAAATTCCAAAAGAATACACCGCAGAAGAATTGAGAGTACTTTTTGTGGAGTCAATGCTAATAACATACACGATAATAAACTAAGGCCTCGTCTATTGTTATTGTTGGCGGTATTGAATATCACAAAATGGCCGAATACAAGGGATCGGAACAAAACACGAGTAAGGAAGGGTTCGTTGGTAATTTTATAGCAGAAGCCCTAACATATTTTTCGAGGGCAAATGTCAAAACTTTTTTATGCGCCAATTTTTCCTTCAGAAAAGTGTTATTGTGTCAGTTTTCATTAGTATACTTATGATTTTTTGCACTTGACATACTAAGAGCATTGTTATGTATGCAAAAGGGAAATTTTTGTATTTATTTAACGTGCTTGATTTTGATTCATACTTTAGTTCAAGACATACATTCATAAGTACTCTACTAGGCACTATTTCAGCCTCAACATCTATAAAAATAATTTTCATACAACTTCTAGTTATTTACGTCACTATAACAATAAAATTATGAAATAAACTACTTGCAATATGAGTTAAATATGAACTGAGCAGTTGTCTCAACAAGATTTCTGTGAAACTATCAAATATGAATCCAACTTACCCATTTCTACTAAAATGTGCTTTCAAAATAGTTAATTTCTCGTTTGCAACATTTTGCAAATGAGTTCAAGGAATAGAGCTTAACAAAACGCATATATTAAAGGATACAGCACTCATTTATATAAATGCAAAGGAGGATTTTCTGTAACAAGTTCAACTACAACAAATCAAAGATAATAACCAAATATAATAGCACGCTCAAGTGTTTAAAGCTATATTTTCTAATTTACGTAATATGATATGACTATAATAATTTTCTGTATCTAAAGTAGTCGCTTTACAAGCATATGCTTAAAGTTAAGCAATACGCATTGCAGATGTCGGCTACGGTATGGCTCCTAGATGTCTAGTTTCTGCAGTATTTAGAATAATATCGTGGTAAAGGTTTAAATAAAGCAAGTGTTTTTTGTATAAAGAGCTTAAATGAAGAGTGTAAATGGACAAAAACTGGGATAATGGCGGTGGTTTGCTAGTGCTATTTGTAAGGATTTGGTTCCAAATGAAGATATGGAGTTAAACTTTTATAAAAGTACAAAAGACCGCAGTGAATCAACAATAGTTGTCTTTCTGCGAGTGAGTAAGGTTACCAGAGCTCATTGGGGGAGTGACTATTCTGACAGCATGGGAATTCCATTTGCTGTCAGTTCAGTAACTCCCTATTTGAAGAAACCTACACGGTTTGTAAAGGGTTTGGCAACGCATTTGCAAGCCTCTGGTGTTGCAAATGTCTATGGGCGGCGGTCATCACTTATCATCAGGTGAGCCGCCTGCTCGTTTGCCGCCTTATCACCATAAAAAAAAATAAAAAAAATAAAGCTGCATTTAGTAGCCTTTTCAAAAATACTACAGAGATAAAAATGTCTGTACATTAATGTTTCAGAACTTTCATCGACTGCAGATGGTAACAGTAATAGTATAGGTAAATAAAAAAAGTGTTAAAGAAAATGACCCAATAAACACATTAGCTTTAATAAAAACAGAAACCAAAACTACTCAACTCTTTGTGCTCAACGGTATTCGTCAATATCTCATAACTTTTAACAGCCGATAATCCAAATACCCGAGAAATAAAACAAACGGAATAGATAGCAGTAATAAAACCGACCATTACTGAAGTAAACAATATTAGAGAAAGAGTCATGGTTATAAATCTTGGCAGAAATGCCCAGACAGCGATCGCCGGCCAAATTGTGGCGAAAGAAAGCACAATATACGTAACATATAAGTTAGATTACGTTGTCTTGTCGTCCGAAGATTTTCTTTAGATAGTAAGTATTCGTTTTTGTTGGTAATGTTTTTCTGGGAATTTAAGTAAATAATTAAGAGGGATAGTTTTAACAATATATAATCTAATATATAAAATTCTCGTGTCACAGTTTTCGTTGCCATACTCCTCCGAAACGGCTTGACCGATTTTGATGAAATTTTTGTGCTTATCCGGTATCTATGAGAATCGCCCAACATCTATTTTTCATACCCCTTAGTGATAAGGGTTGTTCACCAACCCCTATAATGTGGCAAAACAACGTTTGCTGGGTCAGCTAGTTATAATGTAACCTCTGAGAATATTTGTGTATTCAATCATTTTAAAAATAGTAAGTGTTGAGGAAGAACATTTTTATAGTGGTTGACTAGTAGTACTGATTAGAATTTCAATCAAACGAATTTTGAGGCCCTCCAGACAGACTGACGAAACAAAACACAAAGGAAACCTCAGTACTTTATTAACTACTTCAGTTCTATAACAAGAAGAAGTTTTATTTTAATCCAGCCAGAAAAGAAAATGATATTTTACGAACAACCAATAATATTTCCTAGAGGGCAAAATATTTTATTTTTGCGACCATTGTCTTCTTAATCGTATTCCACAACAGGTTTCATGCCAACCGTGATCGAAAGTCCGCAAAACAATTAGAAATTAAAAACTAATCCTACCCTTAATAGGATAGCCGTAAACATAACTGTATAGAGTTACGCTTTCGTTGACGGTATCATTCTATTTATTTTTAACGAATCTCTGACATCTGTTGATAAAAGAAGCGTAAAAGGAAAATTATTCTCGTCCTTGGAGTGAATTGTTTTTTGTTTATTTGTATCTCTTTTTTTTCTTTTTGATTAAAGTAGAAGCAAACACAATCAACCGAAGACAAAACAATATTTTGCGACGAATCAGAAACTCGACTCGACTCAAGTGGGTCTACTTAAAATATTCGAATATACATATTTTCTGATTGAAAAATGTTGTCTAAAACGGGTCACAAAATGCATAGCATAGGTACATATCTCGACAAGAATTTAGATGCTAGAATGGATAAGTTGGACGAAAGTGCAAAGCCACATAGATTGTAGAGTTGATTGCCAATGTGTTAGAAAGATTCAAATGAGTAATCGGCAGATACCTGGTAAAGTTCTTGTGGACAGTCCTTGTTCAGCAATGAACCTCCTTTGGTCGGTGTGTTACATTGATGTCAAAAAATCAACTTAACATCTAAAAACCCTTTTATGTGATACCTACTGTATAAAATATTTGCACAAAATTATTTCCCGGATTCCATTTGGTTACCTAACTCATCTTTTGAGAGATACTTTTTACCTCAATTTGTAAAGGCAGCATTCACTAAAGATTTATAACGTTTAACGTTTCCAACGAGATTTAATTATGTGAAAATTTTCGGTTTAATTAATCATGACAGTGGAGTTTATTGATCGTGCGAAATGTCCATTCTGTTTTTGCGATGTCATGGCAAAGGTTATAGCAGAAATAATATTTTTTGTGTAGGTATTTGTGGTTTAGGAGATATGTATAATATTTTTTATCCGATTTCATTTATGAAAAGCTTCGTGAATGAGAGGATAGCATGGAAAATGGTTGCATTAACTAAATATGTACTTTGTTATAATCAGACATGGATTAATACCCATATCTAAAAGCAACCATTAAACAAACTACAGTAATGATTAAAATTTCTCAATATAAGTATGAAAATTGAATATTAGATTTATAAACGAAATATACATTCCATGAGCAAACAGTGAGATCAAAAGTTTGATATTAAATTTGTGCATTAATAAAGTGTACTAGCAAAACTACTATTACTAAGCAACATCTGAATTATAAGAGCCATAGGATACGATGTTAAAAAGCAGTCTCAATTCAAGCATTTTTTATGTCATTATTCGAAACGAAGTTATCCGTCAAACAACTAAATTTACATAGCAAGTAAATGGAACAAAGTGACTCAACTGTGAATCATAAAATTCATTATTTTGATATATTTTGCGGGATTTTAGGCTTTTAGTCTTCTAAATATAATTACTAATGTTTAATGTACCTACTTTCCAAGGTATTGAAGGGGTATGATAATTATATTAAATTTATAAACTGGTTTAATGCTAAGTGTATAACCTAGACATTTAGATCGACCGCTTTTTTATTCAACTCTCAAATTTTCTTTCCCCGAATTTTTTTTGAATTTTCTGATCAAACAATTTTTCATAAATTATTCTCTTCTTCATTTGGGTTTGGGTTTAATGTATTCATTTGAGTACAACGATATAATTGGGTGTTCCGATCCATTGTGCTTCGTCTTTTCAAATTTGATAGTAAACAATGAATTGTCAGCACATTTTGCAAGTGACATTGCCGTTAATTAATGGGCATGTATGCTCGATGTCAGTTACAGTCATTTTCTTTTGATTTATGAATAACTTTTCATAGTAAAGCATTTTTTTCTTTATATTTATTCTTTAGTTAAAATGGGTTATATAAATGAATTTAAATTAATTATTGTCACAATTATTTATATTTTTTCTTTTCTACTATTAATGCAGTTATTATGAGTACCTACCTGTTTAAATAGGTTACTTTAATAAAAAACAAAGTTGTTTTTATTCCAAAAATATTGGGTAAGTACGATACACATAATAAATATGCTGTAATTAAAATACATATTATTCCATCCAACTACAAATTCGGATTGTCTAAAACATTGTACAGAAAGGTTTTCCACCCAAAATAAACATGGAATCCCTTGTAAATATAGCTAAACCTGCAAAAGGGAGCTTTGTTTTAAAATTCAAGGCACTGTTTCAAAAGATAGGTACACAAGTGAATAATGAACAGTACATCTTGCCTGCGGGCCCATACTGTATTAAAGAACCTTTGGCCTTGACTCCAAATGTTTTATTTTATAAATATATTTATTCACTCAACTGTATTATTATTTTTTCGACTTTTATAAAGTATTATTTGAGATCTAGTATACCTAAGGAATAAAAATATTATTAAATGTAAAAAAATAAACTTGAAATTTCAAAGGATAACTTTATTTCACTTTTGATGTTTAAGATATATATTTTATTTAATATACAACGAATTGATTAGACGTTCATTTCAATTGGAACTATTTAAAAATTAAACTCATTAAGATTAAAGGGGCACTTAGATTAATAAAAATGTTTTTATTTAAAAATATATAATATTATATCATTATACTTAAATACAATATATATAATATACTATTATATTAAAAAATAGGCAACATTTAGATATTGCAAAAAGAAGAACTTTAACATTGCCTCAAGCCAAAATTAGACGTTCATGTCGCAAATATAAGACCAATCTTACTTTATCTGTCTTCAAAACTTTTGGATGAAGAAATTTAATTTGGTAGGTTAATATTTCAAATATTTATCAGCTCAACCATCTCATTCAACTTACTAATACTGAAAAATTAATTCGTAATTTGCCGGTTGCTTGAACATTATACAAATTATACAAGTTTAAATATTTTATAATTATAATGCAAGATGAGAAATAGATATTATTAAATACCTGAAAAACGTTAAAATTTTAGTTTATTGTAATTTCTGATGTGACCAGAGATCATAAAAGCTTTCGTTTTAGAAGTCATATACATAGTTAAATTATATTATTTCCCTAAACGACCCAGGAAAACATCGTGAAGAAAATTCACTGTTTTTATCAACAGTACGTAAATCTTCCAAACCGCATAAGGCTAGCGTGGTGGACTGAAACCTTACATCGTTCAACCCAGAAGATAAGCAGTAAATTAGTTCATCATCATCAACCCATTAACATACCACTGCTGGGCGGGTCTCCTCTCATTTGAGAGGGATTAGGTTATAGTCTACTACGCTAGCCTACTGCGGGTTGGCAGACTTAACATGCCATCGAGACAAATCTCTCAAGCATGTAGGTTTCCTCACAATGTTTTTCTTCACCGTTTGAGCTTGTGATAAATACACACATAACTTCGGAATTGTAGTGGTGCGTGCCTTGGGTTCGAACTCGAGACCTTTGACATCTCAGTCCACTATCACACCACTTAACCACTGCTTCCACAGCACCCCAATTCAATTAAATTAAAAGTAAATTAGTTGATGATGATAATACAAAAATACGGTATACCTATATCCGCCATGACAGTTAGCACCAGGTATACCACAAATCCGCACATAATAAAAATAAATCACACGCCACACGTCCGGAGAAACGTTAATCTAACTTCTTCAAGTTAATATAAGTTTGCCAGTTTCCTATACGCACGAACATATTTTAGGAAAGCTATGAATAATAATTTATGGTAATACGATATATTGTTATCATTATATTTTGAGAGTAAAAAGGTTGCATTTTATTTTTTTCACGAATATGATGTATGTGTAAATAAACGCACGTATATAGTGTGTGTATAAATGCACGGAGAAGGTTAAAAAAGGTTTTTATAATTATGTTTTATGGTAATGCATATAATATACTTTTTTTAAGTGGAAAGGATTCGCTCCTGATTCACGATTAGCTTGCATAGATCATAAAATATTTTCTCTTTCAATACTAGACTACAAGACTAAATATTTAATGAAACAATTGTTATCTTGAATTATAAAATTATATAAAAAATCTTAAAATATAAATTTTAAAACTTGAAAATATCCGACTGCATTTTGTTATAACTTAACCTAGTTAGGAATTGCACAATTGAGATTAATTTTTACAACATTGGGTTTTAAAAATAGTTTTTATGAACTAGTTACTCATTTTATTTACAGCAATGGGTTTTTAATTTCATTTGTAGAATACGTGAAATTAATTCGTATACAACTTAATTTTGCAAAATAGCAATTATGTTAACCACAAATGATTGCTAGAATAAAACTTTTGTGTTGCGATTAAATCCCGCATAATTTCAGCCGTCTAGCATAATTTATGACACGCAGTGGTACTACCTACATGTAATAAATTAAGCGCTATAATTATGTCAATTTATATGATAAATAAGTTTAATATTTCATTTTGTATAATTTCAATATTTTAAGAATTTAATATGATAAATGAACAAAAGAGTTTTTAATAAATTCCCTCACAATTCATGCGAATAATTGGTTTGTATATCGTAGTAGTATTTTGATGGTTGAAGTACTATAATATTGTAACTTCTATATATAGTTGAAATATAACTACTATTTTATGAATTTGATTGCGGTAAAATCGAATGTTTCAGATCCCTTACAGCATCCATGGTCGCTATCTGGTGATCTTGATGTCATTATTACTAACTTAGTAACTCTACATTTTTATTTAGTATTATTTATATTTTTATCAGTTTTATTTCAATGTCTAGTATTCGCGTAAGTATAATATTTATTTTATTATATTTTATACAAATAGAGTTAAATCTAATTGTATGTGGTAGGTAGCACTTCAAAGTTCAAAGGTAAGATGTACTTACCTTTGAACAACGGGTTAACTTTGAACAAAAAACAGAACAGATGTTGTAAATTAATTAAAGAGCGGTGGTTCAGAAACCCCTCAGGATCTGTACCAATCATTTTGTTAAATTAATGAAAAGGTAGAGGCATTTTGAACATAAAATACCCTTTAAAAAATATCGAATGCCTTCAACAGACCAACGGGGAATTTCATTCAACGCACAATCAGTTTGTGTATCATAGACAATTCACAAACCCAGACTTACCCAAACGACTACAGCATGGGGTTCTTATAAAAAAAAGATGCGAGTGACAAATGATTGCAAATTATTTATTATTTCTGTAAATAGATCTTTTAAAGACACTTTTACAAGTCATCAGACATCAGACAGCTTGGTTGTTAGAACGTCCACAGGCTACGGGTAACCACTTACCATCAGTCGGGCCGTAAGTACGCCACCCTCATAGTATTACAAAACGAACGTCAAATATCTTCCGCGTTTACCCTAAAATGTTGGGACCCATAACCGTTCATCAACTATTAATTGAACATAATTTCGTCGCAAATTTTACGATTAGCCGAGAGGTAAAAATACACCTGCATCCTGTGGGTGCGTGAGCCTCTATTATTAAAAGAGCTAAGTAGGTAGAGTGGCACAGTTCAGCCGTTCCCTACAATTTGGTTAATCGCCTCGCACGAATACGGGGAGGGGGCGGGACAGTAGGGGAGGGGGAAGCCTGCGTGACTTCGTGTTAACTTCAGTTGGTGTAAGAACGCGGCGGGCGCGAGCGAGGGCAAGAAGGCGAAAGCGGAGAAGTTGGTAAAACCTTCATGCTTTAAAGGTAGTAGTTGAGTATAGATACGTGTGAAAGTAGAGGCCTCCGGTAAGGTGGACTGACGACCTCGTAATGTAGTTGGAATCCGCTGGAGGCGAGCGGTGCAGGACCAGTCGTTGTGGAAATCTATGGGGCAAGCTTATGTCCAGTGAACGTCGCTAAGCTCAAATGATGCGTGAAAGACGAAGAATATAGGTGTTTTTGGTTTTTCATGGGTGCATTAAAGTTCCAGTCCGTACTTCATCTTCCTAAATTTATCTTGGTGCTGATTTTATTTTTTATTTGTATACTAATAAGGTAGCTAATAAACGTATGGATATATCGTATTTGATAATTATGATTGCCTTTATTGCTTTGAAAATAAATTTCGCATTATTCCCTTAAGAGTAAGGTCCTTTATTCTATCTTTCCATAAAGTAGTAGTTGCTTTAATGAATCTTACTTATCTTTATTATAAAAAAGGTTTTTTCAAGTCCTAAAGTCTGAACGCCAGGATTTAAAAACCGCTCACGTCTCTACTTTATACCACGTTCTAATAACTGTTCAACACTGTATACGAAGCAGTGAGGTCGCTACTGGCTTAGGTGTAAATAATTTGTGAAGCACTTAAAAATTTGTGTTTGCAGGCACGAAAAAGCGTTTCCACGTATTTCATGTCGTCTGCAAGATTAGGAAGTTAAAACGCTCAAGTTAGGGGAGCCGAGGAACTTTTGGGATTATTTATAGAATATTCTTTTCTTTTTTTCCAGCCATAAATCCTTTTTTTTTGGTGTTTTATCCTACCGTATTATAACGTATATACTTGTTTTAAGGTAAATGTAATTGGTACATATAATTATGTTTCGGAATTTAATGCTGTTTTAGCTATGTTCACGTAAATAATGTAAAAAATATTTTTTTTGTTACATTATCAAAAATTCGAGCTTTAAGGCATTAATTGCAACGTGAGTGTGCTGCGTATTGTTTTAAATACCTATAATTGATTATAATCCCTAAAATCAAATCCTGTGTTAACTGTCTAACTCCAGAATTACCTACGTCGACGTACATACGTTCCTCCCTGCTCTCCCACAATGCCCATAAAATCTCGCTCTACGTCTTTATGTCTGAAGTTCCTTTAAACTCAATTTCTGAAGTAAATAAAGCTGCTCAAACCAATTTCAACTAGATATTAAACTTTGATACGCAGATATTCATAATGCGCAATTACCTCTTTTCACATAAAGGCCGATAGCTCGTTAGAGCGAAAATAGCTTTGAGCCAGCAAACAACCCGCCTTGCCCGCGACCTACTTAGGGCCGATACACACTATCACACAGTTCACTACGTTCTCGCTTTAATCAAATCTCGCACCTTTGATTGCAATGGAAGGCGAGGTGAAAATTTGATCGAAATGACAGGCTAGTATTGGTATTAATCGTTTTCTAGATATATTTCGTATAGTAAGAGTTAAGAAATATTATAAAGTTGTTTATTTTGATTACAAAATCTTTTTTTTTCAACAAAACCAAATTGTTTGCTGAATAAAATACGCCTCAAATACAAATACTGTATTACAGAAATGCTGACACCATTAACGAACCTTAAGACATGGCAAACATGGGATTTGTCGCATAGAAAACCGCAAGCGGCTGTAACGTATTGTTAGCGAGCAGCGAACTGTACATTGTAACCAAATTAATATTTGCCTGCGCCGAGAACCGCACGACATCCTAAACTACACCTTACAATCGTGTCGTTTGCAAGTAAACCCAGTTTCGTGTTATTATTTAAGAATTTGTTACTGTAGTCGTATGCCATAATGGTAAAAGGAAAGAAAGTACGTCATACTTTGGATAATAATTTCGAATGGTAATTAGGGTACTAAGTTGGTTTATGTTTTGATTTCAAATGCATGTTTTGTGTTAAAAATTGTAAAGCAGGTATTGAATAATATTGGGTTTTGATACACAACTGCATTTTATGTTTTTGTTTGTCAGGTCAGCTGTTATTTGCAACACGTAATAATTTTATGTCATGTTTTTATTTATACCCGACATTTATTATAAATATTTTGGTGGAAAATGTTTGCTTTAGTCGATAAAATGGACGTTTCATCGTCACTAAGACAAAACTATTTTCCTAAGTATTAATAATTATATAATTTTATTGTGTTATATGATATAACACTATATCAATATAACACAATAAAATACGCAAAAATACAGGTTAATTTAAGATCTCATTTTCGCATAAGTAATATCTTAATTTAATTAAAACGTTTTTTGAGATTAAAATATATAGGTAATAAAAAAACTTATTATTTAGAAATTTTCCTTACTTTTACGGAGCTCAATATAAAAAAAACTACCTATACAATTATTTTATTTATAAAACATAGAATAACGTTTTGCGTCAAAACGGTACCAATTTTTATTATTTTCAATGACAATTTGCTATTAGAATTTTCCGGTGAAATAAAAAAACAGAACGATGTGCAAGGAATATTAAATTGTACAAACTGGATTGACAGTATTGAATGATATTGCAAATAAATTCGAACCAATGTGCTTGATTGGACGGACAAAATGTTTACAGAATTAATCTCTATGGGATTAAAAATGTACACCAATTTGCTGTCACTGTCCTTTCTTTATTTGTCAGAATATATTCTAAACTGGTTGGAAAATTAGCTTGATTTCAATTCATCTATGTCTATTTAACCATAAAGTGTTTTTCATCTCATTAGCTCAAGACAGCTTTCTTTGCAAACATGAAATCTGTGTGGTAATTTGGTCTATTTTGATCGCTAGCTAAAAAAAAATACATATTTCTGTTAAAAAACGTTATGTCATTAATGTATAATTTACCTAATTAAAATTTCAGTTTCACTACATAAATATGTTTTTGTTCGTTCAATACAAAAAAAAACCTTGTTCTAAGAGTAAGAAAGTGTCAAGGGGCAAATTTAAATCTCACTACTTATATACCGACTCAACGTACTCTAACAAATTGGTTTCACAGAGCTTCGTTCTCTCTGTCTGGATGTTTGTATTTTTTTTTGATGTTACTGCTGCACGGTAGATTATCGGCAAACGCAAAAATAGAAAAAAAGAAGATCGTTTACTTTTGCCAATTCGTCCAAACAGGGCCAACGAAGTAAGAAAGATCCGAAATATTCGTTGAGCCCGGTCGGTAGGCAGAATATACAGTATCCTTAATTTGTTTTTTAGCATAGATAATTTATGTCCTTATCATATTTTACGTCCTACTCACAAACATACTTAAAAACATTTATTTTATGTGTCAGAAATTAGAAACGACTGTTTTTGTTTACGTCTCGTACATTTGCATCGTTTGCTCGGTAGTAAATATTAGCTCTACTCGCACTTAAAATAATTTTTTGCAGCCTAGTAGAACGAATAGTTATTACACATTGTAAATTAGTAAGTGATCAGGAGAGTAAGAAATAACTGAGACTTTTACTTGAAAAAAAAAAAAAAAAATTCACAAAAAAATATTTTTGTGCCGAAAAAATCATTTTAAAGGATATTTATCATTGCTTATAAAAATAATAATATAAGTTACATGCCACAAGCATTCAAATAGAAAATCCTATCTGAACCCAAATTGAAAATTCTATCTGAAAAATGCGAAAGTGTGTACCTCACTATTTCTATCGTTAGGCGTAATTGCGGCCATCCTCAGCGTATTATAAAGCGAGTGCCAGGCAAAGTTTTAAATTGAATCAGTATCTTCAAAGCCCCGCGGTGTTATCTCATACTTAGCCTTTAGACTAGATATAATAGACAAGCACCAATGTATAGGATTTTACATACCTTTTTCAATCTCACGTATACTTATGTCAAAAAATACCACATCATCATTATCAATCAACCCATTCTTTGTTCCACTGTTGGACACGGATCTCTTGTCATAAGAGCAGGTTGGTAGACTACACGTGCAATTGAGAAAATTCGTCAGATATGCGTCATTTATAACAACGTTCTCCTTCACCGTTGGGATACATACGCGCGTAACTTTGAAAAGTCAGTAGTGTGTACTTTGGAATTAAACCTGAGACCTTTGACTTCACAGTCTACTGTTTACACCATTCACAGCTGTCGCTGATGGAATTAAATCGCTTATGAGCATAGTACAAAAAGATTTCCTTGCCCAATGTGACTGAATATTTGTAAATATTTTGACCTGCATACATACATACATACACTAACGCCTTTTTCCCATGGGGGTAGGCAGAAACTACAGAATGCCATGCGCTATGGTCCCTGCATACCATTTTTGCTTCGTCCACAATCGTACATCTCGTCATGCACGCGCGCCGGTTACGAGTACTGCGCACCTGACATTTTGCCCTGAATCTAGGTACTTAAAGCATGAGGGATCAAAATGTTCGCGAAAATAATTACGTACATTATTATTAATACATTATATATTATCTTTGTACAAAACTTCTTCTTACAACTAATGAGCATGTATTCAGAAAGTTGATAAACGTAATTGTAACAAAAAGATGTATGCCATATTCGTATGTCACTATAATCTCTGCTTACCTCAATGGTAGGAAGCGTGATAGTATGTATGTATAAATGTGAAATTAAACCACAATAAATTCCTCGTTCAACTTCCCTACAGTATGATAGAATCTACGAGCGTGACTAATTTAGAGAAAATTAGTTTTTGCTCGCGAATTATAGTTACATTCGCTTGTTTGATAACATATTCAAACAACTTGAAGCCAAAACTCAATTACCTCTTATAATCCGACCTCACACAGTTACGGATAACAACTCTATTACAGTCTGTTTCTGTAATTGTGTACTTAAATTAAAATATTTGTGTGCGTCTTTTGATACTGTTTGTAATTTTGTTATTGTGTTTTTTACGATAAATACGTTTGATACATCTTGAAATTCAATTTACGAAAGAATAAATTAAACAATAATATAATTTAAAAATACTAAAAGCAATCTTAACAAGATTGTTTTTAGTGAAAGATTTTCAGTGTAATTTAATAGTTTTTAAAAATTGAATTTATTTATTCCAGTCACATACTTAAGAATAAATTAACTAAACATTATTTTATATAAAAGCATTCGAACCAATTCAGAAACAAGAACTGAAGCGTATATATTATATGTAGTATACTTTATCAGTATACTACGTATAATATATAAAATGTATCAATACATACATAAAATGTATCAATTTCTGGTATATTAAAATTACAAACTGATACAGAATGATACCAACACAAGTTCCGACAAAGTCTGGTTTAAGTAGATTTTCTTTCTGTTTGAGCCAGTGCGAACTGCTGCGAACAAAAAAAAAATTACAAATACTAAAACGACACACATGAAAGACTTTAATTAAAAATATTGACCAACTGAATCTAATCAAGTTTCACGTGTACATATTTGTTGGTCACCATTAGGTACGTTAAGCGCGAGAATTGTGCAAATAAAGGTTCAAGTAAACTGTGCAAGTTGAACCGTTTTGTTGGGGACCCTAATAGGGTTTGCTTGGGCTATTGTGACCATCCGTTTGCATCTTGGTGGACTTTCCTTCAAAAGGCTGACGACATTTTATGTATGTATTTTGCAATAATGTAGAAAATGGCACATATTTATTCCACAAACTTTTTTTATTTGCGATATTTGCCTGATGGCTGATCTGTCGTGTTTTTACTTATCATTTACTCCTATAGCATAGTTAGGAAAAGGCTTAAAAAAAATCTTAAACGTACAATATTATTTAAGGTTTTTTATTCAAACATCAAATTTGTGAATGGTGGATATCAGTGAACCCAACCAATTAGAGAAATTATACCTCACACTATGGTAAGTTTTGTTACAAAATAACTGTGTTTTGGCTTGACAACATGTTTTGTAGCTATAAATTTCATAAACAGTATTCTTTATTTTTTAACAAAATGTATAGGCCAACAGCCTATACATTTTTGGAAGTATTTTGTTAATAATATTTATACAAATAATAATATTTAAACATACTAAAGCTTTATAAAAAAAAAAGTGTAAATGCCATAACTTATGTAGATTGTTAAAAGTGTCATTCCTCCGCTTTCAACATTAAAAGCCTTAAGTGAACTCTATAAAATCATTTATCCTGATGCAGTTCTCAATTATGGAATACGTAGCTCGGCCTAGTTTCTTTGTTTATCTTCAATAAATGAACGAAGCTCCTCTATATGAGTTTGCTTTTGAACGTTGAAGGGGTTTTTCTTATTAGAATTATAAAATATGTTTACCTCGTATTTTTATAGGTTATGTAAACTAATTTTAATTGCTGGGATTGCTTCATTTCACATTGTCAATATTTGAATTTCTGATTCGATTTCAAGGAATTCCTGCTTTTCAAACATGAAACTAGGTGCCGTGTTTGTGTCTAAAGTAGGTAAGCTAAGCACTAAATTAAACAAAACGAAATTTGATGAGAAACTGAGAAAAAAATGTACAAAATATATTTGTCGTTTACCTATAATATATATATTTGAGTTAGGTACTAATGATTTTATGAAAGTTTGTCTTACAGATGGAAATTAAAATTAGTTTGTAAGTAATAACATTTCTGAAGTAAATTAATAACGTATTTGATTATAGCAAGTGTGTTTATAAATAAGTATTGTTTTAAATACTTTTGTAAGAGCTTAGAGTTATTAGCTCGAAAATAATAACTTCTCGCAAAGTTTTCAAATAATAACTTTATTGGAACTTTCATTGTTGTTATTTATTAATATCATTTTATGACGACCGCAACGTTTCGAATCCTTTTATGTACCAATATTGTTGTTGTTTTTTCTTACATCATAAGGAAGGATAAAAATAATATGGCCCGTCTGACGGTAAGAGGTTACCGTAACCTATAGACGTTTGCAACACCAAAGGTGTCGCTCGCGCATTGCCGACCCTGTAGAAACCTTATAGGTTTCTTAAAATAAGGGAGTTACTAAACTAACAGCAAACGGAATTCCCATGCTATCAAAATAGTCACTATCAAAAACGTGCTCTGATACTCGCTCGCAAAAATACAACTAAAATACAACAGAAACCCGCAATGAAATGATTGTCATTGGTTTCTGTAAGGTAGAGGTATTTCCTCAGTAGGTTTGAGGGAGGAATCTCGCGATGTCCTACCTCTCCAAATAGTTATGCTGTTGCTAAGCAACATAGTGCTCTAGTGGAAGTAACACATTTTATAAGAAAGAACCGAACCATCATCATCAACCCATTAACGTCCGACTGCTGGGCACGGGTTTCCTCCCATTTGAGAGTGATATGGCTTTAGTCCACCACGCTAGCCTACTGCGGGTTGGCAGACTTTACATGCCGTCAAAAGCATGCAGGTTTGGTCACGACGTTTTCCGTCACTGTTTGAGCATGTGATAAATACGCACATAACTTACGAAAAGTCAGTTGTCTTAGGTTCGAACTCGAGACCTTTGCCATCTCAGTCCACTGGTCACACCACTAGGACCAAATGCACACAGACAATAATAATACAAAAAAGATATCGTCCATAAAATAAATCACAGACAAAGTTACCATAAAAACAGATCAAGATGTAAGGGGTTGTAAATTATTATGTATCACTATGTGTTTCTTGCCTTTTCCTTCGCCAATCGCTTAGGATCCTTAACCCATTTCGCTCAGTTCACTTTTATAAGCATTTGACGGAGCTTCACTATTTTTTTTCTTTACTTTTAGAGGCTACAAAGAAAATGTGATAGTTGGAAAAATGCGGTCGAAGAGAATTAAGAATCCTTTTTTTGTGAAGTTTATTCAAAATTAATTATGTAGAAGTAAGAATATGGTAAACAAATTTCAGAATTAAATAAATTATTTGTCATTTTAAACTATGAAATACTTAAAAAGAAGTAACAGAAACATTATTTCATTTTTATTTATCTTTATATCTAATTTCTATAAGTCTATGTTAGTTAACTTTCTTTATATTATTTCGTTTTAAAGTCTCTTTCGCATCTTTAGTATATTTTCTAAAACTTATAAGTTAGAATCTTATAATAATAATTAAAACGTAGTGTAGGATGACCACCGCCGCCACCGGCCAGGTAGAGCGACGACTTGCGAAAGGCAGCTGGCAGCAACTGGATAACAAGAGCTGATGATCGAGCTCTATGGCGTTCACTAGGGGAAGCCTACGTCCAGCAGTGGACGAATATA
The DNA here is from genome assembly GCA_905163465.1 of Craniophora ligustri. Classification (NCBI taxonomy): domain Eukaryota; kingdom Metazoa; phylum Arthropoda; class Insecta; order Lepidoptera; family Noctuidae; genus Craniophora; species Craniophora ligustri. The sequence goes on from LR990960.1 coordinate 3,986,569, forward strand.
GGTTAATGATGATGAATAATTACAATATTTCAATTGTGAACTTATTAATTAATTTACTTATTAATGATTTTAATCTCGTATTTAATTTTTCCCTATACAAATTATTACACGCCCCAAAGAAGCAGCTTCAATAAGTAGTAGAGGCAGTTCACGATTGCATGTGCAGTAACAACCATTCCCCTTCAATGATTAGCTAATTAAAATGGTAATACCACACCTACCGTTAGATTTATAGCTGTATGCAATGGTAAACTAGAGGTAATTACCGACGAAGTTGTTGTTATAACGCCAGAGGGCGCCACTATACATAAAAACTAGTATTTTACTGATAAGTGTTAAGATGGATTAGTTATCAATATTATTATGAGGATACTAGATATGGGATAGGATGACTTTGAAACGAATATATAACAAACAATTCCTTTGAAATATTAGGCAAAGGTATTGGTTGGCAAGTCTACGATAATTTGGACGTTACAAAATGTGATTTTTGGTTTTCAGTCAATGTCCATTTTAAAGTTAAAATTTATTGCAACTAGGATATAATGTAAAGAGGTAATAATTGGACCTTTGAAAGCGGAATGTTTAGATACCAAAAATTGTAACGAATTTATTATGCAACAAACCTTGTTCATCTCGCTTATCTAGTCTAGTCTGTCCCTTCATCTAATATTGAAACTATAGTCTTTAAAGCAATAACGTTAAGATGTGGATTTGATCGTAGTCAGATTACAGCCATTTTACTTTGGCTATTTAAAAACTTTATTCCAGCAGTATGACTAAAATAAAAGTTATGACTGACAGTGACTTTTCGAAGGGTAGGTATTTATCATATTATGTTCAAATGAAGTGTGTATTTGGTGAAGGAAACTATCGTAAGCGGAACTATGGCATGTGAAGTTTACCAATTTTCACTAGACTAACGCACTGTACCAGAGTCTATCCCTTCTTAAATGAAAGGTGATATGATTTTAGAGCAGTGTGATAAAAAGATTTAGCAATTGCAATACTTGGTTACAATTATTTTTTTAATATTCAACGAAGTGTCCAAAACAATAATTCATCAGTTAATAAATAAGATAATACAGTGAAATAAACAAGTAATCAAATTATGGTTCTCGCAATGAATCGACACGAACTTAGCTATTTATTAACTGCAATCTAGTTACTTTGACTAATTAATGGTTAATGTGCTCTATAAATCAGATTTATTTAACTGCATACTTGACGAACGTAGTTGCTAGGTACAATAAATCTATGTGTGTAGTTTGTTCAAAATGAGTACTTCAACTAAATCTCCCAATTTTTTTCATGAACCTAGTATCAAAAACTAAAATATATTGTCTTTTTTTTAATGTTACAGGGTGGCAAACAAGCATACGGCCCCCATATGTTTATTTTTGCGATAAAGCTCCGAGGTAGTCCCATATTCATAAGCCCTAAGATAACATTTTTAATTTTAGATTGTTTAAAGTTACTTGTCTGTATTTAATTTATGAACCGCCAAATTTCATAGGTTATTAACAAATAATTTGTGTAACAAATAACCGATTCAATTTGCTGGTTAACCGAGTATTGCGCACTTAACTTGTACTGGGTACTTTACATGCGTCAACTGATATATTTCCTAAATCGCATAATCGTGGAATTGCGTGCCGTTATTGGGTCATATTTTGGAGTGACCTTAATTATATACATATTGGGTTACACATCGTGTATCGTTTGTTATGAAAACATTGACCGTTTATTGTTTTAGTAAAAGTTTCTTTGTTTTGTTTAAGAACTAGAGGTCGCTTGTTGAAAAAAATACAAATTCCAATTTAGTTTTATGATAAAACTTAAAAAAGTTATCCCTAAAGAGAAGAAAATGATACAAAATTGTTTTATCTTGGCTTATTTATATACGTAACACGTTTGAAAAAAAGTGATAAGGTTTTTAAATGACCATAATGGTTATTTGCTGAATTATTTTCACGATTTTTAAAGCCAAAAAAATAAGAACGTAACACATCTTAAGATTACTCCCTTAAGACTGCAGCTACTGAACACAAGATCGAATATAATCTTAATACAGATTCAGGCGCCCCTAGCTATCCCTCCCCTAACGCTTTAAGCCGAGGTCCACGCCCCATTGGGGCTGAATGGGGCCTCCATTCAGCCCCATTTGAAACCGCTCTGCTCTTGTTGCTTAGTTTTTAAGTTTAGTCTAAGTTAGTCACTTTTACGGTGCTTCGCCATTCGTTCGGTTTCGTTGTAAAAACTCCTTCGTTATAAAATCCTGGTCCTAAACAACATCCTCTTCATCGTATCAGCTTAATACCGTCCACTGCTGAAAGTAGGCCTCCCCCAAAGACCGCCATTGGGTCCCTAATACTCACACATCATTCAGTATATTCCTCGAGCATTTAATAATACATCATTTAAACCAAACCATTACATAATACAAAACAAAACAATTATTTTAAAGCACTTTATAGCTTCGCAAATAATAAAGTTGAATAATTATATTCCATAATTTGAAAAGTTTTCGAGCTTATTACAAGAAGATGGCTTCTGTATTAGTTTTGGACGTTTAGTATTGGTTTTATTCATAAGTTTGAATAATGTACATACTTAGTTTTATTTAAGTTGGTTTCGATGATTTAATTTCTAGAATTAGTAATATTATATAACCACTCGTAACATTATACAGCTTCCATTTATTAAGTTTGCCGTCATCTAAAATATTCACCCCATTTTTATTAATGCACCACACTTTAATTTTAATATCCATAGTCAACAATCAAGTAACGAGTAAATAAGCTACTAATGATGTGACGTCACTTAGTACCTTACAGGTTAACTCTCAACTTATTACACAATAAGCAATATTTCTTCCAATGGTGTCTAGACTTTTACATATACGATATTCTAACTCGTTTCGACGTATATTTTCAGAGATTTTTTGTAGGAAAATGTCATATTGCTTACTATACGAAAAAATGCACGCCGACCTGTATGGTGTACTTCAGCGCGCATCCATTTTGCTTCACGCTCCCATTAAAATTCGGTATGTACTTTTTCGTGTAGTAAACAAGGCCTATAATTGTATGGCAATTTGAAAAAGTGCGCTCGTAGTTGAGTATCGTTTCATTATGGCGTGAAGTAACCCTAATCTTTTTGGGTAACTACATTGAAGGAGGTATTTCACAAGCGGCTATTACGTCTTTATGGCTAGAATGCCTCCCTAGAGCCATAATTGGGTTTAAACATAAACTGTCTCAAAGGGCATACATAATTATAAGTCCTACAATGCCCTTGGAGGGTAGTACAATAACTTTTTAACAAACGATCCAATCTTAATGTTTGTTATCGTATGACCTGAAACCTCTCGATTATGTGAGTTTTGAAATTTTAAGTAGATGTTATTAAGCAATCCCAAGCTTGATTAAAATATTTTTTCCTTTAGCTTTATGAAAATAAATTTATTGATCGACTGGTATTATTATTAATATACCATTATTGGACCCAGTTGATGGTAATAGGCTGCCCCCTTAGGTATGACATGGGACTAAAGACATGGGCGAAATGTAGGTGTACATTAGTACACCTATGCCTATGAATGGGATGACTAGCGTGATGATATTATGTCATGTATTTGACTATTATTTACAAATACATATATCAATTAATATATACATTATCATCATCAGCCTATACTATATTTGTCCACTACTGGAAGTAGGCCTTCCATAGTAAACGCCACAGAGCTTGATCTTAGGCTCTTCTCATCATCAAATATAGAAAACATTAGTACGTATTGCAATATATAATATCTTCAAATACCTACTATACTGTCAACGGTACCGCAGTCCCATTAATCTGCGGTTAACAGCTCATCTCAGGAATCGATTTGTCTATAACAGAATTGGCTGCGGTACGACTTAGTTGATTTATTGAGAATTATTATCTAGAACGTTCATTTCCACCATTGGTATATCTATAAACCAATCGTTGTAGAAATAACCTATACTTAGACGACTCGGTGGCGCAGTGGCTGAGCGATCGGCTTGTGCGCCACGGGTTGCGGGTTCGATCCGCGCACGGAGCAAATATTTGTGTTTGTAAAAAATTGTGTTTCTAAACGCACCCACGACGCAGGAGAAAATTATAGAATGGGGCAACGTTTAAAAAAAAATTAAATGCGTTTTGGGTTGATAGGTACATGTCTCTCCAGAACTAAACAACGTTTTTTATAACGTATAAATACCAACTACATTTTATGAGACCGACACAATGTGTCGCGTCGTGTAAAAGCAGGAGCCGACAAAATTATTCACTGACATTATCATTCTTAGGATCTAATCTACGTTTTGGTCCGGCTTTTTTTATATATTGGTCAGCGTTTTGCCGCTATCTTACTTGATGGTAGGTGACGATACGGTCTAGAATTTAACAGGCACAACTAAAAGATGCATATTCACTTGTTACTTGAAGACCATCAAATCATACTCGTCAGGAAATATAGACCCAGATAACTAATTCCATGTAGTCCAGTATGAACTAAAAACAAACGAAAAGCTTAGTGAATTTCAGAGAATTCTACCTTAGTTTGCTCGCTGTGCAGAAAGGACATGGTAGGTATATTAACGTTGTGTAGATTTAGTGTAAACTGAAGTAAGGCAAGGATCAAAGCAAAGCTACAAATCGTCAAAGCAAAACCTAAAACTTATACAATTATAAACGAACCTATCGATGGAACTCTAACATGATGAGGTATCTGAACAATGGAATTCTTTCAAACAAAATTCCCTTGGAATATAACGGCGTACGTAGTTTTCTTTTAATTTTCAGACAGAGCTTAGGATGTGATCCCGAACGCTTTGAGAGCGCTGCACGTGCCCGCGCCGAAGAATGGGTAACTCCCCCGGGGATCCATAATCCCACCTATACCAGGGTAAAGAAAGAAATTTTATACCAAAAGACTTACCGACTACGGATTTTGGTTCCTAATATCGCACTCGTGGAGTCCGGACTCGATTGAGGAACTACGATTTGGAGAACTTTTGGCGATCTCCATCCGCTCCTTGGAGACTAAAGTATTTGAGGAATCGATTTATCGTTTGGGCTCTAAGTTTTGCTCGTAAATAAAGCTTAGAGATGGTGCCGAGTACTACTCATGTTTTTATTCATTACGCTGTTGAAAAAATGGAGGTATAATCGTCACTTGTGAATCCCAAAGGATTGATGTAAGTTGGCTGTTTTGCATCCGCAAACGATAATGGCTTTTGATACAAGGAATGAAGACTTACATTCAAACTAAACGTTGCTGAATTGAAATAATCTCCAGTTTTGGGTTACAAATGTAGTGACTGATGCAGATGGTGACTGAGGCTGGTGCTATGCAATTATTGTATTATATAAATTACGCAAATATAAGGCAGACTGCGGTTTTGCCCGTGTGGTAAGTTGATAAATTATATCATAGATGTTATTCTGATGTATTTGCTCCCATTCCGTAATTTTTGCGTGACAGACTAAAATATGTCTTCTAAGAGTATATTTTCACATTTAATCAATTAGTTACTCGGTTGACTTGGTCATGTCTCGTTGGGTCGATAAAAGCTAAAATTGTTCCCACTCAGCCAAATGTATTACGTAATCAGATTTGGTTCTATTATTTTGTATTGGTTTGGTGGTTCTATGACCTATCGTATCAACTACAAAATAGTAGAATATTGGTGATACAGCTTACGGTGAAAAATTGTAAGATTTCCCTAAATCCCAATATTTTGTTTCATAATATGAAGTGATTAAGAGGCTTTTAGTTTATATACGTTAATCTTTTGGAGATTTGTGATTGAAATTTTTTATTTAATTGCAACTTGACTTAAAAATTTACGGGATTAAATTGAATGATAATATTTTTTCGGTGTTGATTGGTGTTTATAGTAATTATCACTACTAAGTAATATCGTTTGAATTGTATTTATATCTCTTATATTAATAAATTAGCCGTGATATTGTTATATTAATTATTATAATTACTCGTTTTTGTTATAATCATGATTTAAGTTACACTGTGGATATGGCAATATGATATAAATATTCCGCGACATTTCACACAGCACCATTTAGTCCCAAACTAAGGAAAGCTTGTACTATGGGTACTAGACAATGGATATAATACTTTTTTTTTGTAAATACATACTTATAATACATAGGAAACACCCAGACGAACACAAACACTTATACATCACATAAATATGTGTGTTCCGTGGGAATCCCCATGAACCCACGACCTCGTGATCAGCAGTCCGGTACTCAAACCACTAGACCACAGAGGTCATCTAATTATGGGTTTAAGGCATCTGCTATACCACTTATAGTACTTCACAAACAGTTTTAGCAATGATAAAAGCCAGTTTGTGTTAACATTGGTCCACACAGACACATCGGTCGTATTTCTGCCCTTACGAAGCCAAACAGGGTAGAACAAGTATTCAAATATATATAAAAAACAAAGATTCCGACAAATTGAGAACCTTCTCCTTTTAGAAGTCGGTTAATAAAAGAATCTATCCTCAATATAAGGTTTAAGAATTTATTTCTCAAAAAGAATAACATTCATATAAAGTTGCAATAACTGTCTACGAAAATGAACCCACAGAATATTAATGGGACATTGAACTGATAATTATTATCGGCAAGCTAAAGGTCAATTGATCAATTAGACATGAGTCAAAGTAGTAAAGCCTTCAATTAAAAATACATAAAAGGCACTTGAAAGTATTGATTAATAATAAAACAAACATTGTAAAAGAAGCCAATTATTTTGTAATATGTATTTTAATGTTTTAGATGTTTTGATAATTCAAAACTACCTGTAATATTGGTCTTATAAAATAAAATTTTAAATGCCGGGAAAAAATGTTACTTGGATTTAAAGTGGTATAATATAAATGCCGGGAATATACTCAAACTCTGCTACTTAAATCTTTATAGAAAAGCCAAAACCCACGCTCTGCAATCGCATATGCACCCTTTAAAGCAATAAAGCAGTCTTTTTACTACTAAAACATAACAAGAACGACTCCAGTATTCTTATTTATATCCCTTTTATCAGCACTTAAACAAAGCAAACTCGCTTTGAGAACCCTTCCCAAATTGTCAACTTTAACCAACTGCACAACGGAGTGTGTCCCAAATGAATATTTAAGAACATTTAACTACAATTCGTTTGTTATCCGACCGCCAAAACTAAAGCGTCTACCTACTTAATTGTACTAAAACAATTACATTCATTGTTTTGTTAAACTTAACATACGAAAACAGTTTATTTAGAGTAAGGGTAACATTACATTCTCGTTGTACTAGCTCCGCATACGTAATGCGTTATTTAAACAATTTCACACAAAGCTTGAAAAACTAATTTGTGTTACTATTGTAATTAATTTGTCGACTATTGTTCTCACTTATTCTGTATGTAAAAGATATAGTAGGTACTAACTTTACTACCAGTTTTTGATGACGAACATTTCACATTTGTGATATTCTATTCAGTTTAAGATTTATTTTACATAGCGCCATTCCAATCCAATTCAATAGGAGGTAGGGCATAGCGAGATTTCTCGCTCAAATTGAGCTGCCCGACTTGGGAAGTACCTCCGCCTTACAGAAGACCGCAGTGAATCAACAATAGTTGTCTTTCTACGAGTGAGTAAGGTTACTAGAACACATTGGGGGAGTGACTACTCTGACTTCATGGGCATTCCGTTTGCTGTCAGTTCAGTATCTCCCCATTTATGAAACCTGAACGGTTTCTAAGGGGTTTCGCAACGCATCTGCAAGCCTCTAGTGTTGCAAATGTCCATGGGCGGCGGTCATCACTTACCATCAGGTGAGCCGCTTGCTCGTTTGCCCCTTTATCACCATAAAAAAAAGTTAAGCAATTATGCTTGTATACGAAAGCAACTGATAAACTCAATACCTACATACTTATTCATTTTCTATAAATTCATACATATTATTATGCGTAAAATAATCCCAAACTTGGGTACAAATGTCTACTCATCATACAAACATTTGCCAATTTATTTACTGATATTTGGATATTTTTATGATACTCAATATTGATACTATACTGTGTCAGTACCTACTGAGCATAAGGCTATGCTAAAAGGCGTTAAATTATATCAATCCATTACACTGATATAGTATTTATTGGCAGTCTCTTACCACGTAAGGCAACCCCAATACCGCTGACCAGGTCAGTCGGTTCGTGATTAATTATATGCATAATTTTGTTTTAGGAAAGTCTATTTTTGTCTTGGATCGAAACTTGATACCTATTTCATTCCACAGTATTGTAACTGTTTCTGATTTTTCGCAAATACATTTTGAATATCATTAATATAGGGATCAGTGTTTTAAATTTTATTACCTAGATCACTCAGCAGTGGTTTGGCTTCAACTGCTAGACTATCAAAATTACACATTATATTACACGGGAATTAACGCGATTTTACCTTTAAAATGCTTGATGTTTTGCTGATTCGACAGTCTGCTAGTGACCATGATCAGTGCAACCTGGTCGTGGTCACAGGACCAGGTTAAATCGCGTGAAGGTAAAATCGCGTAAATTCCCGTGTAATATAATGTATTATAATGCAACGCGAAAGTTTAAAAGTTGTTATCTAAATTACGTTACTCTCTAGATAAATATATAGAAGTAACTACCACTAATTTATGTGTATTATATTAGGACGTAGGTAAGACCCACGTAGTACCATAACCTGCTGGTTTTATTAAGGGTAATTGTGTGTTATTAACGACAGCTTGTTAGTCCAAAATCCACCTACTGTTGTAATAACAAGTCTTTATAGTTATTTATTTTACATTACGGGTTAAGTGTCTGGTGTACGAAAGTAGAGGACTAAAATAATAAATTATATTACATGTAAGGGTAGCTACACACGTAAGCGGGCATTAATCGCCACAGCCAGGTGGTAAAATCGAATATATGTGTACATGAATGATCGAGAAAAAATCTTTGTGTACTTTGTTGTTCGACAAATGTTGCCGAACCGACTATGTGTGTAGCTACCCTAACTTTTGTCTGAACTCCTACAGTTGGTATAAAAGGTAGCTCATCACGTCATAAATCATTATCATAATTGAATTGAATATTTTTATAACTGAGCCTAAGATAAACGATATTTATTCCTGTAAATAGATTTTTTTAAGACAACTTTATAAATTTTAAGATAAAATATGTAAAACGTTTTCAAATCCTGTGGCAAGTTTCAAGTCATATTTAATAATAATTTCATTAAAAATAAGAGTACCTATATTCATTGTTTCGGCCATCTTATCTTTATCTTCCTGTTTTATTGTTGATAATATTCCAAGGGATTTTAATTACATTATTACTCTTTCTTATTTGCAATTTTGACCACCATTAATTCAATAAAAACTATTACCATACTTAAAAAAAATACATTAGTTCATCAACGTTATTTTTGCTATCATTTATGATTAATTTAGTTATTTAAATACGATACGACATTACTTCTAATTATCATAGACAATGAGATAGTTTTCCTCTGTCTAGACACTTTTCTAAGTTGACAGTTGCTAATGGATTTTAAATTAAAAGGAAACACAAATTACGGCTCTATCGTGAAGTTTGGGTAAGTTGTTTTTGGATAGTACGAGTATATTATTACTCCTCTTTTAATATCTAATTAAGTTACAATGGTAACTTCAATAGTAATATAAGCTTGTGTACTCACTTAATTTTATTTATTTCGTGAAATTTTTTACTTAATAGGTTTTTTTTCTTAATTTCATTGTCTTTTTTAGAAGGTAGCGGCCCGTCACGATGAAACGTTGCTAAGTAGACCCTTGTGGATCTTTTTAATTTTTAGAGAATAGCTTTATATGTAACTGCTTTATAAAGGTCACATTTAAATTAATCGAATTTCAATTATCTACTCTTATAACAAATCAATGTCAACTCTCAAATGTTACATGCTGAATCAAAATTATTTTCTATTCCATAAAGAGTTGCAATTAGACGAAAGATCGTCAACGGTCAGTAATAGACACGAACTCATATAGAATATGTACCTACACCTACACATTTAATATCTTTGGCCATTTTAAATGCTCCATAAAAACATTTTATTTAACATCATCATAACTACACCCCAGATACTTCATAGAATATTTTCGTTGTCGATGCGTGTTCCGAAACATAAGCAAATTGACTTTTGGACACACGCGTGTGTAAGTAAAGAGTCGTTAATATTTTCGAGATAATAATCTGAACAGTAAACGACTGTGCAATGGAACCATAGGTTGACAGAAGTAGAAGATGGCGCTATTCTGACAAGCACCATCCCTTTTGACAATTCAACTACAAAATGTTTTAATAATTGACGTTAGAGGGGCGGAGAGCAGCCGTTCCGTACTTTGTACTCTCAGGTACTTCTGTCATTGTACTAATTATAGTATTTTTCATCATAAAGAATTAAGTTGGGGATTGTCGAAATTCGGTAATATGAGTATTGTTCATTTGTTCTTTTTCTATACTAAATGATTATTATTCACCCCAGACTAAGCTATATTTACCTAGTAAATACAATCTGCCTCATATAAATATAGCAGTGCATAATTATACTCTTTTCTTTTCTTTCTTCAAGATTCTCAAAAAGTAATTTGAATAACCTATTCTTAGCTACTCACCTATGCCAAAATGTAAATTTACGTATGCTAAAATACAAATAAGAATATTCCTTCCCGTTTAAGCATTCTTTATTTATAAGTTAATACGTCAACTGCAGCCGCTTCTAACCCTCGAAACGCGATGCGGTCAAACAACGTAATATTTTATTCACAACTTTATTTCTGTTTTGTCGACGTTTCGCAAAGTTCTCGCCTTGAGAAAACCTACAAATGTCGGTGGGAATTTTGAGATACTTTTGTAACTTTGATGCGACAGCAAGCCGAGAATGTTATTCGATATTTTTACTTTGAATAATTTATTGTCGTTGCCAAATTTTGTACCTGAAGAATTGGGCCTCGTAAAAATTATAATACTTTTACCCAATATATTGTACCCACTGCTAAGCACAAGTCTCCTCTCATTTGAAAGAGATTTTGGCTATAGTTTACCATGCGAGCCAAATGCGGGTTGGCTTGTCATCGAGAGAATCTCTCAAGCAAACAGGTCGTCGCGTAACTTCCAAAAGTCAGTAGTGCGCGCCTTCATAAAGTCCACTAGTTATTATAACCTCTTTGATTTGTAAAATAAATTTAATATTTGCAATTTTATAGTTAACTCTAGTAGCACGGCGTAATTAATAATAGTGTAACTCAGTTTTTAATTGAAACCTACGTTTTAAACAATTAAATCGTGGTCACGCAAGTGTAGAAATGTGGACTCAGGCACTTTAAAAAATAACTAAGTAATTATTTAAATAGGACAATCAAAATCTAGACTTTAAATTTATTATTCTTGAATATTACAAACCATATTTTTGAGGTTATTCTGTTTTATATGTATAGTTAAAAGCCATTTAAATTTAAATGCTTCGTTGGTTTAGCGGTCTTCATTGCGACTGCTGAGGAAGGTCTTGGGTTTGATTCCCAGGTCAAACAAAGTGTTGGGATTTTCTTTGAAATCCTCAGTAGCAGCTCGGAGTATGGATTCAGGCTCAGTTGATAGCAATAGGCTTGCACCATATTACATGGGCCCTAAAACATACCGGCAATATGTGATGACATTACATTACACTAATGAACTATGTAGTAGTACTGCATCAATTGTTAAGTGTACTCATCATATAGAGTTTTTACCGGTTTTTCTCCTTAAGACCTCCTTTTTGGAACTGCCCAATAATTTATGACAATTTAAAAGCAAAATATTGGAATCTGAATAACACAACCCACTATCACTGTACAAATAAATACTGTCTCGCAACCATGCGTGCATCGAAACAGGCGCATTAATGAGCATTAAAAGAGTAAACAAAGTAAAACATCGTAAGAGATTACCTGGATAGCGTGCAAACCTATACTTTACCAGTGTGGACTATAACGTAACAATAAATGTCGCAGAGTGTTTATTTATTGATAATAATAATTATATATTGCTAGTTAGTTAATATTTCATATCTAAGACACTTGTACTAAACTCATTAACGGTGCAGGTGCTTACAAAGACAACTTCCACAATTATGACTATTACCTGACTTTAAGTCTATTATCTTAAGACTTCATTACAAGTTGAGAACTCTAAATGTCTGTACGTGCTTACACTTACTAATTGCACTAGAATATTCATGTATTTTAGGGACTTTGTACCACTCGGTCGCGTCGAACGGGTTAGGATTTCGTTTATAATAGTTGTAATTAAAATCAATTGAAAATTATTATCCTTGTGATTATATAGCTTTTATTTAATCTTTCTTAATCCCACGAGAATTTGTTACACAAGCCTCGTTGCGTAGCTCGAAACTAAATTTGCGGTGTGTAAAAAGGTAAGGTTTTATTTATTTCTTAAAATCACCTCATTTTGCTGGGTTTCGTCGTAAATAAGCCATATTAGCCGCCTGTAGAGCGGGATACTAGCAGTTGATTTGCCTAGTGGTCCCGAGAGTGCCTGTGTCTGTGATCCAAGGTTTCGTCTCCTAGTTTGAGCTAAGTATTACATCATAAAGGGATTCTATGATATATTCAGGAAGATATCGTGGCTTGTGTACTTGTCCAGTATATGGAAAAATCATATTTAATACTACTAACATTAGAACCGAAATCTGTTAAACCCTTTGGAAATACACTCGTGATATGTATGGATGCCTGATAAAATAAAATCAATCAATCAAAGAATCACTATACCAAAATAGGACTTAAAGGCATTGCACATAAATAAGCATATTGTTTGTATAATTCAAAATATTACTCCCGCCTAGCTTAACCGTCTACAGAACACACAAAATAATAATATAATAATAATAAAGCATTTATTGACATAAATTTTGTACAATAGATGTGAATCCCCTGGCCCCTAAACTAGTGTAAACTGTATCATAGGGACCAGTGTCCTCGCCTGTTGCAATTGTTACATCATTAAACATGTAGACTAATATTAAAAAGAATGAAATTAAGAGAAAAATAATAATAATAAAAAAAACACAGGCGGTATATATGTTTTTTTGATAGCACTAGCTTCGCGAAGCCTACCAAAGTCATTGTGTAAACAATTTCTAAACCAATATCAAATATGAATACTATCTGAAAATAACAAATCCCGATAAATGTGTCAAATTTTACAATATATCATATTCAGCTTTGGTACGTCATAAAAAAATACATAGGTATATTTCAAAGTTTTAAAGTCAAAGTAAGAAGGATTTAACTAAGCTCTTTGAATTTATATCACTTTTGGCCTACGAAAATTGAATTCATACCAACTTACTGAAAGAAATGGTAATTTAAGAACTATTCTCATGGTATCTTAATATATAGGTAGTATTATACTGGTAATATTTGTCTTTAAATTTCAAATCATTTCTTAAATGTATTTTAAAGCCTTGTAGATAATGATACATCTCAGCCTATATATAGGTACCTTTGACTATTAGGAATCATCCCCAGATGTGTACTAAATGTACACCCACATTCTGTCAGTATGTTTTAGATCCGGAGGGCCAGCCTAATGCCATCAACGGAATCCATACTCCGACCTAAAAACTAGAAAGATAAAATTAGGTGGGTAATGATTCCATACAGGCAACGTCGACGTTGGACAAAAAGCTAGTATAATGATTTGAAGATGTTAAGATACTACATAGTTTTCTTTTGTGTTGTTATTTTGTAGAATAATAAACTTCAAATTGGAAAAGTATTGTAAAATCCCGAGGGTAGGGAAAGACGGTCGTGTAGACTACTAGTACTAGTGCTATTTCTCCAGCAGAGACATATATCACAACACGTACGAGTATGAAGCGACGCTTACGCATACGCAAATAAGCACGTATTTGATCAATAACGAGAACAAAATTATATTGCAATGATTTATTTAGCATTACACATTTATCATCATCATCAACCCATTAATGTCCCACTGCTGGGCACGGGTCTCTTCTCAATTGAGAGTTGATTAGGCTATAGTCCACCACGTTAGCGTACTGTGGGTTGGCAGACTTCACATGCCGTCGAGAATTCTCTCAAGCATGCTTGTTTCCTCACGATGTTTTCCTTCACCGTTTGAGCATGTGATAAATACGCACAAAACTTCCGAAAAGTCAGTGGTGCGTCTTGGCTTTGAACTCGAGACCTCTGACATCTCAGTCCACTGGTCACACCGCTAGGCTACCACAGATCATTACACATTTATTATTAAACACCTAGTACTAGTAACCGGCGCGCATGTATGACAAGGTGTATGAATGTAGACGAGGCAATAGTATGCAGGGACCGTAGCGAGTGGCATTATGTAGTTTCTACCTACCCCCATGGGAAAAAGTCGTGAATGAATGTATGTATATATGTTATTTCGTTTTTATTTCGGTAGTTATTTCGGTTCCTATCTACTAATTTGACGAGCCTAAATATACAATCCACTTTCAATATTGAGTGTAAAAAAAGTTATGCGTTGTTATACATAAAAAAAATTACGCGTCGACCTGAGAAACTCCTCCGTTTTTTATTTCATCGGTTGAAAAGAGATCTTAGGTATTTTACTTTTGTTAGGTACCAGTTTCGTTTTGTTTTAAGCAATAAATTGGGTTGGAATTCATCTAGTTTTTCTAATTTGTATAGTACTTGATTCGAAGTATCAGTTAAAAATTTCGAAAACCCAGCACAAATACAAGTCTTTTCAATTTGCTACTCTGTATCCAATATAGTAATTTATTTACTCAATAACAGCATACCTGTTCGCTAAGCTTTGAAGCGTTCACAGTTAGAATTCGAATAAACTAGTTTACCTCAGCCTGATAGGTTAGTAAAACTTGGCAAGGCGCGCCCTCGCAAAATTTCGGGTTCAAACCACGATAATTGGGTTCGGCAACAATTTGCGACGGCGGTAACACTTTGTGGATGCGGGGACGCAAGGCCCTGTATTCGTAGCTTTGTTGTTTGGTTCGTACGGTCATTGGAACGTTTTAATAAAACAGATTATGTAAGGAGGGTCATACCTTTGTGTTGGGCGGAGCGAGAGCGGGTAGCGTGCCATCCAATTTTGTAAACACGTGAATATATTAGGGCAGTTGGTTAATAGTTTTGGACACGTAAATGTTGGAGCTGAATGATTATAATCACCACACATATATTGGTGGTGCTTTGTAGCTATTAAACGTTATATCATATTAAATGTTGATTACGTTTGTAGCCCGATAAAAAGACCAAACAGTGTTTGTGTGAATACAAGTAAATACTTATCGTTTTGGGTTCTGACCAAATGTTTGAGCAAGTCTGAAATCGTTCTTACAGGTGAAGTTGGCAACTGGCAGGGCTGATTTAGGTCTTACGAATAAGCTTAAGTGACTTTGAAAACTCAAATGCATCCAATTTCAGCGTGCAAATAATCTGCTTTAGCTGCACTGCACTGTATTTTAAGACGAAAAAAATAATACATTTATCGTGACCGTGGTCTACTCATATAACTTGAGTATTCGAATATTTCTTTCTTTTGTACATTGTAATGCGTTTAAAACAATAATAGTTATTTATGCAACTGTTGCACGCGCGTGCATGACAATGTTCTTTTTTTGAAATTCTTAAAGATGCCATGAGAATATGTCCGTTCGATGAGTAAAAAAGTAGTTGCATTATGAAATTTAGTACAACATTATAACACCTGTTTGGATAATAATTATTATGGTTAGTATGACACTGGCTGTTTTAATGTGTGCAAGGATTTATAGCATGGGTGTAGATAAATTAAATAAAAATATTCAGTTTATACCTACTATAATATAATAGGCAAGCATTAATGCAACCCTAATTTCGGACTTCGAACCATACTTACAGTTATAACTCTTTCAAAAGCAATTATAACAAAACATAGGCATACAAATGTACGCAAATTCATATCCGAAAAACATTTAACCACAGTTTCAAGAGAAATTTGACGCTCCACTTGCCAAGAAGGATAAAAGATACAAAGTAGATATTTGGCAAGAACGTGACGTTGCTTTTGTTCGGCATGACAACGGTACGACATGTGCGGGTGGATCCGGAAATAAAGAACATGTGGGTGGCTTTAATACCTCGCGTATCTCGATTTTTATATTTAAAGCCTACTTCCTTATTCGTCACCAATGGCCAGCTGGCAAACTAACAAAAAAAAATTATAAATGTGTGCAAGGCAACTACCTTATAGGTTTACAAATAACTAAACTAAATAAGCCCTGACGGCGGCCGTCTTGGACCGATTTCAAACATAGCTAAGAATACTTCCGACTAATACACACCTTTCAAATAAAAAATTACAAATTCAAAATTGGTTAAACCGTTCGGGAGCTACGATATCATAGACACATGTCGGTGGTTAAAAAAGAACATTCAGTACACCACTGAGGGTATTTTTTTCTACGTATGTAGGTTACACGTATCTATAAATAAATTGTTCCTATACTGTAAGTAGGTTTAAGAAAGGTCACGTGATCAATATAATTGAAAAAAAAAACTGCACCGAGATGTTCGATTACCGTCTCCTGATTCTTAGCGATTCCAAATATCTCCAGTATTTATTGGAAATAGGCTCCACCGTAGAACTTGAACCACACACAAACTATAGGTATTATTTTTCCAAAGAAGCAACATTGCTTAAGACTAAGATTACACTTTGTATTGTGATAAATAATTACAAATGTCTACAAATACAAATCGTTCGCATACGCGAACGCTTAGGAGTTCGCGTATGGGAACGATTTGACGGACGGACGGAGTTCTACGGCAATACAGCAATTGCGTAAGATAGTATATCAGGAGTATCACCTTTGCCGTTCTCTTCAAAATAAACACGAGCAATGATATTCTCATGTTCAAAAGGGTTGGGTTTTTTAACAATAATGCTTAACAGAATATAAGTTTTAACACCTCTACCAGTTCCAGGAATTGTAGTTTGAGCTTCGTAAGGTTTTGTTTCAAAGGCTTCAAACGTTTTGCTGTAAGTGCAATGGTGTATTGTGTGAAAGCTTTCGATAAACTATTTGAGCTTTTGACTGAGGAGTTGAAGTAACTTTGACGGAGTTTAAAATTACATATAGCATACCTGTATCCTTGAAAGGTTAGGCGGATATGTATTGAGATATGTAGTTCTATTGTAAGTATGCTGTAATATTTGTTCGTTAGAATTTAACGCACGAGAGAGTATGTTTATCTCATGGCGCGAGAGTTTGAGTCACACTTGGCCGTTTTTTTTAATAATTTAAGTATAAAAAACATAAAAATAATTATAGTTATGTAGTTGTTGTTTGGGCTTACACAAAAAATAGCGCAAGTAAAATAGACACATGAATTTTGCCGCACAACAAGCTTTAACCAATAAATGGAAATCATAATAACGATGTTCACGGCTGTGTGCATGGAAGTAAATTTTAATTAATTTGTTTATTGGTCGGACCATCGACCAAAATACTTATTATTATAAAATAGCAAATACTTATTGTACACACTACAATGGAAGTTCATCTATATGTTTGTATATAATATGCAAATAAACCATTCCATTCATCACCAAACTATTGGAATCCATTCGACCAGTTAACAAAGCTCTTAATCCTTGGATATTTTTCAAACAATTTTTTTTAACTAACTGCTACACTCACCATATTCCGGACATATGATGCAAAAAGCCACAGCCAGGAAAAAGCCGATCACTTCGCCACAGAAACCTTTGAAGGCCATTTTTCTCTCTTTGCTTAACCAACGCTGGCTTTTACCGACATCTTCACTCTTTCTATTTCCCACAATTCCTCACTAAAAACCCATCAGCACACTCATCGTTCTTTGTGTAACATTCGATTTTTTTATCGGCATCTTTCTTCTATATGGAATGTATCTTGTGATACTTTGTCTCTTTCAGATATGGTGGTTACATCTGTAAAAGAAGAGAAAAAAGACATGTTAAAATATTTTACTGTTTTTAATTCTACAAGATTTCTGATAAATAAATAATAAAAAAATCTGGACATTATCACAGCGCTATCTAGTTCCGTGGTAAGTAACGAGGCTTGTGTTACGGATACTAGATGGTGATATACTACATATATACTTCTTTTTTGTAAATACATACAAATTATACATAGATACATCCATGACTCGGATATAAATTGTTAAGGCTCATCACACAAACATTTGTCCCTACCGAGATTCGAACCATAGCACAGAAGGCAGTGGTAACTACCACTGGACTAATTGGGTCATCTAAGGAAGGGTCGTATGGACTCAATTAGTACATTGGTATTAAGACTGCCTTTTTTTATCGTCATCATAATTATCAGCATAAATTCGTCTACTGCTGGATGTAGGCCTTCTAGTAAACGGCATATATTTTAAGCATAGGCAATAGGTACGTTCATATTACAAAAAATATATCTATATTTTATATTAACCATTAATATCCGCAACAGAAGCCTCATAACTCGGTACTAGATGGCGCCGTGTAATAATGTCCATAATAATTTATGTACATTATTAAAAAGATCTCAAACATTTGGGGGCGAATCGGCGCTTCTAGAAGTATTTTAAATAGAAAAATATTTTTAGTGAATTGTTGTTTACGCGATTTAAATGTTTAGGAATTATTTTATGGTACAAGCAACCTCCTTTATGATTATGAAACTACCAGGTCTGTATGAAATCTCTTCAAAGCTAATTAAGTTACGGCGGGAATGTGTAAGACTTCATAAGCAAGCAAGGGTTCACTAAGTATTATGTTTAGACGTGTTTCTACTAACTGATTTTACTCAGGTGCTATAATTCTACACGGAGTATTAGAAATACCTTATTAATATAATTTCGATTTTTTCTTTAACCTTTTACTATGTAGCACATACAAATACATAGGTATTTAAAATCCATCTGCTAAATATATTTTCTTTAAAACGTTATACTTTTTTACTCTTTTTATTCAAACATAAGGAAATAACACTGCGATAAAAATTTCGAATAACTATATATAATAAATTACTTACTTAAACCTTAAAATTTTAAATATCGAATGAAATATGATTATTGAGGCTTAATAATAGAAGTAAATCTTTAACTAAAAATTTAACTTCAATTGTATGTTAAAAACTTTAATCCAATTGTATGTCAGCTAAAATAAACGCAATTAAAAATATTCAAAAAAATTTTAAAACCAGCCTACGATCCGAAAATATTTACCAGCAAAAACAGAAAACGTGAATTACAAATTCCAACATTCAATAAACTCGTTACCAACACGACGGTGTAACAAACGTTTTTTCACACAATACACGAGGCATAATTATTTGTTGAACATGTTACAACTGGAAGTGACCTGAAAAGGACGACGTGTATTGTGCCAAGGCGTCCGAGGCAGAAATTGTATTGTGTTCCAGCTCTTTATGTACCACAGAAACGGCTCTGTTTGTGCTACCTATGTCTGTTCTTTGTCGCTGTCACCTATACAAGGTACCTTACGTTCCGCTTGCACTGTTTTAGTTGTTGTTAATGAAGTGTAAATTTACTTGCAAAGGTACTTGGAAGAATGCACTGGTTTTTGGGTGACGGGTCGAGTGAGTTTGTTTTTCGTCGCGTGCTGTGGCCACATTGTTATTTGTATAGAACGGCGTCTACCGATTTTGAATGTTTTTGTTAGTTTCAAATTTTAAATACTTTTGTTAGGAGTGAATTCACGAGCTTTAAGTTATCATTTAAGGTATTAGTGTCACAATGAATTTGTTTACACACATTTATCATCCATAATTACGGTTTGAGATTCTTTATTTCTCAAGAATTACTTTTTTGTAATCAATTTCGTAATAAATCATTTTTGATATACTTATACAATTCATTATTAAACTCATTAAAAACTACTATTTAAAAACTAAAAGAAAAGAAAAATATTCGATGGCGTCAAAAAACTCGTCCCCGTCACTGTCAGGGGGTAGAGTGTCCAGACGACTGTATCAAAAGATTGCAAAGTCCTAATAGGAAATATCACTTCTATATTACTACTTTACTAAAAACATTCATTTTAACGTAACACTGTTTACTTAAAACGAGTTTGTAATTTAACTAATCCTAATGAAGTAATAAAAATAATTCCGAAAAAGGAAATAAAAGGGAGCTTGTGATTACTCAAAGAGACAGCCAAATCCTATCATTTCTTCGGCCTACAATCTTTTTTCCAATTTGTCTTAATGTTAATGCTGACGAAACAAGATTCCCTTCACTTCGGGGCCTGCCTTACTTAATGCCAAGTCTCATGTTGGTAAATGTATAAAAATATCAAAAGAAAATGGGGTACAACAAATTGATTTATGTTCACACATCGTAATCAAAGCTGAACATAATAATATTCTTTGTGAACAGCGTAGTAAACATGACATTGTGATAACAATAAAAATGTCATTCAACGTGAATATGCAATGAAAATTACTTTTTATCTATAATCTGTGTGAATCAAATTGTCACCAATCTGTTAGGTGAGGAAATGAAAGGGTTTTTTAAATAAGGATGCTTGTGTTGATAGTTAAAATACTCTAATGAATTCATTACCAGATGTTATACTAATAAAAAATCTTTTTAAGAATGTTATTAAAGAATCTTTGACGAATGGAAAATAAAGAAAAAAGGAACATAAAAATATTTCTACAAGAATAAATATCGGGCTAAAGCATAACAAAATATTTCAATCATACAACAATAAAGCTTACTGGAGTCAATTAAAAAATAAATTTAAGAAATAATAGGTACGCTTATGTTGAGTAATTTCCGAGAATTGTTTCATTCGCCGGTTACTCAGCCTCGTCTAGACGACCTAGAAAGAATCTTCACCCTGTGGACGCTAGTGCAAAATTGTTCACACTGGCAAATAGCTAAGCGATGCACGTTTTTAATTACTGAACTATTCAAAATGAAATGAGAGGGGAATTCTTTCACTGAGATGTTATCATTATTTTGTCATATCTCGTATACATAATTAGTACTGAGAAATATTACTGTAGTTTTATTTCAATGTATGACATCAATGTTATATGGTATTCGTATTGATAACATTACATTTAAAATATTCTATCTCATAGAAGATGATTCATGTCCCATCCATCTTTTCAAATAAGACATAAAAAAGGAAAATACCTCAATAATAATTTCCATATAATAATATGACATTTTACCAACAATAAATATAAAATCGCTAACATCCTTTTACAAACCTATCCATTCTTCACTTGTACCCATATAAACAGACTATAAAATGAGTCTTGTATTGACAATAAAACCGTTTTATGTGATACTCGAAAACGTTTCCAACAAATGTAATGCGTATTGTGACTATTTGGTGGAGGTCAAATAGTGGTTACTTTGATACCTTCATAAAAATAAAATAAAATATGTAAAGTTTGGTAATCCTTTCAATGGTAATATTTTATTTTTTAACAATTTTGGGAGATGAAATCCTTTTGTAGCACAGTATTATAATGAAAATAAAGAAAAAACAGATGGTGGAAAAGATTTTAATAAATGGATCCCTGTTCAAAATAAATATACATTTCAACTAGCAAAAGAAAGAGCGCTTCTATTTAAGGAACAATATGAAAATGTTACTTATGCAAAGGAATTCTGAAACAATAATTTTGATTTATAGCCGAAACATTCCGTGCCAAGAGCAAGACACGGTGCATAAGCACTGGCTCGGCTTGCAGAAGTCGAGATGGAAACAACACTAAGAATGCATGAGACCGGACAAAGTAGAAAAGTTTGCACTATAAAGCAAATCCTTGCACCGGAATAATTCTCAAAACTTGTTTGTGACGTGCCATGTTCAAGTTTATCCCCTACGGCTAAACTTGGACAATTTAGAGAGCATTAAAACTAGTATGACCAAGCGGAGCTTTTAACATTATACATTCTATTATATATTAAAAAAGTTTCTTGACTAGGATTGGCCAACCCATTGATTAGAAACTAGAAGATTAGAAAATAATTGTATGTAGGAATGTAGAATTGATTTGCTTCTGTCAAATTTTCTATCTCTGGTAAGTTAGATTATTATTCATCATCATCATCATCATCAACCCATTAATGTCCCACTGCTGGGCACGGGTCTCCTCTCAATTGAGAGGGATTAGGCTTTAGTCCACCACGCTAGCCTACTGCGGGTTGGCAGACTTCACATGCCATCGAGAATTCTCTCAAGCATGCAGGTTTCCTCACGATGTTTTCCTTCACCGTTTTGAGCATGCGATAAATACGCACATAATTTCCGAAAAATCAGTGGTGCGTGCCTTGGGTTTGAACTCGAGACCTCTGACATCTCAGTCCACTGGTCACACCGCTAGGCCACAGCTCTTCTTTATTTATTATTATCAAGAGATTATTCTTTCCAGCCCTAAGCCTATTGATAATATACATCAGGCTATGAAAATACAAGCTACTACTACAGTATACTTATAGATTATTTATGGCTGACGGATCAATGCTTTTGAAGCAGTAACAATTCATGTTATTACTAATATTTCGTCAACCTGAATGTTTAAGCTCTTGCCTAGCTATTGCCTTCAGCGATGATGATGTATAATAATAGAGTAGGTGACAAAATTTGCTACTTTCATATATTATCGTGGCACTTAAATTGTTCCTAGGCATATACTTAAGTGTGCAACAAAATAACTCCACTGAAAGAAGAAAAAAATTACCGTCAAATACAGCTATTATTTAAAATCTACGCTAATCTGGCGGAGATATAAATTCAAAACCAAAGTTTTGGAACCCAGTTTGATTAAGTTTGTTTATTTTTTCCTTACAACTTCGAGATTTCGATTTGAACTGTCTTGTTAGCCAGTATTTATGAGTCCAACCACACATTATTTACAAGTTTTCCCCCGATCGCGATCAACTGAGATTAAACCTGTCACGTTTGGTGCGAAAATGGCGAGAATTCAGGGACAGAAGAGTTAGAAAACTCATTTACATTATAACAGTGTAAGTTGTGGGTGATGTAAAAAGTTTACGATCTTCATCCAACTAAGTGAATTTATGGTGGGCAATATCTTTTGTTAAATCAGGCTTGTTGAGTGGTGTTTCAAATTTTGCAATTTCAATAGAGTTTAGTTTAATAATAAATAAGGAAGAGTATCAGTAATTATTTTAAATTAATAATTTATTTAATCTTATTTTTATTTTGCTATTCAATTAAATGTAAAAAAAAATATTTAATCCTGAAGTTTCAGATACTTTACAGCATCTATGGTCACGAGCTGACAGAGGTGTTGGTTCTCTTGATGTTATACTAACTAACTAAACTAACAGCTACTAACTAACTCCGTGGACGACCTCTGTGGTCTAGTGGTTGGAGTACCGGACTGGTGATCACGAGGTCGTGGGTTCGATTCCCACGGGACACAAATATTTATGTGATGAATATAAGTGTTTGTGTTCGTCTGGGTGTTTCCTATGTATTATAAGTATGTATTTACAAAAAAAAATAGTATAATAGTAAAAAAAAGTATTATATCCATTGTCTAGTACCCATAGTACAAGCTCTGCTTAGTTTGGGACTAGATGGTGCTGTGTAAAATGTTGTAGAATATTTATTATTTATTTATTTAACTACTCCTTCAATACAATCTATAAAATATAGTTTTAATTTATTGCCCAGTATTCGCGTTATTTTAAGATCTCAGTAAACACTCTATAGCTTTGGTTTTACCTTACGTATTTTTTCTTTCTGTTTGATCTTTTGAGACAATAAATTACTTTCATTCCTGTCTTCTTCTGTAAAAGCGTTCGCATTATTTTTATGTTAAGGCAAAAACTTTAGATCTTTTTTACTTGACTTATAAGAACAACGTTGTGTTCTGTCCGATCGAAACATCATAAAAACTAGACCGAACTTTTGACAACACACAAAAGTTCTGTTAACAGTTTCCATGAACTCAAGTAATGTCGATGTGAAACTTTCATCGGAACTAAACCTTAAGATTGGTTTTTGAATCGATATCAATCTCGAACGAACTGAAGTCGATGATGTTCTATATAAAAAAGTAGGTAGTAATGACATATCCTCAATTGGAAACTCAAAAACATTATCTAAGTAAAGTTGGAGTGTTCATGTAGTTATAAGTGTGTAGTAAAATATGATTCGGGACCTGTGGTAGCCTAGTGGTGTTACCAGTAGATTGATATGTCAGAGGTCTCGAGTTCAAACCCAAGGCTTGATTTGACGCACCAATAATATTTCGGAAGTTATGTACGTATTTATCACATGCTCAAACGGTGAAGGAAAACATCGTGAGGAAACCTGAATGCTTGAAAGATTTCGATGGCATGTGAAGTCTGCCAACCCGCAGTAGGCTAGCGTGGTGGACTATAGCCTAATTTCTCTCAAAATGAGAGAAGACCCGTGCCCAGTAGTGGGACAATAATGAGTTGATGATTATTACAATACGATTCACCTAGACTTTAGTTCTGAATATAACAAGTTAATTTATTTCGATTTTCACTAGTTAATTTTTTAATAGGTATGTTAAGAATTAAATAGTTTTAAAATAAGAGAAGAGGGAAATTTCATACTGGTAACAATGAGATATGACCTTAGTCAAACAATATTGTCATAGTGATCCAAATTTCCAGGTGAAGCTATATATAGTATTATCAGGTTAAGTTATAAGTTATTGACGGGCATCAGATGCTCCCACGGTGAATACAGAAACAAATAAAGCCCTCGAGGTATTTTTGGTAAAGTTCAACTTTGAATACCTACGTCAATTTTCATTTCTTATTAATGTCTACCCAGCAGAACTGCAAATTATTGAACTAATAATATTTTTTTTGTTTAATTTTGTTAGCTTACATTTTACTTTTGAAATACATACCACTTAAAATAAGAAAATAAGTTTGAGTCGTCTTTAACATGCAGTCATCACGATATTTCGTACAATAGCCAAAGTAATGGAATTTTAATTTTTGAATAAGGTTTATTGGTTATGTGCGTGCAACTTATGACATAATTTAAATATAATTATCTATTAATAATATGGTCGATGTATTTTTTGCGTGCATATACAGTATGTTTTTAAATTTTAAACTCCCTAAAAGCTATTTAAATAAATGATGGATGTATTTATTTATATCCATCTAATAATGCAGTACTTATTGGGAAAGTAGCTTAAACCTGTCACGATTACTTGTGAAATATATGTGTTTGAATTGATGCGAAAAATCTATACAAACAAACTTCTAAATATATAATTTGTAGTCAAAGCATATTAAAATGAAACTGAACGTTCGTGACGTAATAAAAACTTTTTGGTTAGTCAGAACTGCAGTATTTTTTCGGAGTTCACTCCTTATTACAAAGTAATATTTCTGAGGGAAGAAAAGTCACGTAAACTTACACAAACAAATAAGAACATTGTAACTCATTATAACTTCGCCTATAGGCAAACATGAACCTGGTATGTGTACGGCGTAAACTTTGGCTCTTCTGCCAAAGGGCCAACTTGTCTTTATTACTTCAAAACTTCTATTAAAATAACGAGACAGCTCCTTATTAAGTCGTTAACACTAAAACAATGTTACGCTAATGGCAGATATGAGCTGTCATATGATTATGTATATTGGAATGTAACACGAAGAATCTATTCTGGCTCAACGTGTATGTATGGTTGAAAGAAAGAGAGAAAATTATTTAGCTTAAGCGTATGATATTCCAAGGTTACAGTTTGAGCTTAGTTCTCCACCAGTGACACGTCTTATCGTTGTATCTGGCCGTATCCCCAGTGCGCATTCTGGCCCATGTTGGAATGAGTCAATTTTGTTTCAGCTTTTTGGCAAGCTTGCGCTTGATAATAATTAATGTCTTGTGTGCCGAATTTTTTCCTGATCACAAATGCAATCAGGAACTCTCTCATTTGAAAGAGATTTACTAAACTCTCTAGTGTCACATGTTTATTTATCACATGCTCAAATAGCGAAGGAAAACGTGAGGAAACCTTTTGAGAAACCTCAAGCATGCTTGAGAGATTTTTCCGATTGCGTATGAAGTCTTCCCAACTGGCAGGTGGACTATAGCCCCTCTCAAGTGAAGGGAGGCCTGTATATAGCAATAATTGGAACAATAATAATGGGTTGGTGATGAATAAATATATAGGCTAGAAAAGAGTATATAAATATTACTTATAATTTTATTTTAAAAAATATATTGTCAACTTAGGAAGCATTCATCTAGAAACGCACATCTTTGTATAAACAGTTTGTGCTTGTGACAAGTGTCTGCCGTTCTCACTGTGAATAATAAAAAACGCGTGAGCCATGCATACAAGAATACTATCATTTATCATGTGAGGATTACATTGCTTTTCATGCATATAGGGTGTGTATTTGTTTATTAGCTCCATCATAAATGGATAGGATAACAACTGAGTAAAGTATACTAAAAGTACGGATAGTTGAAGTGGTAATTTGAAGCTAAATGTATAAACATAATCATAATATTATTTTTTTGCATATATCGAACATATTATGATAGATTGTATGTCAGTTACAATACCGGGGTAATTTTTTCTTGTATAAATTTCGATTGAAGTCTAGTTTCACTTACTTTCGTATTGAAGGATAATTACCTTGAAAATTTTAAAAGTTGAATGGAAATTGATAATCTATTGCTAATTCATATTAGCTGTATATAACGATTGTTTATGTTTCATCGTTTGTTCATTTTATTTAAGACTAGTTAGTTAGACAGAGTTAAAAAAAGGTTTTAAAGTACTGTGGCTGTGACACTACAAATATTAAAAAACAAATATGTCAGAAAAGCTAGACTATTGCTAAGCAAGGACTTTGGTACGAAGATTTAGTTTTTCCATACATCTTTTTTCTATGCAAATTCAGCCTATAATACAATTCAAAGTAGATATTCAAATTCAAATCAATTATTTCAAGTAGACCAGTATTACAGGTGCTTTTGAATTGTCAAACTAGGTTGCACGGTTCCAAAAAGTAGGTCTTATGAAGAAGATCAGGAAAGAAACTTCACAGATACTCTTTTAAATAAATACAAATAACAATATAGGAAGTAAATTCCATTATAATATATGGATGTATTTGTATGCCTAATTCACGTTCCATAAAGAAGTAACAAAACAGGGCTGACAACAAAAAAAAAACGTAACAATGTACAAGAAATTGGCAAGGAAAAGTACATTTAAACAGGGAGCGTGCGACGACGTGCCCCGTTCGTACAGACGTGACGAGCCAATCCTCACTCGGGAATCAGGACAGGCAACATACACGGAATATCAAACGGTATTGTACTCACAGCGAATATTCTCACACTATTGATATGAGCAGAATACATATAAAAAGAAAATATATTGGAGAGATATTCGTGGAATACCTAATTCATATTTTTGTATGGCAACGTGGTGTGTCGTTTTTTTTTGTTAATTTTCTCTGTATAGGTGTGTTGTGTTATTTCTTTTTTGCTCCTAGTTTAATTTTTTTTTATTATTTTGAGTTTTAGAGTCTGTCCGTGGCAGTAAATGCTCTAAAGATCCGAAGCGCCAGGATTTACATAATATCAACATTAAATAAAATTACTATTTATGTACGAAGTAAGTTACTTCAAAAGCAATCATTAGGTATGTTAAGATTTTTAGCAACGAGGCTTGTATTATGGATGGTTATTAAATCACTATATTATTTGTAAACATATTCATAAACATCTACATATATTTCTGACACACTACTGTACATGTACAATACTGTACAACTCTGCCCATACTTATTACACATTTATTTGCCCTCAACGGGATTGGAAATCTCTTAACATGGACGTTAATACCGCTACTTTTAACAGGCCGTTATTTTATGCAATTATGTTTTATCACAAGACAAATGCGGTAGACAAGTTTACCGTAGCCTTTGGATGTTTGCAATAACAAAGGTGATTGTTAAAATATGGTTAATCAGGTAGTCAGTAACTAAACTGATAGCAACTGGAATTCCTATGCTGTCAGAAAAGTCACTACCCTAACTAATACTAATAGATAAAACAATACCTTGTTTTAAAAGTCCGAATAAATCTCTTACTGCAACTCATTACTTGAATCGTCTTCGTGATTTTTTTTTTATTCCTATCAGTAACGTGTCAAAGTAAACCTTTGTATCGATTGATGACCCAAATGCCGCCATGGCGCAACGCTATGAGCACCTACCTACTTTAGGGTCAACAGTGTGATTAAAAAATCTGGTTACCTACATGTTACACATTTGGTTGATTCTAAGGTAACAGGGAACTTTTGAACCCATTTAAAGACTGAAAGCAAAAATGAGACTGAGTAAAGAGATTATCCAAAAATAGGACTAATAATAACTCTCTAAAGTAGTAGTGATGGTATAACTTCTATAAATATTTGTGTCCCATGGGATTTTTCATATTGAAAATATCTTACGAAACATCCAGGCATCCAACTTATTTGAAAATTATGAATCCCGTATTTAATATCCTAAGGGGATATTGTATCTACATATTTTCAGTATATAAAGAATTCTTGCACAAGATTTCAAGCTTCTAGATACACCGTTTTAAGTTGTGCATTATTCAGTAGTCGGCCAGTTTTAGAGTTATATTAAGTTGAAGATTATTTTTATATGCGCCACGCAGAGAGAACATTAACCCGACGGTCTCGGTTGTCACACGAAAATCTAGGCGTTAGTGGTAGTCAGACGATGAAAAAAGTCTGACAACCAGTTTACCACTAGTTTACCCAGTAATCGGATTACCGAAGTCTGCCGACTTTACACGAATGGACTGCGATTCGTGTAAAATAGAATATATTTGGGTAGAAGAGAATGATTATTAGTTATCGGTACGACGGTGCCTCAATGCCTCTCATGTGAGAGATTAGGCTATATTCTGCCACACTAGCCAAGTGCGGGTTGGGTGACTTATCTACACGCATTCGAGAAAATCTCTCAGGCATGCAGATTTCCCCACGGTATTTGCCTTCACCGTTTGAGCACGTGACATCGAGAAGTACTGGTGCGTATATTGGGAGTGAACTTTGTAGGCACCTACTAACAGGAGACCGCAGTGAAATAACAATAGTTGTGTTTCTGCGAGTAAGTATATTACCAGAGCTTCTTGGTAGAGCGACTGCTGTGACAGCATGGGAATTTCGTTTGCTGTCAGTTTAGTAACTCTCTTATGTATTTAAAAAAACCTAGACGGTATCTACAGGGTCGGAAACGCGCGAGCGACACCTCTGGTGTTGCAAACGTCTTATGGTATAAAAAAGATGTTTAGTGACCAGATTTCTATTTCTTGTTATTTACCTTCAAAGTCTATAAATAATACATATTAAGCTTTGTCAGTATATACACGTGTCATACACACAGCTAGTAAAAATAAAAGAAATTATTTGTTTTCCCTAAATTACTTACAAAAAACAACAAAAGAATAAATACGAAACGAGATCAAAGCGTTGTCTCAGCGTGACGTCATTTGATATGACATCGTATGGGCTCATATTACATCTCACAGCCAAAATACCAAGAAATGGGAAATCATTATTTAGTACCACTTAGAAAGTGATGTTTTGGTAATTATTTGTTGTAAGCGTAGTCTTTGTACTTCTTGGAAGTCGGTAAGAAATGGATAAACAGAAATTAACTTCATCGGAATAAGAGACTCAGGTTTCGTTACAGGATTTTTTTAAGTAACATAACCTACTACCTCGCTTGTATCCTCGTAGTGGTAGGCAGAG
The DNA here is from genome assembly GCA_905163465.1 of Craniophora ligustri. Classification (NCBI taxonomy): domain Eukaryota; kingdom Metazoa; phylum Arthropoda; class Insecta; order Lepidoptera; family Noctuidae; genus Craniophora; species Craniophora ligustri. The sequence continues at coordinate 4,016,523 of LR990960.1, forward strand.
GAGTACTGTTGTACCTACTACCACATTTCAGCAGTATCCTATTGCCATTAACCAGGCACAAAATTAAATAATATAATTAGCAGCTCGGTTACTAAAAAATACAAGTGAACACTCAATAATCGCTGGATGCGGGTGGCGCAGGAACGGTCGTCGTGGCGATCCTTGGGGGAGACCTATGCCCAGCAGTAGACGTCTAACGGTTGATATGATGATGATGATGAATCAATAACTCCTTTGCTTTGCCTGGGCATTGAACCCGTTAAACTAAGGAGGCATTTATTAAATATTGTTTTCATCATCATCATTTCAACCATTAGACGTCCACTGCTGGACATAGGTCTCCCCCAAGGATCGCCACGACGACCGGTCATATGCCGCCCGCATCCAGTGGATTCCAGCGACCTTCACCAGGTCGTCAGTCCACCTTGCCGGGAATATTGTTTTATTATTGTTTATTTATCAAGTAGGTAGGTATTTTTTTGACTAGAAATGTCACATGCACAAACACCCAAATTAAAAACAACTATCTGTCATACAAATGTTTGATAGAACAAGCAACCTACGGCACAGTAATCGATCACCCGATCACAGTGCCAATCGAGCCTTCAATTTCCTCATACAACACACCATCAAACCAAAATTTTACAGAGGTTAGAAACATACTGGCAATTTGGCTTTACATCATAAATACTCATATATATTCCATGCCCTCAGTAATAAGGGGCGAAGCCATTAACCGGGTTGAAATCTAAATGCCGCACTGATATTAAGACTTTTCAATCCCATTTCAATTTATCGAACTTCATTCTCATCAATCACAATTGCATGTTACTCTAGACAATTGTACCACCTTAAACTTCATTCAATAATGGACCATTTGGTTTCATTTTTGGAATGTAAATTCTACACGTAAGTAATGAACGGTTCAGTTTAAAAACGAACGCAACTCCATTCGTTCCGGCCACAAACTTTAATCAACATTAAATTAATGCTGATCTTCATGAACCTAATCCACAATTCTCATGCAAAGTAACAATGATACGCGTCAACTAGAACTAATTTCGTCACAAACCCCACAAACGGCTTCATTATGTTGAAATATTTCTATGTTTATTCTTCTCGTTAATACTAACGCAATAACTTGAGGATTACTCCCGTTGGGTGGCGTTGGCGTCGGCGCGTCTACAAAACGGCTGTGATTATTCAAAAAGACTCGCATTTTATTTTGGGTCCCGTACGTAGATTATGAGTATTGTATAATTTGACAATTTCGGCAGTCTGCTCTGTGATAGAGGTGCGTTCAGCTACACCAAAGGAAAGTGCCGTAAACTTGTATTTTAGACTTAAAAGTTACCTAAAAACAATTCATTTGCCCATGCTTAATTTACAAAGAATTATCTAAGCAAGCTAGTTTGGTTCCAATACGCTATTTAGTAAATAACGCTTTGAAACATAGCTGTCTTTGTCTAATTGGTAGCAATAAAATGGGAAGGCACTAGAAATACTACGATGAAATACGTAATTAACGTTTTGGAATAACACGGCTAGTGTTGGCTTCACGCCCGAAGTCGTGCTTCGAACCCCCATTGGGATCGACTAAAGCAAACACTGCTGTTTGTCCCAGTATCGAATGGCTTATACATGTTTGTTTTGTAGCTTTAGTTATGAGACTCATCGTTGTAGAAAGACGTCCACAGCTCGACATAAGTCTATATCCAGCTGTGGACTTTTTTCATCTCCCACAAGGATTGCCACGACGGCCAGTCTTGTGCCAACCACATCCAGCGGATTCCAATGACCTAACCTTTACGATGACATAGATCCATGTTATTGGGGGCCTACCTTCACTATAATATATCTTCCACCACGCCACTGACACCACTCGAGAACCTTAGCCCAACGGCTATCCGTTCATGAGCAATGTAGTCTGTGGAATTCAGAAATTCAGGCTATTTGTAAGCCAGGTTGTCCTACGAATCTCTTCTCTTCTGATAATAATATAATTACATACTGACACTCCTAACACAGTCGTTTCGATTTTTGAGTGAGTTAGAGCATTCTTACGACGCCTATTCTTTGTTATTAAAAATATATACGGCAATAAACATTACAGCTTTAGTTAAGAGATGTGTAATGAACATTTTGTGAAGACACGGTTAGTGTGTCATGTTCGTGCCTCTACAACCTTAATGCAGTTGCGAGAACAAACACCTTTGTTTGCCATAGTATAGGGACCGAATGGCTTATAAATGTTTGTTTTGTATCTCCATGTTTGTACGTGTGATTTGTGTGTTTGGTGAAACTGACATTACAGCGATATCATATCTACGTATTTTTAGTTCTAATACTGGACTCCTCTTTTGTCTAATAATAGGGGGTTGTATGTGTCTCTAGTAGTCTAATGGTATGTCGTGGATTTCAAATTAGATCCCTGGAAAGTTTAACTTTTTGAAACATATATTTTCATATGATTTTGTTACTGATTCTGCTACGTAATAGCTTACTTAGACATTGATAAAAATGTTTTTTTTTTAATTTGAATCATTGTTTAATATTCCTCTTACTGAAACAAAACAGCAAACATAATTATATTGAGCTTTATAATTAATAATCTTTTCAAATCAACTTTTTAAAACGAAAATAACTAACGTAGGTGCTTAAATTCACAAGAAAAATACACTTACCAACAAAACCAATTCACGGAAAATAGACATTTAAAGGCCCACGCAGGATTGTATACGAACACTATAATAACATTGAAAACAGAACAATTTGTTATGATCTAGTGTTGTCTAGTTAGCAACACGATCGGTCCCCAAACAGCACCTCGAACCAAAACTAACATAAATTCCAAGCTATTAATATAAATTACTTACGATTTACAATCCCTTTGGGGTGTTAAATTACAGTTATTTCCCTTCCAGTGTATAAAGGCTTTATCATAACAAACCGGAGTCCAAACGTGTCGGCATCAATTTTAATTATTTATTATTGTAAGCCATAAATGAGTCGGCCTTTGCTTAATGGGTTCGGATTAATTAGCGAACGATTTCGGGCTGTTTTAAATTGTTCAAATAATGAGGTTCGATGTAAATTGAATCTGGATTACGCAATTATTGATTCAAGTATTTTTATTTATTTTCAATTAATCTTACAATAAATATGATTTAAAAAATAATCCCGTCTTAATTGATGAGAATCTTTATACGTCGAAGTAAAAAAAATGTCTCTGCTAGGCACGTGTCTCTTCTCATTTGAAAAGGCTTACGGCTTATAGTTCACCACGTTAGCCTAGTGCGATTGACAGACTATACGTATGTCTCAGGCATTAAGTCTCCCTCGCGATGTTTTCCTTCACTATTAGAACATGTGAAAAATGAGTACGTAACTTCAAAAAGTCAGTGGGTTTGAACTTAAGACCTTCGACTTCACAGTCTACCGGTCATACCAATAGGCTATAACAACTTTTTTCAAATATTTTATGTATCAAGTTGTTCGAAAAATACTCGAAAAAATCTTTTTGCTTTCCAAACTAAAATCGACTGATTAATTAACCAACTTCAATGAAAGTTCGCTACCATGTAAAATGTGAATATGTTTACGCGAAATTAGAACATCCTCACTTTGAATGGTACAAAAGTTTGTGAGTTTACGATGCAAATAATATTCTGAAATATGCATATCTTTAATATAAAATTAAAACAATAAAGAAAGATGATAGAAGCCTTAGCCTCCGCCATACAGAAGACCGCAGTGAATCAACAATATTTCTGTGAGTGAGTAAGGTTACCAGAGCTCATTGGGGAGTGACTATTCTGCCAGCATGGGTATTCCGTTTGTTTTCAAAGTCAAGTCAAAGTCAAATGTTTTATTTCAATTAGACCAATATTGCAGGTACTTTTGAATTGTCAAACTAGTTGTTCAGTTTAGTTATTCCCTATTTTAACCAACGCTTATCTGGTATTGCAGATGTCCATGGGCGGCGGTGATCACTAACACCATCAGGTGAGCCACCTGCTAGATTGCTCTCTTATCACCATAAAAAAAAAACTTGAGTCACAATAGTGAGTGTGTCGTAGTGTAATTTTCATAAATGTAAATATATTATTCGTAACACAAGCCTCGTTGCTTAGCTCAGAACTAGATGGCGCTGTGTTATTGTAAAAAGAACTAAAACATTATCATCAATCACTCAAAACATTTTACAACCATGTGTTTAAAGTCATATTTTCAATTGTTTTGAAGCCATGTTTCAGTGAAAAACGTAAAAAAGGTTTAATCTTTTTAAAATTCAAATAAAGTGTTACACGTTTTTGCCGCAGTTTGAAACAGTTAATCAGGCTTGCGTGTTTACCTAATAAGTGTTAATTATAGTAATTGCTTAGTGCGCGATGGAGAGAATAAAATGCGGTAAAATCAACTATTACAAAGGTTAGGTTAATACTGAAGCGATCATTATGTAAGTTTTTTATTGTTTTTGCATTTTTATAAAGTAATGTTTGTTTTGGATTGGGACAGGGCTCAATTATACATGTTCTGGATTGATATGGCGGAGTTTTAAGCCAACAGACACTGAGGTTTGTGCCAGTAATGTTAAGACTAATTTTTTCTGATATAAATACGGTCATTTATTAAAAATAAATATTTTCTGGACATTATAACACAGTGCCATCTTGTTCCGAGCTAAGCAACGAGGCTTAATCAATAATGCACTACTCATGTAAGTCGAGCAAATTATAACCGTTTAACAATTTCAAGTTTAGTTATTTATACAAGCGTAGGTAATTAAATAATGATCTTATTTTACATAATTCTTAATTCTTCATTAAAATAGTACATTAAAGTACATACACACCTTGGCATTAATCTTTTAATAATCTGTTGGGCCACTGATTCATAACTATCAAAGTTATGAATCAGTGGCCCAACAGATTCTATGACGGACATCATTTATAAACTACAAAAATGTAAGAAGAATATGTTGTAACCTCGACCTTTAAAAATAAGTTACGGAATCAACGCATTATGAGGCCGGAACACAATAACGTATTGTGTTTCCTTTTTCATACTTTTTTTTTTCTTAATCGAATATTCCTATACTGTTATTAAATATAAAACTTTGTTGCCGCAAAGATTTAATGAAATATCTATCAACAAGGTATATTATAAAGATATCCAAAATGTGATTGGATTAACTAAGTTATGGCTTTAAATTTTCAGCTCAAAGTGTGTTCAAATAGTATTTAAACACTTGACACAAAATTGTATTTATTTATATTTTATTAATTTAATAAACTGTATGAAGTAAATTAAATTACAGAACTTACATACATAAGTTAAGTACAGTTATACTCTGAGTTAAATATACCCCTTAGTATAGTGTGTACGTATCAAGAAAATGCTAATAAAGATAAGCACTGAAAACAAAATTCAAGTATGACGGTTACTAAACCCTTTCAATAAAACGGGTCATTGCACTGATGACCTAACACTGCTGTACCGGGCGTAGAGCCAAAGATACGGAGATTTAGATTCATCCCGAATGGGCACCCTCTGAAATATGGAGCCCAGCCGTTGCCCAAATCGCATCTATTTTTAGACACTACCCAGCAGTAGAAAACGACCGTGTAAAATAAAAGTTTTGTAGTCATACTGAATGCAAAATAGTGGGCCGATAGCTGTAAATTATGTGAAGGGAAATTCTTTTGACGTGGAAAAAAGAAGATTCGTAGTATTGATCAGGAATTGCCATGTTATAGGTGTATTTGAATTGGAATTCATGACGAGGCTTCAAAATTAGAGCTCCATTGCTAAATAGAGCATCTGGTTTTCGATAGTATGTGCGTCTTAATTATCACTGAGAAAAAATTATGAAAGAAATCGCGAGGAAGTAAAAATTTTTCTCGGTCGCATATTATGAAGTTAAAGCCTTCATAATATGCGACCGAGAAAAATTTTTACTTCCTCGCGATTTCTTTCTGAAGGAGATCAGTATGGTGGACTATAGCCTAAATCTTATCAAGGGCAAGGTAAGAGTAGATTTGTGGCAATCAGTCGGTGAGTTAATTAATTGATATTGAAAAATTTGGTGAACCATTGCCAGTTTGTGTCAGTAAAACGATATAATTATGTATACTGAGTTATTAGTTTTCGTAAATCTGTATACAAAATTAAACCACATTTTTGGTAGCATAAGGCTGTAAATCAAATTTATGAAACTTCCAGACTTCATTTCCATCATAATGTCTTAGATTAGCATGGAAATCAAGTCTAGACCGTAAAAGGAAAAGATAAACTGTGCCAACCGCTTACCGACGACAGTTGGTAAAATAATATTTCATGCCCAGACTCTGAATTTTAAACAAGTCAGACAAGACTGCTCTTAATATATACATATTTTATAACGTAAAGTATGAAAGATATAAATATCGTGCAACTTATTCACGTACGATTTTCTTTGAGCGTGAAACACGCTCAAAGAAAAATAAAGGTAAAATATATTAAGTGAAAACTGCACCATTTATAAAATCTAAGAATAACGAAAGACGTTTTCATTTTCCAGATGTGTTTTGTGTTCTACTAAAGCCATCGATTATAATATACAACTAGTTGCACTTAAATCATTGCTCACGTTAAAAACGGCACAAAATGTTTATGCTGGAGACAAATTAATTTCATATGCTTCTATTTCAGTGTTGTTAACACTGTATCTATTATATTATCGGAAAAAACTTAAAAAGTGTAACCCTTCTACATGTTCTTGATGATTTTTTGGTTGATACTTAATATATCAAAAAACAGCAGATCTAAACATTTACCACTCTTAGTTTTTTTTGCTAGCTACTCTCCTCTAGAAAATCTGACTAGAATAATATGACAACCTTTTAGCTGGACAAAACATTGTTTTTAGAAATCGTAAAAATATAATAAATTTATTAACTACCTAAATTACCTCAGGCTTCGATGTAGGTACCTGATAGGCATAGAAACCTAAAACAAAATAGGCGAAATACAACATAGCAGATAAAAACATAAAACTTAATACACAATAAATAAAACGGAAAAACCTCACAAGACGTTGCAGAAGTTAATCCTAGAAGCAATATTCTTGCAAGTTAAACTTGGTTATAAGCACCGCTCACTGTTACTTCATAGTTACTGTATTGCGGAACGTTACCTAGTCCCCTACTTTCTCGAATAGCTTGTTATCCTCCTCTATTGTGTATCCTGCAGTATATTCGGGTTTAACGTAGATTGCGAAGATACACTTATGGTGCAGCAATAAATACAATTATTTTTAGTGTTTTAACAAGTGAAATTATAATCTCTTACTAATTACTATTTAAATGAAATATTTACAAATATTTTAAGATAAAAAAATGGTAGTTTTCTAATTATTCATTATTTATATTTTTATATAAATATTTTACTTCGTGAGTATTAATTCAGCACCAAAAGCAAATCTATAAACATCTAAAAATATACGTGCTCAATGAAATATTTTATGAGTCATGGTCCTTTCCCGTCTCTGTAATTATCACAACATATACCGAATAGTCCTAAAATATGTATACGACTATGGACAGCAATAATTCCCTTTACGATAGCCATAAAAATAGCCCTATATTTAGCTTTACGTTAGCCACAAAATAACTTTCTCCTATTTCTTGCCGCAGTTAACCTATTTGTCTGTAAATCTTAATTCAAGATATCTGCCAACATGGTAAATCTTTCGGGAACTTTATACTGTGTGCAAATATGAAACTAATTTTCATTCAAACATTAGACAAGAGAAGATATTATTGTTATAGTTGTTGCAAAATATAGTTTCACTAATATTTATTCCAACCTAGCTTCCGCCCGAGGCGCCATCCACGTGATAGGTTGATAAAAAGTAGTCTAAATCCTGTATAAGTAGCTTAGTTTTGCCTTTATTTTCCAATACTAAAATTTATCAAAATCGGTTCACTCGTTCACGCGCAGAGTGACCAAGGAAAATAGGGATTCATTTTTATATACCTACATATAGAATAGATAGATAATAAATAGGAAAGTACTAGGAGATCATAAAATATTGTCTTAAGCTGCGCTATAATTATTAGTGTTGATGTTCACAATACAGGTTACAATCAAGCGTATTTTCAATAAATAGGTATTTAGAGTTAAGCTTTTTGCTCGAAAGTAGGCCCATCCATACTTCTCCTGTTTGACTGCTTACATGCCTACTGTGTCAACTCATCTCATTGCAAATATTTACGCGACAGTGTAAGGAGACGCCCTAGTTGAACAGTTTGTAAAGGCTTCTACCCTTTCAACATAAATCCACTTTAGAGGCGTCTTTGAAACCCGTCTTTGAAATTATTTTCTTCAACTATAAAGCTTTGATCGCAATATTGATAGCGGGCTTATTTCACTGAATCGTTTTTATTATTATTGTATTTTGGACTTAAATTTTACAAAAACGCCATAAAATAATATGTTTATTCCTGTTAATATTTTTGAGAGCTATGGAAGCCTAGTGTTGTGACCAGTGGACTGAGATGTCAAAGGTCTCCAGCTCAAACCGAAGACACGCACCACTGACTTTTCGGAAGCTATGTGCGTATTTATCACATGCTCAAACGGTGGAGGAAAACATCGTGAGGAAACCTGCGCGCTTGAGAGACTTACTCGATGGCATGTGATGTCTGCCAACCCGCAGTAGGCTAGCGTGGTGGACTATAGCCTAATCCCTCTTAAATGACGGGAGACCCGTGCCAGCAAAGGGACAATAGTAGGTTGATGATGAATTATTGATGATGTTAATATTTATAAGAGATTACTTACCTAATATGATGTTACTTATATACATACTCACGCCTATTTCCCATAAAGGTAGGCTGAAACTACATAACGCGCTACGATCCCTGCAAACATTTTTGCTCCGTCCACATTCATACATATAGACATCTTGTGATTCATATGCTCCAGTAATGAGAATTGTGCTACGTTTTTGAAGAAGCTCACCAATTATATACATGATATACAATATTTTTATTTTGTGTAAAAAATAACTAGGTAACATAATTTTCTTAATGGCAGCTTTCAGTAAGTAGATTTTGCAGTGACCCTCTTATTTATGTAACTTAGTTACTCAGAATAGGAAGTAACAAACCGTTGCGGATCGTGGTATAGGATTCCATCAAATTAGTTACACTCACGAAGTTTAATATTTACGGTTAAACCTACAGGCAAATCAGTATTTTAAGCACAGACCAACATTTTTCTTTTGAAAATTTGGAGAAATGTATTTTACATTCATTTGAATTAAAAATATTTTTTAATTAAATGCTAATATCTCTTATAATCTATTTAGATGATATGCTAGTATTTTTAAGGAGTTGGGATACAATTGAAATCTTTATTATAAGGTATAAAGTAATGACAACACAACAAATAATAGGTCTTTACCTATGAAATTGCCGTTCTGCAGTACTGGCCATTTCAAATCAAAATATTTTTTGTTTGGCTAAGAATTCTAATTTCAAATTAATTTTATTTTAAAAACATGGAATTCTTTTTCCAAAAGTAGTCATTTGTTTATTGATTAGTGTTACATTTTGATCGCATTTCAATCTTTTTCGTCATCATGGATACGTTAAAAATTCGAGTAATTATGGAATATGAGTACCGTCGTGGCAGCAACGCGGTACAAGCGGCACGCAACATCAACGACGTTTACGGAGCTAACACTACAAACCAACGCACCACCTGTTATTGGTTTGCTCGCTTCCGTTCTGGGAATTTCGACCTGAAAAATGAACCTCGCGGTCGTCCGAAGACTTTGGTCGACAATGACGAATTAAAGGCGATTTTGGAAGCTGATGATACACAATCGACGGCAGAATTAGTAGCAGCTTTCGACGTTAGCGTTTGGTCCATTTGCGTCAAATTGGCAAGGTAAAAAAGCTTGACAAATGGGTGCCCCACGAACTCAATTATCGCCAGCGCGAAGTACGCGTCGAAACGTGCCTTGCACTGCTCGACAGACACACAAATGAAGGAATTTTGAACCGCATTGTTACCTGCGTTGAAAAATGGATCCTGTTTGATAACTGCAAGCGCTCAGCAAGTTGGTTGGATCCTGGTTCAGCACCTAAACAATGCCCTAAACGAACGCTTACCCCTAGAAAAGTAATGGTCACTGTTTGGTGGTCTAGCGCCGGTGTGATTCATCACAGCTTCTTACCAAATGGGGTGAGCATTACTGCAGATGTGTACTGTGAAGAACTGAACACAATGATGGAGAAGCTGACACATCTCCGACCAGCATTGGTCAATCGCTCGTCTCCGCTGCTCCTGCACGATAACGCGCGACCTCATACTGCACAGTAGACGGTCTCCAAGTTGTAAGAACTGGGGTTGGAAGTTCTCCGTCATCCGCCCTACTCACCAGACCTTGCGCCTACAGACTACAACTTTTTCCAGAATTTGGATAACTTCTTGGCGGGAAAAAAATTCAATATCCGAGAGGCATTACAAAATGCCTTTGAAGAATTTGTTGCCACCCGTCCAGCTGATTTCTTTAAGAAGGGCATCAATAAACTGCCACTGCGTTGGCAAAGATGCATTGATTACATGGGTGATTACTTCGATTAATACAAATAAAAAATACTTGAAAAAAAAATCGTTTAATTTTTTTCATACAAAACGGCAATTTCATAGGTAAAGACCTAATATTAATTTCTTTCTGACCGGTTATTCATAAAAGGAAACGTAACTTATCACTCAATACGCCTTCAACCATATAATTAAATAGTACAAATCACACGCGAGCCAGGAAGGGCGTATATTCACTATTACACTTTGGACATTAATTTTTTTATCCGTAGCCTTCAATTTTACCGAAATATTCCATTACCAGTGATTAGTAATCAGAGTTAATGGATGCCGTGTATAGCGCTTCGCTTTATGTCATGTCATGTGCCAGTAATTACGTAAGACAATATTGTATTAAAACACGAGTGTCTACTTATTGAAGTCACCAGTTTTATATCGTTCAGTGTTAAAATGGTAATTTAATAATACATATATACCCGGACAGTATGACACAGTGCCATCTAGTTCCGAGCTAAGCAACTAGGCTTGTGTAATTTTAGTTAACATAATCTTTGATGCATGGAGGTGTGGTAAAGAGTGTTCGGAATGGTACCATTAAGTAAATATGGATCAAATTTCTAGGTTTTAGATTTTTAGCCAGCTTACGACGGCACTGGCAAAATATTGTTTAATAAATAGTAGTTGAGTGGGTATTTGTTAACCACATGGGAAGCAGTCTAGTCAGGTTACTGCAGTGACTCTCTAATAATGGCCTATCTAATATAAGGAGTAATTAAGCCAATATCACTTCCATCTCGAAGATTCAAATTAATTTCATGACTAACGCTAGATTGCAAACGATAGGGGGAAAAGTTTTCAACTAAATGGCTCCAGAGTCAAGCCCATTATATCAATGATACTGTGTTTCCTAGTCGCTACGCACTGTGATCTTTGACACTGCCAACATTACATTTTGCAGTGTAAAAATTTGCTCATGGAATAAAGTCATCTGGTTATTGGTACAAACCCACTACGCAATCGTTCTCATCACTATTTTAGTAAAAGCTAAGGAAAATTTGGCTCACTTAATCACATTCTTAAACCGAAAGTTATCGAACCTTGTAAAGGCTACTTACAGAATATTTACTGCTAATAAAAAGACCGTGTAAATATTCTCCGAGAAAATGAAACAACTGTTTGTTATAAAGACAACGCTTTTATTCTGACAAAATTCCTACAAGTTAATCCTCCAGTAACAGAGCATAAACAAATAAAATTAACATAATTAAACTTTCTCGCAGTAAATTAACGCCGCGGATACTAGATTTTTTTTAAAGAGCATTAAAAAAACTTAATAAAAACTGTGGGATTTATGTGAAGGTTAGTTTTTTATGTAACAAAATAGCTTTATTGCGTAATTTAGACAAGGGGAAAAAGTTGTACTACCACCTCTTTCATTTTAGAATTTAGGTATTGTTAAAGAAAACTTAGATTCTTAGTAATATTGACGACTAGCGGTCCGCCTCAGCTTTGCACGGGTATATTTTAATCCCTAACTGATTTCTAAATAACATATGGGTACAATATTCATCACTAATAATATTATAGCAATCTAATCTAAATATATATAACTCAAAGGTGACTGACTGACTGACATAGTGATCTATCAACGCACAGCCCAAACCACTGGACGGATCGGGCTAAAATTTGGCATGCATGTTATGACGTAGGCATCCGCTAAGAAAGGATTTTGATTAATTCCTTCCCCTAGGAGATAAAATAGGGGATGAAAGTTTGTATGAAACTTTGTCAATTTTAAACCGATCGGGCTGAGACTTTGCATGCATAAAGCTATACCTAATTAATAATAATACTTCTTAATAATTATTCTAATCGGTCCAGTAGTTTTGGAGCCTATTTTGTAGAAACAAAGAAACAATGAAATATTTTCGTAAGTTTTTTTTTCAATATTCATAGTATTGACTACAAAGTTCAACATACCCCTTTATCCTCTAATAAATGATACCGTATAACGTATCCATGTTAAGTGTAAATCTTTCATCGAAAGAGTAATTTTCAACGACAAAATTTTGCGTTCAAATGTAACAAATTTTACATACAAAGTTTTATTGCACGGCCATAAAACAAAGTCACATAAAATGCATGTAGAACACAGGCAACGGAACTTTCGTTTTTCAAACCACCTTGGCGATGCTGGTTCCCTGGTACCTAACATGCATTAGCAAAGTGACCTTTCAAATTAAAGAGCAGTGGTGAAATTATTGTTGATTTTCCCAGCGTTTACAGATATCATCACTATTGTAAAATAAATTTCGATGAATCCTTACTTATATTGTAAAGTGGGACGTTAATGGGTTGATGATAATGATGATGATGTAGGTAGATATCCATTAAACCTCGTAAGCAGAATTCGTAGCTAAGGTCATTTCTTGAATAAAATATAAGACATTAAGTTACTACACGGCACGGTTCGATAACGCGAATGTGACGCAGCGGGAACGCTGCGTAAAATGAATGAAAGCGAACTTGCAATGTGCAGAGTCATCTTTTTGCAACAACTCGGATTTTACATAACCGCACTCCCGTTGGCAATTTAATTGAGCACCAAGTTGAACTGAAGAAGAAAATATGTTAAGTACCATTAGTCGAAGACATTAATTAATTACGATATGCTTTCCATGTAATTGATTGGAATTAATAGCCTACTAGCCTTATGTATTAGACTACTTACGGTATAATTTTCCCCTTAATTGAGTAGAGATATAATGTGTATTAGTTACTTCCATAAAACTACTTTCAGAAAACGAAACTTGATGATAAATTGCATATATTTATTTCTGTGAAAACATCTTTTCAGGACACTTATACGAAACATATCTATTATTTTAGGATCTTGATGGTGTCGGCATTTACACTCAGACTGACCTTAAACCATATAAGAAGACAAATTCTAATTTCACCCTATTTACGCAACTTATAACTTCATAATTGTGAGTTTTAAAACTTTTCAGCTTCTTAAAAGAGAAAATTACTTCCCATTAAAAATGTTAATATGTCGAGCCAACGCAAAACGGCGTGGTTGTTAATTTTTCAAATATTTCGCTTCGTAAGCTTCCTTCACTTAGTTTCACTCGGTACATACGTTGATTAGATCACCACAAGAGAACATGACAGTAACTCCCTAATATGTATCGTTGAAATGTGGCCATTATTGCAATAATTACAGACGCCAAATTCCTTTGAACTTATTTCGGGTTACCAATTACTTACCTTCGCTGTACGCTTTGCGTTTGTATTACGCGATCGCTGAGAAGGAAACTAGGGTTGTCGTTTGAAGTGATATTTGACAGAAGATATTTATTAGTTAGACTTTTATAAAACTTACTTCGACATACCAGCCTAATTCTAGTCGTAAGTTGTACAAGTATTTACTAAATTAAAAGCTATAAATATATAAAACATAACCAGGCGTTCTTTTAAATACCTGTGCAATTAAAAAAGATACGGGAGTCAAAATATTTTATACCGTTACTAAAAATACGATAAAATGTGTAGTCGCTTATAATAAAACGTTACCTATTATATAAATAAATGACACTCTATACAACCGTGATTATGGTATTAATCAAAAGAACAATTTATTTAAGAGAGTCATGCCAGCCCTTGAGACCGTTTTCTTGTTGGCAATTACATCGTGCGAAACACTCCGCCAAGTTATTTATGTATCTTCTTCTAAAAGGTGGGTATTTGGAAATTATTTGGAAGTTCATGGTAAAGTGCTCTATAACAGTGTAATCGAACGCTTAAAAGTGAGACCCCATTAGTACGTTGCGTTGCGTCACGTTGCGTCGCCGCAGCGTCAGCATCAGCGCCGTGACGTTTTATATAAATACTCTTTATAATATGCCACATCAATGTGTTGCGCTATCGCACACGATGATTCAACGAATCGATGGACTAGAGATGAAGTGTGGACTGTACTGTTGAGCTCTGGTGCGACGATGAAGTGTTCCACTGCTAAAAGAGCTAACTACGCACCGCTTTGTGTTTACGCTTGCGTTGTCGTGCGTCAACGCAAAGCAGGAGTTACATATCATCATCATCAACCCCTTATTGTCCCACTGCTGGTCACGGGTCTCCTCTCATTTTTGAGAGGGACTAGACTATAGTCAATCTCGCTAGCCTACTGCGGGTTGGCAGACTTCACATGGCATGTGAAGTCTGCCATCGAGAAAATCTCTCAAGCATGCAGGTTTCCTCACGATGTTTTCCTTCACCGTTTGAGCATGTGATAAATACGCACATAACTTCCGAAAAGTCAGTGGTGCATGCCTTAGGTTTGAACTAAGCTACCACAGCTTGGTGTGACATACAATGCGTTGATCCGTGTGACGTGACGCAACGCACTAATGGGGCCTTTCTCTGAGTATAATCTGCAATGGCATTTTTCAGTCTACTGCTCATATATGATATGGGTTTAATTTAATTCTGCATAACAGCTTGTAAATTGGGATTACGCCATGCTTTTGAACCCACTGGATATTATTGATGATATTGTAAATTCGTATTTTAATTGGAATTGGAATTATCTCGGGTATGTTTAAAATTTGATGATGATGCATTTTGTATAATGATTTCGATGATATTTTGTTATTTACTTGACGATAATACTAATAGTCTGACATGTTTGAATGTTAGAAATAACGGCTAAGGTATGAACTGCCTTCCTGGGTGGTCTGGTACAGGGGTGTAGTCATTTGGGAAAAAGAGTGAAAAGGTTGTAAGGGGGTTGGCAACGCGCAAGAGACATCTTTGGTGTTATATACGTCCATAGATTACGGTATCCACTTACTATCACGAGATACCATAGAGCGTAAGGTTGTTTGTCACATTTATGGTATAAAATAACTTATAATGATTTCCAAAGGAATCAAACCAAATAACATTGTCGTAAGTAGAATGCGGATGACGCAATCAGTTCTCGAGAATGTTCTAATAAACATTAACGACAACACACAAATGTATGCAATCAAACAATAAATTATCACTTCAATGCAATCCTGAATAATGCGGCATAAAATATTACTAAATAAGTCATAAAATGTTCACTGAAGCATAACAGCTTTGCAGTTGTAATGTAGGGCATAATGTGACACATTTTATTTAAGTGGTACTTGGCAGTTACAATCCAAGGCGGAATTCGATATCGTACTAAAGAAAATTATGTGTAGTGTAAATGTCGATTTATTTCCTCTGAATCACTGCACAATGTCGTCAAGGCTTAAGGGTGAATTTATAATGAATTTGAATGTAATAGTAACCAAATTGTACTGTGATGTTAGCTGTATGACCTAGGGGGCTGTAAAATCATAGGTCTCGAGTTCATACCCAAAGCAGGCACCACTGCCTTTTATATTTTATATTGGCTGTAGTCCACCACGCTAGCCTACTGCAGGTTGGCAGCCTTCACATGCCATCGAGAAAATCTCTCAAGCATGCAAGTTTCCTCACAATGTTTTGCGTCACCGTTTGAGCATGTGATAAATACGCGCATAACTTCCAAAACTACCTTGCGTGCCTTGGGTTCGAACTCGAGACCTTTGATATCTCAGTCCAATGGTCACACCACTAGGCTACCACAGCTCTATAACTGTAACAGTGCTCAAAAATAATACCTACTGCTACTATTTATCTAAAGGTAAACATACATATACTACATATTAGAACATATAAACTTTACTAAGAAGTTACCTAAGGCAAGCCTTAGCACTCAGCAACATTTAAAAGTCGCTTTACCTTCAGACATATGCAAAACTTCAGACATATGTAAATCATTATGAAATGCTAATACTTGGAAACCTAAACAGTGGGATTTTTGCCGGCACTTAGATGTCTAGCATTATTACTCTAAATGACTAAGTGATAATACTTAATCAATGTTGTAGATGAAGATCAGTAAAAATTCAACAAATACCTACTTAGTTAAGCTAAAAACCGATTCAAATTAATTTGTAATTGGTACCTAATCGTTACTACTTTAATCAATTTATAGAGATAAAGTTAAAAATCTTATAAATTGACATACATATACTGTCACGCCTGTCGTCACTGAAGGGGTTAGGCACAGGTGTACTAATTTTTTATACACATTTCGCCATTAGGTTTAGGTCCCAAGTAATATCAGGCGTGCCTATTGCCGTCAACCTGGCGCGGAATAACCTCCGAGCCGCTACTGAGAGTTTCATAGAAAAACCTAATACACTTGGTTTACTTGGGAATCGTACACAAAACTCAGCTCAGCATTCGCTGTTTCAACCACTAAAACAAAGAGACAGTTCCCAAAGCCAAAGTTCTTATGGTGAAAATATTACGCTATATATTAACACGAGCTAAAGCCCGCGACTTTATCTGCGTAAAATTAGTAATTTTAGCCCCGTACAGATTTCCACCCCACTTTTTGTCCTTTTAAAGGATAATTTCTGAGATGAAAATTATATCCTATGTCCTACCCTCGGAAGGACTATCTCTACACCAAATTTCATGTAAATCGGTTCATCGCTTATAGCATGAAGAGGTAACAGACTGACAGACACACAGTCGCATTTATAATACTAGTACCGATACTACTAAAGCTTTAAAAACATAGTCAGATTAAATCCTTTTGAACGGTCCTAATTTTGCTTTAGAATGTAACCAGCTACAAAATCAATGAGCGCCCTAAAAAGAAAATGAGCCAACACGTTCAACCGTTAGCAGAAACAATGTGATATGTGAAGTATGTATATTGCTCATGAAATTCAGCTTAAGGAAATTGCTCCTCTTCGAAGGAACCCTTGAAAGCGTTTAGAGGGGAAAATTTGATAGCTTATAGCTTTGATAGCGCTAGCACAAGAGTGATGACGAAAATGGTTTAAAGGGAGTACGAGAAATTGTGTCAGATTTTTCTTTAGACACTGAGATAACATTGTTTAGAGAATATGGATATTCCGGTCTTGTACATTATATAAAAGAAGTTTTTTTGTGCTACCGTACTTACATAAATAGGTTTTTTTATGTTAATTTTGTAAAAGCTCTTACATAAGTCGTCAGTACCCGCGGTCAGTAATATCAGTGAATTAATCACTAGTGATTGCCGATAGTCAGAAAACCGAAAACCCTTTTAATAGTTATAATTATATTAAGTGGAGACTATGTACCTATCACGCTTCGTGGGGACATACATTTACGCGAATACTAGACATGGAGATAAAATCTGTTTAAAATAAGTATTGAAATAAAACTACTTTTTACGGATTTTAATGCGGTATATTTGATATTATTTTAACCCGACGTTTCGGATCCTTTACAGCATCCATGGTCACGGGTAGACTGAGGTGTTGATCGTCTTGAAGTTATAATTACTAACAGCTACCCTACATTTTAATTATTATTGACAATCCGAGCTCGTTCTGTGTAAATCCATGGATGCTGTAAAGGATCCGAAACGTCGGGTTAAAATAATATCAAATATACCGCGATAAAATCCGTAAAAAGTAGTTTTATTTCAATATCTAAATATTCGCGTAAGTGTACGAAATCAATAAAATAAGTATTTTTATTTGAAATAGGATCCCTAGTACAATCATATAGTGAAACACCGATGACACATAACAATAACATTGATATGAAACCCCAACATGCAAATGACACTCTCAGTTACCACGAGAAAACAAAGGATCGTCGAATCGAGCTCAAATAAACACACAAACTCACCACAACGCGATCAAAATACATAGAAATAAGTCAAACGCCAATTACTCCAAAACAAGTTTCCGTAAACAGGAGTGGAATAATTAAGAACGCCTCGCGTTTCGTACCCCTGACAATGAGTCGGCGTAAACGCTCGCGCCCATAATGACACAAACTAATTTATTCATCAAGATGTTATCTTCGTGGTAATGTTAGTTTATAACTATTACGTAATTACGTTTTAGAGGTATTCTGCAAATGTACGATATGGTAACATCATTATAAACGTGAAATGGTATGTTTTATTATGAGTAGTTAAAACATACATAATACGTACCATAATAAGTACGTGCATCTCTTGGCGGAGTAAGAAATAATAACGTACAAATTGTGAGGGCATTTGAAGGTAAATCCGTATTACTTACTACGCTGTATTAATATTAAACTGCCTCGTTAGTCTAGTGGTCGTAGAGTGCGACTGCCGAGCAAGAGGTCTTGGGTTTGATTCCCAGGTCGATCAAAGTGTTACTGGGTTTTTCTATGAAATTCTCAGTAGCAGCTCCGAGTTTGGATTTGTGTCCGGTTAATGGCAATGGGCTCGCCCGCTATTACATACAGGCGAAACGAGGGTGTACATTAATTAGTACACCTCTGCCTAACCCTACGGGGACGACAGGTATGATGGTATTACATATACGAAAGTATGTCTGTCTCTTACTTCTTCACGGTTAAACCGATGAACTATTTTAGAAAAAATAGCAATAGTTCAAGTCCAAGGAAAAAATATATGATAGTTTTTCTTAAAGCAAACGCTAATATCTTATAACTTAGGTAAGTCTTTGAGATATTTCTGAACCTCATGTGAAGCCGCGTAATATGCGTGGTAGATTACAAAACTGCCTTTCTCAATTTGAGAGAAACCCCGTATACAGGAACATTAAATAGGTTTTGATGAATTTACTAATAGGAATTCAGTGAAAAGGCTTCATATTGTGATGTATTGTGATGTTATGTATTGTATGTATTGTTATGTTATAAATAAAATCCATACTTTCATTCTAATATTATAAATGTAAAGGTGTGTCTGTCTGTCTATCTGTTTGTTGTCTCTTTACGCCTTTTCTGAAGTTATGTGCGTATTTATCACAAGCTCAAGCGGTGAAGGAAAACATCGTGAGGAAACCTGCATGCTTGAGAGAATTTCTCGATGGCATGTGAAGTCTGCCAACCCGCAGTAGGCTAGCGTGGTGGACTATAGCCTAATTCCTCTCAATTGAGAGGAGACCCGTGCCCAGCAGTGGGACATTAATGGGTTGATTATGAAGATGCTTTAAGTACGAAAAGTAACATAGAGACTTACATAATAAAGATTATTTTCAAACCACCTTTATCCTACACCATCCACTTATCGAAAAGGTCAGTCGGCAAGTCAATCATATCATTAACCCTGGAAATTGATTTCTAAAACCGTCACATTACGTTATCATATCGCGTGACTACCCACCACTTTCGTTCAATCCGTTGTAGTAATACGTACACGCAAACAATAGGTGATTTGATGTGTAAAAACTTTATTTTTTCGCGTGTGTAATAAGAAATGTACGTATGAATAATTTTATGTGGTATTTTCATGAAAAGCTTTTGAAGAAAATATTGGTACCATCGGTCATTGTGGAAATCTTTGGGGGAGGCTTATGTCCAGCAGTGGACGTCCTCCAGCTGACATGATGATGATGATGATGATCGGTACCACTAGACCATTAGAAGAATCCCACGTGACTAGATAGCTATAGGTACTCTAATTTTGACTTAGTAATTAAAATAACAAGTTTATTAAACAAGCAGGCCTCGTTAGAATATTAAGCGGCGCCAACTGAGGTTATTCTATAGATTGGTGACTGTTTTTTAATATAAAAATACCCGGTTCATGTCTCGAGAGCACATTTGGTATTCGGACCGATTTGTCATACGAATAGAACTACTGAAATTTTACGAACATTGTCACACAAAAAATTTGTTTACTATTTTTACGATGGGCAAAGGAAATCATCCAACAGAAAAAAATCAAAGTAAATGTATTTATTGCAACTAAGTGTACATTGTAAGTGTAGCGGCATATGACCGGTCGTCGTGGCGATCCTTGGGGGAGACCTATGTCCAGCAGTGGACGTCTAACGGTTAAAATGATGAAGTGTACATTTGGTGACTGTTTAAAATGTTTGCAAACTTACAACTTAGTTATTTTTTTCAAACGTTGCAATACAAAATACAAACTATTCAATAACTTTCATCACATTAGCTAATTTTACTGTGCCACCGCTAAGCACGAGCATCCACTTATTTTAAAAGGGACTTACCTATACGTTATTCTTAAAAAAATTGATTACCTCTAAAAAGAATCTATATATTTTGTGACCTATACTGTGATACTACAATATAATCTGGAATTATCTAAAATGCACGGGTAAAGGTCTTATAACACCTTCATATTTATAATCGTTTGCGTAAAATTAGTAATTTTATTTCCACCCCCCTTTTCCCCCTTTTAAGGGATCCATTAGGAGGGAAATCCATTCTATCAATCCATCCTATATCCTTCCCCGGGACTGAAATATACCAACTTTCATCTAAATCGGTTCAGTGGTTATAGCCTGAAGAGGTTATAGACAGACACACTTTCGCATTTATAATATTAGTAAGAATGGTAAGGATTAATTTAATTGGAATCCATAATGTTCAACAGTATTTAAGGTCTTAAAAATCAGTATTAAATTTCATGGTTAGATTACTTAAGCCTGGTTAAGCCCATACACAATGTTCTAAGCTTATTTTCTAATAAGTTGAGCGTTAAACGCAGGCTAGCCTGGTAACGAAGCGAAACGAAACTAAGTTAGTTTAGCTTCGTTGTTGTACCTATTCCGTCTTTTCATACTACAGGCTAGCTGACAGACCCGACTATCGCAGCGAAGCGAAATCCTTCGCGCGGGGTCAATACAGAGCGTGGATTAGTTCACCACTTCACTATACCGTTCGTTTGACTTTAGTCTTAGTACCCAATGTGAATCGACTTAACTCTCTTAGTTCGAGAATATGAGCGAAACTAAACAAACTCAGATTTGTTTCATTTTATTTCTCAGTGTACTTTGCGCTTTATAATAAGCATATGAATGTGCCTTAATGTCAATATTATACTTGAATTTCGACTTTAGCTAGAATCGACTGATCAGAGAAACACAAATTGGAATAGATATACATAGTGGTCTAATATATGATATGTGTATTAGGTACGAGTATAAGTGGTTTTCGATCATTGGAGCACATAAGTTTAATTATATAATTTTTTCTTTGTTCACAAAATAAATTACAATGTTCAGACAATTTCGCAACCACCTATTTTTAATGGCTTATTTTTCTGCATCCGAATGTTAAATATTTCGTTTGATAAAAGTTACGAACAAAAGCGCAGAAAGTATTTAGCCAGTGTACAAGGATCGCAGCACCAAGCAGGAAGTCGTAAATACAGTTTTATTTGAAATGTGCTGGAACGCACGCTTTGTGTGTATGTAATGGTACCCAGGGGTCATGTAGCTCGCGTTACTCCAGTACATTTTATTCGTGACCGGACCATAGATGTATGTCTCATATAAACGCTTTACTACCTCTTTTGTATTTGTATAACATTCCAACCTTGCTTAATCAAAACTCCTTGGTACATTATTGGCCCCAGGAATTTTAAAAGTGTTCACCTTTTTGCTTAGAGCACACAGATTAAGTCCAAGTTAGTTCTACAATTACGCTTTGTAAATTGAGTAGAGGACTAGCTTGTGCTACAACAAACAATAAATTATTCTTGTAAGTACAATCTACAGAAATTGCTCCAAATATTAGCATACAAAGTCTCACCAGCATGACGGATTTTTTAAATTCCTCCTCTATTTTCAACTAAATACTTTTTAATAAAACTGCTTAACTAATTCCTTACTTGTCTCAAGTAAGTTATGAATACATTCATATGTACGTCAGTTGACACATCCGTCCTACTTGAATATATGATGGGCCAACAAACGCTCGTTACCATACCGGACAAAAATGGGACAACTCTATCTTGATAAAGTGGACATTAATTTATTACGTGAAACGTTGTGTTTTTCGTGGCATTGTTAATCATGTGAGACGCGATACGATTCCGCAATTCAGCGTCATCTAGCGGTGCGAATACCTGTTCGATTTTCCAATTTGCTTTCTTTATTAGAATTCTGGGGGCGTTCGGAACGGCAGGCAGTTTGTCCGCGGTCACCACGCCTGCCAATTTCGCCTCGTTTTTGTTCGTATTTTCTTTTAATTCACAAAATAGCGGTTTGTACCAATAAATCTTCAGTTTGTGAGCACAATGCTGCCGCCGTACGTCGAATTCTTTTTATAAAGGAGTCTAGTCTCAAAAGGAGGTTTTTTTATATCAGAAAAACGAGTGATGAATGTTGGGACCTACATTGTTGGTTCTGGAAAAGTTATTAGCGGTAACTGTCTAAGCGTTGTGTGGCGAGGGGTGGTCCCCATGTGTATTGTTAGGGAATATTTATTGTTCAGTGTTTCAAGAGTCCGCTGTTTAGAGGCGTGTCATCTTACTTTGCGAAGTTCCAACCCGTAATAGACTTCGTGCCTTGGGAGTTGATCAGTTTGTGCGCATTAACAACTTTAACTGTCCTCTAGTTCTGCAGCTGTAACAAATTGACTGAAAGTGTAAACTTAGTTTCATCCCTTTTTGTCAGCGGTTTGAATAAAACCATTCAAAATTACATTTCAATTATTTGCATTTAGAATTTATAGAATTTAACTGGTACTGCTAGTACTTGCAAATAGACACAAAAAATATACAATAAATAGTATCAAATGAAATGGTATTTTTATTTGAGACACTCTTTTTTTAAATATTGCATATATAGCTTAGTTTAAAATAAAAAAAAACGAAACGAATATGACAAAGAAAGTCTTATTATATTAAAGAAAAAGATAAAACTTTTCTGATTATTACAACAAATAATTGGTTTACGTCGTCATTGTAAGTACAGTATTATTATTGAAGAAACCCCTAGAGCAATACGAATAACATTAAAGAGAAAAAGGAAAAACGTGCACTTCGGAGGTACCTATTTCTTGTATCATTACGATTATGCCGAATACTGATTTTATCAAATAAGACATTCTGAGAAAATACAGGAGCTGAAAATACAAATGTTTTATTCTCGGCTTGAATATTATTTGAAGAAGTATTGTTATATATAAGATATATTTGTCTGAAAGGTTATCAATACATACAGAAAGGTTAACATCTAGTGGGTTTGTATTGATTTGTTTTTTTTTATCCTTTTCAAATGTCAAAAAATTACTCTATAGGTATACGATATATTTAGCGTAATGGCTGAGCAATCGGTTTCTGTTCGGTCTCTTGTCGCGGGTTTAATCCGCACATGGAGCAAGTATTTGTATGACAACTGATGTTTTATATTATATTCAATAACAAAAACCTATTAACAATTTTATTTAATGACTTTTGATTTTGTTAAACTGTTTTTTTTAAATTATATCTGAAGTAATTTTGGCTAGCAGAATAAATACACCACTAGCCCTTGTGCAAATTAGAAACCTTAAAATGAAACCCAGCAATCACACAAAAACCTATCAAAATTTTATCACACAAAATCTACCCTTTATCTAAAAACTTGGCACGCCAATTCAAATATTGTTTTTTCTGTAATACCACGGAACAACGTCTGACGTCATTACTGCTCACAACGGTTACAAAGAGCACCTCCTGCTAATAATTCGGACAATAATTATTGGCACTCTGCCACATTACCATAGGTCGCTCGCTTTGAATACCGCAAACATATTATTGTGTACATTCTTGAACTAGTTTCTGCGCAATTCCTAGCTACCTACAATATAAGTCGTTTCCTGATTCAGTATGCAGATAGTATATATGTGAAATCTTCGAGATTTGATTGTTTGTATAAATACAAAGTGTAAAAGTTGGCTTGGTATCTATTGTATTGCTTTCTTTGGAACCGGAGAAGATCAGTCGGATGATGATAGAGCTATTTATGAGGAATTTTAAATAAAAACATTTAAATTTCCTCATAAATAGCTCTATCATTATCATCATCAACCCATTACTGTTCCACTGCTGGGCACAGGTCTCCTCTCATTTGAGCGGGATTAGACTAAAGTCCACCACGCTAGACCACTGCGGGTTGGCAGTCATTACATGCCATCGAGAAAATCTCTCAAGCATGTACGTTTCCTCACGATGTTTTCCTTCACCGTTTGAGCATCTGATAAATACGCATGTAACTTCCAAAAAGTCTGTGGTGCATGCCTTGGGTTTGTGAACTCGAGACCTCTGACATCTCAGTCTAAAGCTCTAAAATAAAAATAAAATGCTCTAAGTATGAAGATTTTAACATCACAATATTATAACTGTTAGGTTAGGTCTTTAAGAGCTGAGCAATAAGAAACTTTTCAATCTCATCTTTTGCCGGTTAGCTAGATAAGTTTTTTAGTTATTTGACAGTTAAACGAGGCATATAAATTATAGACATGATTTAGCTTTCCAATATAAATTTAAGAAATACTTATATCTGCGCTGGCTAATATTGTATGCGTAAAATTCTATTTCAAATAGATAATGTGAAGTTTATGGTGCTTCAGTCACTATTTTACTTATTTATTCCAAAGCAGTTCTCATGTGGCGAAAAAAAATCATACTACTGAAATAAAAGTGCTAGTGTTGTAACAATTTATCCGAGTCGAAATCAACACCATTTGTGATAAAAGATTGGAAGGTCCACACTCGAAAGTAATGCGGCTGTTTTTAAGCAAACACGAAAAGGAAAAGCGGAAAAGAAAATTGAAACTGTACCCAACGAATTCGGCCTACGGAATTATGGACATTTTATAAATGCGATATTGTGTTTTTAGTATAAAATTACCTACGTTTCCTTTAGGAATTTTCGAAAAAAAAAACAACGGAAATTCAGTTCTGAAATTGGTGAATTCGTTAATGTTCAACTCAAAAATACAACAGTCAGATTATTGTTGAAGCAAGGTAATTTAGTCTTTGTGTAAATTAAACTTATTAACACAACTGCTTGAAAGATTATATGATTGAAAGCGCAGTTGTTGAGCATAAAGTTCCGGGTTTCATTCCAAGCAGTGTAATTGGGTTCTTCTTTGAAATTGGACCTTGGAATTAAGATTTGAGGACATTTACTGTCAACCAGTTTACGCCGAAACCATAAACATATTAAATAATGTGGGTATAAATCAGTACCTACGTACATTTCTGCTTAACCCACTAAGTACACAACTGTAATGATTATTATTTATTATGATAATAGTTATACTGAACTAATTATAGCGGTTCGGCGCCATAAAGAGGCCGTGCAAAGGTTTTGGTTCACGGCGGCCTTTACCCAAAGGTCTGCGTTGAACTAAACGGTTTTACGAACGAAATAGTCGACCTAGATTCTTATCGTTTATTTATTGTACAAAATATGTTGCGAATCCAAATGAAACATTTTAATATAAAAAAGCTGGATTTAGGCTCTGGTTTTTGGTTATGGTTATTAGATATAAATTTATTTGGGTATTGTTGCACATTATATGAGAGCACCGAGACTTGTGTCATGGATACTCCAATATAATACTAATCAAAAGTAAGACACTACATACACATTACCTGCAACTACATAACTTTTTATGCAAATACATACATACATATACATCATGTATTTTATGCAAAGAAATGATGATGTTTACTTCAATTAAACAAACATTAGAAATTGACGCCAATCGGGTCTTTAAAAATAAATTCTTAGTTACGATTAAAGGCGTGAAGGTCTATACACAATGAAAGTGACTCGATTGTAGTACTACCAATTTTGAAATGAAATAACCAACAAAACACTTTATTCAAATTAAGTAAATATTAAATATTTACTCAATGGGGAAATCCGAGTGCAAAAAAGTAAGTGAGTCACAAACTGGCTCCTTCAGCTGAACTACGACGAGTCACAATGCGTCATTTTAACCATAATTTTATATATATATATATATATATATATACTAACGCACCCACATACACACAAAAATAGGTACACATACACACATGCACACACTCATATATCTATAATTTGCATTTTGTTAACTCTCAAATATTTTATTAGTTATCGTCTCTAGTAACTGTAGCTCTATCTTAATTATTTATTTAGTCTTCTTGTAACGTTAAGAGCAGAGCCTGGTGATCCGTAATACAGGTCTCTGACCTAGTACAGACACCAGCTCTCATAATGGTTAAGACTATTTGTATGGATCTCAAGTTACTAACTTTGTAATTCCTTATGAGAGAAATAAAGAAATTATTATTATTATTCGACCTTATAGTACTAAGGACCCAAAGTTCAGTAACCAACAACGTGTTCATCTGCTTAGTATTATTTAGATTGTAAAAGAAGGACGGCGCTATTCAACCCGTATAGCGCTATCTCTCTTATTACCTATAAAAAAACCTGTTTAAACATGTTGCGGTACACGCCAGTGGACCTATGAGCCAGTCAATTATAATTTAACAGAATAAACGCCGCAATTAACAGCAAAGTTCAAAAATGACGATTCAAAATAAACGTTTGCTTTAAAACGTAATAACATTCTGAAAAAATAAACGGATGGGTCGTTATCGCGACCATTATGGGAATATCATTTGCATTTCTGTATTAATTCAAATTGTCTCGCTATAAATTCATTCTGCGTTCTTTTGATAATTTGCGAAATTATACATTTTGCATAATGAACGTTTATCTTTAAAAAATATCAACATTATTGCTATGATAAAATTGCGACGGTTATTTGAAGAAAACCGAAATAAGAACACGAGACGAACTATATCTTAGAAGTCCACAGTCAAGTAGCAATAAAATAAATAGAGGATAAAATTGGAGATAAACTGAATTTAATACAAGCAGATCCATTAGAATCGGTTCGCAACCAGCGAAGATAGATATCATGTAACATAATTACAGTAAAAAAGAAAATATTTTAATTGAGAGCTGCTTATTGAGGTCATATGAAAATATTTTTGTTCGGTTACTAGAATTTTAAACAAATAAGGTTTCCTACGGGTCATTTTGTAAAAATATAAAAATGAAGGTATGCAAAATAAGCTGTCAAATATTATGATATATTTTCAATATCATAAAGAACGGTGGAGGCTGGAAGCGTAGTGCGAACATCTCGTTATCTCACTCGCACGCCCACACTTGTATGATAATGACGTCACGAAATGTTATGCGCATCCTTTTCTTGCTACTTCATCATTATTTCCAATAGCAGATTTAAAAAGATATTATGTACTTCCCAAAAGATTTTGAATATACCGTCTATAATTGGTTTAAGAGAATACAACTAAAAAAATGTATCAACTTGTACACCAATTTTAATTCTTTTAATTAAATTTTAATTATATGCTCAGCGGTGATAGAGTGTGTTTATGACAAAAATACGTCAACGTATACTCGTATATGTAATAGATATATACCTATAGAATATAAGACATTGAAATAATATTCCTAATGGATAAAGATTAATGTAGTCTGGCCGTGACCATGAATGCTGTCTATGACCCGAAACTTAAATATAAAATAATATCAATATCTATGGAAATGTGATAGCCTATTGGTGTGACTAGTGGAGTGTGAAATCAAAAGGTCTAAGTTCAATCCCAAGGTACGCACCTCTGACGTTTCAAAGTAACGTGCGTATTTATCACATGCTCAAACGTTGGAGGAAAACCTCGTGAGGAAAGCCGGATGCCATGAGAGAATTTCTCAAAGTTAGTTTCTAGAAGTTTGCCATCCCGCACTAGGCTAGCGTGGTGGACTATAGCCTCCCCTCAAAGGAGAGGAAACCCATGCCTGATGGTGGGACATTAATTGGGTTGATGATAAATATAACGTCATACGTATACCTGTATTTTTATGTACACTGGTATATAGGTAGCTAATTATGGCTGCAATAGATTGCAAGCTTTGCAGCCATATTATAACTGGCCATCTTAAACAAACAACTAACTCTAATAAACTCCAGTGTTTGTACGACTACGTTAGATTGGTATTTTATCACACAGTATAATTTTATTGTTTCGATTTTATGTCCGACTGCAGATTTTATGTGATACCGATGCAATTTCTTGTTATTGGTTGACGTTTCGAGGATATTTATTAGCCTGAGATTAGTACTTTTCTAAATTATCCAGTAAAAACAACAACCTTGTAAAATATATAATTTATAAACATAAATAATATGTATTTCGACAGACTTTCGATAGACATAGTTATGTTTGACTCGAAGATATATGGGTGTATACACATATACATAGGTACACATATAAATGTATAAATATTTTTTATCTATTTGATATTTGAAATATTTTAGTCGCAGCTGAAGTTTGAATAACTACGAGTTTAAGATAATAACTAACTCAAGTCGTATTTTTTTTCAATAAATAAATGTTATGTGCATGTATTTATGCACTGTATGCATGCAGTGCATGCGTATTTAAACAAATTATTAAGAAAACCTTTAACCTAGATTTTATCTAGACCATCTTTCTAGTCGAAAACAGCGATTAAATTGAATGCAGTTGTAGCTAGAGCACCAATAGATGGCAGCACGTGTCTGTCAAGTTCAGAATATAAGCGCAATATGGATATGTCAAGATGTCAATCACTCACCATACAGGCTGCCGTTCAAGCTACAAAGTCTGCTTGCTTTTACGTGATAAATCGTTACATTTCCATTTCTACACAGCCAAGAAGTTTAGTAAAACATTTCGAAAATATTTGTGAGTGCTAGAAATATATGACGCAATATTTTCTCTGGCATAAAATAATCAAACTAAAGGTATAGTTGAGCCTCTTTTGTATGTAAAACTATTGAACAATAATAGAGTTTGAAATAAGGATGTAATAGATATTAAAAAGGAAGAGAGGAAATCTGTCTGTACATAAAATTGTCATTGATGAAATAGTCGACACTAAGAGCAAAGTACGCTTGTATTAAAGTGACATAAAAAATTTAAAAGACAACAACAATTAATCAAGATACTTTGAAACATTAAAAAAAGAAATTTCTAGTGCTTTTTAATCTGTCAAGTTATCAACTGGTATAGTTGACTATTGGTGATGGTAAACTGACCCCGAATCCGAATCTAAATCCTATGTCATTATCACATTTTAATTTCAGGTTAGTAGTCAGAACTAGTCTGCAAAAGAGCAACGGCTTTACTATTCAGGGAAATATATTCTGCGATGCGTTCCTAGTAAAACCATTTTCCAGTACCTATTTAGTTTCTGAAAAACCGAGCTAAAGGGAAAGCAGTGCCTAAAAACTGACTGAAAGACTTTTGATGAAAATAACTATTTATTGACATAATTTGTTCA
Organism: Craniophora ligustri; assembly: GCA_905163465.1. Taxonomy (NCBI): domain Eukaryota; kingdom Metazoa; phylum Arthropoda; class Insecta; order Lepidoptera; family Noctuidae; genus Craniophora; species Craniophora ligustri. The sequence goes on from LR990960.1 coordinate 4,046,345, forward strand.
CATCATCATCATCATCATCATCAGCCCATATTCGTCCACTGCTGGACGTAGGCCTCCCCTAGTGAACGCCACAGAGCTCAATCTTCAGCTCTTTTCCTCCAGTCACTGCCAACCGCCTGTTTGTTCACATGATTGTATCTAATGAGATTATATTTTTTATATCTTCTGGATACATAAGCATTCTCATAACAACGTCAAAATGATAAAATAAGAATGGAATCACTTTTCAATTCTTTTTTTCCATTTCACTCCATTTCCATCTCCAAACCAATTTTTATAATACACGCATGATTAGAGACAAATCCCGTCAAATGGCTGTCTGCCCGTGACCATTGATACTGGATCCAAAACGTCAAAATGATATCAATATATCGCCAAAATAATATAATTATATAAATATATTGTACATTGATAAATCCGTAAAAATAGTTTTAATCTCGCATCTATAAGAAATCACTTTGTAATTTGTAGCCATAAGAACATAGTTTTATTTAGACCACCAATAGATGGCACCACATTCGTAATTATCACGTGCAAGGGGAAGCTCAACTTCAAGTCACTCGTTAAGATGCCAATCAGCTATCATGTAGACTGACATGACATTAAAGTTAGCAACTTTAATACCTTTCAGTGCTCAAAGCAATTAATTTGATAGCGTTTTACAACTCTAATCAAGGTCAAAACCATTTGAACTAAGTACCTGCTACACTAAATTTAAAGTCGATTACCTTGTACTTCATTTAGCATTACTTAGAATAAAAAATACTTTTGATTTCCTAGGTTAATCAACAAAAATGAAGTATAAAGCGTGTAACAAGATCGCATCAGGTGGAATAAAGTCTCTACCTACCCCAATAAAAGTCAGGCGTACAGCACTCCCGTCGTTGTTTGTTAGTATAACTTTCTACACGAATGCTAAGCGCGATGGATTTTATATGAAACTAGCTGACCCAGCAAACGTTGTTTTGCCACATTATAGGGGTTGGTGGTAGAAGAGTACAAAAAAAAAAAAATAGGGGTGGACTACCCCTAACATTTAGGGGGATGAAAAATAGATGTTGGCCGATTCTCAGACCTACTCAATATGATCACAAAATTTCATGAGAATCGGTCGAGCCGTTTCGGAGGAGTACGGGAACGAAAACTGTGACACGAGAATTTTATATATTAGATTCTCAGTAGCAACTTTGAGTTGAAATATATTTCAGTGATGGTCACTAAGCTCGCCAAATATGTATTACATGGAACCTAAAACATCTTCGTCATCCTATGACTTTTCTTTCGGAGATATGTACATATATCTGGTGTTTATATATATGTAAGTTCTTAGAAAAAACAAAAATAATCGTGTACTTTTATTTTGAATCTCGAATTTCTATCATTATCCTCATTGATCTAGTTTATATAACCAAATTTTCAGTATCTTCTGTGTTTGAATTTGAGCAATATTTAGAGTTTTAAATCATTATAACTCTGAATAATCCTTCAAGCCACCGATATACTCCTATTAAGTCCTGTTGCCAGGAAATTCATGAAACGTCTGTACATATTTTCACATAACTAAGACCGGAGTGGTTTTGCGATAATGTCAACTTATAGTGTCATACCTACATACTATCTACTGTACTTCTATACCGTCATAAGTCAATTATAGACTACTTTCCTAATAAGCTACCTATACATTTGACTTCAACTATAAATAATAAATAATAAATATTCCTGGACATTGTTTAAGATATGTTTTATTATTTTAGTTTGCGAAATGTAACTAGATGGCGTTGCTAAAATTACAAAAAAACGAAAATATATTACTGATCATCTAAGAATTAGTTTGATTTAGTAATACCATCAACCTAGCTACGAGTCGCGAGTGCTGCACATCAAGTGCCAGTGGTGAACGTGTGTTCAGACATTATGACACACAGCGCCATCTAGTTCCGTGCTAAGCAACGAGGCTTGTGTTACGGATACTCGTTGGTTGATATACTACATATATACTTGTTTTTTTTTTGTAAATACATACATATTATAGATAAATACATCCAAGACTCGGATACAAATGTTCATGCTCATCACACAACCATCTGTCCCTACCGGGATTCAAACCCGGGACCCATAGCACAGAAGGCAGTGTTAACTACCGCTGGACTAATTGGGTCGGACTGTCGAGTTGTAGACAGGTAGGTTATATAGGAGAACCTCTTTCTTCTCCTCAGTACTTTCAACCACAGCTATTCAGTCCAAAAGTAAGCTTTTTAATAATTAAGAGTGGTAGTCTACACCCTGTATCCTCAGGTAGGAGCACCCTCAGGTGCTCTTCTTTATTAATTAATGTGGAGTAACAGAACGTTTTTTCTACGACGAAGGGACAAACACAGGTAAGAGGATTGAAATAATTAATCCTTCTTACTTATCTTCCTAATTTTGCATTAATTTACAGGTTGGACCAACCCTAATTAGGATCAACATCACGTTTTATGTTTTATAGTCAGTATAGTATTAATTAAATTATTATGTTTTGCCTTTAATATTCATTGTGAATATACGGATTAAGGGATTGTTCGGAAAACAATATTAAAACTGGTAAAAGCTTTACAGTCACGCGAATAATATTGATCTAATTTATCGATCGCGATATAATATTGATATAATTTAAACCCAACGTTTTGGATCCCATACAGCATTTATTTCATGGTCATCGGTAGACTTACCACGGTAGACAGTCGGACCGTGCACATGGATGATGATGTTGATCAGCTGTAACCGCGATAAAACCCGCACAATGTAGTTTTATTTCAAAGTTGTTTTAGTTAAATGTACGAGAGTACCTCAATAAAGATTATAACACCAGCAACATATATAGTTAACATGTTAATATAAAAATATACGTTCATATTTACACAGCGCCATCTAGTTCCTATATAAGCAATGAGACTTTTCTTACGAAAACTAAATGGTTGATACATTACATAGATTTTTTGTTGTAGAAATATATACAAGAAAACGTCCATTGTTAATCACACAAACAATACCCCTACCTACCTACCTACCTACCGAGATTTGAATCCACTACTCTGACCACTGACAATGAAAACTGAACTGAATAAATAGTCTATGTATGTATATCTACCACACAATCATTTTAATGTTGTCAAGCAAACAGAAACAATTTAATAATCCAACTAAAATGATAATTGAAAGCAAATAAACGATGCCGCATGTTATTATAATCATAACAATAATTTGTAAGCAAAATATAAAACAGTAAAAACACCTAATTGATTCCCTTTCATATTCATGTTGAATAAATAACCGATGTCCAGTGTAATTTTTACACAAATCAATACTACATTCCCGGACCAACCAGGTTCTAGTAAATTATTCAAATATTCAAACTTGAAAACTGATCGATTTTAGCCCATAAAGTCGGATTGTGATGCGAATCAACTGGTCTCAATCAAACAAGATTAACTTAACAACTATGAATGAAAGAATTTCCGAGAAACTTATTTTTGATACGATTTTCTGCAGTTTTTAATTAACAAAACGTTTATTCTCATAATATTCTTCTTCTTCTGATCGTGTTAATAGCTAAACAATGTTTGAGTAACAAGAGGCCACTTCAATGGCATATCTGTATCTGGCCATGCCTAACGTTTTCCATCCGCACCTGAATAGACTTCAAATCTACGCAAACATATATAGTTAAAAGAAGTTATAATAAAGATGATAGTTCATATTGGTAGATTGGTTTTTGTTTTCTCTCTATAAGAAAACAAGCCAAGTTACTTTATTGAAGTAATTTTGCACAACCAACTGCAGTATCCTCTTATTGGTATATAAAAAATTGTAAACGAAGTTTATTGATTATGTAATCTCTATTTGTTAAAACAAGAATCTATAGCGTTACTTGCCGTTTCTGTCTATAAAATATAGAACCATGCAACTTTTATTGACAAATCATAAGTACCAGTAAAGTAGTTTTAGTTGAAATAAAAAACAAGTGACTGACTATAAATGGAACAGAATATCAATATTTTAAAACATTATCTCGAATACTGTCCAAAGTAAAAACTGGTTGACAGGTTGAGTTTCAAACTACTACATACTATTGTCAGCCTGCATCAACTAAATAACTAATCTACTAAACTAATCAGCATTTGGTACAGCCAGGTCAGACGGCTGTGTTCTCCTCTCCAAAGCACAGAGGGCGCTATATTAAGAACGCTCTCCAGGTCACTTATTCCACATAATAGGCACACCAGGTATATATTTAATTCAGAATCGATTGGTTAAAGTGTTCATGGCATAAGCCACGAGCATTAAGTAATTTTGAGGCTTCTAATTTAGTTATCGAATGCAATTTCACATCTTCATGCGAATAACATCTACTTCAAGAACAATATATAAGTTTTACATGAATCCCTTACCTCGCTTACATGAATCCCTTACCTCGCTTACATGAATCCCTTATCTCGCTTAATTATTATTATGAAGAGCATCATTAACAAACAGAGGCTCCTTCCGTTACCCTTTAGTTCTACCTACCCACCAATTAAGTTAGTTTGAAGATGAACAATGAAACAGGTTATGGGAATTCCGAAGCAAGGCCTTTGCCTAATGAACTCAGCTCGTTCCGTTAAAAAAATACGAAGCACGGAAATTCCGCTCCACTGCGAAATTTCTGACCTCATTAGTGAAGCGTATTTCGCATAATTAGAGGTTTCATCGGAAATTTTGGTCTTCAATCAAATCCATAATGTGCAATGCGACAAAGATACTTGATGGAAGAATATTATAAAAACTGTTTCTTTATCATCAATCCGTTTTCTGTCTCAGAACGCGGCGGCTTTCACACAGACAGATTTCATACACCTTGGAAAATCTATGAGGTATGCAGGCTTCTTCAGCGAGTGAAAGTTACAAAATATGATTTCTAAAGGTATAATACTAATTTTAAAATTATGCTATCAATTATTAGTGCAAAAAACGTACTATAATTCGATAACCTATTAAAGTTTTGAAAAAAATACAATTTTGGACTAAAGTACTAAAATTTAATTATAACTCAAATTGCGTCTTAGAAAAACTTATTAAATATATTGATTATCGTCTTAGAACGTCCTACTAATCACGTGTCTCCTTTCGTTTTGAAAGGGATTTAATCTACAGTCCAACACGCTAACTAGATAGGGTTGAAAGACTTTACACGCCATCAAGAAAACCAACCAGGCATGCAGGTTTCCTCACGATGTTTGCCTTCACCGTTTGAGCATGTGATAAATACGCACATAGCTTTGATTAGTCTGCAATTCCTTGAGACTAAACTGAAGACCTTTGACCTTACACTCCACTGATTTTAGGCTATCAATAATAAATTTCTTACCTAATATATTTATACTTCAACCTATCGTAAGGTCTGCCAACCCGCGGAAGGCTAGCGTGGTAGACTATAGCCTAATCCCTCATAAATGGAACGAGACCCGTGCCCAGTCGTGGGGTAATAGTAGGGTTGATGATGACGACTTTAATTTATGTGTGTTTTCTTATAAAATGAATATTGTTCAATTTTAATAAGTAATATTACTGAGGTATTATTAACCTTTAAGCAGTTAACGCATCAGTTCTATAGGTGGCAGGGGTGTCTAAACATAGGCGCACCCTTTTCCCATGACGGTAAAGGTTTTTATATGACAGGGTTGACACTCCCATAACTCCACTCGGGATAACTATTAATTACATAATATGTATTATGGCCTAAAATATTTAGTGTAAATCAGATTTCAATGTACTTTTACCGTAAGTACCTAATTTATGAAACAGAGTATTAATACTAGTACTACCGGTAAAAGGTTAAAGTTCACATATTGAATTGAATCTATTTTTATTTAAGCAATTAAATACCTGGCTTATTTTTAATAATGAATAAGTATAGTAATTCTTGTATTTTACCAAAAGGTCACATTTTCTTTACAATAATTATATTTTTGATTAAAAATGTATGAATGTTAATAATTATTGTTATTTAACCAAATAAATTGGTTAAAAATGATTTTTTATTTTTTGTTAATTTTAAATGATTTACAGAACTGCGGCGTATTTCAAGGCGGTTTATTTTAGAATTGCAATTAACTCAACTGATTGATTTATTGGTAAAGCCTTGGCAATTTCACTTCCGATTAAAACCTGCTTAAAAAAATAATCAAAAATAAGAGAGCTTAAACAACGATATCTTTTTTATTTCGCCTCTTTAGAGCTTTACCCGGGACGGTGCCATTAATGATTAAAAACTGTGTAAGGTTATGTAATATTTAAACGTGAAACATGTCCTGCACTGCTTACCTCATGTATATAAAACATAATATGTATAGAAAATTTGTATAATTATATTTTAATTATGCTGAATGCAGCAGTGTGTAACTCTAATTTTTTTCAGTTACTAGTTAAGTAATTAAAAGGTAGATATTTAGTTTTTTTTTTCTCCGCCTATTAATTATTAATTAATATGAATCGATTAATAAAAGCTGTAAAATTACATTTCAATTTACGTTTAGCTCCGTTTAAAATTAATGTATGATTGAAAATCATTATTCACAGCATATTTTATGATCGGCACTGCAATTATTTCACGCATGTTGAACAAAACACTTCAATAAAAACTGATCGAATTTGAACGACGAACAATTTTATTCTCATTACCAGTAAAAGCCGTTCAATGAAAAACACACATCGAGCACATTGGCGTGCTGAAAGAAACATGATTAATTACGGCAAAAATCGGTAAAATGAGCATGTGGCTCAACTGTACCAATTACGTTACTATGCTTATTTTATTTGAAGAAAACACCACTACTTACCCGCGGTACCTATGCAATGCAACCACACGAACTCGCACCGAACTCACTTACTTAGTCACACGCAACCACTTAATCACAAGTCACAAACATTTATCCACAATCATCGATACGGTCATTTCCACGCATGTGCTGACACTGTAACACGGGCACTGTATAGGATCACCAGTTCTGTATTTTTGCGGGGTGCGACGCGTACAGGCAGTCGCTCGGTCGTCGCAGCCTCTACTGGCTGGGGCGACGCTACCGCGCGTGCCTAGCCCCGCCACCCTCATCCCTCCCCGTTTACCTCGCAGTACAGGCAAATAGAAATAAAGTATGCGCTATAAGGACAGTACGTGGAAGAAAAAACGGATCTAGATGCCTGCAGGCGAGTTAGATTTCAATGGGTCCTCTGTAATGTAAATCAGAGTATTATATCTGAGTATCGTATAATATGAGTATATGAGTTATTCGGTTGCGTGTAAATAATAAAATGTAAAGGAAATTTCTAAATTTCAAAGTTTACGTAGCAGTAGATTTTTTTATTATTATTAAAATGACTCTTAAATTGTCTTTCATATTAAAAGATTTTAATTTTAGAATCATGTTTAAATACGAGTAAAGATTACAATTTTCTAAATAATCACTAGGATTTATTTATTATTTATTCCTTTTTTCCGTATACATTTTGAGCGAAGGAAAATATGACTATTCCCAGAATTTGGCTAGTAACTTTTCTTGAGGTTTGTTACTACAAATAACCTCATGTTACGAATGTGATTATAGTAATGTACATAATGGTATTTTATTATTTGTTACGTTGATAAATTGGTATTATATGTATATCCGATATAGTTGAATATCTCTTTATCGTGATGTACTGAAATTCATGTCCATGTAATGCACAGTACGACCGCCGAGCAAGAGGTGTTGCGTTCGATTCCCATGTCAAGCAAAGTGTTATTGGGTTTTTCTACGAAATTCTCAGTAGCAGCTCGGAGTTTGGATTCGTGCCCGACTAATGGCAATAGGCTCGCCCCCTATTACATAGGACTTAAAACATACTGGTGAAACGTGGGTGTACATTTAAATTTAGTAGGTACACCTCTGCCTAACCTCATATGTAACCGTGTGTTGTATGTTGGTATGTTGTTGTAATGTCTTATTGGGTTTTTATGAAATTCCAGCATAAAGGATTACCTAAGTTTAGAATTAGGATTTGTGTGCATAAAATAATAATAGGTGTTATTATACTATTCTTGTGACAACGGATGCTATTGAAGATTTGAAATGTCAGTATAGTTGATATTTATTATTATCCATAAACCTCGATAAAATTCGTCAACAGTAGTTGAATTGCAATAAATAGTATGAAAACCTGGTAGTTTGACTAGTAGACTGTGAAGTGAGGAACTCAAATTGAATCCCAAACCACTGGTAGTCAGTGGCTTGGGATTTAATTTGAGTTGAAATAAAACTACTTTTTACGGATTTTATCGCGGTATATTGATATTATTTTAACACGACGTTTCAGATCCTTTACAGCATCCATGGTCACGGGCCGACTTGGATGCTGTAAAGGATCCGAAACTTCGGATTAAAATAATATCAATATACCGCGATAAAATCCGTAAAAAGTAGTTTTATTTCAATGTCTAATATTCGCGTAAGTGTAAGAAATCAATTTAATTTGAGTATTTGAAATTACGTTCGTATTTATCACGTGCTCAAACGGTGAAGGAAAATAACGTGAAGAAATTGAGCTTGAGCAAGAGATATTCCCGATAACGTATGAACTTTGAAATACTGCACCAGATTCGAAACCCGTGAACGTTTTAGTACGTTGTGGTCCCCGCGCTGGACAATCTATATCCCTCTCAAAAATATATAGGCCCAGTGGTGCGTCAGTAAATAAACTGTTGATGATATACATGTACACAATATAAGTATGATTATTTATCCATACATCTGCGAGCTGTGGTAGCCTAGTGGTGTGACCAGTGGACTGATATGTTAAAGGTCTAGAGTTCAAACCCGGGCATGCACCACTGACTTTTCGGAAGTTATATGAGTATTTATCACATGCTCAAAACGGTAAAGGTAAACATCGTGAGGAAACCTGCTTACTTGAGAGATTTTCTTGATAGCATGTGAAGTCTACCAACCCGCAGTAGGCTAGCGTGGTGGACTATAACCTAATCCCTCTCAAAAATTAGAGGAGACCCGTGCCCAGCAGTGGGACAGTAATAGGTTGATGATGATGATCCATCCATCACTGCAAATGACCTGTTAGATTTACTTACGGGCCGCACCCACCTAGACAGTTTATTTAAGAAGACCATAAAAACAAAAACGGGTCACCAATCATTCTGGACTTGAATCTATCGTGCCCACCCTTTCAGGATAAGGATGTCAGTAACAAATTCGCATCATTCCAAAACACACTACCGCATTCTTCATACACACACTCACACACATACGGGGAGTAAAGCACCTATACATTTTGCCTGTTTTAAGTTTACACCTGCGTTCGAAGAAAGACATATTGGAATTCATAAAGGAACCATTCTCTCGCATCTGTGCGATTTCGTGTATAAAATGATGTATTTGTACTGTAGCTACATAATTTAACTTTTTCTTTGGCTCATTTGTGTTGCCAGGCTATAATTTTATTTTGAATAGAAAGCTGAGTAGGCCAGCTATGATTTCAAATATTGATTACAATAGTACTTTAATGTTAAAATAATTAAATAAGCTCCTTGGTCAAGGTTAGGTTACTGTTGGTCTTGTTTACTGGCAATACTGCCGACCGTCCTAGGTTTGATTCCAACCTTGATGAAAGTATATTGATTTCTTACACTTACCCAAATATTAAACATTGAAATAAAACCAGTTTTTTACGGATTTTATCGCTTTAAGATGTAGGGTAGCTGTTAGGAATTATAAAATCAAGACTACCAACCTCAGTCTACCGGTGACCATGCTGTAAAGGATCCGAATCGTCGGGTTAAAATAATATCAATATACCTTGACAAAAGTGTTATTTAGTTCATTAAAAATGGATGGTATTTAAAAGTACTTCAATTTATTCCCATTTCATTTACCTAATGTTGCCTGTGTTCCACCAAATATACTGAATGTGCACCAAAATATGTTCCTTAAAAGTATTGTTATTTCTTATATACACTTTCTTGGTATTCAGATTTGGTTCTGGCGTTGTGTGGTCATAGTTCTAGCCTAACCTAACCGATATCTGTATTTTGCTGCTCAATCAGTAATTTTGTCGCTCAATCAGTATTTTTGATGCGCGGTTTATTATATTCCATTAAAAATCCTCAGTAACATCTTGGAGTATAGCTTTCTGTCCGGTGAATGGCAATGGGCTCACCCTCTTTTACGTAGATCCGAACACATACTAGTGAACGTCTTCTCTATCTCTTATTTGGAGATATTCAAACGTGATAATACTTCATATATTGTAAATTTTACACGTTTAGCTCAGCGGTAGTTAACGCTGCCTGCTGTGCTGCTTATCCCGGGTTTGAATCCCGGTAGGGACAAATGTTTGTGTGATGAGCATAAACATTTGTATCTGAGTCATGGATGTATATTATATTTCATTTCAAACATCTAGTATCCGTAACACAAGCTTCGTTGCTTATCACGGAGCTAGATGGCTGTGTAATAATGTCCGGAAATATTTATTTATTTATTTATTATTCCTATAAAATATGATATAAAATCTATCTTGATTTTCATGAACCTATTTATAATTTCACTGTTTGACGCAAATTTACGATGAATCAAGCTGTGATCCACAACGCTAGAGTGGGTAAGCAGTCTTCGAATGGTATCAAGATTTTTTGTAGTTATTTTATACCTAGTATCAGGTCATTTATGTTTCCTAACGATATTTTCTTTTACCGTTTCAGCATGTGATAAATGCGCACATAACATTGAAAAATTAGCATCTTAGAATCGAACAGTCCACTGAACTGTTTGTCTGTATTCAATTTTGACCTTTATAGTAAATAATAAGAGATTAAATTCTATTTTATGAAGGTACCCAACTAATCTTGGATTGAAAACTTAAATTTGGTTAGAGATTAAGGATTAAATCCAAAGGCTTCTCTTTATTTGGAATATAATCATATTTTTTTAAGTAAAAATATTAACTCCATAAAATTTGATGATGAAAAGAAAACAAATTTGAGTTAACATTTTATGACAGTATTTGAATGTCTACAATTCAAGCGAGTTAGCTATAATTTTACGGCGTCTCCTTAACAAATTTATGACATTGTCAGATAATAAATTAGCTTATTTTTTTAATACTTTACTTATTTCTGGTTGAGCGAAGAAAACAGCTTGCCGATAGTAATTTATATTCAGACTTTAACCGTGTTTAACAAAAATATTGTTAGCTTAAGCTGGGTACAGAATATTGGATTGTCTCCAGCGAACAATTTATGCGCAACGAACTGACATGACAAAGCATATTTGAAATGTGAAACAACCTTTACTTGAATACATCTCAGTAGTAATTCATTGCCAAATATTGCTACGATACAATATTCAGTTAGCGTCTACGAGCCGTAGCACCCGTAGCACATTGCTACGCGTCTACGGCGCTACGATTATTCGTAGGCGTTTCTCTAATTGTATTAGAGCTCAACTAAGTAAGCGGAATTACCGGGAAGTAAAATTATTGGGATTTATTTATTTACAAGAATAATTATTGATGTTATTTTTGTAGAATAATGAATTTTCATTCAATCGACATTTTTTTAATTTCTTGTTATTAAACTGTAAATGGTTAAGTACTAATAAACTGTAAATTATTGGAAATAAAATATGCTTATGATGAAATAATTTTATTATTACGGTTGGTGTACAGCAGCCTACGTCTGAATAACATTTAAAGTAAAGGCGTGATTTTATATACAACAGTTGTATTATTTTACTTCTAATAGTGAATTTTCTTTACAGACTTTGGACAAAAATCTAATTTTCAGTCGCGTGTAATTGGTTTAACTATAATAAATACTATATTTTTTCTTTAAAAAAAACGTTACATCAATCTTTTTATCATTATCCATAGTCAGACTTGAACACTAAGTTGGAAGTCTGTCAATGTCTTAATGCTGTGAAGGATACAAATTGAGACTTAAACAACAGCAATCAAAGTAGTCTAGTATTTTCGTAGGTGTAAAAACTCTGGTAAAACTACATACAACAAATTATATGTTCCGACGACAAAGTCCTATCTACACATTCACATGCAACACCACAAAAAATAACATCCGCATTGAGATAATTTGATCTCTTAAATTCATGGAGATTCACATATTTACCCATCCCTCCTCACCAAGAGAAAACGATTCTTTTATCCCTAAAAGATATCTGGGCGACTCGTATAAGCTTTGAAAATAAATGTAAAAGCATATATTTCTGTCTCATACCGTGCTAATGTGATTACGTGGGGCACGAAACGTATCTCACTTTTTCTCCGAAAGTGCTAACGAGCCCCTTAAGGAGCGGTGTAAATTAACTAAAGGGATATCTTTCATCCCTTTCGCCCCTAGCATAGTTTGGGATGAAAGGGATTTGCCTTTGTAACAAACATCGCTCGAATGTAACAGTTTTTTTATCTATATAATTGCACATATACAAATAAATATAATTGCACCTGCATGAACAAGTATTTTTTTTAAATCAGAATTACCAGATACACAAATAATTTGAATGTTCGTCAGTTATTAAATTTATTGTATTCCATTTTCACTATATTTAAATTGGATATTTCGAGTAATATGTTGAAAATGTTGCATACTTTATGATTTCAAGTTAAAACAATACAATACATGTTTAATAATAAATTGATGTATATTATGATATTAAAATAAAACTATCTTTTTAGCATTAATTGCAGTGTATTTTTATTTCATTGATGAAGTATATACAGCGCGAGTCTGAATACTGACTGATAAAGACTGGATAACAAGGACCAATTTGACAGTTGAATATCATTATGCATCCCACTCTTTAGTGTACTGATTTTATATCAGTCCCGCTCGTTCAGTCGCGTTTTATGTCTTTCTAGTACCCACATCTTAGCACAGCAAACGGAATTCCCATGCTGTCAGAATAGTCACTCCCCCAATGAGCTCTCGTAACCTTACTCACTCGCAGAAAGACAACTTGTTGATTCACTGCGGTCTTCTGTAAGGCGGAGGTACTTCGCCAGACGGGCAGCTCAATTTGAGCGAGAAATCTCGCTATACCCTACCTCCTACAAAAATATATATTTTCCTATTAGTACATAGTACATGTACTACACAAGCCTACTATTTTCTATTTTCCTCATAAGTTAAGTCAACAGTATAAAAGTATATAAATATAGGGTTACTTACCCTATGGATTTATACTTTGTAGTACTTACTCACGTACCCTAAAGTAAACTAGTAGCCTTATAAAGAGAATAAATATATATATATATATGTAATAAAGTATTAAAATGGGAATCCCTCCCTTAAAGAAAGAAAGGTGATAAAAGCATGAAAGATATAGTATGAGGAATGAAAGTGCGAGAGGAATTAATGCGAGAACTGGTATGAATCAGAAATAGTAAATATAGGCGCCATCGACATTCGTTCGCGAAGCTAGTTACAAAAAAAACCGTCTATCCTTAGTACCCTAAGTAGTTCATACCTGTACATACCATTATTATTATGAATAATATAAAATCATATGCAAAAAGAAAATATTAAAACAGATATGTTATTATAACTATCCTTCAGTCTGCCTTGTTTAATGTTTTTATTGAACCCTAGACAAGCTAAGTATACCTCCACGATATTATTACAGGCAATAAAAAAGAAATTAGAGGCCATTTTCTTACTAATTTACTTTATGGCAATGAGGGCAATATTGGGGGTTTATTTATAGTATGAAAATTAATTAACTTTTGGAAGGCTGTGAGACTGTAGGAAAACTATTACAAACGATTTTCTATACAATAGATTAAGTTAAATAAATACATATATATATATCGCAAATATTTCTAAAATGTAACATACTGTTACGAACAGTACATTGATTTTATAATTATGTAAAACTATAACTGCCTCGTTGTTCCAGTGGTTGCACAGAGCAACTGCGAATCAGAAGGTCGTGGGTCCGAATCCCAGGTCGAGCAACATGTTATTGGGTAGTTCCAAGAAATTCTCAGTAGCAGCTTGGAGTTTGGATTCGTGCCCGGTTTGTGGCAATAGGCTCGCCCCCATTACATGCGACATCAAACATACCGGCGAATCGTGGGTGTATATTTTAGTACACCTCTGCCTAACCTTTCAGGGACGACAGGCATGGTGGTATGTATGTAATTATATAAAAACGGGGTAAGTGAGATATGTTTTGAATTCATATACAAAACAGAAACATTAGTATTATTGTACTACTGCTTGGTATATTTAAATTAAACAATACTACACACCTCTGTTTTCAAAATAATCCGAAAGCTTTCAACGGTGAGGCAATTCGAGCAAATTGGTTGAAACTGTAACTCCCTCCATTGTCGTCTTACTACAAGATCTCCGTTTAATAAACTCAGTGACGCTTCGTCTTGTTGAAAACGTAGATATTCCGCCTGAATACCTACCAGTTTTGTTCAAATTACGTTCCGTTTGGGTATAATTTTCATGTTATTGGATAGGAAAATTATATTAGGTCTCTGTCTCAGTTGATTTATAAAATAAATTGGTCCCCGCTGTTTTTAGATTGATTATTTATTTAATAAAAAGTAGTAAGTAAAGTTGGGTTGCAAGTGTGGGACTGATGAATTTATTAACCATTTTATATTTGGCAAGAATGTGTTTTTCAATTCTTGACTGACTTTACAGTCAAGAATTGAAAAACACATTCTTGCCAAATATAAAATGGTTAATAAATTATAATATACATATTAAAATTATTTACAATATACTTTAAATCGGTATTACATTAATTTGTGCCGTCGTAAATCGTGTTGAAGAAGGCACAGGCAGCGTGGGCGTAGCAACGCAGTCTCAACCATCCGAAAAACATGATCGTAAATTAATATAATTATTATTTATGCTCTCATCTAAAGTACGATCTAAACATTACAGATTACACGTAAATATTTAGAATTAATTAAAATCTCTCACAAACCGCCAACACGGTTTCAAACGGGGTTTGCCCGCGAATTTTTATTGACTTTCCAACAGAACCTTATTTGATCCGACTCAAAGTTTGCAAATCAACAGTTAATTAATTTTATTTATTTATTCTGCATAATATATTTGAAATTTTGAATTGCGTTGAGCTCAAGTTTTAAAATATATTTCAAGCGGTAAGTTCGTGTACATACATACGTCTGTATATTGATCATTATAGATATTAAAATAAAATTTACGGTTTCTAACCTAACAAATTTTCAACAAAATACTTTGTACAATGAGAAATACTTTGTGCACCCTTTACGAAGCGAAGCTAATTATTATAAGCATGATTAATTTAAAATACTCTTCTATATTTCTATAGAGTTTTTTCTGGCTTTTCTCTACAAGAGTAGCTAGTTTTGACAACTCAAAAGTACCTACTTATAATTTTTAGATAAAAATACGCATCATATTGTTTGTCACGTTGAACTTTTGGACGAATGAACCGTATTTAATGAAACTTTACATATAGGATGATTTTATCTAAATTTATTATCACAATATTTTTAATTACATACCAACTGCCTTAATTAAAAACCTTGCTGCAGAATACGTGGTCAAGTCTGCTAGTATTATTACAAAACCATTAATTGACTTCGAAATTACAATAAAATTATCAAGATTAATTTAAGAACTGTTGACCCGCTCAATTGATCGCTTTTCATTGTGCGTCATTTGAAATGGTTTCTGCATGTCACAGTATAATGGACGGCTGAACTCTTCATAGAAAACATTGAATATCATTGATGGTTTCTCCAACAATATAAACAAAATTATAATCCAGATTGTTTACCAGATAATAAGCACATACTGCAACAGAAGACTGAGATATATGTAGTTAAGAAACTACATGTATGGGGTTATTATCTGATAGAAATTTGGTGTTTTAACGTAATACTATATTGTACCATCTTCTTGAATAGTACAATATTATATAGTACTTGAAACACTACGTTGAAACACTAAATTTTTGATACCCTGAGGCTTTCTTCTGACGTAGAAATGTGGATCCTTATTTATGTATGTTTATATCCTGAGCTTGTATATTGACGACCCACTTAGCTCAGCGGTAGTTAACGCTGCCTGCTTTGCTATGGGTCCCGGGTTCGAATCCCGGTAGGGACAAATATTTGTGTGATGAGCATCAACATTTGTGTCAGAGTCATGTATTTACAAGAAAAAGTATATATGTAGTATATTAACCATCTAGTATCCGTAACACAAGCCTCGTTGCTTACCACGGAACTAAATGGCGCTGTGTCACAATGTCCAGAAATATTTGTTTTATTTATTTATTGTATGATAGGCATGGACATTTATTCTATTTGCTATGTCATAATAGGTGTGTATTAAGAGAAAAGCTTTATGTGTTTTAAAAGTTACCTCGTTACTCGGCTCAAAACTAGATGGCGCTATATAATAATTTTCAAATAAATGTATGAGTGGAATGTAACCAATCCTTGTTGAAATCAAGCAGGCATTTGTTTAACAGTAAAAATCCTCTGAATAACGAAGATACTCATCAATATTTTCTACTAATTTCATCGTTTATATATCGACCAAACTGATTTCTGACCAAATAATCGATTGGCTGACCGAGTCTTACCCACACAAGCTATCCTGACGCCACAAGCTGAGCTGAGCTCCTGGGAATTGGACGCAATAGTCAAACGAAATCGGATTTCAGTCCACAACCATTCGATTAGTACTCAACGTTATACATGTGACTGCATACACAGGTATACCATTCCCTTGCGTGTATTATCGCTCTTGTATGAATAAGTGGATTTCGAAGACAGATCACCATTTGATTGGAATCATATCATCCTGATGATAATGATAAACTTCGAATGGATCTGTAGAATATCCTTCATTGTGTACCAAAAGCTTATGTTGTACGGTGCGGATTAGGAGATGAATAGAAACAACCGAATAGTCATAAGTCTGATATATTACTGACATACAATTATTGGTTACACGATTAATATGCGTTACATACACCACACGCCCTATCAAAATAGAAAAAAAAAATAACATTAGTTTTTTTTTTTTTTTTTTAACAATATCATAATTTTTGTAAATAGGTACTAAGTACATATAAAATAAATTGATTGGATAAAAGTACAGTAAGTAAAAATAAACAAAAGTGTATAATGTTAGGTAAAATTGTATAACAATAAAAATGTATAATATAAGTAGGTACCAATCGGTTAACATAATCGGTCATATACAAACACAACTCATTTATTGTATAGTTTAGTACGATTTTTATGTATAATTACTTCTTTATTGTTATTTCTAATCTTAACATTGGGTGATAAATCTTGTAAAACTTCATAAGGACCCGAATACACTGAAGTTGTTAATTTATTTCCTGTTTCATTTTTTACTAACAGTAAGTCATTTTTCTTATAAGTTATAGGGTTAACATAGGTATCAAAGTAACATTTCCTTAGTTCCTTACTTTTAATTAAATTTTGCCTGGCATCAAACTGAGACTTTTCTAAGCGATATTTTAGTTCTAAAGGATAATTATCACTGTTATACAATGGTTCTACAAAATTAGTTTTTAAATTACTCGGCAAATTACATTTCTTTCCAAAAACCAGTTCATAGGGACTGTACTTCGTTTCACTATGTACAGTCGTATTGTACGAAAAACACCAATATTGTAACCAACTACTCCAATATCTAGAGTTATTATTTGTTTGTATTCTCAAAAATTAATTTAGTGATTTGTGACTATTTTCTATCGATCCTAATGATTCATGGTGATAAGCTGTGGAGGAAATTTGAGTTATTTTTAGTAATTTACATACCTCGGTCATAGTTGCTGATATGAACTCGGTTCCTCTCTCTGTGCCAATCGCTTGTGGAATACCGTACCTAAGAATAAAATTTTCTACAAAAGACTTTGCAACACTACAGCTATCTTTATGTTCTAACGCATATGCTTCTACGTACTTACTCAGCTCGCACTGAATAGTTAAAATATAAGACTTATTATAATAATCTTTTTCTAGTGGGCCCACAATATCTAAATATATTTTGTCAAAAGCGCTTTTTGACGTCGTCGTAATTTCCATTGGTTGTTTAGTTGGCAAGGAATGTTTTTGCCTTTGACAACTATCACATTTCTTTACAAAGTTTTTAACATCGTTAGTCATATTCGGCCAAAAGTAGTAACGCTTTATGTTACTTAGCATGCGTCTAACGCCTGCATGACCACTTGTTGGTAGTAAATGAAAATCATTGAGGATAACTTTCCTATCATCGACATTTTCTACTCTAGTTACTCCTCTAATAACACAAATTCTTGGTTTTTTTTATTTTCATTAAAAGGGTGCCTTTGGATGGCCTAGAAGTAAGTGAAATTAAACGGGCATGGTGTTTTGGGCATTTTTGTGAATTATGTAATATTAAATCAGTGTTATATCAGTGCTATTGTGGTATTTAATTGTACATATTATTATGTTTGTGAGGTGCTGGGTTTGGGTCCCAGGTTATTGGATTTTTCTATGAGGAAACTTTTAACTGTCGCAATGAGCTCGCTTCACTACTACAGTATTTTAGGTATTTAATGTGTTTATTAGATCGGAAACATCGACTTTTCTTCACTAACCTTAGGTTAATACTTTTGCTGTTAGTACTACCTATAGTAAAAGCAAGAGTGACTAAACTTATTTCTTGTATCGGAACATCTCACGCCGTAACCACAAAGTCAAGGTGAAACAAATTACCGTCACAGAATAAATAAATAAATGCAGAAGGCAAGCCGCATACGACATCCTATAATAATCGAGGACATACATACATACGAGTAGTATAGAAGGCGTTCTTGGATCAAATCGTACGATGTGTTTAACAACAGGTTGGCCGCTTTGCTACTACGTACATATGCGTCGTTTATAACTACGGTTGGTATAGTACATTGTATGAAGCCGGCCGTTTTACTAGACTTGGCACATTTTATACACACAGTCACATCTCATAAGTGCATAAGAATCTATAATTTACTTTCATATGAAAGTAATATTTACTTTGATACTTTACTTTTTCTTTTCTTAATTAGGGATTCGATAGAATTAAAACAAATAACACCTAAAATGTTTTCGAAGAGTTTACTAGACTTCTCACCAAAGGTTATTTACGCCTCTATTTTATTTTTCTACACTTGAACATTTCCCAAACACTAAACGATTTAAAACTTAGTCTAATAAAAACGATATAATTTAAGTACCTAACTACCTTGTTGGTCTAGTGGTCGTACAGAGCGACTCCTGAGCAAAAGGTCTTGGTTAGATTCCCAGGTGGAGCAAAGTAATATTGGGTTTATCTATAAAATTGCTAGTTGCAGCTCGGAATTTGGATTCGTCTCCGGGTAATGGCAATAGGCTCGCCTCCTATTACATGGGACCTAAAATATACTGGCAAAACTCTACCTTTCGGGGACGACAGGCGTGATGTATTTACGTTATCATTTAAGTATAAAACAAATTCGCATCACATTACATTACGTCACCAATCATTTAAAGTTAGCCTTCTGTACGTAAGTGTTTATTCGGTGTTATCGTTGCCGGCACACTATAGTAACTTATACGCTGTAATTTCATAGCTTAACTATGTAATTTTAGGATGCCCTTGAAGGTCGTAGATCGATACTAATATGCGGTCTGGGCCACATCCTCCTGCTATTATAAATATGAAAGTTTGTATGTATGGATGTTTGTTACTCAATCACACAGAAAAGGCTCAGAAGATGTGGATGAAATTTTAGCTTAGCGGTAGTTTATTTGATAGACTTTTTATCAGTATACTATGTTAGCTGAGCCGCGAGTGGAAGATTGTTAGGTTTTAATTATATTTCTTGAATAGGAGAATATAGATGGGAGGTAGAAGGTATTTGTCTATTATCTACAAGTGGTTTGGGTTCTATACTTATTTTTGTTTTCATGATAGAGGTGGGAACAAAGAAAAGGCCTGATAAACAAAAACAATAGCATACTCCTAAACTCTTTACTTTGCCTAATCGTCAGCTGATAAAGCTTATTTACTCAGTAGGTATACCTAGTGGTAGTGCTATGCTGCGAACCTTCGGGTAGTAGCCGAATGGGCCGGCACGTCCGGGGAAGGACCACTCTCTCACAGTAAAACCGTCGTGAAGTGGCAGTTACACTGTCGCCTTTCGTTCGGTCTGTGAGAGTCCCGGCGGCCCACTCCCCCTTCCCTCTCTCCTATGATAGTGCAAGATGCAGTACGAATACCCCAGGAGGGTACCACCAGCGTAAATCGTTGTGGAGAATCCCTCCCTGGACGTCCACGCTCAGGTCGTACGCCACCTGAGCGTGGACGCCCAGGCTGCCCTTCGTACTCTGGGGGGGGCAATTTTGTGCTATCATCTCCAACTAGGGGTAAACGGAGCAGGCAACTTAAGGCTACCCCTTCGACCCTTGCTGTGGATTTCTGCAACATTAGGGGGCTGAACTCCAACTTGCACGCCGTACACTTTCACCTTGAGACGGCGACGCCGGCCTTGCTCTTTCTCACCGAGACGCAGATATGCACTCCGGCTGACACCTCTTTCCTCTCCTACCCGGGGTACAAACTGGAGCATTCCTTTGTGCCGCGGGCTGGGGTGTGTGTATACGTCAGAGAGGATATCTGTTATCGTCGCCTCGGGAGCCTTGAAGGACGGGACCTATCCATCCTCTGGCTGCGCGTAGACTGCGACGACCATCCCCGCATTTACGCGTGCCTGTATAGGTCCCATAGCGGCAATACCGAAACTGATCGACTCATTGAGCACATACAAATGGCTACAGATTCTGTGCTGCAGCAGATCCCATCCGCAGAGATCGTGATTCTAGGCGACTTTAACGCCCACCACGCCGAATGGCTTAGTTCACGCACTACCGATCATGCGGGGAGATCTGTTTGCGATTTCGCCTTGGCATATGATTTGACACAACTGGTTGCCTCGCCAACGCGAATCCCAGATGTGGAGGATCATTTACCTTCCCTGTTGGACCTTCTGTTGACCTCTCATCCGGATGGCTACCTGGTTTCCGTCGATCCTCCTCTTGGTTCGTCGGACCACTGCCTCGTTCGGAGTACGGTGCCAGTTGCGCGCTTAACACGGCCTCGCTTTGCGGGCTGCCGCCGCATATGGCACTACAGGTCAGCGGATTGGGACGGGATGCGGTCATTCTTTGCATCCTACCCATGGGGGCGGATTTGCTTCTCGCCGGATGATCCAGACGTCGTTGCTGACTCTGTCACCGATGTGGTGCTGCAGGGTATGGAACTCTTTATTCCGTTCTCTGCGGTGCCCATCGGTGGCAGATCCCAGCCTTGGTATGGTCGTTCCTGCATGACGGCACTATGCCGAAAGCGGGAATGCTACCGGGCCTGGGCTAACGCATCGGCGTCTAGTGATGTAAATACCAGCGCACTTAAAAAGGAGTATAACTCTGCCTCTAGGTCCTTCAAAAGTGCTATTGCTAAGGCGAAGTCGGAGCACATTGGCAGAATTGGCGACAGACTGGCACGTCTCCCGTCGGGAACCCGTGCGTTTTGGTCTCTCGCCAAGGCTGTCTTAGGGAATTTCTGTCAGCCATCCTTTCCGCCCCTACACACGGAGAATGACTCGCTGGCCCATACCGCGAAAGAGAAAGCCGATCTTTTAGGCTCTCTCTTCGCGTCCAACTCGACCCTGGATGACCAAGGAAACTCACCACCGACAATCCCGCGGTGCGATACCACGATGCCGGAGATTAAGTTCCGGCAAAGTGCAGTTCGCAAAGCACTTTTTTCCTTGGACATTCACAAGTCGAGTGGGCCCGATGGCATCCCTCCGATCGTGTTGCGGACATGTGCTCCAGAGTTGGCACCGGTTTTAACGCGTCTTTTCCGACACTCCTACGAATTAGGCATAGTCCCGAAATCCTGGAAGGCCGCTTTAGTGCACCCGATCCCTAAAAAGGGCAATCGCTCGGATCCGTCCAATTACAGGCCTATAGCAATCACTTCCTTGTTCTCCAAGATAATGGAGACCATTATCAACTGCCAGCTCCTGCGATACCTGGAAGAGCACCAGCTGATTAGTGACCGCCAGTACGGCTTTCGTCGGGGTCGGTCAGCTGGTGATCTTCTAGTCTACCTAACGCATAGATGGGCGGAGGCAGTTGAGAGCAAGGGAGAGGCGCTTGCAGCTAGTCTGGACATGGCGAAGGCCTTTGATCGGGTGTGGCACAAAGCGCTTCTGTCGAAGTTGCCTTCCTTTGGGCTTCCCGAGAAATTGTGCGACTGGGTCACCAGTTTTTTGGCAGGTCGGAGCATCAAGGTCGTCGTTGACGGTGCATGCTCTGATCCTAAATTTGTCAATGCTGGTGTTCCACAAGGCTGTGTCCTGTCTCCTACCCTGTTTCTTCTGCATATCAATGACATGTTGCATATCAGCAACATTCATTGCTATGCAGACGACAGCACTGTGGATGCCGTGTACACTGGCCGAGCAAACATTTCTCGGGAATGCGTCGTTGAGTGTCGGAACAAACTTGTGTCTGAAGTCGAGTCTTTGCTCACCAAAGTCTCGGACTGGGGTAGACTTAACTTAGTCCAATTCAACCCCAAAAAGACACAGGTTTGCGCGTTAACCGCTAAGAAGTCACCATTCGTCGTAACTCCTAATTTTGAGAACACTCCCTTATCCGCCACAGCCAGCATCGGAATACTTGGTGTCGACATCTCGAGCAACGTCCAGTTCCGCGGTCAACTGGAAAGTAAGGCCAAATTGGCCTCAAAGAAGCTTGGTGTGCTCAGCAAGGCGAGACGGTACTTCACGTCGGCGCAGCGCCTAAATCTCTATAAGGCGCAGATCCGGCCCCACGTGGAGTACTGTTCTCATCTCTGGGCGGGGGCCCCCCAGTACCAGCTACTTCCATTTGACCGAATCCAACGAAGGGCGGCTCGAGTTGTCGATGATCAGGCTCTTTCCGATCGGCTTGATCCTTTGGCTCTGCGTAGAGATGTTGGATCACTCTGCATCTTCTACCGCATCTATCACGGGGAGTGTTCCGAGGAATTGTTTGGTTTGATCCCGGCCGCTGAATTTCACCATCGGACATCGCGCCAGAACTCAAAGTTCCATCCATTTTGTCTCGATGTCCAGCGTTCCACAACAGTGCGGTTTTTGAGGCATTTTCTGCCTCGCACCACCGCTCTGTGGAACCAGCTGTCGCCGGCGGTCTTTCCGAACCGTTACGACGTGGGAACCTTCAAGAGGAGAGTATATTCTTTATTAAAAGGCCGGCAACGCATTTGCACGTCCCCTGGTGTTGCGGATGTCCATGGGCGGCGGTAATCACTTACCATCAGGTGAGCCTCCTGCCCGTTTGCCCCCTTATTTCCATAAAAAAAAAAAAAAAAAAAAAAAACATGACCAATTGAACATACTACAAAATGTTTAAATAATCTATTTAAGTTGTAAAAAAAACGTCCCTATCGGCATTGATATACAAATCAAACTAGATAAACAGTTTCTTGAATTTGTCAAATCATAAAATACCACCATATTACCAAGTAAAAACTCTCAAAATAAAACTCAAATATCACAAGTTCCGATGGACTAAACACAAATTCGAATTTACACTTACCAACTAAGTTTCAATTTACTCATCAAAATTAATACCAACTTCGTTCATGTGATTGGAGCAACGTGATATTTATTGAAATTAGTGCAATGCGGTTTTCATAGCAGTCGTTTTTGAGATGGTTAGTGTGTCTTGGGTTTTTGACGACCTGTTTAGCTCAGTGGTAGTTAACGCTGCCTGCTGTGCTATGGGTCCCGGGTTCAGATCCCGGTAGGGACAAATGTTTGTGTGATGAGCATCAACATTTATATCCGAATCATGGATGTATATATGTATAAAATGTATGTATTTACAAAAAAAAAAGTATATATGTAGTATATCAACCATCTAGTATCCGTAACACAAGCCTCGTTGCTTACCACAGAACTAGTTGGCGCTGTGTAATAATGGCCGGAAATATTTATTTATTTATTTATTTTGTATATCAATGGCGACTGACTAAATAGCAGTATCCTTCTATCAGAACCTATATAAGCTACACATGTATGTGGTACCATTGAAAACAACAATGAAAGTAAACCACAGCATGATAGTTTTCACCCACACTCCAATTCCAATCTTTCATAAAATTCTCATTGGTTAATTTTCCACCAGATTTGTGTAAAGAAAAGATTGTACTAAAGTTGAGTCAGTTTATCTAGGGAGTTGGTTCACTAGAGTGTGGACTCCTTTGTATACACTACTAGAGAGGAGTTGTAGTGTTACTTCCTGCCTCCCCCCTATCGGGAAGGAGCGCGATTGTATGTATGTCCAATAACTTTTCAGTTAACAAGACTATAGAATATAAACTTGCTTCAACATAAACTTGATGCTTACTTGGTTTTGCTGGCCCCGATCCCGAATAGAATGACTAGGGAGGGGACTCCCTCAAACATATTTCACGCTGACGTTCCAATAAAGCCTTGACGTTCAATTACAAGCAGGAATATTAAATAATATACACCGACCTTTAAGCCGGCCACACACTATAGTAAGTTTTTATCAGAATATTAATTCTGACGGTCGCTGAAAAGCATTTCGCACTAAATATCTTGAACGGTGTTGGAATTTAGAAAGATATAGCGTATAGCGCCTAATATATATATTAACGCCTTAAATTACCTGATATCTTATTCTTATATGCAGCTGGCTGCATATCGCTTGGATTTAAACTCGAGTCCTTTGACATCTCAGTCCACTAATCTGTCACAGTCACACCACTAAGCTATCACAGCAGATACGTATAATAACCGGAATGATCTCCCATCCATAAACTACCCTCGGCAGGGGAAACTTTACCTTAGAAATTGATTAATGAGCTTGCGTATTACTTAGCTGAGTGCATCAGCTGATGACCATCAGAAAAACGTTATAACTGTTTGAAAGATTTTAAATAAAATATATTTAAAACCATGTTTTGATTCAATTGATTGAAGAGCCCTGCAATTATAGGTAAATAATAAAATTAAGAAAATAATGTAAAAAAGAAATGATTTTATTAAATGTTTACTCAAAATTAAATTACTTAAGTTGTTAACAAACCACTCAGCCTTACAAAACCAGATATTATTTGCGGTTGTTATGGGGAGGTACAAATAGCTTCAGGCCCAACAAATAGTCGTTATTTCAAATAAGATAAATACAAAGCGGGTGTAAACTGGGTGTAAAGCAAGATTGATGTTTCCACAAAGGGATTTTAAACTTCTTGATCGCAATGTTTCCTTGTGTGGTGCAAGTGATACGACGGCAATAAGACTTTAGTTTTATGTAATTTGAGAGTAAAACATGGCTTTTTGGTTTATTAGTCCTAAAAAGAGCTATTTCATGTAATATCCTGGGTTTTATATGCAATGCAAGGTTATTTTTATTATTTTCTATAACAGCTCAAAGCTTTGGTTTTTGGATGGTAAGACCTACACTGTTTTGAGTGGTAATACATATTAGGAACTACAGATGTTTATCAATACTTTTCTGTCTTACTTTTTAAGGTACACAGGCAAATGATAATGTTGAACGGAACCTAACTGACACCTTTAAGTGTTAATAGAATGAGACCGTCTAAAAAAATATAATTATTATTAATCCTTTTCGCATACTGAAGACAAGTATTATGAACGTTGACAATGTTCTACTCTACAATACACTACAATATACTACTACAATAAATAAGATAAGTTGTATATTAAATATAGTACCATAATTTAAAACAGTTAATAATAATATATCTTTAAAATAGCTGACATAAATTAGTACTTCCTCTCTCCTATATTGATGTGCCCGACAGGGTTCACAATGTACTTACATAAATAATGTATACTTACCGTCCAAAAAAACTTTGTGCAATAAATGAATGAATACTAAATACTCTACGACAGCTTCAGATCTAATAATCTGTTCAGCTACTAGGTAACTATCTCTTGCTTCTCGGTGTGAATGCGTTTACGAATCCCATGACTTCAATGGTTCCCGTGATAGCAGGTGCGGTTTTTAGTTTGTAGGTCAATCATTCTGGAAGAACCTTGACCCCATTCCACTGCTTCCTTAGATTGTGTGACGGTCTAAAGAAAAACAAAAAAGTGTGTGTTGGTTTGTAAGTAATGGCTAAATATTGCTCTAGCCTAACGCTGGCTGTCTTCAAGCGCGGGCATATGTGAACGCACTTATATAATAAGTATAGGTACACAATAATTGTAGTACGATTTAATATTTTCATAATATTATTATTTAATAAAATATTTTAACAAATCCCGCATAATATTTTTAATAAGGTAATCTTTCTGTCACGCGTATATTATTATACTTAAATACAAGTAAATAGATTTATTTTTTATGTTACAATCATAGTGTTTTCTCTTGTATGTAAGTGGCCATTTCACCCCCACGGTGCTTCAATGACTGCTCTATATAACCCATAATCATAATAATGTCCCGTCAGATTGATGTCTATTATATTTTATGACTAGGGTTATATCAAAGTCAAAATACGTTATGTAAAATAATGGATACTAAAGTAATTCTTAAGTGTTTTTTTTGTACATACGTGTATAGTACAACTGCGTAGTATAGTAACAGTTCTTTCGTCTCAAGTCTAAGTTATTTTTCAAACTAAAAAAACTAAGTCAAAATTTATTTATCCAGGTAAAAATGATGATGCCATAGATAGTTATACATACACATCATTACTCCGAAAATAGTAACACACCATAATCACCATTTTAAGTAAGTCCACGACGTCAGTCAATTATTTTCATAATGGCAAAACTCGGATGGGGCAAATGTGTGTGATTCGTATTTATCTGATAATACGTATAACTGTATTTACAGAAAATGAAAGAGTGCTTGATATTTTATTACCATACAAGTACTTCTTTTCTGTAGACGCTTTCTTACTGACTTTTGACATTGGCAGAATTGTCAACATTGGCACCACTTGGTGACCGACTGAACAAAAGTTTACAACTTACACTGTCCCCCAATAGTCTTGTCCCCGCAGAAACAGGTAAGAAATAAAAGTTGAAAAGAGGACGGACGCCGACTTTGGTAGAAGCGGATTTAGTGGAACGATAGATATATTTGATTCGGCTACCCTGTCGTTATGATTTAGTTGTATTCTCGTGTAGTCTAAAAGTAACTTTAATACTAGTCTTTTTTAAGTCGAAAATACTTCATTCTCTTAGAGAACTATCTGCCATGGATATTCTGAATGAAACAAATGAAATTTAAATAAAACGCTTATAAATAAAATGCTATTTAATTTAGTATTATATGTAATTTAGTTTAAGAATTTTAGTGAATTGTTTTTAACTCCTCATAATCTACTTACAAATCATTAGAGCGTTACTAAACAATATTACTAAGTTATGTCAACCCGCATTAGGCCCTAATGACCCATAAGCTTTAGGCCCAAATACATGATTAATACATTATACATATACTTTATATATTTTTTTGTAAATACATAGTACAAATACCTATCAACTCAGGTACTAATGTATATTCTTATCCCACAAACATTTTCTCCTGCAAGGATTTGAATCCAGGATCCTTGCCACGGCAGGCAGCATCCAAAAACGCTGTACCAATCGGGTCAGATAATAACAGGAATTCCATCAACAACTGTGAGTAAATAATGCTTTCGTTATAAATGTTAAATTAACTTAAAGAATTTGAAAGTCCAATTTATACAAGCAAGATATTTATTTAACAAAAGATACATTCTTTACATTCCTTCTTTAACTGTTCTAAGTCAGTATTTAAGAGTAATTTAAATACGAGTTAAATTACGGTCTATTTAAAAGAAACTTACTTTGGTAATATAATTCTCTAAGCCATTATGAGAATAATTATGTTGTAAGGTTCAAGACGTTAAAAGGAGAGCCTACATTCAAGTTGATATGATGGATGGTTGATTAAATGGATTGTATACTGGTTATAATGAAACCCTAAAATATACAATACATAAGTAAAAATAATTGGCATATATATTCAAGCCCATCACTTCAGAATGACTGCAACTATTTGTCATTTTTTTGGTTTGTTAATAATAGTTGTCAGGAAAAAAAAATAAAGAACATTTTTTTGGAATTCTTCCAGATAGGTAGTTTAAAAATGTATTAAATATTCAACTTGCTTTTTTATATGGAACAACATCAAATTTTTTATGTTAAATTAAAGACTCATGATTCCAATGATGCATAATTATGTATGTCTTTAAGTGTAAGTAAGTGGCAAGGAAGGTCAATATACCTCAATAAACATAAATGATAAATATTAAAATCAAAATATATTATACAATAAATATAAAATAGCGTCGAGTAACTAATACCTCACAAAGAGAACGTCAAATCTAAAACGTGAACACTAATGGAACTAAGCAAATATTGAAACAAGCGGAAAATGGTAGGAAACGATATTAATGGTGGGAATCGAGTATCGATTGATTTTAACGGCGGATGAATCGAGTCTATTCGATATCAAATCAAGATATTCAAGATGAATCGTGATTGCTCTAGATTGACAATTTGTGTTCTCTTTTATGACTACTCGACGGATTTTCTTATTCTTTTGTTCGATTCGTCTATAAGTTTCAGATTAAAGATATTCCATTTGATTTAAAAACTTTTTGAATAAGTGAATTTGAAAATGTCATCTAAAATAATTATGTTCAATTGATAGAGACGTATGCAGCGATTATAAAACAATACAATGGTGCCAGGGATTCTGAAACAGGTACGACATTATTTACCCTAAACAGTGATACCCACACACATACACTTTCTAACGAATTCAAAAATATTATCAATGTCTAGTATTTTCCGTAAGTCTAAGAAATGAGTACAACGTAAGACTGACAATTTATTATGATCATTATTTTATTTTATTTTATTTGTATTTTATTCAACAGGTTCAGGTACGGATAACAGATTAAAATCAACACAAAAATCTTAATAGTAAACAGTGAGTGAACCTGAAATCCAGTTACGACTGTACACAACACTCAAAATATACAATGCTTCGGTTTTAATATAATTTAATGCCTTAAGGGCCTTAATAATTTCTATTTATATAAAGAAAAAGTAATTCAGTACCTAATCAATTTAAATTAAATTCAATAATAAATCAAAGGAACATTGATAAACATTATAGTAGATTGTATATATAATAAATCATAATTTGTTGTAGTGGAGCAGAAAAGACTTGAAAGCACATAGTTTGTCATGAAATATATCTGTTTGTGAACAAATAGCATTATAGTTTCTACTCATTCTACATAGTGGGTTATTTTGAGATACATTGTTGTTGCTCGAAGGAATACTTTAAAGTAATAATGTAATTAATGTTGCGCACCGCAAAATGGGGTAGGTACATTCTTTTTCAGGTTGTTTCTAAAAAAGTCATGTACAGAGTGGTTTTAATTCAAACTTTAAGCTGCTATTGAGATTGTATTATTTAGGTAAGGGACCCATAGCGGGGGGTAGGGGATGTTTTATTTTTATATATTTTACAAGGCACTATTGTATTTACGTTAATGGTAAACTCACTCGTTGATCAAGTGGCCTTACAGTGCGACTGCCGAGCAAGAGGGGTTGGGATCGATTCCCAGTTCCAGGAAAGTGTTATTAGGTTTTCCTATGAAATTCTCAGTAGCAGCTCGGAATTTGGATTCGTGCCCTGTTAATGGCAATAGGCTCGCCGCCTATTACATGGGATGTCAAACATACCGGCATAACGTGGTTGTACATTAGGGTGTACATGTACATAGTACACCCCTGCCTTACCTAGACTATATAAATATAAATAAATATTCTGCGACATTTTACACATCACCATCTAGTCCCAAACTAAGCAGAGCTTGTACTATGGGTACTAGACAATGGATATAAATACTTATATACTTTTTTTTTGTAAATACATACTTATAATACATAGGAAACACCCAGACGAACACAAACACTTATATTCATCACATAAATATTTGTGTCCCGCGGGAATCGAACCCACGACCTCGTGATCAGCAGTCCGGTACTCGAACCACTAGACCACAGAGGTCGTCAAAACTATGTAATAGAAATAACGTCATTCACGTTAAAAGATGAAATATGTATGTATTTTATACCTATTTTAGTTGAGCAAGTATTTAATCATGTTTCCTAAGTAACCGGACAGTTATGAAGTGTCTAACATGTACTCAGACACCGTTGAAGATCAGCTAGGAGGTCCGATCGCTGAGGCAATGTATACACCGAACGTATGTATACCTAGCTAGATCAGCATGTTTAGGCGCTTTTGATAGGGCTAGGTGAGTAGGATCTGTACATAAACTGACGAGAGTCTAATGATAATATATATCACGTCTTCAATGCTTATAGGGTTAGGCAGAGGTATACTTATGTACAGCCAAATTTCGGTATGTTTTTAGGTCACGTGTTTACAGTAGTTCACACAACATCAGCGCGATTCAATGTTTGGTATGAGTTTAACTACAAGCGTGTGAGTGAGATATCAAGATATGTATATCTGCTATGCTTGCACTTCACTTGAGGAATATAAATCGCTAGCTGAGGTAGATGCTCTTTTTTTGTTTTGTTTTATATTAAACAATTAACAAACTTACAGTCATAATATTTATGTCTAATTTCCATGTGCCAAACTTACTTTCTACATCGTATATAATGAGCCTTATTGCATAACCCTTCTAGGCTCATTTGAGTCTGACAGTATCACCACAATGTACGTCTTGTCTGTCAGACGTCAGAACTTCTGTTCCCTTGTTTAATATTTATCACAGAATATGAAGCTTTATTACAATGTCGCTTTAACGAGATTCATTTTGCGAATTGTTATTCCGTAACGAATTTTATCGGAGACAGAATGTAAGATAATGATAAACCTAATTTAATCTTTAGCTGTAAGGACGTTAATTAAGATGGACGTCGTTTAATTATAAGGCTTATATAATATTTTTTCATTCAATTTGTCAGGCTATTCATATTACTGATTTGTGTCATTTTGTTCCATTTCTTCTTACGTAGTTTTATAATATTCTTAACGTGCCTATATTACATTATAAAATAATATATATCTGAAGATTAGTGCACTAATCCCTAAATCCCTAATCCCTTCTAATCTTCTCCTTCCTAATCTTTCCATAATGAGAGGAGACCCGTGCCCAGCAGTGGGACATTAATAGGATGATGAATATGATGCTTGATGCACAACGCTCCCTAGTTCTCAGCAAATACAATATTTCTTGACTCCAAATACCCAAACTGTGCATGTCGATTATCATTAACCTAATTACGGTTCCACTGATTAGGCAAGACTGCCACACTAGCAAATTGCAGGTTAGAAGATTTCACTGAGATTGAGATTTTCTTGATGGCATGTAATGTCTGCCAACCCGCAGTAGGCTAGCGAGGTGGACTATAGCCGAATCCCTCTCAAATGAGAGGAGACCCGTGCCCAGCAGTGGGACAATAATGGGTTGATGATGATGATGTCTATAGGCAGACTTATAACTGATTCGCTAATCAGGTCATAAGTGAAACAAGATTCTATACGAAGTATAAAAGATAAGTTCATGTACCGTCTACTTCAACAATAATAGATTTTCGTGACACTAAAATCCAATAATAATAACGCTGGATGCACCATAAGCTTCAAGAACATACCTAGAATTACATGTGATCCGAAACATCTGTGTCATTTCCTCAATATCCAACCAGTGTGGCCTATGAACGTTAGATAACGTATCGGTTACACTGCATAAGAGAAGCGGGTAGTAATTAAGAAGACTGATAACTTTTAAACAGAGTTGACGTTCAAGAATATTCGGCAAGATCATTTGTAAAAATAAAAAGCATTATTTTTATTTTAGTTTTGGAAAGTACTATACTTGTGGTTCCATCAGCTTTCTTAATGTTGTAGGTAACATGAAAACGATTGAAGAGAAACCATACATTTTATATAGCTAATATGATACAGTAATACCTTGTCACATACTTATAGGCATCACATTTAATTTGATATAATTCCTAGTATAGAAAATAGCCTTCGATCATGGAACCAATAATAAATCATAAATATTTTATAGCCCGCTTAATGTTATTAACAAAACCGCAACATAATAAATGTTACGTAACAGGTCGCAAACTGCTGGGAAGGCGTTATAATACCGCCGACGCCACGCTCAGCCGATACAAGCTAGCGGAAATTAACAGCTTGTACCGTGAGCAAGCGGAGCCGAGCGAGCGGGGAGCGGAGAGCGGGGAGCGGGAGCGGAACTAAGAACGGATTTATCACTGCTGTTGTGCTGTTATCGGTCTGTATTTGTGGTTAATCTCACATGCGGGCTGACCGAGACCTTTAGAATATCACGTACGAAGTCAGACCGAATATCCGACACGGGTCACTTGATACGTATAGATTTGAATTCAATTTAGAACACACACACACGTATTTGAAATACTGATTTAGGCGAATATACGTCCATAGAAATAAAACTAGTTATTTACGGATTTCTACTTTGTTATACCTGAAGGGTTAGGCAGAGATGTACTAATAATACCCACATTTTTCTGGTATGTTTTAGGACCCATGTAAGAGGGGATGAGCCTATTGCCATGAAGCGGGCACAAATTCTAACTCCAAAGTGCTACTGAGAATTTCATAGAAAAAGCCAATAACATGCATGACCTAGGAATCGAGCCCCAGATGATTTGCGAAGCAAGAACTGCGACTACAGACCAAAAGGCAGTAGTCGCATTTACGACCGACGAGTCAGTCTAGATCCGAGAAACGTCGGAATTAAATCATATCAATTTACCGCGATAAAATCCGCAAATAGTATTTCTATTTTAAAGTAGTTCAAACTTTTATTAAAGGATTATTGGAGCTAGACTAGGGACAGAAACTAAGTTATCGAGTTTCAGACACCGGATACTAAGATGATTTGCTCGCTTTAACGCACTGGGCACAAGTCTCCTTTTTAGAGAGGGATGAAGGCGGATTAAAGTCCACCACGCTTGCCTGGTCTGGGTTGGCAGATTTAACACGTCTTTGATAGAACATCTGTCAAGCGTGAATATTTCCTCACCACATTTTCCTCTGCTTATGATAAATACGTACGTAACTTTAAAAAATATTAAGATCGAATTTGATTAAAACTATTGACTTCAGAGACTGCGCTACCATTAAGCTATCGTTGATATTTTGAAAGTAGTTCATTCGTATCACATTAGATTGTCGCCATTTGTGAATGAATAACTCATTACAAAAACTGTTACCAGTATGTACTGGAAAAGTAAAGCTAATCTTTATCGTTTGTAGATAAGATAAGTTACTGTCTACTTTAATAAGATTTTGTATGACATCAAAATCTCTCAAGCATGCAGATTCCTCTCGATGTTTTTCTTCACCGTTTGAGCATATGATAAATACAGAAATAATTTCCGAAAAGTCAGTGGTGCGTGGCTTGGCCAAGAACTTGATAGAGACATTCGTGAGTGCAAATATCCGTGTTCACTATTAATACATATGCACTAATTTGGTCGTCTTTGAGTAGACTCTTGACGGAAATAATCATAATTAAAATACCTAATTAAAAATTGCTCAGACAAAAACCGCTGAAGTTGATACAAACATATTGAAACGCAGTATAGTCAACATTAAATTTAATTAAACGTGAAAGCTACATATTGCATATCATAAACTTGAACAAAGTTACCAACTTGAAACACCTATATTAAATGAAAGTAGAGAAATGACAGAAACACCTGCTCTTGTTGAGTTTATTCCACTTATAATACCTATAATTTTTAGTGCTGACCGAATATTCCATTATTTTATCGAATCGTCGTAATCGACTCGCATTGATAGTTAGTCGAATTAATGATATTGTAACGGTTTGTTGCAGATTTATGGGCAATATTTTAATCTCTGAATGCAGTTTAAAGCATTTTAAACATAATTCATTTACTTGTTGATTTCTTAAAATAACATGTGTAATTTTTAACACTTACTCGAATCGATATTGGTAATATAAAATTTGCTAATAAGCTAAGACTTGTCGCACAAGAGCAAATATGTAGGACATATTGGCTCTTGTCTTAGCTAACTTTAATAAAAAAATAATATAAAATACAAAAATATTAATAAAAAAAAAAAAAAACAAACATAACTTTTCAATTGAAAGAGACATGTACTCACATCCCCCTGTATGAAGTACGAAGAGAGAGGGTATGGAGCCCTCGGTACTCGAAACCAGTGTTTTTATACTTACTATCTATTACACTAATACTGCTTCACTATACTAAGACTTATGTTGTATCAATGATAGCTAAATGACATAAAAATGGGCTGTCAAGTTCATACGATAAGCATGTTTCCCTAACTTAAAAAAAATATATATATGCTTATTGAAAGAAGGCAAAGGAAAACGTTATTGACAAACCTGCATGCTTGAAGGATTTATTTTTATTTTCGAGATGTAAAATATGCCAAGCAATTAACCAGTCAGCCAACGTGGTTGATTATAAAGGTTTTACTCAACCTCTGCAAAGACTGCTGCCCTGCAGTGAGACGGTAGATGGGTTGATGATAATATAATATTTATGTATATTACTAAGTAACTGTTTTATTAATGATAACAATATTTTAAACTAAATATTTATATTGTAGGTACGTTTTATAGAAGGCCGTACATATATCTTTCCTCAAAATCGATCAGGTATAGTCGATTCAGTTAGTCGATTCAACCCATCACTACGCTCCGTGTCGCTACAACTTCATTATCGAGGGCCAATCACAGCGAAGTGTAATATACGTTAACACTTGACCGGATTCCGAACGGGAAATCGATTCATATCTTGTGTTCATTTCTGCATATCGTGTTGAAAATTAAGACGATGTAAACTCTAACGTAGAAATGTATATAATTTTTTTCTTAATTATTAAACTCTAGTTTTTGCCCGCCACTTTATCTGCGGAAATTAAGTAATATAACCAATCCAATATAACAATCCTTTTTCTTCAATCGGCTTACTTGTTTCTAACAATAAATTATTCCAACTCCAGTTTCACCCAAAAACTGCTGATGGTAACTACAGGGGTAGTTCTAATGAGGTAAAAATCCCATACTCTCCAGTCTCTTCCCCAGAGACCAACAGCCTTTTAAAAGGTCTCCACACAGTGATAAAAAGTATGTGATAGGCGGCAATGAGTGTAGTGTAACATTAGATACGAGTACTTGAAAGAAATGCGACACTTTTTTTATATAATAAAATAATTATTGTCTTTTTGATTTATTGAAACTAGTAAAGCCATATCTAGTAGAAAAGGCTCGCCCAATAATAAATAACATACAAGTTTCAAACATTTACACCCGAACTGTTACAATAGGTAAGTACACGTCTACCTTATCATTTGAAGACACAGGCGTGATGATACGTTACGTTACGTTTTTTTAATTTTCAAACCTCACAGGGTAATGCTAGGATTCCAATTTACCATTCAGCCCAATATAAAATTCCAATAAAAGATTCCTCGCACACTGTGTTTATCGTGCCAATATTGTTGGCTTGCAATGCAATTATTTCAATTACCCGTATATTGAAATTGTACTCTACTTATCCGCAGGACTTAGTATTCAGTAGCCCTCGAGTTACGAATTAAATTGTACGAAATGAATCTTAGTTTCTGTTATCATGGGAAAACTCGTCTCGATGTGATTTAAACATGTGTGTTCTTCTGTAACGAACTACTGAATGAATTTTGGGGAATGCTAACGGTATTAAAACTTTAGATGATTTACTTAGGCTGAGTTTTTATATCAATAGGTACCTTTCACGCTTGCGAAGCTGCAGGAGCACGTGCATTGGGAGCGAACCTCCTCTAAAAGTGCCAAGAAGTGACTCCTGATTGAATTTGACTCAGAAGGCAAGATTGGCTCATTAAAACATAATAGGTACCACTTGACAGTACGATCCAAATTGTACTTAGAAAACCGATAATGGATAGTGTGAAAATGAATCTGAATTGAATAAACAATAAAATCCGTAGACCAAGACTCGTGTTACTTCGTGCATTTAAAATTAAGATTCAAATTTATAACAAAAACAACTAGTAAAATCCGAATGGATCCAAGAGGCGAGGACCGGAGAAATCTCGAAATTTCAAACAATAAAGACTGCAATATGTAAATTCGTCTGCTTTATTATGATACAAGTACGACCTAGACGGTAACCGTAAAATCGTTGAAGATTTAACGTCAGTCTAAAACAAGCTCAACTCTACAATGAAACTTAAGCCAGTCCAATCCGGTGGCAGTCTTGCATAATAGTTTCGTTGACACCGAAGCGAACGCTTATTTTAAACATGTGATTCTAATCTTGCCTGATAGAAAGCATGCAATTGAAGAAAATATTTTTACGATTGCGTGTAACACAGTAAAACCGTTTAGCATTGGTCTTATGTAAAGATGGCCTAGTTATTTAACCACGGATAGAATTCCTTGGTTTTTAGATCTATTCTAATTAACATCTTCTTCTTTCTTTTCGAGCCTTTTCTCGGATAACCCTCATGTCTGAGTGATTTTCTCCTTGACATTGAAGCCGTAAGTTAAAGTTAAAGTCAAAAAATGCATTCGTCTATTCTAGTTCGGTGTTATAGCATCCAGCACCCATAAAGATGATACCGACGCTTCCTCAAGCGTTATTCAATTTGGTTCTCAGTCGGAGGTTGGTGCCGCGTTGGGTACTGAGCAGCGAGTGCCCAGTGTTGCGGACAAATGAGAATTTAACGCCTTATTTAAGTAACTGTGGAATAAATACGGTACTGTTGTAAAAAGCGAATTTGTATAATGCACTGTGTTTAGATTATCTTTAGACAAATATGTATGAAAAGGAGAAGTTATTATTTAAAAAAATGTTTTTTACATCACACTTGTATCCCTGAATAGGTTGGCAGAGAGGAATAATTTGTGCTGGTATTGGTACAACCATAATTTGCCAGTATGACTTTAAACCCCATATAACTAAGGACGAGCTAAATGTATTAAGTACTAAACTGACCGAATTGATGAACTCCTTCAAAAAGGTCAGGTGCGCGTGCATGACGAGATGTATGATGAATGTTGACATGGCAAAGTGGTATGCAGGGATCGTAGCGCGTGGCATTCTATAGTTTCTGCCCACCCAAAGAAAAAAGTCGTCAATGTATGTAAGTAATTGAATCCTGTGTCTGTTAGACCGAAAAGTTACTATAAATCATTGTTAAATATTTAGCAAATACTTTAGGAATCAATCATTCAAATGTGTGTTTCTAAATCTGTTCAATTCCAAGTTGTTGAATAATATAAAATTTCCTTCATCTTTTGCTATAGATATTGTGTTAAACACACGATATCTATGATACGCCATTCAATTTGGTCTTCTTGCAAAGGTGAAATCACAGTGTATTTGAAAATACGTGTTAGAAAATTGAGCGCTCGGTGCAGTGGAACGGATAAATAAACGTTTAAATTTAAGTTAAATAAATCACAGAATAACTTCATACAAGTGGGAAATTGTTTTGATTTTTTTTATTTTATGTATTGTCTATTGTTCATAGTTAAAAAATCTTATCCTTTTTTGTTTTATGTTGGTATATACGTATGTATTATGCGTACCTTATTATTAATTAATCATGAAGTAAAAAATCTAGAGTACTTAAATAGTAATGGTATTTATTGCATTCCCATGACCAAGAATGTAAAAAGGGATCTACCGTTATGATTTGGCCAAAATAAAAAACATTTTTATGAATGAATGAATATTAACTATGGGTGAACATAACTGCTTGTATATAACTCAGGTTTCCGTTTTGTGTATAAAACTTCGCGTATAAAACTTTAAAGAAAATTCAGTTTAGCTAAAAAGTTTAGTAAAATTTATAGAGTGGACAGTCACGCCGCATTTATATTATGTAGTTTCTATTCTATTAGACACTTAGAAAACGGTATAAGTTTAGAACCACAAACGAAAACTCTTGCGCTCTCTCGAGTAAAATACAACGTAATAATTTAATACAAGCAAAACATTTTTGTAGCAAAGAAAATGATGTTTAAAGTAGTATGTGAAAGAATTCATTTTTGTTTGACGCGCACTCATCTCATCACTTTCTGGGGAGAGCCTTTGTATGCGGCTCTTCACGCTAAGTACATTATGTAAATGTAATACCGGAGGCAGGACTGCTTGGTCCTCGTACATTACAGATAACCACACCCATATTATTTTACACAGAGCAGACATGAACGAACGTTGTGTGCTGGAAAGTTTCGGCGGGATAAATTAGTCGTATGACATGTATTTAGGCTGTGTATTTCAGTAGTGACAAAAGCGCAGCGGGCAGCTTTACCGTGCGAGTGTACCGAATTTCTTCAACATATTTTGCTGTACAATATTTATAAAAATACACTTGCCACAGTGTGTGCCAATTTTAATATTTTTTGGTCTATATGTCCCATGGGAACCATCATAGAACGGGGTTATGTAACAGGAAAATAGTAATATAATTATGGGAACCACTCTATGTTTGTAAATAAGGTTTAATTCGGTTTTATTTTGGCTGATACTACTAGGAAAACAGAAGCGTCTTTTTATTTTTGGTGTAAGCAATATCTATGTGAGATAAAAAAAAACTGATTTTAATTCTATTAATATAACGTTGTATTTTAAATTTGAATACTAAATAAAACATACCTTCACGCCTGTATCCGCAAAGGGTTGGGCAGATGTGTATTGAAGTTCATGCACAATGGTATGTTTTCCAGTTTACTTGACTTAGGAATCGAAGTTAGGACCACACGCTCAACATTCGCAATTGCAATTACTACAGACGTCGTTGCATTTTTATTTATATCCAGTTTTATGAATCCATCGAAGCAAAATAAATCCTGCAAACTCTATATATCAACAAAAACGGAATTCACAGTCGTAATTAAATTATTTTGTCAACATTGCTAAATCTTCATTGACATTCCTCGCAAAAACGAATCCAGACATACCTCCCGAATTCGCATTGTTTGTTGCGAAAATCTCAAGAAATCTGCAGCGAGATGTGGCCGAGGTACGGGTGGTTTTAATTTAAAAGGGCTTAGAGGACGATCACCGACGCTCCGAAATGAAAACTTCCAACAATAATACTATTGATGTGGTTCTTGAGTTTTTATAAGAGACTTTTTTAAATAATCAATGACGTTACAGCTGTGATAGCCGTGTAGTGTTACCAGTGGACTGTGATGTGTGAAAAGTCTTGAGTACAATTCCTAGATTGACACTTTTTAAAGATGGATACGTATTTATCGTATGATCATACGGCGAATAAAAACATCGTAAAGCAACCTGCTTGCCTAATAGAGTTTATAGATGGCCCGTGAAATGTTCAACCTGTACGATGCTAGCATACAAAGCCCGTGCCCAGTAGCTGCTCATTAAATGTGTATATGATGATATTAACTGTATTGCAATGAGCTGTGGTAGCCTAGCAGTTTGACCAGTGGACTGAGATGTCAGTGGTCTCGATTTCGAACCGAAGGCATGCACCACAGACTTTTCGGAAGTTATGTGCGTATTTATCATGTCAATATTTACATGCTCAAACTGTAAAGGAAAACATTGTGAGGAAACCTGCATGCTTGAGAGATTTTCTCGATGGCATGTAATGTAACTCCGTAACGCAAGCCTCGTTGCTTAGCTCGGAACTAGATGGCGCTGTGTCATAATGTCCTTAAAAAATCTTCATTGATACGAACATATTTGCGGACATTATGACATGGCGACATTTAGTGTAACAAATGTTTGTGTGATGAGCATCAACATTTTTGATTCCAAGTCATGGATGTACCTATGTTTAATATGTATGTATTTAAAAAAAAGTATATATGTAGTATATCAACCGACTAGTATCCGTAACACAAGCCTCGTTGCTTAGCCCAGAACTAGATGGCGCTGTGTTATAATGTCCAAGAATATTTATTTTATTTTATTTTTATTTTATTGATACGAACATATTTTTGCAGACATTATGACACGGCGTCGTTTAGTTCTGAGGTAAGGAACGGTGCTTGTGTAACAAATGTTTGTGTGATGAGCATCAACATTTGTATCCAAGTCATGCATCTATGTATAATAAGTATGTATTTACAAAAAGAAGTATACATGTAGTATATCAACCTTCTAGTATCCGTAACACAAGCCTCGTTGCTTAGCTCGGAACTAGATGGCGCTGTACCATAGGTAATGACCGGGTATATTAAAATTAACAAATATCGTTTGGAAAATCCTTTCGTGGTCTTTCAGTACTGCTAACGAAATGTTGCATCGTCTGGTTATTTGATTATTCCAACGTTAATCTTGTTTCCTTTGCAAGTCGCTTGTATTTCATCTGTTTAATGTATTATTTTCTAAGTCGTGATAAATTAATGGTTGGTGGCAATGAACCCTGGCGAGAAAAGTATTAAATAAAATATGCGTAACGTTATGTTTTGTTGTGTGTTGAAGTGAAAAAACTGCCTCGTTGTGCAAGAGGTCTTGGGTTCTTCATTATCATCCCCATCAGCCTATATTGGGTTCTTACGTAACTTATATTTAATTTAAAAAATATTAACTTCGTCGGAAATTATAAGCCTTGCAAACAAACATTGAATCAATCGTTCTACCAGTTGATAACTAAAATTAAAAATAAATTTCTGAAAATTTCAAATTCAAGTTCTTCTCAGCAACTTTATTTGTTTTTTCTTTGATTTTCAGGTAGCTCAAGGCGATACATTCTCCTGAACAACTTTTAATCCCAGCGCCGTCAGAAATCGTTCGGTAAGTCTTTTTAAATTAAAACTTGTCGTCGAACCCTGATCCTTAGGATTTATGGTGAAGTTAGGGAGAGCCAATCGATCCCTAGCAGTTCTCATACATATAAATAATAGCGGTAGAATCGAAATAGGTTGCTGCTATTTCGATTCGAGTAACCAATAAATCGAATCGACTCAAAGTCAAGTAATAACATGTTGCACACCTTGCAAGAAAAATATTAAATGTGTATATAGTAGTTCTATGTATTTATTTTTGTATGTTGTTGTTTGTTGGTTACAATAATATTATTCTTTAGTTTATTTTCCTTTCTGGGTTGCACTTACCGTTTTGTCTCTGCACCACTCTAAGGTTGACTGGTAGAAAATGCCTGAGGCATTAAATCCGCCTTAGTACATTTATTGTATATTTGTGCATAAAGTTTTAATAAAAAGAAACTATATTTATTAGTTTCTTTTTCTTTTAATACATCGTTGGCCCACATTAGGAATGTCTTTTGTGTAACTGGGGTGCGTTTATAAAGTTCACAATGCACAAATACACAAACCTAAAAGAACTATCTGTTGGCCATAGGTATATATTATGTATTTCCATACATCAGAGATCGATCCCGCGACACCCGGCGCAGAAGTCAATTGCTCACTGATCGACCACTGCACCGTCCATGACATCAAGCGAAATATGTATACAATAAACGTGAAATATTGGTCTCCATTTATAAAATTATACACAAAAACAAAGTGTTTTTATATGCCTTGCAAAATGTTGAATGTTTTGTTTTCGCTTCTCATGGTTGAATTCTGAGATTTTTAACATTTACATTATATTCAAAATTTTAGAACCTGAAATATTTATTTGCTTTTTTTCTTTAATACGGTTTGAGTCTATAGAATTAAATATTAAATGTAGGTATAGAAATGAATATTAAGGTAAGAAAGCAACAGAACTATACGTTAAACATTGCTTATTAATATTGAGACGCATTTATTATGAACTTGTTTGAGTGTAATATAGTACTAACTTTAACCTCCAAAACTGTTTAGGGATTCGCAAAGTTCGCAGTAAATTATAATATTAATTATATCATACTCAAATAATATTTTTGTTTATATTAGTATTACTTACGCACTTATAAAATAAGGTCATCGAAAAGATCAAAATATTTGATTTGTGGGAATTAATTCCTCGCAAATACTGCAGTTAAAGGTAAAGGTACGACGACCTGGTAAAGGTCGCTGGAACCAGCTGGATGCGGGTGGCCCAAGACCGGTCGTTATGGAAATCTTTGAGGGAGGCTTATGTCCAGCAGTGGACGTCCCATGATGAAATACAGCAGTTGAGTAGCAGGTCCTGGGATATTTTTTCTCGTAGAGAATTTTTATCACAATAACATATTAATAAAACTGGGAATAAAAAACAAGACTTCAAATTCTGTAATCACATCTACTTCTATTTCTAATGAGGTAAACCAATCAATAACCAATGAAGAAGTCAAATCAATCGACACTGCTGGCATAGAGCAACTACTCTAGACCAGCGGTGGACTTAGATAGGTCGATAGATTTGACATTATAAATGACACACAACTCCACATTGGAAGATTCCAACAGTACCTGGGCATTTCAACAGCATTCCGTATCTAGCTGAAACCAATTACTTGGCTTTTTACCCACTCCCGTCTAAGAACTGACTGACGTGACCGAATCTTTATTACTCCAACTTTCTCATTTAATATAGTTTGCTATGTCAATCACTTTAGTTGTCTTCTATACGTCCTAGTTCAGGATTATATTCTTTAGAGGAATTGCAAGCATTGAAATGAAAAAAAGTATATAAAAATTCAAAAATTTTACCCTGAAACCTTGCTATAACTGGTGTAGGCATGAAAAAGTTTTTTAACGCCCGCAACTAGCTAGTTAGGTTAGTACGAACATTGTAATTACATTACTGGCGTCACTCGGAGAATTTTTAATTAGATTTATGAAGGATATCACACACAGTGTCGCATGGAATATTTTTTTTGCTCAAACATTTTATCAGATAAACTGATGGGAGGCTTTAAAATATTACTGCTGCTATTATAAAGAGAAGCTTAACCTAGATTTGAATAAATATGGAAAAGTACTTTGTGTTTTTTTTTTAAGTTAAATCTGTATGTCATCCTGGATCATTGGCGAACGCAGAAAATCTGTTTTATAATTTATTTTAGTTAATAAAATTTTTTCAAAGGCAAAGAACTAACAGAATGAATATAATTAATTATAAATCTACGAGCAGCTCCACTGTCGAACGGTGCATGTTTTTTGTAATTTTTTACCACGGATTTCTCACACTTGGAGTGCGTTAAGTACGAGTAACACAATCATTCACTATGCATAAACACCCAGACCTGGAACGTCTACCAGTAGGCTATGCATGTATTTATTTCTTCCGTGCAGGAATCAAAACTTCGATACACAGTTTAGTAGCCGATCTACCGACCACTACACCAACTTTGGCGTTGGATGTCGTAAAGTACACCTTTGGCTCTATTTACACCGTCGCGTCGTGGAATGGAATGGAAGCATCAATTTCGTCTCGTGACAAGAAAAGGTGCGCGAATTCTCGTGCATTCCAGCGAATTCGCATGAGTTCTTCCTGAGGGACGTTCAGTTGTTAGTCTAGATATTTTACTTGACAAGAACGGCAGACCCAACCGACTCCCCCTTCACACCAATTTCCGCGGATTCCACAGACGTCACTGACTGG
Organism: Craniophora ligustri; assembly: GCA_905163465.1. Taxonomy (NCBI): domain Eukaryota; kingdom Metazoa; phylum Arthropoda; class Insecta; order Lepidoptera; family Noctuidae; genus Craniophora; species Craniophora ligustri. The sequence continues at coordinate 4,090,141 of LR990960.1, forward strand.
GAATCCTCGCGCGAAGATAACACGGAAGACGGGCGACCTTTTTTTGGCTCTTATTTAATTTGTATGTTACATAATTGACATAAAGTTCATTTTGCCATGTATAATTTCCTTGCAAGAGCCCATCCGCGGCGGTACACCTCGAGGTGAGATGAGTGGCCTCGACGATACAGACATATGTGCCTATGATATATCTTTAAAGTGAAACCTTTATGCCAACTGTGTTTAATATATGTTTGGTCTAATACAAATAATATAATGTTATCACTCACCGTAATCGGTTTTTGTGGGCCAGACGGGCTGATTGCTCTTATTGTTGAAACATCTATCATAGCGTCTTCGGGAATATCAAGACTGTCTAGAGGTCTACGTATGTAGCTTGTGAAAGTAATTCTTATATGCGACCGTATGTATACTTAATATTAAATATGAAACAGATAATTATTAAATATGAAAGTATTTTTGTTCAGTTCAGGTAGCAAAAGGGTACAAAATTGGAAGGGTACAATATATGGAAGTGCGTTTGCGCACTTCCCGCCGTCCGGAGAGACGACGGGGATATGTGAAACCGTACTTGATGTTTCGCCCCACCACTGAGTCGAGGTACGTGTTGACATTCTTTCGGGAATCATCAACTTGCCTGCTGCTCCGTAAAGTTGGCACAGGACCGGTCATCGTAGCTATCTTTGGGGGAGACCTATGTCCAGCAGATGACGTCTAACGATTGATATGATTGTCAAATAATTTGTATGATAAAATATACTGCCGGAAACTTTGAAGTTTAATTAATCATAGCTGTATTTTTAATCAAAGTTTGGTTTGCTACTTACGCAGAAGCAACACAAGAAAAATAAACAACATTTTCAAAGTTTGATGACAATAACCCGAACCACGTACAAAAAATAAGTTAAATAATACGTAATAAAATGTCTTAAATGACTTTATAGATAAGTTGTGAATATAACATTTATTTCATACATACATTAAATTTAATTTTGGTTGTTTGTTGTAACTATCGATAGTAAACAAGTAAATAAACTAGAGTTCTCCTTATTTTATAGTTAAGGTGACCGGGACAACCTACAAACTTCTATAGGCAGATGACACCTTGTCATACTTATTACAAAGTTCTCCATATCACTCTGTCTCGTTTGATAGTACCGAGAGCTACTTGAATATGTGCTTTATTTTATTTATTTTAGGGTTCATAAAGTATTCTCCAAACAGCTGCGTATTATTTTATCGTATACGATAATGCGTCCCGTATTTTTGCATATTGCGTCCTACTAATGTTGTTGACATAATTTGAGCGAAACCACATGTTTTGTGATAGGTTATCATCAACCCATCGTTGTCCCACTGCTGGGCACGGGTCTCCTCTCATTTGAGAGGGAGGACATAGGCTATAGTCAACCACACTAGCTTACAGCGGGCTGGCAGACTTCACATGCCATCGAGAGAATCTCTCAAGCATGCCGGTTTCCTCACGATGTTTTCATTCACCGTTTGAGCTTGTGATAAATACGCACATAACTTCCAAAAAGTCAGTGGTGCGTGCCTTGGGTTTGAACTCGAAATACTTGACATCTCAGTCCACTGGTCTCACCACTAGACTACCACAGCTCCATTATTTGTGATAGGTATAAAATGTTTTATGATCAGATTTCGTGACATTGTATACGAGCTAAATATAATGTGTCATACTTCATCTTTCCTTTCCTTCATTTTGTGGCCAGTAATATCTAAAAGTACGATAGAATTAATAGTACATGCGTAACTATTTTTGGCACTCCTTGACTAGTGAACTTGACAATAAATAAATAAATAAATAAATATTCTGCGACATTTTACACATCACCATCTAGTCCCAAACTAAGCAGAGTTTGTACTATGGGTACTAGACAATGGATATAAATACTTATTTTATTTTTTTGTAAATACTTACTTATAATACATAGGAAACACCCAGACGAACACAAACACTTATATTCATTACATAAATATTTGTGTCCCGTGGGACAATAATAACAATAATACTATACAAGCTTTGTATTTGTATAACTCTCCTAAAAAGAAAACGGATTTCAGTACATACTCTCCCTAACCCTTCAAGAAGTACAAGCGTAACGGTAATTATAATTATATTTGCACATAATTATGTTACTAACGTGTTTTAATAATATTTATAAACACTTAAGCATCATTATGCCATCAATATTTAACTCAGAATATTCAGCCGTCACGTGGAGAGAAATTGATATTTGTGCGTACGCCAAATTCCTTTCAAAACCTTTCATATATTTTCTCAAATAATGAAGTCTCGAGTTTGTCAGTAAACATATTTGAGACATAATTAAATTCCTCATAATTAAAGTTCAAGTGTGGAACATTTAGCTTACGATCAAATAGCTTCGCTCATTATCGCGAGTGTAAATAGAAATTTTAATACAGATTTTGATTGATAGAAGGGAATATAATATATAGTATTATTATATTTAAGTAATATATTATTTGACTGTTATGTTGAGGATGAGGTGGACACGTAAATCAAACTCGTATGTACGACCAAGACTGACTTTATTGCTGCACACTGCGGCCGGCGCGCAACGCCAATTCTCCACCTACCTACATGCATTAATATTATAATATTATAAATACCTACAACCCCTTTCTCAATTAAAAATATTTATTTTATTTATATAACAATCAATATCCCTTATCAAATTTAAACATATTATTGCAATATACTAATTTGCCTAATATTTATATGTAGGTAGGTGCATGCTTAATTTAATATTACACTTATTAACTTAATATTACAAACTATCGCCACATTTATTGTAAATATTTAGTGATGTACGGCATACATAATATTTACATAACATGGTAAAATAATATTAAATAATTTAATAATAATTCATGCTCAAACATAATAATATAATAAATAATAAAATTGTAATCATTTAAAACATAACAATGAAACAAATAGTAAAATTGCGCTTCAAATAAGTTAATTTAAACATATGCCTATCAAATTTAAACATAATATTGCAATTTGCTAATTTGCCCAATATTTATACATAGGTATATACTTAATTTTAATAATTACAAACTTTCGCTACATGTATAATAAGTGCCTATGTATAGTTACTATTTAAAGAAGTACGCTTTCATTAAACATGGTAAAATAATATGAAATTGATTTTTTAATAATAATTCATGCTCATTACAATAAAATAAATAATAAAATTGTAGTAATACATATAAAGTCATGACAATAAAACAAATAGTAAAATAAAATTGCAATTCAAATAAATAAATTCAGACACATAAAATTTATTACATTTAACATTGTTCATTTAAAAATTTCAATTTAATAATATTACAACACATGTTCATGACAAAAACTCATAATGATTTCGTATGCACTAGATCACCGCTTTAAATAAAATTCTACTTACGGATTTTCGTTCATTGAGTAACCCCACCGATCAGGACGCCGCACTATCCTGCCGAATCGAGTACGATAAGCATTAGAATTGTCTTCTGCTGATTGCAAAACCGGTTCACTGGAGTCGACTGACGCGGGCTGAGATATATTTATGTCGTCATACGAGTAACTGTATTCATTTAGCGGTGATAAGCAAGTGCGGTTTGAATCTGCAATCAAGTGTTTCCTATTGCGTCGCAAAGTAGATCCGTCATTCATTAATACATTATATGATCTCACTCCAAACCTGTTTGTTACAGTGCCCGATTGCCAAGTGTTGTTTATTCTAACTTTAACCTTTTGTCCTATGCATAAAGGTTTCAAATTCTTAGATCCTTTGTCAAAATAATGTTTTTGCATTTGTTGACGAGTCTTTAATTTTTGTACTGTGTTATTATGTAATGTAGGCTTAAACAAAATAGGATTGCAGGGTACAACGCTCCGTAGCTTCCTATTATATAATAGCTCTGCAGGTGATGGTATTTCTTTACTAATGGGTGTATTTAAATATTCTAAGAATGCTAAATTGAAATCTGATTGATCATACGTTGTCTTTCTCATTATGTTCTTTATAGTTTGTATGGTCCGCTCGACCTGACCATTTGACTGTGGATACCTTGGCGATGATGTGATATGCCTGAATTTCCAGTGGTTTGCAAATTCTGCAAACGCCATGGATGAGAACTCAGGGCCATTATCGGACATGACAGTCTCCGGAATCCCTTGCCTACTGAATATTATTTTTAATTTCTTAATAACATTTTCTGAGGTCAATGAATTTACTTGTGCCAATTCTACAAACTTGCTATGATAATCCACTACTATTACATAGGATTTAGAACCGAGATGGAAAATGTCTGTACCTACTTTACACCACGGCCTATCCGGTATTTCATGAGGAATTAAAGGTTCTTTCGCATTTTGTTTTCTATAGCTTAAGCAGGCCTGACAATGTGATAAATAATCTCGTAACTGTGTGTTCATGTTGGGCCAAAAGATTATCTCACGGGCTCTGAGCTTGCATTTTTCTATACCTAAATGGCTACTATGTAAGTATTTTAACATTTTGTTACGCATTAACTTAGGAATGACAACCCTACTGCCTCTCCATACTATTCCAAAATTAACTACCAACTCCTCCTTGTATTCCCAGAAGGGTTTTAGTCTATCGTCCAGTTTACTTTTATGTATTGGCCAACCACGTTTTATTACTTTGATTAATTTTTGCATATCTTCGTCTTCAGAAGTATATTTCTGTATTTCCAAGAAATGCGTGTCCGTCAATGTATTGTTTGCACTGACCGAGCACACTTGCGCCTGCGCGTCATAGTGATCGCGCGGTGGGAGGGGATCGACTGGTTCTGCGCTCGGTGCAACCGCACGTGATAACGTATCCGCAATGTATAAATATTTACCAGGCTTATAAACTAATGTGAAAGTGTATGGCTGTAATCTCATTAACATCCTTTGAAGCCGCGCGGGTGCGGTGGCTAAGGGTTTATTTATAATGTTTACTAACGGTTTATGATCCGTTTCTATCGTTACGTCTGTACGTCCATATATGTACGTATAGAACCTTTCACAAGCGAAGACACATGCGTACAATTCTTTTTCTATTTGTGCATATGACTGTTCTGTTTTTGTAAGCGCCTTTGAAGCGTAACACACAGGTAAATTACTTTGTAGTAAACAAGCTCCTAGTCCAGTTTTGCTAGCATCTACGGATATTACAATCGGTTTTAATGGATCATAAAACTGTAGTATTGGGGAATTCACAAGAGATTTTTTTATATTATTGAAACACTGATCATGTTTGTTGGTCCAGTGCCATTCTATTTCTTTTTTAAGTAATTCTCTTAAAATACATGACTTGTCTGACAAGTTGGGTATGAAATTACTAACATAAGTTACTAGACCTAAAAATCTCTCTACATCTTTTACGTTGGTAGGAGTAGGCATGTCTTTTATAGCATTCACATGCGAATCATCCGGACTTACACCATCTTTAGAAATTATATGCCCTAAATATTTTATTGCAGTTAAACCGATTTTACATTTCTCCTTATTTAATTTTATATTAATGAACTCACATCTTTTAAGGACGGCACGTAAACGCTGATCATGAATTTCTTTAGTGTGACCGTAAATTAAAATGTCATCAATAAATTGTATTACCCCTTCAATATCGTCTAAATGTTCATATAACCGCTTATGAAATATTTCTGATGCAGATGAGATGCCGTATGGCATACGCAAGAACTTATATCTGCCAAATGCTGTATTAAACGTGCATAGTTCTGTGCTATCTTTATGTAGTCTTATCTGCCAGAACCCCTGTTTGGCATCTAATGTGCTAAAATATTTTGCGCCTGCTAGTTTGGTAATTATTTCCTCAAACGTGGGTAATTTAAAATGCTCCCGCTTGATCGCTGTATTCAGATCACGAGGGTCAAGGCATATGCGTAGACTCCCGTTAGGTTTTTTAACTACTGTCATGCTATTTACCCAGTCTGTCGGCCTATCGACTTTCGAAATTATACCTTCTTTTTCCATTTCGGCTAACTTAATTTTCACTTGGTCTCTTATCGCTACTGGTAACTTCCTAGGAGCATGTACGACTGGTGTGACGTCATCTCGTATCTGTATTTTATATTCACCAGGTAAACAACCCATGCCCACAAAAACATTAGGAAATTCATTTAATATATTACTACCACTTTGCTTATCTTGTCTAATTGACATTATTCTTTTAATTAACTGTAACTCCTCGCATGCATTCCTACTTAAAATTGGAGGTGAAGATGCATCAACAACGATAAACTGCAAGATGAAAATATTGTTTTTGTGTTTTACTTTTAAATTACACTTGCCTATCACCGAAATAGTGCTGCCTGAGTAACCATGCAATTTTATTGATGTTTTAGATAAATGACACTCTAAAATGTTAATTTTATTTAGAAAACTACGAGGTATGACATTTACATCAGCTCCAGTGTCCAATTTAAAACTTATACTAGCGCCATTTATTTGCAATTCTACCATCCAGTCGTTACAGTTATTAGTATTTTTGTGTGTTACCTGATCAGTGGAGTCCTCATGCACCGTATAAACCCTACACATTCTTGCGTAGTGATTCATGCGATCACACTTCATACACCTTTGGCCGATCGCCGGGCACTCGTTCCTCCTGTGTACTCGCCCGCATTTTCCACATTTCTTGTTCACATATTGATGACGCTGCACAATGTGGTTAGCTGGATTCGTTGACTGGCCCGGAACGGTGGCCGTGTCGGGTCTCGGTAGATGGTAAGAATGCGAACGGCTAATCGCTGGTGGGCGAGACCAGCGCGACGCCCGCGCCGCCTGTCTGGAATTTCCTTTTCGCTGCATCCAATTTACCTCATACTCATTTGTCTCATCTTTCTTGATCTCCTGCACGTGATTTTTGTATTCTTGATTCTCAACTTTCATGTTTCTTGCCTGCATACGTGACATTTCCGCTAATCTGCATATATCTAATGCCTTTTCTAATTTTATTTCTGGTTCACGTAATAACCGTTCTGATAGGGCCATGTCCCTTAAACCACATATCAATCTACTGCACACAAGATCGTCACGTAAATCTTTGAAGTCACACCTGACCGCCATCTTGTTCAGTTCAAACACATATTGTTCTGCAGATTCTAACTCCTTTTGGTCCCTCTTAAAAAACTTATGTCGCTCCACTGCCAGATTTTTCTTTGGTATAAAGAAGCCATCCAACTTTGTCAACAACTCATTTATCGTATTAAATTCTTCGTGAAATTGTGCCGCCACTTCGCGGCATTTCTCACCAATGACGTGTAATAATATGTTAACTTGCGTTTTTTTACTTTTATTGGACAACTCACAAGCTTCATAGTATATGTTAAACGCATTCTTCCATTTTTGCCAATCCGTGCTTAGATTGCCGGACGTAATATTACACAAACTATTCTCAAATTCAAATGGCTTCGGCGGTTGCAGAACAGATTCCATTCTAATTGTTGTACGTGTTATTCCTTCAAATGTTGAAGATTTGTTTTCTTCCGAAGGTTATTGATTTTTGATTTTGCACTTAATATTTACGAATACATATTACGTTTCATAATCCTACCGACTGCGCCATGTTATGTTGAGGATGAGGTGGACACGTAAATCAAACTCGTATGTACGACCAAGACTGACTTTATTGCTGCACACTGCGGCCGGCGCGCAACGCCAATTCTCCACCTACCTACATGCATTAATATTATAATATTATAAATACCTACCCGATTTGCCCAGCGGTAGTTCACGCTGTCTTCTGTGCTATGGGTCCCCGGGTTTGAATCCCGGTAGGGGTAAAATGTTTCTGTGATGAGCATAAACATTTGTATCTAAGTATGGATGTGTGTATCTATGTAAGAATTAACAAAAAAAGAATGTGACTGTATAGTACACAAATATCATGTACCCTCATCATATACCTTCTAATATCCGTAACTGAATCCTCTGCATATTGATAGCACTGTGTCGTGATATCCAAATATGTTTATTATTTGAAACTGATAGTCCAAACTATTTTACATAAATATTTGGCTAAACACAAATTGTATAAATAAAACTTAACTTTTGAAATTGGTCCTTTATTTTCCTTACCACAAGCCCGTTAGTAGTCCATGGTTACTGGGTGATTCACGTGTTACTTCATTACAACATTCTCCCAACACAAACAACCTACTTTAAGAAACTTCCAACTCCATTTTCCAACGTTCTCATACAAATTAAGACTCACAAGATAACGTATGCGCACACAATGCCCTGAGACGTTATCATTTAGTCCCCACATATTTAAGTTCCCAGTGCAAGTTGTTTTAACCCCAGGAAAATAGAGGGAACGGATAACCTGTTCTCGTAATTTTCACAAAGGATTTTCTACTGTGTTTTTGTCTCACTTTTTTTGTAACTATATTGTGAAGGAAAGGAAGAAAAATCTTAAAATAACGCGGCCTCTGAGTAGCTCCGGAAAGCAGACTGTATTCCTCAAAAGCAAAAGAAATCGAAGCTAATATTGTTATTAGCTTCGATTTTCTTTTTGCAATCTGCGTCCGATTTGATTAATTATTTTAGCACATAATACTTGAGTATTATGTGCTAAAATATAATTAATCAAATCGGACGCAGATTTTCCTTTATTTGTATTGTAGGTCTTTTTAGACCTAAATTTGATTTAAAATATGTGCTGTCCCACAGATATGCTACAGTCTACCCTAGACCCAGTGTTTTGCCAGGATTTTAGAAAAGTAAATAGTATAAAATAAAGGCACTAGTCCCAAATTAGAGGAGACCTGGGCCCAGCGTGGGACATTAATGGGTTGATGATGATGACCCGTGTCCGTATTTTTCTATGCAATGAATAGAAGGATTCAGTTGAATTTCTCCCAAAAGGGTATTATTTTTACAATACTTCAATTTATTTCATAAACAGTAGAAAAAAAATCGATGCTATGCACACACAAAAACCACGCTTATATTATTTAGTCTACGGCACCCGTCTGAAACAAGGGCGTGTAACATAAATAAGAAAAAAAAAAAAATTCACAATACTCATCACTACTCATGTGCTTGAAACAGATATGAATGTTCATTATTCAAACTAAAATTCTGTTAATTTACCACAAGTATATTATACAGTATGGAGAGATCACAAATCCCTCGCGGTTCGTATACGAGGTGCATCAATACCGCTTGAAACCCCGAATGTAAATAAAAGTGGAGGTTGCAAATTGCAAGAGTCATAAGTTTCGAGCTCCTGTTTACTTGAAAGCTTCCTTTGGGATCCAGTGTAGTTTAGAAATGAACGTATGACATTTGCTTACAGTTAAATATATGGGACGAGATATCTAAGTAATTTCGATATTCTGTTAATATGTTGATATTAAAAAAAAATTGACGGATAAAGATAGTGTAAATTTTATATAGTTACCCGATATTAAAATTAATATCATGAAAATATTTTCTGCCATACTTTTTTGCGAAGTTAATGTATAAATTTTATTATTTTGATTATATAATTTTCACAGACATTGGTGGCCTATTTTGAGGACTTGGATTTTTAATCTTCTATAATTTATGAACGGCAAAACAAACATCGTAAAGATATTTGCATGCCTGAGATATTTTATCGATGGTTTTGAAGTCTACCAACTCTAACTTAATTTGTTTCGAATAAGAAGACTTGAGTCCAATAGTATTTATTTATTGTAAGGAAGATTTACAGACAAATAATAAAGATAACTTAGAAAAGATACAAATAGTCCTGTGCCAATTACAAATCTTCACCAATAAATTGTAGATATAGGATAACATGAGAGCTTATTATTATTAATATATATAGGACAATTATAAACGAAAATTACAGTGCACAACAAAATAAATGAATAATATAATATATAAAAATTAATAATATAGCAGTGCCAGATGAAATGCAGATTATTTACTGAGAGTCTTCCAGAAAGAAATTATTTGCTAAGAGTTTTCTAACTGATGTAGTGCTTGAACAAAACAGGTCAATCTCGAATGGTAGATTGACCTGATTATAAGAATTACATGCTCGCGAGACAAATGTGTTGGCTCTATAGTTCGTCTTAGCAGATGGGATACTCAGGAGTGGGCGTTGTCTTAGGCGACAGTAAATGAGTTGATGAATATGATAATTATAACACTGTCTTCTAATATTTTTAGACACGTGACTGGTCTACCTACAGATCGTACATAATCACTCAAAATATTACGAAGCGGTAAAGGGCGGGCTTCTTTGAGTGATTTTAAAAAATAACTAATAAAATTTGGACTACTTTGAATAAATGACATTTTGAATTTGAATCTTCATTAACACACCATACATTTTATTGTTTTAACGTAAAAAAAAAAAAAAAGGTATACATACATATAATTATTTGTTTATCACCCTATAACATGACGTTCAATTCCCGAAAACAATTAGCCATAAAAATATAATAAACCTACTTAATCAGGTCGCTGTACACCAGAAATTACCTGTTCAACACACGAAATTTATTATTTAAATTAAGGTATTCAAACAAAGGACCTGTTTAAACGACTATGGTATAACGCAGCCTCAATAAAACAACAAGGCAACTGACGCGGAGCAATAAAACAGTGGAATGCTCCTAAGTTTCAACAAAAACACAGTCAATCAGTTTATCAGACTGTAAAAAAATACGGCTAGACGTATTTTGTATTTTTAAATTTTTGGTTTTTACTGACAAAAGTTTTAAAGCCTACAATATTAAAATCTGGCGAGTAAGTTTTAGGTAAGTAAAGGCACTCAAAGAATATAATTCTTCTTGAAATATTTTTCGACGCAATATATTTTAAGTTTGCTGTTTAGTAGGTACTTACACAACAAGATCTGATAATTTTGTCAAAAAAACCTACTCAAAACTGGACCAAATTGAAATGGGACCAAAAAAGAATCATCAAAATCAGTTCAGCCAGTTGAAAGTTCTGAGGTAACAAACATAAAAAATATACAGTCGTATTGAGAACCATCTTTTTTCAAAGATACACCTGCAACAATTCTTATTTAACACAATGGTTTTCCAAAAAAAACACACACACAAAGTGCACAACTTTCTTTCCATTGTGCCTACTTCAGTTTCATACTCTGTGGTTGGTCTAATGTACACAGTTTACTGGCCGTCTTCACAACCTGTAGGCCACACCAACGTAAACACTGAACTAATTATAAGACGCTGGATACCCCGCGTAAATATTTTGCTCTATCTCGCCATAATGTTAGTAACTTGCCTGGTTTTGTTTTATAGATGAAGTTGGCTGGCGGCCTTTGAATATTATGTTGATTAATTTAGTTTTATAACATTATACTTAAGTCTTAGCGAAATTATAACGATAATAAACGTGTATGATATTTTAGCTGGTTTTATGTTGAAACCAGTTACAAATAATGACCATCTAAATATTATATAGACACACACATGAACGCAATATAGGTAATATTTGATTTATTTTTCGACAGATTAATCATTCTTATTGAAATTAATGTCTATATTAAACAAATCTGTCGTTACAGTTAAATAACATATTTCTTTTAATTTTATGCGTGATCCCGAGCTAACAACAAAGAAGTATTTAATTACATTGAAATAAAGACGTCAATCAGAAAAAAAAACAACCAAAGTTTCATCATTATCGTATACCAAGTAAAATATACAAAATTAAAAATATACTAATTAAAATGTGTTATAGGTAGGTGTAGAAAACGATTGCAAATGTGTCTGTACAAAAATATAGTCATATGTGTAACGAAAAATCACAAAAAAAATTTTTGCTTCCTCGCATAATTTCTTTCACCTCTATCCTATTTTTACGAGGCCGATGTTACGTAAGAGGAGTGGCTCAGATATCAGAGTGTCGACTACAGTATTCTCATTTTATAGGCATCATCATATAAATTCAGTCGAGTCGTTCCGGGCGTAGCTTGAACGAATTTCAACATATCGCCGGCTGTACACATAGCGGCATCTTATACCTTCTAGTAATGTTATTTGAGTTCAGAGTTTCGGGTGTGTTATTGCAACGTTACTTTGAATGGTTGTGTTATTTGAATGTGTGTGTTTACTCACTTTTTGCCGAAATTCTACGCTGGAAGCGGCTTTAATATCACCTGGCTTAATTTTGTATATGCGGGAATTTGTTTTAGATTTGGTTATTATACTTACTGCTACGGAGTTAAGCAGTTACATTAAAATTAAAGCGCAATCCAAGATATTATGATATTTTTCTTTATTAAGCTGTTATTTGGTACTTATACACAGTATTTGGCCTGTTTACCTACTTTAACTTTGAAAAACAGCTAGTTTCGTGCATTTTGATATTAAATTTAAATTGATTATAATTTTAATGATCTTTTAATTATTTTTAATGATGTATTTATATAGTTAAGTAAAGGCGTAAAGTACGCCAAAAAAACATTGTCAAAACCCTACTCGAAATTATGTTTCTTCGGTTTTCATTCCCATGTCCTTATAAATAACCGTATAAATCAGAAATGTATAATCTAGCCAAATTAACATTTTAAACCTAATGCGCAGTACTAATCAAGTCAATTTTCAATAACTTAAACAAGTCTGTTGATGTGAAAGCGAGAGCACATTTTAAAATATCACCCAAAGTGAAGTTGTAAGCTCCGTCAAACAGTAGACAAATCCGCTTCAACGCAGAGTTTAAAAACGTGCATTTTATAGCAAGACATTACTCGTTGCACTCTTAACTTCACACTTTGCATTACAAACTCCTTCAAAAAGGAATAAAATAGTAACGACAATTTTTAACCGCAGAAAAAGTACCGTCTGGGTTCCTAGAGATATGATACGAACTTTGTTAGGCTTCGAGTAACCCTCGGCTATAGAATCTTTGTTTACTAAGCTACGAAGTAATATTTTACGAGTGAAATTTCAAGTACATTGATATTTCAAATCATCAATTAGTGAAGTGCATTGCCAATACATGAATAATGTAATTTAGATTTTAGGTAAGAAGACCAGTGGGAACAGAATCGTTTTGCAGAATTAATCAATAATACAATAAATATTATTATATTAATTTAAGAGCTCAGCTTTTGTTGGTGGATCAATCGCCATCGTTCTCTATCTTTTGCGTTCCGTTTTACCTATTGATACGATATTTATATTGAATTGATATTTTTCAGATTTAAATAATATTTTCAGCTAGCAGTTATAGTCAAAGTATTTTATTTTAATTAGGCCAACATTACAGGTAGTTTTAAATTGATAATGTTTTTTTTTTGTATTAAAAATAAAACCTAACTTTAGGTTTTTGGTCTTGTCTCATTGATACGTTTACAAACACTAATCTTGACAAACTATGCCTTCAAGCGATCCGTTATTACTATATTAATATAAAAAAAATAACAAACAAAATCCGAAGTTGGTTTAAATTACCGTTTATAAACTTGTTTTCAATTTGAAAAATCTCGATAAATTTAATAACAGTTTGAATAAAAAATTGATTCAATCCTTTTTAGTCGCCCACACAGCCTCTTGAATAAACAAACACTTATGCAGGCTTACTTCCAACTAACTCAACGTTAACAACACTGTACTAACACCAAGCAAGGGAAATTCAACTCTTTAGTAGGAGGAAACATCGTTTAAAATTGTTTGTAGACGGCATCGACGAATCTGCTCCCATGATAAAGAAACAATACGTGTAGGAAAATCTAAATGTTCTTTTTAAGAACTTAATGACCAATGTTCTTTAAGCTAACATTTATTCCTATTTTGTAGGTGTACATTTTATTTGACTTCAAAAAAATATGTATGTATATAATTGGTTGTGGTTATCCGATGGCCGTCGTTTTGTGTAAAATATAGAGATCGGAAAAATCTCGAAAGATGATGATTTTAAGCGAGCTATAATTAGTAGTCATCACTAATTAAGAACCATCATAATTTTACCTGTATTCGTCTACTGATAGAACTAGTTTATTCATTTACTAGGGACCCCCCCCCCCTAGTTACATTACAACTGCCTTTAGCAAATCTTTTTCACGTGATTCATGCATTGAATTCGAATCTTTAAGCCGGAATTACATAACTAAACTGAAGTTGCATGAAAATACAGTCAAGTACACATAAAGATACGACTCATGCATTGTAAACGTCAACATTTTTGCATCGTTTATGTCGTATCTTTATGTGTAGGTACTTGAGTATATTTTCATGCAACTAGTTTCGTAATGTAATTCTGGCTTTAGGTCTATTTGCAGTGCATGGTTATGTCATCAAACTATCATCGTGCGCTTGTCAAGGTTGTGCCTTGACTTAGGGCAAGGGTAGGTAAGTCCCGTTGTATCGGCTGGACTCAACCGGTTAAACTATATATAAGTGCGAAAAACGCACGTATAATGACTTAACACTACGGCTATTCTCGATTAAATTACTAGTAATTTCAGATATAATCAGTACATGATCTAATACACTGAAATAAGCAATTGGAAGGTAATTGCTCCCAAGACAGAGCTCAAACAATGAACACATTATCTTATGAACGGTGAAACTAATATTAAATGAAAAGTTCTAACGGAAGGCAGGTACAATGCAAGACCTCAATTCGTTCTCAAATACAATCGTCGAACTTCAAGGCATGCCATTTAAACTTGGCAAAATAGCTTTTCAGTTAATCGTAGTCATTTTGTAGAGCACCCACGTCGAGTTTGGTCTGATGATATTTTAGCAAAGTTGCCAGTTTGATATACATCGTTATTGGTTTTATATTAATGGTTTCTTTATCCAACTATGATGATGTCTTAAATAATCTTAACTAAGCTAATAAGAGGACACAAAGTACGTGAATCAGCTGCCTGAGTTTGTATTTCTTGACGTGTGTAATTTAGGGGTCTTCTAGTCACGAGAAATAAATAAATAAATCTTCTAAGTAAAAATGCCACGTTTTCTAAAACGTGGTAAGTGACGATGTGGTCTTACCATCAGGTGAGATAGTGGTCAAACGCATACCTACCCAATATAAAAGAAATTGCCTCTCTAGAGGTAAAAAAACCTATTACTCGCGTTTCTTCTTTTTTATATTAATTATATTGTAGCTTGTAATGTTGGTAGAGGTCCAACAGTGGACTGCGATAGGCTCAGTTGATTGATGATGTAATGTTATGGTATACGGACGAGACCTGGCAAAGGTCGGTGGTATCTGGTAGTTCAGGTTGCGCAGGACCAGTGGTCATAGCAATTCTTGGGGGAGACTTAGGTCCAGCAGTGGCGGTACAATAGTTTTATTATGATGATGATGATGTTATGTTATGTGAAATAACCTGAATTTGAATTTGAACTCAACACCTGTGAGTTGGTAGTCCTATTGGTCCTATAAATAAAACACTAGTTTATGACTATTTCAATGTCTAAAGTTCCCTTAAATAGCACCAAAATCTTTACAACATCAAGATACAATCATGTTAATAATATAATAATAATAATAATAATAATAATTTTATTGAAGAAAAAGCCTACATACTAAATACAATGTACTTATTATAACTAAGTGGCTTATGCTATGTACAATACATTGAAACCCTGATCTCCAAACTAGGGGTGTCCCTGTATCTTAGAGATCAGTGTCCCTCCGCAACAATGTCACAGCCAATATTTGGATTTGTTCTTTACATTTTAAACACAATTAGCACGATAAAAATGATATATATACATTCATAATATATATCAAGTTAACAAAAAATAATAAATTAAAAAAGAAATAAAAAAGAAAATACTAAAATACTATTCTCATTTGCAGGTGTGTGGTGTGTGTGTGTGTGTGTGTGTGTGTGTGTGTGTGTGTGTGTGTGTGTGTGTGTGTGTGTTGTGTGTGTGTGTGTGTGCGTGATGAGTGTGAGGGGTAGGGTATGAGTATGAGTGCAAATATGTATAGTTTGGAATGATTGTATTGAAATGTTTTCAGTTTAACGTAAACTGGCCTGAAAGTAGATCCTCGGTGTTTTGATGATTTAATTTTGTCAGGTATTTGTTTAATGCACGCTTACATTCATATTTTGTCTTTGTAAAGAGTTTCAATTCCTTATTTAAATGATTATACACTTTTATACTGTTGATGTAATACTGGCGCCCGGCAAAAGATGTTCTGTGAGATTCAAAAGGAAAAATAAAGACGGTCGAAACACGTCACTCATTCAACCATGACAAACATTACAATTACACACATTATATTATTACAGAAACAAAACAAGCCTTACACAAAGCGGCAGCCGCCGCGGGGCAAGACTACCACGCGATAATTCTCTAACACAGATGAAAGAGAAATTTCAAATATCATTTGTCGTTTTGGTATGTTCAAAACGTTCATGAATTATGTTATATTTTTGACACGCGTAGATCATACGATAATATACCTCTATGTGAGTAAATATCTAAACAATCTTAATAAAATTTTGATAAAGAACATTTTATTTCAATGCCTACTGAAAAAAACTCAAAGCTATAAAAACGAACGTACCTTACTTACTTAACGTTATAACCTAATACTTTACAAAACACCTTCTAAGCATTAACTCTATTCTCATCGCATTGTTTTAACATGTAATCCACCGCGCTTGGCCTGTGCGGGTTGGCAGATTTCACAGGTCATCGAGAAAATCTCTCAAGTATGTAGGTTTCCGCACCATATTTTCTTTCACCATTTGAGCATGAGATAAATTCGCAAATAACTTCGGAAAAGTCAGTGGCGCGTGCCTTTGGTTCACACACCCCACAACTGGGCTATCAAAACCCTATAATACCCAGAGAATGACTTGTCCTGTATTAACCTATAATCTATTAACAATTGTTTAGGGTATCCATCCCGTCTAGAGGTATCGGAGTCTCCTAATACAGGCATTATCTGCCTAAAAGGAGGCTCCAATCATGATATTGTTAAAACCTAAGCCTGCTTTACCAATAAACTAATTTATTATTATTATATTATTATTATTACGAAAGACGACGTAGTAACAAAAGTTGAGAAGAATGTACTGAGATGGTTTGGGCATGTTGAAAGGATGAATGATAGGCGATTGACGAAAGGAATTTATAAGGCGGATATCAGTGGAAACGCCGGGAGGGCCCTAGAAGGACATACACTGACATAATTGGTGAACTCCTTCAAAAAGGTGCGCAGTACTCGTAGCCGGCGCGCGTGCATGACGAGACGTATAAATGTGGATGAGGCAAGAGTGGTATGCAGGGAACGTAGCGCGTGGCATTCTGTAGTTTCTGCCTACCCCCATGGGAAAAAGGCGTGAGTGTATGTATGTATGTATTATTATTATCAAGGTGTAGGGTGCTGAGGCTAAAAAAGCTTTGCCGTAATGTATGTGGATGACCTTACTTTATAGGCCCCCAAGATTGCTTAGACCATCCAATAACCTTAATAATTAGTCGTCACGTTCAACATTTCTTCTATAATCCGCGCCACACACATTTGACTTCGTATCTCGTTACTTGTGACTCGTACAATTCAACCTTTTTGTTACAACTGGGGTGTATACACTTCCCTTTGTTTCCTCCCCGACAAAAGGCGCACCTTGGCAAAGGAAATCCAGCGTGTTATGTAAATTACAAACGGTGCAGACTTTTGCGTTTAATTTGTGATTTATTATTAGATTTTTTCGTAGAATTGATTACATAATGACTCACTATTAATGACATTCTCGTATCGACTACCGCTACTTTGTAGTAAGTCTAGGCAGATTGTAAATCCCTTGCGCTTACCGTCTCCGAAGAGTTCGACAGAGGTGTACACAGCTGCCTAAATGTTTGTGAATTGCCGAAAATTTGTGAATGTGACAGAATTAAATTTTAAAAAAAGGATACCTCAAATAGGACGCCTCCTGTGTCGTATGTGAGTGCGTGTACAAACAACAACATTTATAATGTGTTTTTGTGGTTTAAAAAACAAATATTTATAGTGCACAAAAACCCAGAGACATGCGGTACAGAAGTTGATCGCTCCACCACTGCACCAACCGTACCGTCATGTACAATATATTAATATATCAACATACAATAGTTAATTTTCCTTGTTTAGAATAAATACACTAGGAAAAAAGAACGACTCTGTGCTTGTATTTTTATACGATGCCCTTTTTAAGTACTTCCTTGTTCTTACTTGACAACCCATTTTCACACCGTTCAACCCCAAACAACGTTACGACCTACTTTGTAAACAAAAAAAATAGCACACCACTTAAACCCCACCCCACACATAATCACATCTCCTTTGATAGATCACCTAAACAAAATTCTGTAATCCCAATACATTTTCCAAAACAATAACTTCAAACCACGCACGTTGTATAAAAAAAATATGATGGATGTGTTATAAAAATATAGGAAAGATAAAGGCGATGGCTTACCGCTAATGCTTGGGTAACCCTCTTCGCTCTGGTACAGATCATAAATACCGTAGAATCCTGATAAGCTCTGGTAAAAGAAAAGGCAAGTACCTACCCACGCGAAAAAGGAAAGTTACGCACCTTCAGGGTTGACAGAACGGGGAGTGAAAAATGCTAAGATAATGGCTACCAAATGCCAAGAAATGGGACAGTGGCCTGAGTAGTGATAACCCTACGCTTAGATCCTGGTAGGTTTTACTTTTTGTCCTCTAAATAGATAAGCTAAACACAACGTTGAGAAAATATCTATTCGAAACATTTGAGATAAAGAATCGAGTAGGTAAAAATTTTGTGCGATGTTGGGTAACATTGCACTAAACTTTTTAATAATCGAAATGGTTTTAATTATCCACCATTAATAACATTTCGTCAGCCTGTCTTAATTAGTAGCAGTTAAAAGCTGTTATTTAATATATTATGAATTTATTTAAATAATGACTACCAGTTTGTCAGCTGGCGACCCTAGCCCCTCTCAAATTCGATGTTGGCTTTGTTTGAAAGTTGATCGGCCCTAATTTTCTTTGTCTAAAACAAAAAAAACACAACTAAGTCGCCTACATTTTTAACAGCCAGTGTCATCTCTCATTTATTTTAAAAAGTTCGGAACGCGAGTCAGTTCGTTTTATATTTTGTTTTTGTCCCGTGAAATTGGACATCGATAAAAAAGGAAAATAAAATGGGTATACATTTTTGGTTAATTTACAACAAGCCATACACCAGGGTTACAGTAAAACAACAAACAGTTTTACTAACGACTAGTATGTTGACGTAAATCAAAATGACATTAAATATCACTACATGTTTTCAAACAAAGTCCCTCCACCGTAGGTATCTGTCTGTTTATCAGAACACGATACTTAAACTCAAAAACTATTGAGCAGATTTTCATCCAGTTTTCATCAATAGTCGAAGTGATTCATGAGGAAGCTACCTATGAGCGTATAATTCATTATGATTTTGGTTCAATTAAATGATGGCGTACATGTAGTACGCCATCATTTAATGAATATTTTAAAGAATCGGAAACGTTGGAATCAATTAATATTATTATACCGCAATAAAATCTGTAATAAGTATTTTATTTATATTGCTGAATGTGACGAAAAAAATACATGGACAGAAAATTCTACTGGGTCGAGCTGCTTTTTCAAATTAATAGAGTCATTATAATTAAATTGAACTCCAATCACTATTACTATAATTTAATATAAATTTATTGTTAATGCAATAGATCTAATATGTATAATTTGATGTAAATTAAAGTGTTTTAATATGGGAATAATTGCCTGAAATAAATGATAATATTATTATTACTATACTACGTACCCGAACTGACTTAGCACGAGTATCATGTGAGTATTATATGGACTTACCAGAAAGAAAAACGTAATTGAAACTTAGGCCTTTGACTGTGACTTTACAGCTTACTGGTACATGAGGCTTTCACAGAATCATAGCTTTTAGTTCATCGATATTAAGTTCAAAATGGCTATTTATATTCCGCCCACCCTAATTTCACATACCTATCACTATACATACTTAATTGTAGTGTTTGCAATCTCTTAAACAAATGACAAGCGAAATCAATGTTACCCTTAAAACGAAACGGATGGCCTCCAGCTTACGACACGATCCGGTTCATGTTGATCTGAAGATCACGTTGCATTAGATACAGAAAAGGCTGTGCTTTTTACATTGTATATACATGTTATATTGCAGAATTGAATTTTATGTACATTGAAATTGAAATTAGCGAGGCAGTAAAATAATAAACATTATCTAACGAATAAAACTGGTAGAAACAGGCGAAAAAATAATGTTGAGTAATTGACTTAAACATACCATCACGCCTGTCGTCCCCGAAAGGTTAGGCAGAGGCGTACTAATGTACACCCACGTTTCGCCGGTATGCTTTAAGTCCCATGTAATAAGGGGTGAGCCTATTGCCATTAACTGGGCACGAATCCAAACTCTGAGTTCCTACTGAGAATTTCATAGGATAGCCCAATAACACTTTATTCGAAATAATCAATAGAATAATCGCACCCAAGAACTCTAGCTCGGCAGTCGCGCCGTACAACCACTAGTGATCAACGAGTTAAACTTGACAATTGGCCTAAATTATTGCAAATAGTGAGAAACGATGTATATCTAGGTACTTACTGTAAAGGATTCGATACATTGGGATTAAAATACCTCAAAAAAACTGCAAATAGCAAAAAAAAAAGCAAGTAACTATTATTTTCATTTCACACGTACAATATAACCAGCCAACTGACCTCATTAAACATACATTGAACCAATACAATAAACGTAATTGAATCACGCATTAGATTAACAAACAATCGCTTGTTTATTAATACCCGTTGCCGTTAATCAAACGGCTGTCAAACATTTAACCCGTTTTCTACGGATATATGACCGGCGGCGCTGCGAACGTTTTGCGGTGCGTCGATATATTTATATAACAAATGACATAGAAATATCAACTCTTCTCAATATGTAGCTTTCTAGGGGATTTGATGGGGAAAATGCATGAAGCTTTTTTGGTTGTGTTTCAAATACTTACTTGCCTGTACTGCCTATTGTGTGTAAAATGCCTGTACTTACAGGCATTTTAGCATTTAAAGAAATGACGATCAATGTCAAGTACCGTACCATCACCTGTCGTTCCCGAAGGGTTAGGCAGAGGTGGACTAATGTACACTCACATCTTGCCGGTATGTTTAAAGTCCCATGTATTTCGTGGTGAGCCTAATGCCGACAACGGCGCGTGGAATCAAAATCATACTTACGACTAACGAGGCATTAGAGGGGAGAAATATAATATGACTTGTAGGAGGTAGGGCATAGCGAGATTTCTCACTCAAATTGATCTGCCCGACTGGGGAAGTTCCTCCGCCTTACAGAAGACCGCAGTGAATCAACAATAGTTGTCTGTCTGCGAGTGAGTAAGGTTACCAGAGCTCATTGGGGGAGAGACTATTCTGACAGCATGGGAATTCCGTTTGCTGTCAGTTCAGTAACTCCCTATTTTAAGAAACCTGAACGGTTTCTAAGGGGTTTGGCAACGCATTTGCAAGCCTCTAGTGTTGGAAATGTCCATGGGCGGCGTTCATCGCTTACCATCAGGTGAGCCGCCTGCTCGTTTGCCCCCTTATAACCATAAAAAAATAAAAAAATGAAGCGTTTTGGTGATGTTATTTCAAGTATAGGCTCGGTTTGCGGATTGAAAGGTATGACAATCAATAAAAAAGGATACGATTTTTTTTATAAAGTCATTGATTGTGGCCACACTTAAAATGCTTTCCATCATTAATATTAGACCATGAAATATGTGTAATAAATATGTAATGTTAGAAAAATTCGGAATACGTCTCGATCATAATTTAATAACAACCCAGGAAAATAAAAAAACAGATCTGGTTGTTGCAATAAGGAATCTACAAACGAACACCAATGTTTATTTGTATATAAAAAAAACAGGAGATGTTTATTTATTTAATTTTATTGAAACGTTTTAGTTTATTTATTATATTATTTTTGTCCATTTATACAGATGATCGCAAAATTATGATAATGAATAACTCAGTGAAATTCTGTCAAATTACACACAGAAATTCAACGAATCCAACGTAAACAAAAGGGCGACCTCGCTTGCACAATATCAGAACTTTGACCTTACAAAAATACCGCTGTCGAAACGTATTAGCATATTTGAGCAAGAAAGTTAAGAGTCACTCGGTAAATCTGTATTGCCAACATTTTTCAAACAAAGCCGTTTGAACGGGCGAAAAGAAAACTTATTTCTACACAAATTATAATCGCGGGATTATTTGGGATTAGCTGTGAATTTTGACGGCAGCGTCAATCCTAAAAGCCTTCCCCATCCAAACGCATTTCTTAGGGAAAGTTTATTCTTTTTTAGAGATATATATTCTTTTCGTTACTTTTCTTAGGCTGCCATTTTGCTTATTTAGGCCGAAATTTGTGTATTTATTAATTTTGTATTGTATTTTTTTAGTTCGATCGTAATAATTCGATGACAACTTAAGTAAAGTTTATATAATTATCTTAAAAAAAATCTAAACCCTTTTTAAACAAAAATAATCTTGACTTCAATTTAGTTCACCTTTACTTTAACTTACCCGATCGAAGGGAGAATGTAGTCATTCCAGTTATATGGGACATTTGTGGGGAGGTTCACGGAAAAAGAAAATTGTTTAATTCTCCCGAGATTTTGTCACAAATCAAGATTGGTTGAAAGAAAACAATTTGGTTGAACTAGTTCGCGCTCATAACACCAACTACGTGGAAGAGAATTATCCTGTTATTTGTTTGTACATTCATTTTATTGTGGTAATTATTACCAGTGCCAACATGACAAAGTAAAGGAAAGTAACTAAATAAAATTAACTTGAATCGACTTCTTGGAATATAATAATATTCGTACAGATAATATTAGCTTAAGGTTTGAAGAAAAAAACAACTCTAGATGAGTTCTGTCTTTACAAATTCTAGGAATCATGGTTTTTCACAAAAAAAAATATCTTTTTGATTCCATTAACTACTGGCAAGAAGCATCCACCTTTTGAATGTAGTGTACTAACGAATGTAATGTAGTAACTTGGTTCCAAACAAAAACGGTATTTTAGGAACAATATGGAAAATTAACTAACAATTTATTTATTGAAATAATAAACAAAATAGTAGCCACCTTGAACGAAGCCAGAATATTGTGAGTATATGAGTAAGAGCGCCTGCGTGCGTGCGTGCGTGCGTGCACACATTCATGTGTGTTAACGTGCCTATGTACGTGCACGTTAGTGTTGGCGTTCCTTTACACGCATAGGTGTCAAAGAAGGTAGGCATGTCATGTTTTTATTTCAAAATAACGACTACGTTTTCAATATGCTAATAGTCAAACCGAATAAGACATATCAATATGTAATGTTTAAAATCATAGCTTGTTCCTTTATTTACATGTCGTTACGTATTAAAAAGGTGCCTAAAGGTACGTAGATAAACTCACTCACACCCAACTTTGTATGTAAGGGTTGTATGTCAGTCAGTGTTGAAAATATTTCCGTCCCTGTATAAACCAAATTCCGTTTTAAATCATAATTTTAAGTCCGCATTGTGTGCTTCCCCAAACAATGGCTTTGTTACAAGTTTCACGCACGACCCACTGATCCAGTTCTCTAGTATCTGAAAATTTTAACTCGACCGTACATCGTACATCAGATAAGAAAGTTTTCTGTCCAACATTACCAAAATTGTGTTGGCTGACAGGGATTGATTAAGATTTATGAACGTCCGCAGCGCTTTAATTAACTTTCACCTGCATTTTGGAAATATCAGTGTTATTACAAGGACTTTTCATATATGGCAATGATTTTTTTTATTATTATTAATCTAGGGGTGTTTGATAGCTCAGGTACGATAGCTCCATCGTACGACCAGCACATCAAACTACCACAATCTGTCAAATTTCTTTGATAGAATTTCAACTTTATGGCAAACTAATAAGGTTCATGTTCAGTTGGGAACATATGACAGTTTTGGATAGGTTGACCTGCTGGCGACTGTACCTTATAAACAATAATGCAATAATATTGTACGTTGATGAACAGAAGTTTGTATTTTACTCAATCTATGAACCTAATGTGGGCAGGCCCCGGCAAGGTGGACTGACGACTTGGTAAAGGTCGCTGGAATCCACTGGATGCGGGCGGCATATGACCGGTCGTCGTGACGATCCTTGGGGGAGACCTAGGTCTAGCAGTGGACGTCTAACGGTTGAAATGATGAACCTAAGTTGCACTTGGAGCATGCTGGATGAGTAGACATTCCATCAAACAGCTGTGATGAAGCCTTTTTAGAATCTAATATTCAAAAACGATTTCTTATAGTTAATACATAAGATACATATTTCCGTCTATCCGAAGCTTATTATTTATATTTTTGGTATCCGTTTACATATTTCCGAAATGTCGGAAAATCAAATCTTAAATTGGACTTATGTGTTGTTTGTTGAAAACTGTTTGTTTAATAATATTACTATTGCATGAATACTATACCTATTTCGATTCGGGAATATATTCGGCGAATATTTAACGTTAAAATGTAAAATTGGGGTTAAAATGTAAAAACGTTGCCCCCCTCCTTTAATGAGCTGAATAGTTCGTTTTTGATGTTTGAGAAAATTTGCGACCTATCACAGCTAAGACACATTCATTAGTTCATAAGTAAAAGTCAAATAACGACTTAAATTACGGAATTCTTCTTCTGATTTTATGCCTACAAATATGTATAGTCGCGACAAAAATGTCGTTCACAAAACCAACTTAAAACTGTATGTACCTACCTCTCTCTGCCTGAAAAAGGGTAACAAACGTGTGTATAAAAATACGCAGAAATGAAAAATGGAAGGCGCGCGATGTACACGCATGTGTCTGGCCCCCGCTAGGGCTGCTAATTTATTTATTACCGTACCTTATTTTGCCGCGTACCACGTCTACTTTATCTTGGTACGCGGCAAAATAAGGAACTACATTTCAAATGTACTAAATTTGACACATAGTTGATACAGAATGTTTAAAGTGTTTTATTTAGGTCCTACTTTGTAGTAGTAGCCTAGTGGTAGTAAAGTATCTAGTAGACTGGGATTGCTAAGGTTTCTAGTAAAACACCAGGGCACGCACCGCCGGATTTTTAAAGTAATGTGAGTATTTATCACAGTGAAGATCGCGAAAATGCAGGTAATGCTTAAGAAATGTTCTCGATGGCGTGTGAAGTTTGCCAACCCGCACTAGGCTAGCGTGGTGGACTATAGCCTGGCCTAGCCCGACAGTGAAACATTAAATAGGTCGATGATGAACTACCTTATTTTTATTATTGGCCTAGAGATACTAATTCTGGTTACTAAGCGTAATTATTTAGGTTTTATTCCTAAGTTCGGAAGTTTAAATCGGATTTACACCCAGGTAGTAGCAATAAATTGATCTCCTATATAAAACCCAAAACCTACTGGCGAACTGTTGGATTCATACATCTCTCCCTTACCCTATAAGAATACAGGCGTAATGGTATGTGTGTAGACAATACGTCTGCATTGCATATTTTTATTTCTCTTTCCACAGAAACGACGCGTGGAATCTGAGCTTTCTCAAATGTTAACGTATTATCAAGTTCAACGACCTGGCAGCCATGAAGGATTTATTTATCCTCGTGCTTTTGTCTGATCTTAAACTCATGTATAATTTATTATTTTGAGGTACATTAACTAGTTAGGTGGTGTTGATCACCACGCTTATGAATTATCTTCTTATCAAATATTAAAACCATGACTAAGAATTCCAAAATAAATTAAAGTACAGCGCTTTAATTTGTACATAGTGACAAAATAAATTACGAAATTAGAAGAGGGATTTTTAATCTTTCTCAGTGGCGTGTGATGTCTGCCAACCTGCACTAGTTTAGCGTATTGGACTAAAGCCTAATGCCTCTCAAAAGAGAGGAAATCAGTGCCCAGCAGTGGGACAATATTTTTTTTATTTTTTTATAGCCATAAGTGGGCAAACAAGCAGGTAGTTCACTGATGGTAAGTGATCACCACCGCCACCAGAAGGCTTGCATATGCGTTGCCAACCCCTGCTGAAACCGTCCAGGTTTCTAAAAATAGGGAATTACTAAACTGACAGCAAACGGAATGCCTATGCTGTCAGAATAGTCACTCCCCCAACGAGCTCTGGTAACATTACTCACTCGCAGAAAGACAACTATTCTCGATTCACTGCGGTATTCTGTAAGGCGGAGGTACGTCCCCAGTCCGGCAGCTCAATTTAAGCGAGGAATCTCGCTATGCCCTACCTCCAAAAAATGGGTTGACGATAAGTATGTAATTTTAGCCCGTATGTTAAGATATACGAAATACTATTTCTTAACTACTAAGTTAGTTAACAAATAATTTTTCTCAGACTCAAATCTATGAAGTGTACTTTTATCGCAGTATAATATTTTTAAATTATTTCATTCCAACGTTTCGGATCCTTTACAGCATCCATGGTCACGGGCAGACTGAAGTTTTCATTATTATTCAGAGGTACTCTACTTACTGTACCTTTAAAATCATTACCCTAGCTCCTTTTTAGTGTTCAGTTTCTATCTAATTAATAAACCTAAGCGTTCCTCTATAAAAGTTTTATTTGGCGATAAAACATCGGAAACCATCTAATAGATTGTGGAATTTGTCGAAATAAACAAGGCGCAAGTTACTTTCTAATACCATCACGGCTGTTTGCACGGTGATATAGGCAGAGGAGTAGATACTGATGTGGAGAAAAAAAAATTTGGTTGATGTTTTAGTTACCATGTCAGAAATCCAAAATCAATGCTTCCGATGAGAATTTCTTATAAAAGCACAATAACACTTTTTTCAAACTGAGAATTGAATCCAAGGTCTCCCGTTAAATATCCGCATTTATAATCATTAGACCAATGAGGTAGTCAAATTATAAAATAATCTATATTAGAAAATGTATGTTGTTATTTTACCAAAACACTAAACAATTTCCTTTATTTATTCCAGAGAATTATCAATATTATATTGTTTTTAGTATCAAATTTGCGGATGAATTCACCCAAAACCCTCACACAGAACAAAAATACCCGCAAATACCTAAAAACAAACCATTTTTCTCCGTCAATCGTCAATTCATAAAAACTGATAGCCCAATAATAAAATTCAATTTCATACCGATGCAGGCCATTACGCATTGACATAACGAAGCGCCATTTTGGAAAATAAGTAAAAAGGTACGAGAGTTGAATTGGATCCTCTCGCCGAGTTATGAGGGTCGCGACAACCATGCGTCACAATCATTCTCTGTCTAAGAACTGTGGCCCGTCTCTAAATATTGTTTTTAGACTGTTAGGCGAACGAAATATCACGAACACCAACCAAGTCTCAACCCTTTCTAAATACTGTTATAGTTCAGATTTGTGTGTTGACTGTGTAATGTGTCCCACCGAAATTGGTTCCGCAAGTTTCTTTCGGTATTTGACGTTCCCGTAATATAACTAAGTCCTGTGAGAAACGTGGGCGTAACATCCTCAGAAAAAAATGTTTTCGTCTCGTTACGGAATATTATGAAATTGACATAGAACATTTTTTTTATATTATTGTTATAACTTTGTTGGGAGTTAGAATCGTGTTTATGTTTGAGGAAATAACAAGTTACAGTACTCAACAGGATAACGGAATGGAAACTTGATACAATTTTCTTCTGGAGTGTAGATTGGTGCGTTAAAAATTCGCTCGTTACAATCGGGAAATTACAACTTTTACAAAAAAAATGAAACCTCATTAAATAAGTTACAAATGTTATCTTACGACTTTGGTTCGCGTATTATTGTTTGGAAATTGTTTGATTTAACAAGTAATAATAATAAATGGCAGTGATTGGCTAGTGGTGTGACCAGTGGATTGAGAACACGAGGTCTCGATTTACAACTATGTATGTATAAACGGTGAAGAAAAATATTATAAATAGGGTCAGCAGTGGGACAATACATTAATTGATGCGATAAAAATTGAAATCACTGTTTATCTACAGGAACTTACTTAGCTATCTGTCTTAGATTTCGTAATTCTGATAATTTTGGTCCATTTAATGCATAATAATTATGACAAAATCAATTATTGAAAAAAATATTGAAAATGATTGTTTATTCCTGTAAATATATCTTTTAAAGACACTTTTAGATGGCATCGGCATTTCCTAACTAACGTAACACAATATGATTAAACTACATACAAAACTATAAACAAATATATTCCATTTATATAGTTTTGATATTCAGGCGTCTTGAATAGCGCCGACCGCAGCTTAGAAAAACAGAAGAATCATTAATCTTTACCTTACAAACAGCTATACAATAAAATTACGTATTATAACATAAATGTAACATTTCCGCCTCCAATAACATCAAATAAGTTCGAATCTTGTATGGAATTTGGCGTGTAAATATTCATAAAAAGCAAATTTTATTGCAAGCAGCGTTCGCGACATACCTATGCACAAGTTTGGAATAACTTGGCGAGTGCGCTCTATTTACTTAGCTCTCGAACCACCACTAGCGCTCAAACTGCTCTGACCATAGATTAAGTTTAAGGAGGAGATATGGTATTAGTTTGTCTGCCACTGATAGTATGCAGGGACTTCTAGACGTCTGATTAGTCTTAGTCGCTGATGTTTCCAAAAGTAATAGATAAGAAGATAAAGATATTAATATAAAATGTGAGTAATATCAAAAGTTTCATATCGAAAGGAGATTTATTGGACTTTCTTTTATTTGGTTTAAAAAGGAATAACGCATTATTTTAGATTAATAATATGTTCGGTATACCTCAGTATACCGAACATATTATTAAATTCGGCTAGGTAGCTCTTAATCACCAATATTTTATACAGTTAAAGATAATAGTACTTGGTAGGTGGAATTGTAAACCTAATATACCTAACGGTTATATAATATGACATTTTAAAATAGACTTTAACCGTCAAAAAGTGCGCTTAATCATTATTTATAATACTATTATTCGGCGCCAAAAAAACAAATGAAGGTCTGCACATTTCAGTGTAATTAGTTTGTTTGATATTTTGGCGCCTACTCATACATACTATAAGTCTATATTCCGTGTTTTAATATTAATTGTTACAGATTTTGAAGGTTTGTAAGAAAAGAAGAAGTTGAATTATAACGATAACGTCGAATTATGTATAACGTCACAATTTTGTTATTTCTTGTTTCAAATTTAATTCAAAATATCTCTGGGGTAACTTCTACCGATTTAAAATGTATTTAAATAAGACTTTTTCGAAATACAATGTGTAGACATAGATTTATAAAAAATGCATTAAGTAACTTACCAAATTGAGTAAAGTATGAATGGATTTTTCTATGATAATCTCACTTAGTAGCTTTGAGTTTGAGTTGGTTGACTTAAAGTCGTACTGGCCAAATGTGAAATGCATATTACTACTGCTGTCTAAACTTGTACAAATAGCGTGATGGTGTTTGTTTTGTGCTTGAAGCTTTTAGTTAATTAAAAATATGGTATTTTTGTCTAGTCGGTTTGGTTTATTTATTTTTATTCTTTGACCAAAGCGATTTCTTTTACAAGAAACCGCTCGAAAGCTGCGAATATGAAATTGGCTCATCCTTGCAACAGACATGCCTTCTTTATTTATGCTAACAGAAAAGTGCCGTTTTCAGAACTTTCAATAGTAACTTGTGCAAGTATTTCATACCATTTCTTTGTAAAGTGTCACTGTGTTACCGAGGGAGAATATTTTTAACAATTTTGATGAGCCGCGAACTGAAGTAGAATATTGATGAATGGATGCCTGAATAAATGAAGGGAGTCGGTATTGAGTATAAAAACTTTGTTCATAAGTTGAAAAAGATGTGTGGGTGATATACATTATATATTTTGTTAGATATTCAAATTATAAAGAATTTGGTAATGTAGGTAATTATACTTTTTAGGAGCTCAAGAGAGTAAGAGAATCTACTTTAAAAGAACTTCAGATTTTAGTTTTAGTGGTAAGCTAGGTGGTTCACTAAATAGAAGCAAGGATGCGTGGATAATATTTTCAGAATGTAAGTATCACAAATAGGTAAAGATACACACGTTCATTACGTGTCTGTCTGGGAAGATCCATAGTATAGTGTCGAGACGAATCGATCCCTATTATTGGATTGACAGGTCAAACAATAATAAAGGGGTAAGATCATAAATAGTAAGGTATTTGAAAACCTAAGCCCGTAGTGATATTGGTATAACAAAGATTAAAGAAGACTATGAAGGTATGAACACAGCGCACTGGTTGAAATGTAATACAAATGTTACACAACCAAAAAAAAAAACAAATGGAGTACATATCTATTCTTTTTAAAAATGAGACTGCATTACAGTCCTTAAAGTCGAGAGCAAAAAGTAATAGAATTCTTGAAAGAAAACGAAAGTTGGATGCTAACTAAATTATAACGACACAGCGTTTACAACAAAAACAAAAAAATAAAGAAATCGCCAAACGAAACTTTGGTCAATATTAAAATAATTTTCCTCGAAAAAGCAAAAGTCCGAAGTGGTGTTTATTTAGAATTTTTCACGCAGAAGTTTTATTTGGGGAAAATGTTGTTACATTTAAGAGGTACATTTAATTTAACGATTTCGTAATCTGAAGTGATAAAAATGTTTTAGCACCTTCAAATATTAATAAACGTTATTATAAAAAAATATATACTTAAGGACAAAAATTTATCGTTTACAAATAATTTAGTAATTACTACCCAGAAGAATTCCATTGGTGTTATAGAGCTGAGAGTGTGGTGTTATATAATAAGCGATTGTCTGGAACTCCCTGAATGGATGGAGATTGTGAAGTTCGTTAAGAATCTGCAGAATAATCTAGTATGCTAATATTTTTTCCACGCGGCATATAAGCTGTTATTGTAAACTATACAATACACGCTGACACGATAGGAGGAAATACTCATAACTCAAATTCTTCAATTAACTGCCATAAAAATTTAGTATTCTTTTTAATTTTCTGATATATATCATTGTATAAATTTATATTGATGTCTATATTATATAGATACATCCATGACTCGGACACAAATGTTGATGCTCATCACACAAGCATTGGTCCCTACCGGGATTCAAACCCGCCACCCATGGCACAGAAGGCAGCGTTAACAACCGCTGGGCTAATCAGTTGCCAAATCGTCGTCGTCGTTGACAGCATATTAGCACATGCATATACACCGCATGCATTTTGGCAAGGTTAGAAGGCCCTTTTTTTTTTAAGTGCGGCAAAATCCTTTACGGACCGTTCCATCGCCTGGGGAGGCGACGGGGTGTGTCGGACTCCGCTTAAGCGTTTACCGACTAAAAAACCGCACCCGTCAACGCCACTAACCCTATTGCCGGGCCCATGGGATTCGCAAAAGCATGCACCACAACCCCGGCGGGAAGGTTATAAGGCCCTAGCAATTTTCATCTCATATACATAATAGGTATTGCATTCTTACAATATATGGCGTAAGACCATATTAAAACATTCAAATAAATTTACTTCTTGTCGATTTTAGGTACAGATTATTTACAGCATCTAAAGCAGCAGAAAAATCCGTGGTTTTATTTTAAATGCAATATGCGTATCCGATTATATATCCGACAATATTGGGATATTGGCGCATATGTTTGTTTGTAGTTTAATGTCAATATATGTAGTTTTACGTCTGAACTTCGATATTGATAGATTCTCGTGTCCCATTATTTGAATGTATTAGTCATAATCCTAATGTTGATACAATACAAACATATATTTTGTGGGTCAATTTATTGAAAGGTTGATGAATTTGACATCTATCGAGCTAGATTCGAACTATGCTAATCCTACATCGCGCAACTAAAACACGCGAGTTAGGATATAAATATACAACCACCCAACATCAACCGTTGGGCAGTAGCCCACCAGGCACAACATCTCGCCTGGTCGGAGGAGCCCTTTACCAGTGGAGGGATTCACACCTCCTTCCCTCCATAGTACCTATTCATTTTGTTTTGTCTACATTAATGCATCGTGCATATTTATTTATGCTTGACATTTTAATTTAAACCTTATAATATCGTCACTGTTAATCGTCTTAGTATTATTCATAGTATTAATTCTTTCTCTCAATCTCAATATTACTATGTCCCGACGTCGTCATTTAGAAAATATTTTTTTAGAAAAATATCGCTACGAAAGAAAAAAACTTGTAATTAACAAGAAAAAAATAACGTTACAAATATAACAAATAACACCATTCGCTGTTGATGGCTCAGTATTTAAATATTGATAACCTAAATATTAATGGTACCGTTTTCGTTCTGAAAATCGTTATCCACAAAATCAAACTTCCGTTGGAATAGTGAAATTCCGTGGAAAATGTTACGACCACGATCATAAATCGTAACTGGATACAAAACAATTAAAGCCGAATGGAGTTGTAAGTAATTTATTGGATAGAAATTAGATAAGGGTATCCATCACAGTCTAGTGCGGTCTGTGACGTAATACGTCTGTTGTTGGTGACTGAACAAGTCTGTCTAGTTGTTTCTTATAAACCTTAAGTCTGTGAGTTTATTCAAAAGAATAAGCTATAATTATTTTGCCAGGGTTTAAATTTGAATACAGCTCCTCTATTGGTTAAATAAGCCAGCGTTTATTTTTTTTGAATACGTTATCCTTCTTATTTTGCAAATAATATCGGCGAGTTATATCAGTATCGTATCGATGTAGTATATAGTATCGATGAGAAGTAATAGAGCAACTGTATGTATTTATTCTGAACCCTGCCGATATTTAAATTTACTACTCTCTCTTTTACTTGCCTACAAAGTGACAAAGCCATGGCTATATTTGAGGGCTATTTAAAATTGCGTAGTGGTTTGAGTAGGTATATAATATAGGTATATATGTAATTAATCTTGTTAACACCACTGAATTTATTAAACAAAACGGCGTGCGAGTAAAATACAAATAAATACAATGTAATAACAATACTCTAAACACAATAATTATGATATTAAGCTGATTATTATCAACAAAAGCGAATGATAAACAATTCAAATTTCGATAATCCAACAGATAAATTAAAATCTCATTACACGAAACTCATTTAAATGATATGTGTTTACATGTATCCGTCAAATAGAGTTAATTAAATTAGCTATCTATGTACCTATATAGTAATATAAAGAAGGCGCCCTAGAAGGACATACAACGACCTAATTGGTGAACTCCTTCAAAAAGGTCAGGTGCGCAGTACTAGTAACCGGCGCGCGTGCATGACGATATGTATGAATGTGGACGAGGCAAGAGTGGTATGCAGGGACCGTAATGCGTGGCATTCTGTAGTTTCTGCCTACCCCCATAGGAAAAAGGCGTGAGTGTATGTTTGTATGTATGTATGTAATATATAGAAATAATACTATACTCTACGGATTTTATTGAGTGCAGGTATTTATTTATATTATTTTATATCCGACGGTACTGAAAAAAATTGCTAACACGATTCACTTGATAACATTTCATAATTACAGTTGACCTAGTTATTGCTATGGCTTTTACGGTGCTACGGTAAAATTTGGTGGGTACCGGGAAAATAGCCCTTATTTTCTTGGTACCCACCAAATTTTATAGTCACAGGTATCAAAGAAAATTTCCGCGCCGTCCCTCAATTTAGAAAAATACATCCATTCTTAGTTGAGATTTTATTTATTTATTTATTTATTTAATATTTGGTTCTCCAACAAGGTAAACATTTACACATCTTCTACACATAAACTAAATATTTACCAGAATTCAGCTTCAAGAGTCACAGCCGCAGCTTTGCCTGTGCCTCCGGGCGCCGGAGGGCGCAAACAGACCTCCAGCATAAGCGGCGGATAAACTGTGGTCAGCGGGTGGGCGCGACTAGGGGAGTCCGCCGCCCGAACTGACAATGGCCCCGTGTTCGTCACACGTGCGCCTGTGGAAGTATGCGAGGCGAGCGATACCTCGCTCCTAGCCGGGGTCCAGTGATAAGAGCTGGACCGAAGCCCGCCGGGGTTGTGGTGCATGCTTTTGTGAATCCCATGGCCCCGGCAATAGGGTTAGTGGCGTTGACGGGTGCGGTTTTTTAGTCGGTAAACGCTCAAGCGGAATCCGACACACTCCGTCGCCTCCCTAGGCGATGGAACGGTCTGTACAAGATTTTTCCGCACTTAAAAAAAAAAGCTTTGCCTGTACCTCGATTTGAATTTCCCCCAAATGAGTAAAACTTTAATGAAAACTGACCAGTGCTGACTCCTTTTGCCAAGAAACTATCTACCTGCCAAATTCAGCTTTTTATTTATATCAAGTACTTTTTGAGTATTTGTATTTTATCAGTGATTAGATGAGTGGCCTTTAGCTTTTATAAATTTGAAATGAATTAATCTACATGAACCTTTCATTTCAACTAACGATGTCGACAGAATTCAACGGTACGTAAAATTCATATTGAAAAAGTTACCGCTTACAAATATTCAAATCGAGTGAGACACACCACAGTGCGCTTTTGAATTTCATTCGGTTTTCAGCAGCCTTAGTTTCAGTTCCTGTTAGGGTACGATCACGTAGGCTCCATTATCAGGAATGGATAAAAATACCTTCGTGTTTTTTGGTTGGGCATACTAATTTTAAGTTTGATGGACTGCACTGCGGTTCTTAACAAAAATTAATTTTGGTGTACTAACTATCCGGCAAATAAAACAAAATTTCAACAAATGGCTTGCTGACTATAGGAGAGCAGCGCTAGAGTGAACTAACTACGTCGATAATTCAAAATTATCTGTGGGAGGCAGCTAGTTAATAATACTTTTAACAGAGTTACTACTACTACAAAAACCCCAGCAATACATCAGGCGGAACAAGTTTTTTCAAAAGAAAACCAATTCCAACCCAGAAAGTCGTATGACCTATTGAAATTAAACAATGGTGTACATTCAAAACCTAAGACTTTAACAGTTAGTTGTCATATTACTAAACTTAAACTTACTTACGTACTTACCTAAATACTCTGTAAACCCATTTACAGTCCCACGGGTGGACTTGACTATATAGGTTTATGAGGGTTGGCAGACTTCACTTGTCATTGAAAATATCTCGATGGCAAGTTTCCTCATGATTCGTGTTCGGTTGATGGCAATGGGCTCGCCCCCAATTACATGGAACCTAAAACATACCGACAAAATGTAGCTGCACCTGCAGTACACCTGCTAACCCTTCGGAGACGACAGGCCTGATGGTATTTTTACGTAAAAATAATCCAATAATAATAAATACCTACATAGTTACTAGCCCGCTTCCGCTTCGCCAGCTCTATGACACGTAGTTTACCTAATCAGGGTTGTCGAAACAAATCCTCAGCGTTGTAAGCGGATTACATTATCCGGGTAATGTGTATGTTATTGTATATTTATTTACGCATTATTATTCGAGGCAAATTATATTGGGGAAAGGATACTGAATCTATTAGCTTTTTTTCCTTATTCTGTTATGTGGATTGTTTTATGTTTTTGCTGTTTTAGCAATACTGTAAGTGCTTTTGTTTGTCAAAGATGTGATTTTATTATCATAGTGGGCCGAGCATTGATAGGAAATCTGGCAAACTTATATTCCATAATTTTAGCACAACGATTGGTCTGTTAGAACTAAATTACTGTTGTTAATGTTCTTCAAGAAACTGTTTATTTTGTTTAAATGTAACTGTTTATAATCAATTTCACTTCATCATATCAACCGTTAGACGTCCACTGGACATAGGTCTCCCCCAAGGATCGCCACGACGATCGGTCCTGCGCCACCCCCATCCAGCAGATTCCAGCGACCTTAACCAGGTCGTCAGTCCACCTTGCCGGGGGCCTACCCACGCTGCGTCTTCCAGTACAATTTCACTGATTGAAGTTATTGATTATAAAACAACAATTTACAGCATTCAGCCTGCCCGTGACTATGAATGCTGTAAATTGATAGGTCAAGATTTAAAAAGAAATAAACTTAATTGATGATTAAATGTCCCATATTCGTGTATGTGTAAGAAATGAACTTCAGTAAGCTAATTGAAATAAAACTACTTTTTACGGATTTTATTGCGGTATTTTGATATAAAATTTTAAGGTTAACTTAATCAATTCATCAAGTTAACCCTAAAATTTCCCTAACTCATATTGCGTTTTTCTTTCAAATTCTCAATATGAAGTTAAAGCTTTTAAGGTTTAAAGAATTCTTACTCAATCAAAATAAATAGATTAAAAAATAACATCTTGTGTTATAGTAATTTAGTTAGGAGTCCATCTCAAACTTCTAGCTATCGATAACCCTAACAATGACGACGCGGTCCAAAACCCATAACTAATTTATCCCCGCACCAAAACAACATACACAACTAAAAAGAACAGGCTTTTTTACACCAAAACATTATTCGTAGCCAATTGATGGACTTTAACCAACAAAAAGATAGGTAAATGCCACAAACCGAAATGGTGGCTCGTAAATTGTATACCTGTGAAATCGGCATTGGCCAGTTAACGGTTTATTGCAGGCTTGTGGTCACATCCTTAGAAGTCCATGTTACGATTCAGTACCGACCGGCGCGAGTTTTATGGCGAGGGTTTCTTTGAATAATGTAGCAGCCGGCGCGTGAAGAGACGAGCTACAGAACCGATGGAGTGGATTACAAGCCATAAGCTGGCAGCGATATTTTGTTCATAATACCCTTCCTTTACCCAACTATGTAAGTGGCAGCTTCGTACTACCCAAATGCGGCTAAATACTAGAACTTTACAAGAAACGACAACCTGTGATAGCTTTGAGATGTGACTGGACCACTGTAAAGTCAGGGGCCTGGAGTAAAGTCAAGGTTTCAATTCAATTATTGGACTGTCCAGTAAAATCACTGGATTGATAATGGTTTCTTGTTTAGTTATTAATGACTATGAGACATTTTGGCAGTGGGATTAACGAAATATCTAAAATAGAAAGAAACTGAACTCCTCCATAAAGGCCAGGTGCGCAGTACTCGTAGCCGTCGCGTATGCATGACAAAATGTATGAATGTGGACATAGCAAAACTGGTATGGCATTCTATAGTTTGGGAATAAGGCGTGAATGTATGTATGTATTCAATTGTTACCTTGCACTAAAGGAAAACGCCTAAGTATATCACTTGTACCGCCTGCAAACTGTCAGCATACGATTTAATGCAAAGTGGTGGAGAATTTAAAATGGCCGAATCATCCATTACTATATTACTTTGTGTGGTCTATTTAGAAACTACGAAAAAATAATTACTTTGTGCTTATCAGAAAGCGGTGTCTAGCTATTATAATTTTTCATCACAAAGAAAGAAAATATGATCTATTTATATAGAAAAGAAAGCGTGACTGCTGAGCGTTATGCCCTGGTTTCGGTGGGTAGGTCAAGCAAAATGTAACTGTTTTTTTACAAAAAATACAGTTTGGAGTTTACATTACTGGCCGGTAATAATGGTAATAATGTCTTAGAACGTAGAACCTAAAAAATACCTATGAATTGTTGTATACATTAGTACTCTTGTCAAAATCCATTCCATATATTCGTGATATTGTATGTAGTGTTTAAAATTTGTTTACAGAATAGACATTTGAATATTGACGTCAACATTCAGTTAACTTCAGTGCTGTGTATGTTTTACGGGACAAAGACAGAAAATACCTCTTTTTCAATCCTTATTGGTTACGTTTGCATAAAAAAAAGAGTTATTACGCCATTATAAAAGAAACACCTAAACCAGATTATTTGGTCTGTTTGGTTTATCTTGTGCCTCCCGTAGAAAAAGGCCTATATATACGTTTTTGCACAACTGTTTATTAGCACAACGGTGACCCTTCCCTTCAGTCAACTTTTACGACACGCCCGGGGTGATAATCAGCTGATTCATTCCGTTTTCCTTTTCCTCCCTTACTCCGTACACAGATCACACGCAAAAATTGAATCCTATTTGTTATTGAGGCCACCCTGATTGTAATCCACCGTATAATCTTTGGTTATATGCTTCCTTTAGTTAAGAAAGCCGTGGCCATATTTTTTTTTCTGTAACGCCTTGGTATATGATGGGGCTTACAAGCCTGAGTGACACACGGATAATTTCAAACTACGGAACAGAAAAATTTTAAACTAATCAAAATGGCGGCGGTCCCAAACGACCGTTGCAACTATACATACGTACTTATATCTACTTATATCTAAGTCACTACACTACAGTTTATATTTTAGTTATGCCGATCAATTAATAATATAGCTGTGGTAGCTTAGTGTGGTGAAGAGTAGACTGTGAAGTTAGAGGTCTCGAGTTTAATCCCTAAACACTGACCTTGTGGTGCGCATTTATCACATGCTCAAACAGTGAAGAATCTCGACGATTTCGAGATTCTTTGTATCGAGATTTTTTTTAAAGCGTGTGAAGTACAAACCGCACTAGGCTGCGTAGTGGAATATAGCCTCATCCCTGTCAAAATTTGAGGAGACTCGTGCCCAGCAGTGGGACTATAGTTGAGTTGACGATGATAATGATCGATACACAATTATAATAATTAGCTTATCGATAACCACTTATTCATAACATAAATCATTGTTTCGATACTAATTAACGCAAATAGTCCAATTATCGGAAACTATCTGTATAATATAATTTGATAATATGTGTATATACTTATTTGTAACCTTATTGTGAAGTATTCAAGGATTAAAATGGTGAATCAAATGAGACTAAACACCCAATAGAAGAATAAATAAATATATAAATTACCTAAATAAGAATAGCCTGTAACTAATTCTTAATGATAAATCCTTATACTTCCGTATCATACCGATAAATTAACATTAAAACACCCGAGCTCAACATTTGAATACAAATCGTCTCAAAATGAGTAAGAAAATTGCGCTAACTTAAAGCTTCAATGTAATTTTTATTAGTTCTCCGGCAAATAAATTGGAATGCAATATTTATTGGCCCAATATACCGTCAGCAAGCGAAGTGGACGATAGTAAATTTATTAGCCTGTGTGTGTTCAAGGATTTCAAATATTCTAAAAATGTAGGTTTTAGGTTAAAATGTTTCTCGAATATTTGCTTGAGTACATTATTATAAATTTAAAAGGGCTATTTCGTTTGCACTATTTGAATTGGCTTAAAGTATTTTACGCAAATAGTTTATTCATTTATATTATAGTTGTAGGTAGGTTTTATGAATGAGATATTTAAAGGAGGACTTGCGCATTTCAATCAACAACTTATATGCAGTTAAATAGCGAGCTATGTTGTTTGTTTGTCCCTAATAATTACCGCAGGAATAAAAAGCATAGGCTTTTTGCGACTCCAATTTGCAGAACTGTATCTCGGGCCAGATCTCCTGTACCGTGAAGTCTCAACGCGCTTCATGTTCTCCTGGACATTAAGCCAAACTGTGATGTGTTTGCGGATGAATGGAAGGTGATCTAGAGAGAATGCTTGGAGTACCTACTGTGAGAAGAATGCATTATAGGTATCCTGTGTTTAAGCTGTATTTACTGTTTTTGTTATATCTATAAGTATTGCTACTATTTTACTTTATTTTTATTTACTGTATAATATACTGGTATATCCGTGTAAATAAATAAATAAATACTCCTCTGTTTTAGCATATCAGGTGTCATATAATACTGCCATCAAGTCCTTTTTAAGTCTTCATAGGTAATGTCAAATTGGGCATCCATTTTGTCCATCTAAAAAGTGAAATCCGCAATATCTATCGAGGATACGTTTATAAAATACTTCATAAATATGTCTTTGGATTATAGCATGTGGAAAATAAACAAAAACCAGTCATCATGTAATAGCAATTCTACAGCCAAACACTCAAACGTTGCCCAATTTTACGCGAAAAAGGTAGAACTATTATTTGAGGGCTACTTAAATTTTAGTAGCTCTTTGAGTACTTGGCGACCAACATCTCACTTGCTACCTCTTTTAAATACGAGAATTAATGAAATTTTACTAGCATTTCGTCCACACCTAAAAGCCTACCATCCATCGCTGTCAGTCCGGTCACAACATTACAGATCGAGTTAATTACTGTGACTTCAGAGGGAATCAGAAATGCAATAAATTTCGTGCGTGCGCTTCGGTAAACTGGGGTTTTTATTACCCTCACTAGCGCATACAACTGCCTAATTAGTCTAGTGGTCGTAAAGTGCGACTGCCGAGAAATAGTTCTTGGGTTTGATTCCCAAGTCGAGCGAAGGGATAGGGATAGGGATAAAAAATATATCAGTAGTAGCTCGGAGTTTGGATTCGTACGAGGTTGATAGCAGCTGCTGCAATAGGCTCGCTCCCATGAGACCTAAAACATACTGGCAAAATGTGGGTGTACATTAGTATACCTCTGCCTAACTCTTAGGGGACAGGCGTGTTAATGATGAAGTTAGTGCATACATCTCAAAAAATTTCAGTGTCATTACGAGTCACCATCGTGTAAGATTTACTCCAATATTTAAATCGGCTAATGAAAGAATTTCTGATCTTATTTATAACAGAAATAAAATTCGTAATATAAAATTCCGAATTTAATTATCGATAGTCCACATTTGATAAATTACGCTGCACGCTGGACTGAATGACGTAGTTCTCTTTCGAGAATTTACGCGATATTTTTTCTTAATTTTAACAACTCAGTTAAGAACTGATGACATAAATACTTCTTTAATATGGATGAAACAAAAGTGGTTTGCAGGGATCCTAGTGCGTAGCGTGTGGTGCTACAAGGGTGACAAACGAGCTTACAACCTACCTAGTGGTAAACGCTAGGAACACCAGAGGTGCCGTTTCCGATGCTGTAAGAACCGTTTTAAGTTTCTTCTAACGAGCTCTGGTAACCTTATTCACTTGCGCTATTATTGTTTCACGGGCAGTTCAATTTCACATGCAAGCGATAGTCTGGTATTGCGAACGTCCATAGGGTAACTACTTACCATCAAGTGCGTCGTAAATTTGTTTGCCACCACCACGGTTTAAAAAAAGAAACAAGAAAGGTTCACGGATGTTTTTTATACCACACGGGTTAAAAAAAAAAAAAAAAAAAGGTTCACGGGTATTGGACAGCTTTGATGTAGTAATCTATAATTTTTTTTTAAACCACACGGGTGACAAACTCTCGTGGTATGAAATTCCTTTGGAACACAGTACGCGCAGAGATTGGCTCCGAGGTGTGGGGATGAATTCGCCCGCCGATGGTGGGAGGTACGATGGTAGAAAGTTGTTGTAGGCACCATGCCAAACAATTCCTCAGAACACAATCCATTGTACATGTGAAGTAGTAACACGTGTACAGTTTTCCGAAAAGACTTAAGTATTCAAAGTTTCTGTAACCAAATCACTGTTTGCCAAAACTATATCTGACAAAACTTTATGTATTTTACCATCAATATTACCATTAAGACATTAAGGGGCCTCAATTAAGTTTAATTACAAAATATTCAACACAACTACACTCCAAACTTCTTCTGTAATGGCGATCCTAAGTCCAAGTGGTGGAAATTTCCGAACATATTTTGTGTTGTAACGAGCTCAAATGACGGGAAAAGGAGTTTGTACAACAATTGTTTACATAGCAAAAAGGACAAAGGAAATTATGAATACATTTTTTTCTTCTCCAAAACAAAGGAGAGTGACCTATTCTATGTAATGGTTTTACGTAATTCTTCTCAATCATGATAGGGTTGGCTCTCTGTAAGAATGGAAGCTTTCCGTTGCGTATTCATTAGGGAATCGTTGCGACAAATGTTCCGGAATTATGTTTCCGGGATTATTCGGGAGTATTCGCTTACTCAAGAAAACAAGATGTGACACTCTTTATCCGTTGGAGGAAAACATGTCGGCGTACTTTGTCGTGATTGTTGATTTCATTATCGTTGAACCGTTTCCTTCTGTCACTAGTGTATTCAATCTTTTATCTCGTTATAAATGTTAATGTTTTAAGTTAGCTATCATATCTACCATCCTTATTATTCGATTAATAGTAGTTTTTATGTTTGAGAAGGGACAAATGGAGATTATCAACTCCATCGGTACGTTTGGCGTAAGGTGTTTCCTGAATCGTGTAATTCGTTACACAAGAAATACGTGGAAATGTTAAGTACTCGACCACAATTATTATCAAAACATGTTTTGATAAAAATTGTAGCATTGAGATCAACAGAACCAAAGAGGTACCGTGTTCATTTTATTAGTCATGAAGCACAGACTTAAAAAAGTACAACCTGGATCTCGTCAAAACAGAAAAGGCAATAAGTTTTATTTTGTATGTTCCTAACATCAAACAAAACAATATAAGTCAACAATTGAAATTTACAAAAACATTTTTGAGAAACAATAATAATAATCTTTATATATCAGTAGATAGGACTTACATAAATTGAGGATCAGCACAGGTTGCCTATTAAGGCATACAATAAAACAATAATGGAAATGGGAAGATGTTTGGCCATTTGATACGACACGACGACTTCTTTAGAACCATACTAGAAGGTAGAATTGAAGGAAAAAGAGAAAGGGGAAGACCTAGACGAAGTTTCGTTGACCAAGTGAAGGAAAAAGTGGGAATCGAGTCGTATCAAGAAGTCAAACAGAA
This sequence comes from Craniophora ligustri, assembly GCA_905163465.1. Taxonomy (NCBI): domain Eukaryota; kingdom Metazoa; phylum Arthropoda; class Insecta; order Lepidoptera; family Noctuidae; genus Craniophora; species Craniophora ligustri. The sequence continues at coordinate 4,132,938 of LR990960.1, forward strand.
AACAGGAGACAGACAACAGTGGCGATTGCTCCACCGACAAGAGCTGAGCTCTTAAATTAATAATAATAATAAAACAATAATATAATTTACACATGACATAAATCTTTACCAAATTCGACTTGAGTATACAGGTGTGGTTTCAGAGCACCCGAGCATCGGCGTAGAACTTTTTGATCCCCCTTAAAAGGTACTGCACTTTCAATAACAACATTATTTCATACTTGAGGTGCTTGCTGAGTTTAAGTCTCCTTTGATAGCATTTGGAGCAGATGTTTCGGTGCAAACGTAGCATGAGCTGATGCGAATAATGAAATTAATATCAAATTTATATGTATTGCTGCTTTAATAGGATTTGTTTTTATTTATTTACAGCTAACCCAGCAAACGTTGTTTTGCCAAATTTGGGGATATAAGTATTTTTAATGCCAAATCATAAAAAAAATATGAAAAAATGTTTTGTCAAAAATAAAGTCAGGTGAGGAACATCCTTATCATCTAGGGGTGTAAAAAATGGCCTAAGACAGATTCTCAGAAAGTTCAAAGAAACGGATTATTATGAAATTTTGTATATATTTGGAAGGCCAAATATATACAAAATTTCATAATAATCCGTTTAGCCGTTTCGTAGAAGTTCAGCGGCAAACACTGTGACACCAGATATTTATATGTAAGATGTAGCAATTAACTCCCTTATTAGATCCATACGCTATGGCTGAACAATATTCTGGATTCGATTCCGGAGTTAAGCAAACTGTTTTTTAGGATTTTTTTGAAACTTTCTCTTTCGTGTTATACTCCTAGGCATGCACACTGACTGAGACACCCTGGATTCAATTTCAGTTGCGGTTGTAGTTTACAAAATTCCCATTAGTAGGTACCTCGGCGTGTGTTTACATTATTACTTGTCACTGTTTGTAAGCGTCCTCGGTGTGGGTGTAGGTATACAACTGTGTTCCTCTGCCTATCTCTTCTGAAACACAGGCGTAGTAGTAAATTATTCATGTACGGATTACAAATCTGACTTTCCATTTACAAAATCAGTACAAGTACTTCAATATCCCACGTTTGACAAGGCACAATCAATACTAACTTAACTAGTCAATTAAATCGATTCCACTGAACCTTTTCACCCAGAAAACCTTTTTAGGGTTCCGTAGGTTCATTATTAAGCGCAACCTGAATAATTCTGGCAGTCCCGTCCGAGGATAACCCTAATTTCATGCGTGACTCGCTAAGCTTGACCGATTCTTTTGTATAGTAATGTTCCTGAAAATTAAATTCGCCTCCTGGTCTTGTTAACTATGAACACAAAAATTTAATCAATGAAATAAAACTATTATTACGGATTTTATTGCGATAAAATATTAATATACAGCGATAAAATACGTAAAAAGTAGTTTGTTTTCAATGTCTGATATTTTTAATTTGACGATTCGATGGCGTAGTGGCTGAGCGATAGGCTTGTGTGTCACGGGTTGCGGGTTCGATCCCCGCACAGAGAAAATATTTGTACGTTCTATAGGTAGTTGTTCTGGGTCTGGGCGTTTGTGTATGTGAAAGCATGTGTTTGAACGCACCCACGACATATCAAAAAATCCTAAGGCAATGTCTAAAAAAAATCGCATAAGTGTAAGAAATCAAGATCACACAATACAACTATAGGTGTTATAAGTTTATTATATTCCATTCAACAAAAAAAATGGTTGCATTAATGCTATACTGAAATAGTGCCAATAAACTTACTTGAAGGGCCTGTGACTGACTAGTAACTACGTTGATCAATTTGTAATATTTAGCCGTGCCTGCCAAATTACAGACGGTAAATTGATGGATTGATTACGGTAACGAATACGGAAAAATAACAAAACCTTAAAATTTTAGATCTAGCTATAACATATACCTACAACCCATACTTGAAAATTGGAATGTGTCTAAATTTCCTCAGATAATTTTTGTCATAAAAGTTTCTATTGTTTATTCTTGTTATCCATAAAACAAAAACAATGCCTAATGAACATGACATAAACTGGCTTGATACATGTATGCGTAGTCATATCTACACATACTGCTACTGCCTGCAGTCAATAATTCTTGAATGCAACTACAAATTGCAAGCTGTCTGCAGTTTAATTAGTCTATGGTCTAATTATACACATAAAATACTTTTCTTATGATTTTTTTCGCGGTGTATTGACATAATAAAATTCCCATCCTTTACAGCAACTGTGTTCACGAGCAGACTAAAATAGAGTTGTTTTATTTCAATATGTAGTAGGTATTTACGTATTGAGTCAGTAAATAACGATAAAATTTTTAAACAAACTAATTTGTTACGGCAAACTTTTAAAAAGCAACATTCGAAAACTGCTGATGGATAAAAATTTGATAAATTAACTTATCAATCGAGTTTCTATATGTTTCTGTAATGTAAACTGAGTTTGTAATAGATACCCACAAATATTTGATGTTTTGAAAGTTTTGATGAATCGTTTATATTATAATTCCATTACCTCGCTTGTGTTTTCACATGTCAATGACATATTAGAGTTCAATATACTGGACGAAAATGAATTTAGTGATGTGTTTATATGTTTATGCATACCTTTATTCTGTTCTTATTTTCTCAAGCTTAGAAATATAGCTACTAGAATAGTGGTGCCCTTTCGAATAAACTCGCTTAACTATTACGTATTTATTTTTTGAGAAATAAATTACTTAAAAAGTCCCTCACGTGGCAGACATAAAATATTCCTTTAAAAATATTACACTTTATTAAAGCAATAAAACATTATTTTTAAGATAGTAAATAGCTGGTCAACCTGACTTAAAACTATAAAATTTAAAAGTGCTTAGTGAAAGTGTTGTTCTAGAGTAATATACATGTAATATACAAACTGGTGGATTTTAGTCAAGTATTAGATAAGAAAAACAATAAATAATCACAACGTAAACAATAACTATCACAACATAAGTAAAAAATAACAATAAGTATCAAAAAAATTATAATCTTTCACAGATCATCAGGAAAGTGGTCTTCATTTTCAGTTCACAGTAAAATTGTAAATAATTTATTATAGGTGCTCTATTCCGGAACTCTTCAATATGCAGATTAGCACATTGCTCTTCAATATTTCAACAAAACCACACAACGCTTGTTTTCTCCAAAACGTTTAACCCCTTTTGTGTTTGGCAACGAAACTATTTATCGTGAGGCGGTCTCGATCGCCCCAATATATTTGAACTCTAACTACTTCCCTCTCAAATATTTCCTGCTCTGCAATTTATAGCTAGACGTTTGTATCAATTTGTTTAAGTTTATTGTGCTGTCGGTATTTAGGATACAATAAATCATCATCATTACACTCAATCCCCACTTATTAGAAAGGATAGATTTATTGGTCACGAGCGTAAGCGTAATAAATTATCGCTTTGTTAATCGTTGAAAGAACATATCGTCCGGAATTTGAAATGCTTAAAAGATTTTCTTGCAAGTGAATTATTCGTCCACACTAAGCTTGACGAGACGATTGTAAACCATCGTCTTGCCGTTGGAGAGGATACTTGTGTCTCAGAAGTGTAATTAGAATGGCATTATGATTGTAGTATAACAAATAATAATAAACGCAATGGATGATAAATGCTTATTGTAGCAGCTCTGACTAAAGGGAAGTTGACTTGATGGAAGAAATATGAACACCATGAATTAATACGTATTTGAATGCTACTTTTAATAAATTTATCCTTACTTTTAAGAATCGAATTTAATATTTAACTCCTTGTACATAAAGTTCAGTAAGTATTTTACTTTTCACCTGTCTCTATCAACCATGATGGTGATAATTATTAGTAATATTGCATATTTTATACACATATTTTCAGTGGCTTTTACGGTACGGTACATGCATTTACAATGCAACTAAAATAATATGCTAAAAATTGTGAGCAATCTTCGTTGAAACGTTACGGACTTACGGCAATGATTTTGCGAAGTTTTCATGCCCAGTCTTCTATAATTTATAAATATAATAATATGACTAACTACGGCCAAATGTTGTTGTATATGCTTACGTAATATTTGTTTGAAGATACGTACCTCGTTGTTAATGTTTTAAACGATTGTTATATTATTATTTTTTATTACACATTGCTCAGTGTTGTCATTTTCAAAAATAGCAGTTACATCATAATCATATCAACTGTTAGACGTCCACTGCTGGGCATAGGTCTCCCCCAAGGATCGCCATGACGACCGGTCGTGCACCGCCTGCATCCAGCGGATTCCAGGGACCTTTAACAGGTCGTCAGTCCGTTACAAACATACCATTTTAAAATGATTATAAGCTTGCTTAAAATACATAACGTACCGTTATAATGTGTAGACATTTTTAATCAGTCAAGGCCATCTTTAAATTTGACTGCAACCCTCTGAAGTTGTCTACCAACACTATGTAGGTGTTATTCAAAAATAGCATCTATAACTTACAATACAAAATATGAAATCGTTTCACTCGTTGATTAAAACTAAACAAGATAATAGATAACATATCACGTTATTAGTTGCATATTCAGGCACAACATCGTTCTACCGACAACCCACATCGTTACCGACTCTCATTTATCTTGGTCGCAAAAAAGACAGATACAAAAGGTCCATGCAATTTATATTGCACGGTAACAAGCTCATGTTGAGATGGACGTCAAACGATGTGGGTAAAACATAACCCTCCTTCTGACGCAGTCGGATAAAAATAATCGATTATGATACGGCTAACGTATCGTAAGCTATTTAGGTTCAGTGGAGTCTGAATGCCATACAATCGTAGTAGATGAAGAAAAAATATTCACCTTTTTTATATGCTTATAAGATGTGTTTTCGTAGTTCTTAATAATGAAGGAACACAAGGAAGAAAAAAATAAAAACTAAAAATTATAATAGTCCCGTATATCTGATAAGCTGAATTTGGTTCTTAAGTTCTTACCCCCAGCACCGATCTTACCCGAACGCACTATAAGTAATTTATATGTTTACTGATTCAAATATTATAAAAAAATAATGATATAACATTACGGATTAAAATGATAACTTCCTGCCCTCGATTTCGTAACATTAAAATCTAAAAGCGTTGTTCTAATAATATATCAAATTATGGTAATAATAATACGTTTAATGTAATCATATTCAATAGTTACTTTCGATTTTAACTCATTGTCGAAAATATAAACATTCGATAAATTTTCAATCTGGTTACAAACTGGGAAAAAGTCGTGAGTTTATATATATGTATATATGTTCGAAAGAAAAAACCCAGACCTATCAAACATCCGTAGACAATACACCAAATACATATATTACCGATACACATTATGCTAAAATCTCAACTCCCTATAACAAAACGTCTTCAATTTCCAAACGAAAACCTGAACAAAACGATAGGAGTATCTTAACTCAAACAGTAGCTATATCGCGAACTTTTGATATTGCGTCAGTCAGACCAAGTTGAGTCCTACAATGAAGACTTACTGCCTCTGTTGTTCGCAACACTTTCTTATAAGAATATATTGCTTGTGTCCCGAAGTTCCCTCGCAACTTTGAAATGTTACCAGTGATACAATTTCGCCAACTTTGTAATAGCTCCGAGATATTTTGTAAAAATACTGCGTGTTCAGACGTCTTATTCTCGATTCGGTTGTTACGTATTGAGTTTTATTTGGGTACGTTTAATGGTAGGTACATTTTTGTTTTGGTTCGTTATCGAATGATATCTTATGTTAATTTGAACTTTTTATTTTATTTTGTTAACGAGATTTGTTATCTGAAAAACAATAGTGAATGCCTGTATTTGCTTTTTTATATAATATTCTGGCGGCAATCGATTGCAAAGTATGCGAGTCTATAGTTTAAATTTCTAAACTATTAGAAATTAGTGTCTTTAGTGTTGCATGTGCTCAGCTATTCAAACATTAACACGAAAAAGAGTAGCCATAAAATTACGGTACACAATAGAAGGTATATATTAGTTACCTTTTATGAAAGAGTTCATATCTGCAGTAAATTATACTGAATAACAATGTTACTTTCGTTGACCTTTATAGATCATAATAAATAATAATAACGAATATTTATAGATAGATATTAAAAATAAAGCATATTGCTTTATTGTATACAATAACATTAAAAGAAAACATTATCTACACCAAACACTCAAACGGGGAAGATCATCGTGAGGAAATCTGCAACTGCCAACCCACGCTAGCGATAGTAGTGGATAATAAGGCTAAACCCTATGACGGGTCCATATTTTGCAGTTTACCAAACAACAGTAACAGGTTGCAGACCCATCACCAGTTCTAAGTAACCCATTATTCAGTGTAATCAAAGCATATATCACGAACATTGCCTTTTACGTTTATTTAGGAGGTGGGCAAACCCAACCTAAACCAATATGGCGTCCATAATCCACTTTGTCATAATTTTGCTCCCACAAATAATGTTACATGAAAATATCGCCGTCAAATTGACAAGCCTAATTGGCAGCCAAAAAAATTCTCTTTCAATTTTGTTCCTCGCATTGAGTACAAAAACGCGGATCCAATTTGCCAAAGTCGTTGTGTTTGTATCCATTTTTATTGGTGCGCTCTGGTCAAAATTATTGACCTACATTTTGCATGCTTTTTAGTTCTCTATTTTTTTCATAAACAATATTGAAAATGTGATAATATTATGTTGCGGACATCACTACGCCTGGGCGACCGCGGCGGGTGCCGCGGGGAGTCGGGGCGGCGGAACACCGGTCGTGCGCCGGCCACCAGCTGACAGAACGAAACGGACCGCGTCATCGTCCGCTAACCGAGCACACACGTCCTAACGGCTACCTAACTGTAGTATTGTTAACCGCGTATTCTAATTTTATTAATACAGTCCACTATAATTATTACCGGAGTTTCCATCCTCGTACCACCTGTAGGATATAACCATTCTAACTATGGTCCATCGAGCCATCGAGTTGATTAGTTGTCGGAAAGTATATGCGGTTTTCAAAATTTGAAAACAGCCGTTGAAATTTTCATCAACGGACTTCAAGACGACTTCTCGCAGCCGTGCGTGGGTGCCTGGAACCTGTGTGTGGTCTTCATCTTCGTAGCGGGTGTGAAAAATAAGGCGCATTTGTTGGAGCGATCATAGTTCTTCAGCGGTCATCATCGACGGGTCATCAAAAATTTGAGCCCAAGCTGAGCCCGAGAACTTCGTCATCCATATCAAGTCTAGAAGCACTTCAAGCTAGAAGACGGTTATTCAGGACGCGCAGTCAATGCAAAGGATTTCGTGAGATCTTTCCATTTTCTTACTAACATTCATTTTCATTTCAATATTGCACATACTAACGTTATTCCATTTCACCTTGTTAGAGTATTACGTAGTGCATTAGACCTAGTATCATACACTCACAGTATTCATAACGGAAATTAGTAACGCGTATCATTAATTAATGCCGAGTTAAGTTTAACAGGTTAAAAGTGTCGGGGTTATTGATTATTTTGTTGTTATTGTTCTGTGTAAAATTGTTTTAGTAGTTTCATCCCATTCATATGCCATTCCATCCATTTAATATTACTACATTATATTAATCACAGTAATCTAGTTATTATTAAGTTTCGCATATTGACATAAACCTACCCACATTTTTTTATTTTATTTTTTTATTTGAAATTTGAATTCATGTTTTCTTAACCGCCTATGACCTTTGAACAGACCTTTCCACAGTCAGCTGTACACTCCTTGCTATTAATTAGGCATTTCTTCGTGCTTATTTATTGTTATTTTACGCTTAGCATAAATTACTAGCTATTTAAATTTAACTTTTCTACTACTTACTTTCCTGGTTAGTCATGGCTGAAGAAATGACAGTTAAAGAGCTTACAAAAAAGCGTGCACCAATAAAGGCTCAACTTACTCAATTTACGACATTTTTAAGTACTACTAAGTCTTGCGAACAGCTGAGCGAGGAACAATTGGTCGAATTGGAGATTAGAATTGAGAAACTGGTTACCTTACATGCTGCTTATGATCAATTACAGGGTCAATTGGAATACTTGTCTACACGACCTGACGAGCAATATACTGAACGTGAACAGTTTGAGAGCAACTACTATAAGCAGCTTGCGTCTGCTCGCGTGCTTTTGTCATCATTTTGCATCGTGCACAGCTTGTTTCTAAGGTAAGCTCTAGTGAACAATATCCAGTGGTGGCTAGACAAAATAATGTTAGACTTCCAAAAATTAATTTACCTCACTTTAGCGGCGGTTATCAGAATTGGTTAGAGTTTAAAGACATTTATGTTTCATTGATTCATGACGAAAAGGGTATAGACAACATAAATAAATTTCACTACCTACGATCATCTTTACATGGCAGTGCTGCATTAGTAATTAAAAGTTTGGATTTCAGAGGGGATAATTATAACAATGCATGGGAATTGCTTTGTGAAAGGTTTGACAATAAGCAATTATTAGTCAGCAATCATATTCAGGCTTTATTTAACGTTGAACCTATACAAAGGGAAAGTAGTCAGAGCTTGCGTCAAGTTGTAGATGTGACAAATAAAAACCTAAGATCACTGGCAACCCTAGGGCAGCCCGTACAACATTGGGATGCTATAATTATTCATTTAATGGCATCAAAGTTAGATTCTGTTACGGGCAGAGAATGGGAAGAACATAGAAACACTCTGGCTGAGCCTCCGTCTTTAGACGTGTTTATTAAATTTATTTCTAACCGTTGTAATCTTTTGGAGACACTTGAGGAGGCAAAGGTTTTAAAATCAAAACCAGAGTCATCGCACAGTAAGCTAAAAAGCTACTCTGTATCGACCAGTAAAAGTAAGTTCGATAACTCATGTCCTCTGTGTAAACAAAATCACTACATATTTAGCTGTGAACAATTTAAATCCTTTACAGTCACTGAACGTTTATCTAAGGCTAAAGAGTTTAAACTGTGCCTGAATTGTTTACGCCCTGGTCATTTGGAAGCGACTTGTCGGCTCGGCCACTGCAAGTACTGTAAAATTAAACATAATACTTTGTTGCATTCTCATGATGATTCTGGCTCTTACAAAGAACCTATTATAACGTGTTCTGGTACTAATTATGAATTTTCATCTAGTCATGTATTGCTTTCCACAGCATTGGTAAGAGTCACGGACAATTCCGGGATGCCGCACAGCGCCAGAGTCTTACTTGACAATGGAAGCACGGCTAATTTCATTACTAAGGCCCTATGTGGTAAGCTACATTTACCTATTTCTAATGTAAACTCACATGTTGCAGGTATAAACAATCAAGTGTCTGCTTTAACATTGTCTTGTCCTTTACATCTTCAATCCTATGATGGGTCTTATGATATCAACATTGATTGTTTTGTCTTGCCTGACATAACCTCTCATATCCCACATACATACATAGACACATCAGACTTAAGGCTACCGTCAGGGATAAGTCTAGCTGATCCGTCCTTTAATGAACCTTCTACGATTGACATACTCGTAGGAGCCGACATCTTTTGGAACGTGATCGGTCACAACCGTATATCGTTAGGTAAACATATGCCAACGCTCTTCGAGACCAAGCTCGGATGGCTCATATCAGGCACCTTACCTCAACATAACATAAACCAAACAGTGTGTATGTTCACGCATAACAAACACACCACACATATTCGAACACCCATGGATCTTACAAGGTTTTGGGAGCTTGATTCCATCTCGCCCAAATTTAATTTCACATCCGAAGAGCGAGCATGTGAGCATAATTTTATTAACACTACGAAACGTAATGCCGATGGACGGTTCGTAACCACCATTCCCTTAAAAGAATGCCCTAAAGTGTTGGGTAACTCCTATGAGATGGCCAAGCGTCGATTTCTGTCATTGGAACGCAAACTCGATAGAGATCCAATACTTAAGCAGCGCTACGTGGAGTTCATGCAAGAGTATGAAGCATTAGGTCATATGAGTGAAGTCTCATACCCTTCTTCATCATCAGCAACTTATTCGTATTTCATCCCTCATCATAGTGTTCTTAGAGAGTCCAGTACAACGACTAAGCTTCGCGTTGTCTTTGACGCTTCAGCCGTCACAACGTCCGGTAAGTCGTTTAATGACATTCAAGCTGTAGGCCCTAGAATTCAGGATGACTTAATATCCATATTATTGAGATTTCGTCAGCACAAGTATGTCGTATCTTCAGATATTGAAAAATTCTTTCGTCAAATCCAAATACACGAGTCGCAACGATTTCTCCAACAAATATTGTGGCGCTCTGATCCATCATTACCCCTAAAAACTTTTACTTTGAACACTGTGACCTACGGAACAGCGTCTGCTCCATACATCAGCACACGATGTTTGACTCAAGTGGCAAAGGAGGCAACAAACACTCATACACGTCTATCTATACAACACGATTTTTACGTAGACGACTTTCTGTCAGGAAGTGACTCTATAGAGAGCACTATCACTCTATGTAGAGACGTTATAAAAACACTTCAATCTGCACAACTAACTCTTAGAAAGTGGCAATCAAACAACCCACAAATACAACAGGCAATCACTACAACCACACTTGACTCATTCACTCATAATTCATCCACTAGTTCACATACAGACACTCCTAACTCAGTTAGCTTATGCACCGATGAACCAAGCAAAACACTCGGTCTAAATTGGCATTGGCATACTGATACACTTTCGTTCTCCATTCATTTACCTAACATTACATCTACCACTATCACAAAACGACATATACTCTCTACAATCGCACAAGTATTTGATCCCCTGGGACTCGTCTCTCCATGCATAATTGAGGCTAAAATTTTAATGCAAAAATTATGGAGAGACAAGTGCTCATGGGATGACGATATTAACACCGATATTAGAAAATCATGGCTTAAGTTCATTAACACCTTACCACAGCTCAACCATCTTAGCATACCACGCTGGGTTGTTTGTTGTGATAAGCCTTTATCTGTGGAATTACATATATTTACAGATTCGTCAGAAAAGGCATACGGAGCTTGCATATACGTTCGTTCCGTAGCAAGCAACGGTGAGATTCGTATGAATCTACTCACATCCAAAAGTAAGGTTGCACCAATCAAATCGACCACAATCCCAAGGCTAGAACTCTGTGGGGCCTTATTGGGAACTAGGTTGTGTACAAAGGTACTAGAGTCCTTAACACTTAAACCTAACAAATGCATATTTTGGTGCGATTCGATGATTGTCTTAGGTTGGCTGTCGGCATCACCTGCCACGCTTAAACCGTTTGTCAGGCATCGAGTGTCGGAGATACGGGAAGGTTTTGGTGATTACGATTGGCGCTATGTGCCTTCTAAGGACAATCCTGCTGACCTCATCTCCCGTGGTCTTAGCGCTGACCTCATAGGTCAAACTTCCATGTGGTGGTCAGGCCCTTCATTTTTATTATTAGACCCGTCCCTTTGGCCCTCAATGCCTAACAAGGAAGTTAACATAATACTACCAGAGTTATTAAAATATGAACTTAATATAACCAATCAATCATTACACATAATTAATTCTAATAAATTTACAAACAATAACTTATTCCAAACCTTAATTCACAATTCTTCTAATTATTCTCATTTACAACGTCTTTTAGCATATATACTTAGATTCATTAATCGTAGCAGAAAGGTACACAATCATAGTCTTACACTTACTAATTTAGAGTTAACTTACAGCGCTGATTTCATAATCAAAATAGTACAAAGGGAAATGTTTCCTGAAGAGTACGAGTTGCTTTCATCAGGAAAATTACTACCAAAGAAAAATCGCCTTAATAAATTATCACCTTTTATCGACGCTGGTATTATTCGAGTCGGTGGTAGATTAGAAAATTCTTGCTACGATTATAATGTCAGGCACCCAATAATCATTTGCAGTAAACATCACTTTGCTAAGCTTATTTTTAATACCTATCACTTACGCCTATTTCATGCTGGTCCACAGCTACTTTTAGCTACAGTCAGACACAAGTATTGGCCATTAAGTGGCAGAAACCTCGCCAAATCAACAGTACATAAGTGCGTAAAGTGTCAGCGATTCAACGGTAGAACAGTTCAACCCATTATGGGTAATTTACCTAAAGAGCGAGTTCAGTTCGAGTTCCCTTTCTTAGAGACTGGCACTGACTATGCTGGACCCATTCTTATTGCTGACCGCAGAGGTAGAGGGTGTAGACTCATTAAATCATATATATGTGTTTTTGTTTGTCTAGCCACAAGGGCGGTTCATTTGGAGCTTGTCTCAGATCTAACAAAACAGGCTTTTATTGCAGCACTTAACAGGTTTATTGCTCGTCGTGGTAAACCAAGGACCATTTATTCTGACAATGGCACGACTTTTGTTGGAGCATGCAATGAGTTAGCTGATATATTAAAACAGGACTTTTCTTCAGAAATGGCTGACACAGGTATCAACTTTTCTTTTATTCCGGCCTACACCCCGCACTTCGGTGGTTTATGGGAGTCTGCCGTAAAATCTGTTAAGCATCATCTAAGGCGTATACTAGGCTTCGCACATCTCAACTATGAAGAGATGTCTACATGTCTGATTCAGGTCGAGGCAATACTAAACTCTCGTCCTCTTACGCCCCTTTCCACTGATCCTTCCGACCTATACCCTTTAACTCCTGCTCATTTCCTCATTGGGAGATCTCTCACTTCCTTGCCGCATCCGCAAGTCATCAACCAGAATATCTCCAACTTGAAACGTTTCCAACGTATAGAGCACCTGAAGCAACAATTTTGGAATAGATTCTCTAACGAGTACATCTTTTATCTCCAACAGAGAACAAAGTGGACGGACTCCGATGGGGTGCTTAAGGAAGGAGCTATGGTGGTACTTAAGGAGCAATATTCACCGCCACTGATGTGGCCCCTGGGTCGTATTGTACGTCTCATACCTGGGAGAGACGGGATAAGCAGAGTCGCAGATGTAAGGATCAAGAAAGGAATCGTTCGACGTGCTTATAACACCATCTGCCCTCTTCCAGTCTAATCCTTGAAGACAAGTCTTCAACGCCGGGAGCATGTTGCGGACATCACTACGCCTGGGCGACCGCGGCGGGTGCCGCGGGGAGTCGGGGCGGCGGAACACCGGTCGTGCGCCGGCCACCAGCTGACAGAACGAAACGGACCGCGTCATCGTCCGCTAACCGAGCACACACGTCCTAACGGCTACCTAACTGTAGTATTGTTAACCGCGTATTCTAATTTTATTAATACAGTCCACTATAATTATTACCGGAGTTTCCATCCTCGTACCACCTGTAGGATATAACCATTCTAACTAATTATTTTATGGGCGTATATAAGATCTCTAAAGAGTAGGTACGACGAATAATATTATATTGAAGACTGATTGTTTTTAATGTATGCGTATAAGAGGCGAGCCTTTTTCTGTTAGGTAACTAGAAAAAGTCCGACAGTGTGTTTGTATGTAACTATACGTATATCCATATATGCTTAAATTAAATGCGATCGTAATTCTGTCGGTATGTTTGTTTGTTGCATTTCACACCCAAACGTCTGAATTTTCAATTCATGTTGGTAAACAGATTCGCTGAACCATCGTGAAGAACATAGGCTGCTCCGTCACGAACATTCTGTAAACCTGTAGTCTGATAGACCACGTAAAACGAAGTAGAGCAAAAGTTATACTATACATAAATTTCAACCAAACAGTTCGATTGGCAATATAGTTAAGCAATTAGCTTTTATAAAATCAACTTTATAAAAATTGCAGATTTGCAGGTTTCGGATTAGTTGATAGTTATCGGTCGAGTACTAATACATGTGAAAAATCTGTTTGTAAAAACAATGCTGCGGCTGTGTTCCGTGGTCAGGGTCCTGGATTCGATCAGAGTGCATCGATTGATTTGTAAAGTCAGCCCAGTTCCAGTTTCCATTGTCATGCGAACACCTATGGCAAGGGTTAGTCGTAGTTGGTAATCTGAAAATCCTAACTACCATTTTACCCATTTAGAAATTGCAAGGCTCTGCTAAAGAGGAAATGTATGATGCAACACGAGTATAAAATGTGAAAATAAACTTTAATCCTCACGAGATTGAGTATTCAATTAATTGTCAGCTTTTTCAGTATCAATAATAAAATATGCATCCCTTGTGAAATACTAATCAATGTAAATGTAACACTTTAAGGATTAATTACATTAGCATTTCAAACTCAATATTAGATTGCAGGAATAGTTGAGTGATCAAATCACGAATAGACTGAAAAAGAACGTCAAAAAAAATCGCAGAATTACCATGGTTTCAGGCCTTTACCCGCAAAGGGTAGGGTAGAGGTGTACTAGTGTACACCTTTAATTCATCAATATTTTTTTATTACAATACGTATATGTATTACATAAATACAAACACAAACATCAAGCTGAGAATTTCATAGAAACAACCATTCACTCTCCCAATACTGGGCACAGGTCTCCTTTTATTTGGAAGGCATTAGGCTATATAATAATTTAGCCTAGTACCTTAGACCAGGTAGTAAATACTTAGCTCAAACTGAATATCGAATTTAAGACCTCTCGTTTAGCCGTCTAGCTCGCCACCGTTTGTCATTCATCATTCATTTACCGTTTGTCCAATGATGCAGTTAAATGCATTAAAATGTAAATGAATCTGAACTGTAAAAGAAACATGCAGTTTATTTAAGGCATTACAAGCCGATGGAGATTTAATAAAACGTTACGGAATGTAATGAAGTGTAAAATAGAGTTCCTTGCAGAGATTAGCCGCTTTTGTCGTGCGGCGACGGCGCCGTCCAGGAAATCACTAGGAAATTGCCCAGTACCCTCCTCTAGCGCTCGAGAACTCCTGATATGAACAGGTTATAATATCCTGAGAACATACAGCTTAAACATATTTTTTTGCAGTATATAGTGTATGCATACTGTGTGTCTACAACAGAGCTATTGTTATTTGTATAAAAGTTTTCGCATTTTACGCGTTAAATCTGATAGAGTTTTATAAGTACAAATTCTTATAGACTCGCGGCATAGTTTAGTAAAAAGGATTTTATATTTCATTTATAACTTATAAGACGAAGACTATTATCATTATAAAAAATAGAAAATAATTATCATCAAAATTTTAAATTTTAAAATCTTACTAGCAGCTTAGACTGTGGCAATAGGCTTGCACACTATTACATTATACCAGAGGACCTAAAAGCTTACTGGACTGTGGGTGTATATGTACATACGCCTCTGTCTTACTTTAAAGTGTTATAACGCGTTATGGCATGTTACATTATATCCAAAAACTTAATACTTTGTAGGAGGTAGGGCATAGCGAGATTTTTCACTCAAATTGAGCTGCCCGACTGGGGAAGTACCTCCGCCTTACAGAAGACAGCAGTGAATCAACAATAGTTGTCTTTCTGCGAGTGAGTAAGGTTACCAGAGCTCATTGGGGGAGTGACTATTCTGACAGCATGGGAATTCCGTTTGCTGTCAGTTCAGTAACTCCCTATTTTAAGAAACCTGAACAGTTTCTAAGAGTCTTGGCAACGCATTTGCAAGCTTCTGATGTTGCAAATGTCTATGGGCGGCGGTCATCAATACCATCAGGTGAGCTGCCTGCTCGTGTGCCCCCTTATCACCATAATAAAAAAAAAATAAAAAAAAATACTTATGTGGCAAATAAATATCACTTCTAAGAAAATATAGCGACAAATAAATCACAATTTTAATCAAAGAAAGTGCTTGAAATAATTCTAAGTTTTTTTATCACACCGCTTTATCATTCACAAAGTTTAGCTATGAATACCCTATGCTTGACCGCCAGCCTAACTGAAGATGTTGAAAGTGGGGCACGTTCTCCTAGAAGGCTCTTAAACACTCTTGGTTCAAAAGAAGCTCGAATATCTAAAGTGAATGTCGTGCTGTGCAATGTAAAGAAGATATTAAGATTATTATGATAAGATTTCATTTTGTGCTTGTAACTGGCTTGTATGACAAAGTGTATGAAATTTTATGCATAAATCGAGTTATGTGAGATTTATGTATATTCTGCCTACACTCATGGAAAAAGGAGTTTGTGTATGTCAGTATACTCGTAAGTATATGTATTAAATATACATAATACTATACAAGCATTTTTTGGCGACTCAATTAGTCCAGCGGTAGTTAACACTGCTTTCTGTGCCCCGGGTTCGAATCCCGGTAGGGACAAATGTTTTGTATCTGTGTCATGGATGTATAATATACAAAAAAATATATATAATTAGTATATCAACCAACTAGTACCCGCAACACAAGGCTGGTTGCTTAGCTCGGAGTCATAATGTCCAGAAATATCTATCTGTTAATTTGTTAATATCTGATTTACTTTGACATATTACTAATATTTTTTAACAAAGAAAACAAAGAAAGAAGCATTGGTCCCTAACATCTGGAGATAGAAAAAAGTGGAAGAAGAGTAGGGAGGGCTTTGCCCTGCAGTGAGGCACTAGGTACAAGATTCTTAAAAAATATGCTAATCATATATAATGATAAAAAGATATGCGTGGTTAAACATAAAAAATATATATACGCGTCGACTTGAGAACCTCCTCCGTTTTTTGTTTAATCGGTTGAAAATAGCGATGGATACCTGTCGCAGTGATTATAGTCGTAATCTATAAATGCTCCTCGAAAAAATTAATTATTTAATCACATATCATGAGCCCGCATCCCCATCAGGTTGGGCAGTGGTATACCTACTCTTCACTGAACACTGTCATTTTACTGGAATATTTTTACATTTGATTTAAACTGATACTTAAATAAAATCTAAAAAAAAACCAACGCCCTTCGCCTAAGAAATAAATAGTTGCGCTGAGCTGAGCACTCAGACAATATTAAAGCAATAAAAAACACCACTTCAATAACGTTATTGTACAATTTAAATATGTTACGTAACGATTTAAGCTGTCGATAACCGAAGCCAACACTAGCTGGCTATCCATGCACTCAGACGTAAATACTCTGGACCATACAATACAGCTTTTACGAAAACTAGCCACCGACGCGACGTACTGTCCGAGCCATTAAAACTTTCGTTCGATGTCATCCGATTTTAGTTGCAAAAGTTTCATAGTCATAAATAAATTTTATTTGACATTAGATGTTAATATGATATGTTGCTGTGACTTAGTGAGCCTAGGGGCTACCGTAATAGAGATAATACTTCGACTTTGACTGATACTTTGAAGGGTAATTTTGCAAAAATAAAACTAATTTAACGGTTGTTTGGTAGACATCGATATGTAAATTTAAAATTATAACCAAACCATTATTTGATAATAACTATTGTAGCGCGTCATTACGAACGCAGAAATAAGTTCTTGAACGCATCCCTGGCGGCGGCGGTCGGCCAAGTGTCTTCCCGCGTCCCGCCTCCGCCAATGAGAGCAGTCCGCTCCGAACGAAGAGGCGATCGCCCACGGTCACGCGGCACGCGCCCTTCTAATTGTGTTTTTAATTAACTATTTGCCTATATACCGTTTTTATGTACCTAAGTGTTGACTGTACCAATATACTCTTGTTTACATACCCGATCGTGCATAATTTCCCCAATAAAACCCCTGAGACACCTACACAACTTACTACTGACTTTCAAAGTTCCGTGTGTATTTATCAAATGCTCAAACCGTGAATGAAAACATCGCTAGAAAACCTGCATGCCTGAGAGATTTTCTCAATGGGTGCGTGAATCTGCCAATCCCCACTTAGCCAGCGTTGTGAACTACAGCATAATCCCTGTCCAAATAAGACAAGACCCGTAGTCAGCTATGGGACAGATCACGGTTGGCCGGTGATGGTAAATGGTAATTATAGATGGTAATTAACTGTAAGCGTATACTTAGGTACTTATGTAGGTATACCATCACCTGGTTTTATGGAAGTGGCAGAAAAAATCCCCACAAATAATAGGATCTCTTGTCTTTTTCTTTTCTTCTAGATACCGCAAACCGCCCGTCTTCTCTTTTGTCTTGACCCTTTCATGAAGGTGTCCTGCGTTTTATTTTATTTTTCTCGAGTGCGTGTCAATCAAAATAAAAAATTTTGATTTTCTAATGGTATGGACCAGCTGAAAATCAGTGCTGTGCGTAGGGCACAGCAATTACTGAGCTATTTTCCTTGCTACACATATTAAGTTAGTGGTAACTATTACTTCTTAAGTTGTTTTTTTTTGTTTTGAAATGTATTGTGTTGTGTGCCTATATATCCTTTTATACTACTACTTTTTATATTCTAATATCAGGACTTATATAACATTTAACATAGAACCGTATTTTTCTGTAATATATATTTTTTTATATTTTACATTAAATTAGTTTTTGTAATGTAGAAACCAAAGTAAAAAACTCAACATTCAAACACCAGGAAACTAATTACTTCCAGCTTTTAAATATTTAAATTTTTATCTAAAATTAATTGCACCAGCTAATGGATTTCAATCGTTAAATAAAATTTAATACCTTTGCTCTTATTACTTAAGGTATTTAATGTCTTGGAAACGGATAACTGGGAATGATTAGCGTTTAAATAATGTATAATATTACGCACATGATGTAGAAAATTCAATAGCAACAATACTAAATAAATGTAGTAAAAAGAGCATTGGAACAACTTCATATAATTAAATTACTACTCAATTTTGTTTAGCTCTCAAATATAGTGCTGTCTCTTTCACTTGCTTGCTTACAGTCAAGTAAAAAGAAAGAACAGAATTTTATTGTTACATAAAATTAAGTTCTGTTTGAATATTTAGCCATTAATCTATCGTTGGCTTTAAAGTAGGTACTATGCATAATTCTTGTTCATGAGGTGGACGTCAGAGTGCTCTTGGCGTGAAATTAAAAGATAAACCAATTTAAGTTTATCATTTTCAAAACATAGTAAAAGTCAATACTAAGCCCGTATTATGTGATAAAGCCATCACTGTCTAGTACCATAGCATACCTATAACATATTATATACGCAAGCAACGGAATAATTATGTTTTTAGTATGGAAACTAGATTACAACATTCTATGCAGAATAAACTGAGCTGTGGTGAAAAGGGGTCCTGTGGTAGCCTAACGGTGTGACCAGTGGAATGAGATGTCAGAAATCTCGAGTTCAAATCCAAGGCACGTACCACTGACTTTTCGGAAGTTATGTGCGTATTTATCACATGCTCAAACGGCGAAGGAAAACATCATGAGGAATCCTGCATGCTTGAGAGATTTTCTCGATGGCATGTAATGTCTGCCAACCCGCAGTAGGCTAGCGTGGTGGACTATAGCCTAATCCCTCTCAAATGAGAGGAGATCCATGCCCAGCAGTGGGACAGTAATGTGTTGATGATGATGATGATGCAGAATAAAATCAAAAGAAGCATCAAAAAATTACACACGAAAACATTAGTCGAACCTCAAAACTGCAATATGTTTACGTCAGAATGTCGACGTCGCTTGGCCGATTTAAAGGTGAGGTCCAACTGCTCAAGTGTCCATGAAAAAGACAATCCCATTAAAAAGGAATGTGACATTAAAACGTATCAGATTGTCCGTTGCCGGACCCTTTTGATAGAGTTACTGGCATTTTCGTGATAAAAGGAAAATGTCGTAATGATAAGTTACTGGACTGTGCGACTCAGGTTTTATTTCGTTATGATATTCATCATAATCATCCTCCTTTCATTTCAGAGGGATAAAGCTCTTCTATAGCGCAGGTTGATAGACATCGAGAAGTTCTCTCAGGTATGCAGATTGATTTCCTAATGATGTTTTCCTTCACCGTTTAAACATGTTTGTGAGCATTGAAATTAAACTACTTTTTAGACATTTTATCGCGGTACATTGATATTATTTTAACCTATGTCTAATATTTGCGTAAGTGTAAGAAATCAATATGTTTGTTAACACTTCGTAAAGTTAGCGGTCCGTGTCTTAGGATTAAAGAACTGGTCACACCACTAGGCTACCACAGTTTTCATAACCATAATTATAACTTTACTATATGTGCATAGTGTACTGACATTACCTAAAACTGCAAACATAAAATCTTCGAGTTTAAATTCTAGGTAATACACCTTTGAGTTTTCTAAATATTGCGCGAGCTGATAATTCCTCAGGATTCAGGGTTCATCTAGTGTAAAAACCACGGGAAACACCTCGTCAAGCTACAATGTACCAATTTCATAACTAACTTTTGATATCACTTCTTGCTTTAGTAAAAATTATTATAATTGGTTAAACAAAGTTATTTTTTCATTTTCACTGCATCACGATCTCTTGCTTAAACTATGAAAGAAAATATTGAATGTACCTTATGTGTATGACTGAAATATTTTACAGATACCATGTGAAATCTGCTAATAAGAATTAGGAGAGCATAAAAATGCAAAACAATTTCAACTGTAATGTTCAATGTCTATAAAGACAATTTTGCCATGCCTTGCCTTCAATACTTTTTTAAAAGTCACCTTCTATCAAGGTGTTTTCTTTAACGACCAACATTGTTATATTTTATTACTTTGACGTAAAGTTAACTAGCACGATAAACTATTTAATTAATGGAAATTAACACTTTACTGGCTATTGTAATCAACACGTTTTCTTGTTCATGACATTTAAATTTTCTTTCAAATACCTATACCTTACTTACGTCTGGATTAAAATTATGTTGGGTCACATGTTTGTGGTTATGTAAGATTTTTGCTAATGTGATCACAGAGGTAACCAAACTCATCATCATCAACCAATTTAGTGTCCCACTGCTGTCCACAGTACTGTTCTTATTTGAGAGGAATTAGGTTGTTGTTCACAATTTTAGCCTTGTGTTGGTTGGCAGAATTCACACGCCATCGAGAAAAACTCGCTGATTTGTCAACTGTTGTCTTTCGTTGGCCTGCTAAATGATTGCTACAGGTTAAATGTCAGATATACAGTGTAAAGTTGTGTAAACTGCACGACCATTATTTACAGATTTAGATTGTAGTGAAATCTAATGGACCCGTCTAACTACCATAATTTTATGTTAAAACGGCACCTAACAGGTTTCGTCAAGGTGTGAGTCAAGTGTAGACTGAAGTGTAACGTAATATATGTAGAAGACACATGAACTCTAAGCGATTCATAATCAAGTTGTGTACGGTGAAGGAAAATATCGTGAGGAAACCTGCATGCTTGAGAGATTTTCTCGACGGCATGTAAAGTCTACCAACCAACCTGGGCTAACGTAGTCGACTGTAGCCTAATCAAATGGGAGGAGCCCCGTCCCTAGCAGTGGAACAATAAAGGGTTGAGGTTCACAAAATCACAAGGTCTATGACGTCATTATAATAACCAACACGAATCCTGTTTTCGTTTCGTGTATGGGCTAAAAACTGATAGCTGATGGATTAGCGAGAATGCTGAGTATCCGAGCCTTAATGTAATGCTCGTAGTTCCCTCCACATACAGAGTTTGTTTTACATTACACGATCCATTACATTACAGATTACACGAATGTGGACTAAGCTTTACTTAAAAATCTGACCCTCCGAGTATTTCTTTGAATTTCGAGCTGTATCTTAAACCGAGTCTTTGCTTTCAAGCAATTCTAGTTTCAATTACATGAAAAAAAGGTTTAATTTAGTATAACACTAAATTAAAATGTTTCTGGCACGTGCACGTACGTATCCAATACTGAAACGTTGTTCTATTAAACAAATATTAATTAAATATGACACTCGAGTCAATTTTAATAGGCCACAAGGTAAATAGGTACAGCACACAGACGAAGCATGAACAAACAATATTTGAACCAATTCGTGCCGCAGAAATTAAATATTAAGCTTGATATTTTTATTTGTAGAGGCTGCTAGACTCTAAGCAAACTTAGTAGGTATAATAAATGATTAAAAACTGCCGCTAAATCGTTGACCTAGCGATCGTAAGTACGACTGCCAAGCAATAAGCCTTAGGTTCGATGCACAGATCCAGCAAACTGTTATTGGGTGTTTCTGTGAAATTCTCAGAAGCAGCTCGGAGTTAGGTTTCGTGTCTGGTTTATGTCAATAGGCCCGCCCTCTCCTAACGTTTTGGGGACGACAAGTTTGCTGGTATGTATATGTATTTATGTAATAATAAAAGACGTCAAATGTTAAAAAATATATTTTATTAACGTTTAAAACATTTCCCTAGGCACCCCATTCTAGAAGAACATCACGTTTCAACAAAGTTTGGAGCCATCACACAAATGTAGACATACCGCGGGAATTTCCCAAAACCCTTTCTAAGGGGACGCCAATAACTTATAAGCAACATGCTTGTCAAAATTGTTTGGCGTAATTTTTGGGGTTTTGGGATATATTCGGGGGTTAATGTATAAACTACAATACTTGACCTCTAGAATACAATAATATCACACACCTAGAGTTCGATGATTTGGATTTTTCATTTTCAGGTACAAATGCCCTTTTATAGCTACAAGTATGACGGCTTTTATTTAATTAAAATATTTCCCTCTAGTCTACTGTGTTTTCTTCTCCTCTGATTCGTCATCACTGTATTTGTTTGCTGTTTCACCGGGTTTCAGAAGACGGCCAACAATGTCGTATTTTTCTGTAAAATATATAAAAAAATATTAAAATATATTAAGATGTTTTTGAGGGCGGAGAGTGGATGAGATAATATAGAAGAAAATTTCTCATACGAATGGTATTTAAAGAAGGAAAATGGTCACCACAGGCTAATGTGTTGGATGTCTTGAATTTCAAAATAAGAAAAGTATTTTATTATTTAGCAAAAAAGAATTTTATTTCAATGTTTTTTGCGTAAGAAAATATGAAATCAGTATCAGGTAAATTATTTTTCAATTTTGTAAGTGCGTTTGTAATTGAATAAAAATATTTAATAGCTGCATCGAGTCTTTTGTGAGAATTTCTTTTAGAACGATCATCTTGCTTTTTAATAAAGTTATTTGATAGTAATATTTGGCAAATACGAGATATTTCAATTTCAAGATACAATGACGAATAAAAAGATATTTCATGATATTAATTTATATTATAATATGTTAATTATCCGACAGAATTCCGACAGAATCTGAGAATCACTTTACTCACCTAGAAATCAAACCCTGAATTCATATTCAGTAGCCGCTCGTTACTTCTAGACCGATAAAAACGACTAACAATATGATATTAAAATCTGTTATTTCTGCCCTCACCGCATACAAAATTTCATCTAAATCGCTTCAATGGTTGTAGCGTGAACAGCTAACAGACATACATGCAGAAACACACTTTTGCATTTATAATGTTAGCATGGTTAATTTAATTATCACCTTTGAACTGGTCTTCCCATTCTTTGGCAGATGCAACTTCATCAGGAGACAGATCACTGACGTCATCGTATTCCTTATCCGAAGCAGCCACCTGACCAGTGGCTAGGCCTCGCGTCGCGTCTTTGCCCGCGAAAGCCGCATAAGGGCCACCTGTAAATAAAGAAAATGAATAGATTAGCTTCCAAATATTTCTTTACACGTTTTTTGATGACTCGATTACTGCAACGGTGTTAGAGGTTTACTATCTATGGTAAAGGGATATTAATCTTGGTAGGGCTTATAATATTTGTATATAGTTTTTGTTTTTTGTTTTAATAATGTTTAAAAATGTCTCCGCCACGTATCACCCATCTAGGATCCCTAACACAAGACGCTTAGCTTAGCACGGAACTAGAGAGCGCTGTGGCATAATGTCTGGATATTTTAATATTTATTTCCATATAGATTGGCCAACGTTGGCCATTGTTGGCTCTTGTCGCCACTTAACCAACTAGGTAAGCTACAACAAACTACAGCAAAGCAAAGCCAATAGTGTTGTCCATTCGCTGGCACTTTCCTCTACTCGACGAGCTATGGTTTGGCAAACATTGCGTATTTTCAGTATTATTTATTAACTTTATTATTTTCTTGTAAATAAATAACAAAACTGGACGATCTTTTCCGATATACGAGATATATTTAGTTTTAGTAATGTCTTTTGAAAACATCGTTCGCATGAAACTAGATAGCTATCTTATTGCCAATCATAACACAATGCGAATAATAAAAATATATTTGATTTGTCATTTATAGAATATGATACTTTTTGTAAGTTTGAGTATTAGTTAGCTATGATATCGCATTCACCTACCTGCAATCATGTTGGAAGATTGGTTGAAATAAATAAGCGTTATATATTACTCGTTCTAATGTGGAAACATAATTGTGTTAGACGAATTAATCTTATTTACGATACAGCATTTTTCGGTGAACTAATTTATTTGCCGATGAATTTCCTGACAACTTGCCAAAAATATGTCAAAATGACGAACGAAGAAACAAACACATTTTGGCAATATAACATTTCACGAAAGAAAGTAAAAACTACAAACACACGTAACAAAACAAATAACATTTTGACTTCATAAGAATCCTTGAAAACTGGAAATCCGAATTCTTATTTATTCTGAATACCCACTTCAACAGATTCCCTGAGTATATTGTTCAAGAAGATTACGGAAAACTATTCCTTTCTGGCCAGGAAAATAATATGTGGCGCACATGAAACGAATATTAATAGCATTGTTGGTTATAAGGTCACCAACCTCGGCACAGATGTAGGCGATAAAAAATGACGCATTTATGTATATTTAGTAATGGTTATGTCATCATAGGTGTAAATACATCTTACTAGTGTAACCTTTTAGTTGAAAATCGCAATCAATGTCAGTTCATATATTATTAGAAATAAATCGCCGAAATGTAAGTACGCCCACATCTTCTAAATAATAATGTTTTATTATCAGTTTAGAATCAATCATACATAATATTAAAATACTCTATAATAAAGTCAACTTCTAACAAAAATAATGAACCAATCTTTAAAGGTAAATTCAGAATTTGTAAAATAAAAACAAATATTTTTTTAAGTGAGTCAAGATCGAGTAAAAATGTTAGTATATTTTTATTGTTAAATGTTCAAGTTTATTGACTTCTCACTCTAAAAAACTTTGTAACGAGAGATTGTTTTTTCTGATTGTAACTTTGATCGAGACGAAAATGAAAACATTTAAAACTATTTCGAATAAACGTACTTTTTACCGACGGGGTACCATATACTTCTAAGCTTAAAGGAATATATAGATTTCAATGGACACCCATCTATGGAATGACCTACAGTTGGTGCAGCTTAACCTCCAAACTAACAACCAATTGATCAGCCTGGTTAACTACAAGCCCCTGGCACAAAAAAAGAAATGAACAAAATGAATAATTTTGGCTTCACGAATTCGCAATAAAAGTGTAATTCAATAAGGTTTCAATTTGTATGATACGATGTATTAAAAATGTATTAATCAAATTATACACCAAAAATCTAGATTTGTAATACTTAGATAGATTATCTAGCTTATTGATCAAACCATACCGTAATGACAGTAAACTTATGTCACAGAGTAACTAATTAATCATTATCTTATATCATCTAAAATAATAACATAATAATTAATAATCAGACAGTTTAAGACAGTTCTGTTCAAATGTACACATTTACACAATAAGACGCGGCCTCAATAACTGGATTACGCACCATTCATATGATAATAAATATCGCTGATTCATTGCGTGTTTACAGTGTAATAATACCTTACATAACTCAGTATTACCTAGAATTAGTGACCCTATTCTCGTAAAGAGTAATCTTTTTATCGCATTCGATAAAATATCGTTTAATTTAAAAAACAAGACGAGCCGTTGTATGTTCGTCGACTATTATATATTTAC
This sequence comes from Craniophora ligustri, assembly GCA_905163465.1. NCBI lineage: Eukaryota > Metazoa > Arthropoda > Insecta > Lepidoptera > Noctuidae > Craniophora > Craniophora ligustri. Next base: position 4,158,816 of record LR990960.1, read on the forward strand.
TTGTAAAGCGGACTATGCTGTAATAATTTTCCTTTAAACTTAATTATATGTATATTCTTTTTCCTATAACTAAAATCAATCATTGCGTTTACAAACGAGACTTGTTTTATTCCGATGTTTAGTTTTTTATTCAGATTTTTATTGATTCCATCCATAGTCACGGGTGGACCAGGAAAATATCTGAATATTGATATTACATAATTACTAGCTGACCCAGCAAACGTTGTTTTGCCACATTATAGGGGTTGGTGGACAACCCTTATCACTAAGGGGTATGAAAAATAGATGTTGGCCAATTCTCAGACCTACTCAATATGCTCACAAAATTTCATGAGAATCGATCATGCCGTTTCGGAGGAGTACGGGAACGAACATTGTGACACGAGAATTTTATATATAAGATAAGATATACATATTATAATTATGTACTTAAGTAGTTTTTTTTATTTCTATATTTTATATTCATATATTGTATGTCTTTTTATAAGCTGTGGTAGCCTACCGGTGTAACCAGTGGACTGAGATGTCAGAGGTCTCGAGTTCAAACCCAAGGCACGCACTTTTCAGAAGTTATGTGCGTATTTATCACATGCTCTAACGGTGAAGAAAAACATCATGAGGAAACCTGCATGCTTGAGAGATTTTCTCGATGGCATGTAATGTCTGCCAACCCGCAGTAGCTAGCGTGGTGGACTAAAGCCTAATCCCTCTCAATAAATGAGAGGAGACCCGTGCCCAGCAGTGGGACAGTAATAGGTTGATGATGATATTCATGTAAGTTTAAGAAATCAGTACTTCAAAGCTAGATTGAGTTTTGGTATTACGAACAACGTTCAACATAAATATAAAAAGGAATATTTATAATAATGATTATCGTAGGTATCCTTAAATGAAAACGATACTTTAATATTAAGAAAAAGTTAATAAAAAATCACTTAGTAATTCAATAGCCTAGTTGTAAGTAACTCTGCAAAGTCCTTGAATATATTTCAAATGTCAAACCTACAAAATCGTAATTGTCAAAATAAATCCATATAAATAAGCCTCCCCTCTGCTATAAAGAAAAGCGGTGTATCTAATTATATTTTTTTTGTGAAATACTAAACTTTTTACCTGAGTACGTTATTTCAATACTAGCTTTTGGCCGCGACGTCATCTGCGTAAAGTTAATATCCTATACCAAACTACATCACTATACAAAATGTATCTAATCTAAATCGGTTGAACGGTTAAGGCGTGACGAGGTTACAAACAAAAAGATAGATTGACAGAAACTTCCGCATTTATTATACTAGTATGGATGCCTAGTATGATGCTGCTCTGAAATATCTTCCAAACGTCAGATAACTCAGGGTCCATTGTGTAGTTAATACGTGTATAAGCTCAAAATTCCAGACGCACAAATACTGTATGTCTATACATATCATCTAGCTTATGTTGTTAGTATAGAGATCAATATGAGACATTTTCTAGTGTCTAAACAATGTCTGGAGCATGAAAGAGATAGCGTTATACAAGCTGAATAGCGCCATTCTTCTCTTACAACCTAAACAAGACTCCTTAAACATTTTGTGGTACTACCTAATTGTCTATCTATACCAATGTATAAAATAGAGGTACGGTTTATGGGGTTAGGTTCCATTAAAAGGATTTTAATTCACCACTGCATGCATTCATTTAAATAATTGCGCACTTTTTTGTATTCTTTTCTTTGGGCCACAGCCCCTTACTAACTTTGAATGTAAACGCTTAAAAAATTATTTCCGAGGCCATGCTTGCTTCAAGCGTATCCAAATTATTACTTTCTTCGCCATAAACAGAAGCCGTTATCTGATTTTATGTAGACTTTTTATTTTCATTTTTTTTTAACTCTTGCTTTAACGACTAGGCTACGGACTCCGCAAGTATTTTTTTGGTATAATTAAGTACAATTTTGTGGTATAATGTTATGCAAAAAGTAATACTGGATTTTAAGAAGTCGGTCGTTGCTCAGAAAGCGGTAATATTAAAGTGGAACTGGGCTGGACATATCAGCCAAATGTCGAATGACTTGTGGGCTAGCGTTGCAACAAAGTCGAATCGACCAGGCGTTAGGTGTCTTGGAACCCTCGAGAAGGTGGTATGAACTGGACTTTTACTGTAGTGATTGGAGATTATAAGCATTCATCTTTGAGTGCTGTTAGAATAGTAGTAGGCCGGCTTTCATGAGCTTATAATAATGAGAATAAAGATTATGTAAGTACTCCTTCCTATCTATTGCGGAGGCATCGTGCAAGGTATTTGAGCTGTAAAGTAAAGGCGTACGAAAAAAAAACTCCAATACTCATACATTTACTATATTTTTTATCACATTCAATAATAATAATATCATTAAATATACAAACAAAGAGGTTCGTATTTATTTGAAAAAAAAAAATTAAGTTCGTCTGTTTTTTGTGTGCAGGAAATTCAAAATACGAATGCAGCAACTAATGTTTTTTATTATAACTTATGCACGTGATCAAAAACACAAAACAAAATGTAAAATCATTATAATAAAAACAACAGCGACTCCAACCTAGGTCAAATCACTTGAACGAGTCCATCTGCTTATAAAATCAGGGACTATGTATAATTACATCGCTACATTGTAATTTGAAACGTAAAGCTGAATCGCTATGGTGCATTATTACAATGAATATCACAGAGGAACGATGATAAATGCTGCAGTATTCTGCGTTGTTCGTTATTGGGTCAGAGAGATGATTATAAAATATGTTCGACCTATATTTTGAAACAGGAAATTTGTACTTTATTCAAAGGATCATAAGGATACATTTTGAATTTTAATTAGGTAGTAGCTTATCACAGATACAATTGGAATTAAATTGATGTCTCGTACATATGGACCACAGTCTAAGATTTCAAGTTTGAATTTAAGGCGTGATCTTTCGATATACCTCAAAAGTATGTATATATATAATATTCTATATTAACAAATGTATGATCAATCCCTAAAAAAAGTTATCTTTCCATTGAAAAAATGTTTAAAGTATTCCTACAGTTTTTTTCGATGCATTGATGTCTGTAATAATTAATCTTCGAACCTGCTTATATTACGTTAAAGTTAGGCTTTCATATCCCGTATGAATGATGAATGGAATCAAGTCTTTGTAATAATACATGCTTAACATATTGAACCCAATCACTAGGTCAAGTAGGTATAAAATTAAATAGCAAGTCATGATGATGAAGAAATATACATAGATACATATATTTTGTAGGTATAGTTTGTATTTTTTTTTATTAATTAAAAGATAAACAATTTTTATCTATTATGAATTTGCATATTTCTAAAACCTTGAACTCTATACTTGAATGACTAGTAATTAGGTATCTACTAATGAACTAATAAATAATAATTATTAAACATAATATGCGTTCATTACATAAATTATTATTATTATCATGAATAAGTAGGTATTACTAATTTATCATGATAATAATAATAATTAATAATGTTTTGTCAGCAAAAATATGTTTTGTAATGGTGGAAAGGTGAAAACATAGAGGCTCTTTGTGCCTCAAAGCACATTATACTCCTATGTTTTATAGATACAGTACAAAAGTAGTCAGAAACTTTAAGCTAACCTAAAACTGTCGGTCCCATGTCATAAATACTAAAATTTATGATAGTAATCATAAGTGGTGACTACCACGTAAAGTTACTAGTAAGTCATAAAACCTGACAAACAATAAATCCTAGGTGATAAGTTGTGAAGGTCCTAGCAGTATCTATAGTCTCTTAAAATACTGATATTCAACCACATCTGGATAAATATATTGGAAAACAAACCAAAAAAAGGAAACAACGAGGATACTGTGAGTGACTTTGAAAAGATTATTGGGTACAATCATGATTGTGTTCAATTCAAATGTCGGTCACTAGCTGGAAGTCACATTATAATTAATTTGATAAAAACGAATTGCATAGCTATCAGATGTCTAATAATGATTCAGACAACAATACGTCGTCAAGTGTCTTTAAATTATACTACATTCGTGTTAAAAAATAACGTCTGTAATTTTACTAAATAAGGTGCCATTTAACATAGGGACAGAGATTTATTTTTTATTTTGGAAAAAAAAATATTATTACCTTAATAATTTATAAGGTACTGCAAACCTTTTATAATCATCGGATGACATTACAGTTCTATCATTTTAATATCTTGATTTATACCTAACTAAAGTAGCAAACAAACATACCTGATTTATTATCAACAACCCATTCCCTATCCCAGTGCTGGGCACGGGCCCTTTCGTTTGAGAGGCATTTTTCTATAGTCCAACAGCTAACCTAGTGTGGCTTTGCAAACTTCACATGGCACCGAGAAAAAGTCTCAGGTATAACAGTTTCCTTGCAATGTTTACCTTCAATGTTTGAGCATGCGATTAACGCACGTAACTTTATAAACTTAGTAGTACGTGGCTTGGGATCGATCTGGAGGTCTTTGAGTTTGCAGCCAGGTCACACAACAAGACCATCAATCACTATTAGACTGATACTATACCACTGTTACCATAATATTGAGCAGCAATTGCAGTTTATGCGCTGGCAACACCAGAGATGTTATGTCACTGTTGTTAGGTCTCATTTGCCCAATAATTTTGTTCGGTTCATTCAATACCTTAGAAATTGAAACTCAGTAATTTTAGGGATAGAATATTTGGCTATGCGGCTGTACTCAGCAGCAGAATTCTAGCTCATTTATTCGAACAATTATAAATATATCACACACTCCAATGGTGAAGGCAAATATCGTGAGGAACCTTGCATGCCTGAAGGATTCTCTTAATGAAATGTGAAGTTTGCCAACCCTCACTAGACCAGCGTGGTGGGTGGAATATAGAATAATCTCTCTTAAATGAAAGGGGACCCGTACCAAGCAGTGGGACAATGATAGTTTGATGATGATGACTAATAAATTAATCAATAGCGCCTGGTGTACTTATAAATAAGACATGTACAGGACATGTAAGACATGTATGTTTTAAGTCAGCAAGATTAGCAATAGACTCAATTTCATCCTTATTTATTACAGACATAAGGTCTAAAAATCGTCTATTGCATTTTGTTCTTATCTTATCTACTACGTATCTCAAAATTATATCAATAGACATACTCAGATTTATCAGTTGTTATCAAATATTTCAATGATGAATTATGCTATCACACTTCTTCGTTCGTTACAGCCGAAGACGGTAAGACGATCCACGATTTTTTTCTAACGTGAATGGCCCATTTCAGTAATGTATTATGGTCATGCTTCAAGCGCATATCCACCCTATCAAATTAAAAATGCCTATTGTAACACTTGCGAACAAAAACCCATCATTTCTTCAACGTAAGTAGATAAATAGAAATAAAACGCTTTACATCATTTTAACAATCCCAGGATAAATATTTTATTAAAATAACAAACTATTCATCCTTCATTGTGTACCACTATTTAGGCAACACATGATTAAGTCACAATAATAGAAAGACCCAGATCTATAAACCCAATATTTTAAAGATACTTTTTCAAGTAATGTATTTTTAACCGACTTCAAAAAAGGAGGAGATTATCAATTTGACTGCATTTTTTTATGTTTGTTACCTCATAACTTTCGACTGGGTGAACCGATATTGATAATTCTTTTTTTATTTGAAACTGGTGCTTACCGTGTGGTCCCATTTGGTCCAGTTCTGACTTTGAAGTCGGTTTTTTTTCGAGAATATTCATTAACTAAAAAGATTTTCGATCAGCTTTGAGCAGGAACGCTGAAAGCATCCCTTATAGCTCAATACTCAAATGCTATTCAATTTTAAGAAGTCTTCAAATAGAGTGATGCTTTCGCCTCTAGCTTGTAAAGAGAAAGAGGCGGTACTGTATTTGAGGGCTACTTAAATTTGAGTAGCGTATTACGTAGTAGAGAATTTGGTTTAAGTTTCTTAAGTTACGACGTGAAATGAAAGAGCCATTTGGCAATTTGGCAAAATAATTTAGTTACTTTTTTCATTTATCAATACGCATTAATAAAAGGAAATATAAACTGACAAAAAAAAGAGAAAATGGAAACTGGATTGTTTAAACTTCAGGTCAAGCAGTTTCATTGTTAAATTTCTTATGTTATTCCTAAATGAAAATACACAGATGTTTGACGCTTTTTTTGCATATGATATTGGCCTGGGCAATTGATTTCAATGCAATTTGCAAAAAATGTCTCTCTCTCTCATATTATCTCAATAGCTTCGTCCCCTAATGAGTTTAAAATCATGCCGCAAACTGCAAAAGTCCAGCAGAACCTTTGCTGTCCTATTGTAGATTATCGATAAAATATTATGATGCTTTTTAGTGTCTACATCACATTTGCCCAAGGGTATTGCCCTTATTGCCCCAATCAGTCTCGATGTCTCGTAAACAGTAAACATAAAGTGTAATGCATCAGACATACACTTGTTATCGTATAAGTACTGACAATAATAGAAACCGGTATTTCTTTTTTTTTTTTCACTTATTGTTGAGGGAAATTAAACCGTCTTGATAGTAGAATTAAAGTACATATTTTAATTCCATAGCATGTTTCCATGACTTTACGCATTTGGTTAGTAGTACGAAACCGGTTTCAAAGTTATCTTTAATGTTATTCAAGAATGTCACTACAACTCTTTAGTATGACGTTATTTTTGGCGGAACTTTGCACCTACTCGAATTTCATTTCAATTTACGCTAATTGTAGATAAATATTTACACCATGGGTTCATGGCAAAAGGAATAATAATTTCCATCGTGCCGATAGAAATAAAAATACAAAATAAATATTTAGTTAAATTAGTTACAGAATTTAGTAATGTCATAAAATAATTGTATGTCCTCATTAATATGATCTATTGGCGGACACATAGTGGCGTTTACTGGGGGAGGCCTACGTCCAGCAGTGGATGAATATAGGCTGATGATGATGATGATGATGAAGATTGGCGGAAAAATATGGAAAGATCCCATCTCTGAACTTTTAATACTTATTTCGATTCGACTTTATTTCCACGTATCGGAATAGATTTACATTTGTTATCTGTTTCAATAGTATCTGTTTACCTTATTCTGTTGATATTAATATATTATTCTTTGTACTTCAAGTATAGACCCTTGTAAAGTTAATTTATTTACTGACCTAGTAATATTTAATAGCTGTTTTGAATAACAATTATTGCTAAGGTTCATAGAGTGATTGAAGACATTACTTTAATAATTATGACCTTGAAACGCAGATCGCAGATTTAACGATTTTTATACGGCAGTATTTATAGTTACCTATAGAGATAAGCCTGATTAATAGTCTTATATTTTAGTATTAAGTCATATGTTATAACGTGGTCATAGCGAGGAGCCACTGATGACTCAAAAGACAGGTCCCCCCACCTAGTTTGAGAGTCAGAGTCACTACAACATGTTCCTAACTTATAGCCATAAACCCTTATGAGTTGTAGTGTATATTATTGGCTGAATAAAGATTATTATTATATTATAGACAAAACACAAATGATTGCAAGTGCTCTGAGGAGGGACAGAGACCGATGATTATAATTATACGTGTGTTTTTTGTCTACTAAACAGTTAGTTATTCTTTGGATAAGGTACGAGAAGTTTGTAATCATAATCACGCTATAGACTGTCATGAGTTCTTGGCTCCAAACTTGAAAATATTGGAATGCTATCGCGTTATCAATACTCAGCTCTATTTCAACAACGACTTAACTGGCTATCCTGTTGATAACAGGACATAATCACAGCGTTATACTACTTATTTATATTTGTCTTGTCGAGTGATTTATCTGATATATAATAATCTCGTGTCATGGTGTTTGTCGCTGAACTCCTCCGAAACGGCTAGACGGATTATAAAGAAAATTTTGTATATTTAGTTGGTATACGAAACGGTTGTAGGCTATTTTTTATATCTCTAGGTGATAAGGATGTCCCTCACCAAACTTTATTTTTCTTTTATTTTGTCAAAATATTTTTTTGTATTTTTTTATGATTTGGCATTAAAAAACTCCTAAAATGTGGCAAAGCAACATTTGCTGGGTCAGCTAGTAATACTATATTTATTTCATAGGTACAGTCAGCCTATAAAAAATGTATACTTACATATTCTATAACAATATGATTAATTATAAATATTTATTTTTGACATTCTTTTAATCGCTACTAAAAAGTAGAACTTATTACAATTTGGCTCTAATAGTATATATCACTCGCGATGGGCTATCAGTTTTATTATTAATAATAAAGTAATGAACTGAGTTAATATTAAAATGTTATCGTTTCTTCGCAAAATCTTTGAACAAGGATTTTACCTATCGACTATCATATTGATATCAGCAGATAATCACGGCATTGTACTGCATATAGTTTATTTATCATTGAGTGTTTTTTGATAGTCACCTTCTTATTTAATTGGTATACAATGTCAATAAAAAATGTATACACAAAGATATTCCGAATAAAATTATAAAATAGTGATCAACAACTTACTATTTTACTTTGTACCATTTACGTGTTAGATAAGATTATAGATCACTTTTCAAGTACAGAACAATAAAATATATGTGTAAATAAATATAAATATACAATTCATATTTGGAATACATTCATTGTATACAACGCATTGATGACAACTGTACAAGCTTGATAAAAAGTTGTTTTATTGTGCGTCGTTTTCATACAGACTAAGTTACTAAGGTAATATATGACATGGAATTTTATGTCACAAAACATCATCATCATCAACCCATTAACGTCCCACTGCTGGGCACGGGTCTCTTCTCATTTTTGAGGGATCTAAAATGAGAGCTATAGTCCACCACGCTAGCCTACTGCGGGTTGGCAGACTTCACATGCCATCGAGACAAATCTCTCTAACATGCAGGTTTCCTGACGATGTTTTCCTTCACCGTTTGAGCATGTGATAAATACGCACATAACTTCCGAAATGTCAGTGGTGCCTTGGGTTTGAACACGAGACCTCTGAAATCTCAGTCCACTGGTCACACCGCTAGGCTACCATGGCTCTAAAAACAACCAAACATAGTTAACTAATATTACCGACAATAATTACTTTAATGGGAGTCAAACTCCCTTCACACACCTCCACTGTAACTAGTGGCGTGATCAGTGAACTATGGAATCAAAGGTCTTGAGACCTATTACTGACTGCTCAAGCGGTCAAGGCGAACACCGTGAGGAAACCTGCCTATGAGTATGCTTGAGAGTTGTTGACTCTGAAGTCTGTCACACTAAAAAAATAATAATGGGACGTGCCCACCACCCTAAGTCCCTACTACTGCAACTCCTGTAAGCCAGGATCAACAATAGTAACCATCCAAAATATCGTCGAGACAATGAAACTCGATGTGTCCCAGGGGAATGATATTAACTGTCTTGGAACCCGCAGCGAAATTAATCATGAAATTAAATCGGAGGAGTAAGAAAATAACAGTTTTCCACTTCCCTCCTTACCAAGCGAGAGACAGAATAGAGTTTACATGTCATTGACATAAGAATAGATGTTTACAACTGGGTTAAGCCCAGTTGCCAGGCAACTGTCACACTAGGCAAGCGTGGTGGACTACAGTCTAGTACAGGGGTGGCTCAGTTTTTGGTGTCTTGAATCGCGCCGAGGCTAAAAAAAATGGTCATTCCAATTTCCCTGCAGTTTTTTTTTTAAGTTTTGGTAATTTTGTAAGTGAGACGAGCTTATTTTAAACCTTTCTACATAGATAAAAATCCTGGCTACGTAAAAATGAATAAGGAACTCAAGTACATTCATCGAGAGCCACGATAAATCCTTAAAAGAGCTGCATGGGGCTCGCGGGCCGTAGGTTGGCCACCTCTGGACTAATCCCTCTCAAAATGAAAGGAGAGGCATACCCAGCACTAGGAAAATAAATGGGTCGATGATGGTCCCAATTACGTGGGACCTGAAAAAATGTTTGTGGTTTAACATGAGTGCCCCTCTGTCTTACCTATACTTTATACACATATGTATATACATGTATATGTAACGTATGTATAATAAATTATGTATATTTTAATGACATATGCAAAGAAGTAATGAGGTTTATTCACCCCGTTTTACTTGCACATACCCTTTAAGATTATACTAAGTTGTTGTCATAAATATGTCACATTTTATAGAGTCACCCTTATGTAGTATAATATTTCTGTTTATCAAGATTCGAGACTGGTTTTTAACCTCAAACGACATGACCTCTACGTAAACAACGATAGAAATGATTTTAGAACTTCGTTTCATTCGATTTAATTACTCAAGACATTTGTTAAGTCGCTGGTTATAACTGTTTGTTGACCAACATTTTTTTTGCAAACCCATGATGTTTTTGCTTCGCTTAAAGAGTCATAATATAATGTTCATATTACGGCCACTCTACGGGCCTAGATTAAAAGATTTAGAGACATCTCCTACAGTCATAAATTAACATTTTCAATACTAAATTTTACCGGCATTTTGTATCATCATGGTTTCTTTTAGTCAGATAACATACCGATATAAGTAGCTTAATAATGCAAAAGCTGTGGAATGATAGTTTAGTAGTGTGACCAGTGGACTGAGATGTCAAAGGTGTCGAGTTCAAACCCGTGGCATGCACCACTGACTTTTCGGAAATTATGTTTGTTGTAATTTTTAATCACCTGCTCAAAAGGTAAAGGCAGATATCGTGATTATTTAAACATGCATGCTTGAGAAATTTTCTCGATGGCATGTGAAGTCTGCCAACCCGCAGTAGGCTAGCGTGGTGGACTAACGCGTAATCCATCTAAAATGAGAGGAGACCCGTATCCAGCAATGATAATAACGGATTGAAGATGAATGAATATCAACTACGTGATTGTCTCAATGTAGGACAGTTACGAATGTCCTTTTGAATCCGATTAATCGCCTTCATCAAATAAATTGACGATCTATAATAACACTGACTACATCACTGTTTACTGCGATTCGCCAGTAACAATATAACACTTATAAATAATTATGTATTTAAATCGCATACACATACACATACGTAAATGCTCCCAGACAGTTAATATTCAAGAATACATTATTTTACTTTAGTTTGTTCTTTTTGTTAGTCAGGAGTGACGAGAACCAACAAAAAATTTATTCAATAACCACGTGCTCTTTCTCACTCTAATGCAGCGTAAAAAAGGGATAGGTATAAAACCAAGTTCGCTTGTTGGTCGTTCCAAGGTGTTCAAGGAATTAAAACAAAATTTACCTAGTAAAAGACTGGAGTTTCTATTAGCAAAAATCTCTGTAATTTTCTGTCTAATGGTTATGATTTTATATCAACTGCGCAACCACTTACAGCTACGAGTGTACTTAAGAATAATTTTATACTTAGTATCAAGGTTTTACCTTGAATGTTTTGTTCTAGAATTACATTTAGCCGAACAAAATTATAAAGAATTCCGTCATGAATAATCTTTTTATTATAGCCTGCCTGGCAGATCGACTGTTTTGTTTATATACGTTAAGCAATAAGCTTACTAAATAAAACCATTTTATACATCGTTTATTTCCAACAGAATCGTAAAACTAGGCACACTTTATTGCGCATGATCATAACCTTAACACGGCAACCGGTATAACCCTACCAAATTGAGCAGACACTTACCGGGGCCATAAAATCTCTTTCCTTTGGTTACATCGAAAATGATTCCGTTAACAGCGAGCAAAACTCTGCCATCGGGCTGCGTTCCATCGTAATTCTTCAATTCAGCTACTGTCAGATCCTTCCGTAACTTTGGTAGACTTGGTGGTGGTGGGGCAACGGTCACTTCTGATTCAAAGTTCGATTTAATAATCTTATACACGAGGTACACAATAATAGCTATTAACACAAGGTTTAGTGGGCTCATGAGTTCCTCCCATATCGTAGGAGAAGTGGTTTCTGCCATTTTGATACGTGTGTATGCGCCGGCCGCGGTTACAAAACTGCTCTACCGTCACGTTATCAAGCCGGTGGTAAGGTCAGCGAGTATTATACCGTCACTAGACGCGTATGTTTTAAAATTCGACGGGATATTTAGTAATGAGAGACCGTGGCTGTTATGACAATCTTTGTTTATGACAACTCCGCTGCATTGTTAGCGATGGCTATCGTTCCGTTAAGTGATTCTAAAGCGCTTTATCGCTGCAATTGTAATAACTAGGTTTGTGGCTGTCTAGCTAATGATGTTGTAGTAACAATATCATGTGTATATTGTTCTAGAACAATCGTCTGAATAGATAGTTTTTAAATTATGATTGAGCTACTTGGTGACTGATAAAGTGATGTGTCGTCGGTTTTGAAAAAAATAGGACGTGAAAATAACACATACAGTACGTTTTGAGCCTGAATTGTTTGAAAAATTGTTATAAATAAAGTTACTGATTAAAAAAATACAAAACAAAACTAAATTAATATTTTTATTTTGAGGGTCAGGACGTGTTTTTTATTCCAATTTGTCAATGCTAGTTAAAGTACAAAAACCTTGAAGCTTACTGAACTCAACTCAAAAATAATGATCGGCGTAATGTTTTTTTTATCTTTACATTTTTTTTAATTTATATGTAGTTGAATTGATTTTCCTTCTATTGGTTTAATCGGTTGAAAGTGAAATCTTTGCTATTTTTTTTGCATATCATACATATCATGACGCCTGTCGTCCCCGAAGGTGTAGGCAGAGGTGTACTAATATAGTTAGATCCACATTCCACGGGTATGTTTTAGGCCCCATATAATAAGGGGCGAGCATATTACCCTTAACCGGGCCCGAATCCAATCTTAGAGCTGGTACTGAAAATTTCATGGAAAATCCCGATAACACTTACTCGACCTGGAAATCGAACCGAAGACCCCTTGCTCGGCAGTCGGACTCCCGGTCACTAGACCAACGAGGCAGTCCTTTACATTTGAACTGAGATCTGCGAGGGAAATCACGTTTCATCTGGTTGAAAAAAAAATTGTACATAATAGTGTATGTATTACGCCGGGAGGGGGCGCCCTAGAAGGACATACGCCGACCTAATTGGTGAACTCCTTCAAAAAGGTCAGGTGCGCAGTATTCATAACCGGCGCGCGTGCATGACGAGATGTATGAATGTGGACGAGGCAAAAGTGGTATGCAGGGACCGTAGCGCGTAGCATTCTGTAGTTTCTGCCTACCCCCATGGGAAAAGGCGTGAGTATGTCTGTATGTATGTATAATAGTGTACTTAAAAGGGTTATTATTCCCAGAAACTAATATCGTATACCTAATAGTAGTAATTGGAAATTTCAAACAAAGCTTTATTTAAATTGGTTTCTATTGTATTGGTATTTATGTCTAGATACTACAATGTTCTCTGTAACTATTGTTCTTATATTAGTTCATTATAATTAAAAAGAGGTTATATTATAGTCAGTATTGATATATGTCTGTAAATAAGGAAGTACTCTTTTTCTGATGTATTTACTTTTGTCTGTATTTAATTAATTACATTTACATTTAGTGCATGTTTTAATAAGATTTTTGTCTGAAAACTCTAGTCACGTTTCTAATGAACGAAGAAATCGATGGTTTTTTTTATGTCATTACAATCTAAAAAAAAATTACTTAGTATTTTATTTTAATTATACGAAGTACTTTTGAATTGACAAAATATGTTGCACAGTTCTCAAAGATAGATCTTATGGAGAAGAATCAGCAAGAATCTCCATAGTTATTAAAAAAAATACAAATAATTATTTAGAGAATACCAAACTTTTTACCTTTTTTAAACAAACACTTTCACGCACCAAAACCTGCTTTAAAATACAACAATTTTCCTTCTTCAGTAATATTTTCCAAACACAATTTCTATTTGCCCCAAAAATATATTTACGGCACAAAATATTTCATTTTTTTCCAGCGGCCACATAATCTGACAGGCAATGGATTCAACGCATTTTATGAGTGGGGAACGAACTAGGAAATCGTTGGCTTGAATAATAACCGGTTTTTTTAATTATCATATTACGTACACGTTGGTGTACTTTGCTCTATTATACTATAAAAAAAATGCACGCATTTGGACTGGATGAATATTTAATTAAAAAAAGGTGGACGTTATCAATTGGACTATATGTTTTTTTGTAGTTTATTATACGATTATTCCGCCAATTGTAATTGAATTTTTATTTTGGATTTTGTCATGTCTCTATAACAATAATAATATCAATTTTGACCATATGAATAATAAGCCTTATAAGTACCCATACCTAGCCCAGTGATATTGGGTTGATGATAATGAACCTATAGGTTACCATCTCGAGGTTGCTAGGGCACCTGTACCTTCCAACTTATTAAAAATCATATACGTATTTTATTGGTTGAAAGTGATAAAGATGAAGTTAAGACATAAGATTATGACTAGTCTAGTTTATTTCTATATTGTACACATGAAATTATAAATCAAATGTATTTGCTAAACCTAACGCTAGAGAAATCTCGTTTACGACGTATAAAGTCTGTCAACCCATACTAGGCCTAAATATATATGTATTTAAGTACGTATCTACAGTTCAGGGGTCATAAGGTCCATCTCGAAACAAATACATAGTTCAATAAACACTCGCACAAATACGACCATAAAACATCATGTCATTGTGAATTGTAATAATTAATGATAAATGAACTAGCAAAAAACTTGCGCGTGTATGTATAAATTTTACACAATCCATTTCCCATTAATTGTGACATGCAATGGATGTGAAATCATAATTATGACTCGACAATTTGTGTTCAATATTAAAACGCTTGAGCGTTTTGTTTGTCAACGTGATTGGAATTTAGATTAATACATTATTAAATATGTCATAATGATTAATTTTTATCTGAATTGTATTAAATAAATATGATCATTAGATCATCATTATCATTAGCCTATATTTGTCCACTGTTGGACTCTTAGATATTTGATAGGTACAATTAGAACGCATCATTTAATTTTTAGTCGTGACGTCATAAAACATGTGGAATAGTCATCATTACGAGTATCTTCGCTTAATTTGATAATAGTATTTGCAGCTGAACTTCAAATTAGTGATGGTAAAAGAATTATTCAATCATAAACTCATTGTAAGAAAAACGTACCAGGTGTTTTTACTTTAAGTATGCATTCCAAGTTGTGAAATAGATAGGTCTACTGATTTGGTAAAATAATATGATTTATGACATTGCAATGTACCTTTATATAAATGAATTGAATGTTGAACACAAAATTATTTGCCAGTTGTTACCGCAATTATACTATTATTGTATTTAGATTTAGATTCTAGAAATAGCAACCAAATCACAAAATATATAAGTATTTAATCAATATAATTTAATAAAATTGAACACGAGTTCGAATTGAATTCGTTCTGTTCGAAATTTAAGTTGCTGCCAACAAGCCGATTAAAACTAATTATTTTTGTATAGCTCATTTTAAAATTGGTACTGCATTGTTTCGAATTGCCGATTATTGTACCAATTTAATTGGATCCCTGACAGTTCAATTAACTTGAACAATTTTTGATCTGTTCCACATTGCCTTTATGAGTGGTTTATTGTTCTTTGGCTTATTTTACTGACTGTCCGTAAACGTATTTTATACTAATTAATTATATTAATTGCAAATGTAATTTGGTTGGATACGGAAACTTAAAATTTTAAATGTAAATTTTGGGTAAACCTTTTATAATATTTCAAAATGTGCGTACCGGCTTTGGTAATGTAAACCATAATGAACCAGTTTATTATTATTATTATATTATTATTATCATTTAGATTTCAAATAAAATGATAACATAATTTTACATATAAATAAGGTTATCCTGCGGAGAATATTTTGTACCTCGTGTTTGTGTATTTTTGTGTCTGTAGAGAATTGATTGAGAGTGCTCTAAGCTTGCATATGTTGTCTATTTCTTGTACATATATGGGTATCATTGATTGCCTAAAATTAATGCATTTTACAATTTGAAAAAGGCTTAAATTTGCCTGGCATTGGCATACTATCAAATAAAAAAATACTTTTGTAAGTTTTCAGGGGCATATAAAGTAGTTTTGCATCAATATTAATATCTGGATAGAGTTCAATACCATCTGATTACCATAACCGTTTACTCTGACGTCTCTCTACCATATTTGAATAATATGAAATTCATGAATACGGGTTGAAAAATTAAATAGACAATTCGTTGAGTACAAATAGAAGTGACCTTAGAATTGAACTGTCGCATTTTATTTTTGAAACTTGATGTATTGAAATTTATCTTGGTGGTTTTTTGATAAAAAGAACAAGAGAGATACGACTTTTTAATGGACCACGCATTTTTAATAAATACACTTTTGAACTGCACTTGATACATAACAATAATAAACCCATTTTGGGACAAACACAAACTTTCGACGAGCTCATCAGGCGATATTGCTGTTCTGGTCCCAAAGAGCCAGTCAGATTCGCGTCTCCAGTTTGCTTTTGAGTGGTTGGCGTAGAATAACTAGACCACCCGCAGGCGTCTTAATTCTATATTGTCTTATTTGGGCAGGCTAAGCCAAGCTGTATTATGTTTGGATCTCTTTAAGACCGATTTTTCAAGGACGATGAAAATCAGGTCCTTGACATCCTAAGTCACTCACTCCACTGGTGCCCCTTTCTGTCTGTACTGCCAGATTTCTTTATTTATATCACAGATGTGGTACACAAGCGCATGGCCTGCCTTTTGGTAAGCAAAATCTTTAGCATTAATTTAATGTAGTCTATGGACAACTGCAACACCTGAGATGTCGGTAGTGCGTTTCCGACCCTGACAGCTTTTCAAGATACCTAGTTAAGTACTGAGTTGACAAATCACCGTCTGACAACATTGTTAGTATTTCATTCAAATATAACATTTTACTACTTCTTATACGTTACAGTTTCCTTTAACACATTGTAAAATGCGCTTCGATGCGATACAACACACACCGGCCGGTGTAAATTGTACAACATATTATAGGTACAATTTTATTGCGCCTGTCTCACTTTATAATCATTAGATATAAAAATGAATAAACACATTCGTTTTCAAAACCAGCAAATTTATAGATCAATTGCATTCCTTTCTTATCTAATACAAAACATACTTACTACGAAGAGAAAATTTAGACGCAGGAGCATCGAATTTCAGGACCTCGCGCTCAGAAACTGTGCTTTATACCACTAGACCAATGAGTAATATTATTGCGTTAAATGGTGTTTAATCAATGCCAATTAATAATTTTCTGAGTCGAACCCACTCAATATTAATTGCACACTTAAATTAAACAGCTGAAACATTGTCACTTTTTATTTTTATTTTTGAATGGATCAGTTGCAATGCATTCCGTTTATCAGAACCGTGGGTAGGTATTTCTTTATTAATTGAGTAAGTGAAGTGCTCTTCAATGTTCGACTGTTATAAAATCTACATGGCGCTAACACCTCAGAATGACTGAGCTGGATAGTCTATGAAGTATGGAGCTTTGGTTGAATTTTCTCTTCAAATGGCTTAGTCTTTCAAATCACTAAAAAGTAAAGTTTTTGACTAAGTAATATGGATGAAAATAGGTACATATTATAACAATTTAATTATCTCAATCAACCTTTACAAGTAGCAAGCCTTAGTAGGTATATAAACATGTAATGTACCTATATTAAAGACTCTTTGAAGAAATAATGTAATATTTAATAGTAATTAATTACGCATAATTATAATATTGTTCAAAATATTAATCCCGGATTCGAGAGAAATATAATGTGAATTTTATTTATCGAATAAAAAAAGACCTGCCATTATCAGAGATATAGTAAATTAATCTTTTATCGCGCTGATTGTAGACATATTGCTTTTAAAAATATTCAGGCGCATCATTTATTAAATTAAGAAAAAATATTTATTTAGACCCCGTAGAGGGTATTATGACCAACATCACAAACACAACAGTAAAAAAAAACAACAGAAGCAGCACCAAAAATAAAAATAATAAAACAAACAAAATATAGAACGATGAAAAATAAATTAAATGATGTCTGGGCAACACCCGCACGAGGCCAAAAAAGGCTCCCATCTCAGCATAGTGCCGCTACACTAAGTGCTGCGGCGCTGATTTTCTGATGGGGCCATAGCGTGATTCCACGGACGGTTAGGCTAATAACAGGCTAATATTTACACATAAAATAAAAATATAAATAATTATAGATAAAAGAAAATAAAAATAAAAATCATATAATAAATGGTATAGAATACAATAAATTAAATATATAATAATAATAATATCAAAAGCACGTGTAGTCCCGCCCATCTGAGAGGGGGTGGCAGATCATTCCATACCCGTGACGCTGAAAACTTAAAACTACTACGGAATGCAGCAGTTCTATGCCGTGGAGTTGTCAGGCGGTACGCCGATGCTCTGGTATTATATTTATTATTATGACGTGACCACGACAACTTCTCGTACAGATACTCCGGTTTTTTTGTTAAAATAACATCGAATAGGATCTGACTGCGCTTTAATCTATTTAAAGGTCATAACATATTTCAATATGACCCGTGAGTGAGTTGAGAGGAGACCCGTGCCCAGCAGTGGGATATTAATGGGTTGTTGATGATGATGATGATGATGACTAAAACGGTTTACAGAGTCGGCAACGTGCTATCGACACCTCTGGTGTTAGAAATATCCATAGGATACGGTAACTGCTTACCATACGGCAGACTGTAATCTTATTTGCTACTCAAACAAATGTTTTATGTGTGTTTGTATGTAGGAGAAATTATACCCACATTTATAGGAGAAAATCTTAGCGCGCGGCAATAATTTTAGTCTCTTCTTGGCTTGAGTAATTCATCAACTCGTCCTCCATGTCTACGGCCCATTTAGGACGACTTGCAGAAATCACAATAAATATTATTTTCAGTGTGCGACTCCTTGGCCCTTCCAGAATTCTGAATTCCTGTATCCCCAGCGTTTATTGAGCGGCTCTCGGTGTCGGAGCGGCCAGTCTCAAATCGCACATGTTGTTTTATTGATGAAACCTATGCCAACATACTCG
This sequence comes from Craniophora ligustri, assembly GCA_905163465.1. Classification (NCBI taxonomy): domain Eukaryota; kingdom Metazoa; phylum Arthropoda; class Insecta; order Lepidoptera; family Noctuidae; genus Craniophora; species Craniophora ligustri. The sequence goes on from LR990960.1 coordinate 4,177,986, forward strand.
ACAGTATAAAGGTACCTACGTAGTCGTATCCGTTTATTTCTATAGCTCGTATTAATTTTTAAATAGACATTAGTGTTTTAGGGCCGCAATAACGATACTAGGTTTGGGACTACTCATTGAATAAAACAACAAATTTCTTTGCTTTTTGTATGTCTGTTACATTTTATATAACGGATCGGATTGAGTAGAACGGTTCCTACTATGTTATCTATTTAATTATATGTATTGATCTATGAAACAATATAGGTACTACTGCCCGGGTGTAGGATAAATTCAAAAATAAAAAATAATATTATAACTAGAGGCAACGACTATCATCTTTTCTTCACTTTATGTAGAATCTTAGTCGACTTTCAAGTTTTGGTAGACGTATCAGAACTACTAATTGAACGGTAGGAAAACTGTAATCACTAAAACCAATTTCAATAAAATCACTCAGCAGTGTCGTGTGAGTATTAAGTCCCTCCACATTTAGTATAAGCTAGCAATAACTGCACCAGTGTACGATGAACAAGAATCGCGAAGTTTCTCCAAGTTCCAAATCCGTAATGTTTTAATGCACTCCGTCTGCGGGTTGTCGGTTAAATAAGAATGCATTTCCATTGTGGCACGTCATTTTATTTAAGTTTTTGTCGTGTTTCATTCCGGTTTATACTTCAGAATATCTAATAGTACGGCGTAATAGTAGCAGAATATTTAAGCGATATTGTTTCTCCCCCAAATGAACTCATAAGAGGTTCCCAACACCGATCCACTACCAAATATCACACCCCACACCAACTTAATCTCCATAATTTAATGAGTCATTGAACTATGGAGATTAAGTTGGTCCCTCTCCCATATCTGACACACTGTGATACATCATTATAAGATACATTGTACTAACCACACAGCGTAAAGTAAAGAGTGAGATAAAATGCCTACAACCATTAGCGCACCTGTGCTGCCCAAATCGTCAACGTGATAATAAAAACAGCCAAATATCGTCCCTCAAAAGACAATGGAACCAATAATCCGTAGTATAAATAGTGTTGCCATAATGGCGTGAGTTCTACAACTGTTTGCATACGAGATAGCGCCGGGGTGTTGTCTGCGTCATATGGCATGATGACGCTTCTAATACTGTTTGCTTCGGTTGGAGAGAAACTATCACATCTAATGAAGATGTATCAATTTGAATTGATTAAATCTCCAATTTATAGCTTTAAATAATTTGGCTAGACTTAACAATTGAACTCAGTTGACCTTCAAACAGTTTTAAGATTACATTGCAGTTAGAGGTACATGAGTATCCTTTTGGAAGCTATGATAGTCTAGAGGTGAGACCAGTGGACTGTAAAGTGGAAGGTTCTGAGTTTGATCCGAAGTCACGCACTTTTCGGAAGTTATATGCGTACATGAGCATGCGTGAAGGAAAATATCATGAGGAAACCCGTATGCTTGAGAAATTCTCTTGATTATATGTGTAGTCTGCCAACCTATACTAGGCTATCGTGGTGGATCTAATATCTCTAAAAAAAGAGGAGATCCGTGCCCAGTAGTGGAACAACAAATGGGTTGATGAATTGTTTTTTTACCTAACCTAGTGAATATTACATTCGATTTTTACACCAAGTGATTACTATCAGACCACGAACTTGTCGTCATGCAAACCATAACCCATAGTTTAACGTGCTTTACGAGGCACGGAGGTTTTTCGAGTTCAGACCTCCATAGCTTGATCACGGCTCGCAGCTTAACCTTAAATCTGTGAGGTAATGTATCTAGATTAATGAGATAAATCCTTCCTACTAATATTACAAACGCGAAAGTTTGTGAGTATGGATGTATGAATGGATGTTTGTTACTCTTTCACGCAAAAACGGCTTAATAGATTTGGGTGAAATTTAGCATACATAAAGTTTATTACCTGGATTAACACATAGGCTACTTTTTATCTATAAACTATGCGGACAAAGCCGCGGGAGACAGCTAGTATATTATATGGGAATCGTTGCGTAACAAGCGTTCACGCAATTGGCACATAATTTTTTCATCACGAGTCATGGGTTGGGTACTTGAACATGGAACAAACAGTATATTATTAGAAATATTGTAACACAACGTGTGTGTATGAGTATTTGGGTTCGTAGATGCACTTAAGATATAAGAGAAAATATTAGTGGAATAATGGTTTTAACACCTAGGTGTTCTAAAATGAACATACAATCGTTAATTCAATCATCTAATAATTCTTCTTCCTTCTTCTTAATATTAAATTTAAAAACACAACTTCAACACAGCACCTGACTGCTAAGACACTCAAGAATATCAAAGATTAATTTCTTGGGAGGTTAAGCTACCATGAAAACGGGGAGATAATTAGTCGTGCCTACATTAAAAACCTTGGAAGGAGCTGTGTAGTCCCGAAGAGACATTCAATGGAGGTAATTAAGTGAATTACAACGAGAAGGAAACGAGATGAAATACATTGTCACGTGGAGCGACTAATTCAAGACAAATGGACTAATATTGTCTTTTGTCACGTGATTTATACAATACTGAATACAGTGGAGTGATTTGTTAAAGTGCTATTACGATATTCTTAAGAATTTGGAAATTTATTTATTTTGCATACCGCAAAAGGAAAATTTATTTGCCCATGTTTCTATAAAATATGTTTGTGTGTACGACCACGACCAGTCTAGAGCTCTACCTCAATAATAGGTACTACTTTTTACTAAGTAAACACTAGAATCTGAAGTTCTCCATAGCTTGTGCCAAACAAATACCAAATCAACAATCAACAGCAGAAGATTAGATCATGTCGTCCCAATCTCAAATTTATCTTTTAGTTTTACAACGGAAAACTAGTTTTCTTGTATAGTGCAATATAACAACTACAAAACTGTGATGTATTTAAATAACTTCCAATGGCACATGATAAAAATGCACCTTACAGCATTATAATAAGGCATCATCTAGAAATTAACTAATGACTAATTCCTAAAGGAAACTTAGTCTACCCAATTATTTGTGTTAGAATTACTCTATATAAACCGCCCTTGAAAGAAAAACTCAGTAGCTATGTTCACAGAGACAGATCGCTCATTGCCAGCAAGTACCAAAACGAAGCTTTTCCTTCGCAGGCGCAAAGGGAAATATATTTTGACGCTTTTTATAAGAAAAAATGTGTAGCTATTTTTCATATGTTTCCATTTCCCAAATAGGGTAATTGCGTAACTCAAAATGACGCAATAAAATGTAAGGAAATGGGCGCGCGTATAGTGCCTATTGAAGTAGGGTTAGCCGAGATTTGGAGCTGCATTGCTGTTTTCAAAATATTTGTAGGCACTAATTTTACAAGGGTGGTGACCATATACTACATTATTATTATTAATTTAAGAGGTCTTGTCGGTGAAGCAATCGCCACTGTTGTCTATCTCCTGCTTTCTGTTTGACTTCTTGATACGACTCGATTCCCAGTTTTTCCTTCACTTGGTCAACGAAACTTCGTCTAAGTCTTCCCCTTCCTCTTTTTCCTTCAATTCTACCTTCTAGTATGGTTCTAAAGAAGTCGTGTCGTATCAAATGGCCAAACATCTTCCCTCTCCTATTCTCTATGGTTCTTAATAGCTGTCTTTTCTCGCCAACAATCATTAATACTTCCTCGTTTGTTTTCATTTCGGTCCAACTGATCTTCTCCATCCTCCTCCAGCACCACATTTCAAACGCCTCTAACCTTTCTCTGTCCCTTTGTGTCATTGTCCAAGTTTCACAGACATACAGTGCTATGCTCCAGACATAGATTTTTATAGGGATACTACATTATAGGGATTACATATTGTTTTTAATAAACACAGAAAACGTAAACAGAAGGATTTTCCCCTGTGTCAGAGTTGTGTTTATTAACACTAATTTTCAAATATACAAACGGAATACGAATACATATGTGTACAAATGTGTGCTCCGTGCAGGGATCGAATCCGCAACTCGTAACGCACATGCCAATCGCTGAGCCACAGCGCAAATCGAGTCGACAAGAATTAAAAAGGATCACGTATATATAAACGATAGAAACTGTCGGATAGTTTAGTGTATTTTTTGTTTGTTTGTCAGTAAGGGAGATTCAAAGGTGTAATTGTATTTTAATAATGATTTATTGGAGACCTTCATTCAGCCATCGACAATATAAATTCAATCTATGTTGACCATAAAATAATGTTGCAAATCGGACAATACAATAAAAATAATAAATTATGAATAATGACGAACCTAATTTAACTCAATATTTTGTTGCTCTCATCTCAACCTTAAAATATTTTTATAACTAAACAATCAATGACTTATTTATTATATAAATTATTATTATTATTATTTATTATATAATATAACTCTTGTTGCATATATAGTGTATTACGCTATATATATATGCAACAAGAGTTATATACAGCAAATTTTATAATGCGCTTTAAAACTGCGCGTAAAAAAATCACAACAAATATAAAAACCACTAAACTTATCAAATAAAACACCGAACTTCGCACATCTACGTGGAAGAAGAGCTCCGAATAATTTAGCCACCGGCTTCCAACAGCTCCAACAGCTCTTCGAATACTCAATTACCACTTTTTTGTCTCAGTAGTACACTTTGTTTCTTGTTTTTATTTTACTTTCCACCCCAATGGAGAGGGGAATACGTATTAACGTCAAAGAAGGCGGACTCGTTTTGCTGTAGTTTTAAAGTTGGGGATGTTCTAGAATTCGAATTTAAAAATTAAGTGTTGGAATTTTGAATGTTCGTTCGGCATGCGCCTTTTTTTTCAGTAGAAGAATTACAGTTTCTGGCCAGTGAAAATTTAATGAGTATATGAGAGAATGAGTTTATACTTCTTTTATAAATAACTTAAAGTATATCCATCCACCAACTATGTACAGACTTCTTAACAAAACGACCTTCCAAGCCCTAATTACTAAATATGTATTTCAGCTTATAATTTATGTATTTATTTAAGTATCCACTAAGAAATTAGCATAAACGCAATGCAAATAAAACAGTCTATAGCAAATATCTTGCGTGCTAATAAAATTTATATTCAATATATTTTGTATCTAGCGAACCAAAACAAATAGGTAATAGCTATAATAGCTTTAATTTCAATAGCCTGTCTTCGTCCTAAATTGTCCGAAAATGTTTCCAGCCTCTTTTTCTTACAAAATATGATAAAATAAATAAATGACATGAATTTTTTAAATGACTAAGTAATTGAATGTTTACGCTCGTCGTCAATATTTAGTAAATTAGTTATCATTTTATATCTTTAAGATTCTGGTCTACATCAGCATCAGCTGTTGTGATTGCCTATTAGTGAGGGCATTGGACTATCAAATCAAAGATCCCCTCGATTCCAAGGCTACTATATCATTGATTTCGAAGTGAAGACATGCACAAACTATGAAGGAAAACACCGTGAGGAAGTCGGCCAAGCCGCACTAAACTGTCTGGTGGACTTTAGCCTAATAAACTAAACTTAGTCCTAAGACAGTAGATGATAATAAAAAAATTATATTTTACCGTCTTTATATTGAATACCGTATTCGCAGTTTTGATCTGACTACCGATACTAAAAAAGTTCTACAGAAAATCTTCGGTAAAAACTTTTTCAAAAGCATAAATTTAAACGTCATCATTTATTTTTATACGTCAACGCTCCCTAAGATTTCCTTTGAAAGTAGATTTAGGATATTATTCACCGCCATTTTATAGACACTCTTATTTGCACAATGCAAATGTGACTAGAGTGGAGAGAGAGTGAATATAAAAAGTGGAAGTGCAAACCGTTTCTTTCATTTATTTCTTTGATAAAGACGAAGTGGGTTGGAATTTTGCAGCTGAGACCAATTGTTACTTTACTCGGTTGGATTTGCATGTTGGTAATGCATTTTTCTTTGTTAGGAAGAATGTTGAACTAATGTTGTGTCAGTGAGAATAAAAACCAGATTTCTCTTCGCGACTCCGCGAAGGTTGCACTATGTAGTGTTTTTAATTTCTTTTTTTTTGTGAATTTGTTTTTTCACTGCAGGGCCAGATATGACTCTGATATCTGAGCTACGATGAGCTTGAATTCTTACATAATTAGTATTTTATCACAATATACAGAGAAGTAGACAAAGTCAGAAAGACCTCACATCAGAATACCTATAAAAATTTTCACAGAAATCAATTACTTGGTCAGACAATTTATATAGTCTGCCAGTATTATTATATGAAAATTCTGCCTATCTTTTTAAATTTCTGGTCTGGGATAAGATTCCAAAGAATTTTACCAAAAAATAATTGCCTACCTTCCTATTATAATAAATATATTGATAAATCTACAAAGTTCTTATGTCATCAAAATAATGAGAACCATATTTTTTCGACTCAATACCTCAGAGGTGATCAAAACATTAAATTTATCAAACTTATTTAAAATAATAAACCGCGTTGCCAGTATTAATTACGTTTGTTCTAGTTATATTGAAAGTTTATTAGCACGAGCAATCAATTTTGATTGTATGTTTAATAGGATCGTGGGATGACTGAGTGCTGAAGAGATAATGGAAATTAATTATATTAAAACTTATGCATAGTTTACGGAGAAAAGGACACTTCATTTAGGTCACTCTTATTGATCTGGTACCTATATTAGTCTAATAGTACCAAATATTACGACTGAACGCAAGTATCTGGGTTCGGTTGATTACAATAGGCATGCACTCTATGTAACCTAATTAATAAAACAAAATTAAACAGTAGGTTTTACATTGATTTATCATTAAGGTCTTCAAACAAAATATATATTTAGTCAGAAAATAATAAATAGCGTACTGTACTCCTCGAATTAAAGGTGACAAAAATATTATATATACCTACTAATATATATACCTACTAATATTTTTATAGAAAAGACCAATAAAACATTTCTTGACTTAGTAATAAAACTGTAACTTCCGACCACTAGATTAATGAGACATTATTTCCCTAATGTATTGAATTCCAGATGAGAGCTTCCCTCAAAACCAGTGAAAAATTAAGTGACAGGATCGTTTCACACCGCTTTATGTCAAGAACTATAAAAATAGTCATAAAATACATTTCTACTGAGGGACTAACTATAAAAAAATCCGAAGCGAAACTAGAAAACATTTAACTTTCAACTTTTTGCGGACTTACACTTCGTTTTTTTCGTACTTTCCACTCAGTTCCCATTGACCATAATACAGTCGAGGCTTCTAGAAGTTTTCCGCTGCCTAACTTTAAAGTTGGTAAGTATTTTAACTATGTATGGTAGTTGGAACGTCTTTAAGTAGTGCAAAAAGGCAGAAGATATATCTTTGTTGAATGTAGACGCAATAGAATATTGATGAGGCTTACGCTCGAGTCGGGGCGGCGCTGTGCTGGTCTTCTGTTCCGTACTTATGTACATATTTATGTATTTGTTGGGATATCTAATGGTACTCAGGCGTAGGTGGCTTTGAACCAGATGCGAACGAAAGGATAAAATATAGATAACTTACTTCTTTTTTCTCCCAAAAATGTAAGATCAGATTTTAAGTATAATAATTTTAAATAAATCCCTAGCTATTAGTATAATAGCTAAAGAAAACAGGGTTTTCTAGTAAGTGTAGCATACAATTACAAAATATTGATGACAAGTATTTTTTTCTTGCTGTGGTAACCAACTGACTAGAGGACTGAGATGACATTATGACATGCTCAAACGAGCATGATCTTGAGGAAACCTGCATAGATTGAAGTCTGCCAACCTGCAGTAAGCCAGAGCGGTTGAATAATAATATTCCTCTTAAATGAGAGGAGGCCTATATCCAGCAGTAAGACATTAAATGGGTCGATGATGAAGATTTTTACTTGGAGATGTAGATTTTTGATCATAGTATTGTCACATATGTTTGTCGTGGACAAGTCAAAAATTCTCTTCACAATTGCATTTTCACTCTCGATTGCGTATTATCTTCCCATCAGTAAATACATTTTTACAATGAATTTGAAATAACTCAGCGTGGTCGCAGACCATATATGGAAGCCGCGTTTACAAGATACAAGTACACTTGTAAATAAGATCTTCTTCTATTTACTTGTTCACTTACCTGAGTTCTATTGTAGTGGTATCAAGTTCGAACTAAGATGGAATTGCATCGTAATCACGTATTTAAGGCAGAATAATGGAATTGACATTTTTGTTTTTTTTTTAACTATGTTGAGTTCGGTTTCCAGTATACTTTGGCGCTGATGATAATGATGTCAGTATTTTGCATGAAGCAACCACGAAAAATATCTGCATCTCGACTACTAAATGATACATACGGAATCCTAGTCGGGTTTTTGACTACCACTAACGATATGTATTGGTATGCCAATAATGAAAAGACATGTAATGGTCTCGATGTGTTCTTAACACATTGAGACTATGTCATCATCAGCATCATCATCGTCATCAGTGTAACCATATCGATTGATCGGCCAGGTTATTATCTAGCCAAAGAACAAGAACGAAGGAAGGCTTTCTTTCAAAATTCAGATAGGACTATTGACTTTAATTGATTCAAAAAACAAGTAACTTGACCAAAGCACTTGTATCGTGTAAACGCGCCTTCTCGTGCGTTATATCTTAGTAGGTGAGACCGGCACGCCACGTGCGAGCACATACAGGCGTGTGCGATAAAATGCCGCATCGTTCACTTCTCCACCGCGGCAAGAATGCAGTAACGTATTCAAGGAACTTACCTATGTTAAATATGTTGTGTAAATAAGTCAGGAAGATAGTTAATTAGACGAGGTACCAACTGCATTGGTTAAGAATATACCTTTTTTATATGGAAAGTGAGCGCATTTGACAGCATCTCAAATGATGGTATGTGACGATGCAGCCGAAAATGATGCGTGCTACACGCAAGCTCAAACAATGTCTATTCACTCCCGCCTTGAAGTACCCTATGTTATATGATTCAGGAAACACTGACGTGGGTAGGGAATTCCACTCACTGGCCCTTCGCATGATAAATGAAGAAACGCAAAAAAACGAGACTACTCGTTTGGAGTCGCTTAGCCAAATAAATAAGAACAGCTAAAATGGCTTTTATTATTTGAGTCCTGTAGACTACAATAAATTAGTAACTAGTTATAATATTTTTACTTTTGTATAAGATTACCTATATTCGAGAAATCGCATAACAACGTTATTTGCGCACGCTTTAAACCAGTTTCTAATAACTTAGAAGTGGTTTCTGTAAATATTTTTGCCACAAAGGCGTGTTTGACTGTATATAAACAGCTGAACTTTCGCTTTTAAATATCATATTAGTGGAACAAAAATGAAAACGGGAGCGTGAAGCGGCAACTGCGCTCAAAAACTCTTCATTATATAAAACTGCTCTCGGTTCCAGTAAGTACCCATTGCGCTAGCAAGAGACAGTGACACTAAACGAGGCACGGCGCGTTCAAATAAAGCGTCTTTCTTCGCTCTACTGAAAATTCTTTGTTAAATTATTTTCAACGGTGTAAAGATCTTCATTTTAATTTACTGTTAAATATATATGCTGTTTTACAAATTTAACTACATCTTTTAAAATAGTGCTAGAAGTCTTAATATTGTATTTAACATGCGTCATTAAAATGATTTATTTTTTTATCACGCACTAAGTCAGGCCGCAGTATTATTAAGAACCAGGGTAAAGTGTCCATGTAGAAGTGAATCCTGATATAGCACACAAAGTGATTAAAATATTGAAAACAATAAACAAACATAGCAACAAAACAAATTACAAAAATAATTCACAAAACTTTTATATTTATCCGTACACTGAATTTAAATAAACAATCTAGATAACAACATCCACAGTTCTGTACGCCCCAAAAACGAAATGAAGCGTGAAGATAGCTATTACCCAATGTAATCAAGAATCCATTCAATTTAAAAACAAAAGAGCGAATCATTTGTTACTTCCATTAGCTGGAATACAGAATGTCGATACATTGGACAACTGGAAAAGTCGTAGCTATTAAATTTCATTCTGTTACAATTTTACCGTTACGGCGAACAAAATCAATCAGTTGACGGACTGCTAACCGACGTTCGTTGATCAATACAATTGTGACAGTATTTGTCGCTTGTTAAAGGCAAAAAAAAGACTCACAATTGAAACTTCGTTCACAAAACAGAATTTTGCGCAATGATTATTACAACTAAGTATTTTGACGTTTTTACCTTCTCGTCAACCCTTTTGATCAACTATCTCGTTAGTTGTAATTGCGACTGGTTCATGAGATCAAGAGGTCTTGGGTTCGATTCTCAGTAGTTTCGATTCGTGCCCGGTTGACAGTGAAAGGCCCTATTACTTGGGACCTAAAACAGACTGTCGAAATGTGGTTATATCTCAGATTAACCCCTTGGGGATTGTCGACCCTGATGAAAACCTGATAAAATCTAGAAGCCTTAGTTATAGGTAACTCGAAGACCCGTTTAGCTCAGCGGTAGTTAACGCTGCCTGCTGTGCTATGGATCCCGGGTACAAATCCCGGAAGGGACAAATGTTTGTGTGATGATCATCAACATTTGTATCCGAGTCATGGATGTATCTATGTATAATATGTATGTATTTACAAAAAAAAAGTATTTATGTAGTATATCAACTATCTAGTATCTGTAACACAAGCCTAATGTCAGTAATAATGTCCGGAAATATTTAAAAACATATACTATGTAGGTAACATTATAAGTTATACTAGAAATAAATCTCAGAGATCTATGTGGTTAATAATTAAGCTAGCTGAAACTAACAAAGCAGAGCATTGTTCGGAAAACAATAACAATTTTAGCCTGGTTGCCTATAGCTTGTTAGGATCCAATTAGACGTCAGACTAACATGACTACAATCGTTATAGCAAAAACATGGCTAATGTTTCTTTAGAGCTTTACTTGGGTAATTTATTGCCAAGAAACTGAGATTTGCAATCTTAATAAATGTATATTGTTGTTGTTGAACAAATAAAATGAATGGATACTTAAAGTAATTAGGTATTTAATTAAATAAAGCAACTGTTTACGGATTTTATTAAAATCCCGACATTTCAGATCCTTTTCAGTTTACACCATACGTGATCAGACTGATAAATTTATAATATAAATTTATTAATAATTGGTAAATTTATTTCAGCTAGTTGCAGCTAGATATATGAAAAAATTACATATTTCAATGTCTGATATTTTAGCAAATAGAAAAAAAAACTCTTTACCCTTAATTGATGATAAAGAGTACCTAAACCAAAAACACACATACGTGTATTCCAACTTGACTTTCATGAAAATATTCCCACAAATATATTTGTATATTTTTCAATTGAAGTACCGCGAAACACACAACGAGCAATTCAGAATTGTTTTGAAATAATCTTAAACATTCATTGCATCTGTTGTAAACACTTTCATCTAGCGCGGGACATAACCAGTTGGGAAATTCCTCAAGCGCTTAGCGTTCCTGTCGCAGCGCTGCAGAAGTACATTTATTTCATTCCCACTTTTTGTATCAAGCATGTTGTTACGTAAGGGTGATTTACGAATGCACAATTCACTGTAAAACCGACAGTGAAAAATTGTACTACATTATATTGACTTCAGAAACCGATTGTTTTAAAACCGTAATGCTTTATTCCCAGCAGGGTGTCCGCCCACTTCGCGATTCTTACCAGAAATGAAAATTTAGTGGCCAGTTTAGTTTTAGCTGAGCTTTGTGGGCTCTTATCTTTATTTTTGGGAACAAAAGCAGCTCTTCACTGTGAGAACGTTGAATTTCTTGAACCAACATGAACTGGATGTTATATGCTTGACATTTTAACGAAAAGATAGAAAATTTGGTATAAATATGTTATCATGTAAATTATCATGGAAAATTCTGTAATTTATTAAAAAAAAACACACTGTCAATCCTCTGATATTATTATTGTATTTATACATACATTATAATCTATTTAACCTTTCTTATATGACATGTAAATACTTATACATAATATATTATATTTGCATATTCAAGGAGTGTTTTTTTATCAAATTGATTCATATGTTGGCTTCTACCTAAGCTGCGATGACTGTTAGTCTTAACAATCGTTTTTAAATACCGAAGTCGATTACAACTAATTCACAAAGTAAAACAATCCTTACAGCGACATTATTAGAGTCTCATTTATTAACTTCGAAATTAACATATCTACAATTTGATATGTAGTATGTAGTTGGATAAATCTTTAGTAGTATGTACATACAAGAAACCCGATAGTTGGTACCGCTAATATAGTACTTACTAGACCTAGATTGTATTAGTTAAAAATCCTTTGTATGACCGACTACGTAAATAAAATGACAGCCAAATTGCAACTGAGGGCTCATTCCCACTGTATTGTTACGATAAAGGCGAAATAAAAATAAAAAAGCCGCCGACAGCATTATTCTTGAACTTTACTGTATTCAAAATAAAGAAAGATATGCATTTATTATAACTTATTTATAAAAATAAAGCTATTTTATCTTTCTTCTTCTTATATTTCTGCTATTCTTTTTTATCATTTACAATGATAATGTATACCTACCTAATAGTATTTTGTCATTTGTTATTAATAAATTTCATTGTCATTAACCAATTTAAAGATCAGAATTGTAAAGCTCATTATATGATAAAGAGATTATAATATTATTTTATATCATTTTTTCCCTTATTATATAATCCCTTTTTCTTTCGACATTTGCCTTTCATCTTCTTTCTCTTGTCAGGATAAGGAAATAACTTTTCTATAAAAGAATGATGAAAATGTAAGAGGATTATAAGTGTTTCGGGGTAAACAATGGACAAATCGTGAATCTATCTACCAACCAGTATGTCAGTCTGTAAACAATATAGTATTAGCAAACATGACTTTTCGTACTACTGTAATTCACCAGTGACTATATTTCACGAGTAATCGCGACTCATCTAAATCAAGTTCTCGATTCTTTTATCTTATTTAAGTTTAGACATCTGTCGTAGTTGGTCTATTGTGATTGCCATTTGATTGGTTAAAGTTTGCCACTAAAGTATGTAACTATAGGAAGCTAAAAGATTTTCTTTTATTTCACCTGAGTCTGACATATGCTGCCGTAGGTAAATGTTGTGTTTGTTTTAATCAAGTCAGCCTATCACTGTCCACCGCTAGCCAGTCCCAAAGTTGTTTAACAGCTATACGTAATATTAGTCCACATTGGCCCAAAAAATGTTCGCGGGAGCGAACACACACTACTGACTCCCCAAATAATGTACGCTATGAAACAATAATTGACGTCACGACCCAATGGGAACAGCTAGACACGACTGTCGTTGACGATAGTAAATATCGACAACACAGTCGCAACAGACAATCGAGGTATTGGGAAATCAAACATTCATACGTTGAACGTGATAAAATCGTCACGACACAACGGGAACGCGCCCCAACCATTAAATTTATCTCTGTCATTTCATACAAACGTCACAATTTTAGCTCAAATTTAGGATACCGTTTCCAAACTTAACCCCGCGCACATTGAAGTGAACTGAACGCACAATCAAAATAGGCACACTGTGGAATTCAGCGGCACTATTGCAAATGCTGGCAGAGCACGAAATTGATCGATGTCGCTCGGTGGCGCCACCAGCTGATTCATTTGTGCACCTGTAATACATAGCAGTGTATTACCGACCACTGCCAGCTATATATGTGACGGTGTGATTGGTGGCCGGTTCAGAACGTTGAACCGCAGAAGCTAATTTGTCTTTGTGTGCTGATTTGTAAGTTGAGAGCGTATATTACAAGATCTAGTTATCTAGGAGCGGTTTTGGCTGCTTTAAACCTTTGTTCTGCAGTAGACTGAGATAAGCGGTTTGATTTATTGACTACGGTGACTTTGTTTCTTAATTTGTGATATAGTGAAGAGGCATCTTGTGGGAAAGTGTAGAGCTTCTTAAAATATGAAGTAAAATAATGGCCTTACTAAGCTAGGCAAACAAACTGTTTAACTGACAGTAAAAATGATTAACTTTGTCTTTATAAAACCTAACTGGGTGCTTCGATACCAACATTCTCAACACAAATATACTAAAAAAACATTGTAGCAAACAAATTTTGTTTTTGTTTCATAGATATTGGAAAATTCCTATAAAAAAATCCACAACGCAAATATATTATATTCCATAATACAAATCGTTCACAGACCGAGAGAGAAACGTCGGTATTAAATAATATGATCATAACACATCAGTATTCCTCATCGTTTTATTTTAATTAACCACAATTAATTATTTGTAGGAAGAGATATAAGGTTAATTTTGGGTAAAATAATATCTGGTATAACATAGTTTGTACTTTCAGCAAAAAGCTTAACAAATTGCCAAATTACTTATTCTTGAACCAACATACTATTACTGCTAAACATTTTGATTGATTCCTGTAATACAAATACTACAAGAACCTACATGCAGTACTAATAGTCCTTGTATTAAATGAATCAATCAAATCAAATTTATTCAATACCAGACCAATTCATGATTGAAATTATGATCATATACATGAAATCAAATCAAATACAAATTAATCTAGTCTATATTTAGCTTCAGAAATATGTAAACATCAACAAGACAATCAAATCCCTGGGATTTCTAGTTAATATTAATGTCCATTACCCTTTGAAAAGGGTCACCGATGCCGCCACAGCATAGATTTGAATTTTTTATTGAATTTTCTCGAATACCCACATCAAGGTCAAACGTCTTATTGTTGATTTTAGTACTTTATTAATGATTCTCAACTGTTGAATGTTCCATTTAGGAATGCAGACTTTTATGATTGACGATCAAATAAAAAATGGTAATTTTAATTGATGTATACAAATTAAAATTGTAATTTATACTTTCTGTATATTCCATATTGTTTGTCTTTTTGGTGTATGTACATAAAAAATATTAAAAAGTACTATATCTATCCATCTAAACATAATCGAAATGTAACAACATTAATAGTTTGGATCGGTATTCCATTAGTGATAGCCTAGTGGTGTGACCAGTGCACTGTTAACTCAGAAGTCTGGGGTTCAATCCCGAGGCACGCACCACTATTACATCACGTTACGTGCTTTATCCGAAGCTCAAACGGTGAAGTAAAACATCGTAAGAGAACTTGGCATGTGACGTCCGCTAATTCGTACTTCGCTACCATAGCACCTACAATAATATGCCTTTCATCTGAGAAGAGATCCGTGTCCAGCAGTGGGACAATAAGTTCATGATAATGATCATAATTACATTTAGGTATAAACGTACACATCATTCTTCCAGCCAATTCAATAGATTTTAATAACATACGCCGAGTGGCTGACGAAATATGCATTCTCATGACTCACTCAAATACGTATACTCTCATACAAAATAATAAATGATGATGGATCGTTGTGGAAATGAGAAAAAGGGAACAGTGTTGTGTGAACTATACATACATACATACATACTTACATAATTATGTATCTTAATATTTTTTCTCTCAGAGTTTTTTGTTTCATTTTAAGACCAGCTGAAAACTAGTTGCCTGTCTGCCTCATTAATCTAGTGGTCGTAACTGCAATAGCTGAGCATGAGGATTTGTGTTCGATTTCCAGTTCAAGCAAAGTGTTATTTTTATGAAATGTTGATGAAATGGGGTTTTTCTATGAAATTCTCCGTCGCAGCTCGTAGTTCGAATTCGGGCTCGTTTATTTATTACATTATGGGACCAAAAACAGTAAAATGTAGGTGAAGGTACATTTGTACATCTCTGTCTATCTCTTTGGGGACAACGGGCGTGATGATGATGTTGATGTATGAATAAGTAGCATTTTCATTGTAAGAACAGCTGTTGAGCTTACTGCTCGCTGCTTTCTTTGAAGCTTTTGATTAGAATGCGTTTTGCATTTGTCTTAGCATGTGAAAAGGAGCTCTAAATCTTATTTTTTAACCGACTTCAAAAAGGAGGAGGTTCTCAATTCGTCGGAATCTTTTCCGTACTTTAGTGCCGATGTTTCACAAATAACTGCTCATTTATTAGCTATCTGTGTATAATTTTCCGGGTCAATGTATACGTATTGTATTGTGATTCATCTATTGTAATTACGCAGACTTCATCAGTGAGCATTTTTTAATAGTTAAAACTAAATAGGTATTTTTCTGATTTAAATTACGCCGTTTGCAAATAAATTTTAAATGACAGTCTTTTCAGTAGTTTGTTTTAACCATGGATGCTTTAAAGGGTCTGAAACGTCAATAATTTCAATCATTCATGCTTAGAGTTATTTACCTAAGTATATAAACCAGAGGATGTAGACTCGACTCTTTCCAAATTTTACCTCATTTCAGGTAAATAAAACAAATGACAACGATGAACGAAGGGCTCTAAAAATCCTAAATCCCATAATTATAGAGCAAAGGACTTAAAACATGACATTTACGGAGCACAATTCACAAACAAGCCTACACAGTTCATGAAAGTGATTGTTATAATTGCCGCAGGAAAATTACGTCATACCACCAACAATATTTTACAGTTGGAAAACAGGGAAATTCTAAATTAAGCTGCAATTATGACGGCAGAAAGTTTATATTGCAATGGACAGAGTTTTGCAGAGTAAAAATTACATGTTGTAATTTTGCACGGATTGTTCACAAGTATGTTGCGGTTCAAATGTGACGTTTCTCAATGCTTAACATTTGCTCGCCACAAAACCTTATCTTTTGTTATATAATACGATATTAAGCTGGTTTAATTTATGCGAGTTGAAATTCAGCTACCGTGAAATCAATACATCTACGTATATATAGTAGGTATAATGTATATACATTTTGTTTCTGAATTAGGAATGAATGAGTGAAAGAGAGAAATTATGTAAAAAGCAGGTAGGTGGCAATGACTGAGAAGAAAAATACATAAGAAATTTTAAGAGAGATAAATACTTATTTAAGTTTTTCTGGTGATCCCAATACAAAACTAATATATAGAAAATGAATTATAAGAGATCTTATATTATAATTATATTAGTCTAGATACACACATATACATAGTCTTTAAAAAATATCTACAGGCAATTCAATGTTTGGTAAATATTTAGAACTAATTATTATAAATAGTTTTCCGCGTAACTAGTAGCAGGTTCGAACCCCTTGCAATGTAAATATTGATATATCCAAATGTCGTTTTTTCATGTTGGTTGTTTGTGCATAGAAATCTGAAAATTTGACACATATCTTTCTAGATAACAGGGTGCAGTTGAATATTTTTAATACATATCTTACTGGTACTGACTTATAAGCCAAGTTATCAGAATTCAGGCTTCTAGTGAATCAGTTGTCCGATGTCTATCGAAGCAAACTATAACATACTCGTATCTATATCCTACAATATCGAGTTACGGTGGTCATGCAGTCACTCCATGTAATGTTCTAGTAAATCACGCTCGACAGCTTCAAGATAAGGCAAATAATAATAATAATAATAAAAATCCGGATATTAGGTTTATTACTACATATAGCCGTCTAATTTTGAGTGACAGAGAGTTATAGTGGACTATAGCCTAATCCTTGTCAAATGAAAGGAGACCCGTACCCAGCAGTCGGACAGTAGAATGCTTGATGATAGAAGATAGAAACATCCATGACTCAAATGTCCATGCTCATCAAACAAACACTCACCCCTACCGGGATTCGAAGCCAGATCCTTACCACATAATAGGGGATATACGCCATGAAACGGACATTTACCTTCAGGTTTTTTTAAGATATCAATAGTGTCGGTTTCATAACAAGTCCGCTTCATTGCGTATTCCTCCAAATACCACTCCGCTAATCAGGCCTACAAATATATTGACAGACATTACATTACAAAAAGATATTAATATATATTAGGTTTACCAATAAAGATATGTCTGTCAAGGCGTACGACGTGACTTTGTGCGGCCGCGACCCATAATGGTTCCTTCCGAATTAAATTGCATAGCACACCCGAGATTCTGAAGGTGCTGCCAAGTATTTGCGTTTCGGACTGTCTCGTATTTCGTTGGCGGAATTTTTATTTCATCCAAAGAGCTTATCGGGGATTGCCTTTTTGTGGAATGATATTATTTTTGAAATTACAGAAATAACAAGAAAATAAATAATATTTTCTTTCTCAATATTTGTTTAAACGTCAAGCGATAGATAAATTAATAAATGTTGAATACGTACGTGGTTTCAAACAGTCAGAGATCGTCTTGGATTTGAAGTCGGGAAATATAGCCATGGATGGACAACTTCCATGGCTATAAACTAGTATCACTCTTAATAAGTTTATTATTTAGTATATTCAAATGAATCAATCAATTATATGAAGGCTCAACGGCTTAAAAAACACCGGAATGTAATAAATAAATAAATATTTTCGGACATTTTCGGACATCATTATACAGCGCCCTCTAGTTCCGTGGTAAGCAACGAGGCTTGTGTTACGGATACTAGATGGTTGATATACTACATATATACTTTTTTTTTGTAAATACATAGATATTATACATAAATACATCCATGACTCGGATACAAATGTTGATGCTCATCACACAAACATTTGTCCCTACCGGGATTCGAACCCGGGACCCCTAGCACAGCAGGCAGCGTTAACTACCGCTGAGCTAAACGGGTCGTCAGATAATATAAGTTTATTTAATTTTACTCAAATTCTACGTACCAATAAATCTCGCACTATATCTAGAACACCATTATCTATGCAATAGGACATCAGGTAGCAATGGGACTCAGCAATGGGACATCAGGTTTAGACAGCAAGAAATACTATTCATTTAACTTTACTAAAGTTCCACGAAGCTGTGGTAGCCTAGCGGTGTCATAAGTGGACTGAGATGTCAGAGGTCTCGAGTTCAAACCCAAGGCACGCACCACTGACTTTTCGGAAGTTATGTGCGTATTTATCGCATGCTCAAACGGTAAAGGAAAACATTGTGAGGAAACCTGCATGCTTGAGAAATTTCTCGATGGCATGTGAAGTCTGCCAACCTGCAGTAGGCTAGCGTGGTGGACTATAGCCTAATCCCTCTCAATTGAGAAGACACTCGTGCCCAGCAGTGGAACAGTAATGGGTTAAACTTCCACGTATAAACACATCTCGTATACTAGACTAGACGTATCTATTTTATTTTATTGTCTAAGTACAAGATAAACAACACATAAACGTACGTCTAAATCGCAATAAGCGGTGGCCAGAAGGAGAAATATGGTAGCATATTAACTCGTCGACTCAATTGCACAAAATCCTGCACCACGATTAATGACTGCACAGCGGAATGGGAATGTCTCAACTTGATAAGTGATCCGCGTAACGTACCTACTTCGAGGATATCCCAGATGCGAATCCATTTCGAAATTCTTATTTTTATCCATTGAGTTATAATACTATGGTTATTTATATTGAGCAGTTATTTTTAACTAGCTGATTCCGCAACTTCGTCCGCGTGCAATTTAACAATAAACAAGATTCATACTAACTTTGCACCCCTGTTTTACCCCCTCAGGGGGTGAATTTTCAAAAGTCCTTTCTTAATCCGCTCCCTTACACTATGAAAGGAATCTCTGTGCAAAAGTTTAGGCCAGAAGCTAACTGACTGACTGACTGACATATTATTATCAATGCAGTGATGTGTCAGTCAGTCAGTCTGCGTGTACGTTAACCCTAGTTATAGCCACTCTGTTACTACTTAATCTATCCATTTATAATCCCACAGTCAGGCAAGGATTAGGCTATGGTCAGACACAAAAAACAACTTCCAATAAGTCTTTTACTAAACTATAAAGTGAACAATGTCTATGTTTGACGCTTTGACGTTTGCGTGCTACATCTTTGGCTGCATATACATCAGGTGAGATGCTGTCAAACGCGCTCAATTTCCATAAAAAAACTATACATAATGATGTTACTTTCGACTAGTAAAGTAAAATATTTCTTTAAGAATTTTCAGCGCGGAAACATATTCCTTCGCTTGCACATGTGTTTTGTGCAAACTCTACCAAGCGAACGAAATTTGTTTGACGTCTTTACGTCTAGTACGAAGTGTATTTATACCCCTATGTTTTCATCTCTAAAATGTTTTTACCATATTTTAAATCTCCCTTTAATTTAAAACCTTTCAGTTGATGTTTATTATTCACGACCACATGATGTGAATAGATTTTTTTTAAATATGCTTTTTACTACGTGTCGTTATTAAGATGTGAACCAGTTTTTAGGCACAAAAAAAAATTTGCAGTTTTTTTCTATAAATATCTAATACTAGCTGACCTAGCAAACGTTGTTTTGCTACATTATAGGGGTTGGTGGACTACCCCTAACTTTTAGGGGGATGAAAAATAGATGTTGGCCGATTCTCATAGATACCGGATGATAAATAAGTAGGTATAATATTGAAAATCATTTTTTCATTACGGTTGATTTGCGCGTTGTGTAATAAATATTTATTTCATTCCATAACTTATAATAATATTATACATAATTATGATGCAAAATAAAAAACATACCCTCGGGTTTAATAAAATAAACCTTTTAGCAAATTAATTACGTAGAACCATAATCGCGTGATTATGGATATCAGATCGGAACTAGACACGGCTGCGTAGCCATGTCTAGTTCCGATCTGAGCTTTTGTTTTGTATACTAGATGGCTGAAACAGTACAGTTTTTGTTTTGTATTTTCATACATGGTAACATGCATGACTCAGGTTAGAAATTCCAATGGTCATAACAAAGGCATTTGAAGCTAGGAATACTACCACAGAAGGCCGCCTTGATACGGTTGCGCTATTGGGCTTCGATAAATAGAAACGGGTCTAATACCACATGTAATAACATCACGTCTTTCAGAAGGTCCCCGAATGCACAGTAACCCCAATATTAATATTGATATATTTCTGTTTGCATTGGTACCTACGCATTGGTAAAATATATTACTACAGGTAAAGGAGAAGTTTTCTAGAAATAAATAGCACCTGTATTAAATATGTATTTGATGTATCCATACTTATTCATATTATACATGTGAAAGTATGTCTGTCTGTTGCCTCTTCACGCTTAAACCGCTAAACTCATTTAGATGAAATTTGATATGGTGATAATTTGAGTCCCACAAAACGACATAGGATAGTCTTTATCCCGTAATTCGTCGTTTAAGACAACGAAAAGTGGGGTAGTAGTTTTTACGCAGACGAATTCGCGGGCAAAAGCCAGTTTAACGTTAATATAATTATATTAAAGTATTTATAGCTTTCTGCACTTCTTCACTATCAAAAACGGAACATTTAAAATAATTCACAACTAACAGAACCAAACTTTTATTTATGAACGCGTTACGACTTCGCGTCTTGGAATTACTATCTTTGGTGTTCGAACTGTCAGTTTGTACAAGTAGTTTTAAAAGTGTATATACACATTGACACATGAAATTGGCATTACGAGCGGGAGAAATGTTTAATTAGGAAATGCCGATGCCATCTAGATACTAAAAAAGTGTCTTTAAAAAGATATATTTACAGAAATAAACAATCATTTCAATCAATCAGTCAATCATCAATCATTTCAATCATTTTATTTTATTGTTTTTTATTTATTTTATGGTCTCCCCCAAGATTCACCGCAACGATTATCTAACAACTTTCACACCCAATAATTCTCTCTTACATTCCGAAAACATTTATTCAAATACAGATATAAATAAAGTTTCAACATTTTAAACACATTAGTTAGCACGATTAAAAACCTAAATTAAATTTCGAGCTACCCAGCTCACAGACATATTAAAGGAATTAATTTCATGTCCATTCATATTATATTGTAATCTTTAAAAGATCTAATATCTAAATAAATCTTTTCTTTTTTCTCTGTCACGTACCTTTAAAGAATGTGTTAAGAACTAGTGCATTTAGTAAGTTTTTTTATATCACATACACACATACACGCACGCCTTTTTCCCATGGGGGTATGCAGAAACTACAGAACCACATTCATACATCTCGTCATGCACGCGCGCCGGTTACGAGTTCACCAATTGATCGGTGTATGTCTTTCTAGGGCGCCCCCTGCCGGCTTTTCCACTGACATCCGAGTTATAAAATCCTTTCGTCAATCGCCTATCATTCATCCTCCTTTTTAGTGTTCCGTATCCAAAGGTTAAAAACGGAACCCTATTTATTAATAGACTTCGCTGAATGTCTGTCTGTCACCAGGCTGTATCTCAAGAGCTAGACAGTTAAAATCTTCACAGATTATGTATTTCTGTTGCCGCTATAACAAGAAATAAAATAAAAACAAAATAAATATTTAAGAAAACAATAAAATATTCTTTTTTGCCTAATTTTGTATGGAACTCTTCATACACGAGTCCGACTCGCCATTTTCCGGTTTTTATACCACAGAGGTGGCAAACTATCTTACAGCCCACCTGATGGTAAGCAGTTTCCGTAACCTTGGGCGCTAGAACACTAGAGGTATCGTTCGCGTATTTCAGATCCTAATCGGTTAAATGTTCTGTAGAGAGGGGCATAGCGAGATTTCTCACTCAAATTGAGCTGCCCGACTGGGGAAGTACCTCCGCCTTACAGAAGACCGCAGTGAATCAACAATAGTTGTCTTTCTGCGAGTGAGTAAGGTTACCAGAGCTCATTGGGGGAGTGACTATTCTGTTTGCTGTCAGTTCAGTAACTCCCTATTTTAAGAAATCTGAACGGTTTCTAAGGGGTTTGGCAACGCATTTGCAAGCCTCTGGTATTGCAAATGTCCATGGGCGGCGGTCATCACTTACCATCAGCTGAGCTGTCAGCTCGTTTGCCCCCTTATCACCACAAAAAAAAGAGACGGAAAATTGGCTGTTTATTAGATGATCTTGGGTGTACCTTCTAAAGGAAATGTTTTTGATTTTTTTGTCACAATTTTTAGCAGCACGCTGTAGTTTGAATTTTTGTCCAGTAAATGGCACAGTGGCTCACCGTTTATAATAAAGGGGTTTAAAAATGCCTGTGCCATTCTAAAACAATGGACTGACAACCCGTAAAGACTTTCCCACTGCGAATAAAATACGTCAGTACCTTTGTAATATCAATACCTTCGTATTCAAATTACGACAGTACAAACGTGATTTCTCTGCCTCTCCAGAATATCGATCTACTAAACTTGGATTGTAATCGAAACCAACATGTGACCACGATCAGCATAGTTATGTTATAAACACCATCTATTATTCACTAAATGGACACAAACTGACTTTTCAAGATCGTTCTCTCTCACAGTAGTTGATGATGTGCGCAGCAGTACTGAAGCCTATAAATTTTTAACAGCCAATCAAACTGTCGAACTGAAAATCGATGGAGTACGAAATGTGTTCATTCAAACGGTCGCGTTGACATTTAGTTCTTTGAGACCAAAGATACATTATTGTGAACGTCTTTGGAGGTAATTTATTGCAAGACATGTTCTTTTTTTCAATTTTGGTTGTAGTACCTATATTAGTTCATTTGTTCGTTCATTCCGTCCCTTTTAATTTACTTTTGTAGTCATTCATTTTATAACTAGATGAAGACTTTGTCGTTTCCAAATCGTTGATTTCTAAGAAAAATCTCTGAGAATTATGGTCTGTTTTAAAATTCACACATTTTCGTATAAAATCTGACACATCTGTAATTATTTCTTAAGAAATGACCTACAATAGCTTTTAATTGTACTATCCTAACATAACTCTTGTGAAAGTCATAAGAAGAGAGCTCAAGTATTAATTGAAAGCAATATATAAAAAAAATGAAAAAAAATGCAAGTAGTTATCTCTGCTTGATATGAAAGCCCACCCCCCAACAAAATATACTTAAATAACAAAACCAGTACAGAACTAAATACAGTTCTTATACCTCATTAAGTCAATGTATAACTAGACGATAAAGCCGGCAACACAAACAATATACAACATAAACTTTAAATCGGCATTAATAAACATTTAACAACGTCTGCCCGTGACTACAAGGGTTATAAACGGATCCAAATGTCTTGAGAATAAACTTAGGACTATAAACACGAATTAATCCTTCAAGTTTATATTATTTGGATAAATTTAAAATATTTTGTGCTTTAGAAATTTTAGGTAAATGTGGATTGGGGTATTTTTAACCTTGTATCTTAAATTCAACTCAACATCAATAAATAATCAATTTAAAACAGGCAGATTGATCGACTCTTTTTGAACGCCGACAATAAAGACAGCCCCCAAAATCGCCCGTTCACTGTTTTCTAGTGTTTTTGTTTGAGAAGAAGAAGCGTCAATAGTAATAACCTGACGTAACCACTTTGGACTATCAAGTTTATAGTATTAGGACTATTCCAAATTATAATCGTCTTTGTAGTAATTGACTTACGTATGAAAAGATCCAGAAGGAAAATTTAGATATATGTAGTGTGGCATTACTAGGCCAACGTGACAGACTATAGCGCCTGTACTCTGTAAGAATGCCGTGCCCAGTAGTGGAATGGAAGAGATGATAAAGAAGTTTCACTCAAACATCATGAATTCCTTTAGTAATAATCATTTTCCCAGCACTATATTGTCGAATAATCGCAGCGAACCTAATTTCCTTTCCAACATTATCGCCATAAATTCAGGTGGGAACCAGAAGTTAAGCAACACGTGATTGGCATTCGTATCAATCTAATGTGCATTCCATAAAAATAGCTCTTAATACATTGTGATAGAGTACAGTATGACTTGTGTAAAAATGTCTGGATACTTTCAGTACAAAACGAGGTGCAGGGTGAAACTAATCACTATAATTGAATTTTCTGCTGCGCGTCTGCCTCGTGCCTCGAATTCAGCTAATTCTATTTGCCGTTTTAGTTGCTAACTAACGCCTTTATTTTCCCCATGAGTGTAATCGCTATCAAGTTCGCTGTGATTCGTGTCCGGATAGTTTTAGTATTTTAATATTTCGTTACGTGAATGTCGGTTTTCACCAAATTTGAATTTACGTAATAAAGGGATGTTAATAATATTTAATTTGTCTCTCATGAATATTTACCGCATATATGTGCTTAAATTAATTAAATCTCACACAAATTTGGTTAAAGGCCAAACATAATTATTATGTTGACCAATATTCAAAAATTCAAAATTTGAAATCAAACCACATATAGTACATTGTTTCAGTTATAATTTACGTACTTGTGTGACAAAATACGAATTATATTTATAATTATAATTTATTATATACGAGTTTATTACTGGCCGCATACATTCTTGTGTAGAAAAATCATTAAGTTATCTAGCCAGTACATTGAGGCTAATTTGGAAAATGTTGATACCAATTCTATTGGATATGATAAGAATTAAATTTCTATCATTTAAAATAGAGATATTAGTAGTATTTTTTAATCAAATATTTTTGTATACAATTACTTCGATTTTACTTAAAATAAAGCAATCCAATGTCCAATGCCAATTAAATGATTATGCACCAATTTTAAAGCTATATTATATGATAATTTGCAATAAGCAAAGATATCGCATATTTAACGCAAAAAATATTTTTTTTAATGGTTACAGTTGAAAAACTACTTTTTTTATAACAATCAAAAATGTTAAAAATTTATCGTATATACATAATTATAATAATAGTATATAAACCATCTAGTATCCGTATCCTCGTTGCTTAGCTCGGAACTTAAAGGCGCTGTGTTCTAATATCCAGATATTTATTTATTTATACTTTATAATAAATCTGGCCATTAAATTTTACGAGCCCAGAAAAATGCCAGTCATTTTCAGGAATATTTATTTATAACTTCATTTTGACAAGTAAAAGTATTTGTAATGATGATTTTATTGAAATAGAACATTCGAGTTTATTAACAGTCATTTAATTATACAGCCCAGTTTAATTACTGCCATTATAACTGTTATTAAACAGATAAATTACACACTTTTGTTTTATAATGACCCAGAAGTTTCTACCTCAAGTTTAATAAAAATCTAGACGCTGTTGCTTTCTTCAAAATGGTAGGCGAAATTAATTTTGGTCTTGTTTTAATATCTCCGCGGGACGGAAGGCTTATTAACCTTATAAACCACATAACGCGGAAGAAAAAGTAGGAAGATATCTTCTAATATATAAAATTCTCGTGTCACAGTTTTCGTTGCCATACTCCTCCGAAACGGCTTGACCGATTTTGATGAAATTTTTTGTGCTTATCCGGTATCTATGAGAATCGGCCAACATCTATTTTTCATCCCCCTAAAAGTTAGGGGTAGTCCACCAACCCCTATAATGTGGCAAAACAACGTTTGCTGGGTCAGCTAGTTATTATATAAATGTAATGTTTCTAGTTTTTTATGAATAGACATGTACATGTTGCAAAATAGATGTATGTTTAATATTATTATTAAAATTAATATCTAAAAGGTGTGCAAAGGAGTACTTCTGATCCATAAGACCACATAGTTATATTATAACCAGATAATAGTTATATACATATAAATAATCTCCGCGCGGTTAATAAATCTTTTAAAGGTTTATTCACCAGCTACGCCAACTGAAATAATAATCCTCTTTAGTACACGATATTATTTACATAACATACCTTTATAAGTGTATTCCGATTGAGTTGTATACCCAGTGCCACAGATTGATAATATGTTTTAAGCTTCATGTAATTGGGTTCGAAATTACATTGCTGTTGGCTGGATACAATTTCAATTGCTACATTGCAACTCAGAACTTTACATAATTTACTATCACTGCGGTCTAGACTTCATGACTAACGTTTTATTATACCACAAGTTGTGACAAATAAGTTTACGCCTGATGGTAAGCGGTATCTGTAGCCTATAGGCGTTTACAACACCAGAGGTGTCGCTCGCGCGTTGCTGACCCTGTAAAAACCGTTTAGGTTTCTAAAAATAGTTCCTAAGCTACAATAAATGGAATTCCTGTCAGAATAGTCACCCTCTAACAAGCTCTGATAACCTTACTCACCCGCAAAAACACAACTATTGTTGTTGCACTGTGGTCTTCTGTAAGGCAGAAGTACTTTACCAGTCGGCAGCACAATTTGAACGAGGAATCTCGCTATGCCCTACCTCTTAAATAAAACCCAATTATTTTTCCGAACCGTTTGGTAAAACAGATTAATAAATATGTAGATGTAATGCTTCTTTAAACAAAAAAACACAGCAACGGACTTATTCAAGAAAAACTATGCTTGTTTTTAATGCATTTGAGCTAATTGAAATGCGTCGAGACTAAGATAAATGATAGAACGGAGAAGAATACTAATGGAAGAGTGGCGCAGTATGTGCTAATAAGAATGGATTGTATTATAGTATACAACGTACAGCTGATTTACTCGAGTGAAGTGACTCGATACTAAATAGTTAGATTGATCGATGTAATAGTAGTTTTTTAGTGGGTGGAAAATTCTTAGTACCATTCCGCTAACTGGGGAGGTGAAGAGGTGTGTCGGTTTCAACTCAGAATCGGTGACCTTCCGACTAAAAACCGCACCCGTCAACGTCAACCCTATCATCAGTTCCATGAGAGACTCTCACTGTTTCTTGTGATTTATATGAACAGAGACTGTCGAATTATATATCTGAGTTCAATACACATGGCTTCTGCCCAGGTTTAAAGTTTGTGAGGAATTTTCATACCTAAGGAATATTTTTTTGAGAAAGTGAAGACTACCAAATTTCACTGGGCCAGTTGGATAATCTATAGTAGGCTACGTTTATTTACTTAACCTTAGAGGAGATTGTTCAGTAGTCATGTGAGTATAGGTTGATAAAGAAGGTAGACGAGACAGTAGAACGAACTCATTGATGTGGCCAACACATGCCCATCAAAACTAATTACTTGAATAGAAATTAGAAATGGTGACACTTTTCAAAACTCAAAAATAAAACGGAGTTATTCTTGGCGACCAAATATTTTGGAATGTAGCCCAGAATAAAACATTCATCATAGCGTTACAACTGACCACGACATGTGTATAACCTGCTATTTTCACGTCAAGCTACTAAATGTGCGAAATGTGGATATGCCTTTTTTATAGCAAAACTTCTAAAATATGACGAATGCCTAGCAGCAATATTTTTTCATCACAAATTAATTATTTTCACGCTTGAACTCCAATCAGGAACTGCTTATTTTTTTTTATTTAGATTTTTAATTACCGTATCATACAAAATAATTTGAAGTAAAATTTATCAGTCCATTATTTTAATTACCAGAAGAGGTTTGACAGAGATCTTTATAAAAAAACATAGGCGGTTTACGATTTAAATAGATGTTAAAAAAATATCTTATGAATGTTACTTGTATGTATATTATGAATTATATAGCAGACATATTTTCATTATTTATTTATTAGAATAATAATACTACACGTGTCTAACTACAAAATAAGAAAAAATCGTGCCAATATTATGTCAGTTCTGAGATATATACATTTTTGATAATCTGTCAAGAAATCCGTACGCGCGAAAAATATGTATTACGTTCCTGTTCACACACACATACACATAACCAATACAGTGTCAAATAGACCAAGCGTATTAAGGTCTGCATCCACTTACTTGTCACCGTCACGGGAGTTGACGCCTGGCTTCGTGTCAGTACGCTGTCAAAGTTTACACGAAGCACAACGATGTGTGCTCCCCAATACTCACAGTATGCAACTCAGATCGTAACGAAAATTTTTAATTTAACTGTTTATACTTTATTTTTTACAATAATACACTCATAAATATTTCACAGCAGTGTAGTTAAAACATCAAATAAATTTGTTGGGTTCGAGTCCCGCTTGAGGTTGAATTTTTCTTTCTTAATAAAAATTTAAAAATCAAATAAATTGTTAATTTTATAATGGGTAAGTATGCTTACCATATGGTTTAACCTATTATAAGATTTAACGTGTGTTATGGGTATCAGGGCTCTCGCACAGGATTATAACTTAGACCACATTGTATATAAGAGAGAAATGAGCTATCCACTGCGATTCCAGTCATATTGGGTTTGAAACTTTATGGAGTTCGAAAATTCGAACGTATGGGCTAACGCACACAATTACATCGCCACGCACACGTACATAAACTACATATAAAATCAAACGCACACAGATGTAGCATCAGATAGGGTTGGACGAATTCGACGATACTTAATCGAGTGTCAGTCAACGTAGAATGTCTGCCGTTTGATGTGCCCAACTCGACATGTAGTTGCGGTTCGCAGGTAAATGCGTTCGTTCATGTTTCTCTTTTCCTATGATGGAAGAGACATCACTCCCTGTAATAACATCCCACCGGTAATATGACTTGCGTTGAAAGACATCTCACCGAATAACGTTTTATATTTAAAACGGGTGTATTTTTAGTTTCCTATTAAGGTACGTCAATCCAATTTTAGTCGAGGAATGTAATATTTTTATACTATTGTAATAAAATAAATGATAGGTCTCAATAGTTCTTACAATTAGTACAATATTACAGAAACAATTCACAGTAATTTTAACAACAATTAAACTAAAACAATGAGTGTAAAAGTGACACAAATATTTTGGTGAACTTTATTATGAATTTTCTAAGAGTTTTCATAGCTTTAGCAATTTTACCGAGGAGTTAACTTCCTCTTGATTATTTTCCTATCTTTACTATTGGTTATCATTATTATACCATTAACTGGTACACTGTTGGATATGGGATTTCTCTCAGAATAGGAGGGTTTACGGCTTACGCATGCCTTGTCTAAGTTAGCAGACTTCACATCTAGTTTGAAAAATATTAGGCGGCTAGATTTCTATGCTGTGATAGCAAATTTTATAAATATATTGTAAAATTTCAACTAAGATCTTACAGGAGAGTTTATCATCAGAATTTCTAAACAAAATCGGAGTACAACAGATTCATTGAGGTCAGTCGGATTTTATTTATGACTTGCGAGACTTAGGACCAGTGACTTTATATGCGCAGTGAAATTTCAGTTACAAGCTACCAATTCGCAAAAACAATGTCAAAATACCCCTCTGGTCTTGACTGCGATTGTTATGAGACGAGTCATAAACTCGAAAAACATGGCATGAATTAGGATCCCCACTAATCGGATTGCTGAAATCTAACAATCGCATTGTGTGATTTACATAATGAGATTTAGCTACACTGAGGAAACTGGACCCCAAAATAATTTGATTCAACTCCGTCTATCGCAGTCCACTGCTGGACATAGACATCTCCCAAACTGCGCCATAACAATCTGTCCTCCGCCTGCCTCATCCAATCTATCCCCGCTACCTTTGTAATTTGATTAAATACTACAAATATATACTAATGTAACAAAAGCAAATTATGTTTTGCGATCTTTTGTTTTGTACATGAATAAATAGATCGTTTAGTAATGTAACGCGTTTTCCTCCACACTATTAATAAACTCAACTCATTTTGTTCCTTTTGAAATTTTGGTAAATGCTTTTAGAGTCGATTTATTATTTGACATAATCTATAATAATATTTTTTTTTCTAGCTCCTATAATGCGTTTTTATATTATAGTCAATTATGTAATCACCCTTTTAGAATAACCCTCAAACAGGTGTGGATTTGTGTGGTCTA
Source organism: Craniophora ligustri (assembly GCA_905163465.1). Taxonomy (NCBI): domain Eukaryota; kingdom Metazoa; phylum Arthropoda; class Insecta; order Lepidoptera; family Noctuidae; genus Craniophora; species Craniophora ligustri. The sequence goes on from LR990960.1 coordinate 4,208,715, forward strand.
AGTTATTACGACCCAGTAACATACCACATCCAACATTATCAGGTCAGTGTTGAAACATCTATAAATCCGACAACGACGGAGTAAGACATCCAATTTTCTCTAAAGCCAGAGTCCACTCGAGATCCCAGCAGTGATGAATAGAACGCTCAAGAAACAAATCTCTTTTGTCAGTTATTTTACACTGGCTTCAGATGACCTTCGTTTCAATGTTATTTACTTGATGGAAGAACCTATTTTGTTAACGTTAATGTTAGTTTTTGTAATTCTATTTAAGTTTATGAATTAAATTAAAGTCCTTTTTACATATTGGATAACTTAACCTTGCTGTGATAAGTTAGTAACTAACTAAATCTTAAAATTCTAACCTAATTCTAATCTAACTAGACAGCGCTGCAGCAATCTGTATTTCGGCAGTCTGAGTAGGAAACTATAAACTTATATTATATTGACTGTGTTTAGAAATTTATGATACATATTTCAAATATAATAATGGTAAAGATAATAAATATAAATAAATAATGGGCAAAAACTAAAATAAAATCTAGTGTGTGTGTACATTATGTATATTATTATATTGTTTTAGTTTTAAGGCGGTATACATCCTTTTGGATTTCTAATGTGTTATAAACAAAATAAGGCGGCTTATTATAGTGTAATACAGTCTTAAAATGTCGACAGAGACTAAATTGCCTGTAGAAACGTAATATATTAACGTAATAACTGGCACATCCATCATATTATCATTTCATTCTGTTTTAGTCAAATTTAGTTACTATCTAAATTACCACAGAGTTTATTTTTACAAAATACTGTAACAAAACAAAATAACAGCCAATTTAATTAATAAATGGGGTTCAGTAACCGCCGGCTTTTTCGTTGTTCTATAACTTTTGTTTCAATAAACAATTATATTACAAACAAAGCAGAAATTTTAAAAATACATTTTTGTTGCAATATCCGTTAAGTGGTACGTACATAGGTAGTTAAAAATAAATATAGCACCAATGATGTTGGATACAAATAAATTAATAAATAAATATGGCAACCATTATTTTAAACTGTATTTTTTTATAAATGTGTGTGTACAGTAAACTTACAAATAATAATAAGATATTGAAATAAATAAAAACTAATCTTTTAGGTTATATTATTTGATGAACAATCAACCTATTTGTGTTTAATACGATAAAATTTAAAGAACAAATAATATTTATGAAGTTTCATAATTAATTAGATACTTTCTCGTGGGTACTAGTGGAACATTACATAGGTTGATGATGAAAACACGATAATTAATTAAAAAAGATAAAAAGAATTAGGTTACAAGATCACAACAAATACGATTTAAGGTGACCATCCACATACGTCCAAAATCCAAACCTGTGTCACACCACTGAACGTTTCTACATCATTGGTGACGCGCGTGCAACGGAAATGGCTATGGGGCCTGAAGGGCCTCGCACCCATAGATCATGGCCTGGCGCTGTCTCCGGCCACATGACCCCCACCTTTGACCTTCGACCTTCCACGAGTATCACATACACGTGTAGCAAGCAATTAAATTAGATGTTACATACTATGTTAATCTGCAGTCTGGCTTTGTACATGCTTGCTAAATATACTTGTGTCTGACTCTGTGGTACCAGATAGGATCGGGGAGGTTCTAATTAATTGTCTCGATTTTAATAGGAAATGGATTTTATGTATCGAAATACAGTTTAGATTTTCAATTGAGTAATATACCTGCAGGATTGGTTATTGGAGTACTGCAACTTTTATTCGATGATAAATTTGGATATGAAATTAAATGGGATTAGAATAAAATTTGACACACAATTTGACTTTAATTTATTACATTTTCGCAAATACAAGACTGAAATTAGACTGCTTTTTATATGACCATGGATGTGGTAACCAAGGATCCGATTATCGGGATTACATAATATTAATATACCGTGATAAAACCCATGAATAGTAGATCCATTTCAACAGAATTATCAATATGATGATATCTATGTATAATATGTATGTATTTACAAAAAAAAAGTATATATGTAGTATATCAACCGACTAGTATCTGTAACACAAGCCTCGTTGCTTAGCTTGGAACTAGATGGCGCTGGGTCATAATGTCCACGAATATTTATTTATGTATATACTATATACAAGAACATCTTTCTGAAAGGCAACCCGCATCTTGCCGGTAAATGAAAGTATCCACAATAAATTTAAAAATCATGAATTGTCATCAAACAAATTATGACCCTCGGCCTTCCCAATACCAACGAGACTCTCGTGCGTGTAATATCAGAATGAAATCCACCGCGAAAATGCAGTATGAGCACCTCTATAAAAGTTAAAAGCTTTTGTCGAAAAAGTGCTTCAAATAAAATAAAACTGAATGCAGTTTCTAAAAGCGGGGTACCAAAAGCAGTGCCGTGTACGAACATGGAACAGTTGTTGTATCCCACGGGACTTTTGACCGGGGAAATATTTTTTACGGGGGATAATTTTTGAAAGCATAATGTGGATACCTCTCCTAGAATATGCTCTGTCTACCTTATTTTGTTACAGCATAAGTGAGAGTCAAGAGTCTTGAATTGAGAAGTCTTGTCCGTAGATGTAGGACGTAATGTTTTAAGTTTGTTTTTTGTTTGTTTCGTTGCTTTAAATTCAAAATGAGACTGTGATCTAGCGTTGTAAAAACTTGTTCACTTAGAAAGCTTAGTAGCAAATTTTTTAGACAAATGTCTGGACCAAGTTTCCAACCAATTGAAAATGTGTAAAAAAGGGATATAATTCAGATAAAAATATTTTTTCAATGACACAATTATTTGGTTGAATTCTGATAATTTGAATATAGGTTTATTTTATAAACGAAAGCTATTGGAAACTTCAAGTTTAAAGGAGAGAAATGGGGCGTGCACATCTGTGGGCTAAGCTACATATACATATAATTATACGTACGTTAGAACTTACAGCTTCGATTACGTACTCTTGTATGAACAGCTAACCTAATTTAATGTATTCATAGGTCATCCCAACTTGCTGGTAATAATAATAGCTAGGTAGGTATATACAATATTAGGTATATTCATGTAGCCACGCTCCAATATAGTTCCGTTACTATGACGGGTAATTATTACACAGTGCATGCATATAAATTTGGTACAGTCGGGCAACAAAGTCAATTTGTCAGCTAGAGTATAAAATATCAATAATGGTAGTACACCATACTTTTATTAATATTCACATTTACACATTCTTCATTTTTCAGACAGACAGATAGAAAGACAGACGTCTTTCTGTCTGTCTTTTACCTCTTTACGCTATAACCGCTGAACCGATTTTGATGAAATTTGGTATCGAGATAGTTTGAGTCCTAGGGAAAGACATTGAAGATATTGACATTGAAGACAAGGGATTTTTCATTCCGGAAATAATCCCTTAAATAGGAGAAAAATGGGTTGGAAGTTTGTATGCGGATACAAAAACTAATTTTACAAAAAATAATTTTTAATTAAAACTAAATTACTAATTTTACGCAGACGAAATCGCGAGCAAACACTAGTAGATAACGCCCCCCCCCCCCCCTATTAGGATCACTTAGATCGCCCTAGATCCCTTATTATTATTAGGTTATACATATATACACATAGACAACAGATTACACTGACGCAAATCACACGTCAGTACCATCGACGTAATACTAAAAGCAGAGAGTAAAAACGTCACGAGTGATTACGTCTAACAAAAGCAGGTTTGTTCACACGATATTCAGTTAATCTGTGATTAATCCGACCACAGATGCGTGTGATGAGGGTCGGCGGTGTGACAGCGCGATAATTGTGATATTATGATATCACCGCTGCGATATACGCTTTGTTCTAGGAATTGAGGCAAGAATAGATTTTGACCCGTAACCCTCACCCGACCCACTCCCAGTGGACTGAGATGTCAGAGGTCTCGAGTTCGAACCCAAGGCACCACCGACTTTTCGGAAGTTATATGCGTATTTATCACATGCTCAAACGGTGAAGAAAAACATCGTGAGGAAACCTGCATGCTTGAGAGACTTGTCTTGATGGCATGTGAAGTCTGCCAACCCGCAGTAGGCTAGTGTGGTAGACTATAGCCTAATCCCTCTCAATTGAGAGGAGACCCGTGCCTAGCAGTGGGATATTAATGGGTTGATGATGAACCCTCACCCGCTCGCATACCGCTATCGAGCTTGTGGCCTAGCAATAGCCCTGCTGGTTAAGCGGTCTGTAAAGGCATATTACACTTTCTAAAATCAGTATATGAATTGGTGGGTGGGTTGAAGTAGGTCCGAGATTCTTAAAGTCCTACAATCTGTTCATCTTTAGAAAATCACTGACAGATGCTTCTTAAATAAGTAACTGAAACCTAGTTGCATCTGCGTATACTGGAAGTCAAACCAAATACCTTCTCCATATTAACTATGCCGAATCCCAATCTACCATGCGCGCAATATACTCTCAAAATTGATGGTACACATTAAACTTCTTACTTGTAAAATCACGTTTATTTGATCCACATAGTAACAAAACCGCCAGTGACCCAGCACGCACGATGTTCCAAGCTTTGGAATTACAGCGGTCAGGAAAGGTATTGTTTCAAAAAATACCTTTGTTACATCAATAAAGCGGCTGTTAATCCCAACACCTCTGAAATTTATCGAAAACAGGCCAGTTTGATTTAAATATCATCCAGTAATATTTAGGATACCGCCGCAAATATTTGTGGGTATCGACCCTATGGCTACCTGATCCGAAAATGTGTGCCCATCACTCGTATGTCGATTATGCGCGAAATTGCTTGTATTCCGAAAATTGCATGAACAAATGTTTTGTCTTGAATATCCTCCTTATTTAGGTCTTAATCTAGAACTGAACTTTCTCTTTCTGATTAAGATCTCCTTTTATCCCATTATGCCTTCTCTATTCTTCTCAAAAAACACACCCTTTCTTAAAAGTCCCTTTTCGGATATGTAAATGCATGTGTTCAGTTCCATCAGAACTAATTTATTAGAATAATGCTTAGAGCTTTCTAATTAATAAGACTTGATAGTTTAGTACTTCACCACTTTCGTGGGTTTATCCTGGTTTCAATCTAGTGAAGATACTGCTTCCGTGACTTAATTTTGTCGCTGCATTATCTCGTCTCCAGACATTGTCTCGATATGAGATATGCGACGACTAACCAAGTCGTGACAAACATTTCACTATCCGTTTACCTATCCGTTATACTCTACCCTACTGTACTCTTTCTAATGGATTTTCTTTTGTGATCGTTATCATAAGTTTAAATATAACTATAACATATACTTATATCACAGTATTTCGGATCTACAAAAACCTTCTATTGTCTATGTCGTACAAGGATTTGCTAAAACAATTTTAGAATAATATCTATATGAGAGACCATGGGTTATCCTAGAAAAGACTCTTTTATATTATTTCGTCTTTAAGCTAAATTTAAGTTGTTAAATATTTCGTGGACATAACTACTTAATTCCTCGCGACCTTCAGTAAAACTCGACCACGACTGTAAGTGAACTAATTTTGCTGCTAATAGTTATAAAGACGACCTACATAAAGTAACTAAGCAATGAAACGAAACGTGCAATGAAACTAGATTTTAAACGCGAATGTACTTGTAGATAGTATCTTGGGTTACTTCGGAGTACGTGATGTTTCAGAAGCAAGAAACATCACTTAATTGGTTAACATTGCTATATGACGATGTTTAGTTGTACTTTATATGTTTGAGGATTGGGATTGGGAGCTATTCAGGACACTCTTTAATTCAAAGAGCATGTTTGATCGTTATTGAGAAGAAGAATACCTAAAAAAGTGCATACAATTATCATCATCATATCAACCGTTAGACGTCCACTGCTGGACTGCAGGAGTGTATACAGTAAAATGTTTTAAATATTAAAGTATTGAATTCAGATGAACTGAACTCAGAAGGTTGAGAGGTTTAGTCTTAACCTTTACTTGACAGCGTGGTTGACTACTTATCCCACTTAAATGAGAGGTGATAGCAGAATATGGGATCAGTGCTCAGCAGACACAGTCATGTATGTACATTTATTTTTACGTCCCAATCCATTTCGGGAATAATCCCGACAAAATTCTGTGTTAAAAATTCCGTATCCCATAAAGACTAGGTGCAAAGGGAACCTTACTGCGATTGTTCGTGTTCTGTAATAATTCCCACTCCAAATGTAGGCACAGTGGGCCAGTACACTCGCTTAGTTGAATAATTCAAAAATTCACGCTGGCCACTTGCGAAAACAGGGTGAGTAAATGCTAACTGTGCAGTTCGCGAAAAAATACAACCGGACTGGCGAAAAGCGTTGCGAGTTCATTATTCTGTTTGAATGTACCCCGTGGTTCTGTTCTTTTGGGGTATTACGGTGCTCGTTATGATTCCAATGGCGGGCTTCAGGGAATATCTTGTCTTTTTTTTGTCGGCATATTGTCGGACTAATGATAGTGTTTTTTTTTATATTATACGTATCTCTCTCTCAGCCTATCGCAGTCCACTGCTCGACATAGGCCTCTCCTAAACTGCGCCATATTATACGTATATACAAAGCAAAAGTTAGATTTTAGAACTACAAAATTGTAGTAGCTATATCACAAACGATGACACAGATGTCCTACCGTAAGTAAGAATATAAATATAAGTAAATCTACTTATTATGGACTTCTGATCTGTTTAATCGGTCTGGTCTACCCGTGATCAAGAATGCTGTGACAGATACGAAATTCAGTCCAAAGTAGGGATAATACAATAAAAATATACATCATCATCATCGTCATCATTTCAACCGTTAGACGTCCACTGCTGGACATAGGTCTCCCCCTTAGGATCCCCACGACGACCGGTCATATGCCGCCCGCATCCAGCGGATTCCAGCGACCTTTACCAAGTCGTCAGTCCACCTTGCCGGGGATCTGCACGGCATATATACATACATACTATGAGAAAATTCCATAAAATTTTGGTATATTTCGAAGCATACGGTTGTAATAAAATTGTATCGAAAAGTCGTAGCCTACTTTCAATAGATTAAACAGAAGAATAATCTCAGACATAAATCTCAATCAATGTTCAGCTTTACAACGCAATCAGCCTTACTTATTAAAGCACTAAAGATAAAAGGAACGTTATTAAATCCCGGGGTAAGTGGATAATTAAACAACAGAACAAGTTTTGACATAACTCCCACAGGCCTCATAAGGTAATGAGTTTGGAAGAGAAACCTCCGTTTCAAGTCGCGGTTTTATAAACTAAGATTATAACTTACGTTTATATGATTAAACGTGATTATAACTTCTCGTCTTTTTAAGTAACCGCCATCTTTGTTATTGGCGGTTTTAAAGAAATTGGTTCTCAGTTTTATATGGTTAGCACTGCACTTCTGGCAAATAGTTATAGGTTACACTTTACCACCATGATAATCCACGTACTGCCTGATCTCAACGCTATTTTAGACTAGGTTTATCCCGTTTAGGTAACTTTATCCCGTCGGGGTCGTGGTGAATACATTTGCAGACCCCCAGGTCAGGATAGACAATGTTCAGACACCAGTCTCTCACACACATTAAATTGTGACTTATTATTATGAAGACATGATCTTATTGCCTTTTTGTAATCCTGATGTTTATGGTGAGAGAAATAAATGTTTTTGTATTTGTAACGGAGTGCCTCGACAATAGGGTTGGCATTGACGGGTGTGGTTTAGTTAGTACCCCATTCTGGGGCAGTCCAGCACCCTTTGCACTGGTGGTGGGACAGTTTGTGAGGATTTTCTGTGCTTCAAATAAATATTAAGTCATGTTCTAGTCTTGTTCAGTTAATTCCCACTAATTTTAAGATATAGTTCACGTATCTCATCTCTAGACGACCATATGATATTGAATAAAACTGATGAAATGTCAGGTCTAAATAGGGTATAGTCTTGTTGACTGTTATCAGAAGAACTAGGATATTGATGAGACGATAGGATACGATTCCACCAGGATTTATCGTGATGGTCAATAAATGAAGACACAATAAAACTGTTCTAACTCAAAATTCAAAAGATAATTAATAAAGTAACCCAAATTTAATTGGTTCTCTTTTGTTTTGTCTTCAATAATAAAGACAGATCCGCCCCCAGACACGCCTACGCCTGTTTTTAGTGCTTTTATTGAAAAACAACGGGCTAAAAATCTCCCCAGCAACACGTTTATTGAATTAGTCATTCTATACAGGGTTACTTGGAAAATACAAACAACCTCGCAGGACTAGATAGCTAACATCATAAGCAACAACTTTTGTTCTACGACTTTCAATAATTTCATTGATTTAATTTTTTTTTATTTTATACAAAACCAAATATTAATTTCATGATATCTTTACGCGCTTCCTAACTCTATGCACATAGTAAAAACCCCGCGGGACGCGGAGAAAGGGGGGCGCATTGCGAGTGCTAGCTTTGAACTTGACCGATTGTCCGATTGACCTAGTTAGCCGCCAGCCGTCGGCTAAGATGCGTGCGTGTTACGTTGTGTGTTTCCTTCCGTCGCCATATCGATCGATGTGTTGTTGGGTTATACCTTAGGTGTTATTAAAAAAAACAGATAGTTACAGAAGCCTATCTACATAAAAAGTGCGCGACACCGCTAAGGGACACGATATCTCACATCAGTGCAACTGCGTATTTGAATTTAGAACTATTTTGTGCAAAAATGAAGCAACAAAAAATACGTGTTCAGTGACGGATCTTTAAATTCAACATTAAACAGTGAAGTCTCGTTTTTTAGGCTACCAGTTGTTTCAGAGACGTAAGTAGATATTTGCTTGTCTTTCAATGGTTCGTTTTAACGTAACACACATGACAGTTAGGTAGGTAGGTAAGCGCCCAGCTGATATTAAGTAAGTAGTTTAACTAAACTGTGGAAAGCGTTAACAAACGATTACGTAAATCATTTTCACATACTTTGAAAGTTAAGATACCTAATCTACATACCGACGCATGATTTATTTGCTTTTAATAGTTAAATGAAGCCAGGTAAAGTATGAAGCGATTGTGGACTCAGTGTAGGTATGTACTCACTGCCTGCCCACAAACCCATTCGTGGTCGTACGAGCTAAAATCAGACGGGGCAGCCGCGGGACAGCCGCGTGCGGTGCCTCACTTATCGATCCCTCAGAGAGCGCTGGCGTGGTACCTAGTTTATTTATTGAAATGTGCGTAAATTAATAATTTAATAAATAACACTACAAGGGTAATTTTATAATCGTTAATTAGGTTTAGAAAGCCTAGTCATTAGCGTAGGTGACGATAGCGACAGTGACTCGCTGTCGCTGTATTTTGCATTCTTTACTATTTTATAATATGTATAAACATCGACACAACAGGCGTCCCGCTTCTACAAAGGCGGCGAGTATTTGACATAGGTATAGGTAGTTAACTGGCGAATATTGTGTATTATTAAGGTGCTGCTACACTAATACACACTAAAAAATGTTAGGCATTGCTACATTTTATTAATAATTGTTAACTGTTTTAAGTGCTCCTACACCGGAGGAAATTGTTAACAAACGTTTATAACATTTGAAAAATCAGTTTGCCTGCAGTTTGGATTGCCCCTGCCGTGGCCTGGGTATAAATTTACAAACAAATGATAACAAATGTTTTATTTCATTGCAATTAGTTAACTAACAATTTTGCTCAGAAATGTTCACTAACATTATCTAACAAGAAATCTTTTTCTAATATTATGATCGTATGTTTCTTAACAACTGTTTACTAATACTTGTAAACATTTTTAAGCAGTAGTGTGTTGAAGCCTTTATAAACAGCGCGAGAGTCACGTCGTCCTTCTTTATGAATGAAACTACAGACTTATAATATTCGTGTGTCATACAACAGAAACTTGAAATATCATTTTTTTTTCATGTATTGAGTTATGGCAGAACTCGTAGAACAAAAGTTGTTGCTTACGATGTTAGCTATCTAGTCCTGCGAGGTTGTTTGTGTTTTCCAACTAACCCTGTATAACGATGCTTTTCAATATTAAGCTTATATGAGCAAGGCACACACGAATCCATTTTATAAAACAGAAAAAATGTGACGTTTTAATATAAAAGCAATTACATCAGAGCAGTCTTCGCCTACATTTGTGTGTGTATACATACACAAATGGAGGCATGTATATATTTAATGTACACCTGTACATAAAAGTGTACATATTTAAAATATGTACATAACAAATAAAATAGCAGCAACATTTATACATTTTTAATTTAGGATATGTTGATATTTATCTGATGAGCCCACCATGTTTACCAATGACAATGAAAAAGAATGGCTATACCTCTGAAAGAGAACTATTCCAGGATATAAGATGTAAATATCATAACATGATGTTTTATACATACATACCGTTACGCTTATCGTCCCCCAAGGATTAGACAGAGATGTACTGATGTAGGTACATCCACATTTTGCCGATATGTTTTTCTTGTCCCTTGTGACCATGGGACATATGGGCGAGCCTATTGTCTATATAAGAATAATCTAAGAATTTAATGAGAACTAATCTTAGTTAAGTTCAAAAGCACATTTCGACGCCATGGAAGAAAAACTGGACTGTCATTTGTCAACACATGTTAGTGACAAAAGTTTCTGTAAATGCCAGTACAGTTCAGTTTCCACCGACGGATATTGACAAATTTTATGCTGTCGATACTCGATGGTGGAAAGAATTTCCGATTATCCTGTCGTGGAAAACTAGCTTAATAATGCTCCTATAAGCATGTCCTTATAGTCTTTAACTTTGTAAAAATAAAGCTTCGCAAAGTTCCTATAATTTAACTTAAGTTTATTTATGTACAATAAATAGCATGCAACAAGAATCGAATAAAAATGTACTGTAATGTTTTACCGATGTTTTCAATATCGCCTTACCGCTTTTATTATTTACGAAGAGTTTATAAAGCACGTAACAATTTTGCAATGCAGTTGTACGTGATATGCAATGAACATAAGCTTTTATATATTGGATTTTAAGGTACATATCCTTTCTCACCATCCTTTAAAATGACTAAGTTATTGCATGTTTGACAATATCGTGAACAATGACGTCATAGTTTAGCAATATTAGTAACAACATCGTCGTATGTTTATAACATCGACGTAATTTCGTGAGACATACTAGTATTAATGAGTCATATCAGGCCATTTAATATGCAATTATTGGACTGTCATGACTTAGAATTCTATTGAAATTCATAGAAAAAGCTAGAATACAGGACCTTAGGATCAGCAATCGATTTTGCAAAATAAGTTCATTAACTGGCAAAATAAGAAATAACAAAAAAATCACATCAGTAACCATCAAAAAAGAAAGCGGCACAGTATTATTTTGTCTTTGCCCGTTTATTTTTATAAAGATATAAACCTCTTTTTTTATGCAGGTACGTGAACTATGTAATACAAAGCGTGAAAATGTACGACTCCTTTTGTTAGGTAGCTGAGTTTAAAAGTCTTCAAGTCGTAAATCGTGGACAAGAAAGAGTTTATTTAGAGGACTAAGTTGCACTTCGTATTTAATTTTTTGGTTCTTTTTCTTTATTTTGTTTCTTAATAGTACAAAGGGCATTTGGCGAAATAATGCCCAAACTTAAAATATATTGTGAGTACGTTCACGTAACTTTTTCTAAGATGAAATTAAGCCGTCGATCCCGGTTGTCATAGGAAAACCTATGACAACAATAGGTATATATATAAAAGATTCTTCGCTCAAAATGCGTTACAGAAGACCGCAGTGAAACAACAAAAGTTGTGTTTCTGCGGGTTTGTAAGTCTCGTAAGAGGAGTGACTATTCTGACAGCATGAGAATTCCGTTTGCTATTAGTTTAGTAACTCACTTATTTTAAGAACCCTACAGGGTCGGCAGCGCGTAGGACCACGCGCCACCTCTGCTATTGTAAACGTCTTTGGGCTACGATAACCGTTTACTATCAGGCGGGCTTGTTGGAACTTTAATAGTACTATTCTTTCGAGTTTTTAGCCCTACTGTGTACCTAGATTCAAGTCCCATGTCAGTCATCCGACCTCTCCAACCATTGGGTTGTACCAATATCCTGAGAATAAAATGGTTGGTTGGTTCGGGTGTCTGACTACCATTACACATGTTCAGTTGATCGCAATCAGGACTGCCAAGCAAGTGGTTACCGCGTAGGACCACGCGCCACCTCTGCTATTGTAAACGTCTTTGGGCTACGATAACCGTTTACTATCAGGCGGGCTTGTTGGAACTTTAATAGTACTATTCTTTCGAGTTTTTAGCCCTACTGTGTACCTAGATTCAAGTCCCATGTCAGTCATCCGACCTCTCCAACCATTGGGTTGTACCAATATCCTGAGAATAAAATGGTTGGTTGGTTCGGGTGTCTGACTACCATTACACATGTTCAGTTGATCGCAATCAGGACTGCCAAGCAAGTGGTTATAGGTTATCGCATACAATTATTAGATCAATATACATTTGTTAAAGAGTGTTTTGGTTAACAATAGTAGCTCGAAGTTAATAACAATCTGTGCCTATATAGAGGCTCGAAATCCATATCAGTCTCAAAATTAATCCTCCTGAGAAATCCATTCCCTACCCGATTGACACTAAATTATTTTTACCGCTATGTACATATTTCTTTTGTGAGTGAGTGATATGTACATATTATATACTTGTATATTATCTAATATATAAAATTCTCGTGTCACAGTTTTCGTTGCCATACTCCTCCGAAACGGCTTGACCGATTTTGATGAAATTTTTGTGCTTATCCGGTGTCTATGAGAATCGGCCAACATCTATTTTTCATCCCCCTAAAAGTTAGGGGTAGTCCACCAACCCCTATAATGTGGCAAAACAACGGTCAGCTAGTATTATATACTTGTATATAACGTATAAACTAAGTTTACTACATTTTTCAAGATTGTGTTCACAACTGTTCATTTTCTTAAAACAGCTCTCGGTCATCCTTTTCGTTAAGAAATTCTATTTAGCGTTAAGACCGCCCATTGTACTCTTCTATAGTCTAAGTTTAGTCTACGTTTTTTCCTCTTGACGTACACTAAATAATGTTCTATCGAGCTATTAAGTATATCACGTAAGTATTTTTATTGTAAAGTTTCTTGATTACAGAAACTATTGACACTGAATATATAATAGTAATACTTAAGCTATAAGGTTCAATACAAAATGATACAATACTAAATTAAATAAAATTTTCGTTACTAGTGCTCGTATGTCTCAGATGTAATCACGGAGTAGTTATAAACTGGTTATTATATTGTCAATAACTCAATAATAACATCATATTGTCAAGTCTTTGAGTTTATTGATCGCTATTAAAACGTATTGATGATTGACGTTTTAAAAAAATACCATCATCAACCCACAGCTGGGCACGGGTTACATCTTATTTGAGAGGGATTAGGCTATAGTTTAACTGGCTAGTCTAGTGCGGGTTGGTACACTTCACACTCCATCTAGAATCTCTCACGGATCACGATGTTTCCCTTCACCGTTTGAGCATGTGATAAATAGGCTCGAAATTTGTCAATCCATTGGTCATACCACTAGGTCATCACAACTGAAAATAATTATATCTGTATAAATTATTCTACCTACGATTGCTCATCCTTTTAGGGAATACTGCCGTAATTTCAGCCTTATAACAGGCAACTCCAACAAGGATGTAGGGACTATTTCCAGCCAAGACCATTTAAAAAGAACACAACACGTGCATTTTACTGTAAAGACGTACTTTTTCGCATCGTCGGTGTAATTTTCTCAGCGACCTCGGAACGGTTGTGGCGTCATGCAAGGCTGCAGCTAAATCTGTCCGCAGTAACTGCATGTCGGCGTAAGTTGTCGGTGTATGTTGTCGGTGTACGGCTTACTGTCGGTGTACGGTGTCGGTGAAGTAGCAGTTTACACCGCTATAACGCTAATTATATGGTAGATTTTGTTTATCCTTACATACGTTTCTTTGTTATTTTATAAGTTACGGAGTGTTTTAGTACTCCTAGAGAATATAAAATGGCAAAATCTCAACGTGTAAACGAGAACTTGGAACGCAAACGTTAGTGATTGCATTACATATACTTAAAGAGTCAAAGACACACTGAACTATTATAGTTGAGTACCTTTACTTCTTTGTTTATCAAACAATTTATTATAATATTTTTAAACGGTTCATCTACAGACACCTTATAGATACCACGGGATAGACAAAAAAGACCAGAGATTTTTTAGCTATGCGGTGCACAGACAAACCGACACTAGAAGTACTCCTTGGTGACTACGAAACTCTAAAACTATAAACACACACACAAGCAAAAGCTACCTACACTCAGCGACATATCTATTTCTCACTTGCTCTGTGCAAACTCGTGCACAGATATTTTTTATATTCCAATATAAAGCTCGCTGTAAACAATCTCAGTATAGTGCAACACAAAAAAGACGTGATTAATGTTCCGTGCGGCGTCGAAGACAATGTATCTGGAGATGTACTAGCGTCGCGTTTGAAAGGGAGGAACGAGATACGAGAGGCAACGTTTATTTTGTTACTGTTTGCATTTAGAATAATATATATTTCACAAAACGTGCCACCACGCTTGTCTCATGGAAAGTTAGCTAGAGCTATCTACTTAAGTACGTATATCCACAGTAGCCGGTGCTCTATGGGTATACGTACTTTATAAATAACTAGCTTCTGCCCCCGACTTCGTCTGCGTAAAATTTGTAATTTTATTTCCACCCCCCTTTTCCCCCTTTTAAGGGATGATTTCCGGAGATCCTATGTCCTTCCCCGGGACTCAAACTATCTCTATACCAACTTTTATCTAAATCGGTTCAGCGATTATAGCGTGAAGAGGTAACAAACAGACAGACAGACACTGCTAAATGGTAATAGGGCTTTCAATATAGTCTTTTGGCAATTGGCAAATGGCAATAGAGTGTTACATCAGTACTTTTCTGCCTAACGCTTTGAGGATACCTGCGTTATTGTTGACGCTAAGTTATACAATATACGATACTTCTTTCTCTAACATCTTCAATCACGCTGCTGGGCAAAGATCTCATGTTACTTCTTCTACTGAACTTTGAGATTAGTAGGTTATTTATTTATTAAAACTTTATGCACAAAAAAGCGTACAAAGGCGGACTTAATGCCTTAGGCATTTTCTACCAGTCAACCTTAGAGTGGTGCAGAGACAAAACGGTAGGTGCAACCAAGAATGGGAAAATAAAGTAAAGGTTATGAAATATTATAGAGTTATATTATAGGTTCTATTTGCGGCAGAGCTTTCGGGTATTTATTTGTAGGCACCCATTGGATTGATGGTCTGCATACTTTGCTGTACACAATTATTACATCGCACCATTAGAATGAAAGTGACCTAACTCAAAATTCCAGGAATTTCTGATTTTGCCATAATATGATGCAATCTCTTTATAAAAGATCAATCTATAAACCCGCAAAAAAAACATTTCCTATGAAAATCGGAACAGATACAATTAAATATATTTGATTCTATACTTTTTTTAAATCTTTCTTACTCATTTTCCACAAATTGCATTTTTTGACTTCGGTCACTTTCATTCTAAGGGTGCGACATATAAGACTAAAAACATGGGCTTAACTATATTAAATAATGAAACACAGAAAAATAAACGATGGCTTACTTTATCGTATCAATTAAGACAATTTAACAACAACTCTATAATATTTCATAATTGATCAGCTTTTAAAACATTTATCATACAAACATTTAAATTCACGACGTATTATGTTAAAATAACTTAATAAGTCTAGAAACATAGTAATTACGTCACCGCGATATTATCAAAACAAAACAGAAACCAACACGTATTGTTTGAAACTTTTAATTCGTTTACTTTAATAACGTAACAACGGAATATAAACTTATGTACTCAACATAAAGTCACAGTCTAACAAAAGACAGTTGACTAATTTAATAACTTTAATTCGCTGTGAAACACCCCTTAAACTATCTAAAGTCTATGAATCGTGGTAATTGCTTGCCATCAAATACTTTATGCGATTTAGCAACATAAAATAAAATAAATTCGTGGTCTAGTATAATAATAATCAAACCAGCAACCACATGAGGAAACCGCAAAGGCTATAATTTTTCAAGAACTGTCGCTGTCAAAATCGTTGTGCCACTGCTACTCGTCGTAATACTGTGGTTAAAGTTATGAATTCATTCACACGCACGCGTTTAATATTAAAAATGTCTGCTGTAAATCCAGGGATTACAAACTTTGTCGGTTGTAAAATTTCAGGCAAATAGTAGGTACGTGTAGCTACATGTCATAATGTGGCAAACAGATTTTCATGAATAACTCCAATGTGAAAATAATGGCGAGTCATATTATGTTATAAGTTTTAAGTGAAATGTAGTGAACAATATTGAATTATGTAGGACGCACCGTTTATGTACAGATGTAGGTTACACAAAATATTACTATAAAAATAATCCCTTCTTGGAGTATATACATTCATTATTTATATTACTCCCGTTAGTGATAAACCGAATGATAAAAATGAGTTTTATGCAATGACATATTATTATATAGACAATGCAATGCAAAATGGCGACAGCGACTAATTTGTGCATAGAAAGAGAAAAACACATTTTTATCTTTCACTGTTGTAGTATAATTTGTAAACATATGAGGGCATCTTGTTCTCAGGAAGTATAAAACTATTAAGCACAAATTATTTTTACGGTACGTACCCTCGCAACGCTGGTTGGTGGGTCACTAAGCGCGATCCCGGCAATTGCCTTGATTTCTTGTTGCCATTTTAGAGAGCGGGTAACGTATCTATAGTTTTTTATATCATTGGTTTTATGTGAATGTCTAGTATTTGCGGAAAAAATCAGTATCTATCTATCTATCCAGCCGGTGACACCCACTGCTGAGTAAAGACCTCTTCTCTATAACGCCACTCTGTTGCGGATCTTGTTCAAGTCGCACCCACTGTAATCAGTATATTATTAGTTATTAAATAATAACAATCAAAGCTAGAATTATGACTTAGAATCACATTTAGTTTCTAAAGATGCAATTTATTACTCAATACGATGGATGTCCTAAAAAAATGTTCACTTTACCGTTTATTTTTTATATCTTTATGTCATAATTTAATGCAAGAAAAGGCAGACGAGTACAATTAACATATTCACAGTAGGTAATCCACCTAAAAATAATTACCACCGGTCTAATAAGCACAGAGGCTCAGCTTATCCACGGATCAATCCTAATTCCTGAGTCCGTTGACCTTTAAGCCTCAACTGATTTCACGCAAATATTCCCGGCGATCGATAGAAGCGGCTGAACATCACACAAAATTATGTAGCAGACTGTATTCGGGTTATTTTCGGGAAAACCTTTTACTGTGACCCGATTAACCTTTGTGATATGGAAATCTGTCAACTGCCTGTCTACTATCGCGTTTCTCTCCGACGAGTAAGGCAGAGTGCCTACTATTTGCACACTATATAATAGCTGGTCGAAATATATCGCATCCTAAATTATATGTGGCTAAAACATACCTGTATCAATCATAGTTATCGCATAACTTGATCACCCATGATAAACCCAATTATTGTTCCACTGAGCACAAGTATCCACTCATTTGAGAGGGATTAGTTTGTATACTAGGAATATACATACTATTTAGAATTTCAATAACTCCAAACCTTACTTGGAAATTGAACCTCTATTCTCAGCAATCGCGCTTGTCATAAGACCAATGAGTTTATAATACTTTAGGAATTAATGTCCTAATTAGTCCAGCGGTAGTTAACACTGACTTCTGTGCTATGCTGTGCTGTATATGGTTCGAGTTCCGGTAGGGACAAATATTTGTGTGATGTGCATAAACATTTGTATCCGAGTCATGGACGTAACTATGTATGATATATAATGTATTTACAAAAAAAAAAGTATATAATATGCAGTATATCAACCAACTAGTATCCGTAACACAAGCCCCGTTGCTTAGCTCAGAACTAGATGGCGCTGTGTCATAATGTCCAGAAATATTTATTTATTATTATTTAATGTCGGAATATTAGTAATTAATGAGTACCTATATAGAAGGAGACATTGAACTCACGCTGACAAAAAACATGAAACATGAACATACCTTCCCAAATACTACGGCTGTGGGTATAGGATTCGATACAGCATTTTCTTCGAGCCTTAAATATACCCTAGAGTAGGGCCCAAAGGCCGCTTCGAGCCACTTTTCGCGACCTTATACCCGTTCGATGTTCTGATATACAGCTCAGGAGACACTATACATTTTTATAAGGTGTCGAGAGTTATCGAAGAGCCCTGGTAGCCCGAAGTGAAATATTCAAAGATGATAGTTGTTCTGCGAACGGAGATTTTGCTATGTAGCAATGAATGATATATTTGTAAAATTCAAACCCACGGACATATCTTCGGAAATTACAAACACTCATTTGAAGGTTAAATTATTTAACCATAAGTTTAATGAGACTTTAGTATATAGGTTCTATTCTATTGAAACCTTAAAATATAAAATAAATATTTAAGCAATAACAATATAAAACCTTTATAAAGAAATCTAAATAAACCAATATAAAGACTTTATTCTGATTATTCTCTACAAATGCCGTGAAAAGCAAAATCGATTTATATCTAATAATAAAGTGTTGCTGCGTCAATAATTCACGAACTTCGGCAAAGACATTTTTGCTGGCAACATTATGAGTCGAGGCACGTAAATTGTACGTCGGAGCGGGTCCCACGGCCTATCGGTAACGGTGTTAGCTCTTAACTCTAAGCCTACAAAAGTAATGGAGTGAACTAGAAATATATTTACCTAATAAATTAATGATAGAGCTGTGGTAGCTTAGTGGTGATACCAGTGGACTGAGATGTCAAAGGTCTCGGTTCAAACCCAAGGCAGGCACCACTGACTTTTCGGAAGTTATGTGCGTATTTACCACATGGTCAAACGGTAAAGGAAAACAACGTGAAGAAACCTGCATGCTCGAGAGATTTTCTCGATAGCGTGCGAAGTTGCCAACCCGCAGTAGGCTAGCGTGGTGGACTATAGCCTAATCCCTCTCAAATGAGAGACCCGTGCCCAGCAATCTGGGTTGATGATGATGATGACGATGAAAGTAATGATAATATTTGGTCTTTTCATCCATAACAGACGCTAATTAAATAACTATTATAAATAGTAGGCATAAAAATCTATAAAAACGTACAAAATATTGCAAATAAAATGTCTACGCTATTACAATATGTTCTGACCCTTTTGTAGGGTGCTATGAGAAATAAGGAATTGAAATAGAAACTACTTATTACGCAATTTATCGGGGCACAATAATATTTTTTCATCCTAACATATTGGAACATTACAGCAATCACCTTGGTATTTACAATCCTATGTACCATAATGCGCAGCATAAGACAGTATTTAAAGAGATGTGCCAACAACGGTCCTACCGATTTGGAGAAATTCAATCAAATAATTCTATTGGAATGCTATGCAGGCCTTCCGTCAGAAGTCAACATCCCCTATGTGATATGATAATGAACAAATTGGTGGAATATGTTTTAAATCTAATGCATCTAAAAACATGGAGAAGTAAATTATTCAAGATTTACACAAGTTTTAAAATACAAATAAAATAATCTTCATGTTCATTTTTTATTTATTTTTATTTTCTTGTATTGTAGTCAGGCTCTTAATAAGCAGATCATATACGTTGCATTTCCTATATACCAATATTCAACGTAAAAAGCAATCTAATAACATATCACTTTCCCGCGTCCCAATGTAATTATTTCGATGTTTCTACAGCCTAATCCCTTTAAAATCTCTTGTAAAGCTGGCTCCGAAAATTCAACAATAACTGTCCAATGGCTGGAAATATCGGAAACGAATAGAATCATTTCAAGTGTAATAATCCTTGGCTAAAAGTGTTATAAGCCTTTTTACTCCCCTTTACAACTGGTCTTCAGTCAGTAACAATAAGCTTTTTGAAACAGGAAAAATGTGCTACTGGATTGAAATAGAGACAGATTATATTTTAAGTCGTAGAGAATTAAAGGTTCAATGTACTTTATATTTATTTTTAAATAGCTATTGATAGCTTGGCAGTTTGCACTGTGGACTATGACGTCATAAGGTCGCAAAAAAGGTCTTTCGAAGTTATGTACCTATTTATTACATCCTCAAATGGATCTAATTGATGACTAATTTTAATAAAACTACTTTTACGGATTTTATCGCGATACATACAGCTACCCTACATTTTTATTCATTCTTGACAATCCTATTTACACATAACGACCTCACCGTGTCTTTTATTTTTACCTAGATAACCTATCATATAATTTGTCAAGTGCCAATACATCAATATTATAATTACCGCAATTACAATATTTAGAATCGTTTTAAGATTATTTCCTTTAGTTATTTTAGACAAGTTCTTACTTTTGTAGTAACTTATTTTTATTTGATACAATACAATATGTTATTTTTTAAGCTGCGCTTAGTGGCAAATTTGTAACTTCAGTGATAAGTGTTTTATCTGTAAGTGAATTTATAATTCTTGTGAGAAAATAAAGATCTCTAACCGTTAGTACCGACATGACTAGCTCCTTTTTCAATGACAAAAAGCCAATAGTTTTTAAGGTGAATGTGTTTTGCCAAGAAAAAACGCGCGAACCAAAAGGGACGGTAAAGTAACTTAGCACTCAGTATTGTTTTCTACTTAAAAAGCTTTCGGGCATTACTTAAAAAGTTAAAGAAAGAAATTGAGTTGAATTAATTATTAATGCTTTGTTATGGGTTCCCTGTTTGTTTTAATACAAAGCCTTCTATAGTTTATTTAGGTAAAGTATTCAACTTAAGTTTAAAATTTCCTTTACTGCTACGTCCTCTGAGCTATATACAATTCTTGTGTAAGTAGCTTCTAGTTTGTACACCTGCTCGAAAAAGGAACAGAAAAAAATAATATGCGTTTCATTGCTTCGAAATAATATGCGTTTCATTGTTATCACTTACCCACTGAAACAGTGTAGACAGGAGACTCATTCACGGTAGTGAGAGAGTAAATTGGTTGGTGAAATATTGGCTAGCGCAATATTACCTACTTAAGAAATAACGATAAACAGAGGTATAAGTATTTATGGTCCCACCAGTACACAATCAACCTATCATCATCAACCCATTATTATCCCACTGCTGGGCATGGGTCTCCTCTCATTTTTGAGAGGGATGTGTCCGCCACTCTAGCCTACTGCGGGTTGGAGGACGTCACATGCCATCGCAAAAATCTCTAAAGCATACAGTTTCACATAACGTTTAAGCATTTATGATAAATACGAACATAGCTTCCGAAAAGTCAGTGGTGCGTGCCTTGGGTTTGAAGTCGAGACCTATAATACTATTTCATTCCACTGGTCACACAATTAAGCTACCAGAGCTTCAAAACAAACAACCTATACCTACGCATAACCCCCTCAAATATAACGAGCAACAATATTACTTACTTACCTTCTTATTAACTTACCAAAGACAAAACAAAGTACCCACCTAAATATGAAAGTGACGCAACTCTTTTAATTATAAAGGAGTCGACAGTGTTGTTACCGATTGTCACAGCTTTCATTACAGTTAGTGTTACAAAGAAAATGCTCGGAGCGCGCGGCCTGTTTTAAGTAGCAGGGTAAACGCCGTTCCTGATTTGAGTGGCGGGACTTTGTTTTATTTTTGTTCTGTCTTTGAAATTTTAAATGAAAGCAATATTGGACGAGCTTAAAAAGATATTTTATCTTTTATTTTTATTTATCAGCCTGTATCACTAGTTTAGAAGTTGTTGATGTTGAATAATAATATGGTGTTACCGTTGCACATAAAAAAGGATTTTCTAAAATTAAATTCTGAAATTTCTGTGGCGTGTTTTTATTTCTATCACATTAGAACATATTTTTTATAGTGCAATATATTGAATTCAACGTTAGTTTTCATTATGTCTTCTCAGTTTAAGAGCTCGGTCGTCCGTGGAGCAATTGCCACTGCTCTATACCTTCTGCCTTCTTGTTGGCTTCTTTTTATCTATTACATTCTAAATGATATAGGTATATAATAGATTTTTTTGAGAAGCAGGTCAAAGGGTACACTTAGTTCTTTAAGTAGCGAAATTAGGTTTAAGTAATTAGATTTATTTTTTGTGTTAGAAGAATGAAAGCGTCACTTTTTTTTTAAATGCTCATGTAAGTGTTCATTTAACTACTAATAGTTAAATTCAATTTTAAGAAAAAGTTGCGAGGTATTATCGTTTCGATGGCGATTTAATTTTTTTTAAACGACATTCATAGAAACTGTTACTCGTAACAAAAAGTTGCACAACACTAATTCAATATTAATACATATAATTAATTATAAGAAAAGTAATATATTAGCCACCAATAAAAATATCCGTATCTATCCCCAATATACCACTTTAACACAATCTAGGTCCACACGAAACACGTCATAAGTTAATAATTCGAAATTTATAGACTTTGATCTTCCGCCAAACGGAGACATCAAGATAACCTACATACAGTTAAACATTATACCCAACTAACATACATCTGGCAGGGAATCAAATTGGAAACATTAAGTTGCTGACGGTACACGCCTACGTTTGTACGAGATGGTTTATTGTTGTATTACTTGTGTTTGCGGGTTACAAACATAAATTGTGTGTCAAAACATACGGTGTCTTATCTCGCTGTTTAAGTTTGGTTAAGGAACTTTGTGAATATTGTTCAGTCAAGAAAATGCATAAAACGGAACGTAAAATGGTACCAAATGTTAATTGGAAAGGTTTTTTTATTATTTTTTAATATTTTTTTTTAATTAAATTCCCGAGCCTAGGATTTTTTCCTGTGTCGACGAAACTACATGTAGGCCTTACGTATATTTGAACTTGAAATCCTTGACATCACACCTACTCACACTACTAGACTATCACAGCTTTTTTAGCTGTCACAACAGTTTTAGTCTAGCTTGTTAGACTATATAGCCTAATCTGTCTGATGTATATAGCCTAAATTTTAAGACTTGATTAGCGCAGTGGTATTAATGACTGCCTTCGAATGCGTATCGATGATAGATGATTCGACACAAATTATACAATGTGGGGAGGACAATATGATCATAAATGAAACTTCGTATAAGTCATGATATTCCCAACCGTCACACAAAAAATCAAATGAATATATCCAGTAGTTTAGCCACAGGACATTATTTTTCATTTTAAGTATTTTCGACATGATGTTTTGTAAACAGGAGAGCACGCGACAGGTTAACGACTTACGTTGCCAGCTCGCCACTTTAAAAACCTACGCCTTTTCTATCAAATTTATTTTCTCAATGCAAATTATACTTTATGCCCGAGCCATAAGAGTCATAAAGCGTGTCATCACAGCTAGATAAGAAAATATGTATGTGCGAAAGAGATAGGTAAGTTTGCTTGTTTCCTCTTTGCTTACTTGTCGACGTGTCTAGGTTACGCGGTCAGTGTGTCACCGGACGTCCTTACTGCCTGTGACGCATTTTATTTTCTCTGGAATTTCGGATGCGCCCGCGCCCGTTTGAAGTCGCCGCGCGAGTGTTATCGTATCTTTGTTGTTGTGTTGTGTTGTGCGAAATTTGACGCTTTGTTTTAATAGTGACAGGACACATAAACGTATTATAGGTACTTAGTTAAATAGCTAAGTGAACTTTGCGAAATTAGACGCTTAATACTTGGTGTTTCAAGGTTTTATTATTAAATAATCATGCCTCGTTACAATTATACCGCTTCGGAGTACACTGATATGATTTTAATTTATGGGGAGTGTCACGGTAATGCCGCTTTAGCTGTACGGACATACCGTGAGACCTATTATCAAGAGTGAGAAATAACATTATACGTCGGTGTAGTTTGTGTATTCAAGAACACGGCGGACATATTGAAAATAAAAAAATTTAATGACTGGCGACATAATTATGTGATCGAAAAGTGATTGTGAATAATAAATTGATCAGTGAATAACTCGCGGGTGAATGATGCCCGACTATTTGGTTAATATTCTGTGATTTGATTTGTGTAATTGAGCATTAATAACAATAAGAATAATGGCGCCAAACATTACGTCGCTGCGTCGGCCACAGCTTTAACATGAATGAAACCAAGCTGCGTTGCCATTCTTATCGCAGGTCAGTGTACCATTTTTATAAATGGTGTTTTATTTTGTTTGCAGTTTTAAGCTATTTAGTTTGTAAGAAAATTTTTTTTTTTTTAATTTCCATGTTCGGATTTATTTGATAGTTTACAAATGTTTCTATAAACCAGTATTGCCAGTGTTTTCATTTAAAGTCATATTGTCATCTCCACATTGTATATCCGGACATAATGGTCCTGATATATAATTTGTGTTATTTTATTGCTGTCATAAAATGAGAGGAGATCCGTGCTCAACAGTAGAACATTAAATAGATAGATAATAGTGATGATACTTAGTATCCATTTTCACGAGTTGTTATTAAATAATTATAAGAAACAATATATTCTCAGTATTTTTCATTAGACCGAAAATTTTGTTGCAAATACCCAAAATGTCAACGAAATTCTTTGGCGGCAATTGTGTTCAGCCGAAAATGTACCGCTTTACGAGACATATATGTCGCAAGTACTAATTTAAACATTGCCTCCCGAGAGAGCACAGAAAAAGTACCATCCGACCGTATCACACAAATGCTGAGCATTTTTCCTGTAATTTGAAAGACTGGTAGTTATTTTCAGCTACTTTTTTCTTTAACAATGTGAGCTGAAATTGTTAATTTGTTTCAGTCACCATCACTTGTTGCAATCAATTGTTTTTAAACACAAATGTAGTTTTTTATTAATTTCACTTACCTATTCAAATTCGAAATTTTCAAAATTATTATTAGAATGGAATTTTCACCAGTAGGTACACTTGTATCGCGGTAGCATGGTTTTTATTTCATTTTATATTATTATTTTATTGTATTATACTGACTGTCCCTGGCTTCATCAGCGGGCCCTATCAGAATATCAGCGCTGCAGCTTTTTTGCCTGCTGCAGCATAGTGCTGAGATAGGGACCTTTTTTGACAACGCACAACTACCTAAATTAATTCCTTGTATCTTGCCTTGTATTGTGATTGTCAGAATGAATTTTCTTTCTTCCTTTCTTCTTTCAAATGTTTTATTTAAAGTAGACCAATATTACCGTTAAATTGTTAAAACTAATATAAAAAATAGCTCAAAATAAGCGATCGTAAACTGTTTTATGAGAAACCACTTAGCTAAAAACTGGTATTGAAAGAGTCAGATCAATCCATCCATACTGAAAAATCAGATCAATCCATCCATACTGAAAAACTGAAGAATCAGTGTTTTACACTAATCCGAATATAATATGTTGTAGTTGCATAGTGATGAACATTTTTTTTATTTAAATGCGAAAAAATATATCTTTTCTTGCAAACTCAATTATGGAATTGTTTTCATTTTGTTCTTGAGTTTGAGTTAATAAGTAATGGTTACTTTTATTTTATTGAACTAGGTACTTCATTCTGTTGGCTACAAGTGCGAATTACTAAGCATGTTGGCTTAATTCGATTTCTAAAATGGCTTTCAATCTTCCAGTTCCAGTTCTTCTTGGATATCAGTACAATTTCGACGAGTATCTAACTGGTTCTCAATAGTACAGGATATCCTAATTTAAGTACCGGTAGAAAAAAATCTGCTTCTTATACATTAATTAGAATGATATGCTACTTTTGTGTGTTTCGCTAAAGAATTTATCATTAACTTTTGAGGTCACAAAAGTGATGGATACGTTATTATTAATATCAAACTCTCCCATAATAATATAATAATTAGCTCGTCAGCAGCTCAACACCTAACTGACAATATTGAAACTTCTCCTCCGTCCTAATTGACAGAAGATGCAATTTTAGTGGCTGCTAATTAAATATTGCTGACGTCAAACTTCGCGATAACAGTTAACGAAGATTGATAATTCTGAATATTTCCAAGAAGCGTGCTTATCTTAATAAAATGGTTTGCAGGTAAGTATTTATTACATATTCTATCCCCATATCGTATGTTTCTCTTTCATTTAGGAGTTCGGCCCTTATTGGTGGTATACAGGCCACTGTTCTCTATCCACTGCTCTATTTGTGACTTTTTGATACGACTGGGACTGGGACTCCATCTTTTTGGGAAACCCTAATAGATCCTGACATGAGCGCCACAACAATTTTAACCTTTTTCTACCCTTGAGTCGTAAATGTGCGTGGTTTCGGTGGTAAAACACTAGGTCTTTGAGCACTCCCCATTTGATTCCGTCAATCATAACAATATTCCATCAACATCAACAACTACCCCACTTCTAGACTGTAGTCTTCCTAGTATAGATTCGCAGACTTCCTATGCAGTCGAGAAGAATCCTCAGGTATACAAGTTTCCTCACGATGTTTTCCGTCGCCCTTTACTTATAATTAAATAATAATTTACGTACATAAAACCCTTGCTACTGTATTAAATTAAAATTACCTACTTGCGTAAGAATACAATATACAAAATGCAGCTAAAACGAAATAGAGTGGAGCATGTAAATCCGGTGCTAAATAAAGAGGCACTCGTAGAAACACGCTAGGAATGTCTGTTCAGCCGGAATGTTTAATAAATCAGTACTCTACTTGTTTTTCCGTCGGCCAGACGGTCGCCTCAAGATTGCGAGTATAGAGATATTCGTTGTTTGTTTGTTTGTTACAATGTTGTTTTTCTCGGCGTTCTGTTTGTTTGGGTAGGTTTTTAATTGACTTTCCTTGAAATTGAGTGTATTATGCCGTGAAAAATATCAATGTCTTAATCTTTTGTACATCAATTGTAATAGGTACATATTATAATTGATATATAATACATTATGATTGTTCTAAAACCACCATTTTTTTTTAACCTGTTTGTTTACTTTACATACAAAGACCATTATATTATTATTTTGATTTTTGATCACTATTTCTCTCCTGATGTTATATGATAGAGGTTGGCATACCATCCTCTCTCCTACATTTGCCGTGCCCAACAAGGCCCACACATGTTTCTTTTAATTATATTGTAATATCTATGTAACTTGTGGAGTGCAATAAATGTATTGAGTATTAAAACAAATCATATAAAAAGGTACGCCGGTGGATTAACTAGCCCTTTGGAGCAAGAAGGAGGCTGCATGTAGTAAGAATTGTTTAGTCATAGGTTGAATTGGACTTGGGACAGTCTTCTCAATACTGCAGATAAAACAATTAGCGTGATTTTCATTAGTCATGAAATCGGTACATTAGGAAAAATAACAAATACGTATAATTATTTACTCTTTACTGAAACCTGTAGCTTACAGTATCACTAGTTAATTATACAACAAGAAATCCTCAACAGACATTCACAAATCAAGCCAACGCACTTCTTAATCTGTTTTCCATCTACACGCAACACAATAAAAACGAGTAAATTTTATTACACACATCATGTGTGTTCGTATTATTTCAGCGAACAATACAATCTCGCTGAAATTACACTGGGACACGCAAAGTGGCGCAAAATATATGAACGTGGGTTGCGACAATCCAAAGTATTCACAAGTTCAAGGCAGATAAAATTATCTGCCTGCGACCCACTTTCCTCGACCCATTCCAGGGGTGGCAGAGAGCTTAATTGTTGGTCTTAGTATGGTCAAGATTATGTTAAATTTGGTAAAGGCAAAAGCAATGTGGCCATAGAATAAAAACCGTTATTCTGGAAATAACTCAGAGAGCCAAAAATAAGGTTACATATATCTTTTAAAAGGTACTATAAACCGGGTCTTGGGGTCTTGCGTAGTAAACTTGTTGTGTATTATGAATAGTTGCTACTCATGAAAATTAAAAAGTTTATGAGTTGAAAATAACGAAATGTAATATTTTTAGTCTATATAAAAAGTTAAAAAAAATTCATAAAACTGATATTGATATAATTACTTACATTGTTTTAATTGGAACACTTAGAAACTAAATGGGACTTTTGAAACAACAGGTCGAAGAACCGGCTTTTATAAAATAAATTTGATTATGTATAGTTCGTTCATTTTACACAAAAATAAAATGTAGGTAATTCTTAAATTACATAGTTCTTTTTTTTTTTATTATTATTGGGACTTGCCCACCACCCAAATCCCTACTACTGCAACTCCTGTAAACCAGGATCAACAATAGTAACTATCCAGAAAATCGTCGAGACAATGAAGTCCGACGTGTCCCAGGGGAATGATTTTAACTGTCTTGGAACCCGCAGCGAAATTAATCATGAAGTTATATAGGAGGAGTAAGAAAAATATCAGTTTTTTCACTTCCCTCCTTATCAAGCGAGAGACAGAATAGAATTTACATGTCATTGATATGAGAACAGATGTTTACAACTGAGTTAAGCCCAGTTGCCAGGCACCACGGATGATAAATTAATAAGTTATGGGTCCTAATAATGTGAGCTATTATATCTGATTCCAATAATAGGTATGGCAAAAACGCTTAAACGCACGGAAATTCATCCTAGTCGCAACAAGGTCCGAGTAATAAATCACCCCAGATATAATTTGCAAACTATCGAGCATAATATTGCGTTCACTTTGCCATAGACTACACTCCCACAGGATATGATGTGCAGATTGCTCGTATTCACAGTTCGTTGAACAAGGGCACAATGGTGAGGAGACAAGCTTAAATGAAAACAATTTACTTTTAAAGTTGCCGTGTCCTGTAAGGAATTGGGCAACACAGTGGTCCACCTCCAACCAAGTCCTCTCCAGCCGCTCACGAACGGATGGAAAGAATTGGTGGAGATGGCGGCCCTTAGTAGAAGAATCCCACCTTATCTGCCATTCGTCTAAGAGTTCCTCCCAAACGTCGGCCTGGGATTTAAACAATCTAATAATCTTAGCCCGGTCACGTTCTAAAAGGAATTCATTTTTCAAGTGCACTCTTGAAGCGAAATACATTGCAGCACGTCGTTGTGCCTCGAGATCGACTGGCAGCACTCCCGCGAGTACTGGTAGTGCTTCCGTACTAACAGTCCTATATGCTTTACATAAAAATATCAATGCTAGACGCTGACTTTGAAGTAACTTACGTCGTACCGCACCTATGGTGGCCCTATCGGCCCAAACAGGTGCTCCGTAGCACATACAGCCTAGGTAAGTAGCCCCATAGATGGTTTTTAATGTATGAAAAGATAAACCCCATGTAGCCGTAGATATTCTAGTCAAAGCATAAAAGTTACGTTTAGCTTTTTCACCCACAGTTTTAATGTGTTCAATAAATGAAAATTTTTTTTCTAGTACGAGACCGAGGTAACACACTGACTCCTTTCTTTTTACGGTGACGTTATCGAATTTGATGCTAGGCGAGGATTTAAGACTACCTTTCAAGATTAGTTGAAAGGTTTTTTGCGGCGCGAATGTTAAGCGGTTCCGTTCGCCCCACGCGGATATTAAATGTAAACACGAGTGGGCTAAGTTTTCGAGACCAGACCGCGTATTTGACTGAATGAGCAGAAGGCCATCGTCCGCGTAACCAGTCAATGAACAGCCGTGCGGGAGCGGTATCGCGAGAAAATCATCAAATCCCAGATTCCAAAGGTACGGCCCGATTACAGAACCTTGAGGACATCCCATAGTCAGTGCCTTCGACACAGAATGGTGCCCAAGTGTCAGTTTAACGGTTCCGTGTAAGAAGTACGAGTATATAAGAGTGTAGATATTTCTAAAGCAACCACGACTTTTTAATTTAAGCAGTAACATCGGCCACCAAGCGTTGTCGAAAGCACCAGAGATGTCAAGGAAAATGCCGACGACGTATTTACAATTCGAATTATTTACTATCGTTCTAACAGAGAGTGCGGCGTCAGTTGTAGATTTGCCTATGGTAAACCCGAATTGGTTATTATGAAATTTAGGCCCGTCCGGTAACAAACGTGGAACAATTAAACGTTCGAGGAGTTTCCCCAATGAAGGCAGTAATGTTATGGGGCGGTAAGACTTAGGGTCGTCCGGGGGCTTGTCGCCACTTTTTGGTATTATTCGAATAAAGCCGCGACGCCATACACGCGGGAAAACGCCCTCAGAAATACACCGACAGTAAACAGTTAGTATACAGTCACCGGCTGTTTTACAGGCTTCCTTAATCATCCGATTAGATATTTTATCATCCCCTGATGACTTATTTACCGGCAGTTTTTTAACGACGTTTGAGAATTCGTCAATAGAGGGGAGGTTTGACATAGGTGACATTGGTGGTTCAGCTGCCCAGGCTCTGATCTGACGGTGGTAATCGTTGTCATCAGAAGATGAGTCGTCCGGAATAAGAGTGTTAAGTAGGCATTCCGTTGTCTCTTCTATACCAGCGGTATGTGTGTTGTTAACTTTAATGTTTTGAATATAAGCTAGGTCTATCGACCTGTTTGCTTTGAACTCGTGGTATAGGGGCGACCACGGGCCTTCACTTTCGAGTTTTTGGACAACTTTGTGCAGTAAATTATTCTTAGATTTTTCCACAGATGCTTTGTACCGGGATCTGGCAACTCTAAACGTATTTAGGGCAAGGGTGAGTGAGTCACCCCTAACTTGATGTTTTTTTAGTTTATTTAATTTTCTACGCGCTCTTCGAAAAAATTTACGTTGTTCTACTAAATAGGCACTCCACCAATCACATCTACGGATATTGGTCATAGAACCTCGACCAATGGCAATATCAGCACAGTAAGTGAAGGTGTCTGACATGATTTCAGCACACTCTTCAGCTGACAATCCGTCCCGAGTGAAGTCCTTGGCTTGTGACGCGAACAATGAACTAAAAAATTGCCAATCTGCGCCCTTAGACTTATATCTAAAATTTTGAGCTTGATATTGATTAGAACCTTGCGTTAACATAGGGATAAACTCGTACACGATTAAGCGATGATCACTACATGACGCGTCTGGGAGGACACGCCACCTATCCAAGCGGACGTCGGCACTAGAAAGTGTGACGTCAATACAAGATTCGCCCGTGAGGCTGCAATAAGTAGGTGGTGCATCGGGAGTATTGTGAACTGATAGGTTCATCTCAGCGATGAAATCCTCAACGGCGTGGCGCCGTTCAGAGTCCGTGGACCGAACCTTGCCATACCAGAGTGGCGATGACGCGTTAACGTCAGCGCCAATGATTATTTTGCAGCCCGCAAGTGACCGCAAGACATTACGGAGATTGTGAATATGAGGACCAACAGGGTCAGAATATTGAAAATAATAGCTCACAACATAAACTTTAA
Organism: Craniophora ligustri; assembly: GCA_905163465.1. Taxonomy (NCBI): domain Eukaryota; kingdom Metazoa; phylum Arthropoda; class Insecta; order Lepidoptera; family Noctuidae; genus Craniophora; species Craniophora ligustri. Next base: position 4,240,237 of record LR990960.1, read on the forward strand.
ACGATGCCGATGAAATCTCCGCTACGGCACAGTGTGGGGTCATGAGATTACGCAAAGATGTTACAGTTATGTTTGAAGAACGCGATACAAAAATTCCAGCTCGTGCTTTGCCATTAAGTTGTACTACCTTGTTACGTAAACTCGCGTTTTGATACTGTTCTTGGATTAGTACAATGTCCAAATTATATTCCGTAATTAATGTATCTAGCTCAGACGTCGCCACCCTGTCGTTATGTAAATTTAATTGTCCAATAGAAAAACCAGCCATCCTAGTTAGTAGTTAGTATTAAGCACTAGTTGCTCTAATTTCAATTTATACGTGCCACAATCTTGTGACCCGCAACGATGGTTGGACGCTTTCTTAAAACGTTTGCACGCGACGCAAGTCGGGGTAAAGTTTAACTCGTCTTTATGCGGACAGTCTTTGGTCTCGTGGGTCTCGGCACAATTTGCACAGGTGGGAGATTTAGCAGCGCAGTGTTTTCTGACATGTCCGAATTGTTGGCAGTGTAAACAACGGACCACATCGATGTCGTCTACGAAGCGGCAAGTAGCCCAATCAATAAATAATTTTTCCTTACTGTCAATTAAATGTTTACGCACCACGGATTCAATTTCTATGCCTATCCATTTTCTACCGTTATCTAACGTACGTTTACGTATTATTTTAGTTGATTTTATAAAATCCTCCTCTTTTATTGACAGCTCGCCTTTGATATTTTGGCGGAATAGCGCGGTCAAGAAAGCACCATCCTCCAAAGACGATGGGACGTCCCTCACCAAAATGCGGGGTCTGCGGCCTTTTGGCTGTTCGAGGCGTAAGCCGGCAGATTTAATCGCGTCTACTGACTGTAATTTCTTTATTTGGTTCTCGTTAGAAACGCGTAGTACGACGCCAGACTTAGCGGTTTTCTTAACGCCTACAATTCGAAAACCATCATCCGTAGGTTTTATGGCTTTCATTAACGCCTGTTTTGTAGCCGACGACGACGCGTAATCAGCTGAGCGCTCCGTGGTGGGATATGCGACTACGCACGGCAGCGGCGCGCGCGACTGTATTGCTGGGGTAACTTTAGTAGTTCGTAATTTTAACGAATCCGCGTATGACACATTATTATTAGAATTAACGGTGACATTGGATTTTGCTTTCTCTAATTCCCGCTCTGTGTGGAGTAATTTAGTTTCAGTACAGGATGATTTAATGGCTAGTAAAGAAACAATAGCTGTAATACGCTGAGTCATATCCATAATGGCAGATTTATTCGCGATGTTAATACGTGATCCTTGATCGTTGACAAGGTCATTTATTTTGGACAGATAAGTCGATGCCTCTGACACAAGGTCACAGTAGTCGGCATTGCTCGCGTCACCAACATTCAATACTGGTCTATCAGTTTCAATTAGGTTTAATGGTTGTACACGCTTGGACCTATCTTCGGGCGAAATGTAAGACGGAGACATCTCGCTAAACAAACGCTTAGAACTCGCGGAGGTCGGGGACCTGGTGGTTAGTGCACTTCGGCGGAATATGTTCCCGCCGCGATCGGGTGGGTCATCGTTATACGTAGACGCCATGAGCTTAGCTTGAAAATTAGCGAATGAGTAAAAATAAAATAGAAACGAAAACCGGACACAAACTAAACGGTCGAAATATAAGACAAAAGTTTTTTTACGCCACCCGCAATTCCAAAAAGTAATAAATTGTACTTACCGAATCCAATATTCAACAATTAACACAAATATTTAGAATTACACGCTTAAAAACTTACTCAGCCAGCACTTAAAACAATAATACACAACCACAAACAACTCACGAGCCAGAAATCAATCGCGAAACCGAAAAAACACAAATAAAATAAGGAGCTAATTAGACCTTCACTGCACCGCACGGAAGCGCGAAGGGAAGTGTTAACATAGTTCATAGGCATAATCTTAGCTTGGTTTTTTTTTGTGTCGTTAGTAAGTTTATCAACATGAATTACATATTACATACACACACGCCCACCCTGTAAACAACTACTCAGATCATAGTCATACAAATATTTCCAACGTGCAGGAAATGAATCTTTTTTTTATGGTGATAAGGCGGCAAACGAGCAGGCGGCTCACCTCATGGTACGTGATGACCGCCGCCCATAGACATTTGCAACACCAGAAGCTTGCAAATGCGTTGCCAAACCTCTTAGAAACCGTTTAGGTTTCTTAAAATAGGGAGTTACTGAACTGACAGCAAACGGAATACCCATGCTGTCACAATAGTCACTCCCCCAATGAGCTCTGGTAATCTTACTCACTCGCAGAAAGACAACTATTGTTGATTCACTGTGGTCTTCTGTAAGGCAGAGGTACTTCCCCAGTCGGGCAACTCAATTTGAGCGAGAAATCTCGCTATGCCCTACCTCCTACTAAATTACTACTAATTTGTATATTGTATAGATTAGGTAATATTCACAAGCGGAGATTTTTCATGGTAACAAATTAAACAAAATCCAGAAATAAAAATGGTAACCCTATTCCTATATGTATAGGGTCGTCTTTTATCTTGAAAAGATAAAGAGGCAGAACACATATCTTTTTTTATTTCGATATTATACATAATAATATATGTATATCTTGCCCGATTTTGGTACAACCAAAAGATGTGTTATATTTTCTGTGAGGGTTCCCATATATACATATATATATCAGAGTAATTCAATGATATTATTTATGGATATTGTATCTTCTAAGGCGGATGTCAGTGGAAAACCCGGGAGGGGGCGCCCTAGAAGGAAATACACCGACCTAATAGGCGAACTCCTTCAAAAAGGTCAGGTACGCAGTACTCATAACCGGCGCGCGTGCATGACGAGATGTATGAATGTGGACGAGGCAAAAGTGGTATGCAGGGACCGTAGCGCGTGGCATTCTGTAGTTTCTGCCTACCCCCATGGGAAAAAGGCGTGAGTGTACGTATGTATCTTCGATTCCTATGTAGATTTGATATTGTTGATAACCACACTTTGTTAGTCGCTTGATAATTTTACGATGAACTACAATAGCCTAGTGATGCACTGTGAAGTCAAAGGTCTTGAGTTCAATTCACACACGGTTCCAGTGGTAAAAGTAAATAGGATCATCTAATCCTTCTCAAATGAGAGGAGGTGAGTGCCGAGCAGTGGGATAATTATAGACGATGATAGTTTTTTGGACGTCCAGTACTCTATAATATAATTACATTTCGATACTCTATTACTGTAATATAGTATTGCACTGTTGATATTATAATTATATTTGATGGTACGATTGCAATGTTAGAATCGTAAATTAAAGCATGTGGGCTCGATTCCCACACTGAGCAAATATTTGAGTGACCTGCACATATTGAGAGACGCAAAATTTTTAGAGTATTTTTTCCTACACCGCGCATGAATTTTTATTACTTATAATACAATTTTAACGATATTTAATGAAAACTCGTCAATGTATATGAATGAATTCAGAATCCCTGAGAATAAACTCCACAATGTTTCCTAGAAACATAACACTAACTAATTAGCACAAAAGAGGGTTAAAGACTTATCTAGCGCTTAAGCCAACATAACTTACAAACTACTATATAATAGATTATAGACGACGGAGCACAATGAACCGTTTCGGGGTCAACGGCCATAGACAAAACCTCAGCTTTTAGGGATGAAGGTACATCCCTTGGGTCTTTGCGTTCGTTAATATTTACAGATAAATTTATCTGGATGTTTTCTATATATAGGGATCGGTTTAGCTATATTTGTGAAGGTATATTTGACAAGGTTATTAATTGCCCTTATGTAAATATTGGTTCAACATTTTTAAAGGTCTTAGTATATAAATATCAACAATATATATATATAGCAGCCGACGGCCAAATTAGAAACTTATTGTCTCTAGGGTCAAAACTACACTTTAGAGAGGTGCCCGCGTCCTGCCGCGTGAGAGCCTAGGTACTGCCCACCTGGGGTAATACCTCGGCCTTACAGAAGACCGCAGTGAAATAATAATAATAATAATAAATAATCCTGGACATTATGACACACAGCGCCATCTAGTTCCGTGCTAAGCAACGAGGCTTGTGTTACGGATACTAGTTGGTTGATATATTACATCCATGACTCGGATACAAATGTTCATGTTCATCACACAAACATTTGTCCCTACCGGGATTCGAACCCGGGACCCATAACACAGAATAGTTGCATTTCTGCGATTGAGTAAGGTTACTAGAGGTCGTTGGGCTGTGACTATTCTGACAGCATGGGGATTCCGTTTGCTGTCAATTTAGTAACTCGACAGAGTTACTAAATTGACAGCAGAGTAGGCAACGCGTGAGCGACGTCTTTGGTGTTGTAATTGTCTATAGGCTATGGTAACCGCTTACCGTCAGGCATTTATGACATAGAAAATACACTACATTACCTACCATCGCCACACTTCATTATATAGGATATTTAAGCATCGTAATTAATGTACTTATTTCATGGCTACGATGACAAGGAAAGGATTGGCAAATGTGGTTATGCGTCGGTGCGAACCCATTAACGCACTAAATAAATATACATACAGTCACGCGTTTTTGCCATGAGGATCTGCAGAAACTACAGAATGCCACGCGCTACGATCCCTGTATACCACTCTGGCCTCGTCCACATTCATACATCTATACTAAAAAATATTTTAGCAACATATCATTATCAACCCAGTCACGGTTTGCTGCTGAACATGATTCTCCATTCTTTTAAGAATAAATAAATAAATAAATATTCCTGGACATTATGACACACAGCGCCATCTAGTCCCGAGCTAAGCAACGAGGCTTGTGTTACAGACACTAGTTGGTTGATATACTACATATATACTTTTTTTTTTGTAAATACATACATATTATACATAGATACATCCATGACTCGGATACAAATGTTTATGCTCATCACACAAACATTTGTCCCTACCGGGATTCGAACCCGGGACCCTTAGCACAGAAGGCAGTGTTAACTACCACTGGACTAACTAGGTCGTCATAGAAAGCTACCATGGTAGCCTAATTCGGGTTGGCAGACTTCACGCGCCATCGAGAAAATCTCACAATTTCCTCACGATGTTTACCTTTTCAGCGTGTGATAAATGTGCACGTAGCGTCAAGACTAGTGGTGAGCTTGGGATTAAATTTAAGACCTTCACGGTCTTCTAGTCACACCAAGCAGCATAGAGCTACATATAATTCTAATATCACGTACATCAGTCTGAATCTCTTCGCGGTTCTAGACATCCGAAATACAAGAACTTACTGAAATTATTGCCCAAATATTTATGATATATCATATATTTCGGATGTCTAGAACCGCGAAGAGATTCAGACTGATGTGAATATTTATATATTTACGTCCGTTTTATTTATCCAATACCTTTTTAAGTTACAATGAATAAGTTAAAAAATTATCATGAAATCCGCATAAATCCGTATAAATTCGAATGGTTTTTAAACGTGGCAAACTGCAGTCCGTGACCATTAAGTCGCATCATACGCAACGAATTCGCGAACATATTCATATTCATTACGTAGAATGAAGTGGGGGCGATTCACCTGCTTGACGCAACGCCTGCATCATTTACAGGAATATCGATAGCCGTAGATATTTACTTACTTATATTTTGTCCAAACAGTAGAATGATCATTGGTATTTTATTATGATTGCTGGTATGTTATTTGAATAGTTATTTTTTTGTTATAATTAATCAATAATTTGGCCAGCTTCTGTAAGGAACTATAGGTACGTACATAAATGCACTGTATCATTCAATATGTAATTTAAATTTGACCAATTAACGTGGCAATGAGAATGGTACCTTCCGTAGTAAGGAGTCCAAGTTTGAATGATGGTACAAGTAAAAAATATATACGTCAACATCCCTATATATCGAACAATGTACCTGAGTCATAGATATTTTTATATATTTATAAACGGTAATCAAAACAGAGACTAAATATTTTAAGCTGAAAACGTATTACTATAGTTAGTAGTTCGTTTAGAAGGTAAAAAAGGTAGCCTTAATATTAGTAGTAGATTGTTTAGTTCCGCCCGCCTTAGTGGGCTTTTTTTACCACATGAAGATTGATACATCAACTTAATTGAAATAGGTACTACATACGTAGAACTTCAAGCTATTGACGTCCAATGATTACTTAAGTAAAGGTTTTATGAATATTGCTTGTATTGTAAAGTTAACTCAATATAAATGAAACCTTGCAATATCATCGCTTATATAGCGTATAATTATTTAAGTATATTTATTTTCAGTTAAACGAATTGCAAACAAGTTAATATGGTAGTAAAAAATACAGTTATTTTATTTTATTTTATTTTATTTTATTTTATAATTACAGGAAAACTTACAGCTAACAAATCTTATAAGTAGGCATATAACAGCAAAAGGCCAATTACAAGCTTTCACATATATCTAGGATTATGACTATTGACATGTAGCAAAGACAGCGATGTGTTACATACATAACTTACATAAGTTAATACTACGCTGTTTGTATTAGTTTAAAAATATGTATACATAAGAGAAAAGGAGAAAAATAAAATAAAATTTAACAACTCTCAAAGAACTTTTTAGTAATAGATTTTTTTAAATGAGCCGTGCTCGATGCAAATAGGTCAAGATCGACTCTTCGACACTCCTCATTAAAAGTACGACATGCTCTTATAACATATGAATTTTGTCTGTACGTTGTTCTAGCTAGAGGTACATCGAGAAGATTTGTTCTTCGTAAGTTTGCAGTGGGTACGCGTATTCCAACTTTACTTATCAACTCAGGAACATCAACTGAACTATTCATAACACGATATAAAAATGTTAGATCTGCTATTTTTCTGCGTTCGTATAGCGGGAGGATGTGAAACTTTCTACAACGGCTAAGATAGTTAGGAAAGTATGTATTGGATCGGTATTGTATGTACCTTAAAAACTTCTTTTGAATACCTTCAATGCGGTCAATGTATACATTATAAATTGGATTCCATATTTGTGAGGCGTATTCGAGATGACTTCGGACAAAAGCACAATACAGAATTTTCATTGTTTTGACATTTTTAAATTCAGATGATAGCCTAAAGATAAAACCTAACGCTTTGGATGCTTTACTTATAATATTATTAATATGCGAATCAAATAATAACTTTGCATCAAATGTTACTCCAAGATCTTTGATGGAGTCTACTCTGTCTACTGGTATATTACAGAGCATATAAATAGTTTTAATAGGATTTGGTTTGCGAGTGAAGGTACACGTGTAACACTTGGCGACATTTAAGTCCAATTTGTTTTGAAGACAATAAATTAAGAACCTGTTTAAATCAGCTTGCAGACATTTGGCATCCTCAGCGTTGGTTACTTGTTTCAATATTTTCATATCGTCGGCGTACAATATGATCTTAGAATCCTGAAAGCATGCGCCGACGTCATTTATAAAAACATTGAATAATAGAGGACCCAATAAGGATCCCTGAGGGACTCCTGACGGGATAACTACGGCTCTAGAGGTGTAACCATTCAGTGCTACTATTTGACACCTATTCTGGACATAGGACGTGAACCAACGGTACAGATTACCTCTGATGCCGATCCTGAAAAGCTTGCGTAATAGCAAGATATGATCTATACGATCGAAACATTTGCTGAAATCAGTGTATATAACGTCGACTTGAGACTTCTTAGACATACACTCAGTTAGATAGTCACTACATACGACGAGATTGGAGGTTGTAGAATGACCCTTTAAAAACCCATGCTGATTATCCGCAAAACTTAGTTTGAGGGTGGAAGATAGTTGTGTATGTATTATCTTTTCCATAATTTTAGCAAAGACGCAAAGTTTCGAAATCGGTCTGTAGTTTTCAACACAGTTCTTTGGACCCTTTTTATGAATCGGCGTTATATACACTGACTTCCAAATCAAGGGCACCTCTCCCATCGTTAATGACCTTCTGTATAGTATGGTTAACGGGATGTATATACACTTCGCACAGTTGCGGATGAATATTGGTGAGATGTCGTCGGGGCCGGCAGATTTGTTAAGATCTACCTGTTGCAGCAACCGAAGAACTTCCTCTTCTAATACCTCAACAGAGCGAATGTCACATAATGCAGAAGTATCCATCTGGTCTATAAAATCCCTCATCAACAGGGGGTCGTCAACATCCATCCCCGTTCGTTCTCTAAAGTTTGAATAGAAGTAATTACCGAATAGATTACATATTTCTTCGCCGCTATTTGATGATATTTCACCTAATTTTAGCACTGATGGGTAGGAGTTACTACACTGTTTCGATTTAACATACTGCCAAAATGCTCGGGGATTTTTTGCAATAAATACTTCTACATTTTTAATATAGTTATTGTACATAACCCTCTCTAACTCTTTAGCACGCTGACGTAATGTGATGAAAGATCGATAATCAGAACAATTATGGTATTTTTTAAATTTAGAATGGTACTTAGCCTTTTCCTTTATTAATTTAATCAATGGGCTTTTGTACCAAGGGGGAAATTTGGTTTGTGGGATGATTGTTTTCGACGGTATATATTGATTTTTTAGTGTGTTTATTGTATCATAGAACAATTTTACTGACTCTTCAAGCGTCCCGCGTATTAGCTCAGTCGTCCAGTTGATTTTATTCATCTCGCTTACTATGACATCGTAGTTCCCTTTTGCGTAATAAAATTTAGTACGGGGTTGAGAATGCATCTGACTGGTCTCAATAAAGTTAGCGGAGATACATAGTGCCTTATGATGTACGTCCTCCTGCACTAGGGGGTCTTGACTAGGTGCGACTACAAGTTCTGTATTAGACAGAACTAGGTCGAGTATTTTATTATTAATATTTTTAAATGAATTGTATTGCCCTAAATTACAAAGGGTGAGATTATCGCAAAAAGACGTCTGAATAACACCATTTATGTTTGAGGGATATAAGTAGTCACCGTCAGCCGCAGAGTGCCATTTAATATTAGGTTGGTTAAAATCACCCAGAACGATAAACTTATCTGAAGGGTATTTTAATACAATGTTAGTTAAATTGTCAGAAAAGTTACTTAACTGAGTTGTTAAAGAATTGCCAAATTGTTGATTACATATATAAACTACACATAAATTTAATTTATATGCAACTTTACGTTGACATTGAGCCAATGTCAAGGTTACCCATAAGTCCTCAGCTGATGAGCACAATTCACTCCGAACATCAGCAGCGAGTTCGCGACGCACGGCTATTAAAACCCCCCCACCCATAGATTGATTTGTTTCTAAGTAATTTCGATCACGCCTCCACACCAAATATCTACTATCAAACAGTTCACTATCATCTATGCCGCAGTTAAGCCACGTCTCGGTGAGGCAAATAATATCAAAACAATGAATACTCACATTTCTGTAAAAAGCAGATGTCTTGGTCCGCAGCCCCCGAACATTTTGGTAAAAAATGCTAAGCGGTAACATCACAAATGATTCTTAACACTAAAAGTATAGATGAAGCACTGTATGGTGTATGCATATTTAGGTAAGCCATCCTATTATTGTTGTATACTATAGAATCCAATTTAAATAAACAGTGTAAACATAATAAATCGTTACTTTTGTTGAACAAGTTTATCTTTAAAACATAAAAGCAATTAACTACAATGAAGGTATTAATATAATATTTTAATATAAACGGTTCAAACCAACGCAGGCAGATTTCGGCTTTAAATCTATATGAATAATATTTAAAATTAAATGCAATAACGACTAATGAATAGGCGACACCCAGCACTATGCAAACAAAAGAATGGCGAGAATGGAATGCGTATAAAAAATAGGATGTAGCTAGGGTTCTCAAAGTTGTTGCGAATACAAATAACGACAAAATATGAGATAATCGTATGGGTATGTATTCTAAAAATACTTTTTTAAATCGTTTTCGGTTTTGATGTGTAATTTTGGCGATGAATTATTTTTGCGAATAAAAATTTTGCAACTCCTAACCCACACATAATCATAGTTGCGTTCCTTAGCTAATATTTTAGTCTTATTTAGCAGAGTTTTATTGTCCAACGTCAGGTGATCATTAACGTAAATTTTATTGTCGCCATGAAGTCCTAAAGCACCAGCGCTTAAGTTCTTATGGCTCCTGGCTGCAGCAATGAAGTCATTCTTTACGTAGTTGTTATGGACTGAGCATATAATAGTCTTATTGGTGTTATCATTTCGCATAGGTATTCTCGCTATATAGTTAATCTGTTCCTTAGGCAGGGGGCAATTTATTACATTTCCTATCTTAGCCACAATGTCAAACAGGTTTTCAGAGTTGGATACTGGTACTCCCTTAATTTCAATATTGTTACTTCTAGCCCTTTGCTCGTTTTCACGACACTGGATCTCCAAACTTTTACAACGCTCCTGCAAGACCGATATTTCATATTTTGTGTTTTTTAAAGTTTCGACTTCTTGCTCTAATATCGTTATTTTACTTGTCAAGTCTCTAACTGAGCTGTGCACAAACTCGATTGAGGCTTTCATGTCGGAAATAGAGCACTTTACGTCATAAAATTCAGCTTTCATCGATTTCAACTCAGATAACTCAGCGTTAATCAAGTTTAAGCTATCTATTAATGATGGTAATGCTTCCATTTGAGTAGACAGCCGCTTGAGTTCAGTTAACACGATTTCCATATCAGCTGATGGGGTCTTTGAAGTACCCACGCGAGGACTTATCGCCAGACTTTTGCAGTCCATGCACTTCCACGTAAGCTTCCTATCTCCGAGTTTTCTCCAACCGGCCTCCTTAATACCAGCGCACAGAAAGTCAAACTTGCCTTCACAAACGGAGCAGGTAACTCCGTCACTTACTTCAGTTTCACATTTCTTGCAAGTAAACATTATTAAATATCGAACGAATAAATAGCCGAAGTTTGAGAAACGCAGGCAGCCCGTACAAACGTAAGCCTAAGTAATAATGTGTAAGCGTGCACACGGTTCGCTGTCAAACGGACTGACTGTATGTATATATATATATATTTGTTACATATTAATCTTATTTATTATAACAAGAAATGAAATCTTAAATTCAACTTTATATTTGAGTTGTCGCATTATTGTAATTAATGAGCTTATTTGTTTGGCGTTAACATACTTAAAATAATTTTTGGTGGTTGAAATTGAATTGATCTAAAATAAATATACTTAATCAAAGCACAGATAAATCAAATGAAGAGATTTTAAAATATTATTTTTAAATCCATCTTCAACATTTATTGATTGCTAACTCCAAAAATATTAGTATTTTTCTAGCAAAGCACCGTATCATGTGACATTTTTTTTCTGAGAATATGCTCTTCCAGGTGAGTTTCAACAAAATGGACGCCAGATATTCACGAGCATTCCTCGCTAATTACTCGGAGCCGCTTAATATTCAGTGGCACGCAAAAAGAGACAAATTAATAAAAGAATGAATATTGATGTGTAACTATTCACCGTGAAGCATCACCAAACCTTCAATTAGAATGCGAAGGTTGAATGTTCAAATACTGGAGTACGTATTTCTTGTCAATAAAGATTTTCTTACAAAAGAAATACAGCATTTTCCCTGATATATATTTTTGCTTCAACTACCTCGTCGGTTTTGGGTTCAATCTCCAGGTCGAGCAAATTCTCAGTTCGCATGTCGGAGTTTGGATTTGTGCCCGGTTCTTGGCCACAAGCTCACCCTCAAATACATGGGATTTAAAAAATACAGTTGAAACGTGGGTGCACATTAGTACGTACACCTCTACCTAAAATTTTGGGGACGACAGTCGAGTCGTGATGGAATTTATGGTATGTTAAGAGAACAGCTTCTAAGAACTTCAAAAGAATGAAATGCAATCATCAACACAAACGTCCCAAGTCACCGACGCGAGGATAAACGGATTGTCACCGAAATGTGTCAGTTATCGCCTCGTGACGTATTTTCTTTATTTTTCACTTTGAACAGGGTCATCTCAAGGGACGATTGCGACTGTGTGTGCCCAGTTATATCGTTATGCCATTTGTTACAACAGCTTACTATAAAGGCATCCTCACATAGCTGGGTATTAATGGTTTTCTGACGGTGCGGTCAGTGGCCCAAATATTGCGAATAAAGAAATATATTGATTTAGTTTTTTTCTATTGTGCATGTGATTAGGTTTTGTGCATTTATGATTACTTTTTACCTAAGTATTGAGAAATGGTATATTATGGAAATTGAAAAATGGTTGTGTGTTTGTAAACACACAACCATTTTTTGTTTGAATTACAAAATAATTTTAGTGTGCCATCGTCATCATAAAAAGATCAGCTCCGTAAGCTGACGTTTTTATGATGACGATTCTGATGATGTATTTAACGCAAGTGTTTATTATGTTTATATGCGTGCAATTGCAATCCATCTTTATTTATATATAAAAGGAGAAGCTGACTTACTTAATGACTGACTGACATATCATCAACGCAGGGCCTAAACTATAAGGGTTAGAAACTTGATTATTTGCACAGGAGTTCCTTTTATAACGTAGGGGAGAGCTAAGAAATGATTTTTGAAAATTCACCCCCTAAGGGGGTAAAACAGGGGTGCAAAGTTAGTATGAAAGTTTTTTTTCTTTAAATTGCACGCGGACGAAATCGCGGGAATAAACTAGTCATACATTTGAGCGAATAATATAAGATTATAGTTAATAACTATCAAATCATTGCAAAATCGCACGTACATACTACGCATAACATAAGCTGCAATAACGCATGCGCTATTATCGTAGCAGCATAGCTGTGTGGGAACGCCCTAACACAATTTCGTTATTACGAATAGTGCCCCAATTGAATTAGGATTATGACACTTGGCTTAATTAGATTTGTCAGTGCGTAATGCAATTCTCTATTAATGTGACTTGATATTATGACGTATTATCTTATAATTAAAATCACCGTGTTATACGTCAGACGCATCAGTTGCTGATGTACCTATTTATAGTGAAATGGTGGATAGGGCCAACGTTTTCTAGAAGTATTTTTTTTATAAACCGAATAGCGCAACGGTATTAGCGCTAGCAGCAAAACCTATATGTGATTAGCCCGGACATAAAAACCAAGTAGGTACCTAGTGTAGGAGCAATAAAGTATCCGTAGATATTTTAATTCGCTCAAAATGAGATGGCGCTGTGCAATTTTGTCCGGAAACACTATGATTATATTTTTTGCCAACCCGCTAGCGTGGTGGACTATAGCTTAATCCCACTCAAAGGAGAGGAGACCCGTGCCCATCAGTGGGGCAATAATGGGTTGATGATGATATTATTAATAATGATGTATGTAGTATAAATTGGTAGTTGTTTAAAATTCAGTTGGTTATAAAACCACATAATGTAAAGTTTTAAAAATGTTAGTAGATATTAATAAACACTAATTTGAGAAGACAGGTAAATATTTACACTTATTTATTAGGCAATAACTTTTGTCTCTAAATATTGCCTTAAAATTCAAGTTGCAAAACAAACTTTTAACTCGATCAAAAATTATATTACAAACAGTCATTAATCATTTTAAGCTCTCAGGTGACCTAAGAATATGATGTCTGCGTTCATTTACACAATCGATTAGCTCGACTCGATTTACGCGACCGCTGCCCGCGTTTACGTCGCGACTTTTCGACCGCAATTCATTTTACTCGCACACCGCTATAAGTACGTTACAACGTGACTCGACTCATGATGTCTCGTTTACCTTTTCAACAGAGAACATTAGGCGATTTTTTGTCTCAGAAATGCGCACGCTATCATAATTGTTCGACTCTTTTATTTATAAGGTCGAAAATAGGTTGTTGTTTTTCGTAATTATGTAACGTGTTAACTTCTATATTGCAGTAAATAAAAAAAATATTGTGTATTATTTTTTACAATCGAGTTGAAATATAAGATAGGTTCGCCAAATAACATAATAATATCGATGGCCCCACAGAATAAACGTGCAAGTGAAAAACATAAATTGTTCAGGAAAAAATAAAAACGTTTGAACTTGAATAACTGTTATTTAAAAGTAAATAGGGTTAAGTATTGTATATCGAATTAAAGATATAAAAAAAACTCATTATATTACATTTTTTATTTATTTTTTAATCCATCGGTTTTCCGGAAAATTATGAAAAACCATTTAATTTTTTTATTCTCGTAAAATATGTATGACTAGATGACAGTAAATTGTCATTATACGTTTATTTGTGTAAAATGTCAAGCGAACAAAACTTATAATGTTATATTACACTATTATTCGGCGTAAATTAAGTTTTTTTTATACCCAGTAATAGGCATTAGCACGGTTGTTTACAGTAACTTACTCTATTGTTTGATTACTGTAAAGATAGAATGCATGTAAATCAGGGTTCATAACATCGATTCTCATGTATGTAATACACTGTTGTTATTGCATAGAATTATAATGTAATTTGCTTTACTTTATCAATTATACAGTAAGAAGGTGAAATAAAAGAAAAATATAATAAATAACTATCTATCTACATGCATACAAAATAAAGAACTAATGATAATGTAAAATTGAGTTCAAACCCTGACTTTTCGGAAGTTATGTGCGTATTCATCTCATGCTCAAACGTTGAAGAAAAACATCGTGAAGAAACCTTGCTTGAGAGATTTTCTCGATGGCATGTGAAGTCTACCAACCCGCAGTTGACTAGCGTGGTGGAATACAGTCTAATACCACTCAAATGAGATGAGACCCGAGCCCAGCAGTGGGATAATAATGAGTTGATGATGATGATATTGTAAAAAACTAAAATTAAACTTAGCTATTAACTAGCTACTAACTAACTTGAACTTATAACAAAAAAAAATAACGAACCATATTGTAATTTGAAATACTTGAGATTAAGTGCCCCCGTTACAGTCATTGGTGTGAAGTCTAAGCCAACCCGCAGTAGACTAGCGCAATGGACTATAGCCTAATCTCTCTAACATAAGAGGAGACCCGTACCCAGCAGTGGAACAATAATGGGTACATGATTCATGTCCTTTAACCAATTCTTCAATTTTATCAGTTCCTTGAAATCTATAAAGATCATTCTCTATCATCTGTTTTATTTGGTATTTGTACTCAGTAACTGTGTAATTCTTTATCAAGCAATTCATTTGATCGGTCGTGTATTAGTATGTAAGATGCTGCTCTCAGTCTCCTCTCACATAGTTCTAGGTCTTCCTCTGTTATCTTTTATATAGTTCTCATTTCCTTCTTCAACTTCCAAATAGCTGTATGTATATTTAATACTTGCTGTGTAATTTAAGAATATGGTTTTGCAAATTTTAATATCCAACTCGGTATCTATTTCTTTATTTATCTTTTCACAACATTTTAATTTGCAGTTACAAGACGATTTCTGTGTGTTTTATAAATACCGTACCCGTCCACCGTACTCGTAGTCGTAGTTTTTTTTAATAATATTGAAAACTGAGGGAAGAGGGGAGTACATAGAGAACTTACAAGATGTGAACATTTTGTTATAATTATTGCTTGCTTTGCTTAAAAGGATAGACATAATAAATAAGGGCGAACGTGTCAGAAATCAGTATAATTATAATTATCTGTGGAAAATTTCACGCACAGCTTTTAGACAAAGAAACATTTGTCCTGGGTGGAAATCGAACCTAAGACCTCCGGTTTCGCATTCATCGCATTATTAACCACTAAACCAATAAGCCAGTTAATACCCTTAAATTTCGCCGAATAAAAGTATTCAATGTTTTCACAAACAAGAATACTGTCACTTCAATCATATCATCTAAATAGAAAAAATAATCAGTAAAATACCTGTGTAGTCACAATTGGAGTTAAATACGGAAGTGCTTGTGGCCTCCCTGGTACCCTGAGGTTGTTTTTCATTAATATTGTAAAATAATTGTTGTTTTCATTAATATTTTTTGTGAAATCTTACTGTAAATGTTAGGTCAATGTAGTTAATGTCTGAAGAATTATGCATACGGTATTATTTTATTTTGTTCTTACTAATTTGACTATTGACGATTTAAGACATTACATACATTACATTTTTTACATTGACCTCGCACACCATTGCCTGAACATTGTATTCAATACCCATTATTTTAAAAGAGTGTCTATGGAGTTTCTTGCCGGTTCTTCTCCATAAGATCGACTTCTTGGAACCGTGCAACTAGAATCATAACGTTTTAAAAGTGCTTGAAAAAGTTTATTTGAAATAAAAACCTTTTGATTTGATTTGATTGATTTGATTTGATTGGATTGAACGGATCGTTGATCGTCGTTACTATGCATTAACTTAAACTAATGTGATGAAAATATTAGTATTTTGATCACATTCGTTTATTTGAACAGTCCGATTAAACACTGTAAGGGACAATGCAATACCTTTTTTTTTCAGTAAAAAATATGTTTAATCTTTCATCGTATAATATGAAACATTAGGAATAAAAACTGCATGCAATATTACACGAATAAACGTGTAAGTAGTCATAACACAAATGCACAAGTCTTCTCAAACGTTTACTTGTTGTAACATGTTTATTCTTGTGCCCTCGGGGACCTAAAAAGCGTTTAATGATAGCATATACTATTATACTTGTGATATTAATTGCTTATTTTTCCGTAGAATAAAGGAATATAAGAGATATAACAAGCGTATTTTCGGTCAAAACATTATAAAAAAAATTGAGAAGGTGCTAGATAGGCCAAAGAAACGAAAAATGCAAAAAAAAAATGTTTGGGTAAGAGCTCTTGCACGTTTATTCTGTGGGGCCATCGATATAATATAACATGTAAGATAACATATTTGTGACGTATATAACTATAACGTTGTTTCTTAGCAAATTCCATGTCATGTGATACAAGCTTCATCTTTCTATAGCTCCAAGGTACCGCAAACCTTAGCAATTGATATTAATTAAATGATATATCTATAAAATTTAGTACCTACAGGAGATATTGTATAATAATAATCTTAGAGATAGGAAGAAAGTGGGTCGTGTTGGTCAGTGAACGCTTTTCGAAGACAAACTTAAATTTACAAATGAAACCAACATTAACATTAAGATTATTATTACAAAGAAAACTGCCTCGTTCGTCGAGTGGTCGTATAGAGCGACTGCCGAGCAAGAGGTCCTGGGTTCGATTCCTAGGTCGAGCAAATTGTTATTGGGTTTTTGTATGAAATTCTCAGTAGCAGCTCGGAGTTTGGATTTGTGCCCGGTTAATGGCTCGCCCCCTATTAGGCACATGGGACCTAAAACACCGGCGAAATGTGGGTGTACATTAGTACACCTCTGCCTTACCCTTCGGGGACGACAGGCGTGAAAAAACAAACATTTTCCGATAGAGGTAACCCACAAATAGTCCCTCTAGGGCTCCAAATCTCTCTAAAGGGCAACTAAAAGTGACTGTTGATTCCAATATCGGGTTTTAACTCGAAAAGCTTACATATTAACTTTAATATTTAAGATTCTTAATAGCTCGTCATATTCACCGCGTCAAATGAATATTAGCGTAAATGGAAATCATTTAAAATTTACTTTATAGCCGTCACCGCGGTAATCTGCAGATTGAAGCGCTTATATGACTGTATGAGCATAAATCATCACGGTGATATTTGAAAAATTAAGTAATAACTTATTTTTTCAAATATCACCGTGATGATTAGGAGTAACGATGGGGTCTAAAACTATTGTTGTATTCTAAACATTAGGGTCTGAGTTTGATAAGCAAGTCGCGCAAACTGTTATTCTTTTTTATAGAATTCTCAGTTCTAAAAGCTCGTCTATATACCTACTCCTCATATGTAACGGTGTAATTAAAACTGTAAATAGACTTAATTTTATATTTGCTCGCTATATGTATCAACTATAAAATATATAATTATATACAACACATCATATCCCCACAAATTATTATTACTGAAATATGAAACTACCGATAAAGCAATATCAAACAAACTCTGACGTCATACCTTCCTGGTTCACCTGCAAACTGTGTCAAAACACACGATATAAACATTCTCCACTGTGGAGTAATTTCTCAAGCTTAAGATATCGGGTTCCCAAGGTTGCTGTGTGATCTTTGAAGTCTGCAAGAGGGTTCTGATTTACTGGTCCCTGGGGCACGACGGGAACACGAAGCCGAGATAAGTAATAACACCCCTATCATATTTTTATAGCACTTTTTGTATTACTGTTTTAAGTAAAAACCGAGATTTATAATGTATATTGCTCGATGTTTTATGGTTATACGGTTTCTGGTTTTATTTTACACAGAGAAATGGTAGATTATAGTAGTCATGTGTTTTTATGTAGATATAATTATGAGTTGTTTCAAAGGTCTAGTTGTCGCAGGCGTTACCAATAAGCTTAAACTCTTTGTCAGTGTTAGCTTCGATTCCCAAATAAAACACAGACTTCTGAATAGTAGCTTTGAGTTTTATTTGTGCCTCATTAATAATTTTATATTCATGCTCTCTAAGACACCATTAGCGTAACTCTGCCTAGCCCTTCGGGGTTATAAGCGCTGTGGTATTATATATCTACGTTATGCTTTAAGTTTTTTTAAGTAGGTAGGTACTATTATTGTCTGGCGAAATGAGAAAATACGTCAATTTAAAAATATAAGACGAGGCCGTAATTTTGTTTTGAACTGCCAATCAGACTTGTTTTGACGCTCAAATATTCTCCCTTCTCCAAATTCGAGTTGCTAGTTCCCACTGATACATAACTGTAGAGGCCGAAGCAATAAGGACTAATTACGCTTATATTGGCATGATCTAAGCAAACATATATATTTTTTTTATTTTAAATATGATTGTCAAGGTAAATTGTCTATAGAAGAGACAGTTAAGGCTTTGGCCTTGCTGTTTACTATACTAATGAACCATAGTTTAATCTTAAATTTGTATACATTAATAAGGTCTTATTAAAAGTAAACACTATAGCCTTATGCCTATCTTCTATATAATTATAGTGCCTACCTATTTAGAAATAATCCATTAATTGTGATTGTGTAAACAAAAATGTGGGGTAGCTGATAGTAATTATAACAACAAGACATTGAACACCTCAGTCTGTGTCTAAATCCCCGCGTGCCGACGCTGTAAAGGATCTAAAAGATCTAATATTAAATAATACCAATTATACTCTTATTAGAAATAAAATCCCCAAAGATTTTCTCGATTTTTACCGTTATTATAATGTAGGTACTATATTTTAAACGAAATATGACAATGTAACAGAATGCCATAATAAAACTATAAACGCGAATGTCAATTCAAATCTTATTACACATCATAATTGGACGATGAAACTTGTGCAGTTAAGAGCAGAATCCACATAAAACATCCACCCATAATGTGATGCTGGAGAGAAAAACCCGTGGGAATGGTGGAATTAAATGTACACCCACCCGCCCGCAAAGCTTGGACTTATTGGGGCCATTAATATGCCGAGCGGTTCCGCTCCGCCGAAAGAGCGGGGAGATATGAATTATTATTGTAATGGGCGTGTTAGGTATTCGGTTATCATTATGAGTTGATTCCGTGATTGCGTTACAAAGAAGTTACCTTAGAACAATTTCTATTGTAACTTTAATTTAGTTTTTTATCAAATTTATCAAGTAGGAGTCTGAAAAATGCCACAATAGAAAAACTGAACTGATATATTGTCATCTCCAGCCAAATATAATCTAATGGGATCTGAGAACTAATTGGGATAAAATGTATGAAAATAATATATTTGACGGCGAGAATTGTCGTGTTTCCGCGTATATCATATCTGGAAGTTTGGCTAGATATTTGTCACGTTTACGCCACGATGCTCCTAGATACTGTGAGTATGCCTAGCAGCAGAGAATCGATAAAGAAGTTACATAATCAAAAACTTTTCTCATCCTTGAAACAGCTTCAAGAACTAAAAGATTTACATATTCTACGTATATTCAACTCAATACTACACCTTGCATACATACCATCACGCTTGTCATCCCCGAAGGGTTAGGCAGAGGTTTATTAATGTACACCCACATATAACTAGTGTGTGTTTGTAATGTTTTAGGCCCCATGTAACTGTCCTGAACTTATTGCCGTCAACCGGGCATGAATCCAAACTCCGAACTGCTACTGGGAATTTCAAAAAACCCAATGATAGTCGACCTGGTAATCGGACCCAAGACCTCTTGCTTAGCAGTCGCAATTTACGATTACTAGACCAACGAAGCAGTTATTTTCATATTTTGAAGATCGATTGAACATACTATCAATGCGAGCTCAATTTCAAGCATTCAATACACCTTCATTGTATATATCTAGTTCTCTTAAATTAAAGTAAAAAAATACGCATAAAACAGCTGCTATCCTCGTGGCCCTACAGTTACAGCCGTCATTATGTTTACGCACAATTTAAAGCGGAGCCACCCAGTAATGAATATCGCAGTAGAGATAAATGGATTTTGGTGCCAATAGACCCGCTAGTCATTACACACACTTCTACATAACTAGGTTATTACGTAGCGTAGATAATTTCTGTTACTTTTCTTTTTTTTTTAAATCCTACACTGGTTAAATATAAGGACGATTTTCATTAAAAACATGTTGAAGTAATACTATTTTTTACAGTCGATACGAAATACTGAGAATATTGCGTAAGTTTAATTAAAAGTTTACATTAAGTAATACAATTTAAAAAGTACTTTTAAATTAGTCTTCGATTCGTACTGCTTCGTAATGTGCTTTGTCGCTGATGTAAAAACAAATATCTGTATTGAGTTATTATCATAATTCGATACTTGTGTGAATTGAAATTAAAGTGGATTCATGATTATCTATTGGATGATAAAAAAAACATACTTATACTTTCGATAATTGATTATTTAAAGAGATATTTGGTTTATTTGGAAACACACTTCACATGCTATCGAGAGGATCTCTCAGGAATGCAGATTTCTTTACGCTATATTAATTTCTTCACTATTTAAGCATGTGATAAATACGCACTAAACTTCGAAAAATCAGTGGTGCTTGCCTTGAGATCGAACTTAGAACCTTTGACTTCACAGTCCACAGGTCACAGCTACATGCTAATACATCTCCAGATATCGACAATGATAACCCAACCAGATGCTAAACACGGTCCAAACTAATGAAATATTTGTAATGTGTACCTTCACGATAATTATCCTTTATAAATCCCACCGCGCAGAAAAACCTTTTCGCGTTACATTACCTACCCACCAAGAGCATTACTCACATTGCATGCTAATTAAAAAAAGGCAAAACGGTGCTAATTAGCCCGTATGTTGTAAAAAAAACATTTGTTAGGCCAAGATTTATTAGATGATAAATCGAATTAGCTGTGAAGGTAGCCTTGTTGTAGGAAACAGTAAAAGTTCTTTGCTCATTAAGATACTATCAATTAACATTTTTCACTGAACGCTTCAGCCATTTTTCTTGACTTGTATTACGTGTCTTCGTTTGGGGTAGTTGCGATTAATGTAGTATGTTTTTGGTGACTTTAAAATTGTCTTAGGAGCGTTTACATGTTTATGTTTGGGTATCTTTGATTTGAAAGGTAAGCAGATATGTTACTACGATTTTATCATTTTGATTCCTGTAACATAGAATTTATATTTATATAATTTACATACACACCATCACGCTTGTCGTCCCCGAAAGGTTAGACAGAGGTGTACTAAATGTGCACCTACGTTTCGCCGGTATGTTTCACGTCCCATATAATAGGGGGGAGCCTATTGCCATTAACCGGGCACGAATCCAAACTCCAAGCTGCTACTGAGAATTTTATAGAAAAACCCAATAAAACTTTGCTCGAACTGAGAATCGAACCTAAAACCTCTCGCTCGGCATTGGCACTGCACTGCACGACCACTAGACAAACGAGGCATTTTATAATTCATCACATAGAATTTATATTATGTTAAATGTCTACTATGTTTTACAAATCTCTTTATTAATTTAAAGGGGTTTCTATAGTTTATGTATAAAAGACCAACTATTTGACAAGCCACAAAACGTATCTTCAACCTTTACTAGCAAATAAAAAACATACAGAAACCTAGAATTCTAATTCATAGCTGCATTTTCTTCCAAGCGATAATTATCTCCTATTCATCACTTCAAAACGTACTTCTTAAAATGAGTTCCGACCAAAACTATTCAGGAACTAAAAGGCGAGACGTACTCGTAGGTACCACGGTCCGTAAGTTAATCATTGCAGCGGTTAAAATTCTATTCCCCGCTGAAAACTTTCCCAACCGAATTTTTAATAAGAAAGTTGAAAATTTTTCAACTTGCACCGCGTTTGAACGTTGCCTGTTCATTTTGTACGATGAATTCATATTCACGGGATTTCTGGTGTAAGTGATTTTTTTTAAGTGTCGAGTTTTTTTTTTAATAGATTTTAGTGTCAACATTTTCTATAAATCCATACTTACTTAACCCATTAACCGCTAAAATTAAACTAGCAGCACATTTAATATTATAGGCGTGAAAGTGTGTCTGCCTTTCTGTTTGTGTGTTACCTCAAACCGATGAACCGATTTAGATATTTTTTTTATGAACATACTTTCAGCCCCTGGGGACAGACGTCAATGTTACGACAATGATACGTCATGTTATATAATAAACAGCCGACCTTAAAAAAACACGCAAAAAACTTCTTCATTTCTTCAAATAAATATAATTTCATAATATTCGACAGCGTAGGCGGGCTACAAACGGCTAGCCACAAACATTTGTATAAATAATTCATTTGGCAAATATAGCGTAGGTGTATGTAACCAACCTAATAATAAGTAGTCCGGGAGGCAACCGGTCAGTTTCGTATTCTTTTAAACATACTGAAATAGAACACCTTTTTATAGATTTCATCGCGGTATATCATTAACATAATAATTGTCCCACTGCTGGACGAGTCTCCTCTTATTTGAGAGGAATTAGGCTATAGTCCACCACGCTAGTGCCGGTTGGGAGACTTCACACGCCAACGAAAAAATCTCTCAAGCTTGCAGGTTTCTTCAAGATATTTTCCTTCACCGTTTCAGTATGTGATAAATACGCACATGGCTGCCGAAAAGTCAATTTTCCATTGGTCAAGCCACAGGCCGTCACTGCACAGTACTGTAGTATTATTATTAGCGTTATATTGTTATTGTTTTAATCCAAATGTTACAGTCCAAAATTCATGGAATCTCTCCGTACAAAACTTCGTGATTAAAACCAAATAATAAAAGTATTTTTACTTCATTAACCAATATTCTTGTAAGTGTAAGTCTTGTAAATGCTGAAATGTTTTTATATAACTATATGCTACAATACAGATGTGTGTCACAGTAGTTACCTGACGTCTACTTTAGGTTCCGTTAATAAATTACTGAAATACATTTTAAAATAATTAAAAAGTATTTAAAATAACATCCTTTATAATAGATACAACAATATACGTAAAATTATTATATTTCCACTTAATTAAAGTCCCTAACGTTCTTTTCAACACAAAACAAAATTTCAGTCCAAATATCTTTCGGCCTGGGCGGCGTAAAGTATTTCTACACGAACAAAAATGATGGCCACCTCTCGAGCTAAGAGGAGAGTTGGTTAATAATACCCGACCATAAATAAGGCTCACGGGACATGCTTCATATGTATTTTGTTAAGAAAATATGAACGCTATAGCTATTCTTGGCTACAGGTATTTTCGGGCACAAATAATAATTTATAATTAATTTACATAATTTTGCCCCTCGGTTAGAAAACAAATAGACATCATCGCAATTCACGGTGCGTGGGCGTTGGTGAAGGTGTTAAACTAAAAATGTGCTATCAGGCCATCGCTCGAAAGCGCCGACTTAATTATGGTCATAAAAATTTGTTTCTCAATAAGATATTCCAATGATCTCATTTATTTAAGCTCTTTAGAACTTTAATATGCAAGTATACATATTTATTAGACAGTATTCGCGTAATGTGTAATATCAATTAAAATAAGACTAGTTACTTTTTACGAATTTTATCGGGTCTGAAACGAGGAAGGGTTTGATGAATTTACTAGAAAAATGATCAGCCATTTTAATCTAACTAAACAAAAACAAGAACAGCAAAGTTTCATCAACAAACATTCTTTCTCTTACCCGATAAAGGGCCAAGACACGATGACGTCACAACTTATAAACGCCAAACAACATGTTGGTCTAAGAAACAACACATCACGCTCCATTAACACTCATTATACGCGTGAACGCATTAAACACCAAAGACAAATAAGATTGTGTTTCTCTTAAAAGATTTAGCCAGAAAAAAAAAGAAGTTCTGTAGAAAATGTCCAGATGTCTAATATAAGATATATGTTTACTTAGCAGAAGAACCTAAAAGATAATAATAAAATAATAATTATGTCGATATTATATTTATAGGTACATGTTAACCTCGCAATCAGTCTTATATCTATGTAAATCTAACTATTAGGTCCACATATAAATATAATCATGATGGGGCAGAAACTATAGAGCGCCGCGCGCTATGATTCCTGCATACATATTTTGATTTGCTCACATTCATAGATCTTGTGAACAATTGTTTTAAAACATTTTTTTTGTATGCCAGAGGTGTTTCAATTATGGTTACATTTACAAACTTGCATCGCATACTAGACTTTAACAACTTCAATAAATTGCAAAACTAAGCAAAATCATCCCCATATTTAACTACTAAGAATTTTTAGCTTATATAAATTATACACTGCCCGAACCTAAAAAAGTAAAAAAAAACCGCTCACTGCACTGTAGAACTTCCATTATGCAGGATAAAATGTTCAAAGTTTAAACTCGCTCACCTATCGTAGCATGCAAAGTAAATATTTAAGGGCCACCCTGGGATGCAGCTGCATGCTGTGATAAAACGAAACAAGATGCTCGTAATTCTGATGCTTAAGTAGTCTTCAGGTTAAGAATTGGTTTGTTTTAAGGCTAGCGTACACTTTCGACCGCTTTTGTTTGAGCTTGGTTGGTTAGTTTGAAATTCGAATATGAACGTGTCTTCAGATAGAAATATTATCGATATTTATATACTAAACATATTATATTGACGTTTTTAAGGTATAGTGAAGAAGAATACTAAAAAAAATTATATTTATACTTCGGGAATTGATCGATATTTATAAATTAAACAATTTATAGGTATAAGGTCTTTTGCGGTATATACTAAATATCTGTTACGTTTAATACCTTCACGTGCATAAGGATTAGGCAGAAATATGTTGGCGTATTCCAACAGTTCACCCTCATGTTTTAAATCAATCCAAACTACGTCCTGCCACTGACACCAATGACAATAAGATAATACCTCAATGAGAAAGGTCTAATTGATGTTCTGTATTTATTAAATTGCGAAAAAAATCTAGACTACGCCTAGCAGCCGCGCTTCAAACAATTTGACCAATAAGACATTTGGCAATTTGGCAAAAAAATATCTAGAACGTATTTTTATTAAAGACATCTTTCTCCAAGTGTCACTAAATCTGTTTTTAGCGTTTATAATTAAAATTGTATTGAGGCGAAAAGCTATAAAGCTATATTCAGCGCAACAAATACACCAAAAAGTGGCTAAAAATCCGTAAGTACTTGTAGTTAAGAGAAATGAGTTGATAATAAGAGAACTCGCATAAGTTTCATAGAACCCCTTAATACTATGTCTATTCTAGTTCTAGGTACGTCCTTAAACACTAAAATGGGATTTCCAATTTCACTAGAAACGGCTGAATATAATTAAGAAGCATTAGTGTCTGGTTCGTTTGTGTGGGTCGTCCACTTTGTAAATTGTAGTGTTGGATGGGAGAAACCGCATTTAAGTGTTTAAAAAATAGTGACTAACTAAAACTACAGGATACATTTTCTCTATAGATACAGGTATCTACACAGTTCTACAGTTACAGGTAACTGTAATCTAAAACGTCTTGAAATCCTTCGTCCATAAACTCGCTTTCACAATCATCTCCATATAACATAGTACCTGATATGTTTTAGCACGGTTACAAACTTTGTGCTTAAACCAATATGACATCAACCTTGTCACACACAATGCACAGATGTAAACATTCCGTAACGACGCTTACAACTCCTCAAGGATAACGACTCGATCCTTGGAAGTTCCACGTGTCTTGTCAACAACATCATAATGATTATTAAATGGAAAGTGATTTTATTGCTCATATCAGTTGGGGGAATTTGTAAACAGATTCAATTTTGATTGACGCAGACTTTTCTACCAAAGTGGAGAGAAGAGATGTGCGGAGATGTGTTTTGAATAAACAATAAATAAATAAATATTCCTGGACATTATGACACACAGCACCATCTAGTCCCAAGCTAAGCAACGAGGCTTGTGTTACGGATACTAGTTGGTTGGTATACTACATATATACTTTTTTTTTGTAAATACATACATATTATACATAGATACATCCATGGCTCGGATACAAATGTTTATGCTCATCAAACAAACATTTGTCCCTACCGGGATTCGAACCCGGGACCCTTAGCACAGAAGGCAGTGTTAACTACCGCTGGACTAATTGGGTCGTCAACAATCAGATTTCGTTATTTGGACGTCTCCTCTCCGCAATGATTGGTTATTCAAAACACATCTCCGCACATCTCCTCTTAGCTCCGCTTGGTGGAAACAGACTTATAGACAATACAGAAAATATAATAGGTACTATACAACGAATAGTAGTTTAGTTTTCGTCGAATGGAGCTTTAGTTGGTCCTCCTCCTTCTTAAGACACCAGCTCCCCCTCTTATGCTGTGTGGTAAATTCTAATACGAAGTAATTAAAATCCGTACTAACCTACCCTAGAAGTGATCGCTAGTCTAGGTCAGTTTTTCATGCAAAAATAAAATTCTTATTAAAGTCACATCTATCATTCATTTAAATTGAAGAGTTACTTTTTGAACCTTAATTATTTTTTCACTGAGGTAGCTAAGTAATTGGGTTTTAGTAATGACTGATGTTGACTTTACCAACGAAGTTGTAGATCAAACCTTGTTCATCGTAGACAATTAATGTAGTATAGTAGATCTTAAAGGAGACAATTTCATTTGCCCGGAAAACAATAAGAAACATAGACAACAGAATAAAAGAAGACTTCAAATAAATATTCTTTAAGAATTTCAAAGTAATTCTCAGTACGTGCAATGAATACTTCGTGCTCTTTAAAATATACTTAAGAATTAATTAAGAAGAAAATACGAGTGCCTTAATTTAATTCATTATCAATTTTTAAGTCTTCTTTGAATATCAAAGATGTTGATTTAATTTGCAACCATCTTTTCAACTGCTATTTCTATTACTTCGAAGTTTTAATCTACCAAAGTACCTACGATAAAATTTGGGTGTAAAAAGTAGAGCATTTTTTATTCATATAGAATAAGAATTTAATTAAAAAAGCTGTGAATAAGGTCTCAATGAGAACACTGCAGTCTTTGAGACGGCTACTTGAATGAGAAAATTTGGATCCATTTTAAAATTAAAAAGGTTGATCTCTATTTTTGAGCTCTCATCTTGCTTCGAGAGGGAAAAAGAGTTGATAATATTTATATTTTAAACTAGCGGCCCAACTCGGCTTTGTGCGGCAATGTTATGTAATGTGTCGTCGCGTTCACGTTCGTTAATTGGGGACTTTTCTGCACATTGTATTATAAAAAATATTTTATATACATACAAATATTTCCACACTCTATCTCCCGTTTTGGGATAAATCTTTAAAAACGAACAAAACTCGTTTGTATTTACTTGTGCCCGAAAGCTTTAATATTGAAAAATTTTTCTTCAAATATGACAAATTTTCTACCCCAATTTCGCCAAAGAAAAACTTATTTTCAGCCTAAAGTGTACCTATATGAATGAGATTTCATTCCTCTTTCTCTGAAAATGACTGGACTGTCTGAGGATCGTTTGTCTCTTATTTTCTCCCGTTTGAACTTTCAAAAGACAACGAAAATTTTTTTTTTTTTATCAACTATTTATTTTTACCCTAAAGAATAGAAGTGACGGATTTCCCATATAAACTTTGAATCCTCATTACACCCTTACAGGGGAAATTTTCAAAAACTAAATATATTTAGGTTTATTTTTAGCCAGAAACTTCCAAATCCATGACACACACCCGTCATCCTTTATGCCCTTTTAGTGTGGAATTTCGTCTTTCTTCTGTTTAAAAACTTTATACAAGACACAAATAAGTATGTAATTCATTCTTTTAACGCAATTACATAAACTGTTCTATGCAAATGAATAAACTTAGTACATCCAAAAAGGGTCAGAGATGTAAGATATCTGTAGAGTGTTCGTGCATAATAAATAAACAACATATTGATTGTATGCATGCAAACACGACTGTCTACACGGCCAGCCGTCTCAGCTCCCCTTGTTAAACTTGCCTACATCCTGACAACATTATTTTAAGACAAGCGAACCCTCCCTAGGCCTTTCTCTACAATGATTTATAGAGCCCCGGGACGTATTTACTTCATACTTTATAAACTTTGCCTTATCCGTTATAATATCATATTGGGAAAGCTTTTCGTGTGCATATTTGTGGACTAGTGAAGCCGATGTTTTCGTCCTTATCTCTCGTGTTAGTCTACGCAGGTTATAGTTTTTTTTTGTTTTAAGATTATGAAAAACAGAGAGCAATTTTTGTGTTACTTCTTTTTGGATATGAATATGGGTGACACAATAGGGTTTAATCGAAAATATTATACTAAAATATGGTCGGATTTCAGCGGGATCTCAAAGCTGGCGTCTCCTCTCATCTGAGAAGGTTGAGGCTATAGTCCTCGACACTCACCTTTTCACGACTGGCCTGGAGTATTCCTCATGATGCTTTCGTTCACCGTTTTGAGCACGTGATAAATACGCGCGTTACTTCAAAAATCCTTGGGATCAAAGTCAGGAGCTTTAACTTCACAGTCAACCACTAGGCTATTACAGCTTGTATGGCATGATATCCTTGGATGTGTATTCAAACAAATAAAGTAGGTATACAAAGCCACTTTCTTAGAACACAAATGAAACAAACACACATTAGTATAATTTAGTGCAGTTTATTTCGCAAAAACAACAGCTCCCATCTCCGAAATACTTATTCTCGGAGCTTTGAATTTTCCTCAAGCCGAAACCAGACGATGATTTATCTCAAGCCTTGGCATATATTACTTACCTAAACTATAGAAACTAAAATCGGTGATAAATAGTCCTACCAAAACTTGTCTTTGACAAGCGTCTTGTCCTGAAGGTCGAAGCTAAGACCTACTTACGTCTGAGTTATAGGTATTAGGTAACTTAGGAAAACTAGGTTAACGATATTAGACACCTGTATTTTCGAAGCCTGTCTTGTCTTTAAAAGTTAAAATTAGTATATTTTTTGGAAGGTTATCTAGCTCAAAGAAAAGTAATTTATTTGTAGGTTTATATTGAAAGTAGGTTGTTCAGTTAAAAAACTAGATTTGAGTTTTGTAAGATGAAAGCAATTTTGATAATCAATAAAACTGTTTGAGAATCTGATTTAAAGATGTTACTTTAAATTTTAAAACTTTATTCTGATATAAACATGCTATTATGCGATAAGACTTAAAAGGTTTGATGATATTTGATGTTTTGATATAAAGTAAAATGGTGTTTTGGTTATAATTAAGCGTATATTAATTTGTCCACATATAGAATTATTTTAATTTATTTTTGGGTGTTAAGATATTCTTACTTTCTTTGTAAATAGTTTTTGCGTTTTTAGATTTACATACTTTAATCACTATTCAAGAAACCCTTCGACTGCTACTCGAAAAAAAATCACTATCGTATGAATACCTCGGACAAAAAAGTCCATTACTTATTTCCCTCGTTCTCTTAATGACGTCATTATCTCTGGGAGCTTCGTACGCGGTCACGTCCCCCCTTAATTCTGACTGTGACACAGCCTGAGTGACGCTCCGATGATAAATGACGCGAAAAGTGTGACGCTTTTATGTGACCGCGGAAAATAAAGATATTGGGGTGGTGTGGACCGCATATTAATTGCAGGGTTGCAGAGTTGAATTGCTTGTGGAAATGTTGAGGGTTAATTAGTTAATTTTGTTAGAGGACTTCAAGGTACATGCTTTAGATAGGGATGGTGGTGGTACCTACTTGTTAGGATATATTTAAAATGAAGACTAGTTACTGTGAAATAACAGTGACATGCTTATCTCGAATCATCTTCGAACATACACTAGGCAGAGGGTTTTTTCCTAAGTTCCTTTAATGTAAGAAACTATGGTACTTCTGAAATGGCGATGAGGATCGAGGGAGAGATCGATGAGGATCGATAGTAAATGCCCAGTTCTTATTAAGAAAATAAAGTCTTTAAATCGAATGTTAGTGAATGAGGCTGAATTCTCAGTAATCACGATTTACACTTTTTTCGTAGTATTACTTGGACTATTGATATATTATTTATAGCCTCGCCTCCTACAAATACTGTAAACCTAAATATAATATAATATAATCTACAAAAATGACAATATGCAAAAATATCTTCAAATACCAAAATAATATATTTTAAATACAGCGAGAGATATAACTTTAAGAGACATATCTAAATAAAAATCAGCATCATAACACTGGGCACGGATTTCCTCTGATTTGGGAGGGATTCCAACACGCTAGACTAGTGCGGGTAAGCAGGTTTTCTCAAGATTGCTGATGCTTTCTCTCACCATTTGAGCATGTGATAAATACGCACGTAACTTAGAAAATTCAATAGTGTGCTTTTTGGAATTCAACTCAAGACCTGTGACTTCGCAGTCCACTATTCACACGGCTAGGAAATCTAAAAATATATGTATATCACATAAAAATCACCTATAGATCCGAGTGTACGCCTAAAAATGTCCGCACTGCGTTCCAAGCTTACACTGTTGTAACCAATGATAGAAAAGTTCGGTCGTTTATAGAGACTGATGAGTTGGATATGTCAATAGAATGAATGGGAAACAAATGAATCAGATAACACAATGGTACTGTTGCAAACCTGTTCTCGATCAATCATGGAAAACTTATTTCGGTTCCTTTTTGGAAGGTAAACGGTATTCCCAAAGCGATTGGTAGCTTTTAGGTTTGGTCTAGTTATTGATGCATATTAAGAAACCGATAAGCAGTATTAAAATAAGTTAGTGTGTCAGGAGTCTCCGAGTCTAATCACTGTAGGGGATTTTTGTTGTGTGGTTCTTCGCTCGGAACTGAATGACGCCACGTGATTATGATCGGATAATTATTTATTACAGTACGTGTAAGTCGCTTTGAGTAAGCGAAATCAGAAATCTCTGAAATTGCTTGCCTCGTTTGTTTAGTGGCAAATGCGACTAGGTTTTGTGATAAAGTCTCACTAGCAGCTCAGAGTTTATATTAGTACTCGTTTAATGGCAAAAGATCGCCCCCTATTATATAGATCCTGAAAACATGTGTGGATGTAGGTACAACAATACATTTGGCGCAACAATTGTAAAATTTTGACTTTTTTACTTCCTCAAAAGAAACAAACTCGTTTGGCGCTGGCTGTTACGAAATAAAACATTTTTTATTTTCTTAAAATTTGAAACCAACGAGATTTTAAAGCCACTCGCTAGGAATTACATCAAAAATAATCTTCATAATCACTTTATAGGTACTTCTATCCGGAAATAAAAAAGGTCATAATTCTCACTCAAACCCAAAAACAGAAACAACGATAAAAAATAACATAATAAAGCTCATAATCATATTTCGCTGCTAAAAAATCGCGAGCACGCCATAAAACTCCTTTCCCTCCCTTATTTAAGGATTGCTTTCGCATCATAAATTCGTTAAACATTGAAGCACTTTCGGTACCATTTAGTTCTTAGCTCAGGACGACTTCAATTTTCTGCCTCGTTATGCGTTAAAATTGCCATGCGATGGCCTCTTGGTGTTTTCTTGAGAAATGGTAGTAATATGTAGGCAATTTTTGAAGTTTATCGAGTATCTAAGTCTTATATTTGTGAGCATGTGATGTAAAACAATTTACATGACAGTAATACATTTGCACGCAAGTTTATCAAAATAGGGGTAATTTGTCAATGTTTTCTGTCGTTTCTGTTTGGGTTGATGAATTCAGTTATTAAATGGGTAAGTATGGGTATTGAACTGGATCCGGTATAGAACAAACTATGAATAAAGGTAAATCTTTACCTCCGATAACTAGGGGAATATAAATGAGCTCATGACGACCATATCATCATCATCATATATACGTCTGTTAATATCAACATCCCTCTGACTTTCAAAAACAATCCCAAAGATCCAGGTAAAGGAGCACAACTTTAAGCTATAAATAGACTACTCTAAAGATAGGATCTTTAGCGAAGCAAAGTAGCTATATTCCTTTACCCCCATGGGGGAAAACGGTGAGAAATAGCTCACAATATTTATAATCTTATATCCTGTTACGCAAAGCAAAGAGCGTCTTGTAATTTTAATGATTAACTCGACGCCTACGCACCTGAGATGCTCCTCTTAGTAGATATTTGTGTCTCGCTTTATGTTGTAAATCCCTGTAGGCCTTGAAGAAAGTAGAACCTGCGTAGGTTTTTTAGATCATTGATTTGGAATAAAAATAAAAGCGTACGAGTATGGTTCATTTATAAAACAAATACAATTAGATACTTGAGGATATTTTAGCCAGATCAAATGAAAACTGATGAGGGATCGTTTTTAATGAATCCCTCTTTGTGGCTATAGATTTTGGCGGATCAGAATAATGTAATGGATACCAAAGTGTAAAATACACTATCATCAGACCTTTAGAATGAAACGAAGGTGGCACACTTTTTAGTACATATATTATTTGTTATGCCATACAGTTACCTGATACTGTTCGGTAAACTATATTTTCTATAAGTAGCACTTTTAGCCATTTATCACATACTCAAATGGTGAAGGAAAACATTCTGAGGAACCTGCATGCTTGAGAGATTTTCTCGATGGCATGTCAAGTCTGCCAATCCGCAGTAGGCCAGCGTGGTGGACTGCAGCATAATCCCTCTCAAATGAGAAGAAACCTGTGCCCAGCATTGAAACAATAATAGGTTGATAATTATCCATTAATTGTAATGTGTTAAAAATAATGTTAAAATGGGCTGATCTGAAGAGACTCACTACATAACTCAATAGTTCATTAGAGATTATTTAATTAAAGAAAAAAGGACAATGTTAGAGCTATTCAATCATATTGATTATTCTCGAGCAGCAAGATCATACCAAAGCATGGACAGAATAACATAAGGCTTCTTATAAGTCCCACTTTCCAATTAAGCACATTCTCGAACATCGAAGAAATTCAGCATTACTTGCCCCCAGTTCTATTTAACAAGTACCTATTAAAAGTAAAACAAAGGCAAAGCAAATAATAAGGCGTTTCGTCAGCTTAAATATCAGGTCTAATAAGAAGGTTCGAGAAGACTGCACTGTAATTATTAGTAAATAGAGCTCATATTCAATCTTTTGTTTCGTTTAATTAATGAAAATGGGAGTCAAAGTGAGCGCTTGTTACATTTTGGGTAGTAATACGAAACCTGTTAGTTGTTACGTAAAAATAGGCATAGACGTGGCGGGTATCTTTCTTCTTTTTACTTTATAGATTTCATTATAATTATATTATGTTACCCCCAACAACGTTCACGTGGAACTTAACAAAAGATTATTATTTAGCTTACAATCTAAGATTAATCTAGGTACTCTTTATGTTTAGGCTCTGAAACATTTTGCAATTATCATTAATTTCTATGTTATACCAGCATACACTCCATTTTTCTGAAGGCCTCAGAGACACGAAATTGTGACTTGAACTTGACCTTGGCTACTTGATATGAGCGATTCGGATATATTGGGTTAGGGTTGTCAAGGGGTTCTGGCCTTGCCGTGATTCTTTGGAATCCGTGGATTGGTGAGAGCCACAGTGAACCTAAGTACTTTATTTGGGAACGTCCAACAGGGCCTGCTCCTGCTCCCACGGGTTAAAAACTCAGAAGGTCCGTACGAGACACCTCCAAAGACTGCTGTTATTTGGAGCCTTTCATACAGCCCTGCAAGTGACCTCGACGAGCCTTGCTAGAGAGAATTACGGTTGAGCATTCTCTCCTACATATATGCCTTTGGTAACACAACATTTAGATAGATAGAATATTTTTTATTGTACTTCGAAGTATTAAAATAAACATTACATTATTTTTTAAGGAATTAAGGGCAAAATTAAATATCACTAAATTACTACACATCGTCAGTAAAATTTATTATGTATCAAATATATGGGATTTTACAGATATATAAGTTAGTAAAGGAAGTAGAGCGGGCGTGTATATTTAGATCAAGTGTATATTTATCTTTACTGTATTTCTGTTGATAC
Source organism: Craniophora ligustri (assembly GCA_905163465.1). Lineage (NCBI taxonomy): Eukaryota > Metazoa > Arthropoda > Insecta > Lepidoptera > Noctuidae > Craniophora > Craniophora ligustri. Next base: position 4,274,788 of record LR990960.1, read on the forward strand.
GAAATTCTATTAATTCCTTCATTCACACTAATATGTGAATTCATTTACAAATTACGACTCTCCGTGGTCTTACCGTTACATATAGGGCATGTTCTTACATTTGATTAGTGTTGGTTACTGTATCTGAGAAATGTCAAAGGTTTTGAGTTCAAACCCAAGGCCCACTGACTTTTCGGAATTTATGGGCGTATTTATCACATGCTCAAACGGTGAAGGAAAACATCGTGAGGAAACCTGCATGATTGAGAGATTTCCTCGATATCATCTGAAGTCTGTCAACTCGCAGTAAGCTAGCCTGGGGGACAATAGGCTAATCCCTCTCAAATGATAGGAGACCCGTACCCAACAGCAGGACAATAATGGCTGGTTGGGGACAAATGTATCTAACATATAAATATATACAAATATAGTAAAGTTACAAAAAAGTAGTAAAAAATGATTACGTGTCTTGTGAATTTCTTGCTAAAGATGAGTATAGCGCAGCACAGAATCGCATTATAAAATATTTTTTGGCCCGTTTTTGCATCGTAATTTTTTACAATATCTAGCGAAACATAGTGAAATAGGCCATAAATTTTTGGTGCTTTTACATTTTAATGTGTAATTACGCCAACGCGGTTAAGCCACTGAATAAGATCAAAACAAATAAAATCTCCATCGCCTCCCACGTCGCTGTTAATCAAATTATATTTTCATCACTCTTCTTTTGCTTGCAATTAATTGTTCAGCGACACAATATTTTTGCCCCTCTAATGATTTTTTGACGAGGGTACCCAAATTTGTTTCGAAAAATAAGAATGATTTTAACATTTTTATCAAATAGAAGACTAAGGCGTAATTACTTACGATCTGTTTTCGATTGTAAGCGGTGGTTTGGAATGACAAGATTTTTTTAGTTTTCTGGCTGAGCTGCTGTAATAGCCTGACACAATCATTCATGTCGCTCCCATAGTCCGAGAGTAATGGGGCCCAAAGATGGCTGTGAACGGTTATGGAGGGAAAGAGGTGGTAGACCCTATGTTAAGTACGCTTACTTAACTATCGCGACGTAGGATGAGCTTCGTAATTGGTGCGTACAATGTGTCACATTAGTTGACAGTTCTCCGTCAACTGTCAATTGTGCACGTAGTTTGTATGTAGCAAGATAGATGTCGCTATTTGGTAAAAAGTGTGCGCGAGACGAAAAGCGCTTGATAGTTTCGTTGAGCAAAGCGTCAATCAGGCCATCGTTGTTGACAGCAACATGGATTTACATGCATGTACGATTGTGGCTACAGAAGATAGAATTATTGGATGCCAGCCAATAAAATTACATAATAATATACATGTACATAAATTCTGTTACATTATAGTAGTTTTCGAGTTTCCGCATTTAATTAATGAGTGAACCTTTTAAAATTACATACACTCACATTACAGGATTAAATCATGAAATTGCTTGATACCAAAAACAAATTTGTTTTTGTAAGCAAATACCTGGCCCTGAAACTAAGAACTTTAAATAAGTAAACCAAACCCTCTAAATAACTCAACGTAATTAGTGTAAAACAATACGGAGGGTCGTTTGCTTGGGCTCTTTGGTTAGAAATAGATTCTATCAACACTGACAAAAACTACTACAACAGTGGTCCCTGTTAATTAATTTGGTTTGTGTGCGGAATTTAAGGGAATTTTAAAGAAAACTGCGGGACGTGGATGTTACTGGTGTTAATGTATAAGCTTAACAAAAAAAAAGGAAGTGCAAAAATGACATGCACATATAAAAACTTAACTTAATAAATAGTTTTACTAATTAGCATGCTAATCCCGTCGGTGCTATTTAATTTTATCAGGCGCTCTCCAACATGCCCCCGGACGTTGAAAGCAGTGGGTCGCTTTCAACCAGAATTTTGATCCACAGGGAGAGGGCATATCCTATTGAAGGCTCTGCGTATGATCCCAGCAGCCGTCTGAATGTCAGCAACACGAACAACTCCGTCTGTTCCTGGATGAACGGCGACAATCCTTCCCAATTTCCATTTTAGAGGAGGTAAATTATCCTCTTTAATAACCACCAAGGAACCCAACTTTAGTGCATCTTTGCAGGAACGCCACTTCGTTCGCTGCTGCAATTCGGAGATAAATTCTTTGCTCCACCGAGACCAAAAATGTTGGCGAAGCTGCTCAATTCGTTGGAAACGGGTTAAATTATTGGTGCACAAATTTTGGTAATCATGTTGAGGAAGAGAAGTCAGTGGTCGACCAACGAGAAAATGACCAGGCGTCAGCGGTGTGTAGTCAGCAGGATCAGCAGAAAGCGGCGTCAGTGGACGGGAATTCAATATCGCTTCAATTTGGATTAGCGTGGTGTTAAGTTCTTCGTAACATAAATTACAGTTTCCCAACACTCGTCTAAGATGGTATTTTGTCGACTTGACACCCGCTTCCCAGAGTCCGCCGAAATGAGGAGAGTACGCAGGGATAAAATGAAACTTAATGCCATCATTAACTAATTGTTCACTTATTGAATAAGATACGTCCTTTAAAAATTTCGACAAATCATTGTACGCCCCAACAAACGAGGTACCGTTGTCCGAATATATATATCGGCGGGTTTGCCTCTTCGCGAAATAAACCTGTAAAGCGCTAACAAGTACTTATTGCTGGTCAAGTCACCTACCAGTTCCAAATGGATAGCTTTTGTGGTGAAACAGATAAAGATAGCGATGTACACCTTTACTAGCCTACATCCGCGACCTTGTCGACTAGCACACATTATAGGGCCAGCATAATCCACGCCTGTACTCTCAAATGGATAACCACCTGGAAGAAGACGCTGCTGAGGTAAGTTCCCCATTAAGGGAGTAATCACTTTACCCGACATTCGGCAACAACGCACACAGCTACGATAGCAAGCCTTTGCTAAATTACGACCACCTATAGGCCAATACGACTCTCGGATCGTAGCTAACAGTAACTGTGGGCCAGCATGCATTAATTTAATATGATTATATTCAAACAATAGCTTAGTGAATTTGTGAGTGGACTGTAAAAGGATAGGATGCTTTTTATTAAAATCAAAATTAGAATTATTGAGTCTTCCTCCTACACGCATTATATTATTTTGATCGAGGAAGACATTAAACTTTAAAAGTGGAGATTTGTGTGGTACATCTTGTTTATTAATTAATAAATTGTATTCAGAGAAAGAATTGATTTGACTATTGATTATTATAATATTTAATGCATCCTGTAATTCTTCCTGTGACAAAAATAAACTAACTATAGGGAGATGCCTACATTTTTTAATAAATCGTAGTACGTATGCTATGCTACGCACTAGGCGTAAATAACTTGAAAAATGGTTAAAATCTATAAGATTATTAATGGGATTAACTTTGACAATTGCATTAATAGAAACATTGAGACGAGTTTCAGGCAATTTATCCACATCTAAATGACTTAATTGAGATGGCCAATTGGACTGATCTTTGTGCAAAAAATCTGGACCGCACCACCACAGACTCGAACGTTGCAGGTTGCTAATATCCACGCCACGAGATATTAGATCTGCTGGGTTCTCATCCGTAGGGACGTGCTTCCAAGTGCAGTTCCCCGCCTTTTCTAAAACCTCAGCAACGCGATTGCGTACAAATGGCTGAAGCTTAGAAGGCAACATTTGTAGCCATCCTAGCACAATGGTGGAGTCAGTCCAACAGTACACCCGACTGACATTAAGTCGTAGCGAGGTAGCTACCTTTTTATATATGCGAGCTCCTACAACTGCTCCACACAACTCCAGTCTCGGAATTGTGGTGGGTTTTATTGGTGCGACTCGACTTTTAGACATTAATAGACGGACCATGCATTCGCCCTTATCGTTGGTGCTGCGAACATATATGCACGCACCGTAAGCACGTTCTGACGCATCGGTAAATACATGGAGGTCTACAGTTCTGTATGAGTCGCACACAACAATACGAGGAACACGAAAATTATTTAGATGTGGTAAAGATTTGACGATAACACTCCAGCTATTATTAAGTTCTGGAGTCAACGGTTGATCCCATGAAAGTTTGTCTAACCACATTCGTTGTAGCATCATTTTCATGGTTACTACACATGGAGATAAAAGACCTAACGGGTCGAAAATACGTGCTATCACAGACAACAACTCACGTTTAGTGGTATTGGCAGAAGGCAGAGTAAATTTTGACGAATACCCCAATTCATCAGACATCGCAAACCAGTCAAGCCCTAACAATTTACTGCACTCACTAGGTCCCATACTTAAATCTAATGACGACTGAGAAACACCAGACACTAATTGTGGTTCGTTTGACTTCCACTTTCTAAGGGGCATGCACGCTGAGGCGAGTTCCTTTGTAATTTGCGTTCGAATAAACATAACTTCGTTCAGGTCATCACCTCCTGTCAACAAGTCGTCTACATAAAAGTCATGCATGATGATATCAGCCACCTTATCAAGCTTACAGTCGAGACCTATTTGCCTTAAACAACGCGTGGCCAGAAAGGGTGCGCTGGCTGTACCATACGTGACGGTGTTGAGTTTGAAAACTTTAACTGAATTGTTCATGTCATCACGCCAAAGTACTTGCTGCAAATGCCTGTCGAAGGGATTCACAGATATGCATCTGTACATTTTCTCGACGTCTGCGGCCAAGACGTACTTGTGCTGTCTAAACCTAATGAGAATGGATAAAAGATCATCCTGAACAGTTGGACCTACCATCTGAACGTCATTAAATGAAATCCCCGATGACGTTGGACAGCTAGCATTAAAGACCACGCGAAGCTTGGTAGTACTGCTACCTTCACGCAATATGCCGTGATGTGGTATAAAATACCCCGATAACTGATCAACATCCTTGTTCTCAGTCATATGGCCCAACATCTCATACTCACGCATGAAATCGTAGTATAGATTTCTTAATTCGGGTTTGACCTTGAGTCTGCGTTCTAAAGAATGTAAATATTTACTAGCCCGTTTAAAAGATTCCCCTAACACACAAGGATTTTCTTTTAAAGGAATACGAACGCAGAACCTACCGTCCTCTAAACGTATCGTATTTTTATTAAAATGATCTTCACACCTCTTTTCTTCGGGTAAATAATCAGAAGATTGTGAGTTTATTTCCTCAAGATCCCAAAACCGCGTTAATTCTGTGCGAATCAGTGAATCTGAGTCAACATCATTCGGAAAACCGGTTTGAATGAGATTGCATCTAACGTCACAAGCCTTGGACACCGTCCCATTATTATTATAATAAACAGGGCCTGAGACAACCCAGCCTAACCTGGTCTGACACAATACTGGCTTTCTGATACCCAACTGAATTCTTTCAGCACCAAGCAAGTCCCAGAAAAGATCAGCACCTATTAAAATATCTACTTCCGAGGGCTTGTAAAAGGTGGGATCAGCTAAAATAAGATCTGAAGGAATATTAAGGTCCGATGTATCTATTTCACGAACTGGTAACTCGTTCATTACAGAGGTCAAAATAAAACAATGTATCTTAGCATGATAGTTGTTATCCAATGAAGTTATTTTTACGTAACATCTTTTACCTATGCGAGAACAAACATTATTTATTCCGTAAACTGAACCATCGATATTATTTGTGTTGAGTTTTAATAATTTACACAGTCGCTCCGTCATAAAACACGATGTGCTGCCGCTGTCAAGCATAGCACGCACAATATGCACACCGTCATTACGATCATATACCTTGATCAAAGCGGTTGACAACAACACGCCGCGCTGTTTGCGATTATTACCAACGGATAATCCCAGATTGGTAGATACAACTACAGTATTCGTATCAGTGCTAACAGACGCTGAAGACGTTGACGAGGACCAGCTATCATGTGATGATATGTGTTTGTGATCACTTTTGTCTGAGATGTGAACTAACGTATTATGCTTACGCTTACATAACTTACAGCCCGGTTTTTTACAATGGTTAGCAAAGTGACCCGTACGTAAACAATTGTAACATACTTTAAAAGTGGGTAATAATTTAAGTCGGGATTCGTTACTAAGCGCTAAGAATTGTGAACACGTATTTAAAGTGTGATCACCTTTACACTTCGGACAAGACTTAATCTCGACATCGGTACCAAAACTATGAGAACCTTGTGATGTGTCTATAGACCTAATTTTAGAACCTGGCTTAACGGTGACAGAGGGATTGTTACGCGACAACTCTAAAGTCTCAACTAAATCAGCTCGGCTGCGCATGAATTGTAAAAATGCATCAAAAGTGATCGTGCTGTCTTTGTCTATGCGACCTTTGAATTCCTCCCATTCACGATAGGTTTTGTGATCTAACTTACGTGTAACTATACAATATATATATCAACAAAGTATCCCACTGCTTGACTGGCTCACCTAACGATTCTAACGATCTTAAGTTCTTGTTTAATTGATCAATTAAGCCTTTCAATGCAACTGAGGATTCCTTAGTAATGGAACTTATATTAAATAAAGATGAGACGTGATTTTGTACTAGAAGTCTTTTATTATTAAATCGATCACAGATCAATTGCCACGCTATTGTATAATTACTAGCTGAAAACTCAATAGCCTGGATCACAACCGCAGCGGACCCCTCTAGAGATGCTCGCAAATAATGGTATTTATTAATCTGGTCGATCTCATCATTCGTGTGAATGAGACTAGTAAAAGTGTCACGAAACTCCAACCAATTACTATAACAACCATTAAACTTTGGTAGTTGAATGGTAGGTAACTTGACAGGTTTACGATTAGTGGAAGGAATACTTTTAGCACTACACATAGAATCATTGTCCTTATTATACGTATTTAATAAATCTTGTGACCTAGACAATGACTTATAATATAACGCCTCGAACTCAGACCGTTCAAGAAACTGACTTTTATTATCTTCAACTATACATTCTAAGCGTAACTGTACCTCATCATATTGGTCGTACAATGACTCGATTCTACCCATACGCAACTGTAGCTCCGCGACATCACAGCTGTTTAACTTTTTATCAGATAATGCATCAAGGTAGTTAATGAAGGCAGTTAACCGACCTTTGAAGCTGCCTCGCTTCTTCACTAATTCCTTTTCTTCGGACATACTGGGATTCGGGAGTAGTCGACCTGAAATTTTATAATTGTAAAAGTTAATTTATTTGTATATAACACAAAATTGCCAAGTAGGTAGTAATAACTATCTATTTACTTAACATGAGCTACTATGTATTTAATTTAACAAGTTTAACAATGTAAATAGTTTTCTTTTAGTTATTAAGTTTAGTTACTAGAATGTAAATATGTATAAATAATATAATTTTAACAAATGAATTTAATTTTGTAGTACTAATTCCTCTTGACCTTACTAACTATCAATGACCTTCAAATCATATGAATACGTACATTTGACAGAATTACAATAATCTAATTACACTTAAATTACAGCGTAATAAACTAAATTAACATTTTAACACTTTTATAATATCTACACTGACCGGGTTTACAGATTACAATTATTATGTTCAAGAAAGCTACTGATGCGAATGGTTCTCCCTTAATTACAGAAATACGATTATAAATTTAGCCTAAACTGCTAATTATACTGTTATAAGTATAGTATAATCGAAATTATTGTAAATAGTATGAGTTACATACGAGAAAAAAAACCATTCACTATGCATTGTATTAAACTATGCACCTATTAGAACACAATAAATCAAATGTACTAACCTTATTTAATCCTTAATTAACGTTAAGTACTACCTGTGTGAGTGTTGGGTGACGATATTATTAAATATAAACTTAACACCGTTTAAATGTTGCACTTAGTTCCACGTTCCACGCTGCCGGTGCATAACCTCATGTGTCCGAGTTAAATATTTTCTTCAATCCTTAATTCTTCATTAATTTATTAATTATCCTCAATGATTATTATAATCCACTGAAAATCTGGCTCGATAATGGACCATGTGCGGAATTTAAGGGAATTTTAAAGAAAACTGCGGGACGTGGATGTTACTGGTGTTAATGTATAAGCTTAACAAAAAAAAAGGAAGTGCAAAAATGACATGCACATATAAAAACTTAACTTAATAAATAGTTTTACTAATTAGCATGCTAATCCCGTCGGTGCTATTTAATTTTATCAGGCGCTCTCCAACAGTTTGAGAACTGAGAACTGTACTATATCCATTTTGTTCTATATAGGAAGCTACGATATACATACTAATGTTATAAATACGAAAGTTTGTCTGTCCGTTTGTTACCTCTTTTGCTTAAAGCGCTGAACCGATTGAAACTAAATTTATAGGTATAGAGTTAGTTTGAGCCCTGGGGAAGAACAAGGATAGTTTTTGTCCCAGATATCATTCCCAGACAGTACAGCGTAATATCACTTACAACTGCAATATCTTACAGCGTAATATCACAAACTATTTTATATCATCATCATCATTTCCATCATTATTCTCCCACTGCTGGGCACTGGTCTTCTTTCATTTAAGAGGGATCAGGCTATAGTCTACCACGCGAGCCAACTGCGGGCTGACTCAAGCATGCAGTTTTTGCTCACGATGTTTTGTAAATACGCACATAACTTCCGCAAAGTCAGTGGTGCATGCCTTGGGTTTTAACTCGAGAACTTTGACGTCTCAGTCCGACCAGTGGACTGAGATAAACACCACTAGGCTACCACAGCCAGGTGTACCACAGCCTAAGTTTTGGCAAATATATGACTTCAAAGAAACCAAATTCAACGGCAATGAACTTTTAACTCCTAAAACTTACCCCCACCCAATTTGTTGATACCATTTTCAAAGTGGAAAGCCGTCTAAAGTTTGCCAATCTAAGAAGGTGGCGTATAAAATAAAATTTAACTTGGCCTTAAGCTAAAGGTACTAAAATAGCGTTTAACACTTTAGTTTTACGGTCGGATATAAAAATACTCGATATTTTATAGATTCAGTAAGTGACTAATATTCAATAGGGTTTAAATTTAAAATATGTTTATGTGTCTTTTAGATTTATAACTCAAATTACTCAAAACTTTTGAGTATAATCTCCATCTTGGATGTTGGAGTTTTAATTTTCTAAATTCAGTATTAAAGTCACAGTGAATATACTATCTGAAAGTATATCATACAATAACTCCACATATACGTATTATTACTAGAAAGTACACATATATTCAACCACGAATCCAAAGAGGAAATAGAGTTATAAAAACATTAAAAAGCGAGATTTTAATATGAAAACATTTCGACTTTAAAGTTACTGCTACGTTACTCTCTCCTGCTAGGCAGGAGGCCTGTGATAACACAAATGTTTTCCTGTAGCTCATTTATTCCAAAATAGTCTATAATATACCATCTTCTTTACCCAACTTTAAGATAGTCTTTCAGTCTACCCACTGACGTAAGACAACCAGAAGCTTGAATGCGTTTCTGACTACCACTAACGATGACCATATGTCATCTATTTGTAAAAGAAATGACATGATAAATCTTCGTTTAAACATACGAAGATTTATCACTTCAATGCTTTAAAATCCATCCCAACCTCAAACTCAAATATTTTATTTTAATGAGACCAATTATAATTATTATTATAATTGGTCCAATATTATAATTAGATCAATTATAATTATTGTTTTAATATTGTTCAATTTTAATTATAATCATTGTTGTAATTATAATTACAGGTATACTTTTGAATTGTCAAACTTAGGTGTACGGTTCCAAGAAGTAGGCCTTATGAAGAAGAGCCGGCAAGAACTAGAACTGCATAGATACTCCCCATAGATACTCCCCTTACTTACAGACCCTATTATCAGCGGGGCTATTATCCTATTATTACTGAACTATGACCACTAACACATAAATAACATTGCGTTTAATTTCATTTAATATAATCATATCAATATACGTACGCCCACAAACATAATTCAGTTAACAATAGCTTTGCAAATACGAATAAAAGTCCAATGGGACCGCAGGATCGCCAATAGTTATTAACGAACAATGTCCCAACCCGGCTTTGTTAATAATTATTATTGGAACAATAAATAAATACCGCTTACCGTCAACACCCTACACTAAGATTCCCTGTACCGTACCTACCACATATCACGCAAAAATAGTATTATTAATAATAAATTTTGGTTTTTGATTCTCAGAATATTGAGTTTCACTTTCGTTGTATTATTTTATAGAAAGAAATTTCATTTACTTTGATTGATTTTAATTTACTCGATATCAGAAATCTCCTCTTATTTTAATGACTATTTACCCTCCGGTTATACCTTAGGGCCCTGCTTCGACATTAAGCACTCTTATTTCGGTTGCAAAATAGGGATGGTACCTACTATTCAGCCTGTATACAGCCAACAACCAGTTCTTCGCTTTCAACATAATAAAAAGCTGTATAAAATCGTGATCATACCACCACTGATCATTTTTACCTGATGGGGCTAAATAACCCATGGACGAATGCAGTCACGCCTGTGTCCCCTAAGGATAGTACACTAATATACACTCATAGTCCACTTGTAGTTATATACCTCGTGTGATAAAAGGAAAACCCTCTATAAGTTACTAGCTCCTAATCGGGTACTAAATCAAATTCTGAGCAGCCTCAAAGCCTCAGCTCAACCTGGAAAATTAATTTATCTTACGGAGGAGTCCACATAACCAAACCTATAAAGCAGTATTGAACTAGTTCAATTTATAAACTAGATTATTCTCAAAATTTTCCCATAAAAAAGATAACAATTTATTGTCAGGTAACTACAGACCATAGACACTTCAAAGACACTGGACGTTCCTGTGGAACTTAGGTAACCACGAAAACTACAGGGCATCACGTCCTACGACCACAAAACCTCATCCAAGATGAGATTCCTATATGAATAACATTGGGCTGCGCAATGACGCAACGATTCAAATTCTCGCCTATCGCCTCAGATGTTATTCCATTGTGGTCACGGCACTCGGCTGCGGTTGCGATGACTACGATATGGACTACAATACATCGACATCTCTCGCACGTACAATGGAGGTGATACTGCTTTCAGTTTACGCATTCATTAGGTGTCGGCCGTAATCGTACAGACAATACTAACGGCCGATGTAAATACGTAGATAGATGCGTAATGCGCTAAGTTTTCTGCGAAAGGATAATTATGAAGCATAAGGGTCAAAATTCTTTCCTAAGACTAATGATATGTTTTAGGGCTGACATTAATTCATTTTACATGGCCGTCGTATAAAATTTTGTACAAGTGTACCTAAAGAGAGAAATTATACATCTGTGGGTCCCACATTACGCCAGTGTGTAAGTTGGTACGTTGCATTGGGTAGCGACTGTATTTAAAAAAATCATAGCATAAATTCAAACTCCAGAGGAGGTCTTCCTACTGAGAATTTCATAAAAAAGAAAGAGGAGAAGAAATAGTTCTTGATCTTGGAGTCAAACGCAAGCACCCTCGCTCAGCGATCCAGCATTAATGAGCAATTTTATTATTAATTATAATATTTGCAATTTTTGTTACTACGTGATTTATTACTCAGCTAGATGAATACAAATGTTAGTTTAATTTTCTCATAATATTACACATATGAATATTTGCATGAACGAGGTTAGTTAAAATGCTGTCAACTAGAAGTTTGGCCATTATTAATAAACGCGCGCGAACAAAATTTAAATTGCTTCAGTAATAAAGTTGTATGTTCAATGAATATATTAAAGTTATTATTTTCATAATTAATATTCAACTCATTTATCATCGACAATTTCCTTTATGAAAATATACAATCATAACATCAAGCCTGTATTCACGAAGGGTTAGACAGAGGAACCTACCAACACCCACACTTCATTATTTTACAAATCCATATAATTTCAAGGCGTACCTAAATGCCACTAACCGGGCACTAATCCAAACATACCTTTATAAGACTCGTACTTGAAATCGAACATACATAGGATCAATGAGGTAGGTACAACCACGAACAAGCGAGACAACTGAATTTCGTAAAATGTACACGAGTGTAAACGAATGGTTCCCCTATATTATCTTAGCGGCAGTGTGGGATGACGAATTAATTTTCATATTAATAGAATTGATTAAAACAGAGGAATAACAACATTACATCTTTGAGCGACATATTCTAAATGACTACTTATGTGGAAGGCATTATCTCCGACACATTGTAAACATTTATACGATGTTTCAGTAATTTTGTATCTGAAACATTGTTATTTAGTGAATACATTACCTACTTTAGGCTCAAACTAGCCTAGTGTGGGATTTTTTTACTGGTTATTGAGAAAATCCTTTACAATGTTCCCTTACAATCTTTTTGTTCACCGTTTGAGCACGTGATACGTATGTAACTTTCGGAAATTCAGCAGTTTCGGCTATAGTCTACGCTGTTAGTTTATTGCGAGCAGATTTCAAACGCCACGTAGAAAATCTCTCACAATGTTTCACCTATTCAGTGATAAATATAAATAATAATTAAATAAATAAATATTTCTGGACACTATGACACAGCGCCATTTAGTTCTGAGCTAGGCAACGAGGCTTGTGTTACGGATACTAGTTGGTTGATATACTTTTTTTGTAAATACATACATATTATACATGACTCGATATAAATGTTATTAATTATACATTCAAATTCAAATTCAAAATGTTTTATTCAAGAAATTAGTTACGACAAATGGGTGATTGTGATTGGGGACTCCTTTTAAGCAATTTTTGCCTGTGTTAGGAGGCCCCGCTCTTCCATAGCGAAATAATTATAACAGTAACAAATATTAGACTAGTTATTAAATTATTTTTAATTTAAACAAGATTGTGTGTGTGTGTGTATGTGTGTGTGTGTGTGTGTGTGTGTGTGTGTGTTGACATTTTTGTGAGATCGATGTTAAAGAGTGAATAGTTGAGTAACATAATGTTATTAAGTATCTTGCTATTTAATGTGTTGTAGAAGTGCCTCAGTCTCTTCATACGTGAGTTTTTTTATCCAATTTGTTACGGTTTTCTTACAATCATACGTAGTTTTTGTGTATATGTATATTGTTTTGTTTACCTTGTTGTATAGTTCGGCTGAGCGTTTATTGAAATGTCTGCATGCAAACACGGTTTTAGACTGGGGAACTGGAGCTACCAAGTCTTTCCTTCTTTTTCTTAATTTTTGCATATCCAGTGGTAGGGTTTTATGTTTTTTCAAGACAGTTTGTATGATGTACAACTTTCTTATCGATATTATATTGCTGATAGTATAAAGGCTATTTGTAGGGTATAATATGTTTTTGAAATACATGATTTTAATAAGAGCACGCTGGGCGCGCTCTAAGTATAGAAGTTTGGTTTTAGTTGCACCTTCCCAAACCGTGATACAATACAATAAAACCGATTGCACCAGAGCCAAATATACCTCATTCAGGATGTTTCTAGTAGATTCTCGCTTTGTGATTATATCTTTTGGAGCAATGTGACGCAGTGATTTAAATATCCAGCTTAGTCTCCTAACTCTATTTGTAACCTGTTCTAGATGCTGGTACCATGTTAGACGTTGATCAATTATGACTCCCAGGTACTTAATTTGCGAAATTTTGGAAATACATAGACAGGCACAACTTTTATTTCTTGGATCTCCGCAAACATGTATTTTTATGTTAAAATCGTCACTTGGTTGTATGAATGATTGAATGATTGAATGATTGTTTATTTCTGTAAATAGATCTTTTTAAAGACACTTTTACAAGTCATGTACATTTTTTTTTTTAGTATCTAGTTGACATCGGCATTTCCTAACTGACGACCTCTGAGAAGAAATGCCGAAACAAACTCAGAGAATCATGGTCTCTTTTAAAGTCCAAACATTTTGGTTACAATATGTGAGCCTGACTATGTAGGTTAAAGTCTGAGATGGCCTTTTGAAGAAAGCACCAGTGCAGCTTTGAGTTAACCTGTCCATACTGACAGCACGCATACGTCAGCCATCGTTTAGCTCAAACCATTATTGTGGGAGCTTAACGACCCGACGGACGTCTATGCAAGATCAGCGGGACATTTGCGTAGGCCATTTCAAAAACCCAAAGCCGCCAGACTCCTGTGTCCTGTTACTCACGCTAAAGCATACGTAATTTGTCTTGGATGTGTTTAGCGTGAGGAGGTTGTTATTGAGCCAGCTAGCAACTTGGGCCATACCTATCTCTGTTTTTAATTTTACGTCGTGCCATGAATTCCCAGTAAACACAACAGAAGTGTCATCGGCATAAGAGAAGACTTTTGCATTTTCGATTTTTATGTTGCATAGGTCATTTATATACAAAAGAAAGAGGGTAGGACCCAGTATGCTTCCCTGTGGGACACCATATGTCACCTCCACTTCTTTACTGATGTATTCCTCCACCTTCACCCTCTGCCTCCTACTGGAGAGGTAGTCCTTGAATAATTTCAGAGGGATATCTACAAGGTTTGGGACAGAGACGGTGTCAAATGCTTTTTTAAGGTCTAGAAAGACCGCTAAGCATTTACTCCCAGCATCAAGGTGTTCAGTTACGAGGGAACTTAGAGCTGAAACCGCATCCTCCGTTGATAATTTTTGCCTGAAGCCAAACTGTTGGTTTGATAGTAAATTGAACTTATTTAAGTATCGAGTTAATCTAACATTAAGCAGTTTTTCAATTATTTTAGATATTGACGGAAGAATAGAGATAGGTCTGTAGTTATTGACATCGTCTCTGTCCCCACCCTTGTGTACTGGAGTTATAATTGATTGCTTCAGCAGCTCAGGGAAAATGCCTTTTTGAAAACAAAGGTTCGCAAGATGGGTTATAATGGGAACTATATCGTATCGGGCAGACTTTAGAAATTTTGTAGACACCTTGTCCCAACCCGGGGCACTGTCAGATTTTAAGCCCATCAATATTAGATCAACTTCATGAGGATCAGTGTCCAGGAGCACAAAGGTATTACTCTGTGCAGGTTTGTTGGCAGCTTGTTTATTATAAGTACTTGGCACTATTTGCTGAGCTAAAAGTTTACCAACGTTGGCAAAATGATTATTGACAAAATTTACTGATTCTAGAGGCGATGTCCTAATATCTAGCAGCTTGTTGTTACGATCTTTAATTTTATTAGAATAAGTTAAGTTTTTTATATTTTTCCAGAGAAGCTTAGTATTACTGATTTCACTAGTAAGTCCCTTTCATATTTACGTTTTAATTTTTTTATAAGCGAGTTACAATGGTTTCTATATCTTGTATAGGTTATTTTTAAGGTTTCGTTATGTGGATTAAGTCTGGATTGTTTCTGTAATTTATTACGATTTCTTATGCAATGCAAAATGCCTGTGGAGATCCACGGTTTTATTATTTGTTTGCTGTTTGGTATTTTACGATAAGAAGTGTTTCTTTCTATGGTGTTAGCAAGTGTGTTTATGAGTAGGCAGGTAAGTTGATTTGGATCATCACAAAAAAGGAGTTCCGCTAAATTTTGTTTTTGTAAATCTTTTAATGCTTGTTCAAAATTCGTAATAGTCGTAGTTTTGTTTAGAGGTACAGTTTTTTTTATTTTAGATAGAGACAGAAATGTCGTATAATGGTCAGTTATTGTCGTATGTATTACGGCGATAAATGTAGATACTTTATTTTTATTAATTTTTAGCATGAAGTGGTCTAAGCAATTACTTTCCCTCGTGGGTAGAGTATGACCTGTGAGTATTCCATGCAATGACAACATATTCTGATAGTGGTTTCTGTTTTTATGTTCATGAGATATCTCTGTATCTTTAGCTCTAATGTTAATGTTTATATCTCCAGCAATAATAATGTTTTTGCCCGACTTCAGTTTTTCCAAGTGAGTACTAAGGGAATTTACAAAACTATCTATATTTGAATTTGAGGGGGAGCGATAAATACATAATATTATATTATTGAGTATTTCCAGTTGGAGACAAGACGCTTGTGATATTACAATTTCTTGAACTTTAGGGTTTAAAGATTGCTTTACGTATATAGTTACTCCATCGTTTTGGTTTTGTTGGCGAGTAGTAAAATAGGTTAAATAATTATTAAGTTGGGGCACTGGTTTACTGGGACTTAGTCTACATTCTGTCAAAATTATAACGTCTGTTTCGAATTTAAAATTAGATAGGTTGAGTATAAAGTCATCAAAGTTACAGTAAATACTCCTTATGTTCTGGGAAATAATAGTGAGATCGTTTCTGTTGATAAGTACATGTTTGTTTAGATCTGAGCTATTACATTCGACTGTACGCGCCACCTCAAAGTTGTCTATTTCTGTAATGGTAAGTAATGTGTCAGACATGAAGATTTTTATAAACAGAATATACGTTATTGATTTGGTAAGGGTTTTGAATGGGTCTAGTTGGTTTAGGACAGTTATACATTCTAGTTTCTAGGTTTATGAAATTATTAGTCTTTATTTGTGACAAGAACCTGAATATGTACAGAAGCTATAAGAATAGTGAAAGAAGTGTTTATGTGTGTATGTTTGAGATTTGTGGTGATTGTGTGTGTGCGAGAGTATGGGAATATTGTAAGTGAGTAAAATTAGGTTTTTTAAGTTTAGTTTTAACGTACTATAGTTACTTGGTGTATATGTGCACTGTGTTACAATACATGCAAATGATATCAATTTACTGATACAGATTAACATTACAATTTTAATAGGCAAAAGCCGAGTGTACATGAGCATACAGGTCGACAGTCATTGTTTCAGTAAAAGTTTATGAATTTGTTCTTCGCAAGTAATAGTTATTTTAGGCGCTTGTTCATCTTTCTTTATATAGACTTTGCCGTATGCTGTCCAACAGAATTTGTAGGCTCCTGTCCTGGTCAAGTCTCTAGCAAGGAAGTGCAGACGTGATCCTTTCGGGGTTAGGTGCTCCGACAGGAAGATAGGGGTGTCTTCTTGGGATTTAAAACCCAGGTGCTTACAGCATAATTTAGTCTTGTTTTTTATATTAAAGGCCTTACCCAGCTTGAGTATTTCAGTCCTCAGTATAGCTGATCCAGTCTCCACAATGATTGGGGTATTTTGTGATTCTGAGTTTTTACCGCGTATTCTATAAATGTCTTTAATGTCATATTTGCCAATATTGCAGGTTAAGTTGCGAGCAAGACACTGTTCTGTTAGGTCTTCTTTGTTTTCATTGCTCTTTTTAGGCACATTCTTTATGACAAAGTTTGTTTTCCTTCCTCCCATTTGAAGATCCTCTATCTTATTTTCTAAGAAAATGATTTGCTTTTTGTCTTCTTTGGTCTTGACCTCCATTTCTAGAATTTTCTTTTTTAGTTGTTCGTTTTGTGCCGTTAAATTCATGATCGAGCTCTCTATAGGGTTGACTGCTGGATCTCTGTTAGAGTTGTGGTCACTTTTTTTATCTCATCACTATATTATGTTGTAAAAAGTGTCATCATCTTCCTGATTTCCAACTTAAAATCATCCAGTTGTTTATTTTTATTTTATTTATTCTTTATGCACAAAATATAAAAAATACATTGTACAAAGGCGGACTTAATGCCATAGGCATTTTCTGCCAGTCTACCTTGGGGTGATGCAGAGATATAGCATGGTAGGTGCATCCTGAATATGATAAGTGATATAATATATAAAATTTACTTACTAACAAAAATAATAAGCATACATAAATAAATACATACATAGAAACATACATAGATACATACATACAACCACACATACATAAATACATACATACGTAATATAACGAATATATACATGACAAACTAACAGTAGTTATGCCAACGAGTTACGGAGGTGTTCACGTACTTTTAATTTGAAAGACAACCGATTGGTAGCCATCCTGATATCCCGAGGGAGCGCATTCCAAAGGAGAATTGATTGGACAAAGAAAGAAGAGTGTAGGAATTCAGAGCGATGCGAGGGACATTGTAAGAGACGGTTGTTGGAAGAACGAAGATTTTTGTTGTGACTGTCGGACAAGTATTGGAAGTGAGAAGATAAATAAGAGGGGGTAGTGGGAGAATCAAGAATAGAAAATAAGGTAGTTAATGCCCTCTGCATTCGCCGTTGTCGAATCGGCAACCACTTAAGGCGCGATCGATACTCAGAGACATGATCATACTTACGGAGATTGAAAACGAATCGAATGCAGTTATTTAGAAGTCGGTCAAGTTTGTTGAGGAGATCTGCATTCAGGTCATAGTAACATACATCACCATAGTCAATTATAGGAAAGATTAAAGTCTGTACAAGCATAGATTTAGTGTTAAGTGGTAGAAGATTTTTCATTCGGTACAGAGATCGCAACGTTCCGGTAACCTTCTGACAAACACTAGTGATTTGCTTTCGCCAATCAAGGGTAGAATCAACGTACAAACCGAGGTTCTTGACATCGGAGCTAAACGGGATAACTACATTATTAAATAGCACAGGTGGTAATGTTATGCGGTCCAGTTTCCTGATATTTTGGGGGCTTCCTAAGATTATAGCTTGACACTTTGTAGGGTTAACTGCCACTCCAAACCTATCCGACCAGGCTTTGATGCTTCTTAGATCCCGATTTAGCTCATCAATCGCATCAGATATACTATCAACCCTTGACTGACTATACAACTGCAAATCATCAGCA
Source organism: Craniophora ligustri (assembly GCA_905163465.1). Lineage (NCBI taxonomy): Eukaryota > Metazoa > Arthropoda > Insecta > Lepidoptera > Noctuidae > Craniophora > Craniophora ligustri. The sequence goes on from LR990960.1 coordinate 4,293,442, forward strand.
TAAAGATGATACGCACACTGAAGCTCAGCAGTTATAAGATTAATGAAAACAGAAAACAGAAGTGGAGATAAAATGCCGCCTTGCGGGACGCCAGCTTGCAGGTCACACCAACTCGATGAAGAGTTTTCAACCTGCACGGACTGCCGACGCCCTTGAAGATAGGATGAAAACCATTCCAGCGCCTCAGGAGAGACCATAAGATGAGAGAGGATGGATAGCAGGATATCATGACTGACGGTGTTAAAGGCATTAGAAAAATCAATCAACACCAAGACTGATACTTTGGTGTTTTCCATACCTGCCCTGACATCGCCAGACACTTTAAGAAGGGCAGAAATGGTGCTATGCCCAGGCCTGAACCCAGATTGTAAAGGACTGATAAGGGAGTTTTGAAGGATGAAGTGAGAAAACTGTTTGTGAGCACAAGCTTCGAGCACTTTGGAAAAGAAAGGGAGAATAGATATCGGGCGAAAGTGGCTGACTAGAGAAGGATTAGTAATTTTTGGTAAAGGAACTACAAGAGCGTTTCGCCACAGGGAAGGGAAGACACTTGAATCAAGGGAAAAATTTACAATGTGGGAAATAGCAGGAATGAGGTGTTCCAAAGCCATCACGATCATACGTCGGCTTATATTATCACAGCCCACGGCTTGTGATTTAATGGACATAATGATCTTTTTAATCTCTCCTGGGTCGACTGGGGTGAAGCGGAAGGGAATGATATTAGGACGCGTTAGACCAGCAATAAAATCGAGAGTTTGAAATTTAGTTAGAGGATCTAAAGTGGAGACAGTGGAAAAATGACGATTCAAATCATCTAAACTAACTGTATTAGGAAGGTCTAAATGCCGCGTTTTGCCTATACCTAGAGTTCTGAGAAATTTCCAGATATCGGCAGAAGAGGAAGTAATATTATCTAGAATGTGGCGGCGTTTAGCGTTGCGTATCATCTGATTACATCGATTTCTTGCAGCCTTGTAGAGATTCCAGTTGTCTTCAGAGCGCTCTTTCTTATGTTTCCGAAAGGCGCGATCCCGTCGCCGCATTGCCATTTGAATGCCCTTAGTCATCCATGGTGCAGGTTGACGCTTTAGCTTAATTCTTCTGACAGGAGCATGATTGTCGTAGAGGCTAACAATAGCAAAGTTGAAATATAAGATTTTATCTTCTACCGTGTTAGCTCGCGCCAGGGGCATCCAATCGATTTCAGAAGCATCCTTTGAAAGTTTATCTGCGTCGATGCGTCCAAAGGACCGCCGGTACAGAACTTTAGGCTTGGATTTAAATGGTTTAAGGATATAGGAAAGGAAAATAAGGTCGTGGTGAGAAAAACCAGGAGCAGCGTATTGACCATGGGACGAAACAAGGGAAGGATTTGAGGTAAGGATTAGGTCGAGCCAAGTATCATCTCCAACAGCATTATGGTGCGTAGGTTGAAGAGGCAGCACATGCAAGTTGGCCGACTCAACTAGGTGTAAAAGTTTACGGGAGCGAGGGGAGTTGTGTGCAAGGTTTGTGTTAAAATCTCCCATGATGATATGGTGTACATACTGTGAACCCAAAGATTCCAATACCGATTCGAATTCGGTGAAATAATCAACGGTAGGCGGGCAATAAACGACGCCGAGAACTGCTTTAGCTCCCCTGACACAAACCTCGAGAAAAAGAAACTCAGCGGCATCGTTTACGGAAGAGGTAGCTAATAGTTTGAAGGGGAAATCAGCCCGCAAATATATTGCTACGCCACCACCTCTCCTACCTACCCGATCATTTCTGACGAGGACAAAACCTGGGAGGGAGTAGGCGGTGGACAAAAGATTAGGCTTGAGCCAGCTTTCAGAAATCAGGATGGCGTGGACATTATTGTTGGTAAATGTGTCATACAATTCGCCATAATGACTGGCTACACTCTGAGCGTTGATGTGACACACATTTAAATGGTCAGGATTGTTAATAAAATTATCACGTAATAAGTCACCAAGAGTGTCAGTTAAAGAATTAAAGGTAAGATCATTAGAAGATATAGAAGAATCGTTGGCAGAGTAAAAAGAATCATTAGAATTATTGGACATATATAAATAATAATACTATAGTAATATAAATAAATACCTAATTTATACCTATAACAAAAATAACACAAGGACACAATATTGGAATGGTGTTGCAACTCTGCACCACCCGCCAGTCCACTTCAACACATAAAAAAAAACAAAGAAAATAACAAAAAAAAAAAAACAATACAATAAAATCCAACAGTGTAAAACAAACTTATTAATATAATTTACGAAACGCTCGAATGAGATGTTCAAAAGAAACAAAAAAAATAAATAAACTGGTATTTCTTCTGAGCAGTTACGAAACGTACCCAGATGCCAACCTTAGTCAAATGTATCCGAAACAGAAACTGAGTATTAGCCTAAGTTATCTGACATTTGACAAGATAACAATAGGCTGACATTGACATTAGCTGATCTGTCATGTTGACTGCTCTAGGAAAATGCAAAACCATAATAATTGACTGCAAAACTACACATCGAATACATACAATAGACGGTATCTGTGTGATACCTATACCTGTGTTGATCAAAATACAATGAAATACTATGTGGAAAGTTACTAGGTACTGCAGAACCAATTGCACTATTAAGTCAAAGTAATGTAATTTTGTTGGTGAAAGTTAAATAAAAGTGAAATATTATATAGACTTTATGACACTATTTACGTGATTTGTTTTGCAGGTCACCAGCAGCTTTCGGATATTTGGTCAGCATTGGATTAAGTTCCTCGATGTTAGTGATTTTATGCTTACATCCGTCTGAGGTTTTTATCAAGATGACACCGTCTTGAGTCCAACAAGATCGCATGCCGAAGTGAAGACGCGCCTTAGCGAAGACAGACTGCCTAGACTTGGTCAGGAACTCTTTAATGGAAATCTTGGTCCCCTTCAAGCCAGATTTCGCCCTCCAGACTGCAGATTTACCATCATAACTGGAAAACCTCACCAGCATAGGCCTATGATGCTCTGTGCTATTTGCACCTAATCTGTGACAGACCTTAATGGAAGATGCTGAGAAGTCTTTTATTCCAAGCTTGCTATTAAGTACATTGAGGACAACTGCCTTACAATCTTCGCTTTCAGCCTCAACAATTCCCTGTATTATAACTGCTTTCCGGCGGTGTCTGGTCTCCAATCCATCAACTTGGCGAGCACACTCAGAGATTTGATTGCGAAGCAACCCAAGCATGCTGAACATCAGTTCCCTGAATGTCCGGAACTCCTCAGCAATCTTGGCTACAGTATCTTTGGCTGGTCCGGTGCCCTGGATTTGCATTTCTAACTCAGCCATCTTCTTTGTAAAGCTCTCTTCAAGTGTCTTCTGGACTGATAAAATCTCAGCGAGTTGAGACATTGTTTTTATATAGTGAGTGGTGAAAGTGTTGATGATGAACTAGCAGGTGGTGTAAATTAGTGCTTGTTGTCACATTAAACTATTGCACATGTGAGTACCCAAATACTGGATCTTTTCAATGTTAATAATATAAAAAATAGAAAGATATAATGAATAAATTAATTAAAAATATAAATCAAATTTCCGAGATATGTCTTAACTTTTTCACACCTACCCCCAAAAAAAAAAAAAGCTGTTTACTGAGACAGTCATCAACACTCTCGTCATAATAAGGTGTATCACCAAGGCGACGCTTTGCTCTGCGGTTCGCGTTGACAAAAGTGTCAATAGCACGGTCGTGGTTTGCCGAGAGCGTGCACAGCTCAGGGTTGGACACTGCAGTGTGGAGATTAGACGTCGGGGATAACATTTTCTCATGCCTGGGAGACTTAATTACCGTAGTAGTAGGCGGGGGCACAGGAGTATTTAGTTCCGCAGTGATTTTCGAAGGCGGTGAGCGCTGTACGCGGGGCATCGTAAGCGATAGAATACGTAAAAATACAGTCCGAGGTACTCACGGTAATTCGTATGGGCCGGTTGCTCGTTATTTAAACGAACAAAACAGCGCGGGCACAGCGATGAACGCAGGGTCTCAGTGAGAGCGAGACAGCAATTATGGTCACTACACCGCTTCCGCGGAGGTGAAGGTGGCACGTGCGGGGCAGAGTTCTGCCGCTGGCTCGGGAGCGTAGGTGGCGGAGTATCTAAGTGAGTATAGGCACTCTGACTTTAAGACTACGGGCTATAGTCGCCTATATCGATGGGTCCTATGTATATGGGCCAAACTAACAATTTGGCCATTTTAACTTTTTTATGGTAAACGCATCTTATAGATGTAATGAATTATGTGAGCTATTAAAAAAAAAAGATTTCTGCGTAGAAACACGATTTTTTATTACAGTATAACGGCATATGTAACATGAATTTAAACGTACAAGGTCCTAAGAGTAGTTAGAGACTTATACGCGGGGAGTTCCCGCGCGTGTGTTTCGTAGTTTGGACCAATCAGCTGATTTGACACTTATACATTGAACGGAGCAACGGTTTTTGGGTTACAACGTAGTTTAATTAGTATAAGATGGCATCCAATGATTGCGCTAACTTGTCTAGAAAACGGAATTTAGTGAATAATGCGACCCCAATGCCATCGCCAAAATTGCCGAGTGAGGCATCGCACGCGCAGAACGCGTTTACTGTAAATCATTGCAACGAGGACTGGCTGGCGCTTGCGCACGAAGCACTAGTTTGTTTTGAAGGATTTGTATTGAAACCGTAGATTTACAGTAACGATGATTAGCTGGACTTATGAGAAGCTCGCTGCCAAGTTGCATATTTTTATATCGTAACTATGTAGTTTTATCTCGATTTGTTTACTCGTTAATCCCATCGCTGTTGTCAGCACGATTACTATTTAGTAACAGCACAGAACACAATTTCAGACATTTCTAAAGTCGATTAGCCTTATTTTTATTGCTGTGTGATTAACTGTATTTCATTTTGATATGATACAGAAAGTATAGTGTTGCGTAACTTCAAAAGAAAACTTCTGTCTTCATCAATTCGAGGTCGATAAAGGTTAATTGCAACGAGCAGAAGCAAGTATAGTTATTGCTTGCAAGTTACATTCTGATGTTTACAAGATCTTATGGATGCTGAGCACAGGCTTTATTAATTACTAACGATACTTATGCAATTACTCATAATACTCATTAGATTTGCGTTGCTATCAATATCTAGTAAGCCTCAGCTCTAAGACGGGAAATGAGCTTGAGAAGTAATACTACCTTTTATTCGAAATGGATGTAGGTAATTAACTGTAAGTAATAATAATTTACATTGATAGCCTAAGTGGATAGTAACAGATAGAAACGATGATAGTAATTAAGTTATAAGAGGACTTAGAACTATTGGTGTAAACGAATTCATTGAGTTCAAGCCAGGTAGAGTGACGACTAGTAGAAAAGAGCTGGCAGCAATTGGTCAAATAGAACTGAATGATACAATCAATCAAGAAAGTATCCAATTCAATATCCAGTGGCAGCCACTGAACATATTTTCCTGGGTCTATTTCATTTCTTAAGTTACCTTGGTAAAAACTATGATTTTAGCTTTTACCAACAACTGTCTTACAGTTAGAGATACGATACAAAACAAAACAACTCCAAATTATGAAATGGTATACATATGGACCCACCACCGCTACAATAATGAATGCTGCATTTTATAAAGCACTTCAACCATGTTTATTATTACCTTAATGGCGATATAGTAACGTTAAGGATACCAGAACGTAAATTGAAATTATATTAGCATTGTGAAATGGAAATAAAGCCTGGTATTTAAACCACTTTGGTATATTGCTTCATTCAAAGCAATCGGGGAAATTTCTGGACGGTAGAAAACAGAGAACTGCCTTGTTGGTCAAGTTACAGTTACAAATTAAACTGCGACTGCTGAGCAACGTTTTGAGTTCGATTCCCAGGTCGAGCAGTGTTATTGGGGATTTTTTGTGAAATTCGCAATTACTACTGCGAATTCCACAAAAGACACCATAGAAATAGGCTCACCTTACGGGGCCTAAAACATATCGGCGAAATGAGTGTGTACTGTCTCCAGTAACAGTTTCCATCTTACTTTTTTTTTGTTATTATTTTATCATGAATATACCAAAAAGACTTAATACGGGTCCATGAGTGAAGTTTTAAGACTAATTCAATTTTTATTTCAATAAATGAATAAAACTATTGCGTGTTTTTTTATTAATCAAACGATCTAACTGAAAACTCAGTTCGTAGGTTAGCAGATTTTAAAACGTATAAGTGTCAATGTGACATAAATAACTAAATTTTTAAATAGCTTATATTCTTATTAATTAATTATCAACTACTTCAATTGTTATTTGATCTTATGGGTGAAAATGTAAAAAAATATATACTTTATGCTAATTAGCGTAATACGCGTATAATGGCCAATATGATACATTGGCCCTTTTAGGGTGTTTTTACAGAAAAATTATTTAAACAAAAACTAACGTAGAAGGGTCAATGTAATGTAAAAAAAAAAACTATTTATGTATACATAAAATACTATAGTATAAATGAAGAGGATAGTTGTCTTAGCAAACAAGCAAATAATCGTAAAGTTCGGTTTTATCAATCTGAAGTTAGAGTAAAATTAAACTTTGGAAGCCGCTCCTGTAAAGTTGTAGTTTTGCATTTTGGCCCATATACATAGGACCCATCGATACTAATTATTATTTATTATTTTAAATTTAAAACACAAAAGCACGTCCACTTTCGAACACGATATCGGGCGAAGAGCGAATACATGTACATCTAAAACATTGAACTTTCGAAAATTCAATATTTTAGAATCTTTAACTTCGCAATCCATTAGTCTCGTCACGAGGCTATCACAGCTTCATCTCATTACTTAAAATTTCGCTTTAAATAAAGCACTTCTATAGCTGATAAATACAACAAATGATCGAGTACGTCATTATATTTATCGGTTACATGGAAGTGCTCCGTATCAGCTATCTCTTACGCTCTAGTGCCTACGTTTTAACTGAATTGAATTGTAATAAAGCGAAAATGTTTGCAGAGTATTCAAATTCAATAATTTTAAAGGGGAACTGGTGGTATTTTGATTAAACGCGTAATTCATTTAGTAAATAACATGATATTCCCGGAAAAATAATATCGAAATAAAACTACTTTCACGGATTTAATCGGTATATTGATTTTGTTTAATCTCGCTGTTTTCTTTACAGCATCCATGATCACAGGTAGATAGTCTGGCCGTAACCATGGATGCTATTACATAGTATATACCGGTGTCCATATCAATTAAGAAGAAGTATTTGCGTAAGTGTAAGAAAGCAAAAGCAATATTGCCGTATAATCAACAAAAGTGTATTATTATTCTGTATAAAATGTACTTAAAGGGTCGAAAATTATTTATTTTTATTATTATATCAAATAAGGATAGCTGTATCAAATGGCACTATTACCTTAATGAATTATTATTCAAACCCAAACGCTAAAAATAAATAAGTGAACGGAATTGGGAGAGACATAATTATTTGTTAAATAAAAATACTTTAAATTTTCAACAAAAATAAGAAATTATAAAAATCCTCTACACCAGTTATCGGTCCCAAATCAAGAAAATACATACATTCTAGTGAAAAATCTGTATCCGTACCAGTTCCCTCACTATATTAACAATATTTAACTGTGCTCTAACAAAGTTTATTATAGCATTAGGCAGTATCGTGCATAATGTGCAACCAACAATATTTCGTGGGTCACACACATTTTGTCAGCAGTTTGTTCCACACAATGGAACCGGAGGTTATTCTGACACCACTCGCTTTTCATAGTCGAAATAAATATTTTTTATCACCTAAATTGTAGATATCATGATATATCTATAAGCAAATAAATATTTCAGGGATATAACTTCATCTTCAACCCATTATTGTCCCATTGCTGGGTCTCACTAATTTCCAGATATATTTCAGAAAATTTGGATGCCATCATTGAGACGTACTTTTTCACATTGTCTTCATTTATTTCAATATAAATTGTGTCTTGTTTTTGTTGATTAATCCTGATTTATTGTATAGTTCTTGTAAAAGAAATTGATACGTATTGTGATGTGTTTATGGATGGTTATTTAACATACTTATTTTATGTAGGTATTTCATTTTATGTTAATGTGTGGGTAGTTAGTATGAATAAATTATAGCCGCTTTACATATAAATAAGTATAGCTTCTACGAGTAAATATACCATATTTGAGAGAGTCTATCGTTGGACCGACTCATGTTAAACTCATAAATTAGAATAAAAATAAAATAAAAACACGTACGCTTGAGGAATTTCATGGCTTTCATTTATGTTGCAGGTTGTAAAATCTACGGATATTATATAAAATTCTCTCGCTGCCGACATTGGGGCGCGGAACGTTTGCGTTGCGCTCACGGCCTGCCCAGCCGTTTCGGGGCAATGGCCCACGTGCTCAATATCACCGGAAAATTCACTTTATGTTACAGCTATACGTTTTCTTTTCGCTTCTCGTGTGTTTTAATTTTTTAAATGGTCTATTTTTTTATTATGAGCTGCCTTGTCGGTATGTAGTCGCAAGTGCCACTGCTGAGTGTTGCGTTCGAGGTTAGATTTTCAGATCTAATGTTATTAGATTTTTGCATAATATGACATACCAGCCCTTTTAGGTTAGGCAGAGGTATAATGATGTAGACTCAAAATTCACCACTATATTGCCTTTTGCCATTAATCAAGCGCAAATACTAACTACTAATTCGAACTGTACTACAAATGGCTAAGAAAACCTCAATCGTACCTTGCTCAACCTGGTTGACCAACGCAGTCAACTATTAAGTTTTATTTAATAGGAAATTCTATGTAGCAGCTCGGTTAACGATGATAAGCTCGCCTTGTTACATGGGACCCTAAAACATACCAATGAACTGGAGTTAACTGGACACACTTCAGTACAATCTACTTTACCCTTTGGGGATAAATGGATAAATAGGTGTCACTAGTCGATAACCACCATTGGTCTTTCTTATTTAGCCTAAATTCAGTGGTAGGTGCCTTGAGATCGAACTCGAGACACTTGCTTCGAGACTCTTGGCTTCGCGATCACACCACTAGGCTAACACAGCTTAATAATTAAAGTTTATGAAGGTTTTAATTAAATATCTTAATATATTACTTACCTTCCCTCCCCTCTTGAACAAAATCGGTATTGTGCAAAGCACTCAATTTCCTACATTTAACCTCGAAAACGCTGTTCATTAATAGAAACACGTTTTAAATACGATATCCGTGATAAAAAACACTTCTGCCCACCCGATCGTACCACGCGCGAAGCGAAAAGGGTTTTTCATTAAATATTTTCACGTAGTGGACTCGCCCGTATCATGATAAATGGTTTTGACTCTTAACAATGTTAGTTCATCCAAAATGTATTAAATAAAATGCAGCCACTGTAACTGAACTGTAAACGAATGTACCTTTTTTACGACACATTTTTCCTATATGCTCCGATTAGAGTTAGGAATACGAAAAGAGAAACGTTAATTTTAGAAAACTCTAAACGCTTAGTGGTTAGAACCTATAGCAGAGGTTCTATTTCATTATATCTATGGTCTGATACAACATGAAACATCGTGACATCTGACCTTGAAATAACAACAGTCAAATAGTAAATAAACAGTTCAAATTCTTTTAAATTGTCTCATTGAACTCACGCAACATTTTCTACAAAAAGAAATTTTTAAAAATCGACAGCTCTCAGCGACGTTTTTCAACTGTAAACTCTGCCGAATTTGAGCTTTATAAGTCAAGTAGTTTTCAAGGTTACGTGTTTATTTATTGTGTTTTTCGCTTTTGTATACTTACTAGTTGGTACCTAGCTTCACTGTTGCATATTGTGACTGCATAGATGAGAAATAAGAATGAATCCATAAAAACAATGTTTGAAGCGGGTCGTGTATTGACTTAAAATTTGAGCTCAGTCGGTGTAGAACATTAACAAATAGAAAAAATAATTAGGTATTATTGACACATATTTATATTTTTACATACTGCAATACTAAATAGAAGTAACGTTAATACATTATAAGGTAAAGTGTATATAATGGTCAGTAATGTCACTGAATAAATGACCTTTTAAACTGAAATAAAATAATGTTAAGGCAATTTACCTGCTCAATGGTTATATTTGGCAATTTAGTGGGCGTTCCGTCCTAAACTTAGTAAAATTTTCTGCTTATAAATAATTTTTCTTTCTCTTTCACGTTGTCTGTAGACATCGTTTACAAAAGTTACGTTTAAGTTATAATTAATTTTTTTGAACTATTTTTTAGAACATTTGATGGCGGCTTCGCCCTTTTTTTTCTACTTAATACACTAAGTGATCTTGTTTGAACACTCCGTTTGTTTAATTTGCTTTGATGAAAGGCATTCCAAAGGTCAAATTAAATGTTTGGATTTTTGACGATTTTTTCTATCCACCGTTGTTACTTTTCATTAAGAATTTATTATGAGAAAACTAAGTTATATTTAGGCATAGTATTTCAACATTATGTTAAAATTAGGTTTAAATCAAACATTATGTTAACTTTAAACAGAATAATAAAAACGCGTAGATTTTGTTTCAGAAATTTGTGAGTTATAATAGCTTTTATATTCGTCTGATAAAAGATATTATTCATTTCAGTAATGTAGAATTTGTTAGACAGTATTGTATGTGTAGGAATAGGGTATGAGGAGAGTCAGGGAGAGTGTGTGATACTAATGAAGGGTAGGTATAGGGGTAGGGCGGGATTCTCCATCACAGAAAGTCTTCTAGATGGCGAATCCCGCCCTACTTATACGGACGTCGTGGTACATCTTTAGTCAATCGACTAGAGAGGTACGCAGATGCTCTTGGATACAGCTGTTTAGGAAAGTAGCTGTATCGCATAGACCAAAAGCCAACACTCAGATATACACCATAGCTTGGATCACGATGAGGCTCCGTCGGCTTGCTATATACGTATTTACATCTCGTGCTTTAGAATCACTTGCTACAGCACTTAGGATATTTGAATCTTAGCATCCCGTAAAATAGTATTTTTACGACAAATCACATTTTTTTTCAGTCTTATACTCTTGCCTAGAAACGTACAAAATTAATTAATTATTATTACTACCAAGAAACATTAAATATTAATAGAAAAACAGACCTTGTCCTAAATATTATCCTGGCCTTATTTTCCCAGCATTATTTTATTCTGACACGAAAATGCCAAGGAATTGTTTAGTTAGCTGAAATAATATTGAATGAATACCCACCTAGAAAACTTACTCTGTAGGTACATTTTGGACATAAGAAAACCCCGCGTGACGGTAATCAAGGATTGTATAATACATCAAATACCTAATTACGCTATGCACTGTGTACTATGTATGATTTAGGTGTATATGATGTAATATTGGTAGCCCTCAGGCAAATACTCGAATGTTACTCAATGCTATGTAGGTCTCATTTTACTTTCAAGTAAGTGGAGGAGACTCTTCTTCCAGTCTCTCAGGTATACAGATTTCATAATTTCACGATTTTTACTAGTAACCTGAAACCCTGAAAGTATCCCAGTAAGATATTAGTAGTGTCCAGAAATTGGGTTGATGATAAAATTCGCGCGAGTAAAATGCTTTTATGCATTTGATTAAGACAGAAAGCGGACGAGTAACGGTGACGGTAATACCTAGGTAAAAGACTAGTATGACGACGATTGACCCAAATCCTGAGACAATAATCTCCAGTCTGACTGTCATAAAAACTTTGGTAAATGGAAAATGTATTGTAAAAGCATACAACATTACGTGTGCCTACAACGTGTTTAAAGGTAAACTGTATCCACTCTACGCATTTGCTAAGCAAACATGAAATAACCTTAGAAATGGGAACATTTACAGACTACTTAAGTGATGTGCCCGTTTCTCAGGAAGACTCCTATTGAAGCTACACGTAGCTACATTATCTGATGGACGTACGATTAAATCGTATACTTACTTAGGATAGGAGATGATAATCGTTATTCCTTTACCGAGAAATCCTTGACTTAAAACCTAGCCATTGTGAATTAGGTCCCAATTACTGTAAGTTAAGGTAGTAAGTCTTAGGGTATTATTACATGGGTCCTAAAACTTAATACTATGTCAGCCGACTTCCACTAACCGGCCACAAAGCCAAACTTTGAGCTCCTACTGAGATGTTCATAGAAATATTCCAAATAGTAGGCATCGCGTCTTGAATTATTAAGATCGGTTCAGTAGTTCCGGAGCCTATTCGATACAAACAAACGAAATATCAAATCGTATATAAGTATAGATAATATCATACAGCTTTCAGTATCAGGTTTCACCTTTCATCATTTCAAATGGAGTAATAAAAACTTGTAAAATATTTTATTCTTCAATGACACACGGTTGCACCCTCCAAACTCAAAACCGACCCTTGAAAAAATCTCAACGGCTTTTTGTCGTATTTCTGAGTGGATATCACGATGTCTCGGCCAAAGATGTCGATGGCCACTTAATATGATTAATTGTGCCCAAGTTTCTTGGTGGAGACACTTTATAACATCCTTTGTTGGGGATGAGCCCCGACACAACTCCAGAGAACTCTGCGTTGTTTGAGACAGGAGAAATTATTCTATTAGGAACTTTTTGATGGGCGAGATTTTCTATCATATTTCACGGAGAAATGTCCTTTTTAATGGAAGATTTAGTAACTTCAGTAATGTAATACAGTTTTCTGAGTCATTGTTGTAAGAATAGCAGGTTTGTAATCTGGAATAATGGAGATTAAGATGGTGTTGAACTGCATAATCAGAGTAAAATTGCTAGCAATTATGTGGATATAACACTGGAATACAGACCAGATTGGACTGGTAATTTGTAGCACTTAAAAATGCTCATATGCCAAAATTTCATGGAAATCTATCGTTAGGAAACAAGCATGCCTGAGAGATTTTGATGGCGTGTGTAGTCTGTCAACCCGTTCCTGGACAACGTGGACACTAGCAAAACGTCTGTTAACCTGACGATAAAAGAGTAATGAGCTGATGAAGATGACACAGGTACACATGATTACTCATTCTAAGGTATTACCTGAGTAAGTTGAAATGGCAGTTGACAAGACGCATTATAGATAGCATATAGGGTCACTGGAGCAAATCATGTTTCTGAAGACGCAGAATGTGATAGTCTCTAACAATGGACAGATGAACTGTCCATCCAGTTCATCTGTGGGCGGAATAAAACCGGTGTATGTGGGAAATCTATGGGGAGACCTTTGTTCAACAGTTGACTGCTGCTGCTTTTACCTGATATTATGATGAGAACATTAGAATCTTAGAACATTAGAAGTAAATCTTAAACAACTTTTTCATACATTTATATTACATTGATTTTAGAGGAAAGGAAAGTATGTGTGCCCTTCTATGTGTATGTATAACTGCTGACAAAATTGACATGGCACATTTATTTTCTGGCATTATTGGCATTGCACATTCATAATAGAAGTAACCAGGGCATTTTATTCTATTGTCTAGTTCAGACAGTCTCCAAGATGTATTCGTTGACACGGTGCCAGCTAGTTGACAAATAGGAAAACACGTCGTTGTCAGCATATTTACATGAGGACGTTGTCTAAAGACAGTTGAAATATTACCGGTTCGGCTTACCGCGCTTTAAGTTGCATGTGTAGTTTGGTTTGAGCGAGTCTTTTTACTCCGTGGAGATGGAAAAATGTTGTTAGGATTTACAAATTGAAATAGTAACTTATTGCATTAAAACAAAGAACCTTAGAATACTCCATTTTTAAACCTAAAAAAAATAAAAAAGTTTTTAAGTCGAACTCTAAGAGTTTTTCTCGGCAGCATAAAAAGTGTACCTAGCCCATACTAAGTAAGCCCATTAGGCATTAGATTGGTGTATGAAGTCTAAAATAGACTTAATGAATTATGAATAAATGTAACTGAAAAAATTTAACGGCTCCTACTCTGGACTGATGAGCTGGTAACGGTTGCTGGAATCCGCTGGATGCGGGCGGTCATGGTTATCCTTGGGAGAGACCCATGTCCAGCAGTGGACGTCTAACGGTTGATATGATGATGGTGAAGACGATTATTATGATAGCAAAATACACATAGGATCACTCCAATTTATGGTTCATTATAAAAAAAAACTACTGAATTTGTCGCGTTCATCCAACAGAACATAACTATAAAGAAATCATCCTTGAATTGCAATTTAGGACCGCAACATTGGACCAGACAACATTATGCTAATGCAGAAATAGAATATCATGTTAGATGAATACATTTTACATAAATAAATATTAGACATACAATACACATCGAGCGTACTTTTTTAACAAGATAGCTCAAAGCCAAGATGAATCTGTCTCATTATTGTATTGGAGAAGTTTCCATAAATCTAAGAGTACTAATATTATTCATAGAGTACACGTAGGTACAGAGATACATATATGACTGTAACTAGTGATTCTACTACAAAAGCGCTATCTACCCGCAGGAAACGTACTGTATCGACTAGACGGCGGTGTCATTAAGCCGGGTCCTTATCTGCAAGTGTCTTACATAAGGGCTTACTCGCTCTCTAATGACTTGATTTTCTGTCTCGTAAAAGCCACTGAAGATATCCTAATAATTGATCTAACTTACATGGAATCTTGATAAACTTGAACCTGTAACAGTAGAGGTTTCTGGATGACAAAATAAAATACTTTTAACGGTTCTTATCGTGGTTTTTTGATACAATTTGTTATGTCTAATATTAGCGTAAATGTGAGAAACTTGTGACCTCTTTTTTAGAGACTAGATTGATTTTTAGGAAAAATATAGATTTACCTTAATCTATATTTTTCCTAAAAATCAATCTAGTCTTGGCTAAGTCTCGAGCATGTATACACTATAGACCCTAACTTTATGCACTAAACTTTTAGCCATATCAGGTACATAAACCGCGATAAATTAACATTTTTTAAATTGTACTAAATGCGATTAGTTATAAGTTGTGAGAATAAATTCGCTGCCGAGTTGGGTAAAGTCTGTAAAGAAGAAAATCACTTTTAAATACAAATTATTTATAATTTTAGTTAGTATCGCGCGTATTATACTAAACTCTACTAAGCCAAACCCAAGCAAAATTATTTATAAAACCTCCAACACGTGTACTCATAAGAAATCTTAAATCTGTTACACTTGTTCACACGCTCATATTCATATAATATATTATCATGTCGTTAAGAAAACTACGAAACGCGATAAGGCTGTATTTCGTCAAAACTCAACGTGAACTTAACCGCGTCTCTTATGTAAAGCAGTATGTACGCTACTGAGAAGTAGGTACATTGTTTATGTAGGTGTAGTCGTATTTCTTGAGCTACAAAAACACTTACTTGATTTAAAATGTGCGGCCTTTTTCAAATTTTTTGTTTTCTCCTACCAGTCGAAGCTTAGGTATGAGTACTATAACACCTTAAATACTTACATAAATACAATGTTTACAAACTTAAAGCTACATTTATTACAGAGGTTTTTTTTTTTTTAGTACTGACTGATTTATTTGATTATTATTAGTGTAGTAATTCCAAGCTATCAATATAAATGTGTTTGTATGTGAGCGTATTTGTTTGTGTGTGTGCATGTGTTTGTGCGTGTGTGGGTGTGTATTTGTGTAACAACCCAAATCACATAAAAGTGAGCCTATACTTTTTTTGTATCATTTATTACCATGAGTTGAGTCAGAGATCGAAAGGGCACCAGAATCACTAGCTCCAGAATCATTAGACCCTATCGAAGCTTTACACCAAGCAAGAAGTTCCAATCATCACTTCATCCTTCACAACAACAAGCATAATACACACAGATATCCCAAATATAAGTGACATTTCTATTCCACTAGTAATTTCTCACAGTTTCTTGTTACAACTACCCAAGTTTTTGCACAAATCCACTTCAAGGGGTCCTTTGTGCTAATTTTCTCACCTAATTTCAGTCAATACTGTCGCAGATTAGGCCTAACAAATTGACTGAATGACCTCAGAGACTATTACTGAAGACGATTAGACTTGTAATTAATTAAATGGACCCAGAAGATAAATATTAGGACTTGGAAAAGGTAGGTTGATGGCCAGGCCTTTGGAGCTAAGCGAAGTTCATTTATCATTTCAAGTGATATTTTTTTGTTTTCATAAAACTAAAACTTCTTCTATATTACTAGGTCTATGGAGCTCCGATACTTTACAGGGTGTGACCTGTTATTTATATAATAACAAAGTAAATTTTATCTGCATGTGTATTTCTATTGTCGGTCAGGTTAATACCTGGTGCATTGCACATGTTAAGGGCTACATTGCAAAGGCTCCCGGTGTTGATTCTCGGTAGGGGCAAATGTTTGTTTGATATTAAACCTGTGTATTTGCAACCGATCGTGTCTTGGAAAACACGTTAGAGCATCGGTCCTTGTTTTCATACATACAAATACCTTTGAAAATCATTAGCGATATACCTAGAAACTTGAAATTTTTACTACCGGTTTATTATGCATATTTTGGATATCGATATTGCCCAGTCATCGATTTTCGTGCAATTGTTTCGTGTAAAACATTGATATTGAGCCGCATCTGAGTAGACTAGAAGGTGATCCCATTATTTTTGGAACGGCCAGAGCAAGACGAATAGCCAGTTTTCAATGACCAC
Source organism: Craniophora ligustri (assembly GCA_905163465.1). Classification (NCBI taxonomy): domain Eukaryota; kingdom Metazoa; phylum Arthropoda; class Insecta; order Lepidoptera; family Noctuidae; genus Craniophora; species Craniophora ligustri. The sequence goes on from LR990960.1 coordinate 4,310,197, forward strand.
TACATCATCGCCTTAACACTATACAGAAGATAACTAAGAGACAGATAACCACCAAAGCAAACTGCAAACAAACTCACTAACTAGGCAATAAAACTTAAATAGTGTACTCTAAACTATTTATAGGTGCAGATAAGGCGACATCTCTTGTTTATCGTGTACGGGAAGTCTTTAGCGTTGACGGCGGGCCGGGGGAGGGGGGATGACCGGCGAATTACGTCATTATGTAACGCTTTAGCGTTTTATACATACTGCTAAATGGTTCGACATAGAATTCTTTTAAATCTTCATCAATATCCTTCTCACATAATTTGTCACGAACAGGAGGAGTTGGGGATAAATTGAGCGAAAGGAATTTGTTAGTAGATTGTATATAGTGTACTAACTTTTGTCCCAATTTCGTATGCGTAGAAACTTCTGCCCCCTAAAACTACCCACTACATAAAATATTATCTAAATCAGTCCAGCGTTTCAAGCGTGAAGATGTAACCGACATACTTAGGCATTTATAATATTAGTAGTAGGTTTTTATTAATATTTTCAAAATCATTAATTATTATCTTTAATGTACAGTAATCTATTACAGTTTATGACTAATATCTAAAAATATCTAACTAGCAGCTTGTGTGAACGTGTACCTACATGAGTAACGAGTGTCACTTGTCATTGATATTGAAAATATTCTAGCGGGATAACCCTCAAAAACCTATACTTACTTATACTTGATATTAAACAACCTGTTCTTTTTATAAACTAGTATTTGGAACCGATACTGAAAACAAGAATGACTTTTTAAATTTTCATTCTCATTGTCCGTATGTACCGTATTCGTGAGTCACTAACGTCCAAGGCAATAGCCGATAACGGACTGTTGTTGCCCACTTGATGAGCTTTGTTAACCGTATTCAGGCAACATATTAATGTGGATGCCCAACTAATTGCAATCAGCTCGTTAGGACCATAAACATTCCTATTACAGAGTTTGATATAACGAATAATGTTAATTAAATTTAGACAATGTTTTACCAAACACTTACGCGTATATAAATAAAAATGTATTATGAGTTGATGCCGTAAAGGATCGATAATATCAAACGTAAATAATATTTAAAAAGGAACTTTGATACTTTAACCACAACATTTGTTTTAATATGCCACATATATTTTTTATACCACAACATAATTCCAGCTTCCTGCCTGATGGTAAGCGGTTACCCTAGCCTGTAAACGTTTGCAACAACAGAGGTGTCGCCCGCACGCTGTCGACCCCTTAGAAACCGTATAGATTTCTTAAAATCAGGAGTTATTAAACTGACCGCAAACCGAATTCCCGTGCTATCAGAATAGTAACTCCCCCAACAAGCACTGGTAACTACTCACTCGCTGAAATAATGCTGTCTTTTGTAAATCAAAGGTAGCCCCAGTGCCCCAGTCGGGCAGCTCAATTTAAGCGAAGAATCTCGCTATGCCCTACCTTTCGGAGTATAAATACATTAATTAGTGGGTGTTTAATATTAAAAGAATTTACTCCCACTATTTTTTTGAAGAAAAAAAAAATATTTGTTTGACTGTAGAGAAACCCGAGCCCTCCAAAGCGTTCAGGTAAATAACTTATTTATATACTGAAATAACAAACATACGTGCACGAGTAGTTAAGCAATGGATGGCGTTCCGCTTTGCAAATGTGGAGTGTTTGCAAATCTACGATCCGTTTTGCTAGCGTTTGCCCGAAGGAATACTTGCCATTAACTGGATCTGGTATGAACTCGTACTGAGGTGTGTCTGTGTGTTGAAAGTATTTTTAAAGTATTTCTTTATTTATCTTTTCCCCACACTAAGATCGGATATGTATACGGCATTAATATGGCGTAATACTTTTACAGCATATTACAGTACCTAATATTTTTACAGTATACTGATATCCGATATTTTAGTTCCTTTAAAACATCTTCGTCTCCCTCGACATGTGATATCAAGAATGACCTTACCATAAGTGACGTAAGTAAGTCAAAACGAAATAATATTTTTGAAAATCTTAAAAATACTTCACAAACTCTAAACATTGTCAAAGCATGTATTTTTACATCACCAATGATAAAGAAATGTCTATAAGTAACAATACGAAACATAAAACAAAGTAAAACCACGAGTGAAGGTTAGTTGTTAAGACGAGACTACATAATAATGTGCCTTAAGAGCACAAAGCTCACTGTCTGTACAAGACAGAATGTGCCTGTAAAGGAAAGTGGATATTCCGGTGGAATTAACATTAAGAGAAGAGAAAATAGTGCTTTACTCAAAGCCTGAAGGACACACCTTTGCTTTATAGATAAGTGCGATGTAGTCGAAAGAAAAGAAAGTGTAAGGTCGTTTACCACGGGCGAGTTGGGACGAGGCGAGGCGAGACGATATGAGTATTGAAATCTCATCTTTAGAAAGTAGTGAGATTTTGAAATCAATATTTTTTAAATATGATCCCATTTCCACAGCATCGTTTTCATTTGAAGAGAAAAATATTACTTAAATTATTTTAATATCACAGATCAGTTGTCTCCATTTTTTTGATGCCTTTCTTAATATTTCCACTCCAAATACATCACATTCCAGTGTTCTTTTTAAATCACTTAGCTGGAAAACAAGCTTATGACTCGCCTCATAAGCGGTAATCGTTGCCTCGGAAAACCACGCAATATAGTCGCGTAATGATACTTTGTGACATCAAGAGTTATTAAGTCTTATTTTTCCAATAATTTCACCCTTCCGATTGAATTACAATAATGTTAGCATACCACTATTTGCCGGAATAATATTTTGTAATGAAGAACCACTGCCAGAGGTAGGCGCCTGAAAGTATTACTGTTCTAACTATGCAGGTAATAATAATAATAAGCGACATAATTGGCTGGTAAATATCTAGCCTATGACGTCAAAAAACAGTTCCTTTTTTAAAATAAATAATAAATCCACAAACTGTGCACTAACACAGCACTTAAAAACACCCGCGTCTTAGCGAGGCACTGCTAACAAACTCGTGCAACTTTCTGCATGCAAAATGGATTTGCGCTGTTGAAATTATGACCGTGAGTGCACCGCTTTAGATAATTGCCGCTAAACTTGTCTCCTAATGAGGGAACGTTGCACGGTGCAGCTACTGGCTCGTGTGATTTCGTTTATGCTTGTTTGTGCTGTTTCGACTTCAGTGCAATTTCTAGGACATTAAGCAGCGGTTAGGGTTCTTAGTGCTTATAGATTTTTTAATGTTCATGTTCCAACTTAAAGAAGGGGATCCAGATCATATTGTATTCGTTTTCCCATATTATTGTCTATTTATATCAACATATACGTATAAAGAAAACAACATAATTCTATTTTATTCTTCCAGGAACAGAAATTTATATAAATTGCACCGATAAAATAACATTTAAATAACTCCCGAAATCAAACACTTTTCACAACTCAAGTCCAGATTGCGGTTAAAATTTTCAGCCGTACTGCCTCGTTGCGGTCAAAACTGTAACTGAAAAGTAATTCAGAGAACACTGAAAATGTTAAGCCACAATACAACTTTTGAAAAGTTTCGTTTCATTCAAACCGCTGAATGTATCTGTTGAGTAATTCGCGATTTTGCCGACAAACAATTTTCATAGGTTTTACATGCGTATTATGGGATGATGGGAATTTGATCCCAAACAAGATTGACCGTTTGCTTTCTGGGCCTAAAAAAATAAAAGGGAAATCATAATCGCGGCCTTTATCCCAATATGTACGTTTACAGTGGTGAATATCCCTCCAACTCGTCCAATATTATCATTATTTGCAAACCATCCTAAGAAAAGATTAGCCTCAACGCATCATCATAAATCAGACAAAGGATATAAATACTGACGATATTTCTACAAGAACTTTAATTGTATGTATTGTAATAACTTACGGATAATATTTATTATTGTTTTATACTATATGTATAATTGAATAAAATTTTATTTGTATTAAATCAGCATGAGCTTATGAGAAACAGTTCAACTGTGTAACCAAGTTACAATTTTGAGTTTAAAATCAAAAACACCTCTCAATGAAATGTATAAAAAATTTATTTGTATAAATGTTTAATGATTTCAGTAATCATACATATATTTATTGCGGCTTTATATTTAGTATGGTTTAATACAGTATTTTCTTAGGGTATTGAGAATCGTACTGCGTAAATCGGATTATCAATAATTAACAAAAATGTAAGTGGATAAAATTATAACGCGTGTTACATCAATGTTAGTAATTATAACATCAAGACACCCAACGTAATCTGTCAATTAGTTTGTCTGTGACCATAGATTCTCTAAAGGATTCGAAACGTCTGCAATAAAACGACGACACGATTAGCCCAGCAATAGTTAACGCTGCCTTCTGTGCTATGGGTCCCGGGTTCGAATCCCGGTAGGGACAAATGTTTGTGTGATGAGCATAAACATTTGTATCCGAGTCATGGATGTATATATGTATAATATGTATGTTTTTACAAAAAAAAGGATATATGTAGTATATCAACCTAGTATCCGTAACACAAGCCTCATTGCTTACCACGGCACTAGATGGCGCTGTGTCATAATGGCCAAAGATATAAAAAGTGATATCAAAGTAAAAAGCAGCTTTATTTCACCTTCTTGTATTTTTTCAAAAGCTCGTTATTTGAGTTTGTTTGGCTTAAAAATAAACAATTTATTTTTACAAACCAGTTGCGGTATTAAATTAATATTCGTATCGATATTTCAGTTGTGCCGTGTTTATTGTAACGGGTGAATGACTGCTGAACCGAATTAACTATTATTGAGCGCCACGAAGCGTAAAGACGATTGTGTGAAAGACAAATATGTATCGCTGGAACTCATTGACTTCTATTCAATCAATTGAGTTGGCTTGTTCAAATATTGTGGTGAATGTGTATTTGTTTGTTTATTGTATATGATTGGAACTTCAGACACCAATATTTATCACTAGTGTTATTCTCTGATAATTTTCGTCTTATCGCATTTGGTCGTCACTTCGAGAATACTTACTTTTATCGTGATTACCAATGATAATGATTAATAATGATATTATAGGTCTTCGCTTTTTTGATCTATGAGATTGTGTGGTAACACCTTTCTCACTAAACTATTTGTAGTATATAAAATACTCGACAAACCTCCAATTTGCTCCCCAAGTATCCAACGCCTTGTTTCTAAATTTCTCCGCATTAGATTTAGATAAGAAAACCGCTCGATACCAAACGCCTCCAAAATCGATCGATATTTATTTGAACATGTTGATTTGAGTAAGGAGAATTAGGATATTGAAGACCAAAATCCACGAGCCGCCAAAGTGAATTCCTCAACTAATTAATTACCGAACATTTCCCCAATAACTCAACATTAGAACAAAAACAAAATAAGTAAATGAACAAACAAACTAAGGGTGTATTAGCGCTGTCTATCTTCTCTCGGAAGCAGTAAAAGGTAATTGAGGGTACGGTGTTATTTAATGGTGCCAAAGACGGGTAACCTTGCGGCGGCAATCTTATTTAATGCGTTATTGCTCTGAAGTTAATACGATGGCAGAATGGTGTTGCGGTGATAGCGGTGTTAGTGACGTGTCATGTGATTTTTTGGTGAGGAAATCTACGACACAATAGGTATATAAAAGAGTTATGAACTATTTAGACATGAGTTAGAAATACACGTGTAAAAAAATACACCAACTAAATAGCTGATGTAAACTTTTAGACGTGTACATTTCTAATGGTGTTGAGATGATAGTAACATGTGATGTGATTTTTTGGCAAGAATATTTTTGGGTATATTAAAGAGTTACGAACTATTTACACGTGAGTTAGAAATACACGTGAGTTAGAATTACACGTGTATAAAAATACACCAATGAAATAGCTGGTGTAATCTTTTACACGTGTACATTTTAATGGTGTTGAGGTGATAGCGATATTAATATAATGTGATTTAATTTTTGGAAAGAATATCTACGACACAATGGGTATATAAGAGTTACGAACTTTACACGTGTTTCTATTCGGTGCAGTACAATAATAGCCTAGTAATGAGTTATGGACTGATAAGTCATAAAACCCACTATGTTCAAATTCTAGTTCATAATTATTCAATTCGAATTATGATGGTCCATTCTACTTGTCTTCATATGTAATAGAGGTTAGATACCCCTATTAGCCAAGTAGTTAATCTTTTTGGTTCTATATAAAATATGAAAGCGTTCAAAACCGATTGTAAGTACCTTCTATGGCTTGCACAACACAAATCCTGATTAACCAAAGTTCAAAATTTACTCATATTCATAAATACCAAACAAACCTACCAAGATTAAAAAAAAAACATTTAAAATAACAGCGCCTAATTTCACAATGCAATCAGTTATTCCAGTATTTCTGAACTCCAGAGGCTTATTGCGACTGAGTTATTAAAGTCGGAGCAAAACGGCCAGCGTTGGCACCGTGCCCATCTCTCACCGCTTGTGTTCGTTGTAAAAAGATATGCTTTAATAGGAAACAGACAAAGGTACTCCAGATATTCACTGAGTGCCCGTTGTTTAAAAAGCAAGGATTTCCTTCTTTGGTTTGTATTTATCAACATTAATATTTTATACCTAGGCAAATAAATAAAATAAATGGCTTTGGTAGCTTGGTGTGACCAGTGGACTGAGATGTCAGAGGTCTCGAGTTCGAACCCAAGGCACGCACCACTGACTTTTTGGAAGTTATGTGCGTATTATCACATGCTCAAACAGTGAAAGAAAACATCGTGAGGAAGCCTGCATGCTTGAGAGAATTCTCGATGGCATGTGAAGTCTGCCAACCCGTAGTAGGCTAGCGTGGTGGACTATAGCCTAATCCCTCTCAATTGAGAGGAGACCCGTGCCCAGCAGTGGGACAATAAAGGGTTGATGATGATGAATATTTTATACCTAGGCAATAGGGTTGATTATGTCTTTTGGGAATAACTAGCTGTGCTAAGATGGCTGAGCGCAGGTTGAGCTGGAAATTTCCATACTTTACATACTTAGTTAGTAATATTATAAATGCGAAAGGGTGTCTCTCTGTTACCTCTCCACGGTTTATCCACTGAACTGATTTAGATTAAATTTGGTATCAAGACAGTATGAATCGCAGGGAAGGTTATTGAAGAGTACCTAATAAATACAAGAAGGTAGAAATAAATAAGCACATTGAATAAAATTACTAATTCTGTGCGGATGAAGTCGAGGGCAAAACTAGTAAATTATAACATTTTAACTGTTCAGCTAAAATTCTGAGACAAACTGACTTCCACCAGATCATAAAGAAAAGATATGTTTTTGTTTTACATATTTGACTAATAAAATGTTCTCCTCGTCTTTTTAGGTATGAAATGTCATAAAAGCTTTGACGCATGTAAGCCGCGGTATAATAAAACATTGGGCAACTGGGTTATAGTAATTACCTACTGGAAACAATGCAGATTTTTTGTAAAAATAAATCTTTTGTTATTCTAATTAGCAGTGTTGAAGTGTTTATGCGTTCCATTATAGTATATTTTATTTAAAAAAGAACTCAGATCAACGATCCCTCGCAGTCAGGACCCGTTTCGTTTTGAATTAAAAATATAAGATTTTTTTATAAACTAAAGTCGAACTATAATTCTTAAAACGTTTAGTTTGAAGTTACTTACTTAAATAACCTACCCAATTGTTTTTGGTCGGTTTATTTTAATATCGTAAATTAGATAGAAGAGAAAATAAATAAAGAATATATGATTATTTGCTACCATAAGCGACAAAAATAATGAAAAATTTAATCAAATACCGATTTAAAATACACTATAAAAAGTTTCTTTATTTATTTTAAACGATTTTTAAAATAAATCTTTTTATGAAGCGTTCCCGCTTTGTCATCTAGGAATTCCATAAAATCTTATCCACTTTTTTCTGACATTTAATTTAATTTCGAGTCAAGTACCTACGAAGATTTTAATTCAATTTACTTGAAGAGAATATATTATACTGCACGATAAAACATGATTAGACAATTGTAGATGACAAAAATACGAGGATTGTAATAAAAACCATATTTCTTGCAAACAGTTTTATAGGAGGTCGCATGAAGAATTTTTACTATCTGCTTTTAGTCGCAATACTCTGATTTAGTGCAAACATATTTGTACGTACGTATGTATTGTTCTAAATTAAACTGAGCTGTTTATTTCATTGAAACTTTTATATTAAAACAGTTTTCTGCTTGGCAGTCGAAACGAAATTCTGAAATAACGTTTTCAGTCATTTGACAATTCCTGACATTGCTCTTTTGTCTTTATAATTATCTGAAGGATTTCGACCTCTAGTCTCTAGCCTTTTCTTTTTTTTCTGTATTTAAAAATTATTCTGTGTTGATTGGCGGCGCCGTTCTTAAATACAATTTCCATAAAATCATTTAATTATTGATTGATTGATTACGTTCATCAGCCAGTCTTTTTGCTCAATATCTATACAAAAGCTGTCAAACTTTGTTACTAGTTTTAACCAAACACCCTTCATCGATTACCAACGTACAATCAATAATAGGCTATGTTTCGCTTAATATAGAGTCTAAAATTCCAGCGCTACGTCTGGTAGATATTATAATTTTGTATATGACAAATTGTTTGAAAGTTTTCATCAAATTTTAAGTTACTTTTCTCTGTTTACTCGCTCAATACTCCACGGCTTTAGAAAGTAAAATGTTTTAATAGCAATAAATTGATAGATACCTAAATAAAATTTGCTAATCTGAAATATATGACGACCCGATTAGCCCAGCAGTAGTTAACGCTGCCTTCTATGCATTCCCGGGTTCGAATACCGGTAGGGACAAATGTTTGTGTCATGAGCATTTAATAAACATTTGTATGTATCTATGTATGATATGTATGTATTTACAACAAAAAAAAGTATATACATATGCAGTATATCAACCTTCTGGTATCCGTAACACAAGCTTCGTTGCTTACCACGGAACTAGAGGGCGCTGTGTCATAATGTCCAGAGATATTTATTATTTATTTATTATTATATCTGCTGTGGTAGTCTAGCAGATTGAGAAGTCAAAGGTCTCGAGTTCGAACGCAACCACGCACCACTGACTTTTCGAAAGTTATGTGCGTATTTATCTCATACTCAAACGGTGAAGGAAATCATCGTGAGGAAATTTGCATTAGAGATTTTCGCGTAGGCTAGCGTAGTATGCTACTGCCTAATCCTTCTCAAATGAGAGGAGACCCGTGCCCAGCAGTAGGACGATAACGGGTTGATGACGTGATGTACTAGTTAACACAACATAAATTTCAAATTCATAATTTATTTTGTGTCAACTAGTAACACTAGACATTAAATTAATTGAAAAAGTTTTTTTTACAGGTCGCCTGTCTACCTGGCAACACCTAAAAAAATATAAAAAACCTCTCTCCCTCTTTTATTTGAAATGTCATTTCATTTTGCAGGCCATAATATGGAACTCGTAAAAGGTTAATTTTGAAATTTGACAGATAATTTCTAGATACGAGTAAAAGAGATGAATACGTGTTTATACTGTATACTAAAATGGGTATCTGAAAAGCCCATTTTCACCTATTTTAACGTACAATAAATTAAAACATTGTATAGGTAGTCATTATATTTCAAGGTCATAACAACTACGTCACTATGCAGTTACTTTATTTGAATATATTAGGTCAATAATACTGAATGAATGATATGTGACCTTTAATTTCCATTCAAATCATTTACGACCATGTGACGTCATCAATTACTACCGACCCGAAAACAGGACAACCGCTGTTTTTGTGCACACATACCTAATTGTATTATTCATACGACAATGAAATATTCATATTTACATTTGCAGCTCAGCGGAACCCACGCATGTTTTTGATACATAAAAGATATTTGTTTGTTTATTTGAATCTTGCCGATGTCGGTACTTACTCACGACTGAGTATATGCATATTTATTGCTCCTTGAATATTCCCTGGTTCCGTATCGGGCGTAGGCCGGTGATAAATCGATGGAAAGTCTCGTGAACTTGTTGAATCGTTATTTTCGGGACCTTGAACTTGATTGATAAGCCTATTTTATAATTTAGAGTAGAACTTAATACTTGTAATTTTGTTTTGAGAACATATATTGCAAGTAAAATCTTTGGTCCACATCAGTCAGATAATTTTAACTATTGGCCTCGAGTATGGGAATGAATGAAAGAAACATAAGATCGTTTCACATCGCAGGCGCAAAAATGTTATGCAATTTATTTCATCGATTCATAAAAATATGGTAAGCTCGTTCTGAGTAAATCGGATTGTCAATAAAATTTACAAAAATGTTGCTGTTAATAGTAATTATAATATCAAAACATGATCTTAGGATAGAAATTTACAGTAAAGTAGTTTTATTTCAATGCCTAATCCCGTAAATGAAAGAAATCATCTCGAGAATTTAATGTGAATCTACCGAGGTCATTACCCTTAAGCTATAAGGCCTTGAGGCTATATCCTGGGACTAAGCATAATCTACGCTCCCACGGGGATCGACACTCTTCATGAGTGTCAACCCTTGTCGAAGCAGCGCCTTATCCGTGACGTCACGAAGTATGGCCTGAGAAAATTTACACCTTTGCCCCTTTTATGCCCAATTTCGGACGAATCATACATTTTCCTACAGAAATTAATTTTTATCCCACCCACTGATATATTGGCCTGAATTCGAATACATATTCGCACTCACACAGCTGTAGACTTGATAATCGTAAATACTGCGAACTGCTCGACCTAAGATATGACTCTAGAACCTCAAGGTTACTAACTGCACTTGGGACCAGTAGACAAATGAGGCGGTCTATTTACAGAAATATCAATAATCCTCTCATATATCTCGAACTTCTAAGCTAGACTTACGAGCTCAAGATTAGTTAAGATCGAATACATGATTAGAATTATTTACTTGACGAATGGTGCAGTGAGTGGATTCAGATAAAAATCACCTTCACCGTTTTATTTTACGCACTTCTACGTGTCCGTAAGGGTAGATTTTCTTTACACATATTTTAGAATCTACCACACGTAGTAAGCAAACCTTGGGATATATTGCCGCGATTCGAAGCGATTTATTGCGGTTGAGAAAAAAAGGAGTGTATTTGAAATCTTAGCTGGAAGGAGTGGGAGACTAGATATCTTTACGGTCCTTGTGTGAAGTGGGATTTATATTTATTTTCATGATACTCATATTGCTTGGTACGGCTTTTTTTTTTTATGGCTGTTGTTTTGACGTATCGTAGTTTATTGCAATAGGGGTTATGTATACAAAGTGTATTTTTGCATGACATGTTATATGTATTCCCCAAAAGGTTAACGGTAGAAAACAATTGGGTTTTTGTACTTTTACATTATACAATGAAATATTGGTGTACACCTCAGCCTAACCCTTTGGCGACGACAGGCGTGATATGAATCTACCTATTCATGGGATTCAGTGGCGTAGCGTGGGTATTTGCCGCCCGGGGCCGTCTGGAAATTTGCCGCCCCCTTTTCAAGTAGTATAAAAACGACGTGGCACTTGATGCCGCCCCCTTTCATATGCCGCCCGGGGCCATGGCCCCCTTTACCCTCCCCACGCTACGCTACTGATGGGATTGTTTGATAGTAGGTTGGTAAAAACCAACCCTTGGTAAAACCACTGCATATAATGTGTGGTGTATATATATTTCCATTTCATAATAAACATATACATACGTATTAGCATCTGCAGTTCGCTCGCTCTATGCCGCGGCTCCTACATAATCAATGTTTGTCCCAGTTTCACTTAGAACTTTAAAATATTACCGCGCTATGCCAAAACTTTTCTATTTGACGACGCCACTATATTATAAGTTTGGGCTGCATATATTTTCTAATTTTGAAAAAGTTTTTCATTGTTATTCAGTTTCCTTGTGCTAGTCATACCTATAATCTCTTCCCATTAAGATAGCGTCTTGAAATTATATTAAGAAACTAACTGCGTACCCTTATTGCGTGGTTCCATTGATAAATGGAATGGTTATTTCAGACATTGCACTATCTCTGTCTGTTTTTCCACATCTTTCTATCTACCTATATATGTGTGCTATTGAAAAAATCCAAAATAATAGATGGGACGTTTAAGTCAGAACAGAGGTCTTGTGGTTAGCAATGAAATGACTAATACTTGTGAAGTTGAGCTGCACCAGCCAAGATTATTTTGTGACCACTTATAATAACAGTCGCCCACCTGGTATAACACCTCGCCTGATCGGAGGACCCTGCTTTTCAAATAGACCAACACTCCATATATAAAATATCACTTTATGTTAATTACTGTTATTGATGTAATGCCGTGGTAATTAATTATATACAATGTGGGGAGGACAATATGATCATAAATGAAACTTCGTATAAGTCATGATATTCCCAACCGTCACACAAAAAATCAAATGAATATATCCAGTAGTTTAGCCACAGGACATTATTTTTCATTTTAAGTATTTTCGACATGATGTTTTGTAAACAGGAGAGCACGCGACAGGTTAACGACTTACGTTGCCAGCTCGCCACTTTAAAAACCTACGCCTTTTCTATCAAATTTATTTTCTCAATGCAAATTATACTTTATGCCCGAGCCATAAGAGTCATAAAGCGTGTCATCACAGCTAGATAAGAAAATATGTATGTGCGAAAGAGATAGGTAAGTTTGCTTGTTTCCTCTTTGCTTACTTGTCGACGTGTCTAGGTTACGCGGTCAGTGTGTCACCGGACGTCCTTACTGCCTGTGACGCATTTTATTTTCTCTGGAATTTCGGATGCGCCCGCGCCCGTTTGAAGTCGCCGCGCGAGTGTTATCGTATCTTTGTTGTTGTGTTGTGTTGTGTTGTGCGAAATTTGACGCTTTGTTTTAATAGTGACAGGACACATAAACGTATTATAGGTACTTAGTTAAATAGCTAAGTGAACTTTGCGAAATTAGACGCTTAATACTTGGTGTTTCAAGGTTTTATTATTAAATAATCATGCCTCGTTACAATTATACCGCTTCGGAGTACACTGATATGATTTTAATTTATGGGGAGTGTCACGGTAATGCCGCTTTAGCTGTACGGACATACCGTGAGACCTATTATCAAGAGTGAGAAATAACATTATACGTCGGTGTAGTTTGTGTATTCAAGAACACGGCGGACATATTGAAAATAAAAAAATTTAATGACTGGCGACATAATTATGTGATCGAAAAGTGATTGTGAATAATAAATTGATCAGTGAATAACTCGCGGGTGAATGATGCCCGACTATTTGGTTAATATTCTGTGATTTGATTTGTGTAATTGAGCATTAATAACAATAAGAATAATGGCGCCAAACATTACGTCGCTGCGTCGGCCACAGCTTTAACATGAATGAAACCAAGCTGCGTTGCCATTCTTATCGCAGGTCAGTGTACCATTTTTATAAATGGTGTTTTATTTTGTTTGCAGTTTTAAGCTATTTAGTTTGTAAGAAAATTTTTTTTTTTTTAATTTCCATGTTCGGATTTATTTGATAGTTTACAAATGTTTCTATAAACCAGTATTGCCAGTGTTTTCATTTAAAGTCATATTGTCATCTCCACATTGTATAAATAAATAAATGACTCGACTCACTGTCTCAGATCATAGTGAGCTATTGATATCATACAAATGCCTATACCTACATTGTTAGTGGTAGCCAGTTTACCCCGCTAGAACTGCCCAATAATCGACTTGTAAAAAACACTTGATAGTAGTTCCATCATGTAAAATACTGATATAAAGCCGACACCAACACAGTTGGGGAAAGGCTACCGACAAGATTTCAACTCAAACAGGTTATAAATTAACTTTTATTGTACTGCGACAAATAAAATATTCTAATTCAGCACTTCCACGCTATTGTCATTAAATAAATAGGAACAGAAGGCTAGTTCTGTACAACAGGCGATAATTGCACGCACACAGAGGTGATTGATCGTCAGTCGTATCAGCCGGTCGAAGAGGTTGTTTCACTTGAGATACTGGAGGAGACTGCACCATTGCCAATAGAAAATGTAATCCATATTCATACAAACATATATTAGTTACAAGAGGATAGATAGATAAATAAGCAGATTGGATAAAATTATTAATTCCACGCAAACGGAGTCGCGGGTAAATGTTAGTAATAGTATAAAAGGTAAAACAAACACACTTCATTTAGTAAGAGGTATTTTCAGTTATTTTCAGGTAGAGTTTTCAGGGTCAATAGCAGGTCGTTGTTATTTGTTCAGGATTCTCATGACCCCGAGGGTAGAGTAAAAATAGCCAAGTTCATTTTAAGCCTGAGACTAGACAAGACCACTATACCTTGCTGCTTCCTCAGATGGCTCACGATCTATGAGTATTTTATATTCTATAAAAAGATTGTGTATTTTTTCATTCAAACTATTTTTCTTAGTATTTTTCCCAAAACGAGTGAAAATTACTAAATACATTTACTAAATTTAATTTTTTTTTCTGGTTTAGTTCCCGCCAGCCTATTAATTCGAGATACTCGTCACGTCATATGTGTAATGTAGTAGACGTCTATGTGTGCGTAAGCCTGTTGTCACTCGTTGAATAGACCCAGCCTTCTGTTCCTATTTACTTTGTGCTATTGTATCGATGACACGCGCCAATAAAGTAAAAATAGGTCAGCGGGCTGCAACGCGATATGTGCATGAAACACTGTGTTCCGAGTACCGAATCCGTTTTCCAATTATCAGCAATTTTGTCCATTCCAACCGTTTTCAGAAGAGAGATAGCTGGCACTGTGCCCAATTACGACACGGTGTCTTTTAGTTTAGAGTTTTTTAAATGTTTTCTGTTAAAACTTATGTTTGCAATGTTTAGTTTTTTGAGGTTAATTCACGCATTTTTTTTCCTTTCACATTAAAGAGCACCAATTCACACTATGTTTCAAACAAGTGTATAACTTTGTCTTTTTTAAATGTTGATCCAACACTAAGCTAACCTTGTATTTTGAAAGGGTTTTTCTAATACTAGGTCAACTAAAAACCTGTAAATTATACAAATATCTAGGTATCGAACCTGTGATCCGTTTAGACACTGCCCCGATTAATCAAATCATCTTCTGATGTTATGTATGCGATCTTCATCCATCATGTGATCTCACAAAGCTTTTTAAAAACGTAACCATTACTTACTTGGCACAAAACTACTTTTTCAATTACAATCCTCAGATATCGAATCCCATACAGCGTCCATGGTAATAGGCAGACTGCCCGAATATGCCGGAGATAAAATCCATAAAATGCAGATATATATTATGTATCCAATATTCGCGTAATCATCAAAAAATAAATACGAAAACGTAAAGTTGATAGTTTATACTGATTTTTTACACTTACGCGAATAAAAGCCATTGAAATAAAAGTTCTGTAAAACTGTAGGAATTGAGAACCTCCTCCTTTTTGGAGTCGGTTAAAAACAGTAGGTAAACTCCTTCTGTATTAATCAGGTTGTAAATAATAAATAAAAGTGTAGGCTAGCTGTGAGTAATTATAACATCAAAACTTCAAATACTTCAGTCTGCTATTGAACATGAAAAGAAACCGAAACGTTGGTTATAAATAAATAATATCAAAAATCCATAGAAAGTAAATTTAGTCCATTTCTAAACACTCTGTAGATGCAAGAAGTACGATAATACTAAACACATATCATTACCTATAGTATTCACACGTGATTTAACCGAGTTACACATAATGTATGTATGTACAGTTACATAATTTAACTACCTTGATTAAGCGGTTAACGTCCAAACTAACGCATTACATCTAATTACAGGACAGACGTTGTTATTATGTGAGGATATTAACTATTAGTGGCATTACGACAAATTGTTATTAAACTATATCTTTTGTGTTGCAGGGAGGAGGGTCAAATATCATAACAATAGGATAATGAAATGATGTGACTAAACTATCGCATTAGACAAGACCTGTAATGGTAGTTTTAAGGTATTTAAATAAATGAATAAATAAATAAATAATAGGATAATAAGTAGCGATAAAAAATTCTTGAATATTTAAAACAAGGAAGTTTATGGTTAAGTTGTTTGGAGAAATGTTTTGTAGTTTCCTCTCATTTGAGAGGGACTACAAAACAAGGCTACAAGGCTACAAAATAGGCTTCAATCCACCATGTGATTGAGAGCGAAAAAATATCTCTAACCATAAACGTATGTGGCGTGTGTACAACTTTTTTGTCTTAAAGAGCTTATTACAAGTGGCGCCCAAAGTGGGACATAATTTAAGACGTTTGTTGATGAGTTTCACCCATCATACCTAAAATATCTTACATAAAATAATGTTCATAGTTAAAATTGTATTCGAAATAAAATTAAAACTTACTTTCTTACTAAAAACTATGTTTAGTTAAAGAACTCATTACATTTGGCGCCCAAAGTGGGACTTAACTTGTAGTGATATTTGAGTTTCTTCCATTATTCTTGCAATACCTTAACTAACTGCTTATAGTTATAACATAAAATATCATCACGCCTAAAGGGTTAATAGAAAAACCCAATAAACTTTTTGTTCGACCTGGGAATCGAATAATACCAATATCCTACCTCTTGCTCAGCAGTCGTATTTACAATCACTAGACCAACGAAGCATCAGAAGTATAACCTTTAAAATGAAACCTCACCTAATTGTTATTATAAATAACGGGCTGTATTTATGAACTATTTGTAGCCAGTTATTTTTAAATACCTTTCAATGGAAATCTTAGAAATATTTGGTAGAAAATATTTTTCTACGTAAAACAGAAATCAGTCCAAAGGAAAAATAAGGAGATGGGGATATCTACAGTTTCGCGATTTTCCTTTGAGATTATTAAACTTGTATATTTTGCTGACCAGGCGTACCGTTGTTGATTGCTTCCGTATTGCTTTGCACATAAATGAAAACTTATTTCCCTATTATTGTTTACTTGGTATTAAAACTGAATCTGCTTTAGATTTCAGCGTGTTTTTCATTATGAATGTTGTGTATGCATGCAATATCTTATTGCATGTTTATACATGAAATTGTGTCTGTAGTTTTTTCAATACTCAAATAAATGAATAATGAAAAACTACAGACACAAAACAATAATATCGTTTGAATTTTTCATTGCCCATAAACTATAGTTAGTATTTCTAATCATAAAAGAATAATACTGATAGTTACACAACAATTAATGTGTGTATTGTAAGATACACCATCACACAGAAACACATACGCACAGATGCAATCAAATTTTATATTTCATTATTAAAAACAAATCTAACCTAAAAGCTGCTACTGAGTGAATGAGTATTAATTTGCTTGAATTATGAAACGCAATTAGTCAAAATCAAAAATGTATTATTTTATAATTACCTAGTATCCGTAGTACAAGCCTCGTTATTTAGCTCGGAACTTGACGGCGCTGTGTCATAATGTCCCGATATATTATTATTACGTCAATGGTGCCGTTAGCGGTTGACAAGCTACTACTATCTTTGTCGTAATTCAATCAAAGTATCTTTTACATTAAGCAAAACAACCAATTTATGCAGTTGTCTATATCAACACGCACAAAACGCTACTGTGTGCATGCACTGTGTCTGTTTATACTCCGCCGTCGAGTACAGTTCGTAGACTACTAATCTGGAGCGGATTATGCGTTACTGTCGACTGGTACGATTACCTCGTCCAACATCGCACCGTTTGTTAGCTTCTATTCAAAGCCCTGTTGCTTTCTGAGATAGTGGACGGACGGGCTTACGCTTTGAACACGCCGTAAATTACTTACAAAGTCCGCAAACATGACAGCTCGCTGAAAACCATTGCTAAATTTGGGAGTACACTAGTGCCCCCGCCAAGGTGTCTACCAAGAGGAGCAACAGAGCCTAATTTCTAGTAGCAATTTCTAGTTATTTTAAGCAGTTATAA
This sequence comes from Craniophora ligustri, assembly GCA_905163465.1. Classification (NCBI taxonomy): domain Eukaryota; kingdom Metazoa; phylum Arthropoda; class Insecta; order Lepidoptera; family Noctuidae; genus Craniophora; species Craniophora ligustri. The sequence continues at coordinate 4,328,242 of LR990960.1, forward strand.
CTTTGGTCTGGATAGTGTTACGAATCAAGAATTCTCAAAACAAGATTTGCCTGACAAATTTATTTTACACATAGTTTCTAGACTAAAGAACTATTTCATTAATTAATTAAATTAAATAGTATGCGATGCCCCGTCGTAAGTGTATCCCAAATAATTTGTTTACTATTCATTAATTCACATACCTTTATTATCCTTAAAACATTATTTCGTCTAAAACTCATTAATTTTTTCGCAATATTGGCTATTTAATTACGACCATCCGAAAATCCTGAAAATATACACAACTGTATCCAGTTTACAGTTTACCAGGAATATCCATTTTCAGCACACCTTTAAAACTAGAAAGCATTGAAATAAAACCCTTTTCACACTACACTGCTATTTGTGTGAAAAATGTCCGCTTGTTAGCGAGCCGAAGCTATTTATAGAGGCACTAACAAGATAACCGCAGTAATGAGAAACGGAGCATCCCTTCGCTTCGCAAAGCTTCTTTTTTTAATATTTTTCAATATCTCGCATAGAATTCTCGGATGGTAATGGCTGCGGATGCAAATCGTCTGACGCTTAGTTAATTAATTTTTTGTTGAAACTTCAATTTTATGTTTTGACTGGTTTTGCAGGAACACAATATTATTTACTATATTTAGGGATATCATGACCACCGTAGACAAAATTATATTGACTCTATCAGAATCGCGTCGGCAATTTTTTTTTAATGACCCTATGTCACTAGCAAAACTGTAATGTGAACCGCATCTAGCCTGAGTATATGACAGTATGCTTGTTAATATTGGTCCCAATAATTGATACGTTTCATTGGATTTTTTTTATCAATATAAATATTTAATTTACAAAGTCTTCTCGACAATACGAAAATAATTCATATTCTGTCGATATTTTGACATTTTCTCGATATTTATCTAAAGCGGATATCAACGAAAGGGAAAGTCAACTGCACGAGAATGGATTCCAGTAAATAATGTTTTTAATAATAATATCAGGCAATGTTACAGGCAAAGCCGTATCTGATAAAAAGTTAGATAAAAAAACAAGTAAAAAGTGTGCCCGCAGCTATTTGTTGTACCAGGCGAGCATGTACAAAAGAAGGCTTGCGTTACACAACGCAGCGCACACCAAATGAAACCGCATTACTGCGGTGACATTCGCTTTTATTCCCTATTTCCTTCTGTATTATTTTCTGCATAATGCTACACGTGTTTTCTATACGTATTTACTTTAAAGTCTTGTTGTTTCTAGGATATGTCGGCTTTGTCTGTGATACTTTTGTGAAGTGAATTCTAGGAAAACACACATGTTTGTTCTATGTTTTAGAGTCAACAGATGAAAACCAAACCGTGTGTTGTTGAGTTATTTGTTAAGTTTTATGGCGACCCCAACGTTGTATTGTAATCTTTGAGAAATTTCTTGAAACGTTTTGTTGATTTTCGTTATTATTTTTGCTTGAGATGCAATGCAAATTAAAGTAAAATATTATACCATTAGGTACATTGCTACACCAACAGGTGCCATTTTTGTTGTAATGACGTAGACAGTATTTTTTTTTCTAATAAAATCCACCATCGGTTTCAGATTAGTTTAGTAATTCTCTAATATTCTGTACCAACCTAAAATAGTATTTGTATACCTACACCGCAGGCCAAATTTAATTAGCTTTTTTATAATATCGAAAATAAAGAGAGCCCCCAAGAACGCCCGCCCTACACCGCTTCGTAGTGTTTTTGCTTGGAAGAAGCGGCGCTACAAACTCCACAGTAATACATTTCTGTCTGTTAATTAAATGATAGATGATTTTATATAGTATTATAATTTTCAATATTAAGTACTATTTTATCAAGAATCAAAATAAACCGAAGTTATATATAAATACAAAAGCAATTTAATAATGATTCGCAAGTAATATCGCTATGCCGTACCTGTCTGAAACTCTTGTTTATATATTTTTACTTTTCTTACTTACATATGTATTGTGTATTCAAACTTTAAGAAAATAAACAAATACTTCACGAATTTTACACACACACAAATGTAATCTTTACGCGCACGTAAAATTACTTATTATCGTTACGAAGGAATAAAGTTGAAATTCCAATAGTAATAGATTTCCAGCGATATTATGACGACGTGCATTAGTTTAATTTCCCCATTTATGTGGAGTTTACCCACCGGGGGAGGCATTATATGGGTCGTACAAGGCTTTTATATGAAAAAATCTGCCATTCCTATATGGAATTGCCACTTATGAACGCTGCGAGCACTTGAACCTGAAAAAGTTCAATGTAATACAAACAAGAGGTGTTAAATATTTAAATAAGTGCGTTTATTCGTAATTCATTTCAAAAGGCATGCTGCCACTTATCGCTTCGTTGGGAAATACTAAACTAAGGATAACGAGAACATGCTATATATTAAAAATATATTGGATAATGATAAGCTTCTAGGTTTTTTGATTACCACTTTCGATTGTTATAAGTATTTGTATGACAACTGTGGGTAAAACATAATGAGCTTTTGAAGCTCGGAAGGATCTCTGTGTAGAATAAGAGTTAATAACTAGGCGGAACTTATCCTAAGTATTATTAATAATATTATCTTAAAATTTCTTTAATTAAATCAAATCATCTACCCATTGTCATCATCAACCCATTAACGTCCCACTCCTGGGCACGGGTCTCCTCTATTTGAGAGGGATTAGGCTATAGTCCACCACGCTAGCCTACTGCGGATTGGCAGACTTCACATGACATCGAGACAAATCTCTCAAGCATGCAGGTTTCCTCACGATGTTTTCCTTCACCGTTTGAGCTTGTGATAATTGACTATATCAGGTTTATTAAGTATAAGCAAGAAAATATTTATAACTATTTCTCACCTACCAGCACACGCCTTTACCGCCTGAAGGGATAAGTAGAGATGCACACCCCTGTGAAACATACGGTTGAACCGTATGTTTCTATGTGCCATATAACATAATAGAAACGTAATAAAATTTCGCTTTTCCCGGGAATCGACTCCCCAGACTTTTATAATCACATGTTTTTTTTTATACAGGTTCCATTATTCATAGTGGAACATCAAATAACGTCAATAGTATGTATTATTTGTTCAACATTATTTATTAATGTTATATTCATCACATCGAAAGTCGATGTCAGAGAAAAAGTAATAGGTACCTACCTACTTCACGTGAGAGCAAACACTCTTTAGGCCCGAATAAAAATGTAAATGTTACTCCCAAAAGTTAAATAAAGTCCACGACATCTGTGTAGGTATATACACCCATATATACAGTACTAGAGGGTTCGTGGCTAAATATGTATGTCCATTATGACATTACGACACAGCGCCATCTAGTAATAAAAATAGTTCCGAGCTAAGCAACGAGGTTTGTGTAACGGATACTAGATGGTTGATATACTACTATATTTTCTTGTAAATACATTAAAAAAAAATCCCCACTTGTCTCATAAGTTTCGGTAAATTCGGCTTGGTTCATAAAAATCCTACCTGTAGCATACTTAGTATAACTAGAAAGATTTTTCCAATATTGAAAGTGAAAAATTCCAAAATCCTTTTTCTGAACAGACATTTACATTATTAAATAAACCTATGATTTGAATTTCAGCTTTATAAACTTGGTAAGTTTGGTAGTGCATTGATAGTCCAGTAATTCAGGAGAGAGGACAACAATTTATAAGTCAAGTCGAAGTCGGACGCGGTCGATGAAGTCTACCAAACAAACATACGTCAGTCAGCTCACGTGTGGCCACTTATCAACAGTTGCTCTCGTAAAATAAAATAAATTGCCAACAAGGACTCGCCCAAACCTTGCCGAAACTCCATAATACCGCAGACGTGATGTTTTTAAGGCTTCTTATCGAATCATTTTTATATTTGAGTAAAAAAGTATTGATTTGGTAAGTAAGTAACTTTCCACTGCAGCAACATATTGCTTGCTATTGGTAAGATATTGGTCAAATTATTGTTTTTAACGACCCGTTTAGCTCAGCGGTAGTTAACGCTGCCTGCTGTGCTATGGGTCGCGGAGTTCGAATCCCGGTAGGGACAAATGTTTGTGTGATGAGCATCAACATTTGTATCCGAGACCTGGATGTATCTATGTATAATAAGTATGTATTTACAAAAACAAGTAAACATGTAGTATATCAACCATCTAGTAGTACCACGGAATTAGATGGCGCTGTGTAATAATGTCCGGAAATATTTATTTATTTATTGTTAGTAAATTTTAATGAAATGGATTAGATATATAATAGAAATGTATGAGATCTACCCAAATATTTTGGTCATTTAAATAATTTCGTTCGTTTTGTTTTATTTACATTAAAAGAGACGTTCAGAGGTGACTCTGTACTCTGTCTCCCTCTCTCTGTCAGTCTTTGGCTTAACTATTTGCAAGAACATGTCAGATTATAATTGGTTATACTAATGATTAATTTTACATAAACAATAAAACAATATAATTAAGATAAAAACTGAACAATATATTAAAACAAAGATTAATAAAAAGACACACCAAAACATTGTAGGTTTTCGTACGTTTGAAATAAAGACGGTTTTACCGACGTGATTATTCGTAAAGCCCAGTGTTTTGTCCTGACAATAAAGCTGACCGTTTGAAGACTAACGATCGTAATCCCGACGCTTGTTCTCATAAATATTTTTGCGCCTAGATTTTTTTTTGCACATTTGTCACTTTTTTTGTTGCAAAATCCCGGGCGTTATACAACGTGGTACTTTATAGTACATATACATAAAGTACCCTGCTATTAACGTTTGTAGTATCCATCATTTTAATTGTTTATTCAATCAAAAATACCAACTATGTTAAGTTTATATTCGAGACGATACTCAAACTTCAGTTGATTATATTTTAACGGTATCTGTAATATTGGTTTAGGTTGATGATGATGACTACGAAACCATCATAAGCTCTGAATAACTTATTTTAACAAAAAAAATGCCAACCCTTGTTTTTCTCTAAAATAAAATATCACCCGAAAAATATTATTGTGACGTCACAAAGTCTTGACACAGAAAATGTGTATAATTTGGGGCCACCAAGGTTGAAAGGCATTGTCCCGAGAATCGCCCGCGGGACGCTTTGAGATAAGCAATGGCTTTCCTATCGCGTTTTATGGCACATTCGATATTACGAGGAATAGTTTTTGTTCCCTTGGCGGGGACATCTTGCTAGTAATACAGGGTCGGATTTGTTTGATGGGGTCACCGGAAAATGTGGCCGCAAATCCTGTACCTAATATTGTCGGTACAGAGAGGAACAACCTGTGGTTTTAGTGAAGTCGATTTTGCTACAATAGTGCTTAGGAAGCTGCTTTTAGTTTACATTCCTTGCAACAATGACAGCAAAGACCTATGACAATTATCATGCACCCTAAAAATAATAGGTTCCTGTTTAAATGTTTCATCCCTTCTATTTTAAAATACATAGGATTACTACCCCACAATACAGGTAATCTAAAGTGAGAGCCACAGATACTATTTTTGTTTTTTTTAGTGTTTAAATATGGGGTAATTATTAAATGAAATATTTATTTATTTTATTCATTTATTATTACTTTCCTGTCTACACAGTTCATTTTTACATCTTATTATTACTATTATTTTCTTCCTAGTCCGACTCTGGTAACTATCGAGTTCCTATAGTACTTTTAAGGTGTAGGCACACTGATGTATGCTATTAAGGGAAAAGGAAAAACTTGTCCCACAATGAGTAATGGTTTATTTTTCTCAACGTGGGTGCTGGCACTGCTAGGTAAAGCTATTTGCATACAAGCTGGGGCCGCATCAACATATCAAATATGTAAATTTAAAATATGCGTGACGTCAACTTTGAAATGCCTTCATTTCGTCGGGTGTACCTGAACATTATACTTTATAACTTCGTTGCGGTACTGATGAATTACATTTTATTTTTAGACTCCTGAGATACCCAACATTCACTTCAGAGGGATTTTAATCTATTTATAGAAGTAACTGCAATTTAAAGCCTATATTTTGGTGGTTAGTGGTTAAGTTAGAGTGAAATATCAAGATGTACTGTACGTAGTTCAAACTACTTTGTTCATCTAGTGGACTATCGACATTCGATTCGAGGTCGAGCAAAGTATTATCGGGTTTTTCTATGAAATTCTCAGTATCAGCTCGGTGTTTGGATTCGGGTCCGTTCAATGGCAATAGGCGCGCCCCCTATCACATGGGACCTAAAACGTACCTTTTAAAACTTTCGGGGACGATAGGCGTATGTAAAATATTAATATCTTCAATTATCTTCCTTCCGGGGGAAGACGGAAAATAGACCTAAGCCACAGACATTGTTATAATATGGAATACTAAACCTTATGACAGATTAATCAACAGTTACCTACATCTTTACTAGAATATATTGGATTAACAAATACCCAGGTACGTAATGAGAATATCGTTAGCGTTGTTATAAGCACCGACGTCATCTTAATCCATAGAAAATTGTTAATTATAGTATGAATGATGTTATACGCACACTCTTCATGAATTTACGACATTAGTTGCGAGATGTACTGCAACGAATAACACAGAAGGTCCACTGAAGTCAACAGTGTCGTATTATTCCAATATTACACAGCACTATTTAGTTTCGAGCCAAGTACCGTAGAGATACGTGACTGGTAACGTAACCGTTGATAAAAACTGCCTAATTGAAGTAGAATTTGATTAAAGCACGCTTCAAGATATAGCCAACCTTGTTTGTGACTCCTCTGACATATGCTACAAAAGGTAGGGGCTTAAATGTGGCATGTTACATGTGGTTTAGTACTTAGAAGAACTTATAAAAGAGGTATTATTCGCGCAACGCTTGTGTAAAAAGAAACTCACACTCAAGTTTGGTTTATATGTATTTATACAGTATTTGATGCGTCGGAACTGTATCACGTGTTTAATAAGCAGTCTTATTTCGATCATTAAAGATAGATGGCCCTTTTAAACCTGTAAAGCGCCATCGCTTCTCTTACAACCTAAATAAGTCTTCTAACGTGTGCTACTTCGTGGTACGGCTGATGGGTTGGTGAGTTTACAGTGAGCCAACAGCTGCACAGTACGTGTTAAACTCAACGAATACGTAAACGTTTCCACTGTGATGCTAAATACACACAATGAGCACACTGAGTTCCAACATCACAAAAAAATAAGAGCAAAATAAGTAACATGACATAATGGCTAGATCTCAAAGTTAGCCTCGGCGTTTGTATGTCGACAAAATCTTGTACGATTATGTACACTCTGGCGCAATTTGATTACTGTTGTACTTCTCTGCGGTATGGTGTGACGTCACAAAGGCGCCATGGCGCGCGCCACCCCGTACTCGCAGCCTTCATTACAAATTCAAAGGCTGTTTAGTCATTATCACATAACACCTGTTGTCGGACGCTTATGTGGGTTACATTTAAAGCTGATGTTTCACGGTGGCGGTTTTTAGAATATGCATCTTTTTTTGAACTGTCTGTTAAGGTTGTTCTAAAACCACTCATATAATTAATACATTACGTTTCTTTTTATTTTTATAAAGTGCTGTATCGTGGGTGGGTTTATAAACATTTAGGTGTAATGTAATTTTTATATGAATGAACGCCCTGACACAGAATATCTGCGTGTTTATTTTAGGTATTTGGGCCGTGTCGGGATTGACCTTTCAATCCGTATTGTAAAAGCCGTAGTGTTTAAACAGAAGAGTTGATAGAGCAAATGAAATAGAGGACAGAAGTAAACAAGGAACACTTAACAGAGAACATTTTTTTGAGTTAGTTTGATTATAGTTGAGAGATGCCATGAAAATGTGCTCAAAAGTTCCATAATTTGAAAAATAAAGGGAAGTCAAGTGCAGTATTATCAGATAGATCAATAAGAATTTTCCATGAAAAAAAGACACGAAAAAATTCCATGAAAAAATTAAAAAAAGACATCAAGAAAATATTAAATTTATAATAATAGCAGAGCATCTTCTTATTCATTGCCATAAAAGCTTAGTGGTCGCAAGATCTTTTGGACTAACGTTAGTTTACCTACACATTTTTTTTACTAAAAATATTTTGGCATTAAAGTGTGTGCTACCCTTGACGGTGGGTGGCACGGGCGTACTCTGTCCATACTCTGTGCCAGTGAGTGGGCTTTGTGCTTAAGCAAAGATCAACTTGAATTTATCATACATCAACATCCCCGGGGCTAACTAATCTGTATTTTTACACATTACATTCTGTCTGCTCGTGATTGTAATAAATTATTAGCAGGAAACCAATGTCTGTTTATAACTACTTATGTCTGGTCCAAGAAATCATATCATATTCTAATCTTAATACATTAGACAAGCGAGTCGATTATTAATGATACTTAATATATATATATATATCTATACATATATGTATTGTACTACTTGTATTGTCTGATTCATCAACGCAGAGCTATTGTAATTTTGGTATAGTAATAATAATCCACCAAGGAAGGTTTTTCAAAATTTCATCCCTGAAAGGGTACAATTTAGGATTAACTTATAGAAATCTCTGATTTTTAAAGTACTGATTAAAAGAATATGTAAATGTATTCCAGTGTTTTAAATATTTTAACCCTATGAGGGTAAAACAGGAATTGAAATTCTAAAGGGAGAAGCTTGAATTAGATCAACAATAAAAGCTAAAAGTTAAATATAAATGCAGTTAAAAAAATCGATGGAACACAAATAATGTTTCGTGTTTTTTTTGCAAACTAACTCAACAATACTTCATGAATACATATTTTGTTCTTATCAAATCAATCAATCATCAACATCAAATATTTTCTGTGAAGTATCTAAGATGTTAAAAGAAATGGCGCCACCCCTCTCTTACAACCCGAATAAGACTGCTCAAACACGTTCTACGACCTTGACCTTGAGACCTGGGACTTGTAAATACAATCATGGTCATATCAGTAGCCTGAAACCTCTCTGTATGTATTATATTATGTATTATACTATATTGTAACGGTTTTCCGTGAGATCTCACTGAGTGCTTCTGTTATAAAAGACACATAGTAACAGAGAATGTCAGGATTATAAGTAAATTATGTTCTTCCCAAATTTTGCAGCTGTTTATATGGACCGCACTGTCTAGCCTAATGTGGGTTCACTGTAATCCCTTCCTATCACCAAAATGTACCCTAAATAATAATGAAAAGAAAATATCAATGGAAATTGTCGCCTATATCGCGGAAGGGTTAGGTTCAGAGTTACTGATGAATTACAGTTTGCTGAAATGTTTTTGTTTTGTCATATGTTTGTGGGGCACTGTCACGCGTTTACTGTCTCACTGTCACGTGTTTACTGTCTCACTAGCACGCCGGATCATCTATAATATTATATTTATTTATTATTATGTTAACCTAGTAGAAATTAGCAGATATCAATGCAATCGACAAAATCTATAAGGCGAACAGGTTTTCCAACGATGTTTTCCTTTACCCTTTGAGCAAGTGATAAATATTACGAGACGACTCGATTATCCCAGCGGTACCTATTTAACGTTGCCTTCTATGAATGCCAGGTTTGAATCTCATCATCATCATCATCAACCCATTACTGTCCCACTGCTGAGCACGGGTCTCCTCTCATTTGAGAGGGATTACGCTATAGTCCACCACGCTAGTCTACTGCGGGTTGGCAGACTACACATGCCATCGAGAAAGTTTCTCAAGCATGCAGGTTTCCTCACGGTGTTTTCCTTCACCGTTTTAAATAACGACACGTTTCAAATAAATACGCACATAACTTCCGAAAAGTCAGTGGTGCGTACCTTGGGTTTTAACTCGAGACCTCTGACATCTCAGTCCCGTGGTCACACCGCTAGGCTACCACAGCTTGAATCTCGATAGGATCAAATGTATATGTGATGAGAATCGCATTAACATTTGTATCCGAGTCATTGATGTCGCTATGTATCCTACTTCCTACTAATATATATATTATATATATATATTATAAACGTGAAAGTTTGTAAGTATGGATGTATGTATGGATGTTTGTTACTCTTACACGCAAAAACCGCTTAAAAGATTTGAATGAAATTTAGCATACAAATAGTTTATTACCTGGATTAACACATAGGCTACTTTTTATACAATATCTTAGGAGTACCTAATCGTAAAAAAATCATCACACTAGGCTACCACAGCTCTTTATTGCGTTCGATGTGACATGTCAGTTTTGATAGCTTCTCCGTTGCTATGTACGTTGTAGCTATGTAGCGATATAGACGTGGCTATACACATAGTGGATCATCTATATATATTTATTTATTTATTCTATGGAAACGGGGGCGAAATGAGGAAGAGAAATTAGTATTAAATTGCGCGGGCGAAGCTGCGAGCATCAGCTAGTAGGGAATATGTATGTATGTACAAAAACAAATATAGTATATCAAGCATCTAGTAGTATTCGTCACACAAGCCTCATTAATTAGCTCGGTTCATTAGTCATAATATCCAGATATGTTTATTTATTTATTTGAGCAAATATTTATACGTTCTTCAGGTAGTTGTACCGGTTCTGGGCGTTTGTATAAGTGGAAATATGTGTTTGTAAACGCACCCACGACAGTGAATCCTAGTGTGGGGCAACGCTTTTGTTTTAAAAAAAAAGGTAGGTTATTAAGTAAAACTTGATACAATATTCTTAAAATTTCGCTTCACCGAGACATTGCATTTAACCGTTCAGATACCTCTAGTCACGAACCTGTTTAGTTGTGAGATCGCAAAATGTGATAGGTTTTATGTTTACGGGCTACAAGTTAATAGTTTTATAGCTACTATAAAGGAGAATATTGCCAGTAACTGAATAAAAAAGTAAATTGTTTTGCGGTAAAATGCTTCTACACTGTACGGTTGGATTTTAATGACTTTTACTTTACCTTTGAGGTTGATGTTTATACAGAGAGATAAACTTTCGTCTTACCGTACATAGCCAGTACATTTTGTGTTTTATACCACTTTTTAAGCGCACATTTTGCTTGTGTTTTCCTCTTCCTTTTTAAAGCTACAAACCTAAATATACAAACCTCCACCCATCTTTTCCGCCATCTTAAGGGATAATTTCTGGCACAAAAATCTATCTATCCTATGTCCTTCCCCGGGACTCAAACTATCTCCATGCACAATTTCATTTTAATCGGTTCAGCGTTCAAAGTGTGAACAGCTGACAGACATAGATAGATAGAAAGAGATAGACATACTTTCGCAATAATAATATTAAGTATGGATAGTATACATATAAAGTACCAGCGTACATCAGAATTAGATTTCTCCCATTTTGGGGCAAAGCCGGGGGTAGGCTGTGTGCAAAGTCTACTATTAGCCTGTAATATCGTCTCCTTTTTCTTAGTTGTGCTTAAGCAATGACCTAAAAATGGTCAAGACACGATGAGACAAAAGACGGTACGGTGTCCATATAAACTGATTCAGTCGAGTGCCGAGAAAACCACTGAAGACCACTCCGTCTCTTCGGGGCCCGATAACCATGTGTTATCTGCTAAACCGATAATTTATGAAGCGATTGAAATCACAGTAAAAGACCGACAATAAATTAAAACACAATTTTAATTAACACGTGATTTTTCTGATCAACTAAGTCACGTTTAGCACATATACAGGCCAGTTAACGAACGTTTAAACTCAATTCAAATTCAATCAAACAGTAGCTAAGTTATTCCATTTTTAAATTCATTCAGCTGGTCACGAATCAATTTCAGTTAAAGGAAAGTCGACGAGCATTATATGCTTTTTCACTTTATCAGGTTTAATTCAGTTTAACCGTGACTCTTGACTAAGTTTGGGTCGATCCATTATTGGTCGAACTAAAAGTTCGGCGTTCACACAAACGGCCGAGGTACCTACGCTCCTAATTTGAAATTCTTATTGGCTCTCACATTTGTGAATTAGATTGTGTTCGTAGATTGGTAATTCCAAGAATAATGCTGACATTTCGCCTGAGGTGACTTTTTTATTGTGAGATAAGCGTTTTGGTTGAAAATACATGTACTACATCGTAATGTATGATAATTTTGTTCTTATCTAGCAATTTGAAAACGATTTGTTATTCTGTGGGCAAGGTTTTTTAAACGCTTGATTAGCAAAACTAAAGTTTTCAGAATTGTTTAATTTTCTAGAATGAGCTTTTGTGTAATGATACGTTAGTTACCCTTAATGTAAATGAGGCGTCTCAAACATTATTAAATTCACCCGTGAATCATTACCACTTACACACAGTTTATGCTACCAATAATACTAATATTTAAGCAATATATAAATGCAAGTTAAACGCGATAAGCACAATAATACTTAGTCTATTCTGTGACAAAAGCCACACATAAACAAATAATTCATGACTAAGTAGTCAAAATGTGACTTAAAAACGGTTTTATTTATTTTACTAATAAATAAAGGATAAAAAAGTACGAACTAAGTAGAATAAACTGTCGTGTCCACAATACCTGCCGACTGCACTCCTCTTGATATAAACTTTTACTTGGCAAAATCTCATACTGATCCATACACACATTATGCATAAACCACCGCCCTATAAATACCACCAATTGAAGCAAAGGAAATACAAAATGGCGCCAATCGTTACATCGCGAGAGGCCTAAATCGGTACTTTTATACCATACAATTTTAGAAAAACTGGTAAGAATGACGTTTCAACTAGTGCAACGGTTTTAATGGCTTGCCGTGCCTGTGGTCCGAGTTCTGGGCTCGAATCTCGGTAGGGAAATGTTTCTGTGATAAGCATGGACATTTGAACTGAGTCATGATTATAACAATATAGATAGACAAGATAAGTATTTATGTACACAAAAAGTATCAATATGTACTATGTCAACATTTTAGTATCCGTATCACAAGCAAGCTTAGCTTGGAACTAGATGGCGCTGTGTACTAATATCCAGATTCATTTACTTATTTAATATCATTCTATCGAAGTTCAGTGCCTCGCAATGTCATAGGGAACAATATTTCTGCACTAATGAAGTGCCTCGAATAGTCTGTCTCTTAGAGTAGGCGGCGGCGCGACAAAGCGATTGATCACGCCTTGCCCTCCTCCGCCTCTCACTCTCAAGAGTCCTCCAGCGAACAATTAGAACACGGTTGGATACGGATTCTTTAAAATTCATCATGAATTAATTTCTGCACGCTCAGACGCATGTAGAGCCCTTGGATTCTTTTTATTCTCAAAAAAATCTTGAAATGGATGTCTGTATGTGAAATATGGAATGATATCACTTGACCTAAAGCACTTTAGTGACCAAAACAGATGGTTTAATTAATATAGTAATTTGCTCAAAACCTAAAGAATAGACCTAATTATGTAATTAAACACACAATGGGGAGAGACAAAAATATACGATTTTTCTATAAAATCTGACTCTCTAAATCTACAATACATACCTGCATTATATACATGCCTATATAGGCATGATGTACATGTTATATGTCCGCCTACCCTATTAGACATATGCCCAAACGTGGCAGGTGGATATAATTATGTATGTGACTATGTATATGATATATACATAACTTGTGTTACCAATAATAAAACAACAGTATCTATAACACTATCAGCGCCATCTAGTATTGAATGGAAATAAGTTTTAATAGCTTACAAAGATAAAGAACTCACATCGATCAATTGATACTAAATTAAAAGCGTACAATTCCCCTAGAGGGCAGTATTTCCTTAGTACCCACAAGCGGTCATTAATTTCCCAAAAGATCGACTGGCTAATTATAAAGGTTTATACCTAACTGCCCCGCAAGGGACTCAAGCGTAGCAGTCCGTTCATTTTCTTACAATATTTCCTTTTTAATTTTCCCTTACAAATGTAATAAATTGGTGGACTTAAGCAAACTGTTCTGGGTTGTAAGTACAGATCAATGTAGCCTCTTGGGGTGTTATTAATTGATGAGGGACTTTTTAATTGAGTCGTGGTTGTCTGAAGACTGTTCTAGTATGTAGGGTCGTCTCCACAGTATGTTCATCACAAACACACCTTGTGAGATGTGTTTTTACGTCGTGTGCGGAAAAAGAGACAGCTATTCATACTTTTCATTATTTTATCCGCACTGGTCTGTACTGAAACGTGATAGGTGATTTGGAGAATAGATTTTATTTAAACAAATCGACAATACTGATTACATAATATATACGTATCTATATGTTTCGAATGTTAATGATAGAGTTATTGAGAGAAAAAATGATAGGCGATTATCGAAAGGAATTTATAAGGTGGATACCAGTGGAAACCCCGGGAGGGAGCGCTCTCGATGGACATACGCCGATCTAAATAGGTGCAATAAAGTCAGGTGCGCAGTACTCGTAACCGGCGTATGCGTATTGTGACAGGTATGACGTATGTGGACGAAGCAATAGTGGTATGTAGGGATCCTAGCGCGTGGCGTTATGTAGTTACTGCCTACCCCCGTGGAAAAAAGATACATAGTACACATATATAGTCGCACAGTATCACGTCAATATCAAGAATCAAGTATCTGAAAACTTTTATAAATTAATTTTATTAAGAAAATTCAACCTCAGGCGGGACTCGAACCCGCGTCTTCTGGATAAGTACTCCAGACGCTCTGCTCTTCTTTATGTTACTTATGTCTTACGGCGACATAGCAACATCGATTGGACAGCTCTGTCCAATCGATAATCCGTATAACTTTTATAAATAGTAAATTCTTATATTAGCATTAATCATTAGTAAGTTTTACTTGTATTGTTTCCTCTAACCGCAGGACGCAACAAAACACATCTCACACTACACAGAAATACTTCATAGAAGATAGTTGTCAATGTGTTTGTATGTAACCCCCAAATAATATTACATTACTCACACGTGAAAGTTATTCGCAAGTCCCAAAACAAAGTTCGTGTTTTAAGTTCTAAGTCTTGTTCTCAATTGAGAATGTTCTTAGAACGACAATAGACAGTTCTGTATGTCTCGCTGAGTACAAATTACTATACAACGAATGTTAACATTAATCACTATGACTGACAACCGATTAAGTATCTCGGCTTTTGTCGGCAAATTGTGGGACGTGTGCTCGAAACAAAAGCGGGAATTAGCAGCGTAGTTCGATACAATGACGGTTGGAATTTAAATTCGAATTAAGAATTACGAAGTTCTATCCAAATTCACGATAATAAGTTCTGTAATAGATGCGTCCTCTATTGGGAAGAACTTCCTTCTCACTACATTTGCCGTGACCGACATGTTTTCTACAATCATATTGTAACATCTATGTATTTAACTATTCTTACTATTATATATAACTACAGATATATCTGCCAAACCTCTCTGGAACAAACGCGTGATGGTACATTATATTACTGTTACAAACTATTTTTCAATTTCTTAAATAACATTCCTTTTCAGCACAATGACACATACAAAATACGTTCCTATTATAATAGAATCGTTTGTATAAGGAAAATGTCATTTTAACTTCAATGACACACATACTTATAACAGTATTGACTATCTGTATTTGTAAGGTGCTTCCCCGTATCCTCGGCTGTGTATTACACGAACAGTTTTGTATTCCATGAATAGGAATCCTGATACAATTTTATCAAATGAACTGGATATATAAAAATTGTTTAGCACCTTCAGTGATAAATATTAATTTAAACTCCTTTAACATAATAAATTCTTTTTTTGTATCATTCATACCATCATTGTTTCATCATCACGCCTGTCATCCCCGAACAATTCACCGGTATGTTTTAGGTCCCGCGTAAAAGGGGGCGAGCCTATTGCCCGCTGTTGAGCAATTCATAGAAAAACCGAACACTGCTCGATCTGAGATTCGAACTCAATACCTCTCGTTCAGCACTCGCACTTACGATCACTAGACCAATTAAGTAGTTTTTTGTATTACAATTTTAACGTTTTGGTTTCTGTTGAAGTAAATATTTTCAGGCTAGTCCGAATAGTTTAAAATGTAAACTATGATCAGAAATATAATTTCCAGAATTATTTCCGCAGCCTAAATCTTAGAATAGCTCAACCTTCTTTAGTCGACCAGAATATCCAAAATATCATCCTATATAAAAATGAGGTATGAAAGGTCTTTTCCCCAACGTACCCCAGGTTTTCACCTCCGTTATTATCACATTCTTGAGATCCATTAGCGTATGAGTGTCCTATATCTGAGTATCATTTAGGTCACATTATATTTTTTTCAGAATATTCTCACGCAGTGAAGCAGTATAGAAAGGTTCCTTGCATTTTGAGCAAATTTTTCACGGATTAATATAAGCCTGAATTTTTAGAAGGATTAGAATTCACTCATAAACGCCCGGCCTGATGGAGGGAAAACTTTAAAGGCTTTGAAAGTTTTCCCATAAAGTTCCCATGTCTAGTTAGTAACGTTAATAGTTTAGGCAAGCTTTTTACTGTTAACCAGACACAAATCCAGTTATATATAGATGTAAATACCAAACATCCCATCACGGTTGTCGGCCCGAGGGTGAGGCAGAGTGATACTGATGTTTGACATTTCACCGGTAGGTATGTTTTAAGTCCCTTACAATTTGGGGATTTCTAGATGTGTCTTTAAACAATGACATATTATATATGAAGAAGAAGAATCAAGAATCTGCACAGAACTTGGTGAACATTTTTAAATCAAGAAATCATAACATACATTGTGCGGAATTTAAGGGAATTTTAGAGAAAACTGCGGGATGTGGATGTTACTGGTGTTAATGTATAAGCTTAACAAAAAAAGGAAGTGCAAAATGACATGCACATATAAAAACTTAACTTAATAAATAGTTTTACTAATTAGCATGCTAATCCCGTCGGTGCTATTTAATTTTATCAGGCGCTCTCCAACATGCCCCCGGACGTTGAAAGCAGTGGGTCGCTTTCAACCAGAATTTTGATCCACAGGGAGAGGGCATATCCTATTGAAGGCTCTGCGTATGATCCCAGCAGCCGTCTGAATGTCAGCAACACGAACAACTCCGTCTGTTCCTGGATGAACGGCGACAATCCTTCCCAATTTCCATTTTAGAGGAGGTAAATTATCCTCTTTAATAACCACCAAGGAACCCAACTTTAGTGCATCTTTGCAGGAACGCCACTTCGTTCGCTGCTGCAATTCGGAGATAAATTCTTTGCTCCACCGAGACCAAAAATGTTGGCGAAGCTGCTCAATTCGTTGGAAACGGGTTAAATTATTGGTGCACAAATTTTGGTAATCATGTTGAGGAAGAGAAGTCAGTGGACGACCAACGAGAAAATGACCAGGCGTCAGCGGTGTGTAGTCAGCAGGATCAGCAGAAAGCGGCGTCAGTGGACGGGAATTCAATATCGCTTCAATTTGGATTAGCGTGGTGTTAAGTTCTTCGTAACATAAATTACAGTTTCCCAACACTCGTCTAAGATGGTATTTTGTCGACTTGACACCCGCTTCCCCGAGTCCGCCGAAATGAGGAGAGTACGCAGGGATAAAATGAAACTTAATGCCATCATTAACTAATTGTTCACTTATTGAATAAGATACGTCTTTTAAAAATTTCGACAAATCATTGTACGCCCCAACAAACGAGGTACCGTTGTCCGAATATATATCGGCGGGTTTGCCTCTTCGCGAAATAAACCTGTAAAGCGCTAACAAGTACTTATTGCTGGTCAAGTCACCTACCAGTTCCAAATGGACAGCTTTTGTGGTGAAACAGATAAAGATAGCGATGTACACCTTTACTAGCCTACATCCGCGACCTTGTCGACTAGCACACATTATAGGGCCAGCATAATCCACGCCTGTACTCTCAAATGGATAACCACCTGGAAGAAGACGCTGCTGAGGTAAGTTCCCCATTAAGGGAGTAATCACTTTACCCGACATTCGGCAACAACGCACACAGCTACGATAGCAAGCCTTTGCTAAATTACGACCACCTATAGGCCAATACGACTCTCGGATCGTAGCTAACAGTAACTGTGGGCCAGCATGCATTAATTTAATATGATTATATTCAAACAATAGCTTAGTGAATTTGTGAGTGGACTGTAAAAGGATAGGATGCTTTTTATTAAAATCAAAATTAGAATTATTGAGTCTTCCTCCTACACGCATTATATTATTTTGATCGAGGAAGACATTAAACTTTAAAAGTGGAGATTTGTGTGGTACATCTTGTTTATTAATTAATAAATTGTATTCAGAGAAAGAATTGATTTGACTATTGATTATTATAATATTTAATGCATCCTGTAATTCTTCCTGTGACAAAAATAAACTAACTATAGGGAGATGCCTACATTTTTTAATAAATCGTAGTACGTATGCTATGCTACGCACTAGGCGTAAATAACTTGAAAAATGGTTAAAATCTATAAGATTATTAATGGGATTAACTTTGACAATTGCATTAATAGAAACATTGAGACGAGTTTCAGGCAATTTATCCACATCTAAATGACTTAATTGAGATGGCCAATTGGACTGATCTTTGTGCAAAAAATCTGGACCGCACCACCACAGACTCGAACGTTGCAGGTTGCTAATATCCACGCCACGAGATATTAGATCTGCTGGGTTCTCATCCGTAGGGACGTGCTTCCAAGTGCAGTTCCCCGCCTTTTCTAAAACCTCAGCAACGCGATTGCGTACAAATGACTGAAGCTTAGAAGGCAACATTTGTAGCCATCCTAGCACAATGGTGGAGTCAGTCCAACAGTACACCCGACTGACATTAAGTCGTAGCGAGGTAGCTACCTTTTTATATATGCGAGCTCCTACAACTGCTCCACACAACTCCAGTCTCGGAATTGTGGTGGGTTTATTGGTGCGACTCGACTTTTAGACATTAATAGACGGACCATGCATTCGCCCTTATCGTTGGTGCTGCGAACATATATGCACGCACCGTAAGCACGTTCTGACGCATCGGTAAATACATGGAGGTCTACAGTTCTGTATGAGTCGCACACAACAATACGAGGAACACGAAAATTATTTAGATGTGGTAAAGATTTGACGATAACACTCCAGCTATTATTAAGTTCTGGAGTCAACGGTTGATCCCATGAAAGTTTGTCTAACCACATTCGTTGTAGCATCATTTTCATGGTTACTACACATGGAGATAAAAGACCTAACGGGTCGAAAATACGTGCTATCACAGACAACAACTCACGTTTAGTGATATTGGCAGAAGGCAGAGTAAATTTTGACGAATACCCCAATTCATCAGACATCGCAAACCAGTCAAGCCCCAACAATTTACTGCACTCACTAGGTCCCATACTTAAATCTAATGATGACTGAGAAACACCAGACACTAATTGTGGTTCGTTTGACTTCCACTTTCTAAGGGGCATGCACGCTGAGTCGAGTTCCTTTGTAATTTGCGTTCGAATAAACATAACTTCGTTCAGGTCATCACCTCCTGTCAACAAGTCGTCTACATAAAAGTCATGCATGATGATATCAGCCACCTTATCAAGCTTACAGTCGAGACCTATTTGCCTTAAACAACGCGTGGCCAGAAAGGGTGCGCTGGCTGTACCATACGTGACGGTGTTGAGTTTGAAAACTTTAACTGAATTGTTCATGTCATCACGCCAAAGTACTTGCTGCAAATGCCTGTCGAAGGGATTCACAGATATGCATCTGTACATTTTCTCGACGTCTGCGGCCAAGACGTACTTGTGCTGTCTAAACCTAATGAGAATGGATAAAAGATCATCCTGAACAGTTGGACCTACCATCTGAACGTCATTAAATGAAATCCCCGATGACGTTGGACAGCTAGCATTAAAGACCACGCGAAGCTTGGTAGTACTGCTACCTTCACGCAATATGCCGTGATGTGGTATAAAATACCCCGATAACTGATCAACATCCTTGTTCTCAGTCATATGGCCCAACATCTCATACTCACGCATGAAATCGTAGTATAGATTTCTTAATTCGGGTTTGACCTTGAGTCTGCGTTCTAAAGAATGTAAATATTTACTAGCCCGTTTAAAAGATTCCCCTAACACACAAGGATTTTCTTTTAAAGGAATACGAACGCAGAACCTACCGTCCTCTAAACGTATCGTATTTTTATTAAAATGATCTTCACACCTCTTTTCTTCGGGTAAATAATCAGAAGATTGTGAGTTTATTTCCTCAAGATCCCAAAACCGCGTTAATTCTGTGCGAATCAGTGAATCTGAGTCAACATCATTCGGAAAACCGGTTTGAATGAGATTGCATCTAACGTCACAAGCCTTGGACACCGTCCCATTATTATTATAATAAACAGGGCCTGAGACAACCCAGCCTAACCTGGTCTGACACAATACTGGCTTTCTGATACCCAACTGAATTCTTTCAGCACCAAGCAAGTCCCAGAAAAGATCAGCACCTATTAAAATATCTACTTCCGAGGGCTTGTAAAAGGTGGGATCAGCTAAAATAAGATCTGAAGGAATATTAAGGTCCGATGTATCTATTTCACGAACTGGTAACTCGTTCATTACAGAGGTCAAAATGAAACAATGTATCTTAGCATGATAGTTGTTATCCAATGAAGTTATTTTTACGTAACATCTTTTACCTATGCGAGAACAAACATTATTTATTCCGTAAACTGAACCATCGATATTATTTGTGTTGAGTTTTAATAATTTACACAGTCGCTCCGTCATAAAACACGATGTGCTGCCGCTGTCAAGCATAGCACGCACAATATGCACACCGTCATTACGATCATATACCTTGATCAAAGCGGTTGACAACAACACGCCGCGCTGTTTGCGATTATTACCAACGGATAATCCCAGATTGGTAGATACAACTACAGTATTCGTATCAGTGCTAACAGACGCTGAAGACGTTGACGAGGACCAGCTATCATGTGATGATATGTGTTTGTGATCACTTTTGTCTGAGATGTGAACTAACGTATTATGCTTACGCTTACATAACTTACAGCCCGGTTTTTTACAATGGTTAGCAAAGTGACCCGTACGTAAACAATTGTAACATACTTTAAAAGTGGGTAATAATTTAAGTCGGGATTCGTTACTAAGCGCTAAGAATTGTGAACACGTATTTAAAGTGTGATCACCTTTACACTTCGGACAAGACTTAATCTCGACATCGGTACCAAAACTATGAGAACCTTGTGATGTGTCTATAGACCTAATTTTAGAACCTGGCTTAACGGTGACAGAGGGATTGTTACGCGACAACTCTAAAGTCTCAACTAAATCAGCTCGGCTGCGCATGAATTGTAAAAATGCATCAAAAGTGATCGTGCTGTCTTTGTCTATGCGACCTTTGAATTCCTCCCATTCACGATAGGTTTTGTGATCTAACTTACGTGTAACTATACAATATATATATCAACAAAGTATCCCACTGCTTGACTGGCTCACCTAACGATTCTAACGATCTTAAGTTCTTGTTTAATTGATCAATTAAGCCTTTCAATGCAACTGAGGATTCCTTAGTAATGGAACTTATATTAAATAAAGATGAGACGTGATTTTGTACTAGAAGTCTTTTATTATTAAATCGATCACAGATCAATTGCCACGCTATTGTATAATTACTAGCTGAAAACTCAATAGCCTGGATCACAACCGCAGCGGACCCCTCTAGAGATGCTCGCAAATAATGGTATTTATTAATCTGGTCGATCTCATCATTCTTGTGAATGAGACTAGTAAAAGTGTCACGAAACTCCAACCAATTACTATAACAACCATTAAACTTTGGTAGTTGAATGGTAGGTAACTTGACAGGTTTACGATTAGTGGAAGGAATACTTTTAGCACTACACATAGAATCATTGTCCTTATTATACGTATTTAATAAATCTTGTGACCTAGACAATGACTTATAATATAACGCCTCGAACTCAGACCGTTCAAGAAACTGACTTTTATTATCTTCAACTATACATTCTAAGCGTAACTGTACCTCATCATATTGGTCGTACAATGACTCGATTCTACCCATACGCAACTGTAGCTCCGCGACATCACAGCTGTTTAACTTTTTATCAGATAATGCATCAAGGTAGTTAATGAAGGCAGTTAAGCGACCTTTGAAGCTGCCTCGCTTCTTCACTAATTCCTTTTCTTCGGACATACTGGGATTCGGGAGTAGTCGACCTGAAATTTTATATATTTTAAAAGTTAATTTATTTGTATATAACACAAAATTGCCAAGTAGGTAGTAATAACTATCTATTTACTTAACATGAGCTACTATGTATTTAATTTAACAAGTTTAACAATGTAAATAGTTTTCTTTTAGTTATTAAGTTTATTTACTAGAATGTAAATATGTATAAATAATATAATTTTAACAAATGAATTTAATTTTGTAGTACTAATTCCTCTTGACCTTCCTAACTATCAATGACCTTCAAATCATATGAATACGTACATTTGACAGAATTACAATAATCTAATTACACTTAAATTACAGCGTAATAAACTAAATTAACATTTAAACACTTTTATAATATCTACACTGACCGGGTTTACAGATTACAATTATTATGTTCAAGAAAGCTACTGATGCGATTGGTTCTCCCTTAATTACAGAAATACGATTATAAATTTAGCCTAAACTGCTAATTATACTGTTATAAGTATAGTATAATCGAAATTATTGTAAATAGTATGAGTTACATACGAGAAAAAAAACCATTCACTATGCATTGTATGAAACTATGCACCTATTAGAACACAATAAATCAAATGTACTAACCTTATTTAATCCTTAATTAACGTTAAGTACTACCTGAGTGAGTGTTGGGTGACGATATTATTAAATATAAACTTAACACCGTTTAAATGTTGCACTTAGTTCCACGTTCCACGCTGCCGGCGCATAACCTCATGTGTCCGAGTTAAATATTTTCTTCAATCCTTAATTCTTCATTAATTTATTAATTATCCTCAATGATTATTATAATCCACTGAAAATCTGGCTCGATAATGGACCATGTGCGGAATTTAAGGGAATTTTAAAGAAAACTGCGGGACGTGGATGTTACTGGTGTTAATGTATAAGCTTAACAAAAAAAGGAAGTGCAAAATGACATGCACATATAAAAACTTAACTTAATAAATAGTTTTACTAATTAGCATGCTAATCCCGTCGGTGCTATTTAATTTTATCAGGCGCTCTCCAACATACATATCATTAGTCAAATCAATCGTATACCAGAATGCGGGTAAAAGTGTAAATTCCATGAAGCTATGAGTTTATGCACACACAGCAGAAAAGGTGAGTTATCAGCGGATCTATTTGAAGACATTCGTGCTTATTGTTTCCTCGACAAAAGGGCGGTGGTGTCAGTGGCAATTGATCACGTAGCTACCCATCCCTACATTCGTTTCGATAATATTGTGCACCCTACACATTCACCGCATAAAACTCCACGGTATGGTAAAAACATTATGATTTATAACTTTTCTCCATATTTATAGGTTATATTGTACCCGTCGGGTTAAAATAATATCAATATACCGCGATAAAATCCGTAAAAAGTAGTTTTATTTCAAAGTCTAATATTTGCGTAAGTGTAAGAAATCAATATATTGTACTGTTTATATAGAATTACTTTCCATTCCAAGAACTGTTGTTAAGTTGAAAGATATAAAACTAAATGTTTTATTTAAATTAAATCATAAGTAGTTAGTTTCACATGCACACATTGCAACTGAAAAACTTAGGATATTTGGTAACTGCAGCAAACTCAACCAAAATATATTAACAAGAGAAATAAAGAAAGAGATAGGAAAGCATAAAACATTTGACCCAATAAAGGCCCATAAAGGAATTTAACTCTAACGTTAAGCTGCATTTTATTGCCACCAGTGTACACGGTCCGTTCGTCCGGGCCGTTACGGAGCGTCAATTATCCGGAGTCGTTGTGACGGCTCGGATACGGATTGAATTAACGTCGAGAAAAAACGCTCCACCGCGTTATATTAAACCCAGGCAGTTGAGATCAACCTAACCGATATTAAATGGCGGTCTTGTCCGTTTTAATTAAATATATAGTTGAAGTACTGCTTGGTGAGCTTAAATACAAAAGGCTTAAGGAAAGTGATAATAATGTATTAATTATGTATGGAAAATCTCATATCACATTTACAATAATCTTGATAGGAGCCATTACTGCTCCTTGCAGCAGTCCAATAATAATGGTAAGCACTAAAAATTTAAATGATGTTTTTTAAGATGATCCATAATATATTTAATCATCATCGTTATCAACCTATTATTGTCCCACTGCTGGGTACGGGTCTCTTTTTTCTCATTTGAGAAAGATAAAGCTATAATCCGCCATCCTAGCCTTCTGCAGGTTGGCAAACTTCACATGCCATCGAGAAGATCCTTCACCATTATTTTACCAAAACAAAACCTTTTTTTTCTTTAGTCAACTATCTAATATCCACTTAAATACTTATGTTAGCTTTAAAAATGTATACGAGTAGGTACATGCTTACTGAGTAAAACGTTATAGTTAAATCAGTATATTCATAAAAAAGAGCAAACTCATGTTCCACGAACGATATTATTTCTCAGTCCATAACCGACCCCAGAAGTTGTATGTTTTCCAGCCGCAAGCCCTAACGCCTCCGTGCCCCGAACTTTCATTTCCTGGAGGCAAAGCAAACATGTGTGTTAACTTCATAGCGGCTGGCATTTCTTATAAACACTTCTTAGTAGATTCAACCTAAGGGTCGAAATCCCAACAGTCGTTCTAAGTGGTTGGTAAGCCAACCACTGGAACGACTGTTGCAAACTGATTACCTAGTAGTTACTGCTTTGCTCTTTTATTAAATTAGTTGTCGGTTTATTAAAATCGTTTATTCGGTGTAGATACATTCTTTGGTCTTTATTTTCGTAGTCTCAAAATCTAATTTGAGAAGTTGGGTTCCTGGGTACGTTCTACTATGTATTTTTTTTTCTGTATATGGACAAGTGCAATAATTGTGTATTCTCCCGTATGTACAGAGTTGTGCCAAATTAGTTGGCGAAACTTTGTAAGGTTACTGAATAACCGCGATCCTTACTGAAGGAGTTACAAAAAGCACGCATGTGAAAAAAAATATCCGTGGTTGAAATGCCCTGTTTTTTTTCTAATTTGAAGATATAACAATTAGTTAACGTTTTAAATAGGTTACGAATCTATCTCGATAGCATTGTCATATCATCATTCTATCTGTAGGACATAATAAAAAAATCGTTTATCGAACTATCTGCAACTTTATGGATACAGACATTTACTGACTTACAAACGTCGCTTAATATAAATCTCTCGTTGGTCTAGTGGTCGTACAGTGCGACTGCCGAGCAAGAGGTCTTGGGTGCGATTCCTAGGCTGAGCAAAGTGTTATTGGGTTCTATGAAATTCTCAGTAGCAGCTCGGGGTTTGGATTTGTGCCCGGCTAATGGCAATAGGTTCGCCCCCTATTGCATGGGACTT
The DNA here is from genome assembly GCA_905163465.1 of Craniophora ligustri. Lineage (NCBI taxonomy): Eukaryota > Metazoa > Arthropoda > Insecta > Lepidoptera > Noctuidae > Craniophora > Craniophora ligustri. Next base: position 4,353,827 of record LR990960.1, read on the forward strand.
AAAACATACCGGCGAGACGTGGGTGTACCTTCGTACACCACTGCCTAACCCTTCCCGGACGATAGGCGTGATGGCATGAATGTTATGTTATAAACCTGGCTATTTTTATAAAACTCCAAACTTATGAATTATCACAGCAGAAAAAAAATGCCTTTTGAGATATTTTTATTTAAAGATATCTCTAATCTAATCTTATAAAAAAATATTTTTGGTGTTGATATAATACATATATGTTACATAATAAAATAAATAAATAAATAAATATTTATTTATTTATTTAAAAAAAACGTTGTTTTATACCTAGGTTATCAACCAAATATGCGATTCATGGCACAGCTACATTATTTGTCTGTCTGAACCTTTTGAAAAGACGAAATAGATACAATTTATGTTGTCCTCAAATAAATCACATTTTGTATAAATGTAATCCTTTTATCTAAAACACGCAAATAAAGGACCTCTATCCCAGACAATTCTAACCCGACTAACGCCCGCAAAGATTTGTGTCCTATTCTATCCGATCTAATACATGACCCTACTGGACTTTGTAAATAAATGGTAGGATCTTTGCAAATGTATCGCAGTTTTTTAAACCAGAAACAAAACATGAAAAATAAGTTTAGAAAACAAGAACCTTTCTTGTAAATGTACATATGTTGTCTTAAATAGAAGAAAAAGGTTGAACAATGTCATATTTTGTGGAATATTGTATTATCCTATTGAAGGATATCGCGTACCCTGTAGATGATGGTCGCCATTTTGTTTTGAGACCTTTTCGCCGGAGAGTGATTAAGGAGAAAATAAAACAATTAATATTCACATTCATTTTGTCAATTCTGAATATTTTTTACGAATAGTTATGTTATTCCAATTAGCTTAAAGCTTGTTGGAATAACTATTTTTCCAAGTCAGATTTCCTTGAACTTTTATTAACGGTAATGTGAGTTACCCAGTTAATAGCGTGAAGCGGACTTTAAAACCCGTCTCAGCTTCAATCGCATTCACTGTCTAGGATAGAAAAGTCGAATATAGAATTTAATGAAGTGCTGTTCCGTGTTCCGCGCTCCCGTTCGCTGCGAAGCCTCTAAGACACTCGATAATTGATTTTGTAACAGTTTCTATACAATTATTTTATTAGTAGGTATTCGGGAGATGAATGAGGGAAGGCGAGCTTAAATTTCATTTATGATTTCAATTGAAAAGCCCCTTGAAGACTTACGAATGGATGAATATTATAAAGAGCCTTCAAATAACTAAATTATTATTCGCACAAATTGATCCGAATAAATAAAATTGTTATTCAGATATGGAAATGAAACTTGAATAACATTGTTTGTCGATGTTAATAAATTTGTTTTATTATTTTTGTTTTGAAATTACAATTTGAGATACAGCGTGAGTAACTAATATTTAATGTTTCCGTTTTCTAGTTCTGATCCTTGTCAAATATATTTTGTATACGTTTATTGTTGTTTTTCAATTACATTGTCTGCTTACAATCTAATTTTAAGAAACAGAACCTAAAATTTAATTATAAGCTCTAGCCTATCCAGCTCTACCTTAATGGTTATATAATTAAATTTTAACAACAAAAATATACAAGAAATTTAATATTTATTTTTATATATTTTTAAATTGAAGGACTTACAAATATAGAGAAAGTAATATTTAATTTTCATTGTCATTTTATTCGTATAATTTTCGTATAAATTAATTTGACCTTAGTAAGCCCTCTTTATTTTCATTTCTAATTTATTACATCAATATTATGTACTTCAAAAATGTATTATGTGTAATGGATCATATTACATCAATTCCCATTTTACATTTACGCCAAAATTTGACATTGAAATATTAACTGATTTTTAAAACTTTAATTTATTCCGAAATAAACCATTTTTATTTCATTTTAAATATGTTTAAACAGATTTTATTGCAGTATGTATATTAATAATATAATATTATTTTAATCCCTATCTTTCGAATTCTACACACTATCCACGGTCGTGGGCTGACTCAAATGTAAAGAACCCGCGATAAAATCCATAAAAAATAATTTTATTTCAACTTGAATAACACTTCGAAGCGCGTTACACTGTCAAGTATCCGTTGTAACCACTCATTAAGTGTAATCTACAGTAGCGCCGCGCGGTTCTATCTCGGATCGCGTGAATGCGGCTCGAGAGGGTGCCATGTTTCATTAATCAGGCCAACGGCTGATCCCATCCCGACTAATTGACGAGCTACTGATAGTCCAATAATGACTGCTTCGCCTCCACAATGAATCCCGTCTAATCGACTTGCCGATACATAATGTCTAAAGCCACAGAATGAGTTTTCAATTGGAAGCTCCGTGAAAATTGTGGGGTGTGTAGATTTTTTTTTATTTCTAAAGAAATTGGCGAGCTTAGCGTAAGGTTGTTGGGTTCGATTTCCAGGTCGAGTAAAACATTTTATTCGGTTTTTCCATGAAAATAGACGAGATACCAAATTTAAAGCATGTGACACCACTGCCTACCTAACCCTTTGGCATGGTCACCATGTCATCATCGTGTATCTTTGTTGTGATATGAAAGGCATTGAGAACGAGCGCGGTAACTTAAATAGTAATTCGATACAAATACATATAACACTATGCCTGTTTCCCACAGCGGCAGTAATTATAGATTTCCACCTGCTGAGAGTAAACGTAAATGCAGAAAAGGAATGTGCATTACCTTTTACTGTATTTACGTCCGTATACCTTCTCATGCATGCTCGTTGGTTAAGATTGTTCTTAATCTGGTCTTTTACAAGAAATTCCAATATTTTAAATTTGATTGCCGTAAAACTGCGTTCACATTTTCAGCAGGTTATTCCACCAATTTACATTATACGATTTAAGGTTATTAAATCAATTCCAATATGATACATTTAATATTATAATGGGCTTGAGGTATAACACGAGAATTCAGATTTAAATGTGTAAAACCGAAACGGATGTAATCAACATAAAACTACAAATTTAAATGTTCGTTGGAGTAAAGGATAATATCCCTTGTTTGCAGTTAATCCAAACTCGTCTGATGTAAAATACAATGATATAAAGTTCACTTCTTAGTTCATTTATTGCCTATTCGGTTATTTCAGCCTTCAATATTTGTAATTTTATTTATGGTGGACCGGAATGAAACGTCAAGTTGACATTGACACCTGTCAAATGTGTCAGTTGAGGTACGCCATTACTTCCTAATTTTCTTTCTTAAGCTAATATAGATAAGTTATGATAAAAATAAGATTGTGGAATTACAGAATTACATGACAATATTTGCTATATAATTTAGAATAATGATATTCAGCTGCAACTAGGTATAAAAGAGGCCAACAACAACATAATAAAGAAAAAGACAAAAGAAAAACTATTAAAGTATGAGAATCATAAAAAACGTAGTGGGTCACTTCCAGCATTAAAAATGTATACAATTACATCTTCGTTGAATCATTGTGAATATTTGTCGCGTGGGTGTATACAGAATAGTGAATGGATCCGGTTGATTAATGTTCCCAAACGAAAGGGAAATTCGGCCTAAATCAATTCAGAACAATTTATAACTCCCTCGATTCCATTAAATTATAATTGTTGTTTTACATTGTTGAGATCGGAACAAGTTTACCGAACGTCTTGTTTTTAATTGCCTATGAATAATTTATAAATGTATATGTACCTGTACGTTGATTGGAATATTATTGATGTGTCATGTTGTTTCCTTTCATTTAAGTATACTTAACCCCCGTTTTGCTTAGTACGACTCTTCATTATCATCATCATTGACGACCACTTGATTTCCATAAGGGAACCAGTGAACGATTATCCTATTCCTCTCGTTGATCCGACTCTTCATCCGACGCTGCGTCTTCTGGCCTCGGTGGCCACCCAACAATCGCAATCAGTGATAATGAGATTATCCTTTTTATACTTGTATATTTTTCCATAAGAGGAAAGAGGACAGCATGTTTGATAGTCATAGCCTGGGCGGTCACTGCATCGTTATTATTCACCTTTGACATTCAAGGCAAAGCTTCAGCTTCGTCTGCAAACCAATTATTCAGCAAATTTAGAGCTCCTACAGACTTTTTATTGGCTAATTTCATAATATGTGAAAAAATCGACTCGATATAATGTGCATGTATGTATATACACACTAAAAAAAACATTTGATCATTGTGAATACATAAACGTATTCATTCTGTCGGTTCTTTGATCGAGCTGTAGTGTTCACTGCTGGACGTAGGCCTTCCTTAGTGTGCGTTCTAGTATCCTAAAATGTTGATGTTTTTTATACGTCGATGATATATTAGTCCATAGGTGATTTTGCTATATGCATACACAATAATGACGATGCAGCTTGATTCTTCTTAATAACAACTATTAGGATTCCTTAAAACAAAGTAACATCTAAGTGAAACCCATAAAACGAAACTGTAAACTACGCAATAATCTCTTTTTAACCGCATTAAGACTTTACGAGATACTTAACTTTACGCGTAGGTACTCATTGTGTTCATACAATTTCTACCCACACTTTAATAAAATATTAGGCAAAGCCCGTATTAAAAATTGATGTGGCATTTCACCGTAACTCTAGTAGGCTCGAACATAAATATAAAAAATTAAAGTGTTTCACTAGCCCAGCCACAGCGTTTTTTATATACATTAATGAAATAGGTTGTAGGTATGTAGAAAAAAATGTTATATGTGTTATCTTATACGTGTTATGTATGTACACATTATTATAAGAGAAATTTGGATTGTAACTAAATAACTTCGTCGATTTTTTTACAGGATGCAGTTCAGGTTGAAGATCGGATTTTATAAATTAGTAACTCTAAGGAGTAAAGCCGGTTTAGTAAGAGTTAAGATGTACAACAAACGATACTATAGGCATCCATAATTAAATGTATATAGAGTAAAATGTACCTATATAATTTTTTTCTTTGCTAAGCCTATCATCACAGCACCAATAATTATTTTCATTGTGTGTTATCATTCCGCACACATTTTTAATCTGTTTGCACACAGATTATGTAGCCTACTGGCCGAATGTAAGCGGAACGAACCCCTATAACATGCACAAACAGAATTCGGATAAAAACGACATCGTTACACCGCTGATAACGAACGTTATCGCTGAGAAATATTACGCCAATATTACAGGAACCTGGCACGAAGCAGGAGAGCAGACAAAAAGAATCGTGTGAAATGTCGATTCCACGCCTACGGGACATTGCTTGCGTAATCGAGAATACACCTTGAGTGTTAGATGATAGAGTAGAATTTACAGGGTTGGATAAAGTTCGAGTAGTTAACGCGTATCACGCATTCGGATTGCCGCCTCTACCCAGGTGGAAGCGGCGTGATCGATTGCCCCTTTGTCGCGTAAGGCCGATATTACGGGAAACATTTCTTCTGTTGTCATCGCCCTTTGCCTTTTCCCGTGTGGTATTATATTGATGAATTGAGGTACTGCAGCCGCAGCGCGTAATGTGAATTGAAATCGGTTTTTCATGAAGGAAACTTTCAAACACGGCGCGATTACATGCTAAATTGGTGAAGAAAAAATCGTTGGAATATCTGTATCATCACCAATCTATTGATTGTCGCACTACCTAGTGTGCGTAGATTTTTAATGTTTTCATTTTACAGTCTACTGGTCACACCACTAGGCTACCACAGCCTGAGAAACTATCAGGAACCTACATGCTTAAAGGATTTTCTACAAATTAGCAATAGCTGACGTTATAAACCTTAGAGGAGACTCATAGTTACCGGTAAGACAGTAGTCGAGTTGATGATGAATAAAAAAGAACTAAAATGTATAAGAAGTGTTATGTATATTAGAGATTAATACTGCGTTGTGGTACATCAACACATGCCCTGTTGGTTTTAATATTATCTGACTTGTGTTTATCGTTTAATTAATAAACTGATTCGTTTAGCAAACTAACCATAGTATTCAATCCGGTTCATTCGTTACGCATTCAATTGAAACTCAGTCAACTGCAAAAACATAAACCTTATTACTTCATTTAGAGAGGAAACTACGCGTTCATTATTATGTAAAATGTAAATACAATATTGATATGAATTGTTCATATTATGTTTGAACTTCCTCGTTGGTTTAGTTTTGGCAGGAGCGGCTGCTTAGCGCATGTCCTGGTTTGATTGCCAAGCCAAAAATATCACTGGGCTTTTCAGTGAAATTCTCAGTAGCTAGTCGGTTAATAGGCTTAACTCTGTATATTGGAACTGATTTGCATTGATTGTAATAATTATTAAATACGTCTAAACGTCAAAATGACAGGCAAGGATGGATCATCCGTGAACCCATATAAACTACATTTAACAAGAGCTATTTAAAAATATATACTTCATAGTTATCTCCACCAATCGTGTTACTTAAAATTGTTTTCCCTATAGTATGTCTCACCTGTCCTGTTTTGTAAAAATAAAAAGATTCCTTCAATTTACAGAATAAGTGGTGACCCTGCTGAACACATTACGCGCAGACCCTCCCTCACTCATTTGTAGAAAGGAACAAGGAAACCATGAGGTCGTCACATCTGGTTCACAACACCCTCCTCTCCCCTCCCCGCCGCCCCTTGGCTCGGCCGTTTCCTCAGGCCCAACTTTAATAGACATCATTTAGTAAATCACTGTGTTCCCTTTAATTACGCATTCCAATCTTTCTTTAAAACTTCGCTCGTATTTTTAGCCTTCAACCTGTAAAACTCGGTCCAAAAAGTTGGAGATTTGTGTTAACTCTAAAATAGGCACTTTATTTTTAAATTACGACAAAAATATAGGAATAGTAACGTTTGAATTATGAAACTTGGTAACAATAATAATAATAATTAGGAGACTGAAATCTTTGGACTCAGATTCCAGTCTATAGAGATGCGGATGAATTTCTTAACTTTACGCAAAGTGACTGAGTGAAGACAATATCATTGTTTTATCTTATTCGTTTAAAATACCATTGTTAATTTAAATGGGTTTTCGCAAAACACCTAACATCTGATTCAACTAACTCAAGCTCTCTCTCAGTCGTCCAACCAAACTGTACTCTCCTATATAAATAAGTTGTGCCTCGGAGCAGTGCCACTGAAACCGGCTGTTGACGAACTTAAATTGTGTTTCCGAACCGACTGGGTGTTTGCTTTGGAGATGAGACCCGAAATAGAAAAGATATTTCCAAAAATATTTGGTAAAATAAATTTTGTTTGCCGAGAATTATTCACGTTTGTCCAAGAAACGCTTTTAATTGGTTTCGTTTGAAATGTGATGGGAACCAGGTCATAAAACACCGAGCGATAGGTACTCAAACTGTATGAAGTATTTATTTTTTGTTCATCTCGCAACTCACTTGTTTGTCTATAAACATCTATATGTGTATAGATAATTTCGTATAACTAATTTAATTTTTTTTTAATGTATGTATTGAGTTCTCCTCCATAAAACCTACGTATTCTGTATCTTCGTTTTGTCAATTTAAAAACGCCTATAATATGTTCTGATTGAAATAAAACATTTGACTCTCGACCTTTTAAAGATCAAAAAAGTGACCGATTCTTTGAATCGAATATATCGGAGTAACTGCTCATCCGAAAAATCAAACTGAATATATTTAGAAAATCAACCATCTAGTATCATACATAACACATACATAGATAGCGTTGTGTAATAACGTCTGGACATATTTTATACATACAAATAGTTACATACATACCATCACGACTGTCGTCCCCTAAGGTTAGTCAGCGGTATATGAAGATGTTTTAGTTCCCATGTAATAGGTGGCGATCCTATCGCCATCAATCGGGCACGGACCCAAATTCCGAACTGCTACTAAAAAATTCTTAGAAAAACCGAATAAAACTTTGGTCGACTTGGGAATCGAATGCAAGACTTAAAAAAGCTTATTTGTTACAAAACCTTTTGATTTGATTAGAGACTAACGAGGCACTTGGCAGTAACAAGCTGTTAAATGATGAATGACATTTTACATTTTATAATATTATTAATCAATTAATAACACAGATTATACCACTCACATTTCCATTTAAAAGTAACCACACACTCTAATAAACACAAGTAAAATATCGTACAGACCAACAAATATCCAGTGAGTATTTCAAGTGACTGGATATCATGTCGTTATTATTTAGGTAGGCTACCCCACGCCACATTAAACATCAGAAAGTTGCCGTTGACAACGTTTAGGTCAGTTCCAAAAATAAAAAAATGTCAATGCCTCGGCCGAGTCTCTTGAATATGTTGCGTGAAACGTGAAATTAAATATTTTATACTTCCACACCTAACATTTAGATTCTTTGAGAGTCTTCAAGTGATACTAATCGTGAGGACTTTGTAGGGGACTAGCTATGCGTGCTGAGATTTTACCCGACAAAATCTGGATGGGTATTTTGGTCACGCAATTAGGTTTTTTCGGGAAATCGTTATGTACGAGAAAACGTTATGAAAAAAATGTATTGAATATAATGCAAAATACGAAAAAGCGGACCCTTTAAATATAGATACATTACTCGTGCGTGAATGTCAGTGGGTCGCAGCCACATTAAAATGAAAAAAAAATACGGACTTTAATCAAACTCTCGATGGTTTCCATGCAGATTAAACTTATCGAGAATCGACTGTAATTATATGATTTTAACTATTTTAATCCCGATGTTTCAGATCATCTCTAGACACGGGCAGATTGATGACCTGGATGCTGTAAAGAATCCGGAACGAATAGATAGTACTAGTTTTTTTTCCATTTCTAATGTTTTTTTAACTGGTAAACACTGCAAATAATTATGCTTACTTTACTTTATTTATTACAGGTAATTTAAAGATCAGTACCACGTCACAGCTGCATGTAAAGCCGACACTAATGCACATAAATATGACGTCAGATACAGTTGTGACCGCGCCGCCGCCACCGCCTGTCGTTCACGCTCAAACGGCATTTTTAATACATTTTCTGCTAACACCCAAGCCCGTTCATTCATATATAACACACATTACACTTTATAAGCAACATTAGTCATTATATACCGTTTTGGTACACAATAATATATCTATGTATTTAAATTTGTCAAATGGAATCCGTATGTGACCGCAGACCTGACAATCAACAGCCTAAATATAATTCATATACCGAATCACACAACCAACTAACAGCGCCAACTATGCCATCAGAATACAGTGTCTACACTAACTGTTGCAGGTGTCTACAGAACGATGCCCATTTATTAAGATAACAATCAATTAAATGGGTGATGAAGTATTTTACAGCCAAACAGACATACTGCTGACAAGCATGGGCGTATTTAGGGGGGGGGGGGGGTTGGGCCGTGAAGCTTTCGCTCCTTTTTGTGCGTTCTATAGATTGATAATCCTGCCCCAATTAAAATATTTCTAATACAAATTGAGAGCTTTATACAAAGAAATCATTTTTCCGCATGCTTTCAGTTCCAAAAACGAATACCAACCAACCATTAAAGCAAAATGTATGAATGAATCACTTGCATACAATTTAGTTATACAAGTAAGTGGGGCAATAGAAGGCGACATCTCGCCGCTAAACTATTGCTCAGTGCCGGGCAGTAAGGCAGTAACAAGCTGTTGATAAATTAAGTTGCCCAGTTGCCCACAGGGTGGGACTCGAAATTGCTCAACGCGGTGATTCTAAAGAGAGACTGCTCCTTTTATGGTTTGCTTTATATTGCTTTCGTCGTATTTCCCGTATTTATTATAGTGATGCTAATATTGAAACAACAAGAACGAACTTTTCTATTCCTTTCCTTTTATGATTCAACCGTTGAAATTGTATTACTCAGTCTAATATTCTGTATTTGTTAGTAGTTAGTAATACGCTTCAACAGTCTGATAACAATTATTTCTCAAATTGCTCTACTTATAAATATATTGAGAGATATATTCCTGATGACTACATTAGAGATTTCTTAAAATTGGCATATACAATTTATTTATTTATTAAAATACTCCTTACATCTATCTTAACAGTGGACCCAATGCGATAGTGCAGCTTAATTATTATTTCAAATATTAGGTGTAGGTATTACACAAAACATAACAAAATTATTATTATAAATTCTCATCATTTACCTACTGAAGAGAACTACTAATGTGCTAATATAAATATTATAGAAAATAACTATGTAAAAATAAACTTATCTTAAAAGGTGTATACAATAAAAATATAAAACTAATAATATCTTACAGTATAACTAATGACTTCACCATGTCTAGATACTTCTTTAAAATCAACAATAACATCATAATTAATTCTTCATCCTAATCCATCTTCTACGGGCCTGCGTTCTAAGTTTGCCTTTATCCACAGCGCGGCGGGGATATTGTTCCTCTACAGCCAAGCACTTAGAAAAATTACAATTACTCCAATGAAAAGGAGATTTGATATTGCCCCGGCCTTTATTGTTGTTTACCGTTGCTCCTTTCATAAATGATATTGTATTTTCTTGCTTACCGTGCATTGTGGGCGCAGAAAATCAAAGTGTGCCATCCATGAAATAATAATATGAAAGGAATAAATAGATAAAAATAATAGATATAGAAAAAGAGTTATTATTATTATTTTAAGAGCTCAGTACGAGACGATGGAACAATCACCGCTATTCTTTATCTTTTACTTTACGTTTTAACTTTTTAAACAATATAGCAATTAATAAACTGATTGCCCGATATTATTATATTTAGCCGAATCCCATTATCTTATTCGAAAAACACATATCAGGTTTTAACCTTTTTTTACCAAAATATGGCTTTTATGGTGGGTACTTATTCCTGTAAACATGTGGTAGTATTACTAAATCGCGGCTTAAATCATAGAGGATTTATTTTCATGAATCAAATTTAAATAGTCTCATAGTATAGATTGTTCGCGTTTAATTAAACCAATGCATGCACCTTTATGTTGATTAAAATAATGGAAATGTTTAATTGGATAGACTTGATATAATCTATGATATTGTCCCAAGCAGGTGGTAAGAATCAGCTATATTCTCTATTGTAATGTGGATGCATATTAATTTCAATAGCATCGGCCTAGGTATCGGTTTTCTCTAACAAGAGTATGGTTTATCAAATCTAATGTTATGATGGGTGGTACATGGTATGTTTACCAACTGCCAACTTCTAGTAACGTCGGTGTTTAACATAAGCGATGTGTTTTTACGCAGGTCCCTATCTTGCGTATAAAGTAGATTTTGTTAAAAATCAGGCGTCAAATAACAGACAGCATTAAACTATATCACTAATTATTACTATAACTTCAACTCATCATCATAATTTTTTGTACTGGCATTCATAAATCAACTCAATGCCAATGTAATAAATTCCGTTATAATTAAATTCGAAATACAGTGTAGAGCAAAAAATAAGTCTTTATGCAAGCACCAAGTTACAGATAAATCTTGCTTTGTAGAATGGCATATTTTATAATTAAGTACAAGGGAGAGTTTATCCTGAGCCCGGGGCGTTTTGCCGTATTTTCTTTAATACCGTCTGCTGCAAAAAAACTCACTGTTTAACAAAGAAAACTGTGTAATTATACTAAAAAGAATAATTATAAAAATGTTTTTCCATTTGTTTTGTGCGTTTGTTATATCAAAGAATATTCTGTCATCTTAGTTTGTTTATATATTATAGTTATAAGAAGGATTTATAGTATTAATAAGAACTGCTAAATATTTTACTAATTTCACATATATGGCAACCTTTTTCCTTTCTGTTATATCGCCATCTGTCTCAGTGTCGCCTATTTTTTCTTTCATAGAATCTGTTCCTTCTTGACTATTGTGTTCAGAGACATACGAATGCCACATCATTATCAACCCATTCACTATCCCTATAGTACTAGAGACGAGTACAAGTTGGCTGTGCTTCACACACTCTCGAAAAATCTCTCAGGCATGCAGGTTCTCTCAGGATATTATATTTCCTATTTATCATATCCATTGTCTAGTACCCATAGTACAAGGTATGCTTAGTTTAGGACTAGATGGTACTGTGTAAAATGTCACAGAATATTTACTTATTAAATTTTTCCTGTACAACATTTGATTGAGTTTGATAAATTCAAAAGATAGATACTTTGAAATATGAGAGGTCAGCCTTGAGAATTAGCATCATCTTGATAATGACATTTGACTTCATAGTCCACTGACAACACCACTAGAAATTCACAAAACCCTCAAACCATATAACAGTAACATAATGTAAGATATCACCACGCCTGTGTCCTGAAGGATTAGGCACAGATGCACTGATGTTCACTTCCAATTCGACTTTTGTTGTCATGTTCAATATAATAGGGGGCGAGCTTACGGTCTCTGATCGTGGAGAAATCTTAAATCCGAGCTGCTAGTGGAATTTTCAAACAACCTAAAAAAATACAAAACCTTGTTTTATTTCGAGTTAAACCCAGTATCTGATGCTCATTAGTTAATTTTTTCGGAAACCGTTACAAATCCACTCAAACAAAATTACGATGCATTAAAAACAGGAAAATAAATTGAAATACATAGTTACATTATTTACTTTCTCGTCTCTCGTCGTTTGTTCTATTGCCAACTGATTCACGCGAGATAAACACTATAATATCGGGACTTAAACCATCCGCCACATTAAGATTTGATGATATTCCTAGTAACGTGTTAAAGAGATATGTCAGACGTCTCTCGGATCCTATAGCGCATATATGCAACCTCTGCATAATTAATGGTGAGTTTCCCATCACTTTAAAAAAATCACTCATCCACCCGGTTCTCAAGAGTGGTAGAAGGGATTGTGTCAACAACTACCGCCCCATATCAATATTGCCTAATCTGTCGAAAATATTAGAAAAAGTGATAAATAAACAACTTACAAATTATTTAGAATCAAATAAGTTATTATCAGGAAATCAGTATGGATTCCGGAGTGGTAGATCAACCAATTATGCCGTAAATCAACTCACGGATACGATAATAAGTAAGATAGAGGATAAAAAGAAAGTTTTAACCATATTCTTAGATTTAGCGAAAGCATTTGACACAGTCTCTGCACCACTCTTGTTAAATAAGCTTAAACATATGGGAATTCGTGGAACTCAACTTAAATTACTAAATAGTTACCTAAATGACAGAGTCCAACGTGTTGTTGTCGATAAGTGGGTGAGTGATGGTTCTACCGTTAATTTAGGCGTGCCGCAGGGTAGTGTTTTGGGTCCCACCCTATTCCTCATTTTTATAAATGGTCTCTGCGAAATATCTCTCACCAATTGTCGTGTATTTACATTTGCAGACGATACAGCACTTCTTTTCTACAGTGATACTTGGGAGGAAGTCTATAGCTATGCGCAAATGGGCTTAATGAGTGTAGTGGATTGGCTTAATAATAATTTGCTCACACTTAATGTAGATAAAACCAAATACATCACCTTCTCTCCAGCAAATTCTTACCATTCCGATTCAACTTCGCTCAATTTAATACCCCATTCATGCAATAACGTCTACACTCTCTGCAGATGCCCTAAACTTGAAAAAGTAGATTCCATAAAATACTTAGGTGTTATTATAGATCAAAATTTAAACTTCAATAACCATATAGAAATGCTAGTAAAGAGACTAAGAAAGTTAATATACATATTTAAGAACCTACAACACGTTGCTAATGAGAAAGTCATCAAAACAGTATATTATTCATTATGCCAATCTGTCATAACATATTGTATTACCGCATGGGGTGGAGCACCGAAAACTTTAATGATAAAAGTGGAACGAGCGCAGAGGGCAATACTGAAAACAGCTTATTCCCTACCATTCTACTACCCCACTGAAGAATTATATAAAATTTGCAAGGTTCTTACCGTGCGACAACTTTTTATTAGAGATATTGTGTTGAGGAAACATTCTCTCCTGATTTATAAATAAAATAAATAAAATAAAAAAGCCTTATATTTCTTACTCTACAAAGATAACAGTTTTACAATATTTGAATTCATATACATATAGATAAAAAGATTTCAACTTAAAACTAAAATATATTATTACTTATTATTTATTAGCAAGAACCCCTCGTTTCGAGGGTGAAGGCCTCCTCTAGAGATTTCCAAGTATCTCTATTAGTTGCTATCTTCATCCAATTTTTCCCAGCTATTCCTATGATGTCATCTGCCCACTGGGCTGCAGGTCTACCTCTATTCCTAGCGCCTGATGGCCCTGCCCAAGATGTTATTCTGTGAGTCCATCGGTCGTCTGTCAGTCTGGCTATATGTCCAGCCCATCTCCATTTAAGTTTTTTGCAGTAGCATAGAGCATCGGTAACTTTTGTTCTTTTCCTTATGGTTTTATGATTAATTTTTTGTATTTTTCTAATTTTTAATAGGCTTCTTTCCATGCCTCTTTGACATGATGTGATTTTGGATTGAGCTCGACTTGTGAGCTTCCATGTTTGACTGGCGTAGGTTAGTGAAGGTAGTATGTATGTATCCATTACTTTTTGTTTTATGATAATTGGCATGTCACTCTTCATTATTTCTTTTGAGCTCCAAAATTTTTTCCATGCAATTGTTATTCTCCTGTCGATTTCTAGTTCGTTTCTCTCTTTTTTAAAGGAAATTTGTTTGCCAAGATATATGTAAGTGTCTACATATTCCAGCGCTACATTTTCTAAGTATACTGGTTGTTTTATTGAGTTCGTCATAATATTTGTTTTGCTTCGGTTAATATCCAGGCCTACATGTTTGCTCGCGACATGTAGATCGTTTAACATTGACTGGATCTCGGTGGTTCTCTCCGACAACAGAACGATATCATCAGCGAATCGTAAGTGGCTTATGTATTTATTGTTGATATTTATGCCAGCCCTTTTCCAGTTTAATTGTTCGATGACCTGTTGCAGTACAGCAATAAATATTGTTGGTGATATGGCGTCCCCCTGCCTCACTCCCCTCCTGATTGGTATAGGAGGGCCTGTTGACTCTAATCTAATTCTACTGTAACAATTTTGATATATGTTTTGTAAAATTTTCACATACTTTGGTTCAACATTTTGCGATTGTAGAGATTCCCATATTGAGTGATGATACAGAGAGTCAAAGGCTTTTTGGTAATCGACAAATATTAAGTAGAGTGGCCTACGTAATTCCTGGTATTTATCTATAATAATTTCTATTGAGTGAATATGATCTGTAGTGGAAAAACTTTTCCTGAATCCCGCTTGCTCTACAGGTTGGTGCATTTCTACGGTGGTTCTAATTCTCTTTTCTAAAATTGATGAAAATAATTTGTATATTGTGGAGAGTAGGCTTATTGGTCGATAATTGTTAATATTATTTGGGTCTCCCTTTTTATATAATAAGATGATATCCGATTCCGTCCATTGTTTCGGTATAACTGTAGATTTTAGCACCAGGTTAAAAAGTTGTGTTAGAGGACCTGTTAGGTATAGACTTCCCGCTTTCAAAGCTTCATTGGTTACTTGGTCAGGCCCTGGGCATTTTTCATGTTTTAATTTTGCGATCCCTGTAATAACTTCCGTTTCATCGATGCATCGTGTTTCCGAGATTGAAATTGTTTCATTTGGTGTACAGTCAGGCGGCAGCTGACTTTCATCCTCATATAGTTTTTCGTAGAAGCTTGTTGCAGCTTGGAGAATTTCATTCCGATTGTTAGTTGTTTTATTTGATGTCTTAATTTGTTCTATCCATGTTTTGTGTGATCTCAGCTCTTTATTTGCTCTTTTTAGACTCCCTGACTGTAGTACATGTTTTTCAATAGTTGTTTTGCGATAGACGATGTAGTCACGTTGGATGTTCTTACTTATGAGCTTGTAGAGAGCTTTAAGCTCGTTTTTCATACTACGTGTTTTCGGTTTTGTTTTTTGAAGGTGTTGCCGTCTTGATATTAATCTCCTTGTACTTTCAGATAAAATACTCTTATGTTTTGCTGCGTTAGAATAATGTGCCTTTTTAAGACTATCGTTTATTGCAGAAATAATTTTGTCATTTAGCTCTTGTACTGTACAGTTTTGTTCTAAAATAGTAGTAGAGTGTTCTAAACTCTTTTTAAGTATTTCTCTATATAATTGTATTTCTTCTTCGGATTTTAAGGTACTTTTGATATTATTTCCATAGTTTTTCCTACTTTTATTCGAGAGCTGAAGCAAAAAAGTCGCTCTTATTAGTCTATGGTCGCTGGGGTATGTGAGATTAAGTACTTGCACGTCTTTTGCATGTTTTTGGAGATTTGTTAATATGTAATCTAACTCATTTTTTACCATGCCATTAGGTGATTTCCAGGTCCATCTCTTAGTATCTTTCTTCTTAAAAAAGGTATTTAAAATTGCTAGTTTATTTTCAAATGCAAATTGTATAAGTCTACTTCCTCTATTGTTTCTACTTCCATAACCAAAGTTTTTCATTATTAGATTTTCTTCTTGTTTTGGTTGGCCAATTTTGGCGTTAAAATCACCCATTACGATTACATTTTTTTGTGACATTTTTAGTGCATCGTTTACAGTATGGTAGAAAAATTCGACTTCTTTTTCGCTTGCTGTTGTTGTTGGAGCATAACATTGTATTATGCTGATATCAATATTATGTATTTTTAACTGGAGTAGAGCCACCCTCTCTGATAATCCTTTAAAACATATAACGTTCTTTTTATGGTATTTATTAATAATAAAACCGACTCCATACAAGCCAGGTGTTTGTCCCATATGGTATAGTATAAGGTTTTCATATTCTTTAATAGAACTACCTAGTCGCCTTATTTCACACAGACCGATGATGTCATATTTTATGTCTTTCAGGGCTTCATTTAGTTCAATTAGGCGGGAGTGGTTTGACAGTGTTTTGACATTATATGTTGCTACATAGAGTTGTTTTCTCTCAAAATTGTTGGTAATATTTGTTTCCTCTAGAGGGTTTTGGTCTACATTTGGTCCTGATTTATAACCCATCATTAAATAAGCAAAAACGTAACAAATCTAAAGTTTGTTCAAATGCACTCTATAAACTAGTACTTTCTCATCGTCATTACTGTTTTCTTGGGTCATATTTATACAATAAACTAAACTATATATTAAATATATACCCAATGCCTAAGTCAAAGTGTAAGCAAGCTCTCACGTCGTATCTCATTGAATGTAACTACAATGTTACAGAAGAACTTTTAATTGTTCCAAAATAACTCATGTTTTTTTTTTCGCGAACACACACACGCACACACACACACGCGCGCACACACACACACACACACACACACACACACACACACACACACACACACACACACACAAATTCATGCATATAAACACCTACATAATATTACAATGCAACACTATTCATACACATACTATCATACGCTATGTTTATTGCATAAGAATTGCCTTTTTCTCTTAACAAAGGTTTATGTTTAAGTTATTAGCACGCTGTTTCTTGGGGGGGCCTGGTAATCTGTGTGACAGGGTTTCCTAGTGCAGATACCAGTCTCCCACAGAGGTTGAGATTAACAAATAATGCTTGTAAAAATATAGCTGTAAGTTACCTTTGTGGAAGAGTAATAAAAATACATATTATTATTATTACTTTACAATACCAGATAACAAGAACACGTGATAAAGAACTCACAATATCAAATAAACATCGGTCTGTTTAAAGATTTACACCAACAAAGGAAATTCAACTTAATCCCTTTTGTACACAGTGGTAAATTGAACGACGAATATAGTATGTATCACTTGCAATTCTATGCCAGAGCAATTGACTCAGGGTATTCCCTCCACATCCAATATTAATGTGCTAGCACATGTATGTAACGAGTGATTGCATAAGACTGTTCTAGCGAAATCCATTACCGTGTGAACACGATTGTAAACACGTCATGTGAGTGATTTTGCGTCGATGGATGATATAGAGAAATATTTTTGGATTCGGTCGTGTTATGCATTGATTGCTCGGTAAGATTTCGAGGAACTTATACAAGAGTTGGGGATGGTATAAATAAGGTGAAGCTCGCAAAGTTTCTCAAATATTGGAAAGTATCAATCATGAAGGTTTGCTTGATTCTAACTGTGGTTTTCGTTGCTTTTGCGATCGTCGCTTCAGCTGCTGAGATAAAAGATCCTGGTATGTTTTCTTTGGCATTCTGTATAGTGATGGAAGCGTGGCTAACTTACTGCTAAGACATGAGTTCGAGTCCCAGGTAAACAAACGTGTTATTTAATTTGTAGGTATCTGAAATAGTCAGCAGCATTGGCCCGTTTAGACTAGACTATAACAGGGAACCTAACGCATTCTTGCTATTTAGGAGTTTTATTTCAGTATATTAATATTATTAATCCCTTTGTTTCGTATGTCATACCTAATACTTCATACTAAGAAATAGACTGAAGTGTCGGGTGTCTTGATGTTAGTATTTCTTTGTACTAACAACTGAGAGCGTTCTCGCGAATCTCGTCAACAATTGAGAGTAAGGCTAAGAAATCAGTATACTAGCAAACTGTAGGTGAACTGTTGGTACTCTTCTGTCTAATCCTTTGAGAGTCTAGGCGTAACCATAGCAGCCTCACTTGATTTCACGTATACTTAGTTAATATAGTTAATTAATTAGTAGTTCCCCGTTATTGAATTTCTTATTTTAATTTTGTGTCTTCATTATCATATCAGCTGATAGACACCCACTGCTGGACGTATGTCTTCTAACCCCTAACGCCCGAGTTTTGTGTAGTTCCAAGTAATAAAAGATGAACTGTTATGTTGACCAGTCGCAAATGCTTCTAAGATATTCTCATTACAGCCTGGACTACTAACATTGAGCTATAGATTTAATTATGTCCTATTCGTTTTTTCAGAGGAGCCTCACACTATGCAGAAAAGAGAAACGATACAAGGACCCGACTTTCCTAACCGCTGCGTGTTTTACGAGTGCATTGCTAGCTGCAGACAGAGGGGAAAGTCTGGCGGCTACTGCACCCTCAATGGATGCCAATGTCTTCGATAAATACGATATTAACTACCAAATAGTCGATATGACAGGAGATATTTTTGGATTTCGAGCTTCTATCCTGCCAGTAAAATATCTTTGAATAAAACGTTTATTTATTAAATCAAAACTTTTTGATTTATTCAATCCTGAAAAAGAACTTACATTTATCCCTTTTGATTTATCACTTCCAGCCATCAGACACCCGCACCACATCCCTACTAAGCACTACTGACAACTAACCGAAAAAAAACGTAGAAAAAAAAAATTGTGATCGAGTTCAAATACAAGGCACCGCTGCATTTCCGACATTATTATAAACGGTGAACCTCTTTTTCTTATCGTCTCAATGGCTAAACAATGTTTGAGTAATAGGAGGCCACCTCTTATTCATCATCATCATCAACCCATTAACGTCCCACTGCTGGGCACCGATCTCCTCTCATTTGAGAGGGATTAAGCTGTAGTCTACCACGCTAGCCTACTGCGGGTTGGCAGACTTCACATGCCATCGAGACAAATCTCTCAAGTATACAGGTTTCCTCACGATGTTTTCCTACACCGTTTGAGCTTGTGATAAATACAGTGGATAAAAGTCAGTGGAGCGTGCCTTGGGTTCGAACTTGAGACCTTTGACATCTCAGTCCACTGGTCACACCTCTAGGCTACCACAGTTCACACACACCGCTTATTACGGTGATCTAAAACATCGTGAGGTTTCTTGGTTAGACTTTTGCCGACGACATTGGCTTGTGAAGACTATTATCCCATACTGAGCTAGTGAGATGATGTAACCTTATAGCCTCACCCCTCTAATTCTGAGAGGAGCATGCCTTATCTGTGCCTAGCTGTGGAACTGTAAATGGATGGATGACAATGATTATAGATTAAAATTCTCAAACAGAAGTGTTGTTCAGTAGTCTAAAGACTATTGCACACCTTCTGTTTTAGAATTTGGAACCTTTGGATGCATGTAAATCCTTTTTAACTAACATTGTGAAGTACCGGTTGAGCCTCTTGTAGTGACCCTTACCAAACTTCACATTAAAATCGGCTAATACAGTGCATTAGCCTTTTATAGGTATTTTACTGTTATATTTCAACTAGCAAAAAAACACATAATACAAAGTAGGCTAACACCGTAGTATTATATTAAAATGAAATACAAATTGTCTAAAAACTATAAATTCTACCTATTCAAATTTTAATAGGTTCACCTGTCAAAGTAAATGGATAGGTACTAAGAATTGTGGTACTTTCAAAACGATTGCTAGATTAGTTGCTATCCAAAGTCTGATTAAAAGTAATATTGCAGATAATAATATATTTATATTTGGTAACAAATTACAGATCATATCGCGATTTTAACATAAGGTTACATACATAATGTATTAGCTAAATGAATATAAACATTAATTACATCGCAATATAAAAGGAATAAAATAAATGCAAAAATACGTTTAACATACTTGTAAATATTAATATTTGCCTTTATTCACCAATTTGTAGGGAGATAAAAAGTACTGAGGTATAGTCGTAGGAATTATCACTGTGTTCGTTGGATCCCTTATCACTTTCTTTGATCCTGTTCCGTAGTAGAACGCCTGAACCACCAACTTAGAACAGTAGCTTGGATTTGTCGATCTAAAGTCCGTAGAAATTTTATAAGTTACATGTATTGTCTTTTTGGTGCCGCCGGACGGGTTATAGTACTTATGATCAGCCCAGACTGCAGCTTGGTGTGCAACCGAACTATCAGGAACGCGATACACTGTCGTCCAATCAGAGGCGTGTTCGTTGAACCACTTGTCCTTAGGAATCTGTCTGTTATTGTCTGATATGCCTTTATCCCATCCTCTGCCACCAGGCATCTCCAACACCCAATAGTCAGTTGTCATAATTGCTGCATGACCGACTAACCCTCCAATACCGCGCCCCGTGATCAAAATGTCCCCTTTCCTGACAGTGGCGACAAAACGTCTCTTATTATCCGCTGTGCTGCGCTTACTTATTTTCCTTTGAAATAAAGACTCCTGAGTATCAGACAATATCCCGAAGTTATTCAGAACAAGCCACTCGTGGTAATTAATCGGCTCACTGACGTTCAATGAAATATATTCCTCGTACAAATCTTTGAAAATGTTTCTCTCGTCGCGCCCAAAAGATTCTAGTGAGTATTTTTCGGGATCGATTATTCTCATGTGGACTCCGATGCTGTAGGCGGCCGCTGTCTGGTTCGATACCGCGTCATTTTGTCCTGAAACAATAAATCGTGGATCGCCATTTTATTGTTCATTCAGTTCCATTTTCGAAACAAAAAGGTGACGTATAAGCGTATCGTTGCGATACATCATTTTGCTTGACAAGTATGCAGATGTGACCACGTTTTACTAGATACACCATACACACAAAATTAAACAAAAACAGACAAAAAAATATACATAACATAACATACCTTCACACCTGTCATCCCCGAAAGGATAGGCAGAGGTGTACTAATGTTCACCTACGTTTCGCCGTTATGTTTTTTACGTCGCATATAATTGGGGGAGAGCCTATTGCGATTAACCGGGCACAAAACCAAACTCCGAGCTGCTACTGAGAATTTCATAGAAAAGCTCAATAAAACTGCTCGGGAATCGAACCCAAGACCTTGCTTGTCAGTCGCACTGTACAACCACTAGACTAACGAGGCCTTTGAGATAAAAAAAAATGTTTAAAATGAGGAATTCAACTTACCGGAATACTCCAACTCCTCAGAAGCCTGGGATCCTACGATCAGAAGAATGGCACAAAGACACACCTGTTCAAACTCCATGATGATACCTTCTGTAATGTTTGAATGAATTGATCACCATCTCTTTTAAATACCATATAATTGAGCAATGCAAATACTATGTACACAGTACTTAAGATTAGGGGATGTACAGACAATGACACAGGTTATATGAAACTGTAATACCTTTATGACAATGACTTCAAACACTTGCGTATTTATTGTGATAACGATACATAACCGTAATTCACTTTCGAGTTAGCTACTACGATTTACGCTTTGTAGTCGATTAAAAAGAAGCGGAACAAAAAAGGTTTTATCCAAAAGTAGTGATTCTATACACTCAGCTTGAAAGGTAATCCAATCCCAGAAATGCGAGACAAAATGGGTTGATTATGATGCCTCTCTCTTCACCATAATGTATTTTTTGATACGACGATTTTCCATAAAAACCTAAAATATTGAAAAAGGCTCTACTAGACTAGAGGTAATTAGTAGACTAGTATTAAAAAATTGTAATTTTTTAATACTTTTAATATCAGCTTGAACTCCTTCTGTAGTACATAATTATATATCATATACATCAATATCAACAATAACAAGTGCATGATAACTGAATATAAGTCATCTGAATTAACTAGAAATCAAGAAGTGTGACAATGATTTCATAATATCCCTTTTTACAGATTGTATCGCAGTATGATATTTTTTAATTCCAACATTTCGGATCTTGTACAGAGTACAGCATCATTTTTCAGGACATGCCCACCACTCAACTACAACTGCAACTCCTGTAAGCCAGGATCAACAATAGTAACCATCCAGAAAATCGACAAGACATGTCCCAGGGGAATGATTTTAACTGTCTTGGAACACGCATCGAATTTAATCACGAAATTATATAGGAGGACTGAGGAGTAAGAAAAATATCTAAGTGGTGGAAAACTGAAATGTTACAGTATCTATTAAATATCCATTATTTTTGTGCTTCCAAGCAACTATTTCACCATATTATTATGCCACCGTCTTCAGAGCCAGGCTATAATCTACCGGTGGTCTCAAAAGCACCGATTTCTGTATCAAGTCCTTATAAGAGCCAGCCGCTTTACAAGACATTCACCTTTATAAGTATTGATTAGGTTCCATTACTATTGGCGAAGGCACAATGGCTAATGAATCTACATCCCACATGTGGACCACGTGACGAACAAAATTGAAATATGGCATTTGCTCACGTTTCTCAACTTACATAAGATTAAACTATTCTGATTCTTTTTAATATTGAGGTATTAATACTGTGCCATGAACGTCAACTTCAACCATTTTGTCTTTTGTTTCTTGTATATTGTCAGTTTGAACTTCCGAAAACATTCTGATGCTCAAGGTACATAATGCCCTTAATATTAAATATTCTGCATACAGAATATAACGGGCTAAGTAATGAAAACAATAACTTAAAATTTATGTTTCTTTGTTCAAACAGTTTCATTATATTTAAAGATGAATAGTTGTCTTGGAAACCGTCTAATAGCTTCGTAGTAGATGCTAGAAAATGGTGAGATAAGCTGGATTCCTTTAGAAAATCTTGTATGGTATTACTTGAAGTTGTAGATGACATAAAAACATAGAAGTACAGTACTGTGAACTCTTTGAACTACGCGGCCTGGCGTATGTAATGGAAAAATTGTAGCATTTAGTAATAATCCCATAACAATAGATTTCATGTACATAGGTATGCATGAACAAGTGTATATACCTACATATAATTTTGCATATAGGTACACGAATAATACACAAATCATGCACATACAATCCAAAAACGGCATTAAGGTTGCAATTACAGAAAAGTTGCAATAAAATTCTATTGTAATGTTCTAACCCTTATTTGACTTTCTCAACCTTTTCTCCTTTTGAGAAAATTACTGCAGTCATTTATATACACACTTATTCAAACTGCGTCGTAAAAGGCGACTGACACACTGCGACCAATCCTGTCTCAGCCAAGATCACTATTCGGCGGTCGTTCGGGTAACTTAAGGACCTAACGATGCCCCCTATTACTATAACAGTGAGAAAATTGCAAATTCAAGGATTACGCTGGAAGAGGGTTTATTATCATGGACCTTGTTTAATATTCGTTAAAGTTTAATTTCACATTTTAACTTCATGATATGCATGAAATATCTTCTTTTATGTTTTTTTCTAATATAAACGATATTACGATAGTACCTAATCACGTCACGATTATCAGTCTAGCTTACTTAAATTTACTGCCTAATACGTTAGTCTAATAAGGCCAACATAAAAGCCACTTTACCATTATTTAATTTAATACTACATAAAGATTACCACGTATCTGTTTTTTCTTGAAAATAAAAATAAAGTTACAAATAACATCCTTGTGTACACCTAAATATTAGTCTTACGATCAACCTGATCGTGTCAAAGTCAAAGTCAAAATATCATTTATTCAAAGTAGGCCAAATTAAATTGGCTCTTTTTGGAACGTTGACAATAAAGACAACCCCCAAAAACGCCCGCCCTTCACCGCTTCCTAGTCAAGTCAACGCTGCCTATTTTATCATAAAGCAGAATATTTGTATAGTTTTAAATTGAAATGTGTCTGATGATCGATAAGTAGTTCTGATTTTTTTAAGGAGCTCTTCTTAAACCTTCAAAAATACCAACAAAAATACAAATCAATTAAGAATGCACATCTAAAGAACTTGTGAACAGGCTCTCAGCATCATTAGAGCTCCCGAGAGATACCCAAAATAGCTTCCGTTAATTTGTTTAAACAAATTAATTGAATTCTCAAGACTCTCAATCATCAAGTAGTTTGGATTGTGGAAGATTTGTATTTGCATTCTGCGCATAAATGAGAACGATTTATTTTGTTACTATTAACAGTTAAACTTTATACTTCGATCTGTACAGGTTTTTGAAATTATTATTACGTTAGTTAGAAGTATTTTTATTCAATCTCAATTGTAAAACAATGATTAAAAAAGGTTACTTATAATTTTTTTAAGCATGTTTATTAAAAAACATTAAATTGATATCTACTGAAACGACGGTAATTACTTTATCACAAGCTTTGCTCAAAGATTTCAGTTTCCTCGAAAAATATTTTTACAATAAAACTTTGCAAAACTTCTAATAATAAAAATGTGTACATATGATCTGTCGAGTGTATTATTTTTATTGTAACTTGTACTTAGAATTTATGTCATTAATTTAAGAAGTCCTTTTTAAGTGATTCTTTTGAATCTACATAAGCTATTAGCTTTCTTACTTAACCAATTTAAAATTAAATTATGATTACTTACTAATCACACACAACCTTCACTCATTCACATTTATATACCCCACTCATATACATATACACAAACTTTACTCTGCCTGGTAAGTAGCGACATCTATCCCGCTATATGGAGAACTGCGGCATCAAACAGCAGACTGACCGGCAGATGTTGCCATGAATCCTGCTTCCCGCAAGCTATAGATACAATCTTTCAGACGGCGGGTCGCCTGGCACCTATTTGCTTGATTGGAAGATTCCCTCTTTGATTCGAGACAACATGGAGTCCCACACCTCTTTGCTCACGTATGTACACATACATACTACTACACTACAGAGGAAAATAGACACATCTAGTTTAAATACATTTCAATCTTCGTTAGGCTGTAGCGAAACTGTTATAATCTGGGGTTTTTGTAACATTTGAAAAAGACAAAATAATTCCTGATTTAAATCTACGTCATACAGATACCTACTGTAAAAGAAAATACAATACAACTATATTTGTTTTATTCTTACCTCAAAACTGCCTCGACTATATATGTATGTACTTTCAAGTTTTTTTATTGTTAATAGGTTGACGCTTGACCGCCAGCATAAGTATCTATTAATACAATATTTATAATGTATTTTAAAGAACAACGCAAAATATGAGTTCATGAAATACTTTTTTCAGTAATTCAGAATATTTTTATCATATCACATACATTTGTGCTATATATGTGTGCTGCATACATAAAATGTAATGTATGTACATATGTACATGATAAAAACATACCACTATAACCGTTATATTCATAAAACAAAAATATAAGTAATTGAAATTCTCTACATGAATGTTTCAAATGGTTTTCACAAGATAATCTGTAATATTCGCTTATCAATATTTCACCGTATCATCTGCATTATGAATAGCGATTGCATATAATTATTGATAATCATGAAACTCCTTAACGAATCATAAAAATATAATGGCTCTTACTCAAACCTGCAACTTAGCTCTTTCGCAGGGATTTCATATTATCTCTTTATGTTTATTCAACCAACTTGCAAACGTGCTGGTTCAAGTAGGATTCCTCAGTCTTTTGAAGGTTCTCACAAAAGGATTTTTACCTACCACGAAGGTGGCAATGACGACCCAATTAGTCCAGCGGTAGTTAACACTGCCTTCTGTGCTATAGGTCCCGGGTTCGAATCCCGGTAGGGACAAATGTTTGTGTGATGAGCATGAACATTTGTATGGATGTATCTATCTATAATAAGTATGTATTTACAAAAAAAAGTATCTGTAGTATATTAGCCAACTAGTAACCGTAACACAAGCCTCGTTGCTTAGCACGGAACTAGATGGCGCTGTGTGTCATAATGTCCAGGAATATTTATTTATTTATTAAAAAAATGCAAACATCCTTACGGCCCGCGCAAAGGTAAGCGGTAACCGCAGCCAATGGACGGTTGTTATAATAGAGGGGTTGAAACAACAATAATATTATGAATCTAAAATGTATACTGTTTTGGCGGAGCCTTAAAATCGCACGTGACTTATGTCAACAGTTCAAGACCATACCTACATTTTAAACTCAAACTCAAGCTTAGGTAAATGATTTATTTCAAGTAGACCAATAATACAAGTAGGTAATTTTGAATTGTCAAAAACTAGTTTAAAGGAAGAAAGTCAATAGATTGAACTTTTTTTTTTAACATTTAAAGGAGAAATAAAAGAACAACTAAACTGAGGTAACGAAATACCTTGAAACAATTAAGCCACATGTAGAGGATACAGGTTTTTTTATTCTGAGTATCCAGTTCTTACGTGGCGAGTAAATAAATTAACCTGTAAGGGAATACAGACGGCCGATTTTTATGACGATAACTGGCACTGGAATGAAGTCTATCGGAACGAAGTAAAGCACGGAACAGTATTTTTTGCTAGACTTGGAAAAAATATACTTCATATAGTGATACACTCTATCTTTGTCATACTCACAAAGTACTCTACCATGACTCTCCTCTAAGATTCAAGAGGACTTAGACTTCGAACACCGCAAATTTCTCTATCTTTTCTCCTTTCAGATATGCAAGTTTTCTCAGCCTTAAATCCGCCACGGGTAGTGTACATTGATATTTTCGACAATCTGCCCATGAAACGCCAGTCGGTCGTCTGTATACCTAAGAGGAGCATAAATATTCTTAGCGAAGAACAGCCCAAAACTTCGTCTACGTAACTGGCAAGTTCCCGCCCTAGGCCTATCGGCTCCAAATTAGATACTTACCTAGTTAAGCAAAGCTCTCTTTTGTATTCTTTATAAAGCATATCCTTTATTTAACACTTAATGAGTGTAGCTGCAATATATCTATTTTTTAGTATCACTAAATCTTATTTTTAACCCCCACACACGGGGTGTTAGAAGTTTGACGTGTCTGTGTGTGTGTGTCTGGCATCGTAGCTCCTGAAAGTATGGACCGATTTAGATTTTGTTTTTTTTTGTTCGAAAGATGTGTTAGTCGGGACTCTTGTTAGCTATGTTTGATGAAAATCGGTAACAGATGGCTGCCACAAAATATGTTGGGGGTTTTATGAATTTTAATTTTAGTATTAATCATAATAAATTTTAACAATATACAAATTATACTTAACATAATATTTATAAATAAAGAAATCTTATCATTTGATTTTTCTGCGATGAATACCTAACCGTATCTTATTTAGACGCGTTTGCCAGACAACAGTGAAGCTTCAATCTTAACCATAAAATTCTTCCACCATAATTATTCGCGATTTGTCTGTTTATAATGAATGGATAATAAACACCTTTACAAGAATATTGTTGATTTATACAGCTAAATTAAGCTAGGCTATGACAGTTTACATAACATAACTTAATTCCAACTCATTTGTTAGGGATTATCTTATGTATAAAAATCTCGTGTCACAGTGTTTGTCGCCAAACTCCTCCGAAACGGCTAGATGGATTATAATGGAATTTTGTATGTATTGTTTGTATGTAATTGGTAGGACTGAGAATCGGTCGTAGGCTATTTTTTATACCTAGGTGATAAGAATGTCCCTTATCACACTTTTTTTTTAATTTTTGACAAAACATTTTATTGTATTTTTTTATGATTTGGCATCAAAAAATACTTATGACCCTAAATTTTCACTCTTCTACCACCAACTCCTAAAATATGGCGAAACAACGTTTGCTGGGTCATCTAGTAACCTAGGTATATATTCGTATCATTGCAATAGTAAGCAACACAACATTATCTGGCTACAGGTGCAAGCAAGCACATCAAATACCGTGTGTACACAACAATAGCGCTCTTGTAGGCTAATTATTCACAGAAACTAAATGGAGGGTAATGGAGGATATTAGCAGCACGTTGCCACTGTCAACCAATCAGAATGCAGAATCGTGTCTAACCGTCCAATCACGTACGAGATAGATGTTCCTGATTTAATATGGATGATGTAATCGAACGGCGGTACGTTACTGTCTCGTATATCATGAGAGGATGTGTGGCAGCTGAACTTGAAGGTCTTAGGTTTGGTTCCAGAGTTTAGTGGTGTCACTGATATTTTGTTGAATATAACTGGTATTTTATTAATAAATTCACTTCAAAGACACGTCCTATCTTCTTTATACATATGAAAAATATAAGAGATAGAACGTGTCTGCGGATTATATTTTACTATTTAAAGGATTTTATCGATGTATATTGATACGATTTAGTTCAGCGTTCATGGTTAAGGGAATACTGACTGTCAAAGATAAACGTCGACACTAAATAATAGCAATAAACCACAATAAAATTCGTAGGAATTGGTTTTTTATTTACTCTCTATTGACTTAGGTTTGGTATTAGAAGACTTTTCCACTATATTAGAGCTGTATTCAGCCTAATACCGTCCACTGCCGAACGTAGGCCTCCCCTAAAGAACGCTAGCCAACCTGATCTTAAGCAGCTCACATCCATCCACTCCTAGCCATCTTCTTTAAATGGGGTAGTGGGTTAGTCTCACTTAAATGTTATCCATATCACGTGAAGCTGTTTCGTAAGCACCTACAATACTAAAGTAACCTTAGCTTAAATCGTCGGTATTAAATACGTTGTCAATAAAACAAATAGCTTTAAAACTAAAATTATATTCGCTTTCTATGTGTAAGCATCATGATTTTCTTCCACTATAGTGTTGTGTAATGTACATCGGCACGTTGACCCCAGGCAGGAGCCAGAACTGCTGCCCTGCAGTTGACAAAGCTCGTCGCAGTCGACCCTGCAGGAGTGCCTCTTTATTGCTGCCTCTGATCCTGTAAGTAAATTTTTTTTTAGTTTGAGATTTCGCTTAGTTTCTGGGTGGGGCAACCCGAGCGGCCGCCCAGGGCGCCACGGTTGTGGAAGAATGTCTACACGTACCCATGACCCCGGCACTCAGAGGTGAGGTGGAAAGACCCCGTGTGGATTTAGTCGGTAGTCACCCACTCTGGGTGGAGTCTGACATATACGAAAAAAAAAGGCGCCGGGACTTACAGGGCGCTACGCGCACAAGCTTAACTAATCTACTTTTAAAGTTGAAACTTGTCAGGAATTTCCCTGTAGTTTTTTTTTTGTTGTTTTGGTAATTTAAGTTGTTTTAGGACCAGCGCCCTTTAGCACTGTGGTACAGGCCTTCTGAAAATTGACCCTAGATACACCAATTAAAAGGGCGCCAAAGAAATCACTCGCGAAGCGCTAAGATGGTTAGGGCCGGCCGGTTCACTGTTAGCTTGAGGGAGCTCTGACAGTAACGAAGTAGTTCAAGGTTTGTAAGACTTGATCGTAGTGTAATTTCATCAATTACAAAGGTGACTGTTGAGCATCGTTCGTTCCGTTCGTTCGATTCATTGCCCCACGCTAAGATTTTCCGATCCAATAGGGTGAATCACCCAAAACACCTAAACACTTCGACAATTGTATCGTTGAGGTCATAAGAAATCACCATCAAATATTAAAATTCTACTTTATTTTAAAGAAAATCCTCGCACACAGCCAAAGCTCATAGTTCTGTCTTTTTCCTTTGCAAACATGTAAAAACTTAAAATAATGGGTTAAAATAATATCAAATATACCGCGATAAAATCCGTAAAAAGTAGTTTTATTTCAATGTCTAATATTAATATCAATATGTAAAATCTGTTCTATTCGTTTGTAAAGTGCGTCGCTATATTTTGCAAGCTACCTCAAATTGATACTTCTTAGAGTACTTAGTCGTAACACTCACATATTTAATCTATTCATATAAAGAAACAATCGAGCCGCCAACAGGTTTAATAAATGTATGTACACAAGCTATTTGTATCATCAAAACTGGTCAAACAAGGTTGTTGGTTCCATCGAAATTCGTGTTGTATTAAATTAAATACCGTAGTTGTAGCCTATATTATTATGTAGACTAAACTATCGGTTTACTGTTTTGACGACCTATGTGGTCTAGTCGTTCGAGTACCGGACTGCTGATCACGAGGTCGTGGGTTCGATTCCCACGGGACACAAATATTTATGTGATGAATATAAGTGTTTGTGTTCGTCTGGGTGTTTCCTATGTATTATAAGTATGTATTTACAAAAAAAAAAGTATATAAGTATTATATCCATTGTCTAGTACCCATAGTACAAGCTCTGCTTAGTTTGGGACTAGATGGTGATGTGTAAAATGTCGCAGAATATTTATTTATTTATTTATTTATTTACTGTGTGTTGTTATTTGTAAATATTTTATAATCTACGCCATTTATCAATTGTACACTTATTAAAGGAAAAATATGTTCTTCTTTTGTTATTATTTATTGTTAGTACTCATAATATATGCATTTTATAGGCATGTTATCTTTTGTAAAAGTATCAAGCAAATATGACACAAACATTTTTAATAAAAAATATAACCTACGAAATATTACATTAAAATTGATTTTGTAAAATAATGAGTTTGGTAAAGACTAATTAAAAGTAAATTTTAAATTAATTTATTCGCTGGGTAGAACCGGTTATTTTGTGAAAATTCAGGAGGCATACATTTTCTTTAAATGGCGATGGCTATCACTTGTCTGTAAAAATATATGCGCCATACATAAAAAAATACACGCTTTGAGAATTGCCTTATTTCGTCAGTTTGTTTAAAATTAAGCAAGAAAAAAAAGTGAAAAAAATTCAATGGATTACTTCGACTACACACGAGGGCCCAGGGATTCCCACGAGAGAATCCCTCCTCAATTAATTCGACCATTAAAGCCACGTAATGTTTCTTCCGCTATTACCGTTGCAGACGCAGGATTCCCCGCTGACGGGCGTATGCGCGCTCGAGGTAGTGTTTTTGAATTCCTGATTACAAGTGATTCTAACTTCTAACGCATTAGTAAAAAGGACATTAATAGCTGCGGTAAAAGATTACTTGTCGGTAAGGACGTACCTAAGTAGGGCGAAATTCATATAAATGATGGCGAAGTCACTAGTTCAATCCCAAGGGAGAAATAGTTCCGGGTCTGAAAATTTGTGTATTTTCAGAGTTAATGCGTCTGTGATGCCGGATAAAATTCTAGTGGGGTCTAATCTCGACAATATTACCCCGTATCCCACTGAAGTAAGACTTCCCAATCAGCTGGGCAGAAAAAAAAACACAAAACGCACGGGAGTGAGAGAGATAGAATTAGCATTGCGAAACTTCAGAGGGACCCAGTTAAGTTGTCCGGAGCTGTATTTTTTATTGCATGCTTCATCTTAATACAGTTTTCTTCGGGAAAGTCGAAATATTAATCTTAAAAATGGGACTATTTTATTGTTATCTCGAGTGAAAGAGTAGCCTCCGTTCGTGTCTTATGAGAAAACTGATAACGCTCACTGCAGTCATAATTCCTTTTAATTTCAACTGTAAAGTTCCAAGCCAGCCGTAAAAGTTAAATAGGTATGAAAAGACATTAAAACGTTTCGTTTCATTATGATGTAGTTTATGCAGTACGTACCTACGACTGGTTCTGGGAAGCAAATTGTTTTTTAACTATTCTTACGACTTCATTAGGCAATGTTTTATTGTAATTTTTATTTATAAATTTACAGACAAGTTGTATATATATATACTGAATATCCCTTCATAAAACAATATGGTATTTTCTAGAGCTGTGGTAGCCTAGCGGTGTGACCAGTGGGCTGAGATGTCAGAGGTCTTGAGTTCGAACCCAAAGCACGCACCACTGACTTTTCGGAAGTTATGTGCGTATTTATCACATGCTCAAACAGTGAAGGAAAACATCGTGAGGAAACCTGCATGCTTGAGAGAATTCTCGATGGCATGTGAAGTCTGCCAACCCGCAGTAGGCTAGCGTGGTTGACTATACTCTCTATACTCTCAATTGTGACAGTCAGTGGGACATTAATGGGTTGATGATGATGATGATGATGTATTTTCTACAACTATACGGACTTAAAAATCTTTAATCTCTGCGCTTGTTCCCGGCGTTTCTTCTCAGATTGTCAGATTGATAATACTACCGGTTAACGTTATTACAAATTTGTATTACTATGTTATTTTCGTGAGAAGGTCAAGTTCAGCGTTGAAATAAGACATATTATAAGCCGAAACATTATAGTTTAATACTTACGATTACATTTGATAAGCGTACCTACAAGTTGCAAATGATAGATATTGTTGATGATATTTATGTTCACCTTTTACCCCTTCACCTCTTGCGTCGCGGTGAAATAAGAAGACACTCCAATATCATGTAAACAGTAAACTAGATCTCTCTAGAAATTTATTTAAATCTGAAGTCTGATTCTCTAATTCCACGAAATTTGCGTAATATGTAAAATTTATCATATTACTATTTATATGTATGTTAAATATCAATCTCAATATCAACAGCTCCAGACACTTAGTATGTTATATTAGAGTGTTTTTTATCACGTCATAAAATTACAGTGACTTCTCAAGTATGTTCTAATTCAGTTTGTATGATATTTATCTATTAAGTGTGATATAAAGTCTACGCGGAGAAGTATACCTCTGCGAAGGCTACCGACTCTATATAAGGAGAAAAAATATGTAAGTATGTGTTTATGGTATTCCGTATCAAAACATGACATTAACATTTTCCTGTTATGTATAAACTGACTCCGAAGTATAATCAAAAATATAAATACATACCTACGTATTTGCAGATTATCTATTAGACATTATATCCTTTTCTCAGTCATATTTATTTCTCAACTTTCGATAAACAAATATGACTAAAGCTTATTAATCTGTCATTGATTCATTTATCTCTGAACAATTAATTGCGTAAAGGTTTTATCAGAAACCGTAGCAGACAAAAGCGGCAATAATATTCCAGCTAAACATAAAAGATGAATCAACATGTAAATTAAAACCTGCTTTTAGAACATGTTTATACTAACCTTGTATGCTTAAACATAATATCACAATTACGATCACAAATATACTAAAAATGTTAACTTTCATGATAACATAAATCAAAGTTTATAACCAAACACAAACTATGCTCTTTGCTAATATCGCACATAGTTCTTAAAGACACTGTTAATAAGTGCGTTTGTCATCAATGTTATACGTACTTCGGTTTGGTTTAATGAGACGATCGACTCATTCATGTCAACTGATAGCAACTTCATTGTGTTAAAAAGCGCCATCTAGCGGCAAACGTGAGATCTGAAAATAAATGTATAATTTTTCTAGGTGTGCCAAAATGGGTTTTGAGATTAAACATAATATAATGATTACATTCCGTGTGCGTAGATTGTTGAAGAAGTAGTAATTTTGAAATAAAACTAGATATTGTCGGTAGGTATATTACATTGCTCCAAAACATAATAATAATGTATTTCTCGACGACTACTAACACTTTTCTGGAAGGTATGTTAGGTATTTTTTTCTAATGTTGCTTCCACATTAAGAGTTTCTTGTGTCTTCTGAATGTGTTTACAAACACAAATTTTTAGGTACATAAAAAAACAGCCTACAATTAGTCTACTCAAATATTGGATAGGTGCTTGGATCAAACCTAGAGACCACGGCACAGAAACCCACAACTAAGCTACTGCATCAAATGTGCGGTCACAACCACACCTATCCAAAAGTCAATTTGCGTTACATTATGCTAAAAATATTAATTACAAAACACCTGTGTTTCTTTTTTGTTCCATACCTCCTTATCATTTTATTAAAGAAAGATGAGTTAGACCGCATTTGAACCTTATGTCAATAAAAATAAGGGTGTGTGCTCTACCGCCAAGCATGGGTATCATGAACCCCCTGCCCCCCTGAGCTGAGTCTAGGTCGACCATACTAGAATCGAAATGGAGCCTGTTGAACTAGACCGTACGACTATCGGACCCTGCTTCCACCTGGCTTGAAAGCTAAAGGCCGGCTTTGAACTGGCCAAGGGAGTTCTAGTACAGTGGTACATTTCCATAGTTTACCTTGTTGTGTTTACGCTACGGAAATGTGTGCTGCAGCTTATGATCGAACCAGGAAAAACGAGGAAAGAACTCACGCTAATATACGTCTATCGTTGGAAAAATACTTCGTTCTGAGTTGAATGTTTATTGCAAAAACACATCCTTTACAACTGCGCCTTTATTTAGTATCGGGCATCGTCGTGTATTTAGATGCACAGTAATGCATGACAAAGTTTATTTACGTAAGTATAGTATTTTTGAACGAAACGAGTTGCATCGATTCTTCGATATCGGCGGTTTAGGTACCTACTATTTTGGGAAAGTACCTTGGAAAGACGTAGGTATTTGAAATGGCAAGCGTCTTTAGTGATGGATTACCAATAAATTAATCATCCAAAATCTTAAATTTGTAGCTTAGTTTACAGGTCGTCATCAAAACTTCACGTAGGTATATAAACTTTTTGTATGTTGATACTATTTAATCCCAACGCTTTGGATCAATTACCAGCAACCATGATCACAGATAGATTGAGGTGTTAAGTGTATTAGGTGGTGGGCCTAAAAGACAACAATAATTATCATATTTTTTTATATTACAAATAGTGGTAGGTAGTGTACTTTATCACTTATAAACTAACCGATAATAACAGCCAAGGGACACAATAGATTGTGCCCGATGAGTGTTCATAGCACAACATATCCTTTGTTAGCGGGTAATGTCCCGGGTTGCAATTACTCCCACTATAAAAAGAGTTTACAGGAAAAGATCTATAGTATTCGCGATTCTACCGACGACAAGGCTAAACGGACTATTGAGATTTAAAAGTGCAGTTATGTTTTCTAAAATAGTCTTTACCCTCACGACGCTATGCGTTGTCAACGCTTCTGTTATTATGGTCAATATTTTTGATGGTAATTATTATATTTTTTAATATATTACTATATCACTATTGTCTCGAGAGGTAGGCAAATTGAGCTGACCGACTGGAGAAGTACCTCCGCCTTGCTTTCTGCAAGTGACCGCAGTGAATCAACAATAGTTGTGAATATAATCATCATCAACCCAAGTATTTATCCACCACTGGGCACGGATCCCCCTCATTTAAGAGAGATTACTTATTTTATTATTCGAGTTGGCAGACTTTACTGGCATGTGAATGTCTACAGAATGTCTATATAGATAACGGGATAATTTATGATACTAACAATATGTCCTACATTTAGATAAACCTGAGACCGAAGTCGCACACGAGCCTGAAACTTGCAACCTCCGAGCTTGCGAACAATTCTGCCACCGATTCGGGTTCACCGGTGGCGTCTGTGTCAACGGCCGCTGCAAATGTGACAACTTTCTTTTTGGAGGTAAAATATCATCATCATCATCATCATCATATCAACCGTTAGACATCCACTGCTGGACATAGGTCTCCCCCAAGGATCGCCACGACGACCGGTCCTGCGCCACCCGCATCCAGCAGATCTCAGCGACCTTCACCAGGTTGTCAGTCCACCTTGACGGGGGTCTGCCCACGCTGCGTCTTCCAGGAGAGGAGATTCGTAGAAGAACCCGGGTCGCTGATATAGCCCGAAGAATCGCCAAACTCAAGTGGCAGTGAGCAGGGCACATCGCTCGAAGAACGGATGGCCAATGGGGCTTGAAGGTTCTCGAGTGGCGACCGCGTACAGGAAAATATCATATTTATTTACAACTCATCTACTGTCCCGCTGCTAGGCTCTCATTTGAAATGGATTAAGCCATTATCCACCTCGCTAGCTTGGTGTGGCCAGACCGACTCCTCACGCTATGGAGAAAACATTTCGCCGAATCGCCCGCTCAATTCTGAAAAATCAGTGGTTCGTGCTTTGGGTTTGAACTCGAGACCTTAGACATCTCAGTCTAATTGTCCCACCACTAGGCTTCTACAGCATTATGACCTTTGGTATATTTTAATATATAATATACTTGTCAATCTCATGTTTCCTTTCCTTCCTGTCAGTGTTTATATACATTATTACATTATTGTGCCCAGAATTAGATAATGCCGAGTCAGTGGTCGCAAGTGACCTGCGAGACTGCAGTCTCCAAGGTTGTGAACAACTGTGCCGCAGACTTGGCTTCCCAGGTGGCGCCTGTATCAACGGCCACTGCAAATGCGACAACTTACTTAAAGCAGGCAAGATGTGCTAAAATAATTCTTGTTATAGTAAATTTTAAAGTTGCCATTCATTTGTCTATTAAACAGTA
Organism: Craniophora ligustri; assembly: GCA_905163465.1. Taxonomy (NCBI): domain Eukaryota; kingdom Metazoa; phylum Arthropoda; class Insecta; order Lepidoptera; family Noctuidae; genus Craniophora; species Craniophora ligustri. Next base: position 4,390,652 of record LR990960.1, read on the forward strand.
GACTTTACATGCCATCGAGAATATATCTTGATGGCATGTGAATGTCTACAGAATGTCTATATAGATAATGGGATCATTTATGTTAATAAAAATAAGTCCTACGTTTAGATAATCCTGAGACCGAAGTCGCACACGAGCCTAAAGCCTGCAACCTCCGAGCTTGCGAACAACTCTGTCACCGATTCGGGTTCACCGGTGGTGTCTGTGTCAACGGCCGCTGCAAATGCGACAACTTTTTTTTTGCAGGTAAAATACATATCTATTAAATACTCATTTACTGTACCGCTGCTAGGCTCTCATTGGAAAGGGATTAGGTAATTATCCGCCTCCCTAGCTTAGTGTGGACTGGCGAACTCCGCACGCCATGGAGAAATCCTCTCACCGTTTAAGCATGTGATAAATAGGCACATAACTTTGAAAAGTTTGTGGTGTACACGTTGACGTCGAACACGAGACCTTCCATTTTATAGGCAGCTGAGCGCGCCACTGGGATATCACAGTTTCCATTTGGTTTCTGATTGTATCCTTAAGTTAGAAATACGTTCACTTTGTTTAACTTATATTTATGAAAGATGTAAGTATACAGTAAAATTACTCATGAACTTGGGTTACATTTTAATCTACTATAATTTACTTGTCTCATTTTTCTTTTCCTTCCTGTCAATGTTTCTGTACATTAATTGAAAATATATTTGTCCAGAATTAGATAATGCCGAGACAGTAGCCGCAAGTGAACTGCGAGACTGCAGTCTCCAAGGTTGTGAGCAACTGTGCCGCAGACTTGGTTTCCCAGGTGGCGCCTGTGTAAACGGCCACTGCAAATGCGACAACTTTCTTAAAGCAGGTAAGATATGCTAAAGTCATTCTTAAGTTATCGTATATTTTAAGTCGCCATTCATTTGTCTGTTAAACAGTAGACTTGCTATCGAGAATATATCTTGATGGCATGTGTATGTCTACAGAATTTATTTATTTTTTATTTAATTTCTATGAATGTCTATATAGATAACGGGATCATTTATAATAACAAAAATATGTCCTACATTTAGATAATCCTGAGACCGAAGTCGCACACGAGCCTGAATCCTGCAACCTCCGAGCTTGCGAACAATTCTGTCACCGATTCGGATTCACCGGTGGCGTCTGTGTCAACGGCCGTTGCAAATGCGACAACTTTCTTAAAGCAGGTAAGATATGCTAAAGTAATTCTTAAGTTATAGTATATTTTAAGTAGTCATTTATTTGTCTATCATACTTTTTTTCTTCTTGAATATTAATCAATCTAGCCACTCAGCCTGTCACAGTCCACTGCTGAACAAAGACGTCTTCCAAACTGCGTCATAACACTGTCCTCCACCTTCTTCATCCAGTCCATCTTCACTGCCCTTTTTAGGTCGTCGTCGGTCAGTCTAGCCGGGGGGCGTCCTACACTACTTTGCCGTTTCGCATCTGTCTATGCATTACATAACATACCATCAACCCGTGCCTTAGTAAAGGTGTAGGTACTTATGTACATTTACATGTCGCCGGTATTACTCAACACTTATTTGTTTTTCCCAGAATTAGAAAATCTTGAGAAGACAGTCGCAAATCAGCCTGGAGACAGCAAGCTCAAAGTTTGCGATCAACTCTGTCGCAGACTTGGGTTCACTGGTTGCGTCTGTGTTAACGGCCACTGCAAATGCGACAACTTTCTTGAAGAAGGTAAGATATGCATAAGTAATTCATAAGTTATGGTATATTTTATGTTGTCATTCATATTTTGTCTATCACACTTTTTTTCTGACATATATACACACACGCCCTTTTCCCATAGGGGCAGGCAAAAACTATAGAACGCCACGCCACGATCTGTACCTACCATTTTTGTTTCATCCACATTAATACATCTTGTCATACATATGCGCCGGTTAGAGTACTGCCGCGCACCTGAGCATTTTTAAACTTTCTCTTCTATGTCTTACTTAATACCTATTTCTTTTCCCAGAATCAGAAAGTCCTGAGAAACCAGTTGCGAATCAGCTGGAATACTGTAATTACCAACGTTGCGATCAACTGTGTCGCAGATTTGGCTTCTCAGGAGGCGCCTGTGCAAATGGTCGCTGCAAATGTGAAAAAAACCACAATACAGGTAAAATAACTTAGGCTCTTTAGTTACATGATTTGCATCTAGTCACCATCAACGCATTTCATTGGGTCTCCTCTCATTTGAGAGGTATAATAGTCATTATAGTCCACCACGCTAGCTACTGCAAGTTGGCAGACTTCCTTTCCTTTCTTCTTCACCGTTTGAGCATATTATAACTAAGATAAACAATAGATAATGTCGAAAATAAAATACACATTTTTAATATGGAGTTCACTTTTACAGTAAATAATATGACTACCGACATCCTATATTTACAGTTTTGTTTCTTTTATTTAGATCCAGCCACGATAATTGAAGCATTAAGCGGCAAAGATGAAGAGTCCAACCTAATCTCGACCTTAAATGAAGGTAATTGGAACTAAATCTGTGTCAAACTAAATATATCCGTACAAATTGGATATCAAATTTACATTCAGTATTATTCTGTAACTTTCTCTGGTTGGTAAACATTTTACCTACTAATGAAACATACCTGACACCCGATTGTCGAATGTCGCCCCCGATGACGGATTCTTTTCTTTGGGTGAGATGTCAATATAGGCATATAACATGATAGAACATAGAAACAACAAGTTAAAGTAAAAACAGTGAATAGATATTTGCACTTCAAGCTATTTTTACTTCAAAATCTTAAATAACGTTTATTTTCATTATTATTAGATAATATTATTTTGAATTTATTATAGTTTTTTTAAGGGTTTAATAGTTAATTCTGTTTTTTACAGATATAATCTATAAAAGTAGTTTTTTTTTTTCATTGTCTAACATTCCCACAACTGTAAGAAATTACTGATTAAAAACTACAAATAAAGATTCTATCGAGTTGTATAAAAAAAATTGATTTTATCAACTAGGTATTTGTCATATACTTATGTGTTAAGTACAATATCAAACACTAGTTTTTGGAATATACATATGTAATTAGATATATATGTATATTCCAAAAACTTTCTTAATAGTAGGTAATAATAAACTTTATTATTATTGATGTACACTGCCAGACATTTACTTTTTATTTAATTACAGACGACCAGTTGCTTCAGACGCTTCAGCAAAATCTTTGATCGCAAAATCATTCATAGACATCAAGGAAGAGATGGTGAAGTTGTACTATATATTATGTGGTAGCAATTATTATGTTTTTCTAATAAAACAAAAAATATATTAGTATTGAGTATATGTGAGTACCTATATTATCATTGCAATGTAAATTAATTTTAGAAGGATGTCTTACGTTAGCCCGCCAACATAAACATGTATATATGTATGGCTATATACTTGTAATAAAGATATTTTTATAAAATATGTATTTTAAATATTTCTTCTCATTCTGTTTACAGCTTATGCTTTTGATATATAAATAAAATCAGTTTGCGCAGCAAATGTCACAATGTTATTTTGTGACTGCTAGACTGCAAAATCTAAACAAATATATTATAATTCATATTTATTGTAATAGGTATTAACTTATGAATTTGATGATGTTGGTTGATGAATGCAAAATGAGGATGTACCACATCTCGGTCTAGGCCATCGAAAACGATAGGCTATGTGTTAGTTATTAATTGATTCTCGTATTATAAGTATTGAAATATATATCTAATACAGATAAAGTGTGACTCTTTCCAAAAAGTTGAAAAACAAAAAGTCGACATCTACGCAACGGGTCTGAAATTGACTCAGTTATTTTTTTACTAAAACTTTGTTTAACAAAGTTTCTAATGAAATTGAAAACATAAAACAACGTTTTGCCAAAATGAATAACGAATTTTCATTTCGTTTGATCGCAATCTAAACGGAAAGCCGCAATTGGAGCACAACTTTTCCCCAACTTAAACTAAACAATAAAATAAAAGTTAGATTTCCGAATGAAAAGAAATTCATGTTGAAGACGTCAAAGAATGAACAAATGAATGGAACGAACGATAGGCAGGCGTTGAGTACCTTCTTACCCGAGCCCGCCCTTTGTGTAAGTCCTTACAATTAACTTGAAGGACAACGTCTTCAGACTTCGGTCGATTGTTATCTCTGAACTTTGGAGAAGAGCCCGGTTGGAAGATCAAAGATTAAATAACAAATATGTCTACGCGAGTTCCTAACATTTCATTAGTTTTATTAACGTCGTAAAACAGAAATGTGAGTGTTATTTGTTATCAGAGACTGTAAAAAGCACTGAAATATAAGTCACATACAACATACAAATAATAATATTTTCAGTTTCAGTTCATTTGATATGCCCTAAAATGTATAAATTATTGCAGCTCCAAAATCACTTTTAGAGCTTTTATTCTTAGCTGTTTTCGTACCATGTTATTATAACTTATTACCACTAAACCATAAGATACAAGCCATACTGACCCCTAATGAATGAATATTCTTTTTTGTTATGTCCAACTACAAGGAAGTAGTTTCGAAATATGCCTGTTTGTGCTATAAAGTTCAATGCACACTGGTCTTGTATACGGAAACATAGTTGAGTCTAAGGTGATCGTATTTCTTGTACGACGCTACGGATTTATGCCTGGATATATATCTGGATATAGTCCAGATATATATCCAAGACTCTTCAATATTAGTCTACAATATATTCGCATCTGAATGATCTCCAAGCAAAAGAGACGAACGATTATTTAACATATTAATCAACCCAATTACTGACTTACTGCTGTCCTGCAATCTCACCTCAGGTTACGAAGTATCAGTTTATATTTCTACCACAAAAATTAAATACGAGTAGACAAATCTCACATCAAAATATCTCTCAGGCATGCAGGTTTTATCACGGTGTTTACGTTCACCGTTTCAGCAATCACTAATACGCACCTAGGTACATCAATTCTATTCTTTGTTAGATAGAGTATTCTTTATTGTACACAAACAAAAACACACACAACAAAATGGAATACACAGATAGTACAATTGGCGGTCTTATCGCTAAAAGCAATTAGTTATTGTATTTGATCGGTAAAAGTAAGGTAATTTACAGGATTTAAGTACTTACTTAATCTTAAGTAATAATATTTCCTTCTTCTTCAGGTGCAACAAAAATAGTACTGGTGCCCAGTAATTTTCCCATACATTATGGAAATATACCAATATGATTATTTTGGCTCTTACCTAATTATTAGAATCGCAATTACCATTAATAAGTTTATCACGTTGTTATTGCAATATTGACTCCTAAGTGTATGTTGATAATGACCTCAGCCGACCGACTATAATTTTCTATTTACGGCCTATAAAGGCTTTCGTTTCTATGCACTTGTTATTGGAAAAGCGTTTCTATCGTCCCCTGTGTAATCTCTTATTATTTAAGTAAATGAAACACTGATTTATATCGTTGTCTTACTGAATTTATAGATATGGCATAAATTATACGTCTGTACATATTTTTAATCATTAGCAATATATTAATGGATGCCAGAGTTTGTTAAATTCCGTTTGCTGTCAGTTTAGTAGACCTATTTTAAGAAACCTTAAAACGATTTTACCTTGTCGGTATTTCATCGCGCGGGCAACACCTTTAATCTGGCAAACGACCACTGGCTACTTTGGGTTATAATCTAAGGATAAAGGGAAAAGAAAGAAAGAAAGACGTCAGACCTAACCCTACAACTCATAAACTTTATAACAACAATACCTAGCTATTTATTCTTCACAGCCCTCAAAACAACCACACGTGACGCATATTAATTTAAGTTTTAATGAGAGAGCCTAAATTCTGAAGACATTGCAACTGAGTTAATTAAGTTTGTTCAAACAACTTGCCTTGTACACAATGTGAGAATGATTTAGACAAATTATGAACACGGAATGTTAATGGAATGCAGTGAGTTGTTGTTTATTTTTCATCACGGCTGTTATGCTCAAAGGTTAGGCAGAGAGTATAGTGTTCTGATATATTTATGTTTTCTAATGTGGAGGATATACAGGCGAAACTTTTATCAGCCACAAATCAACTGACGATTCCCGAACCTAGAACATCACAATTACCAGCGGCTCTTTCAAGCAATTTAAAAAAAGAACACTTAAAAAATATAAAAACAATATTGAATTATTACGCATTTTTCAATGGAATGGAATGGAAAGAGTCTGAAACGCCAAGAAGTTTGTATAAATATTATCACGATGTACGATATGGATATTTTTTTTATATTTTAGTACAATGTCTAGTGTAATGTACTATGGAGATTAAAACACTAACTATCCACACACTAGTTTATATTTGAGCAGAGTTACAGCTTAGTTCGAACACTCAGTTACAATACATTCAATAATGGTTGTCCTACCCTATTTATAATATTTCGTAGTTATCAAATCAAATGTAAAATATTTATTAAACACATTTAAATGTTCTAAATTAATAATAATAATTGATGTAATATAATATTGATTAATAATTATGGTTTATCTAAGCATGAACAACATCCAGAAACATAACAATTTAATAATCATGCCATTATACGTCACGCCCGCTGAATGTCTATCTGGTAGTTGTTAACACTAGTATTGCCGTACCTAATTAAGTATAAAAAACAGTACCATCATCATCATCATCATATCAACCGTTAGACATCCACTGCTGGACATAGGTCTCCCCCAAGGATCGCCACGACGACCGGTCTGACCGACAGTATACATTAATAATGTTATTTGTTTATCAATACTTTGGTTCACAACAGATTATGGATTCCCAAGACGATTGAAAACATAATATGGTAGCGTTTACCTATATAACTGGTAGCATTTAAAATATGATGATTTCATTTGTTTTTCCTAGCTCGGCCTTATTTACCATAAATATTTATCAGCTTTAGTTATATAGAAAAACCATTGTGTAAAACACGGAGTCGCTTGTCCTCTTGAAATAGAAATGTCGCAGAGGCCCCTCTCATGAATATTGATGCGCTGTAAAAACCTCCGCGGCTGTGAAAGCTCCGGCGTGTAACACTGAACTGCCGATAAAGAGTGCAAAAGATACTATTGTTATGTTCAGTACCGGATTTAGGGGGGATTTACTACCAGGGTGGCCAACACGCTTACGTCCTGCCTGATGGAAGCAGTGAACGTAGCCAATATGAGTTTACAACACCAGAGGTGATGCTCGCGCATTACCGCCCCTGTAAAAACCTTTTTACTCCATGAACTTTTTCAGGTTTTAAAACAGAATTCCCATGCTATCCGAGAAGTCACGTCCCCAACGAGCTCTTGCAACCTTACTACTTCGCAGTATCTCAAATATTGTAGTTTTACTGCAGTCTTTTCTAAAGTGAAAGTACTTCCCCAGTCGGGCATGTCAATTTGAGCGAGAAATCTCGCTATGGCCTAGGCTACCTCTCCGATATTCCTCGCCTATTACGCTTGAGTCCGGCTCTGGTTAGGTTAAATATTGATATGGTTGCAAATGCATTCAGTATGTGTATCATTTCCTTAGGGCATTGATTACCGTTACCTTTTGCGTATCTTTTTTACCTATTATTTGAAAGCAATAATACCGATTGACTTCTTATAATTACGCGAATATTAGACATTGAAATAAAACTGCATTTGACGGATTTAACGGCAGTATATTGATATTGTTTAATTTTTAATAGGATCTTTTACATCATTCACAGTACTAATACACTAATAAACAAAACTATCTGTCAGAAGTAGACTCCAGATAGTCAGCCTCTGTCAAGACTTTTGTAGACTTAAATATATATATATATATATATATATATATATATATATTTAATATATGTATATTTAAGATAACTAACATTACACGATATAATGTACCCTTTCAACTTAGTAACGCCACTACAACTAACATGGTACTGTACAAATATTACCTTCTTGCTCAAAGTCTACGAGATTTCACAATGAAATGTTTGTACGACAATACACGAGTACGCGCTGTTAACAAGTAGTTCACACGGCTCGATTGTTTGACTCGAATTGGGTTTGGCAAATGTAATCGATTTCGGCACAATCCCCACCCTAGTACCTGGACCCTTCGTAAGTGGCACAATAGGAAAACACACCACATAACAACTCATGTTTTCGATTACAAGAAAGCTTCTGTTACTTACTTACTCGGCAACGACCAGCAAAGAAAATGGTGAACCTGTAAGTTTAATTTAACTATCGTAGACACATTTTAAAACATGGTGCTGATTCTATAATATATTCTTATGAATCTTATAGATCAGAAGGGTATTTAATTAATTAAACAGAGATTACAAAACAATGCATAAGGGATTTTACTAATAATTGCCATGAATTAACAAATCGGAATTAATAATTATCATACACGCTACGCGTCCCCAGAATATCTTCTAATCTCGCGCCAATAGTAAAGTGACGAAGGACAGCACTCCATTCATCCTTCTTTCTTCTAAAAAGTTTTTATTCTCTAAGACGGCCGTTCCTGACAGCTGAACGTCCTCGTCAGCTTCCCTGGTATTGGCTGTCCAATTGTCTGGCAAGCACCTGGTCTTGACAAGGTCGGTCTTCATTGGGTAGCTCGTTACCTAAAATACACCAAAACCAAGCCTAAATTACATATTCTGAAAGTTTATCTTTTACTATCCATTATAACAAAATTGCAATCGTTTCCTCAAGCAATTTCATTCAAACATGTAGGAATTTGTAAATTGTATCACCAATGAAAGAGTTCCGGACCTCAATCATTACTGAAACAATCACAACATCGCCCGGCAACCACTATCGGGGTTCCAGCTCTATAGCCAAACGTCGAGGCTACGAGAAATCCAACTACCATAATGTCGGGGCAAGGTCCAGCTACAATGTCGAGGTTTATTTGTAGTACATTGCCACAATGTCGGGCAAGCCGTAGCCACAGTGTTGGGGTATAAGTAGTACATTGCCACAATGTCGGGGCAAGCCGTAGCCACAATGTTGGGGCTATAAGTAGTACATTGCCACAATGTCGGGGCAAGCCGTAGCCACAATGTCGGGGCTATAAGTAGTACATTGCCACAATGTCGGGGCAAGCCGTAGCCACAGTGTTGGGGCTATAAGTAGTACATTGCCAAAATGTCGGGGCAAGCCGTAGCCACAATGTCGGGGCTATAAGTAGTACATTGCCACAATGTCGGGGCAAGCCGTAGCCACAGTGTTGGGCTATAAGTAGTACATTGCCAAAATGTCGGGGCAAGCCGTAGCCACAATGTCGGGGCTATAAGTAGTACATTGCCACAATGTTGGGGCAACTACCACAATGATTCACCTACGTTGCCAATATTGGGGCATCTACCACAATGATTCACAACGACTACAATGATTCACCACTGTTGAATAATGCTTCACAAGCTTCCACCACGCCATCGCCACTGAACCATACATTCTGCGACGCTCTAGGGTTTCTTTCCATATGAACCAGCTAGCAGCTCAATTTCATATCGATGATGTGGTAGTGCTCGCACCACCTCGTAAGGGCCACGCATCCCGGGGTCCAGTATCCCGGTACTTTGTGAACCTTTACTAATGAACACAAACCTGCAACAGCAAATACGCAGCAGCCGACAGCGTTCATTATCATAATATGTGTTTTGTCACTGCTGATGTTCAGCAAACAGCTCAGATGCTCTCAGTCTCCTTGGCGTTAGGAGGGACTTACGGTTGGAATGATAATTATTCGGAACGAAGTCTCGAACGAGTAGATCAAGACAGGAGTCGTCCCTTCGACACCAGTCAGCAACTGCAAGGATGATATGCGGGTTGTTGCCTGCTTTGTAATATCTAAGATTAGTTATTAGTTGTTGTCACTGGACGCCCTTATTGTTAACCTCTATTCGTAACATATTGAGGACCGTCCAGCAGTACCGTTCGACATAGTCCATTCTCGCAGTGTCACGATCACAAACGATTGGTATTAGAACCAAATAACGAGGTGACATAGAAAAACACGCATTTCAGTCCGGCAGTATCTTTTCTGTACAAAACGTACACCACGTAGTATTTGGAAAACGGATCTACCACGAAGAGAAGCTATTAAGCTACCGGAAGCTATTAAAATTATCATCAGCTTGGTTGTCTGAAAATGAGTAACACACTCGAATTATTTTGCATAGGTACTCAGTAATCTATTAGCTTTGCAATCTGAAATCATTCTGCGTATTTTCTATAGTACGACATAACACAAGCGTATATAAACTTTAAAACCCGCGAAGGCAAGCGTGCACTCAAGCCTTCACAAGCGAAGCTGCATACAATAAAAGCTAATATCCGAAATTTAAATAAGTTCAGTTGCAAAGTAAAAATTAGGTATACATCAGGATATCAATGTGAACGTTGCATTTGATAGGCTTTCGGAATACAATCACCCACAATGCACCTAAGAGTGTGAAGATGACATAACTTACGTCTGTCAGTCACAACTATGCACAATACAAACATGATTTTGCAGCATAACTCGCAATGTATCTTCGGAATAGCCCATCAAACCTAGAAACTGGGGAACCTCCCTTATATTAGGTGGTTTTGAGGACTTAACTAATGCTTTTATCTTACTTAGACTCGGCCGTACCTGACCAAGTCCAATAATTTGTCCCAAGTATTCAACCTCAGTGTCCAGAAACGAGCACTTTTTAAGGTTTATTGAGAATCTCGCGTCAGATTTACAGTTTTCATTGAACGTTTTGTACAATGAACCTGTTTATGGCGTTACGTTACATACGCCACCGCATATAAACCGGCCAATCGGTCATACTGTAAAGGAACCTTATAGTTTACGCGGATCAGAAGTATTTACATTTGACGTGCGAACAGAATTGTTAACGGTGACAGATGTATTTCTAAACTTTAAGTATACCGACATATATTCAACAAGATATTTTGACGATGTTCAATAGCAACAGTGACTCGTGCATATTCTGAACTTATTAGTATTCGTACTCATGACGTCACTTAACACAATAGCTATATCAATTCCGCACGGACACAATGAGCAAAATTCGACTTTAAAATAAAGTCCAAGACCGGTCATTGGTCACCCAATCGTTTAGCGTCTATCTAAGCGTCACCACGCAAATAGCCATGCGAACATCAACCTCCGCATACCACACGTCAAAATCATACCCACCGATATCAAAGTTATGTTATGTAGTAATGATTAGATCTTACTTGAATTCTCAAAGAAAGTGCACACACAATCCTGTCCGCAGCGTCCGACTCGAGCGATGTGTTAACGGTCGCAGTTCCTTCAGAAGCACGTGCTTATAATTCAACTGATGTCTCGGTAGCCGCTGGCGTTGGTAACGACATGAAGCTTCCATATACCGTCCGAGTATTTAATTTAAGGGTTCACGTTGAGAGCTCTTCCGACGACTTTATGAAATATCGCGACGTCTCAAGGATCTATCGCGATCGGTCTAGTACGCGTTTCATAATAACGATCTCGACGCCCCGTATGAACACCACGGCGTCTATGCGAATCACTACGATGCTCGCGAGAATTTTGCTTACTCGCAACGATACTCGCGATCCAACATGATTATATCAATAATCTACGTGAGCTATTTGATGATCTACGAAAATCATCAAACTAGACACGCACAAGTTAGTTAAAACGTGGCAATTGATCTCATAAAAACGACAAACATCTGAAAGATGGCGAACGATCCTAGTCGCGTGAATTTAATAAACGAATCCCACTTCTGATCTTATGAATCTTATAGATCAGAAGGGTATTTAATTAATTAAACAGAGATTACAAAACAATGCATAAAGGATTTTACTAATAATTGCCATGAATTAACAAATCGGAATAAATAATTATCATACACGCTACGCGTCCCCAGAATATCTTCTAATCTCGCGCCAATAGTAAAGTGACGAAGGACAGCACTCCATTCATCCTTCTTTTTTCTAAAAAGTTTTTATTCTCTAAGAATATATTAATATAATATAATAATAATATTATAACACTACATCTCTTTCTTACATATGTCATTGAAACGTGTAAAAGAAAATATTTAGAGCTGTCAAACTATTCTATGTTGATGTCATGTCCGGGAAAATAGTTGCGAACTATTAACGCGATGACAACTATGCAGATGGCCTTATTTGAGAAGACACAATTTACTCTGTCCTTTTCTCGTGTTCTTTGTAAGATGGCAAGACGGAAAACGGAATATAAATACAAATATATACGGACATGACAGCACCATCTAGTTCCAAGCTAAAGAATAAGGCTTCGGTTATGTATAGTTAGTCAGGCTAGATAGTTGATACACTACATAGATATTTTTTGTATATACTATAGAAACATCCATGTCTCAGGTACAAATGTACATGCTCATTACACAAACATTTGCCCCTAACGGTATTCAAACCCGGGTCTGTTACCACAGAAGGCAGCCCTTTAATACCCTGGACACACATGAAACTGAAATTAAAACTGAAATTAAATTAAGTATTTTTGCATCATATCACAAACCTCCGTTTTATCACTTTTACAGATAGCTAAAAAACATAGGAAATAGGGAGGAGAAAATAATAGTTCAACAAAATATCAAACTGTGTTAGCCCAGTATTGTGCTACGCGCTCGGAATTTTCCATAGCAATCCCAAGAGACATTGCGTTCAAATGTGTCAGGGCACACTGAACGTATGTCACGTTCGTCACCGTGTAGGCAGATCTCACTGCACAAACCCTGCCAGGTCATATTATCTTTGTTCGAAAAAGATAACAAATCTTTTTTTTCTTACAAGTTTGTGAGAGCCATGATAGCCTACTGGTATGACCAGTGGACTTTGAAGTAGGTAAAAGGTAGGTCTTCAGTTCTTCTCGAAGCACTCACCACCAAATTTGCTAAAGTCACGTGTGTATTTATAAAATCCTTGAGAGATTCTCTCATCTTGTCGAAGAGTGATATGTAGTAAGATTGGTCAGCATTGACTCTCTTCGGGAGTTATGTGCGTATGATTCATAACATAATGAAAAAATCTATATGTCTGAAAGATTCTCTCGAGGGCATGGGAAGTTAACGTGAACGGAAGGCTAGTGTGGTGGACTATAGCCTAATCCCTCTCAAATGAGAGGATACCCGTACCCAACAGTGGGACAATAGATAGGTTGATGATAAATAAGATTTTATTCTACTAACTTATGTTACCCATAATGTTACCCACATTATGACACACGGTTTAGGATACACGTTTTTGGTGGCTAAATAAACCGATACGAGAGACACCATGAGAGAGCCTGCCATAGGTCTGACATGGGAAGTTTTAGGTGATCGGTGCTGAGAGAAACTATTTTATTTTATAAATTTAACTAAATCATTCGATCAATTTTATATGTACGACATGTATTTTATCACTAAAACCGGGTTATACTTTAACTATGATACCTATTATTAATTTCACCTCAGTAAATTTAATTATAGGCGGAGAGCACCGCGCCCGTAGCCGCAGCGGTTCATTTGTTAATGTCGTCGCTACGCGGGGCGCATCTCTAATTCACTGGTGCAAAAAATACCACCTGACTCGGATAAATTCTGTTAGGGAAACAAGAGAGCGGGTTTAAATAATTCAGCGATTTTAAAGTAAAGTAACAATGTTTTGTTTTATATAAAAGGTTATGTTTTATTTTTATAATACGGTGACTTTATAAATTTTATTTTACATTGGTATGAGTACAATTTAATGAATAACGACTGCTACGCGTTGAAAACTTTTTTTATGGCAAGCAGGTTTTTGGTACAAAGTTCTTTTATGCGGTGTACAGAACATGAACGAAGCGACCTTTTCCTATTTTATCTCCTATGTTTATTTCTTAGACAGGTTGTATAGGAAAAAAATATTGTAAGGAACGTTGTTCTTTGCGGCAACGTTACATATATACCTTACTTTACATCCGTACTAGGCTGTCACAAGTACATATTTAACGTTTAACCTAAAGACTTACAGCATTAGCATTAAGAAAATATCAGAATACACTAACAAATCAGACGATACACAATACGGTGTACTAACATAACACGTGTGCGCAAATTGAACGAAACTCGCGGCAAACTTCTGAATTTGATAGCACAAACAAGTTGCACAAAGTTGTGCTCACAACACACCTTGCACAGGACTAGTGTAGAACTAGCTGAATAATTCACTGACACATATTTGTGCAAAATAAACTATCCGCGGGTTCTATTCACTCGGATTCCGGGGCAACCTCTGTTTGAGTCCGGCCAAACTCACAGACTTAGGTAATATGGCTTCGTGTACGATCCTTTTGTGAACATTTTCTTTGAGTTTTGTGTATGGAATAGTATTGGGAGGATAATATTTTTGATTGTATGTTTTCCGCAAAAGGGATATTGTTGTCCTCGTTATCTATATCGTTTAAAAACTTAGAATCGAAGTCGAGATCATTGATAATTCACTCCACTGACTCCACTGGTTACACCACTAAGCTAATCAGCTCGAAAATAAAATATGTATAACATAAATGATAATATATATATGAAATATTAAAATAAACGCACACACCGCTGTACCCGCTGGTTGTCTATTATTTTCAACATCCACATGCCCCCTTAAAAAACAGCCATACTAATGTTTACTTTATATAAAAATTGGAGACTCATGGCCTTTTAACCAAATTATACATTATAAAAAAAAACAGTTATTACATATGACTATTATAACATAACCTTCTGTATATCCCTATTTCTTTCTTCTACAAAACGTCTGGAGTCAACGGATGAAGTCTAATACAGTGCCGAGCACTATCCTTAAAAGCAAATAGCAATCTGATCGCAAATATTTCAATTCGTTCGACAACCGACTGATAGCGCAAAGGTTATTTCCTTTCAATGTCGCTTTATCTACAATCTACATACTCAGTCAACATTATCGTTTTATGATTCGAATCTGCATGGATTAAACGATTTCACATAATATAATTGTTTTTTTTTTCTTTTTGAGTAATATAAAGCAATCAATTATTATTCCAAATATTAATTAAACGAAATATACTGACTGCTTACTCTATTATATATAGCGAATATTAGACATTGAAATAAAAACTACTTTTTAAGTTTAACGTCGGCTTTTGAATTTTCAAAACTAGTTGCATGGTTCCAAAAAGTAGGTCTTATGGAGGAGAGCCTGCAAATAACTCTATATTATCTACATCTACATTTATTATTGATCCATTCATTCCATTGGTTGTAAGTTTTTTAAGAACCTAATTTATTACTAACGCTTGAGGGGTGCGGCGGGGTGCCTCTATAAAGTTTCTGCAGCGATTTGAATAAAGAAATTGCAGTACTATGGCTGGTGATACGTTATAACTAATAGTACGTTCGGAGCTAAATAATTTTACATACATATCTCAGTAAAGTCCGGCTACTCTACCTCTCCCTGTCAGCCAGCAGTTCGTGGTGCAGTTTGTATCGCAAACAAACTTGATAGGACAGTTCAGACAGCGAACGAATGAGAAGTAAACTCTAATTACTCCAACATTTTGATAATTAAATAATAAATATATCCGGATAATATTACACTCCGCCATCTAGTTTCGCGGTAAGCAACGAGACTTGTGTTACGGATACTAAATGGTTGATACACTACATAGGTTTTTTTTATATATAGGTAAAATATCCATTACTTAAGTCAAATTTCTATGCTCATCACACGAACATTTGCCCCGTACCGGGATTCGAATCCAAGACCTTTACCGCGGAAGGCAGCTTTTACTACGATTATGCACCTATTTGGACTGTAATTATATTATAGACAGTGTTAATTAACATCGAAATCCGATAAAAAGAATGTTTCGTTTCTCGAAATCCACCGACAGCCATTTTACACAGCACATCGTCGCGACACAAACGTAATTTTCTTATGTACTTGTAGTTTTATATTAATACAATAGAGTGTGGCCGGGATGTACTTAATAATTTACTAAATAATTACATACATTAGTTAGGAAAGACTTATCTAATGGTGGAACAGTAAGACATTTTATACTGTTTTAAAACAATGCTATCTCTTTTACCTTATCTTACTTTATTTATAGAACCCAGTCCTTGCAACAAAATCATCGTGGACGAGACAGTAAATAAAGAAATATTAAGAATTGTATTTGCAACTTTTTATAGAATAATTTAAGAGAGATCATTATAGTAAAATAAAATAGACTTCTTAGATTTTTTTCCCGATACCGGCGAGGCCACGTTGTTAAAAAACAAGCTGTGAATATGATGATGCGAAAAAATACGAACAGGGAGTTCTTACTTTAAAAACTACTTTTTCATTCAGTCTTTCTTTTCCATTTTTACAGCACATTATTTATCAATATCACTTATTATATTTACCTTAGAGTCCATTTTGGGTAAACTTTCGAAAAAGCGTAACCATTCACATATTTTTTTTACGAGATGAGATAGCTGACATTTACTAAATCTATACTAATTATGTCGGAGTCGCTGCAGGATCTCGAGCGAATGCTGACTGACCTAGATGACGCCTCTTGACGTATCGGTCTTGGGATGAACATGGATAAAACCAAGGTCATGTTCAACAACCTAGTTACCCCAAGATCGGTCGTTGTAAATGGTGTATCTCTCGAAGTTGTTCAGGAATACGTCTACCTCGGGCAGATAATGCAATTAGGTAGAAACAACTTTGAGAGAGAAGCCGATAGGAGGATTCAGCTGGGGTGGGCAGCATTCGGTAAACTTCGTCAGGTCTTCTCGTCGCCCATACCACGAAAGTCTTCAATGCGTGCGTCCTACCCGTTATGACCTACGGAGCCGAAACGTGGACACTCACGGTGAGACTGGTCCATAAGTTTAAGGTCGCTCAGCGAGCTATGGAGAGAGCTATGCTCGGAGTTTCTCTGAGGGATAAAATCCGGAATGAAGTTATCCGTCAGAGAACTAAAGTTACCGACATAGCTCAAAGAATTAGCAAGCTGAAGTGGCAATGGGCCGGTCACATCTCTCGGAGAACCGACAACCGTTGGAGCAAACGAGTGCTTGAGTGGAGACCGCGTCTCGGCAAACGTAGCGTAGGACGACCGCCGGCCAGGTGGAGCGATGACTTGCGGAAGGCTGGCAGCTGGCAGCAACTGGATGAGAAGAGCCGAAGATCGAGCTCTGTGGCGTTCACTAGGGGAGGCCTACGTCCAACAGTGGACGAATATGGGCTGATGATGATGATGATGATGATGATGATACTAATTATAGATAGGTCAATAACGGTCCCTCGTATGAAATTCAAAGCTTTCAAAACCCAGTAGGCCAACAAGTAATATTTAAATACCATGTTTGTTTGCACAGGTAAGCCAATGTGGGTATTGGTAAGTGGATTTTAATTAATTTTGACAAGTTATTCTCAAACTCTTTCTCGTGGGACTTGGACAGTTTGACGCGTGCTACACAGAAATTTATTATGATCGAACATTCTGATAAGTAAATTGAAAATTACGCGTGTAATATAATATTATATGAAGATTTCTTATATTTAATGTTTCAATAAGTTACGAAAGTATTAATTTTTAACTTTTTATTGGTTTAATTTGTGTTTTAAGATGCTATGTCGATGTTACCGATTTTGTACACTTATTTCCTTTTGACGTTTCAGATCCTTTTAGTTTTGATGACGGTCAGTCCATGATCATGGAAAAATGTTAAGTATAAATTCTCAAAATTCGTAGTTTTAATTCTATGTGTTTAAATGATAGTTTGAAGTTTTTAGTGCAAAGTTGCGTAGCTCATGTTATACATATTTGATCTATTTTAGTACTGACATTGGTATCACATTCGATAGCAATGCTACATAAGTAAAATCACGATTGTACGGGAAAGTGTTTAACAATTAACTATATGTGTAATCAATATTTTTATGCAAACGCTCAATTCACATAGCACACGTTGACGTAGTTGAAGTAACGTTCAAAAGATTTTTCAACACTTCGCCTCGAGTGTGTGCCAATGCAAATTGAGCCTTACATGCTTTTTACGCCGTATACCGCCTGTAAACCCTTTGTAAGAGACAACTAAAACTACAACGAAGTGCAGGGGGGGGGAGTTTGGATACGGAGAGTGGTCATTCTGTAAAGCAGTATTAATTATTCGCTTATTCATCTAATTATAAACAATAAACTTAAAACAAGTGGTTTGATGTGAAGACATTTCGTCTTCAGAGATTCTTGAGTGATTGAGGAACGTAAACAAAACCAAGTGCCACTTACAGTATACTTTATAAGCACACATCACCATGTTTTGACGACCCAGTTAGTCCAGCGGTAGTTAACACTGCCTTCTGTGCTATGGGTCCCGGGTTCCAATCCCGGTAGGGACAAATGTTTGTGTGATTAGCATGAACATTTGTATCCGAGTCATGGATGTATCTATCTATAATATGTATGCATTTACAAAAAAAATATATATATATGTAGTATATCAACCAGCTAGTATCCGTAACACAAGCCTCGTTGCTTAGCACGGAACTAGATGGCGCTGCGTGCCATAATGTCCAGGAATATTTATTATTTATTATTATTTATTGTTCTTCAAGAGTTAGGCGGAGTTAATGTATTGTCCCACCACTAGGCATACGTCCTCTCTTGAGTTGTCAGATTTAACACACCACTGAGAGTAAAAGTATGAGACTGTAATGTCCCTCTGCTGGGCACGGATCTTCTCTCATTAGATTAGGCTATAGTCTACAACGCTAGCCTAGTGTGGGTTGGCAGAATTCACACGCCATCTAGAAAATCTATCAGGCATGCAGGTTTCTTCACGATGTTTTTCTTCACCGTTTAAGCTTGTGATACATATGACGTATCATCGAAAAGTTAATGCTTATCCTTAGATATCACACCACTACCAACATTCATATTTTTCTCCAAGTACATACTCCACATGATAGTCATTATAAGTTTTCATTAGCACGTCTAAGATCTATGTTAATTTCTATAGCTTATATCGTACCCTTTGCAATTAACGCTGGGAAATAATTAATTCGCCGGCGCGACGCCGTGAAATGAGTTCCACCCTGACTAGACTTAGATTAAAGCCTGAAATACTTTCGAACGTATCTATATGCGATAGAATAAAAAAATAAAAAATGTTTATTAACCGACTTCAAAAAAGAAAAGGGTCTCAATTCGACTGTATATGTTTTTTTTTAATTTGAAATCTGGTGCTTCCAAATAATTAAACTCAATTTGGTCCAGTTCTGACGTTTTAAGGCTGTTATTTCGACAGAATTATTTTGTTTAAATGTTGGTCGTAAAGTCCATGATAAATACATTGTTTCATTCATTTGAAAGAAAGAAAGAGTGAAAATTCAGTTAAGTTAAAAAAAAAAAAAGTTAAGCAAAGAATACCCAAGAAGAAAAGATAATTACAGTACCATAATATATTTGTACTAACTAATTATTTATTAACTGCCTCGTTGGTCTAGTTGTCATAAGAGTGACTGTTGAACAAGAAAGAGATCTTGGAAAGTGCTATTTCTATGAAATTCATAGTAGTAGCTCGGATTTTTTATTCGTGCCAGGTTGATGGCAATAGGGTCGTCCCTATTACATGGGACCTACAACATCCGCGAAACGTACATTAGTGAGTACACCTGTACCTAATCCTTCGGAGACGACAAGCGTGTTGGTATGTGTTGGTATAAGTGGAAATCATTATATATTAAATATTTTTTAACATTATATATAACATAATATATAAAATCATCGCAAATACAATGATAAGAAAGAAAAAGGGCAGAATAATTATTAGGCACAAAATTACCTACCTTTGAAACAACTACTTTTTACGGATTTTACCGCGGTATATTGATATTAATTAATCTCGACGTTTCGGATCCTTTACAGCTTGTCTTTGTGAGAATTTCTATTTGTAAATACACTCACAATACAGAAGAAAATCTCAGTCAAGAAAATCTCGTTGTTTTTGTGGAACAACGTTTTAAGAAACAAAACAAAACTGTTCATCGTGGAATTTCTTACCCAGGACCTTACATTCGGTCGTCGCGCTTACCACCACTAGATCAAAAAGGCAGTAACCCAAAAATGAATATGGACGTAAAAACACCTATGTCTACATCTTACATGTTCCCTTTGAAAACCAGTCTAGCGTAGGTACCCTAATTCGCCATCCCCTCGAATTCCCCAACAAAACCTAGGCAATATTACACCGCCGCCTATCTCCGATAACCGTTACCATTACAATAAGATTACAGGCCAACGTTTAAAGAAATTATTACCTATTACGAACAAACTGTTGGTTAGTTAATCTGCCGCAGATGTTCAGCCACTTTGTTCCCGTTACGGTGGCGTGAATAAAGCCGAGTTGGAAATTTATTCAAATTTGAATAAAGAATTGAACGTTCGATTGCTGTTCCAAGTTTGAATTTGTTTATCTTCATCATACAATAATACCTCCTTTGATGTAATGAATGTTTCATTATATTAAGGCTAAGCGAATAGGTACTATAGGTATAAAATTTAATCGTGATTTTTTTTATTCGAAATAAGTCTATTATTATTTTTATCTATTACTATTTTTTTTTAAATAGACTTACGTGAATAAAATTTTACTAATTTTCGATAAAATTTTGAGCTAAAAAAATAAATTTTGGTAGCTGTTATATGTAACATTAATAATGATTTTATCCTGACATCAAGAAGTTACTTTTTACTATGAATACTTTACTACGTAAAATTTCCATCCTAATTTATTCAGGAAATTTAAGGAAGTCTGACCTAAATACCGCTGTAGGTAGCTACTGTATACTCAATGTGGAATTAGAAAAAGTGCTGTAATCAGTCTTACTTTCGGAGACGCGGTACCTGGCCGGGAGAGACTAGAGAGACGAGATCATTAATCTGCCACGTCGCCAAAGTCGGCCCTTATGACGTCATACTATTTGCTTGGCTTTTATTTTTCAAATAAGAATATCTGTTCTCACTGTAACTCTAGTATCTTCACCCTTAGTTAAATAAAGAATAAACATATGAATGTTTTGGGTAAGTTATAGTTAAAAAACATAAAAATATTCTGCCAAATTCTTTTTAATATATTCACAACGTCAAAGTATATAAAGACTGTAAAAATGTTTTTAACTTCAATTTATATAAACATAGGAATAGAGTACATACTAAAAAATTTTTTACATTAGTTTACAAACGAAATAGTCAAAAATTGGGAAGATGTTTGGTTACATTTTGTTAGCTATTGAAACAAATACTCGTATAGGTAGTCATAGTCAAGGATCAAGACTAAATTGTAACTAGTTGTAACAGTGACACAGATTAGTGGCTGCACATTCGCCATTCTGGAAGCCAATCAAGCCACATACGAAAGCACTCGCGGAGTTAGTACAGGCTTGAGTGAAAATTGGGATGTATACGCCTTCAGACGCAGCACGCTCTACAGCTGCTTCTAATTGAGCTGTAATAAGAGAATTTCAGTTACTATAATTGTATTCATAAAAACAATTTATTAGGCGTGGTATACAAACACTGCCTCTGCCACTGCTGGGCACAGGTCTCCTCTCATTTGAGAGGGATTAGGCTATAGTCCACCACGCTAGCCTACAGACACAGCAGACGTCACACAACATCGAGAAAATCTCTCAAGCAAGCAGGTTTCCCTTCACACTCTGAGCATGTGACAAATACGCACATAACTTCCGAAAAGCCAGTGATGCGTGCCTTGGGTTTGAACTCGGGACTATTGATATCTTAGTCGATTGGTCACACAATTATTCTATCACAACTCTTTCTAGGCTACCTCAGATCTTATGCCTATTTACTAGCAATAGAGTCTCCCATAAATGGGACCCATTATATACCCGAAGAATGTTTCCGATATCATAAAAATCAAATGTTTTTTTTTGACCAGTGAATCCAAGGTGTAGAACACACTTTGCCGATACCATTCGGCAATACTGGATAGTAGTACATGACTTATATCAAATGTACTATTTTGGCACTAGTTGCAATTATTCTGGTATGGTGCTGAAGTATTGATCACAGTACTATCTACCCAATAATTTTATTGTACGGTAAACTATGTTCGTCGCAGATAAACATTCTCAATAACATGGTTCACATTTCGACAATTATTGGCGATTTTACATAAGAACTAAAGTTCAAGTGAAACGGATAATCACCAGGTGGTTTAAAAACATAAGAAGGGGACGGTCACCACCGACCGATCTCCATATTTGTTCTTTCTGACGGCCTATAGGTGCGGGAACCCTGTACTGTTCGACTGGCAGCTCACCTGTTCCAAAATTACACGAATAAAAAAATGCAACTTTGTTATCATTACATTACGTCGCTTTTTTACTTACCCATATTTCCAAGTTCTTCTGTGCGGTTTACGATTTGAGGGTCAGAGGGATCAGCTACTGCTGAATCATCCAAATCTTCAGAATCGTTAGGCTCTAGGGGAACGATGATGAACCTCACTGAGTCATCATCTGATACGGATCTGCTGTACACTCCTATCAACAGCACACTGACAAACACCAGCAAGAATTTCATCTTGACCGACTTTCTTCTGCACGAGGTAATCACAAAATGAACCACCTCTTGTCGAAGTATTCAATTATAGAACGTATAAAGTATTTATAGTCGCTTTTTTGCTCATTCTATGAATATGGTGATAAAGTCGATGATGACACTTGAGATTACTATCAAAACTCTTTAGTTTTCAACAATTTCATGCATGATTCATCATCATTCGTACAAAACAATATGGACTCTATGGTTCAAGAATAAAACTCGTACTGCAATAAACTGATTCTGATATTTAATGCGTCATTCGTTTGCACAAACACGATAAATTATTCTATTTTTATTTAAACCCCTAATCAGCACCCTTATTGAGTCTGATAGTGACTATGACAATTAAACACGCCATATCGAATCAAAATTATGAAATTATTTGTATAAAAAATACACAGAATTTTTAAGTTTGCTATAATACTCCTAAATTATATGAGTATTGTATTATATATAAACTTATTGAAGTTATTGTCTGTTCAAGTTTCGTCTTTGTAGTCATTTTTTTTTTCAACCGACGAAACAAAAGACGGACGACGTTGTCAAGTCGATGCGTATATGTTTTTATGTATAATAATAAATAAGTAATAAGTCTTTTGTCACCCACGCATAACTTTTTACAGACTAGTCTGATTTTGATAATTATTTGTTTATTGGAATGAGTATACTTCAAAGATGGTCCCATATAAATTTTGAAAAAATTTATCAACCCTAAGGGTAGGAAAATAGGGGATTTGATTGTTCACTCACTGATTGTAATCTAAGAATACGCATAACTTTTTACAGAGTAGTCCGATATTGGTAATTCTTTTTATATAGATATGGATATACTTTAAAGTTAGTCCCACATAAATTAAAAAAAAAACCCTGAGTGTGGGAAAATAGGGTCATGATTATTTTGATGTTCGCTCACGGATTTTAATGCTGAATTGTGTATTGTAAGGTATATACCTATTTTTTAAATAATAAAAAAATACAGCATGTAGTAATTAGATCATAGCCACAAAAAAATATAAAATTAATTAATTAGTAATTACAAGCAAATTAATTAATTACGTTATAATGTTTATCAATGGAGATTTAATTAAAATTTAAGGTAATTTGGTGATCTTTGTTTATTGTTTGGCGCCCACTCAAAATTACTTAAGTATACTTACATTCGTTTGAGAATATAGTTATTAAGGTTAAATAATGAAGGTTTATTATGTTTTGCTTTTCAGTCTTTTCGGCGGTTTAATTTTATTGTTAAAACGTTTTCTTTAAGTTAATTATTTCAAGTGTAGCAACACGGGAAGAATTTTAATGAGTTTCTACTTAGTTTTATAATAAAAGTCATTAAAGATTGCCATAATATATACTATAATATAATAATAGCTGTCTACACATTTGTGTCATTTATCGTCTGACCAAAGTAGGGTATTTTACATCAAACAGCACGGGCAGACAGTTTAATACACCATAATTATATTTTTACAATTTCTGTAATATTTCTGTGCTAATAAATATATTACATATTTAAAGTTGCACCAAAACGAGTCCATTTTTAAACGCGGGGCAATTAACGTTTCAAACGATATGTTTACGGAGTACATTTTTAATAACATTGGGGAACACCAATGCAGTATACTTAAATTGTTTATGGAAAGCTGATACACAGAATCGTTGATTAATTTATGATTGTGTTAATATTGATTAAGAATATAATGAGTTCTTAAAACACAAAAAAATATAAAACCGAATAAAAACAGTATGGTATAAAAAGTTGTATTATTTAGCAAATGACGAACTTACAATGCCATTCAAGGTTAAAAATTGTACTCAATACCTTTTAAATAGAAATTCTCCTGATACAAAATGTTTTTTTAACGTTTCGTTTGTTAAAATGTTTCTATAACTCCTTTTCTCAAATGGTTGAAAATTAAACAAACTATCCCAATTTCGAAAATCGTTATCTAACCCCATCAGACCTGACGATCGGAGGACAGGCTATCAATTATTTCTTTAACGATACAAATACATCCGAACCCTTCCTCTCGTGGATATTTGTTTCATTAAGCACAATAATTAGTGTACAAGCCGGTAACGATTGATGAAGAGACAGAGAATTCATTTAAAACAATTTGATTTCAGTTTAGAGCCCTGTTGGTTTGTTGTTTTTTTATTTCAAGCGTAATTGTCACTGATATTCCTTGTCTTTTATTATTTGTGATTGGAGGAACTTTAGGAGAATATAATTATGTTTGTATTGTAGCGACATCTATCTCGCCACATAAGAACTACGGACTCAGCGCGATGACGCAAGTAATCCTACATCGCGCAAGTGACATTTGCACGCGAGATTGCATATATACAACCACCCAACATCAACCGTTGGGCAGTAGCCCGCCAGGAACAACACCTTGCCTGGTCGGAGGATCCTCCTTTTCCGATGGAGGGACTACCACCTCCTTCCCTCCATAGTATCTTCTTTAATTTTATATGCTATAACGACAGTTTTACTACATTCCATCATTTCGAGATACTTGCCAAGTAATTCATACGCATATAACTTCGAAGAAAAGAAAAACTCGAGATCGTTGACTTCTCAGTCCCCTGGTCTCAACACTAGGTTAAGCTTCTTCTGCGTCTTTCCATATACATACCTGTACAAGTTTTCACATATATTAAACAAAACTTAACAACTAGCTACCTAAAATATTTGTTGCTGGGAATGAGTCATGACCATTGCATATACTTATACACTGCAGCAATCGAATCATCGAACTTAAATTGCCTAATAAATTTATAAAGTTGCAAATAATAAAATAATTTCATACGTTTAGTAGAAGTACGATTAAGGCGTTACGTCACTGTCAAACAAGATAAACTAAACAAACACCCACCCTTTAGATCTAAGACAAATATTTTGTCTATTAAGCTAAGTAAATTTTTAATTTAAATTTTATAGCCTCTAAATTTTGTTTGAATTTAACTTTTAAAATATAATTTGTTCAACGGCAAATGCAAATACTAATCAATCATTTTATTTATGAAAGTTTCAATTTGTAAAATGTTATAGGTTCCTTCGCGCTATGTTATAGGTATGTTTATTTATTTATCAAATGTTTCAATTTATTTTGAAATGTAAATAGAATTGGGAGTTCATATTGAAGTATTTCATTCAACGTAGTCTCTGAATAGGAGAGAGTTTAGTATCGAATGGTTACCTGAAAAAACCGCATCGTAAGAATGACTTACCCACTATTCCTAAGATCTACACCTACACCAAGTGTACATAAAAAAGGTAATCCCATAAAATTTTGTAGCGTTAGAATCAACAGAATGAGCTTAGGTAGGGAAGGACCACGTAAAGCTACTATATTATTGAATGGTAATATAAATACAACCACAAGAGGAACTCGAATAAGCACCGCCAGTTCCATACACCAGTAGTTTCTTTCATCTTAAATCAAAGCCCAATTTTGATAGCCCAACATAATCAATATGAACTTTAGTAATAGCAATATTTGTGAACTATGAACTCCAAGACGTGAGAGCTCGACTGTCAACCCCGTCTTGTAATTAAGGGTGATATTAATACAGAACTACTGGGCGCGTGCCGCCGCGGAGGTATGCCGATATTGCGAACCCGTATTGGTGATCGTTCAAGTGATACGGAATATTCGACATAGCTCCGTGATCATTATATTCGCTTTTCTTTGTTTATTATTATGTGTCAGGAATAAAAGGCCAGTGTTTACACACAACGCACTTCGGTTTATCTTGACAAATAGCTCACCTTAAATAAACAAGTAACTTTAATATGAGTATTTACTTGAACCATATTGTAATAAGAAGCTGCTGATATACTAGTGATAAGGATCCTATATCTAGATCCTAGAACCACTAGGTTATCAGCCGCCCTGAGTTCACTAGTCCCTTGTGTTAAAGTGTTGATAATTACTGATAAAATTACAAAGAAAATGCAGAAAACTAACCAAAGCGGTTTATATTAAATTATTTAAGCATGAAGCTGTGGTTGCCTAGTGGACTGAGATGTCAAAGGTCTCGAGTTCGAACCCAAGGCAAGCACCACTGACTTTTCGGAAGTTATGTGCTATTTATCACAAGCTCAAACGGTGAAGGAAAAGATCGTGAGGAAAATTGCATGCTTGAGAGATTTGACTCAGTGGCATGTGAAGTCTGCCAACCCGCAGTAGGCTAGCGTGGTGGACTATAATGAGAGGAGACCCGTGCCCAGCAGTGAGACGTTAATTGGTTGATCATGAAGCATGAACAATTATGTATATAAATAAGTATTTGTGTCGTGTTTGAGGGTTCTTTGTACATAATGTATGTATATGTTTGTGTTTATCTTTATGTTACTTTGGCTTATCTTAAAAACCTAAGTACTAGGACAACATATCTTTTGTTTTACTTTACATTATACAGTGCTAAGGCTGCATCCGTAGCAATTTCCTGAAATACCTAGGTACATTGCATTTTTGATGTTCAACCTCTTTGAGCTGCAGTAGTTAGTAGAATATAAGTTGCGGTAGCCTAGTGTGACTCGTGAACTGTGAGGTCAAAGGTCTCGAGTTCGAATCTACCTCCATACCAAAATTTACTTAATCGCTTCCCCAGTTTAAGCGTGAAGAGGTGACAGACAGGCAGACAGAAAAACTTTCGCATTTATAATACGTATTAATATAGATAGGTAATATCTTTTTGGGCGCTAACTTATACCAGTTAGCTAGAATACAGGCCAACATACCGTTTGTTTCATAATGTAGGTATTTATATCGCAACTCGTAACGTATATCTAGAACTAAGCCCGTAATAACGATTCGAGTAATTCAAAAATATGGACAATAACGTCACTCGTAAATAAAATAACGTATGAGTTATGAACAAGTGGAAAATTCCGAGTTTATGAGATATAAAAAATTGTGATCTAGATTAATGTTTGCAGATGTCATAGGAGCAACTTCCGTATCGTCACTAATAGTGTTAAAATTAGCTATATTGTGGGACCTAAAACGTACGGGCGAAATGTGGGTGTACATTGGTACACCTCTGCCTAACCCTTCGAGGATGACAGGCGTGATGATATATAATGTTATTTTTTATGGTGATAAGGGGGCAAACGAAAAGGCGGCTCACCTGATCGTAAGTGATCACCGCCGCCCATGGATATTTGCAACACCAGAGGCTTGCAAATGCGTCACTAAACCCCGTAGAAACCGTTTAGATTTCCTAAAATACAGACAGCGAAATTCCCATGCTGTCAGTATAGTCACTCCTCCAACAAGCTCTGGTAACCTTACTCACTCGCAGAAAGACAACTATCGTTGATTCACTGCGGTATTCTGTAAGGCGGAGGTGCTTCCCCAGTCGGGCAGCTCGATTTGAGCGAGAAATCTCGCTTTGCCCTACCTCTCGTAAAATGTTTGTATAGAACACTTAGGAAAACATGTCCCTATCTTTGTCTTGCACACAAAAACGCATAAATTACATGGGACCCATGAAGCTGACAGATAAACGGGTATTGACGGCCAATAGCACCCTAATAAATAAAATGCCAGAAAATTCGCCGGCAAATCGAGACCCTTTCGCTAGGAGTGCAGCGGCTGAAGTATTTGCATACATAATGATGTGCCCTCGTGGCTGACTGTGGTCCCTTGGAGACTAAACCTTTACGACCTGGGCATGTCAGTTATTGAAGTTTTACGACGGTACTGTCATTATCGATGATACGCTGAGGTAGTAGAATGCTGCCTTTTGGCAATTCGCCTATATTTCATTGTACACTAAATCTTAAGATCTTCGACTAACCATATTTTTATATCAGTAATATTAGGTTTCTTATGTATAGTGAACTCTGTAAGTTCTTTATGAGAATAAATGTCTGAAACCTAAACTTTATTTGCACGAAATTAATTATTAAAATAATACGGCTATTTAATTTTGGCAACGCATTTGCACGTCCTCTGGTGTTGCAGATGTCCATGGGCGGCGGTAATCACTTACCATCAGGTGAGCCTCCTGCTCGTTTGCCCCTTATTTCAATAAAAAAAAATATTAATCATTAAAGCCATGGTTGACC
Organism: Craniophora ligustri; assembly: GCA_905163465.1. NCBI lineage: Eukaryota > Metazoa > Arthropoda > Insecta > Lepidoptera > Noctuidae > Craniophora > Craniophora ligustri. The sequence goes on from LR990960.1 coordinate 4,419,431, forward strand.
ACTGAGAACTACCAATATAGTTGAAAGTGGTGGCTTGGCCCGCCAAAATCAAGTTCTGGATCATACAGCCTTTATTTCTGTACAGATTTTCTCTCAGGTAGAAAGACATTAAGCCAGATATAGTGAGGTGTGATGAGAACCTAGTTTTGGCGCCTGCATAACCTAAGGGGGTAGGTCATGTAGGGGTAGATTGACTAGTCAGCATGTTTTTCAAGTCCCATGTATAGGTTTAGACTACTGTTATTAACACATAAAACCACACCCCGAGCTGCTGCTACGAATTTCGCAGAAACCCTTACACAAAGTTATAGTAATATAACATAAATAAGTTAACATCAGAGCGGCTAGTTAGTTTATTTCGTAATAAACTAACAAAACTTAAACAGGAAACTAAAAAAACTTTGACTGCCCCGAAATCGACTACTAAACCAATAACACACTTTAACTTCATAAGTCATGAATTCCCATCGATTCTGTAAGCTGACTTTAGGCTATCTAGCTAAATAAATACGATCTGCCAAAAAAATGACATACACACAAACTTAATAACGTAATGGTTTCTGCATTCCAGTATTCTCTTAACATTTTCAGTCATTAAAAAATGATGACATATGTAAGAAAATAATTTATTAAAAAATACAAAATACTGATATCATTAGTGAATTTGTTGGAGTTAAACACGAAGATTAATTGTAGCATTGACATGTATTCGAATTGACGCACACGCCTTCATTGTAGTGGAGATCCTTACATTTAAAGCCGCAAGATTTGCGGGTGCAGTCATTCATCGGAAAAGATTGACGTTTGGTAGGAAACTTCGCAGATCTACCTCCTGAAAACATATACAGTAACATCATCATCATCATCATTATCAACAACCCAACTATTGTTCCACTACTGGGCACGGATCCACCACACTAGCCTAGTACGGGTAGGAAGACTTCACACGCCATTAAGAAACGCCTCTCGATCGATGATTGATGCTCATCGCAAAAACATTTGTCCCTACCGGGATTCGAACCCGGGACCCATAGCACAGAAGGCAGTGTTAACTACCGCTGGACTAATTGGGTCGTCGAATATCGATATATCTGGACATTATGACACATCGTCATCTAGTTCCGAGCATAGCAACGTGAATGTATTACGAATAACTAGTGCCTACTCGATGGTAGGTAGGTACACTACATAGATATATGTATATTTTTTGTAAATACATACATATTACACGGGATGATAAATAATATACCCTGGACCCTCCAGTTTCAGGCGTGGCTCTTTACTGAAACCTCACGTGGACTTTTTGAAGAGATTTGAAGAATCGCATTAAGCTGTTTTGTTTTACCCATGCACGTTCACGAACTCGTTAATTTAATTAGGTTAATAATCCACTGTTATTTTACATTAAAATGTAACTGAAGACAACTTTTATAAAATAAAAACTCAACTACTAAACTGATGACGCCTCACTTTCTTGTCCGGAACGATCCTTCACAATTCTCGCGGAGTAGACTTTACAAAAATGAGAAAATAATATGTATATGTATAATAACTATTATGACTAGTATGTGTACATGTTCTTGGCCCATTGATACACCGAGTGGGCCGGGCCACAAATTATCATAATTACAAGTATCGACTAGTGCGAATATTGAAAAAAAAAATGTAAGCCGTCACGGGACGCCTGGCAGATGTGAAACATCGACATTATTTTGTAAAAGTAATGTGCAGAAAAGAACATATTGTGATAGGAACTAAATATGTTATTATTATTTACTCTAAAAAAATATATGTGTTAAAAGAAACATATTAACACAAACTCAAAGAGGTTTAATACAATTCACAATTCGAAAAAAAAAGGTAAACTTGAAAATAGAACTAAAACTTTTACGTGCGGCTATAGATGTTTCACATCAAAAATAGTTCAGGGATAAAATTATCATACTTATTTTTTTGGTAGCCTGTTTCTTTAACCGTCTTTTTTATTTTAAAAACAAATTTCCACATTCAGGGGAACGTTAAATATTATGTTAATAAAATTCATAAAATCTACTAGTTACCTATATTCATTTCAGGTGAGAAATATTATTAAATGAGTATTAGAAATTTAAATAAAACTAAAACTTTATACGGAATATTATCGCGGTATTAATTACATTTAAAAATATATACCCTGTTCAAATCTATGTAGTGTATTGTATGAAACAATTAATAAGCAGTTCATTAACTTCAGAAAGGTTTTGACCAAGGTTGTTTATAGACACCTAACAAAAACCATATTTATAAAAAATTGCGTCAAACACAACTATTTTCATTTTGTCACTTACCTATTTCATTACTCGTTGAGTGATCGTCTGACAGAGTTATTTCTACAGACGTAGCCAAAATAATGGCACAGAGCACATATACAACGAACTTCATTTCGATAATACAGACGTCTGCTCTGCACAGTCCCAAACAACCAATAAGCTTTGTAACCTGACCTAACTGGCCAGTGACCATTACTTATACTAAATTGTATAGCTTTTAGGTATATACGGTAGGTTAGTAGAGATAGGGCAATATGTGCTCTGTTACTTTTGGCACAGATTTGAAATTTAGTTTTGTAGTGTCTGTTTATAATGAAGTACGCTGGAGTCCATCTGCCTCGTGTGCTAGCGATGTTCTTCACTTTATGTCTGAATCACTCGTACCTGCCCATGGAACTTATGAAAACGGTTGTTGTACCGATTGTCAAAAATAAAACGGGTGATATGTCCGATAAAAATAACTACCGGCCAATTTCCTTAGCAACAGTGGTGGCTAAGGTGTTGGACAGTGTGCTTGACTCAGAACTTGACAAACACCTTAACATTCATGATGCTCAATTCGGTTTTCGCGCCGGACTTTCTACTGAAAGCGCAATTCTGAGTCTCAAGCACACTGTTCAATACTATACGGAAAGAAGTACACCAGTGTATGCATGCTTTCTTGACCTCTCCAAAGCGTTTGACCTCGTGTCTTATGACGTGTTATGGGAGAAACTCAAGAGAACTGGCGTGCCTACACAGGTGCAAAGGATTTTTCATTACTGGTACCAAAACCAGAAAAATCATGTGAAATGGGCAAACAGCTTCTCCGACGCGTACAGGTTGGATTGCGGGGTGAGACAAGGTGGTTTAAGTTCTCCCAAGCTCTTCAACTTGTACGTGAATGAGCTTATAGTTGGGCTCAGCAGCACACGAGTAGGATGCTGGGTCGACAATGTATGTATGAATAACTTTAGCTACGCTGATGACATGGTGCTGCTGACCCCAACTGTAAGCGCAATGAGACAGTTGCTAGCCATATGTGAAACATATAGCCATAAGCACGGTTTAATATATAATTGTAAGAAGAGTGAGTACATGGTCTTCAAGGCCTCCGGTAAGTTTCCGTCAAATGTGCCTGCGATAAAGCTGAATGGTACTGAACTGAAGCGGGTACAACAGTTCAAATACCTCGGACATTACGTTACTGAGGGCCTTGATGACCAAGTTGACATAGAAAGGGAACGTAGGGCACTGGCGGTCGGAAGTAATATGCTGGCCCGCAGGTTTGCGCGTTGTAGTGACCAAGTTAAAGTCACACTATTTAGAGCCTACTGTCAGACTTTCTACACAAGCAGCCTGTGGTACAGGTATACGCAGAGGCCGCTCAATGTCCCTACGTGTCCAATATAACAATGGACTTAGGATGTTGTTGGGGCTACCCCGCTATTGTAGTGCCTCCTGTATGTTTGCGCAGGCCAGGGTAGACGGCTTCCATGCTATCATGCGCAAGCGACTCGCATCCCTACTAAGCAGAGTCCGGGCTAGCACTAACAGCATCCTACAGGTCATTGCAAGTAAGCAGGACTCAAATATCCTGAAAACATGTATTCGGACACACATTTTATAAGGTTTTTGTTAATGTCTCTATAAGTATGGACTTGTAACTTGGTCTGAAATAAATGTTTATTATTATTATTATTATAATATTCAACCGACATTTTCCTAGAAACTAATAATAATCATAAATAAATATTTCTGGACATTACACAGCGCCATCTAATCAACAAGGCTTGTGTTACGGATACTAGTTCGTTGATATACTATATATATATGTATACGTTTTACTGCATCTTTAAGCCATACAAATATGTTACGCACGGGAATTGAAATCGCAGAGCCACCATAAACCACAGGGTTTACAAACTTGAAATTTTGACAGATTATGCATTTTATCATGAAAAATCAACAATTTCCTACCCTTAGGGTTAATCTATTTTTTCCAAATTTATATGGGACCTTCTTCGAGTATACTCCTCTTTCCAATAAAAAAATAATTATCAAAATCGACTAGCAAGACCACTACCCTGTAAAAAGTTATGCGGGGTTATACATAAAAAAGAATATACGCGTCGACTTGAGAACCCCCTCCGTTTTTTGTTTCGTCGGTTATAAAAGGCGCTTCATAATTTCTTTTTCATTCTAAAGAAATCTAAAATGATGCTTTGTCCAAAAAAATATTGTCGTTCAAACGTTACAGTAGTAACGTATTTTAATTATAATAAATAAATAAATATTAATAAATAGTCATATCATCGTCCTCATAAGGAAAATGTTTTTATAATGTATCATAATTTCAGTATTCAGTAATTTCAGTATAATAAAATTAATTAAGGAAAAACAAACGTACATTTAAACGAATTATAGAATAGCCCCCAAACCATGTCGCACCTACTTTCACGCTCTTCGTGCCCCAATACCTGCAACCAACCTTCAACCTGCGCGTCGAGAGACCTTTGGTTTGCCACTGCCTCTGGTGTTGCAAATGTCCATGGGCGGCAGTCATTACTTACCATCAGGTGAGCCGCCTGCTCGTTTACCCCTTATCACCGTAAAAAAAAAACAAAATGCATGCATACTTTATTCTCATATCTGTTATTATTCACTAACTATTAGATAAGTAATATACAATAAGCAGTTCGTGTAAGTTCGCTCAGTGTGCAACTAAAGATGTCAATCTGTTGTGATATTGCGTTGTGCGCCCGCAGAGCGCGCGTGAGGGGCGTCTGCTGCAGTAAGTTGCTGCGCGCCACCGGCACGGACAGCAGAGCCGGCCGCCACTCGTACTGATCCGGGACACACAACCTAGGGCTACTTCCCTTCTCACTTCAAGTTTAAAATAACCAATAATACCTAATCCGCATCCGCCACGAAATATTTTTTTGCCAATCGGCTATGCCGCCTATAGGTACGCCTAATAAACGCCGAAATTATCTTTTTATCTTAAAATTATTTATTTATACAAAACAACTCTGTTGAAGTTTCATTACCGTAAGAAGAACAAAAGCTGGTTTGGACTTGGAACAAGTTATTAGGCTAGTGGGTCGGTACATTAAAGTTTTAGATAGAAAGCTTGGAACCCAATACATCATACGGCGATCTCGTAAGGGCATCTACAGACTGAGTTCCTTTTCTTTCAGTATGATTAAACATCGCCACTTCAACCAAATGTCTATCTTAGTTAAGTACATGTATCTAATAAACTGGGTACAATTGATTTATTTCTTCTTCAAACATTTTTTTTTCTTTATTGGATCCATAGCAGACCCCAAGATGGTAATACTTTTTCTGCATCCTCCTTTTTAATCCCTGTCTGTCCCTGTCAGGCAGACGGTGAGATGGCCTATTATTACTCAAACATTGTTCACTATTGTCTCAATAAGAAGGCAGAAAATCAAATCAACAATATAATATAACACATAAAAATATTTAAAAAAGCTTCTTCGAGGTGTATTGTTTGTTTTCCAGGTCAAATAAAATGTGTTTTTACGATTTTCTCGGCAGCTTAGAGCCAGCAGCAGGTCCCCTGGATTTTTGGCTGATTAATAGCAATATGCCAACGAACTGTAAGTGTATTTTGCCGTACCTTGATCCTTAGAGGATACACAAGTATGTTTCGTTGTCTATGAAGGAGCCCTTACAGTGATTTCAGAGAGGAAGTGCCCACACAGCCATCGGAAATTACATTTTTAATCTCTTCTCGCACGCGTTACCACGATTTGGCTTCGAGGGGAAAACTACTGTTTAGGTAAACTTTAATAAATAACGGGAGAAAATTGTGAAAACATTTATTGTTTAATGCTAAATTTATAAAGGGCTCGCCGACTCACCACGATGATCCCAATATACCTACCAGTTATTTTCATATGACATTTCCTTATTAGGTAATAATGCTTGCTTAGTTATAATTATTATTAATACATAAATGATAACCAAATAGCAGGAACACTTTAACTATATAAACCCACTTATACTATACACATAGTAATATACCTATATCATTATATAAACATTTCAAATAATTTATTAGATGTTTACAATCGCAATTTTAAAAGATATTTTATTAATAATAAACGATAGACGAGATAAATATAATGTGTAATTAAGATATATATGTACTATATATTTAATTGGTGTAATCATATTTGTTGTGCCCGACAGGGTCCATAATTGTATCTAACAGTTACATCAAATTATCTGTTACCATCTAGAAAAACATTGTGGAATGCAAATAAATGATAATAATATGAATATGAATAAAGTATTGATTAGAGAAAAATTTAAAATACATTTCGCCGGTACCCATATGTTGAGGTATTAGTAGGCGGAGAGCGGAGACTTTTCTCATTTACCAGGCACAGATCGATACTATACTGATACTATAGACTATAGATGAGTATAGATGTTACTGAGATATTCAAAGAAAAACTCAAGTGCACTTTGGTTAATCTGACGATCGAACCCAAAAAATCTAACTAGACCAGACTCACACATAAGACCAGTTGGATCATTAGATTCTACCTCGAAGTATTTTGTTTTATATTGAGTTTTGTATGGCTGAGTACAATGAATAACAAATATACCTATGTGTGCGGTAGACTAACTACCTACACGCTCGATTCTTATGCAACTACCAAAAGAAAAACACTTGACCGAACAATAGTGGCTTTTTGCGGGCTACTGGCGCTCTCTACCGGCGAGCGGTTGAACTAATGGCTCATTCATACATAAATAAGGGATCGAACAAAAGCTCCCAGCTTTTTTGTCGGGGCCGAATGTTCTAGAAAATAAACTAGCTCCTAAATTGAGTTCAGTATTTTCACAGTGATTTTAGAATGGGGAGGGTATAAAATATGTATATTTTTTTCTTACAACTTACATGTTCACCATTACGAGATATAAGTTTTAAAATAATATCTGTTTGACCTATTTTAATTGCACCATAGTAAAAAAACAGGTAACTTCTGCTTCATTTTTTCCTCAGTAACACATACAACACAACATAGGTATGATTTAAACGACGCATATAGCTATTATAATTTCATAAGCTATTAAACATTAAGACTGCCTCGTTGGTCTGGTGCTCGTAATATGCGACTGCTGAGAAAGAGATCATAGGTTCGATTCCCTGGTCGAGCAGAGAGTTATCAAGTTTTTTCAGGAAATTCTATGTATCAGTTCGGAGTTTGGATTCGTGCCCAGTTGGAGACAATAGGCTCGCCGCCTATTACATAGGACCTACACCATACTGGCGAAAGCTGATTGTAACATTAGTACACCTCTTCCTAACCCTTTTGATGATATTGCACTGCTTTGCGTTATACAATATAGCTGTGCTAGCCTAGTGATGTGGCCAGTGGACTGACAAAGGTCTCGAGTCTAATCTGACTTCTCAAAGCTACGTGCGTATTTATCACATGCTCAAGTGTAGAGGGAAAACATCGTGAGGAAACCTGCATGCCTGCGAGATTCTTTCGTAGGACTATAGGTCTCTGAAATGAATGAATGGACACTCGTGCCCATTAGTGGGACTATAATTAGGTTGATGATATCCTTATAGTTTTACGGTGAAAGAAAGAAAGAAAGAAGAAGATGATGATTAACAAACTACACAATAGAAAACAACAAAAAAATAACAAAAGAACAACAAAAAAATAAATAATAGTTTAAAAAAACTAAACTAAAATAAATTTTATTAAATTTGAATTAAGAATAGTGTAAATAAGAAAAAATATTTTTTATTGTAAAAAAAGCGTGGGGTGCATGTTGTTAATAGTTATAAATATTTTATTGACTCATATCTGTCAATGAAAGTTTTTCTATGAAGTTCTGTCTGAAACTAATAAAAGCGTATTAAAAAGAATACAACATATTATTATATTATTACAAGTTTTCATTATGAGCATGTGCCAGGTGGGTATAGCTGGCGCTGATATTAGCCCGCTTTGTTCTTAGTTTACTAGCAGCATTAATTGGTATAATACCTAATAGAGTAGATACTACAGGGAAGGACAAACTAATTAGGAATGAATACATTAATAATAAATACATTTTATACCTAACCTAGGCGATTGTGACTAAATAATAACCTATAAGTTTAATAATGAAGTCTACTAAATTAATATAGTAAAATCAAGTGCAATTAGGACTCGTACCGATGGTGCAGCGCCTATTTATATAATTACTAGCTTTTGCCCGCGGTTTTGTGTCGTGTTAAGAAGTATTATTATAAATTAGGTATAGCTTTATGCGTGCAATGTCTCAGCCCGATCGGTTTAAAATTGACAAAGTTTCATACAAACTTTCATCCCCTATTTTATCCCCTTGGGGCAGAATTAATCAAAATCGTTTCTTAGCGGATGCCTACGTCATCTACCTGCATGGCATATTTCAGGCCGATCCGTCCAGTGGTTTGGGCTGTGCGTTGATAAATCACTATGTCAGTCAGTCAGTCACCATTTAGATAGATTACTCATCATTATTATTGCTGTTATAGCCTACTGATGGACTGTAAGTTTCAAAATTACCTATTTATGTAGTTAGTTAATTTTTTATTTTTTTATAGTGATAAAGGGGAAAACGAGCAGGCGGCTCACCTGATGGTAAGTTATGACTGCCGCCCATAGACATTTGCAACACCTGAGGCTTGCAAATGCGTTGCCAAACCCCTTAGAAACCGTTCAGGTTTCTTAAAATAGGGAGTTACTGAACTGACAGCAAACGGAATTCCTATGCTGTCAGAATAGTCACTCCCCCAATGAGCCCTGGTAACCTTATTCACTCGCAGAAAGACAACTATTGTTGATTCACTGTGGTCTTCTGTAAGGCGGAGGTACTTCCCCAGTCGGGCAGCTCAATTTCAGTGAGAAACCTCGCTATGCCCTACCTCCTACAAAAATGTTGAAAAATACACCGTGATTAAATATTAGCCCGTGAAGTCTGCCAAACCGCAGTAAGATAGTTTAATCTCTCTCAAATGAGAGGGACCTATACCCGGCAGCGAGACAGTACCATCAATTCCAGCAGTATGACCATGGGCGCATCTAGACTTTTCCTTCAGGGGGGGCATGGCCCCACTTAGGGTGGACACCTAGGGTGGGCACAGTCCACCGTATGAGAATTTCTAATCAGCAGCCCAACCATCCTGGGCACTGGACCATTCTGGGGTGGGCACGGCCCTCTCGGTCCTGCCCCTAGGTACGCCTATGAATATGACAGTAAATAGGTTTATGATGATGACCTGTATAGCTCAGTCACTTTGTGCTTGCATTTATTTACTGGTATATTAAATATAAAATATATATCTGGACATTGTTCAACGCCATCTGTTGGTGTGGCGCGTGGCACTACGGAATATCGATAAAACACTTTGTTTCGGGTTGGACCAGTAGATGGCGCTTTTACTACTAAATATTTGTTACCGACCATGCCACCTACGCTACGCCGCTAACTTTAATACTCTCGAACACTAGTATCCAACTTGTAAAAAATATATTTTAACTAAAATACAATCGTTAAAACCAAAATAAACGACTTTAACTTTACAGATATTATGACAGCGCCATCTAGTTCCAAGCTGAGCAACGAGGCTTACGTTACAGATACTAAAAGGTTGATATACCTTGCTACTTCATATATAATTTTTTTGTAATTACATAGTAATCGTATTGAAGTATATAGATACATCCATGAGTCGGATACAAATGTTGATGCGCATCTCATCACACAAACGTTTGACTCTACCGGGACTCTAACCCGGGATCCGTAGCACAGGAGGCAGCGTTTACTACTGCTGGGCCAATCGAGTTGTCAAATATGTATGTGACTGAATGGCTTTAAAACTATAAGCACTTTTTAAATCTAATACCTAAAATTATCATCTAGGATTTAGGTAGGCTTAGATGATCATTTTAAGGAACACTGTCATACTTGCGCGCCGGTTACGAGTACTGCGCACCTGACCCTTTTGAAGGATTTTACCAAGTAGGTCGATTTCTGTCCGTTTAGGGCGCCCCAAGGTGTTTCCACTGACACCGCCTAATAAATGACATTGTTAATCGCCTATCATTCACTATGTACTAAACTATATAAGCATGAATAATTGAATTATCAAAATAAGCGTATCGTTAACGCATCGGTTGACCACTTTTAACCTTATTATCAACAGCTTATCACACATGTCACAACGGTCAATATTGTTGAAAGTGGTGGCTTGGCCCGCCAAATTCAAGTTTTTTACCTGTTTAATCCAACATTTATTTTGGCACAGATTTTCTCTCAGATAGAAAGACATTAAGCCAGATATAGTGAGTTGTGATGAGAAGTGATGACGCCTGGAAACCCCTTAGATCATGTAGGGCTAAATTGACATCCCCTCCCCTCCGTAAAAACTAGATTTATTCCAATGCAAAGTGTACACAATCTGTATGATGAAATAAATTATCATTAAATATTGGATAAAGCTACACTATTTAAATATAGTAATTGAACAATATGGAAGCCAATTGAATTGATTGATTAAGTCCAGCCGATTCTGTAGGATGACTTTAGGCTATCTAACTAAATAAATACAATCTACAAACAAAATGCCACACAAACTTAATAACGTAATGGTTTCTGCATTTAGTCATTAAAACATCAGACAAAAGTAAATAAAACATTTATTCAAAAATACAAAATTCCAATAAAACATCAGACAAAAGTAAATAAAACATTTATTCAAAAATACAAAATTATGATATCATTAGTGAGTTTGTTGGAGTTAAACACGAAGATTAACTGTAGCATCGGCATGTATCCGAATTGACGCACTCCCCGTGATTGTAGCCGAGGAATTTACACAAGAAGTTGCAAGATCCGTTGCTACAACTCCTCAAATCCATCGGCACCATGAGAGCTCGGGACGCAACCTTCACTGAGCCATCTCCTGAAAACATATACAGTAACATTATCATCACCATCAACAACAACCCAACTATTGTCCCACGGCTGGGCACAGTTCTCTCCTCATTTAAGAGGGATTAAGCCGTAGTCCACCAAGCTAGCCTTGTGTGGCTGGTAGACTTCACACGCCATCAAGAAACGCCTCTTCCCAACGAGGTTTTAATTTTTATGCACATAAATTCCGAAAAGTCGGTGGTGCTTGCTTTGGGTTCGAACTCAGGACCTTGACTTCAAAGTCTTCTGATCCGACCACTAGTCTATCACGGCAGAAGCCGTGATAGACTACAGTACAAATTTACAGTATATGTCAGACTGAATTTTTAAATGCACAAACTCCTCTACATCATACTAACAGACACTACACTACACATACTAAAGACCGTGCTTGCCCTTTCGTCCGGGCCATCAGACTCGTAAAAACATCAATCTGACACAAATGAATATAAATAAAAACTAAAAATATATCCAGACGTTATGACACATCGCCATTTAGTTCCGAGCTTAGCAATGATACTTGTCTTACGAATAAGTAGTACTAGATGGTAAATACCATTACATAAATATTTACTTTTTGTAATTATACATCATAATCATACATATTACACATAGGAACACGGGAGCCTCATTTTCTGGCGTGGCTTTTTACTGAAACTTCACGTGGACTTATTGAAAAGATTCGAAAATTCGCGTTACACTGTTTTGATTTCTTTTACCCATACACGTTTACGAGCGATTATCCACTGTTATTTTACATTGTTCGGCGCCGACTCAAAATTACTTAAGTATACTTACCTTAGTTTAAGAATATAGTTAGGTATTAAGGTTAAATAAAGGTTTATTATTATATTATTATATATATTATTATTTTTTGCTTTTCAGATTTTCGGTGGTTTCATTTTTAGGCAAAAACGTTTTAATTTTATATTTTTTGTGAGTATTATCTACTAATGCTATACATGCTTAATTTTTTATTACTTTGATTTCCTTGATACTTAATTCAGCATTAAATATTTTACCTCCCTTAGGGTAGGTTTTTTTAAATGTATATGGGCCTAATTTCAAAGTATATTCTATTTAAAACAAATGGGACCCACTTTGGAGTATATATTTTTTCCAATGAAAAAATAATGATCAAAATCGGACTACTCTGTAAAAAGTTATGCGTGGTTAAAGATGAAAAAAAATACGCGTCGACTTGAGAACCTACTCCGTTTTTTGTTTCGTCAGTTGAAAAATACCTGGCTTAGCTTCGCAATATTTTTCGTTTTTATTTAAAAAATCTCAGATCTTTAGAATTTCCCTGTATTCGGTGCATTCCTGGTGCTAACATAAATTTTTACATAAACCGAAAGGTTAAATATTATGTTATAAAATTCATAATACGTAGGGGTATGTATTATGCATTCTATTAACATTATATCAAATTCTCACCCTTAAACGAGTATTAGAAATTTAAATAAAACCAAAACATTTTCGGAATATCTATTATCGCGTTATTAAAAATATCATTTAATAATAATCTCCCTATTCCAATCTATCCAGTGTATTGTATAAAATAATTAATCAGTAGTTTAAAAACTTCAGAAAATTCACAACAAATTTAAGAATCGTCCAAGGTTGTGTACTAAACAGACACCAAACAAAAAACAGATTGCATACTAATATTAAAATTCATATCAAACATAAATATTTACGTGCAAAAGACATATTGCCACTTACCTATTTCATTACTCGTTGAGTAATACGCCTTCAGTATATCGTCTATCAGAATTATTTCTGCAGACGTAGCCAATATAATGGCACAGAGCACATATACAATGAACTTCATTTCGATAATACAGACGTCTGCTCTGCACGGTCCCAAACAACCAATAAGCTTTGTAATCTGACTTAAATGTCTGGTGACCATTACTTATACTAAATTGTATAGCTTTTAGGTATAAACGGTAGGTTAGTAGAGATACGGCAATATGTGCTCTGTTGCTTATAAAACAGATTCGAAATTATCATAAGTTTTAGTTTATAATATCCAAACAACATTTTCTAAGAATCTGTATGGGGTTGGGACAAACTTATAGTGTAGTGTCAAGCCGAATTTTTGTTTTCGGCCGAAGATGCTTCTTACGGCGTTTCGTCAGCTTGAGAAAAAGGTTATGTTAAGGCAAAAGAAATTTACTACCCGTACTACCTTAGAGTTTCATGCAAAATATAAAAGATAAATTAAATAATAGATATTAATACATATATAAAGGCACTACATATATACAAAAGAAAGATGATCATCAATATACATAATATTCAATCCAATTCATGCTCAAACCACAAAAATTATAACTCTGAAAGGTGCAAAGTTGTACAGTTTCCATGCTAATCGACGCATTTAAATTTGATTTAAGTTTATCGATAATATACGCTAAGAAGAAATTTTAAAACTCCTTTCGCCGAAGGACGAAATCGGCTTGACAAAAAAAATATTTTTGTTCAAACACCAATGTAACGTATTTTAATTATAATAAAGTTATATCATTTTCCTCATAATAAAACTCTTTTATATAATGTATAGTAATGTATCAGTAATTTCAGTATAATAAAATTAACTAAGGAAAAACAAACGTAATTTATACGAACCACACTGTTACTTTGTGTATTAGAACTGGTATAGAAACAATATAATAATTATGTAATATTCATTGACACATAGATAGAATATGCTTTATTATAAGCCATTGTATTGAATTATTCATTACATTTATATAATTATTATTCATGAAATAAAGGTACAATAGCTGTCTTATCGATTTCTACTAAAATCTTTAGATGGACAATAAATAAGTTAAATTAAACGGGTGGCGTACTAGACTTACATACCCTAGCATTATTGATAAATATTAATCAAATCTACTAAATACAAGAATAACACTGAATACCTAAAAAAACAATACCTGCTATAATATGTATAAGATACAATCATAATAATGTTGATTGAGTTTGAAATACTTTGCAGTTTATAAACAGATATACGCATGAGTCATTATTCAAATCAGTATACGACTATAAGTATTATGCCGCCAGGCCAGTCATCCTGAGTAGGTATGTAAGTACATATTTTGTGTCGGTAGGGGGCAAAACGAGGATATTTTGTAATTATTTATAATTAACTCTTTAACCGCCCAAGTCAGATAAATATCCGATCAATATATTTGTGTTCATTTATATTTTCCATGTATTTATACATGATTATAATCCTGAACATGAACACCTGAATGGGATAGCAATTTTTTCTAGTTTTTTTATTTACTGGTTTCCTTTTGCAACTACATATAATACAATAGGAAATATCAATAACGAATAAGGGAATTGCGGACAAAGATTAAATCACTTACCAATCGCATTGTCGGTTGAGTAATACGTCTTAAGCATATCGTCCAGAGAAACTAGTTCAGCATGTGCATACGCAGCCAAGATGAAGGCAGTAACGAAACACAGTAGGAATTTCATGTTGATGAACGTCTACGACTAACGACTTCTCTGTTCAGTTAACAAGATACTTGTGAAGTTTGAGCACCAAAGCCTGTGGATCACAAGAGCCAATAAGTACATAATTTATATCTTTCTTCCCTCCATTTCATATTCGAAAACTGCATTGTGATATTGCACTTTATTGCATTGGCCATTGAATCTAATTTGTTAATGCTAGTCCCATTTGTTTACAAACTTTTTGTAGGTGCGGTTTGTGGTTTTGATACAGTTCACTTCGTCTTATAGGAATTAATAACTGATATATGACTTGTTTTGCGATGTGCTATGTCGCATATGGTGTACCTACAGTTGTCATCATGAAGGTCGCGTCTATTTTCCAAAATGTAATTTTCTCCCCTAATTGAATAAGCATAATTTATTGACATCATGACATCTGGCTCTTTGACGACCTCTGTGATCTAGTAGTTCGAGTACTGGAGTGCTGATCACGAGGTCGTGGGTTCGTTTCCCACGGGACACAAATATTTATGTGATGAATATAAGTTTTTGTATTTGTTTGGATAGTTCCTATGTATTATAAGTATATGTTTACAAAAAAAAGTATATAAGTATTATATCCAGTGTCTATTACTCATAGAATAAGCTCTGCTTAGTTTGGGACTAGACAATACTGTGTAAAATGTCGCAGAATATTTATTTATTTATTTATTATTTTATTGTTCTTTGCAACTTTTCTTTACATTACTTAATATTTTTAAGGTTCAAAATACTTACTTTGATTTTCAGTTGAGTAGGTAGTTATTGTCTACTAGCAAATTGATGCGGTACTGCTAACATTTGAACCACCTTTCGTTACGTAAACCTCGCTAAATAAGGATTTGTAAAGATATCACAAAAAATCTATACATGCGTTCATTTGCTATGACAAAATTAAATATTTAATTTAATTTCTATTTGTGTGATGAGCTCAACATTAAATTTGTGTCCGAGTCGTGGATGTATCTATGTATAATATGTATGTATTTACAAAAAAAAGTATATATGTAGTATCAACCTTCTAGTATCTGTAACACAAGTCTCGTTGCTTAGCTCGGAATTAGATGGCGCTGTGTCATAATTTCCAGGTATATTATTATTATTTACAAATGGATTTTCATACAACTTTACGTCCCTAGGGAAACCAAACCCTACTTTCTACCGAGTAAGTAGTAGCTGGAAGTGCCGTAGGGGAAGTGAAAAGTCACAAAAATGTATTGGTATGCACAAATAAGAGCCCAAACACCACAGTTTTATACGTGAGTCACATCGGTATGGGTAGGTATTGCATATTTGCCGCCAAGCCAGTCATCCAAGGGCATTTTTGTTGATCGAGTGCAATGGTACGGTTTGATTGTTTGATGCGCCATTGCGAAGTGCGCATAACTTCTTTGCATGTACAGTATAGTACGTTCTCACACAACCAAAATTTATTTGAGATATTTTTTTGTGTCGTTCCTATTATAATAGGGACAAGGTGCAAGCTGCGTTGATAGTCAAGTAAGTCGTAAGTGCGACTGCTGAGGAAAAGGTTTTAGGTTCAATTCTCAGGTCGAACGAAGTGTTATTGGATTTTTCAATGAAATTCTCAGTAGCAGCTCGATGTTTGGATTTGTTCCCGGTTGACGGCAATAGGCTCGCCCCCAATTACAGACTTTAAAAATAGCGACGAAATGTGGGTTTACATTAAGTACCTACACGTCTTCATAACCTTTCAGTGACAAAGGCGAAATGCTTTGTTAATGCAAGGTGTTTTATTAACCATAAGACACTTTTATAATCTTCCTTCACACATATTTGTTGGGATCTCTCAACAATCCAACTTCGACTTTAAACTTTGTATCAGAAGTTTCAATATTGCATCCAGCTGATCCCAGACCTAAATCACAACAACAATAAGTTCGAATTCACATATTATATAGTGTATTGCTCTTCAATGTAGGTAATGTCGCTGTTTTCAGAACTTGATTTACGATGAGTCAACCCTGTTCGTTATGTCTGGCTCATTGTCTTGATAACATGGTTATCCTGACTCTATATTGTACGCAGTTGTAACAACAAGTTATTAAAGAACTACGTCCTTCTCCGGGATATAGGATAGTGTGTTTGTATAGAGATGGTCAGGGCTACCTCCATATTAATACAAATTGTATAAATACTCCCGATTAACCGATTCAGATGACATTTGTCATCTAAATCGGTTCAGTAGTTGCCCGAAAAGGTAACAACAGAAATACTTTCGAATTTATTCGTGAGCTAAAGCTACATATTATTAAGGCTGCATAAGTGCTGTATAAGCGCTTATACAGCCTTTGTAAGTGCAAAAAGGGCCCACTTTATACAGCTTTTTGCGTTAGTAGAGCTGTACAGTAGCTGTATAATCAATACAGAAGCGGTTTAGTGGCTGTATAATAGCTTAATAAGAGCTGTAAATTAAACCATTACACTTCAAATGATATCTTATAAAAATAAAAGTTGTTGAGGAGTAGAAGAGAATTACAGGAAATCACAAATACGAGGCAACTTTTCATATAATAATGAAATTAATTATGGCGTGATTAATATTGACAGATAAATCACAAATACAAGATAAATTCTTGGAAATCTGTTGGTGTTAATAGGTAAATCAAAGTGCAAATTAAATTTTATTGTCAATATGTAGCTATTAGCAATTTATTCACGCGCCTGTAAAATTATCAAGTAAATATGTATAAGATAAATTATCAATTACGGGAAAGTAATTGTTTATTTCAAGGTTATAATATAAATTATATTTAAAATAGTAGATTTTAGGACACAGTTATCATTATTTTAGCTAATACTTATGAAACGACTCAAGTTATTATCAAATATTGGTTTAATAATAACTTGGATTTTTGTTTTCATTCTCTGTAAAATGGCGACAATTTATTATACAGCTTATGGAATATTTGGAGAGTATTATAGTCTTATTAGCTGTACTACGTAGGATATGGATTATATAATACAGCTTTTAGTTTTTAGTCAGCGTTATAAGAGGTCCATTTTATTATTTAGGCTGTATAACAGTGTCTTTTTACGCCATAAGAATAAGTTTTATAATAGAGTTTGTATATTCAGTTGTACAGAAACAAGTATCAAGTGACACAACTAAAAGCTGTAGTAAGCTGATGATTACATACAAAATACAGCCTTTATACGGCTTTAACGATAAAACTAGCTTATAAGTGTCAAAAAATGCTTATATTATAGTTTTAAAGTAAAGTTTTCATATTATGTTTTAACACCCTAAGCTTTCGCGGATCCCTTAATACAGACTTTATACAGCTCAAGCTGTTTAATAACTCAAAAATCCCTCTTATAAAGATAAAAGCATCTGTTGACACCCTTAAAAGTATTTAAAAGAACTCTAAGTTCTAAATGAGCTGATTAATTGATGTTAAAAACGCTTGTGTGCTACTTGGGATCAAAATAAATGAGAATTACCGTTTATGTCCTATGACATAAAAGGTTTAAGTTATATAATAATAGAGTACGTACTACAGGAAAGACAAACTAATTAGAATAAATATATTTTATAACTAACATTTGCGATTGTGAGTAAATAAAAACATACAATTTCAATAATAAAGTGTTATAAATTAATTAAGCATAATCAAGTGCAATTAGTGCTTATTTATATTATTATTACATATAATTACTATTATATAGTAATAAAAAATCTGTTATTGCCAAGTGGTGTGACCAGTGGACTGTAACTTTTCGCAGTAACGTGCGTGTTTATCACATGCTGAAACGGTGATGGAAAAACATAACCTGCTGATGGGAAACCTGCGCACCTGTGAGATGTTCTAGATGTGGCGCGTAAAGTCTACCAACCCGAAATACGCTAGCTTAATCTAATCGGCACGGGTTTGTTCTCATTTGAGAAAGACAGCTCCCAGCTGTGCGACAGGAAATTTGTTGATGATGATAACTCTACATATTCACTCATATATTATGTGCAAAACGGATATAATTGTCCCACCAAAATCATTCTCATGTAAAATGATGCCAAGACGAGACCATATGACTCGCACTGTCAAGAAATCATCAGTTATACAACTGACTCTACACGCCTAACTCTACAAGACCTAACTTCTCAAACTCTATCTATACATCAGTTAAAACTCAAAATATGTGGCCTGTGTCAAAATATGTGGCATGTCCGTTTCGTTACTAAAAAACTAATGTAGGTATTACAAAAAAGTAATGAACAGTGAATAAGTTTTTCATCTTACGCCTTCTTGTGAAGGTAGTTCAAGGTAGCGAATTCAGTCATTAAAAAATCAGACAAAAGTATATAAAACATTTATTCAAAAATACAAAACTCTGATAACATCAATGAATTTGTTGGAGTTAACATTTACATATTTATAACGATAAACATGAGGGCTAATGGAAGCATCGACATGTATTGGAATTGATGCACACTCCACGATTGTAGCCGAGGAATCTGCACATGAAGCTGCACGTGTCGGAGCTACAGGATCTCAGATCCATCGGAACGATGAGAGATTGGGTAGCAACCTTCACAGTGCCATCTCCTGAAAACATATACAGTAACATCATTATCATCATCATCAACAGCTCCACCATTTTCTCACTGCTTGACAAGGGTCTCATTTCATTTAAGATGGACTAAGCTATAGTCCACCAAGCTAGCCTAGTGCGGGCTGGTAGACTTCACACGCCATCAAGGAAAACTTCCCAAGCATACAGGTTTTCCAACAATGTTTTACTTCACCGTTTAAGCATGTTATAAATACGCACATAGCTTCCGAAAAGTCAGTGGTGCATGCCTTAGTGTTTGAACTCGAGATGGCTGTCCTTTGAGATGGCTGTCCACTATTCACACTACTGGGCAATCACAGCTTCATATACACCAGTAAATATAAATAATAATAATGTACCTGACCGCAGTGATAGTGGTATAGTGAAGTCACCTCATTTGTATAATTTTTAAACCTATTCTGTAGTGTAGTTTCAGTCCTCATACATAACAATGATATTTAAATATTTGATTAAAGTTTAACAAAAAAGTATAGGTATGCTGAGTAATAAATTGGCAAATATACTTATTGATAAACATCTGAATAGAATACAATTTTAACTTTTCTTATTTACTGGTTTCCTTTTGCAACTATTATAATACAATAGGAAATAACCAATAATAATCAAAAATACGTAGAAAATAAACAATAACGGATACGAGAAATACGGACAAAGGTTAAATCACTTACCAATTTCATTGTTGGTTGAGAAATGCGTCTTAAGCATATCGGCTAGAGAAACTAGTTCAGCATGTGCATACGCAGCCAAGATGAAGGTAGTAACGAAAAACAGTAAGAATTTCATGTTGATGAACGTCTGCGACTAACGACTTCTCTGTTCAGTTAACAAGATACTTGTGAAGTTTGAGCACCAAAGCCTGTGGATCACAAGAGCCAATAAGCAGATCATTTATATCTTTCTTCCCCCCATTTCATATTTGAAAACTGCATTGTGATATTGCACTTTATTGCATTGGATATTGAATCGAATTTGTTAATGCTAGTCCCATTTGTTTACAAACTTTTTTATAGGTGCGGTATGTGGTTTTGATATAGTTCGCTACGTCTTAAAGAAATTGAGGACTGATATATGACTTGTTTTGTTATGTGCCATCACGCTTTTGTCTTCAAAAAGTTGGGCAGAAGTGACTGGTGTACGCTTGTTGCGTCGTGAAGGTCAAGCCTTTTTCCAACACGAACCTAATTTTCTCCCCTAGGTAAATATGATGCTGACATTGTTCTTAGCACATTTTCATTACAGTACTTAGTATTATTAAGGTTTTATACTTATTATGATTTTCAGTTACGTAGTTATTGTCTCATAGCAAATTACAGTAATACTGATAACATTTGGACCACCTTCCATACATCGCTAAGTAAAGATTAGTAAAGATATCACGCAAAAATTCTATACATGCGCTCATTTGCTATAAGAAAATTAAATATTTAATCTATTTACAAATGGATTTTCATACAACTTTACGTACTGGGGAAGAAAGAGCCTACTTCCTACCTTGTAAGTACTATAAGTAGTAACTTGGGAGTGCCGTAGGTGAAATGAAAAAACACATAAATATATTATTTTGCACAAACCAAAGCCACAGTTTTGTGTGTGAGTCAAATCGGTATTGGTAGAATTGCAAGATATTTCTGTTGACAAAGTGCAATTGTGCAGTTTGATTGTTCGATGCGCCATTGCGAATTGCGCATATCTTGTTTATATGTTTTCTATAAAGCCTACAAGCTTAGTCTACGAGAGAAATAAAATCCCATGTCAGCATAGTGCTCCTAAAGCTTAAAAGTTATACTATATGTAAGTTATTGTATCACCATATCCTACTCTAAGATTGGTAAAGACGGAACGTTGTTAATTTTGCTCCACGGTTTTTAAATAAAAAACGTAGTTAAAAGTGGATATTGCTACACTAAAATACTATTAAAACAAAGCTAGTGAAGTGACAAATTGAAGTGTATAACTTTTACAGTGTTTTGTTTAAGTAACACAAGGTTATATTGATAATAACATTTAGTGGTAAAAACAGAAATTTTAAAAAGTGCATTAACGAACTTTGTCCGTGACCTACGACAACCCGCAGAGCGCTCGATACTCCCCGCGCTAGCCACCACTGCCCCCGTCGTCGCCTGGGCCTACGTATGATTCAATGCCTAGCACATACGGATCATAAGTTTCGCCACTGCAGTTAAAGCAACTTTGGCAGAGCGGTTAGTATACTAGCTTTATATAGCCATTGTGCACGCCGTGGTCACCGGATCAAACCTCTTCACGCAAAACTTCTTTTAGTAATTTGTTTGAATTTGTTGATATTTATATCAGACAAAGTTTGTTAAATATGAATCCTCCCGACTGCAAACACTCTCATTCGGATACTGAATATAGTGGTGAACAAAAAATGTCTGTCCGCAGTAAACGTAAGCAGCCAGAGAGCGAATTTACGCAGGCGCTTAATACGCTATCACGAGAATTTAAAACCACACTGACAGAGTGGCGAAAGGAGCTTGATGCGCGTATTTCTACTATTTCTGATAACGTTTTGAATATTAAGAGCGAGATCACTAGTATTACCGTATTGACGTCAGAGATTAAAAGCGATATTACTTCTATTCGTTCTGAACAATCTCGGCTCTCGCAAAACCTATCTGTTCTTGATAAAAAATATGATTGCTTAGCGAATGATCTAGCCGCTGTGCAAAACTCCATTACATTTTTGTCTGATGAGCAGGCTAATTTAAACACACGCATTAAAAGGCAGGAGGACGACACAAAGAGTTTAATAAACGATCTCATGTTGAAAATCGACTATTTAGATCAAAATGCTAGACAATGCAACTTGGAGCTGTGCAATGTACCTGAAAGGCGCAATGAAAACCTAATATCGATAATGGAAAAAATGGGCTCCAAAATCAATTTTAATATAAATATCAAGGATATTATCTCGATACATCGGGTTCCTCACGCACACCAGAATAATGACAAACCCAAAAACATTATCGTAAAATTAGCCTCACGTATACTGCGTGACAATGTGCTCAGCGCCTTTCGTTTGTGTAAGGGATTGACGTCCGATCAACTGGATATCTCAGGAACATCCCTTCGTATATATATGCATGAACATCTCACGTTGAAAAGAAAACAATTATTTCGTGAATGTAAAGAAGTCGCTACCAGATATAATTATAAATTTGTGTGGGTTAAGCACGGCACAATACTCGTCCGTGAAAAAGAACAATCGAGATCGTTTGCAATTCGGTCTCAATATGATCTCAGTAAAATTAAACCTGGGGCTGCTACCACTAAGGACGAATAAAGTACTGTATAGCGTGGTCTGCATGAGCTTTTTAATAATATTATTATATTCATATATTTTATCAATATTATTGAATGCCGATAATGTAGATATTTTTTTACCTTATATAATACAGGTCATCATAAGTGTTTTTATTTTGTTATTTTGCCTTTGGGAGCTTATTTTTTATTTTTTATATTTTGATTTTTATTTAACATATTATATAAGTATACTCCGGGTAATAGATAGCTTTAATAAGTTACCAATATTTTTATTATTGATTTTAATCTTGTTACTCATTGACTTCAAAGTGTGTCTTTTTAACTTAGGTTTTTCTGCTCTTATATATATGTTGTATGCTTTTTTACTTGATCAGATTAATATAATATTACTACTTCAATTGTACACACACAATAATGGATGAAAAATTAACGATATACTACCAAAATTGTAGGGGGCTTCGCACTAAACTTCATGTTCTATTCATGAATATTTTATCTAGCTGCTACGATATCATAATACTGACCGAGACTTGGCTAACTCCTGAAATACTCGATTCTGAATTCATTGATCAGCGGTACTGTATATATAGATGCGATCGGGATCGCGTAGCTACTAAAAAAAAGGATGGTGGTGGTACACTTATTGCAGTACAGAAAGGCCTAGCTTCTAACTTAATTGAGTACCCTACCTCATTAAATAAATACATCGAGCATGTCATTTTACGTGTACCGAGTGCCACGAGAGGAATGTATGATATCATATGTTCAGCATATATTCCTCCTAAAACACCTGAAAGTGTCTATGTTGCATATTTTGAGCTATTGCAATCTATTGTTGGGAATGGTAGTGTTCAAAACTTCTATCTGTTTGGTGACTATAATCTTCCGGACATTGAATGGTTATCTACTGGTGATGGACGCTCTATTGTAGGGCTAAATAGCAGTAACTCCCCAATCTGTAGACACCTCAGTATTTTTTTGTCTATATTTAATGCCTACCAGTACAATAACATACAATATTCTACCGGGAAGATTTTGGATTTAGTGGTGAGTAATAATGAGTGTAATGTTATGACACCCACCGACACACTACTGAAGTCGGACCCATATCACCCACCCTTAGGCATTTTAGTTTCTTCTGAACTATGTTACCGAGCCATGGTACGCAGATCTTCACAGAGGTACAATTATTATAGGGCGAATTATGAAGAAATTAATAGTGAGCTTAACAAAATTAACTGGGACGAACTTTTACAGGGACAATCAGCCGAAGATGCAGTAAATACGTTTTATGAAATTATTTTTCGAATCATTAAAGCTCTTGTTCCCTTAACATCGATCAAATCTTCTAAATTTCCGGTTTGGTTTTCACCTTCATTGATACATATATTTAAAAATAAAACTAAAGCATGGATTAAATGGAAGGTTTATCAAAATTTATTAGATTATGAGCAATTTGCACTTTATAGATCAAGGTTTCAAATTGAATCTAAAAATTGTTATCGCCAATACATAAAGTCAGTTGAAGACAACATAAAGGAGAATACAAAATATTTTTGGACTTTTGTATCTAACCGTAAAGCCAGAGCCCCCATTCCTTCAACTATACATTGCAAGGGACAGTCATCCAACAACCCAGATGAAGTCTGTAATCTGTTTTCTAACTTCTTTTACTCTGTCTATGAGCCTTCCACTCTCAATAATATGCAACCTTTACGACAACACCAGACCTTCGATTATGCTAAAAATAGTCGTTTTGTTAGCAACCTTGTGCTCAGTGCTAGACAAATACACAGTGCTTTAAAATCCTTAGATTGCTCTAAAGGCCCGGGACCTGATGGTATACCGCCACTCTTTCTTAAAAATACCGCCTCTGCTTTAACTCTCCCACTGAAAATTATATATAATGTGTGCCTAAGCCAAGGTATTTTCCCACAAGTGTGGAAACGTGCCAATATCACCCCCGTTCATAAATCCGGCCCTAAACATGAAGTTGAAAATTACCGGCCCATCTCCATTCTGTCGATTTTGTCAAAGCTTTTCGAGAGGCTTGTCCATAACCAGCTTTACCCTCTTGTTCATGATCAGATTATTAAGCAACAGCACGGATTCGTAAAAAAAAGATCGACGACTACTAATTTAGTAGAATATACTGATTACTTATTTAATAGTCTAGACACACGTGTACAGGTGGATACTATATACACTGATTTTTGTAAGGCTTTTGATAAGGTCGACCATGAATTACTTCTAGGTAAGATAGCATTTAACGGCATTCGTGGTGATTTGTTGCGTTGGTTTACCTCCTATGTATCAAATAGAACGCAAAGAGTTGTAGTTAATGGTTTCCATTCCAACTCTATAACTGTAACATCAGGGGTGCCTCAGGGCTCAATACTGGGCCCTTTGTTATTTATAATATTTATCAATGACATTGACAAGTGCTTTATTAACTCAAAAATTTTACTTTACGCTGATGACCTTAAAATCTTTAGACCTATCAAAACTATTCTTGACTGTCAATTGCTTCAACAAGACCTCAATCGCCTTGCAGAATATTGCAATAAAAATAAACTCCAACTTAACATTCCTAAATGTTGTTGTATTAGCTTCACTAAAAATAAAAATAGATTTCAATATCCCTACACACTACAGAGTGAATTGTTATCCAGGGTGAATTTGATTCGAGACCTGGGCATATTACTGGATGATAAATTGCACTTGGACGCACATGTTAGTAGAATTGTTAATAATGCTTACCGCATGTACGGCTTTGTGATGAGATCGGCCATAGAATTTAAGCACTCTGATACATATTTACATCTTTTTCGATCACTAGTTAGGTCACAACTAGAATATGCAGTACCCGTTTGGAACCCCTTTTACAACAAATATACTGATTGTATAGAAAGCATACAACGCAAGTTTCTGAAGTCAATGCATTACCGCTGTTTTAAAACTTCTTATCTTTCTTATAGTGAGTTACTTGAAAAATATAACCTAATTACTTTGAAGTCAAGACGTACCTTTCTTGAAACTCTGTTTTTATATGACCTATGCAATAACTCATATGATTGTATAAGCATTAGTAATAAGTTAGCCTACATAGTTCCTAGGACGTGCCAGGGACGTGAGGTGCGCGCACGACCTGTATTCGCTGTTACTACCAGTCGAACAAATGCCGGCTTGCGCGCACCTCTTCGTCGCCTACCAAGCAATTTTAATAAGAATTTCAGTAATTTAGATTTGTTTGCTTTACCAAATAGAACATTCAAACTCATGTTACTTAACACACTAAAAAACGAATGTGACTAATTCTATTTTACTCTTTTCTATTCGCTTCCAGTACTGGAATTTATAACACATTTAATTTATTTTTAATCTGTCAAAATTTACCAAACTGTCTCATTGTGTATCTGTGGAGAACGTTGTTGGTTGCACATTTATAAAATTTCTGTGTGATTTCTTTTTGTAATTCTGAATGTGTAATTGTTTGTTTTCCCGAATAAATAAAATAAAATAAAAATAAAAGATTAGTAAAGATATCACGCAAAAATTCTATACATGCGCTCATTTGCTATAAGAAAATTAAATATTTAATCTATTTACAAATGGATTTTCATACAACTTTACGTACTGGGGAAGAAAGAGCCTACTTCCTACCTTGTAAGTACTATAAGTAGTAACTTGGGAGTGCCGTAGGTGAAATGAAAAAACACATAAATATATTATTTTGCACAAACCAAAGCCACAGTTTTGTGTGTGAGTCAAATCGGTATTGGTAGAATTGCAAGATATTTCTGTTGACAAAGTGCAATTGTGCAGTTTGATTGTTCGATGCGCCATTGCGAATTGCGCATATCTTGTTTATATGTTTTCTATAAAGCCTACAAGCTTAGTCTACGAGAGAAATAAAATCCCATGTCAGCATAGTGCTCCTAAAGCTTAAAAGTTATACTATATGTAAGTTATTGTATCACCTACAGGTAGTTTTTTCGGAACTGCGTGTTTGTGTATGTATGTGATAACTTTTGTCTCTAAATGCATTCATGACAGAGAACATATCTAACTTTCCTATTATAATAGGGGCAAGGTGTTAACTGCGTCGTTGGGTTGGACGTAAGTGTGACTGCTGAGCAATAGGTTTTAGGTTCTATTTCCAGGTCGAACAAAGCGTTATTGGGTTTTTCAAATATATTCTAAGTAGCAGCTCGATGTTTGGATTTGTGTCCGGTTGATGGCAATAGGATCGCCCCCAATTCCAGACTTAAAGCATAGCGGCGAAATGTGGGTGTACATTAGGACACGTTTTCATAACCTTTCAGTGACAAAGGCGAAATAGTCAATCTAACTTCGACTTGAAACTTAGTATCTCGGAAATTACAATATTGCATCCTGTAGCTGATCTCAGACCTAATTCACAACAAACGTAGGTTCTTTTGTACATATTAAACATAGAATATCTTATACATTTATATAAATCTTGTGTTACAGTGTTTGTCGCTGAACTCCTCCGAAACGGCTAGACGGATTATTATGAAATTTTGAGAATCGGTCGGAGATTTTGAGAATCGACTATTTTTTACACCCCTGGGTGATAAGGATGTCAGACTTTTATTTTTATTATTTTTTTAAGATTTGGCATTGAATAATACTTATAACCCTAAATTTTCACTCTTCTACCACCAACACCTTTAGTGTGACAAAACAACGTTTGTTGGGTCAGTTAATACATACATAATATCCTTCAATGTTCCCAGAACTTGATTTACGATGAGTCAGCCCTCAAGGCCCTGTTTGTAATGTCTGGCGCAGTATCTTGATATATTTATTTATAAAATCGTTATCCAGACTCATTATCGTGTGCAATTGTAACAACAAGATTGTACATATATATGTATATACACTAGCGGACCCGACTGATGTTGTCTTGTGGACACGTCTTTAATTCGATTTTTTTAACTTTTTTGCATAAGTTGTAACAATCTGAAGCGTTTTGAATAAACTACATATTTAAAATTGTAGGGTTATGTTTTGATATTCGAATAATAAAAATCCCAGAACTTTATAGCAGCGCCACTTGTGGGGTCCAATTGCGAATCTAAACCATTCAAAGCCCTGTTTGTTATGTCTGGCACAGTATCTTAATATATTTATTTATAAAATGGATATTCAGACTCGTTATTGAGCGCAGTAGTAACTGTACCCCTTCTTATATCTTTATAGATTTTTCTCACTACTTTGTCTGCGTAGAATTACTAATTTTAACCTATCTGCTTTCTCATAAATCTACTTATTACTTAAATTAAATTATTGATTCCGCATACAAACTTTCACTCTCCTTTTCGCCTTTGTAAAGGATAATTTCCGGAACAATAACTATCCTACATTTTCTGGGTTGTGCGGCTTTTGAGACCGGGACCGCGGTCCAAGATTCCACCTAAGATATAATAATTATTTTGGAGTAGTATTGTGGGACCACAAGAAAAAGGAAGTTAAAGTACAGTTAACAAAAATGGCTCACAATACTTTGATCAACAATTGCATGATTTAATAATTGAAAGAAAACTTTGTATAAGATAAGCAATATGGCATTGGGAGTGCAAAAACTAGAGTTTAAAAAAGCAACAGATTTTAAGATTCCCAAAAGATATGAACATTTCATCATTTCAACCGTTAGACGTCCAATGCTGGACATAGGTCTCCCCCAAGGATCGCCACGACGACCGGTCATATGCCGCCCGCATCCAGTGGATTCCAGCGACCTTTACCAAGTCGTCAGTCCACCTTGCCGGGGGCCTGCCCACACTGCGTCTTCCAGTACGTGGTCGCTACTCTAGAACCTTCAGGCCCAATCGGCCGTCCGTTCTTCGAGCGATGTGCCCTGCCCACTGCCACTTGAGTTTGGCGATTTTTCGGGCTATGTCAGCGACCCGGGTTCTTCTACGGATCTCCTCATTTCTGATTCGATCACGTAGTGAAACTCCTGACATAGCCCTCTCCATCGCTCTCTGAGTGACAGTGAGCTTCCTTATAAGGCCCATTGTAAGCGGCCACGTTTCGGTGCCATAAGTCATCACTGGCAACACACACTGGTCAAAGACTTTCATCTTGAGACACTGCGCTATTTGAGACGAAAAGATTTGGCGTAGCTTCCCGAACATTTATTATTCGCTTATTATAAACATAAAAATTGAAATATTTTTTGTAATGAAGAAATGTAAAAAATCTTATAAATATCTAGCCACTTCTTCTTTGATGGAACTGTGTTAGAAAAACTTTTATCAGCTGTATACAATGCATGCAGATTTTAGCAGCAACAATTATTTTATCAATGTATCGATACCCTATACTTATACTTTAAACCATCATCAAATACAAATAGTGATTTTTTTGAAGAGCATTAGAAAATACTTTCGATAATTGTAAAATTATGACTGCTGTCATGAGCTTATTAAGATAACTAAGGTTTTTTTTTATTTTACCTTGACATTGGCAAAATCATCGAATGTTCGTCGATGGAGCCATAACACAAAAAAATTGAATTGAAGTTATTTTTAAGTTTATTGTTTGACTGGCATAATTGTTAGATTTTTAATATCATTATAATATGTACTAGAATCTCTGAGTTCATTCAGCTCGACGATATAACAGCACGTAAAGGTACTGGTACGCTGCATTGTTAGCATAAAACTATAAGCATGATATGTCAAGGATAGGTTTTCAATAAAAAAGAAATATTTTACCGTTTTACGAAAATAGTTTTGACCGCGGTCCCGGTCCCGAAAGCCATTTTTCTCCGGGATTCGAAACTATCTCCATATTCATACAAATTTCATCTAAATCGGTTCAACGGTAGCAGTAGCAGTAGCGGCAGAGATAACAGACAGACATAATTTTGCATTTATAATGTATAATATAATAACATATTATTATAGACTAGCTTCTGCCCGCGACTTCGTACGCCGAAGTACGTCGGATCCTGTTGCTTATGCCAGCGAAAACGGGGTGGTCAAAATCGAAGATCTGAAACATCTGATGTCGAATTCTAAAAGCCCGGGGGCGGGAAAACAACGGGTTGCGTGAGACGATTCGAGACGTTCCAGATCTTTAATTTTTGTAAGTCAACAGGAAATGCCCATTATGTACTTTCCCACCTGAGCAACACGTATCGTCTGTTTCTTTTTGCTATTTAACAGCTTCACAAAAAGTACTATTTTGAACCATACCTCCGATGGTGGAATATGTGGCGGGGTCAATTATAGGAGTATACGTAAATGCACTCCGTTCCTCATCAACCCAAGGAAGGTCGCCATGCCCTACGGCTATGTCTTGAGACACATCCGATTCTTCAGATGATATCGACATTCTGTTCAGAGGAGTCGAAGACGATCAGAATTCAAACATTCGTTGCGCTCTTCTTCTGTCTCTTCATGCCGTACACCACCAATTCTTTCTCCCTCACTTTCTAACTGATTATGTATATTTTGTTGTGTGCGTGTTGGGGACAGTGTATGATAACCTTGATCAGCAGTTAGTCGCGCATCACGTTCATAACTCGTTTCAAAAAACCTGATAGTAGATCAGATGTGCGAATACGCTGAGAACTCATGCGTGATTCTGTGTCTGTTTCCGATTCGCGAAACAATGCATGTCGCTCACGATCAGCGGACAGTCACGCATCATGTTCCGTACTTGTCTCTTAGAGATCCAGAAGTAGATTCGAAGATACGCTGAGAACTCAGCGTGCTGAGAACTCTATCCATGAACGTCTCCGACTCGCGAGACAATGCGTGACGTTCACAATCAGCGGTCAGTCGCGCATCATATTCTTCAATGGTCTCTAGAAGCCTGGATGTAGATGCGTAAATACGCTGAGAATGCAGGCGTGCTTCGGGATCTGAAGAGGTTTCCACGGAGCGAGTTGCAGCCTGATGTTCTCGTACAGCATCAAGTCTCTCCTGACGCTCCTCGGTAGATTCTTGGGATCGTATGAGTCTCAATCGTTTAGCTCGATTGGAACATTGAAAGATTGAAAGATTTGACCTCTTTCTAGGCATGGTTATAGTTTTATTGTGAAGATAACTGATCAATTAAAGTGACTGCTCCCCTGCGTTACCGGGTAGGCTACCGTGTCACGAAGATAAATGGAAAACGAATTTAAACACTCAAATAATATAAACCAGCCTGAAGAATATGCTATTTTATAATATACAGTAAAATTAGTGACAGCTTTGATTTTCACATCGGATGTCTGATCTTCGATTTTTATAAGTCAGCATGAAATGTCCATCAGACCGAACACATTTTGCTAAGATGTCATTCCTATATGTGTTACGGTGTAGCTGGGCTCTTGGAGTTCCACATCAAGTATTCCAGATCTTCAAATTTATTCTCTCAGCAGAAAATGCTCATCATGTGGAACATTTTTTGCTATGTTACCATTTTTGTATCTCTTATAGTTTAGCTGGTCTCTTGCGGTTCTGCATCAGGTGTTTAAGTTTCCAAGATAAATTATAGCCTATATGTTGCCCAGACTTAATACCTATACAACAACAAAAAATTATTTCAAATCCGGCCACTAGTTCCGAAGATTAGCGTGTACAAACAAACAGACAAACAGACAGATTTTTTTTTTGGATTCGTGCTCTCTTACTGTTCCTAAAGCCCCCTCAATATATTTTTTTAAATATATTCAAAGTACAGACACAGTATTTTTACTGTTTTATTATATGTATAGATTTAATGATTTAAATGTGAACAAATTTATTTGTCAGAAAATCCCTTTTTCAGGAGTGGGCTTTTCGTTATATTTCGGCGTTTTACTATCTATCTAGATTTATTATAAACATGATATGTTCAAGCCACATATTTTGATTTAGGTGCAGAGTTCGTCAATTTAGGCCTTGTAGAGTTAGGGCGTGTAGTCAGAGGCTTGACTCTACATGAGATCAGATAACCTTTGGCAGTGTGAGTCATATGGTCTTGTATTGGCATCATTTTCCATGAAAATGTTTTATGGTACGATTAAGATGGTAAGATGAAGATGGCAAGATTCCGCAAGCTACCTTTTGGCTATCTTGCTAAATAAATACGATCTACCAAAAAAACACCATAAAAACTTAATTACGTAATGGTTTCTGCATTCCAGTATTTTCTTAACACCTTCAGTCATTAAAACATCAGACAAAAGTAAATAAAACATTTATTCAAAAATACAAAACTCTGATATCATTAGTGAATTTGTTGAGGTTAACATTTATTTGTAACGATAAATACGAGAACTAATTGTAGCAACGACATGTATCCGAACTGACGCACACTCCACGATTGTAGCCGAGGAATCTGCACATAAAGCTGCACGTTTCGGAGCTACAGGTCCTCAAATCCATCGGAACGATGAGAGATTGGGTAGCAACCTTCACAGTGCCATCTCCTGAAAACATATAATAACATCAATAACATCATCAACAACTCTACTAGTTTCCCACTGCTTGTCAATTTGGAACACCTTTCATTTAAAAGGGATAGTCGAAGAGAGAAAGCTATAGTCCACTACGTTAGCCTACTGCGGGCTGGTAGACTTCACACGCCATCGAGAAAAACCTCCCAAGCATGCAGGTTTTCTAACAATGTTTTACTTTACCGTTTGAGCATATGATAAATACACACATAGCATCCAGAAAGTCAGTGGTGCGTGCCTTGGGTTCGAACTTCAGTCAGATTCTTTGTCACACCTTGTCTATACTAATTGTAAAGGATGTGATGCGCGGTGCAAAATTATATACCACTAGTAGAAAAACTAATATATTTTTCTTAATAGGGTTACATTACAAAGCCCCATGAAAGCGATCGGCGTGTGTTGTGTTTATCCGATGGTGGCCGACTGGCCCTAGTTTTCACCAAATGTTCGAGGTCCGTGGTGACCCCTCTCACCGCACAACCCGCCTCGCTTCCATTTACAATAACACAATTTAGAACTTAATATTAAACAAAGGTAAACTACAATGAATAATTGTGTCCCTAGCACTTATTCTAGCTGATTAAGCATAAGTATACATATAACTAACAGTGGACAATTGTTGTGTCCCTAACAAATATTTAAGTACTTAATCTAAACAGTAAAGAACAGTGGACGATTGTGTCCTTAACGCATACAAATTTTAGTATATTAAACAACAGTGGACGATTCTGTCCGTAACATACCCCACCCCAGTGCTGATACAGCACTCACAAACTATTGGTTGGTATGCGTGCGACACGAGCTGCGGACCTCCTTATGACACCTGCACGCGTACGGATATCAATTCTCGGAGCATTGGGGTCCACAACTACAACGAGGTCACCCACTTGCAAAGGCCTTTCTTCTTCCTTCCATTTTCCTCTTGGAATCAGCCGCGGTAACATTTCCTTCACCCATCGGGACCAATACATGTCGGCATGACGTTGTGTGAGACGCCACTGTATTCCCATAATCGTCTCGAAAGTGTCAAACTTTCGTGGTATCGGCACATCACAAGATGATCCAAGTAGTAGATGATTAGGCTTTCGAGCTTCTATTGTGTTAGGATGCACGACACTAACATGAGTCAGTCGGTTCACGATCTGTTGTGCCTCGGCCAGCAGCATCTGCAAGACTTCTTCCCGAGGTGCGCGTTGTTTCATAATAATTTTAC
Source organism: Craniophora ligustri (assembly GCA_905163465.1). Taxonomy (NCBI): domain Eukaryota; kingdom Metazoa; phylum Arthropoda; class Insecta; order Lepidoptera; family Noctuidae; genus Craniophora; species Craniophora ligustri. The sequence goes on from LR990960.1 coordinate 4,452,792, forward strand.
GTGATGTTATCACCGTTCGTATGAGGCGTTCCCACGCCCCACCCCAGTGTGGACTACAAGGCGCGAAAAAAGTCCAGGTGGTTCCGTAATTAACTTCTGCTGATTTTAAATCATCTTGATTCAATCCTTCAATTGACTTTTTCAATTCAGTGTCAGCACCTCTTAAGCTTGTCCCGTTATCTGAATATAAGTGAAGTGGCCATTCACGTCTTGCAGCCATCCTACGGAGGGCCATAATAAGTGAGTCAGTTGTTAGGCTCGCGACGACTTTGATATGAATAGCTCGAACAGTCAGGCAGGTGAATAGGACTGAATATCTCTTCTCTCTCGTACACATCTGATAATAGCGAGGCAAACGCAATGAACCAATGTTTTTTAATATATGGAACCATTCCGTCCATTTCTTAAAAATGTTATCCGGTAAAATGTCATCCCATTGTATATTACTTCGCCATGTGTCTTGAAGCATTATCTTTCCTTTAATGGTAAATGGTGAAAGAAAACCGTAAACATCAAAAATTGACATATGGACCCGCAATAATTCTCTTTTCGTGGGTTTTTTCATTCCGTTAATTATGTTTTCAGGAATTCGTTTAAATGACACGTCAAATCCCAAATAATCTTCCTTCGGGAACCATATTAAACCGAGTGTACGTTCTCCTTTATTTTGTTGATCTACTTTGAACTTTACAGCGGAGTCATTGAGGGATTCTTTTAGTAAACAATCTAAAACCGCTGGCACATTGTTGGTCGAATTTGTTAAGTTGAAATCACTTTGAGTATGTATGTAAACAATATCTTTGTTAAGTTCACTGCCATCGTCTATGCTTTCAATATTGTCGTCAGCATAACTTTGTTTACATATCGGTGTAACTGCGGCCGCCTTTGTCCCCTGATATCTGAGCGCATTTTTATTCTTTATAAACTGAGTGATAAACGGTGAACAATTGGCTCCAAATATAAGTGACGTCATCGCATAAGTTTTGATTTCCGACTCGGGATTATCTCTCCATATAAATCTCAGTGCGTCTTGATCTTCTGGAATGATTTTTATCCTTAAAAAGTGGTCCTTGATGTCGGTAGTCACGGCTATTTTTTGTTCCCTGAAGTGAGACTTTTTTCCAAACAGTGACATCAGTAGGTCCGGTCCCTTTGGCGGATGATCATTGAGACACACTTGACTTTTTACAGCTACGATTGTCTTAAGTGGCTGAGCTAATTTATGACAATTCGTTGGCGGCGTAACTTCGTGCGTCGTTGATAGTAAAACTACAACTGCGCGGTCGCCGTCTTCCTGCGTGGAACGTTGATGGTGTGATGAAGCGGTGGCACGAATATCATCTTCAGTTTCCTGGTGACTATACTCAAAACGCTGTTCACTTTTTGTGACACATTCACTGATGATTTACTAGAACTATTACGAGATTTTTGATAATATTTATCTTCCAGTGCAGAGATGTCAGCCGCGAGTCTTTTCTTAATAAGATCTTTCTCTAGTTCCGCAAGAGCTATTGCGGCTTCCAACTCTAGTCGTTTCTTTTGAGTTTCGATAGACTTCTTACTCGTAACATTACACAACTTCTTCGACAGGATAACAGATTTTAGGTTACCTGTTTCGGCTTTGATGCTTCCCATTTTTGCACCTCCAGATTTTGCATCACTTGTTTGACCAACAGTTCCTTCCACGGCGGATTGTTGCAGCTTCTTCTCCAAGGCGCCACGAGTTTGTACCATTTTGTGTGACGGTGGAGTGCTGAACATTCCGAAGCTTGGTAAGCTGGTTGCTTGGTTCTTCAGATCCGGCTCGAAGGACCAGCTTGTAAAGGATGTGATGCGCGGTGCAAAATTATATACCACTAGTAGAAAAACTAATATATTTTTCTTAATAGGGTTACATTACAAAGCCCCATGAAAGCGATCGGCGTGTGTTGTGTTTATCCGATGGTGGCCGACTGGCCCTAGTTTTCACCAAATGTTCGAGGTCCGTGGTGACCCCTCTCACCGCATAACCCGCCTCGCTTCCATTTACAATAACACAATTTAGAACTTAATATTAAACAAAGGTAAACTACAATGAAAAATTGTGTCCCTAGCACTTATTCTAGCTGATTAAGCATAAGTATACATATAACTAACAGTGGACAATTGTTGTGTCCCTAACAAATATTTAAGTACTTAATCTAAACAGTAAAGACAGTGGACGATTGTGTCCTTAACGCATACAAACTTTAGTATATTAAACATATTAAACAACAGTGGACGATTCTGTCCGTAACACTAATATTAAAAAGAGGAAAGATTTGTATGTTTGTAACGAATAAACTTAAAAATACTGGACTGATGCTTAATTTTTTTTTCACTGTTAGAATGCTACATTATCCCTAACATAGACAATAACATTCGTGCGAAGTCGGGACGGGTCGCTAGTACAGAATAAATTATAGAGTACATGTCAGACAAACATGTTTTACTTTACCTATGCACTTTTACGAAATCTTAATATAAGTAGGTATATTTACCACTGTTATTTTACATTAAAATTTAATTAAAGGCAAATTTTAGGAAATACATCTGACCCGTTAAATTTGACGCCCGCCTCTCTTCCCTAAAACGATCCTTCACGACTATCGCGAAAATTTACAAACATTAGAACATTATAGCGTCTTCCGTCATAATAAAATATAGGAGTAAGTAGTATGTAAGTATGTATACATCAGTTGACCGGGCCACAAATTAATTGTTATCATATGTGGTATCGGTTACTTACTAAGTGCGAAGAAAGTTACTTAGTAAGTATGACAAATAATAATTCAAGGATAAATGCCTGTTTATTTAACTGCTTGTTTTTGTTTCTTCGGGTCTATGTATCTATGAGCCACATAAATATTTATTCCGTGTGGGGAACGCAGGAGTCGATCACTGTACATAGTATGTTAACGAAATTCATAAATCTACTAGGTACCAATCAATAATAACAATATTGATTTCTTACCCTTAAACGAGTATTAGGTAGCTATTTAAACAAAACTAAAACTTTTTGCGGTATACTATCGCGGTATTAATAACATTGAACAATAATCCTAGTATATTAAAGTATATTGTATAACATAATTAATCAGCAGTTGATTTTTTAACTTCAGAAGAGATAATCTAAAGAATCGTCTAAGGTTATCTACTAAACAGACAACCTAACAAATAACTGACTGCATACTAATATAAAAATTCGCATCAAACACAACTATTTACGTAGGTACCACCTTAAAATTTTATTTCTTTATTTAATCTTATAAATACAAAATATAACAGATAATAATAATAATAGACATTGAAATAAAACTACTTTTTATGGATTTTATCGCGGTATATTGATATTATTTTAACCCGACGTTTCGGATCCTTTACAGCATCCATGGTCACGGGCCGAGTAGTCTACGAGACTAGGACTAGTCGGCGTAGTGTAAGAAATCAATAATAATAAACTTTTGACGACTCGGTGGCGCAGTGGCTGAACGATCGGCTTGTGCGTCACGGGTTGCAGGTTCGATCCCCGCACGGAGCAAATATTTGTACGGTCTACAGGTAGTTGTTCCGGGTCTGGGCGTTTGTGTATGTGTACATTTGTGTTTGTAAACGCAACCACGATACATGAAAAAAATCTAGTGTGGGGCAACGTTTACTTTAAAACAAAAAATGGACTACATATTTCTAAAGAAACCTAAATTTATCGATACTATACGCTAAAAAAAACCTTTTTAACTGCTTGAAATTAATATCTATACTAATCTATATTGATATTGTGAGTTTGTGACATTGCTGGATCTACTGAACCGATTTTGAAAATTCTTTCACCATTAGAAAGCTACAGAATAGGACATAATTTTTACTTTTCTTATTTACTGGTTCCTTTTGCAACAATTATAATTATTTCTAGTACAAAAGGAAATATCAATAACGGACACGAGAAATGCGGACAAAGGATAAATCACTTACCAATTTCATTGTTGGTTGAGTAATACGTCTTAAGCATATCGTCCAGAGAAACTATTTCAGCATTTGCATACGCAGCTAAGATGAAGACAGTGACGAAACACTGTAAGAATTTCATGTTGATGAACGTCTGCGACTAACGACTCCTCTGTTCAGTTAACAAGATACTTGTGAAGTTTGAAGACCAAAGCCTGTGGATCAAAAGAGTAATTTATATTTTTCCTCCCCCCATTTAATATTTGAAAACTGCATTGTGATATTGCACTTTATTGCATTGGGCATTGAATCGAATTTGTTAATGCTAGTCCCATTTATATACAAATTGTTATATAGGTGCGGTTTGTGGTTCTGATACAGTTCGCTACTCTTTGTTTTGTTATGTGCCATCACGCTTTTGTCTTCAAAAAGTTGGGCAGAGGTGACTGGTGTACTTTTGTTGAAGTGAAACTTCTTTATCGGGGTTGGAAAAAAAATTAGTGTAACATTTTTGCGTTACACGCCATCTTTATTTGAATAGGTAACCATAGCAACATGATGTTTGTTTGACAACTAAAAACTATACCTTTTCCAATACACCAAGACCATTTGTTTTTCTATCGAGAACTTGCTATTGGTTGAGACATCGACGTTTTGATAAATAGAAGATTATGATTGGTTCCCACTATTATTTGGAACTGACAGAGCTACAAATCGAAGACTATTAATTCAAACGCTCTTTTTAAATTCAATGTTATTCGAGTAGATACCATAATTACCTATATCAATAATCATAAAATATAGTTGGAAAACAACTAGTTTAACCAATGCATGTCTATTATAATAAAAGCCTTTTGCATAAACTTTATCTAATTTAGCTTTATTCAACCAATTTCTGTGAAGTTGTAAATAGTAAATCATTTTTCGAAAAATGATGTCATAAAGCAGTTTCACTTCTTACGTGTGTACACTAATACACACAATTTTTTTTTATGGTGATAATGGGGTAAACGAGCAGGCGGCTCACTTGATGGCAAGTGATCACCGCCGCCGCCGCCCATGTTGCAATACCAGAAAGCTTGTATATGGGTTGCCAGCCCCCGCAGAAACCGATTAGATTTCTTAAAATAGGGAATTACTAAACTGACAGCAAACGGAATGCCCATCCTGTCAGAATAGTCACCTGCCCAACGAGCTCTGGTAACCTTACTTACCGCAGAAATACAACTCTTGTTGATTCACTGCGGTCTTCTGTTAGGCGGAGGTACGTCCCCAGTCGGGCAGCTCCATTTGAGCAAGGAATCTCGCTAGGCCCAACCTTGTGGCCCTTGTAGTTGTTTCGTTTCATGAGGAAACCACTACGATATCAAGAGATCAACAACTACGGGTCGGGTATTTTAATAGGTAATTTTCTTCCCTAGCTAAATAAAATGCTTTTGTTCTTAGCAACTTTTCCTTACATTACTTAATATTATTAAGGTTCTAAATAAGATTTTCAGTTAAGTAGTAATTGTCTCCTAGCAAATTGATATGATAACATTTGGACCACCTTACGTACATCGCTAAGTATAGATTTGTAAAGATATCACGCAAGAATTCTATACGTACGTTCATTTCCTATTACAAAATTCAATATTTTACACACTTTTATAATTTTCCTTCCCACATATTTGTTTGGATTTCTCAACAATCTAACTTCGACTTGAAAATTAGTTTCATTATTGCATCCAGCTGATCCCAGACCTAATTCACAACATATTATGTAGGTTCGTTTAAACATATTCAGGCATAACATCCTTCAATGTAGGTAGTGTCGCTGTTCCCAGAACTTGATTTACGATGAGTCAGCCCTCAAGGCCCTGTTTGTTATGTCTGGCGCAGTATCTTGATATATTTATTTATAAACTGTTTATCCAGACTCTTTATTGAACGCAGTTGTAACTATACTCTTTCTTATACATATATACATAGCTTTCACCCGTGACTTCGTTATTGCATGGAGTTACAAATTTTAGCCAATCCGCTTTCTCATCAATGTACTTATTTATTACTTATATGAAATTCCTAGAGGCCCGTCCCGGCTTCGCACAGATGGACATTTATTTTTAAACTTCATTTATGCTCCACTCCTATTGGTCTTAGCGTGATGTTCTATGGCCTAATATGATGTCCTATAACCTTCCTCGATAAATGGATTATCTATAGCGATGGCAGATTATTAGCGTTCAAACAAACAAACAAAGAGAAACAATCAAGAAAATCCCATTTTCAGCAGCTTTACTGGGCTGTTCATCATGAACCCATTAACGTCCCACTGCTGGGCAGAGGTCTCCTCTCATTTGAGAGAGATTAGGCTATAGTCCACCACGCTAGCCTACTGCGGGTTGGCAGACTTCACATGTCATCGAGACAAATCTCCCAAGCATGCAGGTTTCCTCACGATGTTTTTCCTTCACCGTTTGAGCTTGTGATAAATACGCACATAACTTCCGAAAAGTAAGTGGTGCGTGCCTTGGGTTCGAACACGAGACCTTTGACATCTCAGTCCACTGGTTACACCACTAGGCCATCACTGCATAGGGCGTGTAGAGTCAGAAGCTTGACTCTACATGAGAACTGATAACTATTTGACAGTGGGCGCTGTGTGAGTCATTTATGCTCTTGTCTTGTCTTTTACTTGAAAATGTTTTGGTAGGATTTCACTTCATTTTGTAAGTTGCTTAGGACAATATAAGTACTTTTTGCTGTTTATCAAGAGTTAAGTGGTTATTTATGGATCCCTATATATCAATTCAGACCTCTAGCGTAAAAAAATGGTTTATCTGGTATAATATACACCCAAGTAAAGAGATTTCAAAAAAAATACGAAGTGCTTCGAGAAAGGGTTGGTATTGCTCTGGCGCTTCGCTTGGCTCGTCTTCACAGGGGTACTACCGTGCATTTTGCAACCTAGATCAAGGATGACTGGAGCTTTACATACATCAAACACTTTCGCCTTTATACATTTCCTCATACATGCGCGCCGGTTACGAGTTCTGCGCACCTGACCTTTGTGCAGGAGTTCGGCAATTAGGTCGAATTCTGTCCTACTAGGGCACACCTTCAAGGCACTTGCACTGACACCGCCCAATAAATTCCTTTCGTTGATTGCCTAATAATCATTATATATTAAACTTTATTTGCACGATTTAATTACCAAAATAATCGTAGGTTAACTACTTTTAACCTTATTGTAAGGAACTTATGTCACAATTGAAAACTGTCAATATTCGTGAAAGTGGTAGCTTGGCCCACCAAACTCTAATTTTATATCTGTTTCTTTATCATCATCAACCTTTTACTGGTCCCACTGCTGGGCAAGAGCCTCCTCTCATTTGACAAGGATTAGGCTATAGTCCACCACGCTAGCCTACTGCGGGTTGGCAGACTTCACAACCCATTAAGAAAATAAGCCATTAAGCTCATTGGGGGAGTGACAATTCTGACAGCATGGGAATTCCGTTTGCTGTCAGTTCAGTAACTCCCTATTTTAAGAAACCTGATTTGGCAACGCAAGCCCCTGGTGTTGCAAATGTCTATGGGCAGCGGTCATGACTTACCATCAGGTGCTCCGCCTGCTCGTTTGCCCCCTTATCACCATAAAAAAAACCCTCAAGCACGCAAGTTTCCTCACGATGTTTTTCTTCACCGTTGGAATATGATAAATACACACGTAACTGTCGTAAAGTCAGTGGTGTGGGTATGCCTTGGGTTAGAACTCTAGACCTTTGACGTCTCAGTCCACTGGTCACACCACAAGGCTACCAGCTCCATCTGTTTCATACAGTATTTATTTCTGCTCGGATCTCCTCTTAGCTAGAGAGAAAGTAAACTACTACACGTAACCAAACTGTTAGGTATAGTGCCGCTTGTGCCCCCGAAGCTGAAATTCATTAGCCACTATATTTTTCAGATCCTAAAGTATTGTTTCTAACACACAAAATCGAACCCCTAGCGCGTACTAAGAATTTCATACAAAGCCCTGATTATCTTTTCATAACTTTGGAATAGACCCCCGGAATAACTTAATTAATTTCGTTATAACTAGCATAGAAAATTTATAAAACTGTGATAGCCTAGAAATCGAGCCTAGGTTCTTACGCCTAGCAGCCACGCTTTCGATTACTAGACCAATGACGTACTTGTAACTTCATAGGTCATGAATCCCCTCCGTAAAAACTAGATTTATTTTAGCGTAAAAAATCAGTATGTTGAAATAAATGATATCGTTAAATATTGGATAATACAGTTAACAAATTGGACGCCAATTGAATACACCCAATTAAATTAATTTGTCTTAAGCCAAGCCAGTTCCGTAAGCTGGATTTAGGCTATCTAGCTAAATAAATACGATCTATAAAAAAAACCATACAAACTTAATTACGTAATGGTTTCTGCATTCCAGTAGTCTCTTAACACCTTCAGTCATTAAAACATCAGACAAAGGTAAATAAAACATTTATTCAAAAATACAAAACCGTGATACCATAAGTGAATTTGTTGGAGTTAAACACGATGACTAATTATTGTAGCAGTGACATGTATCCGAATTGACGCACACTCCACGATTGTAGCCGAGGAATTTACACAAGAAGCTGCATGTTTCGGTGCTACAGCTTTTCAAATCCATCGGGACGATGAGAGCTCGGGTCGCAACCTTTACAGAGCCATCTCCTGAAAACATATACATACAGTAACAACATCATCAACAACTCCAATATTTTCCCACTGTTGAGCAAGGCTCTCGGTCGTCCGAGCCATCATACTCGTAAAAACATCAATCTGACACTAATATAATCTAATATATAAAATTCTTCTGTCACGGGGTGCGTAATCGAACTCCTCCGAAACGGCTCGACCGATTTTGATGAATTTTTTTGTGCTTATCCGGTATCTATGAGAATCGGCCAACATCTATTTTTCATCCCCCTAAATGTTAGGGGTAGTCCACCCCTAATTTTATTTTTTAGACAAAATATGTTTTTGTATTTTTTTTTAGATTTGGCATTAAAAAATACACACAACCCTAAATTTTCACCCTTCTCCCACCAACCCCTAAAATGTGGCAAAACAACGTTTGCTGGGTCAGCTAGTCTAATATATAAAATTCTTCTGTCACGGGGTGCGTAATCGAACTCCTCCGAAACGGCTCGACCGATTTTGATGAAATTTTTTGTGCTTATCCGGTATCTATGAGAATCGGCCAACATCTATTTTTCATCCCCCTAAATGTTAGGGGTAGTCCACCCCTAAATTTTATTTTTTATTTTTTAGACAAAATATTTTTTTATATTTTTTTTTAGATTTGGCATTAAAAAATACATACAACCCTAAATTTTCACCCTTCTCCCACCAACCCCTAAAATGTGGCAAAACAACGTTTGCTGGGTCAGCTAGTCTCTATAGGTATATAAAAATGAATCCCTATTTCCCTTGGTCACGGCATCACGCGTGAACGACTGAACAGATTTTTATCAATTTTGTTATTGATAAAGACAGAACCTTAGAGAAGGATATAGGCTACTTTTTATCAACCTACCACGCGGGCGGGAAGCTAGTTATAAATAAAAAATAAATAGCATTATGACACAGTATCATCTCGTTCCAAACTAAGCAACGAGGCGTTTGTACTATATAGAAACACAGGATGATAAATAATTTTGCATGGAACCTCGAGTTTCAGTCGTGGTTGTTTACTGAAACCTCACGTGATTTTTTTTAAAAGATCCGTAATGCCCGGCTTGCCTTCGCGATATTTATATTTTTTATTAATTGTTCGGCGCCGACTCAAAATTACTTAGGTATACATACATTAGTTTAAGAATATAATCATCATCATCAGCCTATGTTCGCCCACTGCTGGACGTAGGCCACGTCAAGGTTAAATAATAAAGGTTTATTATTTTTTGCTTTTCAGTTTTTCGGCGGTTTAATTTTTTTGTTAATAACACACCCAAAAATATATAACATACTCATAAAGGTACGACATTGTACACTTTCATATTAAAAAAAATTATTGCATTTTGGATGGACAAGAACTTTAACAAGAATTTGAACAGGTGTTACAGTGTGGTATTGTATTATATTTATGACATATATTAATGTTGAATGAGTTTACAAACAGATAAATGTATGAGTCATGATTCAAATCAACATAAGGACTATAGGTATTATCAATTTGCCGCCAGGTCAGTCATCCGTTTGTATTTTTTGTTGGTAGACTGCAATTCGAGGATGTTTTAATTTGATGGTCATTATTTATTATTTAATGGATACATAGATGGATGCTAAAGCACTGGATGCCTATGACGATGACGGAATTGCGTGCTCTTTACTTTGAAAATCACAAACTACTGTGCCTATCAAGGTTCTTGCCTAATAATACTTACTACTTACTTACCTTCCTTGGAATTTCTAAAAGTTTATGGACAAGTAATTATATCTATTATTCATATAATATACATAACTATATCTATAGAGTGTACATGCTTTTTGCCACATGTGTTTATACCCCATTCATTCTTAGAAATAAATATGTACATATATAGCATTAAATATAAATAATTTTAATGTACCTGATCGGACCGGATTTGTATGTTTTTTGGACCTATTCTGTTCTGTGATTTCAGTCGTCATACAAAACAATGATATTTAAATATAGGATTATATTTGTTTACCAAATTAAAATATAACAATGCTGAGTAAGAAATTGTTAAATATCTATATAAATAATAAATAAATAATATATGTATACTTATTGATCAACATCTCAATAGGATATAATTTTTACTTTGTTTCTTTTTGCAAATATTATAATAAAATAGGAAACATATCAATAACAGACACGAGGAATGTAGACAAATGGTAAATAACTTACCAATTTCATTGTCGGTTGAGTAATACGTCTTAAGCATATCGTCCAGAGAAACTAGTCTTGCATGTGCACATGCAGCCAAGATAAAGGCAGTGAAGAAACACAGTAAGAATTTCATGTTGATTAACGTTTACGACTGACGACTCCTCTGTTCAGTTAACAAGACACTTGTGAAGTTAGAGCACCAACGCCTGTGGACCAAAAGAGTCGATAATTTATATTTTTTCTTCCCCCCATTTAATATTTGAAAACTGCATTGTGATATTGCACTTTATTGCATTGGACATTGAATCGAATTTATTAATGCTAGTCCTATTTGTTTATTTATAGGTACGGTTTGTGGTTTTGATACAATTCGCTACGTCATAAAGAAATTACTGACTGATATATGACTTGTTTTGTTATGTGCCATCACGCTTGTGTCTTAGGAAAGTTGGGCAGAGGTGACTGGTGTTCTTTTGTTTTCGTCATGAAGGTCGGGTCTTTTTCCAATATATAATTTGCTCCCCTTTCATTTGCTATAACAAAATTCAATATTTAATCTATTTACAAATGGATTTTCATACAATTTTACGTCCATAGAGAAGCAAAAGCCTACTTTCTCTCTAATAAGAATTACTTGGGAGTGCCGTAGGTGAAGTAAATAACATATAAATATATTATTTTGAACAAACAAAGACCATCTGCCACAGTTTTGTGTGAGTCAAATCAGTATAGGTAGTATTGCAAATTCGCCGCCAAGCCTATCATTCAAGGACATTTCTGTGGACAAAGTGCAATGGTGCAGTTTGATTGTTTGATGCGCCATTGCGAACTGCGCATATCTTGTTTATATGTAATGTTTTCTATAAAGCCTACAAGCTTAGTCTACGGGAGAGGTAAAATCTCATTTCAACATAGTGTTATAAGTAATCTTATAACTTATACTATGAATAATCGTATCACCAGCTACAGATAGTTTTATTCGGATCTGCGTATTTGTGTATGTGATAACTTTTGATTTTAAATGTATCCATGACCAAAAATATATCTAACGTTCCTATTACAAAAGGGACAAGATGCGAGCTGCCTTGTTTTTTTAGTCTAGTGATCCGTAAGTGCAACTTCTGAGCAAGAGGTTTTAGGTTCAATTCCCAGGTCGAACAGTGTTATTAGGTTTTTCATTTAAATTCTGTGTATAGGTACCTACCAGTACGAGTCGTGGCACGTCTCCGTATCCTTTCAGTGACAGCAGGCGAGATGGTTTGTTAATGCAAGGTGTTTTATTAACGATAAGACACTTTTATAATCTTTCTTCACACATATTTGTTTAGATCTTTCAACAATCTGACTTCGACTTTAAACTTAGTATATCAGAGGATTATATTGTTTCAACTGATCCCAAACCCAAGTCACAACAACCGTAAGTTTGTTTATACATATTATACATAGTATGTATATAATACCCTTCAATGTAGGTAGTGTCGCTGTTCCCAGAACTTAATTTTTACGACGAGTCAGCCCTCAAGGCCCTGTTTGTTATGTCTGGCGCAGTATCTTGATATTTTTTTATTTTTTATTTTTTTTTATTTGGAACAACAAACACATACAAATATTAACTAGTTGAAACGATGATAACCGCAGTAGTATAAAACTGTGTCGCGGTTATCAGCGCCCCTCTCCAGGTAGGAAAGTAATTATTAGTTCCAGTTACATTATAACAAAAGATGCGAAGTTGAGAAATAATTAATTAACAAAGTAAGTACGGTATACATGTATATTGGGAGTAAAAGAGTGGTTGTGAGTGTTGAGTGTGAGTGTGTATGTGTGTATGTAGTGTGTATGTGTGTGTGAATCTGCGTGAGGTATTGAGTGAGTTACACTTCCACTAGTTCCTCTGTCTCGTCATAATTTAATTGTTTCAGCCATATATTTAACTTAATTTTAAGTTTTTTTCTAGTTAATGGATAGATATTAATTTTTTTATTTATTTTATTATACATTTTCGAACTAATGTGTTTAAAGTGACGACTTGCTGCTTTGGTTCTGCAGGCTTGTGTGTTACATATCCTATCAAACCGGCGTTTTGTTCTGTAAATACTCAGATCATAGGCAAGGTGTCTGTGTTTACGTAGTATAGTTTGTAGTACAAATAACTGTCTTACAGCAAGAACCTGGCACAAGGAGTAAAGCGCTGTAGTTGGAAAACGTCTCGGTTTCTTCGCCAGAACCTTAAGTATGGCGCGCTGTCCACGTTCAACTCGTAACATAGTCGTTTTGTGACTTCCTCCCCATACAACAAGGCAATAACCTATCAGTGATTGAGCTAGCGAGAAGTATATAGTAATTAAACTGCTAAAATCAACAACAGACCTAAGTTTCTTGAAAACATAAATAAGCTTTCTTAGTCGCATGACTGTGGCATCAATTTGCTGTTTCCATCTAAGGTGACTATCGACTATAACACCTAGGTACTTGATAGTCTGAGTACTCTCTAATTTGGGACAGTTACAAGTTGTGTCTGGTGTAAAGTTAGCACATGTGTGAGCACGTATTATCACAGGAATCAGAGGCTGACTAGGTTTATTGGTTGAGAATGCAATGAATTTGGTCTTACTAATATTTAGGGTTAAGAGATTTTTGGTTAACCATTTCATGACATAACTTAGGGCCAGTTCTGAATTTATCTGAACCTCATTCCAATCATTTCCATGAATTATTAGAGCTGTGTCGTCTGCGTAAGTAATAATTTTGCAGTTGGGTAGGTGTAACTGACACAGCTCATTCACGTATATGAGAAATAGGGTTGGCCCCAAAACACTACCCTGTGGAACGCCAAAAGTGAGAGATTCTTCTCTACTTATGTAATTTGCTATTTTAAGGGACTGTTTACGCCCTGTAAGATAGCTACTGAATAAATCATATGCCGCGCCACGAATGCCAATGCCATACAGCTTCGAAAGAAGGGTGGGGACAGAGACAGTGTCAAAAGCTTTTGAGAGGTCTATGAAAATACCAATAGTCTTCTGCTTCCTTTCAAAGTTGTTCACAATTGTGTCTGAAAGTTCTAAGATAGCATCGTCAGTAGATTTACCACTTCTAGAACCAAACTGATTTGGTGCTAAAATGTTGAATTTGTTGAGGTATTTGGTGAGTCTTATATTTATGACCTTTTCGAAAACTTTGGAAAGCGTGGAGAGTACCGAAATAGGTCTGTAATTTGAAACACTGTCCCTGTCCCCGGATTTGTAGATTGGGTGAACAATCGCGGTTTTAAATATGTCGGGAAAGATACCTCTTGATAGGCACAAGTTAAAAATATGGACAAGGATAGGAATAATAGTTTGTCTCGTGGCTTTTACAATAGCAGATGTTATACCATCAAGACCAGCAGAACTTTTATTTTTGAGACCCAGAATAATGTTTTCCAACTCAGTACTATCAACCTCCAGCAACGTCATTGAGTATAAAGAACAGGAGTGAGAAGAACTGAGGTTACTGGAAGCAAGGGTTTTAAAGGAGTCCGTTTGTTGAATTTTATCCGCTAATAGTCTGTCTATGTTAGAAAAGTAGTCATTCGCGCAATCTACCGATTGAGAGGGATTTGCACAGCAATTTAATAGTTCCGAGGCTGCTATCCTGTTTTGGTTTAAGTTGGCGATTTGTTTAATAAGCCGCCATGTATCTTTAGGATTACTTCTGGCCTTCTGAAACTCAGCACGTTCATATTCGCGTCTAACTTTCTTTAAGATATTATTGCAAAAATTGACGAAAAATTTGTATTTTTAATACATTCGACAACCGCGGGGATATCTATCTTATTAATAGACTGTTTACAAGTATAAGTTTTTATGTTTATGCTACAAAATGTAAGAGTAGGTGAATGGTCAGTAATGAGAGAGTCAAGCACAAGTGTAGTGGCGATGGTATGAGAGCGAAGTATCACATGATCCAGGCAGTTAGAAAGTCTTGTTGGAAAGTTATGAGCAGGAAGCATTGCATGAGAGGCCATAAGAGTCAGATATTCTTCAGCGTAGGAATCTGTGCAGTCGGGTACAATATTTATGTTTAGATCGCCAATTACGGCAATAGTTTTATATTGTGATAAACCGGTTAGCAAATGATCTCTTGTTGAATCTTGATATATGTATTTATAAACTGGTTATCCAGACTCTTTATTGTACGCAGTTGTAACAACAAGTTATTAAAGAAGAATATTATATACTCTTTCTTATATATATATACATACATCGCTTTTTTAAAAACCTATGTCGTTCTCCGGGACTCAAACTACCTTCGTATTCACACAAATTTTATTTAAATCGGTTCAGCGGTTAAAGCCTAAAGAGTTAACACTATCCATTTTGACACATATATACTAAAAATTTCAGACGAACGAACCTAGAATAGGACCCTAGGGAACACCCATTTTGATTGTGGAACCACAGAATTTGACTCCGTTTATTTTTACTTTTTGTATTCTACCTTGCAAATATGACCTTATTCATTTTAAAGAGCTTAGCTGACGATATAAGGCCTTTGCGTATACATAAAGAGACAGGCTGCGGGAATTAACCGACTGGCCCTATGCCAAATATGATCTTGCTTTGGTATCAGTTCTATATGTCCTTAATTCCATCACACAGACCTGAAATCAAGTGGTAGGTAGATCCTGTGCTTCCTATTATTATCCTACTCACCTATAAGACCACCCATTATAATGATAGCTTTCAGCAGTAGTTCAAAAGTTACCGATAACGCATTAAAATTAAACTTCACCGATGTGTCGATTGAGAAACAGTTGATATGATGATGATGATGTGTAGATCACTTACACGAGATTTATCAATACAACATAAATACAAGTCTAAAAAATATTTCCTATACTTTAAGCACGGTCGTTTTCGAACCCTGTTCATCTGTGTCTATAGAGTCCAATTTTGATGAGATTAAGAAACAGAAACTTATAAAAAATCTACTATATGCACATATTTATATGTACAGTATTTTTTTTTTACGTATAGTGAATTGGTAACTATAGTGCAGAAAGCTCTCAATTTAAAAAAAAACTAATTTTTGGATGTATTTTGTACCATGGTTTCCGATGCATATGCGAAAATCTTTATAGCACGGTATTACAGAACTGGAAGCAAATGGTAGGTGTTAAATGTAAAAGAAAATGCATATTTTTTACCTATAGTAAAGTAATAGGCATACGAGCTGTGTTCATGCTTGCTTAAGCACAGCATCGTGCTGAGTGCAACTTCTAGTTTATCATTAATATTTATTCTTTTGCACTTTTTTTAAATTTATATACTGCTTTATGGATTTATTTATATTCCATGTATATAACTTTGCTGGCGCAATAAAATCGGTTTCTTTGTTTTTAAATTTGAATCTTCTTCACTAGCAGATGAAAACGGATGGGCCTGAACACTATACAACACTAGTTATTGCACCCTTCAGTAAATCGGTTTTTATAGAAATTTCAAAATTCTCAACAATACAACTCATGTAGATAGTCGCCCAAAATTACTATATGATAAAGATGGGTGTTGCTATAAACCAGGCAAAATTACAAACCGCTACAAAGATATTTTATATATTATTTTTTTATATTTTTTTATATTACACAGCGCCATATAGTTCCGAGTTAAGCAACGAGGCTTGTGTTACGGATACTAGTTGCTTGATATACTACATATATACGTTTTTTTTGTAAATACATACCTATTATACCTATTATACATAGAAACATCCATGACTCGGATACAAATATTTATGCTCATCTTACAAACATTTGTCCCTGCCGGGATTCGAACCCGGGTCCCATAGCACAGAACTGTCTTAACTACCGCTGGACTAATTGAATTGATATGATTTGAAACAATTATTTTTTTGCTCGACTTGGCACACATATAACCGTTAACGGCTAGCCGTAATGTAATACGGCGCTATTCAGCTGCGACATATACAATTATCCACCTCGCGGCATTTCGCGGAATTCTCCCCGCACCTATATATTTTTTTTAATTGAATTCAATAATTTGTCTTTTTGATAACTATTTCGAAATTTGACGCATAATAAGTGTAAATTTCAACATTCTACGCCAATGATATAAAAAAATGACATTGTTCTACGCTAATTAGCTATGGATTTGAGTTGATATTCAAGTCAGAACAAACAATTTTATTGATAGACTGTTGTTGAGTCTAATTGTAGGTGTCTGTTAAATATGTATTAGACATTAGGTATATCAATTTCGACTTTATTCCACATCAACAATAACAATAATAAGGCAGTAGGCCTTACAAAGATATCAATATACTGCTGCTCAACGTAAATAAATTGACTCAGGACAGTAGGTAGGTAGGAGCTCTCTGTATTATTGATCAAATTTACAGTGTACTTTGCTTATTAATAATATAGGCATGTATGTGCTTATCTTATGATACAATTGCAGACTTAACATGTGTGAGCCTGGCCGGCTGTAGAGAATCAGGTCCTGGATTTAAGTCCTGTGTCGAGCAACGTTATTAAGTTTTTCTGTGAAGTTCTTAGTAAGAGCTCGGAGTTTTAAACCCAATAAATAGAAATACAATACAGAAGCTGTAATACATGGGCGCCGGCAGGGGGGTGCCAGGGAGTGCACTTGCACCCCTTGGTAATCTCGGGATCAACAGGAATTATTGACGACTGGGTACCTATATAATAAATTCATAATGAATAGTCGGAAATTTGTAAATGTCTCGAACATTCAGACTAAAATTTTATCTTTTTATTAAGTAAGAAAACTAAAATCTGCACCACTTGGGAATTATTTCTGCCGGCGCCCATGCTGTAATAGCCTAGTGATGTGATCAGTCAGTGGTCTATGAAAGTCAAAGTTCTGAGTTCGATCCTAATGCCTATACCACTGACTTTGTTGTACCTGACACTTTTTGTTTTAATATTTTGATTTTAATATTCTATCCATGCTGTACCCTTACAGGGTCCATAACTGTACTTTAGTTCTAAGCCTAATTTATACCATCTTGTAATCTTCATGGAATGCAATAAATGAATATGAATATGACTTTTCAAAGTTACACGCGTATTTATCACATAGGTACTCAAACGGTGAAGGAAAACATCGTGGCATGGCTGAGAGATTTTCTTGATGGCAAGGGAAGTTTGCCAACCCGCACTAGGATAGCATGATGGACTATAGCCTAATCCCTCTCAAATGAGAAGAGACCCGTGCCCCGCAATCGGACAATAATTTCCTAATGATGATGAAGTAACACAGTAAATTCGAGTGAACTTATATTACTCGAAAGTACATTATGAAGTAAAAGTATGTTGCATTTATATTTTGTTATAAAAATAGATAATAAATAAACAAATATCCTTCAGAAAGATGTATGTCAAGCAAGACCCTCATCATATCTAGAGTGAATTAAAATATAGGGGAAGAGGACCCATGTCGCTTGAGAGTTATGTGCGTCGCATATCTTATATTGTGCGATCGACAATATTCTTATTCAATCTTATTTACCGACTTTAAGGTCGGAAAATGGTGAGCCCGCTATATAGTAGATAAAAAAATAGAAAATGAAATCTTTCTCTCCGTCTGTGGTCACTTTTAACGAAGTAACAGTGACCACAGATGAACAAGCAATCTGCTTTCTCACCAAGTGTCACGGATGCGATCATCAACATCAACCCATTATTGTCCCAGTACTGGGCATGGGTCTCCTCTCATTTGCGAGGGATTAAGCTATCGTCCACCATGCTAGCCTACTGCGGGTATGCATGTCTGCCAACCCGCAGTCTGGCATGGCATATGAGACTTCACATGCCATCGAGAAAATGTCTCAAGCATGCAAGTTTCCTCACGATGTTTTCCTTCACCGTTTGAGCATGTGATAAATATATTCACTTAACTTCCGAATAGTCAGTGGTGCGTGCCTTGGGTTGGAACCTTTGATATCTCAGTCCACTTGTCTCACCACTAGGCTACCACAGCTCACGGATGCGATACCCACACGAAATAATATTTGTAAGAACTTCAGTTGTTCCGAGTCCTAGCGTTTGTGTATGTGAAAATTTTGTTCCGGTCTCTGTATACCTTCATAATTATGGAACGATTTTTTAATATATAAGCCGCATAATTTTTAAATACATACATATTTTCGTTCCCTCCTGGGATAACCCACTGTATTTACTCCGAGTCATAGAGGGTCAAAATTGAGTCCGAAGTCCGTCAAAAGGTTGAACGCACTTATAAGCTTGATGCCATACAAATACTCTTTAAAATTGGATTGACTGTTTGTAATTTCGATTAACTAAATGCATAATATGAAAGTATATACGGAAAGGTGACATCTAAATTTTTTAAATTGTTATCTGTTTGTTTATTTCGGCTAATCTCTGAAACCGATTTTGACGGGATTTTCACTCGCAGATACTTAATGTTATAAGGAGTAACTTGGATATTCACTGTAACTTAAGAAATAATACGAATTAGGGTTCCGCGGGACTAAAACCACGTGATATAAGAACGCGGGAGAGGCCAAGTGAAAAATGAATATGAAATATATTTTGTTCTTTAAATTACACGCGGTCAAAGTGGCTAATCCAGAATATACCTTCGTATAAAGATATAAAAAAGTTATTAAGGTTAATCCAATAAATCCAATATGTCTTTCTCTATACTTTGTCTGTTAGGTCTTCACGCTAAAAATATGTAGATGTCCCGGAAATCATAAATGGGAAAAAGTTTGTATGCGGAATCGTAAATTTCTTAAAAGAGAAGTAAGAAATAAATGAGCAGATTTAATAAATTTACTAATTCTACGCGGACGAAGTGGCGGCAAACGCTAGTACGTATGTAAGCGTCCTGGTCAGTTGCGGTCACACGACAATAAACAAAAGGTTTTTCGGCCGCTTATGGTGGCCGGGCTTACCTACTACATATATGGAGGTGTTTCTATAGAATATCCTCAGTAGCATAATTATTTATCTTATTATTTTGTATTAAACCATTTTGCGGTTGTAATAATAAGACCTATTTTACCTCTTAAGTATTGATTAAAAATACTGACCGCCGCTACTATTAATTATTTGTTATTTATTACTGTTACCTACCAAGCCGATACATAACCATAGGGTATAAAGTCAGTGACAGTAAATTGTAGTATGACTGATATCCTGCCAGATCAACTGCCTCGTTGGTCCAGTGGTCGCAAGTGCGACTGCTTAACAAGAATTCTTGGGATCGATCACAAAATGGGTTTTTCTATGAAATTCTTATATAAAACTTTCATCCTCCCTTTCGGGATGATTTCCGAGACAAAAATATATCTTATCTCGTTCCCCGGTATTCAAACTACATATCTCTATATCAAATTTGAAACCGTGAAGATACAGACTTTCGCATTTATAATATTAAGTAAGTATGATTGACGACCCAATTAGTCCAACGGTAATGAACACTGCCTGCTGTGCTATGGGTCCTGGGTTCGAATCCCGGTAGGGACAAATATTTGTGTGATGAGCATAAACATTTGTATCCGAGTCATAGATGTATCTATGTATAATATGTATGTATTTACAACAACAAAAAAAGTATATATGTAGTATATCAACCGACTAGTATCCGTAACACAAGCCTCGTTGCTTAGCTCGGAACTAGATGACACTGTGTCATAATGTCCAGGAATATTTATTTTATTTATTTATTTATGATGGATTTTAATTATTTATTAACAGTTTTTCATTCGATTCATTTGTAGGTACGTAGATATCTACAAATTGGGGCAAATCTTAATTGCGTCGACGGACGCACTAACTCAATAAAACTGATGAGGCTTAGTGAATGGCCAATCAAATAATAATTACTTATTCACAAAACATTTTTGCCGCCGTAACGAAGTCCACTCGAGTCGAAACTCAATTTTGTAAAACCACGAATAGGTATTTCAATATTTTCTCGGTTTTTCGTGTATTTATAATATTTTCACAACATCTCTTTCTTTCATTTAAAATAAACATGAATTAAATATACTTATGTATACTTATTGACAGAAATGAATAGGTTAGGTGACTACCTTATGGTCTAATGGTCCCAAGTGCAACTGGTGGTGAAAGGTTCTTGGTTCGATTGCGAGGTCGTGCAGTTATAAGGTTTTTCTGTATTAATTATGTTTGTGTAAAATTTTATTGGGTTTGTGTCCTCATTATAAACCCATTATTGTCCCTGCAGTGCTGCGCACGGGTCTCCTCTCATTTGAAAGGGATTATGGTTGCGGTTGGGCCGACTTCACCCGCCATCAAGATAATCTCTCAAGCATGCAGGTTTTCCCAACGATGTTTAGATTTTTGAGCATGTTATAAAAACGCACATAACATGTGATAAGTCATTGGTGCCTTCCTTGTGTTCGTACTCGAGACCTTTGACTTTCACAGTCCACTGGTTACAATCACTAGGCTACCACACCTCTTGGGTTTGAGTCCGGTTATTGACAATAAGATTGCCATAGGGCCTCAAAAATATCGAGTAACTTTGTATATGTATATCCAGTAGGGCTGCCAGTAAACAACTACTATACCATATTTTACCTATAGTAAGTATATGCAATAATACGAAATTTGATGTCATTATACCATACAGTGGCGGACTAAGGGGGAGGCGGTGGGGGCGGTCCGGCTCGGGCCCTCACTGAGAGGGGGGCCCCGGTTTGGCACCGTTTTAAAATTTTCGTATGTTAACAGCATACCTAGTATTACCATCGGACAATCAGGCAAACTACAGTGGCGTGTCGTGCCTTGACGGGGCCCCGTATAAAAAATGGCTTGGGGGCCCTAATGAAGGATAAAGATTTCTCACGAAAGAAAACAGAATGTTTGCATAAAATCAAAAGAAATATTCATTCATTGTATCTACCTATTATCTGTCACTTTCCAAAATTTTTACAAACAATTAAAATTAAATATACACTCTCCTTGCCTTTTTTCAGCAGACTGATTTAGTAAAGTCAACATCAGCTAGATGATGACATTGATTTTTCTAAACTTTCTGAGGGAAAAAAAGAAATTGTTTAGTTTTTATTATTTTTTGCTAACGCACGTCGGGGGCCCCCATGAACACCCGGGAGCCCCCATGACCCGGGGGCCCCCTATAATTGATACGGCGGTAGCTACGCCCCTGGCAAACTGAAAAGCGGCACCGTTTCATGGTAGAAATTCCCGAAACCGGCACGAAGCGATCGGTTCCTCGAAATAATAAAAAATGGGTAGTTTTTATTATTTCTTGCTAACGCACGTCGGGGGCCCCCATGACCCGGCGGCCCCCTGTAATTGAAACGGCAGATACGGCGGTAGCTACGCCCCTGGCAAACTGAAAAGCGGCACCGTTTTATGTTGGAAATTCCCGAAACCGACACGAAGCGATCGGTTCCTCGAAATAATAAAAAATGGGTAGTTTTTATTATTTTTGCTAACGCACGTCGGGGGCCCCTATAATTGATACGGCGGATACGGCGGTAGCTACGCCCATGGCAAACTGAAAAACGGCACCGTTTCATGGTGGAAGTTTCCGAAACCAGCACGAAGCGATCGGTTCCTCTTTTTTATACGCACAGCGAGGGAATGGAATCGGTTGCCTGATTCTATGTTTCCCGATGAGTACAATTTGGGGATCTTCAAGACACGAGTGAATACGTTTCTTCTAGCTAAGCGTGCTTTATCTTAGACCACATCTTCAATACCATCAGGTGAGATTGTGATCAAACTCTTGCCTATACTTGATAAAAAAAACTACGTAATTTTTATAAGACTAAATTTATTAACTACGTCATCAAAATCTAAAACTGACCCTGCTTTTCTTTCTATGGACAAAATAGCCAAACCGGAAAGGCGTTCTTTTTTATACTGCCCACTTGATGGTAAGCGGTTACTGTAGCCTATGAACGTTTGCAACACCAGAGGTGTGTCTCGCGCGTTGCCGACCCTGTAAAAACATTCTACTGTCTAATCATTCCTTTTTTGAAAAACCTCGGCAGGTAGTTTATTCCTGACTGTACGTGGTATGAAGTTCTTATGGAACCGCTCAGTACGCGAAGACATTGGTATCAAGGTGTGGGAATGAATTCGCTGCCGATGGCGGGAGGTGAAGTCCTTGCTTTTTAGATGCGAACTTAGTTTTGTCCTCAAGGTGACATCGGAATAGGGTGTTATAATTTAGTGGTGAACGCGCGAACTTGTGTCTTAGCGGGGTTACGAATCGGATACCCTGGCGAGGCCAGAGTAGTCTCAATTTCTAACACAAGTTTACTTCGACCATCTTCAACAACGGACCGAGAGATATTGGCATGGTACGTGTAGAATGTGTCCCCGTTACTGTCATCTGCATAGAATGAATGCCGTCAATTGGCACCATGGCGTGTATGCATGTGCAGTAAAAACAACGGAGCCTTGTGGGGCACCAGCATTTATGTCGAAACAGTCGTTGACGGCAGCAGCCGTCAACGACTGCTGTAACGCTTCTGTTGGACAAAAATCTGACAACCCAGTTGCATAATCCCTTGGGGAGCCGTACTGACGGTCATTGATGAGTTTGTTGCCTTCTAGGTGTCTTAGAAGTTGGTGGTTAAGCACCTGCTCCATCACCTTGGAGAAAAGGGGAGTTATAGCGATAAACCTGTGATTGGTAAAGCGATGGGTCTGATCAATCGGGCACTGGATGCACATTCGCAGTATTCCACGAATACGGACCTCGCCTGCTGCTGTATAAAGTGCGAAAATACGAGTTGGTACTGAACACAGCTCAGCAGTACAGTGCTTAAGCACCACAGCCATCCGGCCCATTCGACTTAACATTACGTCTAGGAATCGGGGCTCCTGCCGGATCTCTCGTTGTGCGTCTCCAGCATGGTGTTGTCACCCCTTGAGATGGTAGGAAGAACTGCGTTTCCGTCGCCCAAAGTCGAGTTAGAGGCAAAGAGAGTACCCTCTCTTTAGCACTATAGGCCGAGTTGACCATCTAGCTTCCAAACGAAACAAAAATTATCCTCGGCAGCCTTAGCAAGCCAAAAAGCTCGATTCCAAGAGGGATAACTACATAGCCGCATACCAATTCTGTCAATAAATTTGAATTTGGCTACGGCGATTACTCTCTTACTGGATCTCCAGGATTAAGTTTGCATCGAAGATCTTAAGGTCCTGTCTAGCCCGAGCCGTGGTCCAAGTCACAAATGCATTTTGCTTGAAAGTTCTAGCATAGGGATGCTAACCAAGCCGGCTAAACCACGGTCATTTTTTATCCTCCGGAACAGTCACTAGCGGGTTGGGGATGTAACATTCCATACCCGCTATGATTGCTTCGGTTATCCAAATTATTTTTCAAAGGATCACATAAAAATATAGAACAACTGGTCCTTACGTTGGTCCTGCCTTCTTAAAGATTTTCCATCCTTTTCTATTAGTATTTCATCATGAGGGTGGAAACGGCTTTTTAACCTGAGATGATGTTTCCGAATCCATACTCAACATAATGTCCAATTCTTCAGTATTTCCTAACAATTAGTCCTATATTAGTTGTCAGTGGCGTTATGCGAAACCAAGTTTTTGAAAACTTAAACTAATCAAAACTTATTTAAGACCGACCATGACTGAAGACCGACTTTCCAGTTAAGTAATTTTGTCCAGAGAAAGAAAAACAGAGTTAGTTTTGTACTTTGATGACGTAATTAATATAAAAAAAAAAATTGGAGGGTGTCAGGGGGCCCAAAATTAAAGATCGCCCCGGGCCCCAAAAAGGCTTAGTCCGCCACTGATACCATATTACCCATTCTATGCTGGATGACCTTTTTTTTAGCTCAGACACCTCGATCCTATACAGAGTGAGCGGACAACTTCTTGGCAGGACCATTTTTATGTGAGGGTACTGTTTTGTATCGAATTATACCAAGTGATCATAGATACAACATGGATCATTATCACTACATCGTCCAATTATACCAATTTGGAATTCAACGAAACAATCTGACAGCACTGATATCCAGTATTCCTTCTCTTTTAACTATCGGGGGATACAGGTGTTATAAGTGTTATGTTAAACAGAATTGGCTCTCCGTTCATTTAAATAAGTAATGTAATTGTTTGGTGCATCAACAAAACATCGTGCAGGTACCCATCCTACGGGCTAAAGTAAAAAAAAGCGCTAACAACATCTACATCCGGCCATGAAATACCTTAGAGAACCAACTGCGTAGGTGAGTCACACGAAAATTACTCGGGACACCCACAAAATTTCCTACTGACCATCTTGTTTTTATGCTTCAAAAACGCTCGCAAAAAATATTTAAATCTCACGTTAAAATTATATATCTTAAATTTGATTATGTTGACCACCACGTACAGGTCAATTCATTGATGTTCTATTTTTAATCCCCGACGCAAAAACGACGGGACATGTATGTGCGTGTCTGTCTAAACGGCTGAACCGATTTTGATTTTGTTTTATTTTTGTTTGAAGGTGAATTAGTCGATAGTATTCATAGCTATGTTTGAAATAGATATGGTGAAAATCGAGCTATGAACGCCACGGGTTCGAATCCCGGTAGGAACAAATGTTTGAATGATAAGCATCACACAAACATGTGTACCAGTCATGTCATATCTATGTTAATCAACACCCAAGTATCCGTTACACACCTCGTTTAAAACTCGAAACTAGATGGTTATCGAGTTTCGAGTTCATCGTTTTCGTATTAACATGTACCTAGTTAATTACTTACGGATATATTTATTATTTATTAGTAAAATATAAATATCTCAAAGTTATTCAGATCACAGATACTTCAAGTAAACTAATTAATTCTCTTTAGAAAAGCGGACAATACTTCATCATCGGCGAAACTTCCAATGAGACGTTATGAATTCTCTAATAAGATTTAATTTTCTATTGTATACCTATAAAGAATTTTTAGTACACACTTACAATCTTACATATTGAAATGAATACAAATGACGAAAACCACTCAGTACAATAAAGTATGATTAATTAGAGTTAAAAATAAATTCTTAATAAAGGACTATAAAACTTTTATAATTTAGCTTTTCGTAAGACATAAATCATACTTACTAATATAAATTACTTATAAAGAGAAAAGATTTGATTGTTTGTTTGATTGCATTGAATATGCTCTGACACTACTGGACCGATTTATAAACGTGTTATAAACTATCCAAATTTAAAATCTACGCAGCCGAAGTCGTGGCAAAAGCTAGTTATACGTTTTCTTCCAAATATTTGCGTAACATTAAAGAATCAATACGGATAGGTATATCGATTGTTCAGCTATGTTACTACATACCCCACCACAAATCCTATTTTACTATGAGAAAACATATACTTAACTACGTCAAGATATTTTTTGTAAAAGAATAAAAAGAAAGAAGAAAACATACATTTATAAATGAAACATTTAACATTATTAGTGGGCACATTTAAGCATTACGTCCACTGCTGGACATAGGTCTCCCCCAAGGATCGCCACGCCATTACAGCTTATTTCAGGCAAACCGATAAGTGGTTAAGTGTTACGGTTATGGTGGGAATCCCCGAAACCCGCACTTAGCGTTTCGCATCGTCGTTTTTTATCATTAGTTTAGTTATTTATAATTAATTGTGTTATAATAAATATAGGTACCAACTAAAGTGTGTTTGTACTGATTGCATGTTTGTTCCGGTCATAAAGGAAACATTTTTACTTTGGTACCTACCGGTGAGTCAATGTTTTGTTTGGAAACAAAGCACTCGGTGTAGTCACTCCATGCGCGAAGATTGGAAAATTAAGTTATGCATGGAAATCTATAATATATAAAATCCCTTGTCCTGAATGACTGTAGGACCAACGCACAGCCTAAACCACTGATCGTAGAGACCTGAAACTCGGTGGGTGTGTTTTTTGTATGATTTTCCGAAATTCTACCCCTAAGGGGGTGAAAAAGGAATAGAATATTATTTTGGAAGTGATTTGTTTCGAAGTTGATATCAATACTCCTTAGTGCTTTTATTTTAAATTACATTTTATTTTGACACCATGTTCGAAAACTGAATCCGATTCTATTGAAAAAAGGTTGAACTCACCTAAAAGGTTGGTACAATGCAAATATATATAAATAAATAAAAATAAATAAAATTGAAGTGTCTATTTGTAGTTTCAAATCTCTGAAACGGATGAACCGATTTTGATGGAACTTTTACTCGCAGATAGCAAATATTATAAGGAGTAACTTAGGATAATACTATTCATTTAAGAAACAGAAACGAATTATAGGTCCGCGGGGCAGGCGAAGTGAATAAATTTGAATTTTTTTTCGTTTAATTGCACGCGGACGAGTTCGCGGGATTCAGCTATCAATACTTCCAAACTAATATTATAAGAGCCGATTAACATGAATTTTGGTATAGATTTTATCTCGGTAATCATCCTTTAAAACGGCAAAAGGGGGTTGAATGTTTGTATGCGGAATTGATAATTTCTTAAAAGCGGATAGATATGAATAAACAGATTGGATAAATTACTAATTCAAGCAGACAAAATCGCGGGCAAGCTAGTTTGTACACAGTATAATTATGTATTTAAGAGAGCTTGAGAGCCATTTTTAACCGACGTTAAAAAAAAGGAAGTTTTCTCCTCCCTATAATATTTTATACTTTTAACATCCTTAAAAAAATATATTTAAA
The DNA here is from genome assembly GCA_905163465.1 of Craniophora ligustri. NCBI lineage: Eukaryota > Metazoa > Arthropoda > Insecta > Lepidoptera > Noctuidae > Craniophora > Craniophora ligustri. The sequence continues at coordinate 4,480,383 of LR990960.1, forward strand.
AAAAAAAGCCGGAGTGTCAATTGGGTTTTAGCTAATCAAATTAAGAATTTCGGGAGATAATTATGAACAGAACGATACTACATAAATATTCCTATACTTTGGCTTAATTATGATAAGGAGATATTTATATACAGGGTCTTTTTTATCTTTTTCTAATATCTAATATTGCTACAAAAACTAGGGTTTGGGTCCCGGGACGTCGTGTCTCGAAATCCCGGGACTTTCGGGTCGAGCCTCGAGACGACAAGACTGGATAAATTGTCATGTAATCATTTTTATTTTCAAATAATTGAATCGCTCTGATTTTTTTAAAAGCCTATTTAATTAAATCAGAAATGAAGTTTAATTACTGTGTTAGTTGATGATTTAGAAGACTGATTAATACGTCTGTTTTATTATTTATATTTAGATCTATGAAACAAATAAATATTATTATTTATTTATTAATTAGGTACAGTAACTGACAACAGATTAAGCATCATACAATACTGAATTAAACATTAGATAATTTCCAAACCTGAAGTCCAATTAGAACTATACACATCATTCACATGAAAAATAAAGCTTTAGTGAGCAAAGGGAAGCAAGACTAAAATATTATGAGATGTTATTGTGATAATGACCAATTAGATAAGATACTAGAATTACTAGATTATTGTAAAGTTACTAAGAATTGCATATTATGATTTTTAACTAAGTTCGTTTTAAAACTATAAGATTTAACGGCATAAATGCAATTGCAATTAGTGTTATGTATATCGTCAACCCATCTGACTGATGGTCTGCCAACGGATCCTTTTGCCGTTCTCGGTGTCAACTCGGTAGTAGCCTTAGTCTTAGTCCATCGCTACGCCTACGCCAGGCAGCCATTATTACTTAATGACTTCTTATAATTACGCGAATATTCAACATGGAAATAAAACTACTATAAACAGATTTTATCGCAGTACTTTTACATCATCCCTTGTCCCAGGTGCCACAGATGCGGAAAAAAAAGTGATAAGTAATAAATAATGAAATAAAAATTTGTTAGATATATTTCAAAAATTATTACTTATGCCACGATACATACTTAACCACTTATATTGTGTACCTATCTGTTAGATATTTATGTATATATTCATTTTTTGTAGAATTGTTAAATTGATTACGATTCGCGGAAACATTTTATCTCGATCACTTTCATCCTGTTTGCCAAGAAGCACAACAAAGAAACTAACACCCACAAAGTAACGCTGTATATTAAATAACAATGATCTTTGTCCATTAGTTTAAAAAAAAAGTTTTATCTATACTAATACTCGTTTCCCTTTCTCTCAACTCTTGTCCATCCAATGGTTGTCTGGAAGAAATTGCTTTTAGCGATAAGACCGCCAATTGTGCTTTATACTTTCTGTATATTCCATAGTGTTGTATTTTTGGTGTATGTACAATAAAGAATACTCTATCTATCTATCTAATTCTAAAAAGAGGGTCTATTGGACAGATCTGAATAATTATTTCGCCACTATAATACCTACTACATTACCTATTAACTGTGCTATCGCTGGACACGGGTCTCCTCTCATTTTGCAAGGTTTTGGGCTATAGTCTGCCACGCTAGCCCAGTGCAGGTCAACAGACTTACCATGCAATCGAGAGAATCTCTCAGGCATGCAGGTTTCCTCACGAAGTTTTCCTTCACCGTTTGAGCATGTGATAAATTACGCACGCAACTTCGAAGACAATGGTACGGGCCTTGGGATCGAACTCAGAACCTTTGACTTCACAATTAGCTAAATACACATCATCATCATCATCAACCCATTAACGTCCCACTGTTGGGCACGAGCCTCTTCTCATTTGAGAGGGATTAGGCTATAGTCCACCACGCTAGTTTATTGCGGGTTGGCAAACTTCACACGCCATCGAGAATATCTCTTAAGCATGCAGGTTTCCTCACGATAGTTTCCTTCACCATTTGAGCATGTGATAAATACACATATTGGTATGTAATTGAAACAAAATATAGGCACATTACATTAATACTAATGCTTTATTTTTCTTTTGGGCACAGTGACGACCGGTTCAGTCTCATATTCTATTTCGACGCGGGCCTTCTTCTGTGGTATCCTTTCAGCTACATCCTGTAACAGAATTGTAGTTGTTAGCAACATTTGAACAACTTATAGTATAATTACTTTGATTGTGACGTCTTATTATGAAAGAAAACAGCATTGTTGAGAGAATAATCGATAGGCGATTGACGAAAGAAATTTATAACGCGGATATCAGTGGAAACGCTGGGAGGGACTCCTAGAAAGACATACACCGACCTAATTGCTGACCTCCTTCAAAAAGTTCAGGTGTGCAGTGTTTGTAACTGGTGCACATGCATGACAAGCTGTATGAATATGGACGACGCAAAAGTGGTATGCAGGGATCGTAGCGCATGTATGTATATAAGCAGCATAAATAGCTAACATTTCCTTTTTTGTAATAAAAATAATCAATATATTAAAGACGTACAGCTGGTTCTGGTGTATATTATAACGTTCAAATTATAAATTATAATAAATAAATAAAAATATTAAAACACATGTGAAAGTTTACCTCTATGTCCGAAGTCTCAGATTCGAAGTCACTGCCAACATCCGCATCCTCTTTCTTTCCGGAATCAGAATCCTGTAATATTAAGAATAAGTTCTGACTTCTGAGTAATTTATTTCAAAACATACTATATCAAGACTTCCCAGCAAATTGTATTTACTACAGTAGTCTATATTATGTATTTTCTTCTGGGTCATACATACGACAGACGTGACACAAATGTATCACGTCTGTCCTCATTCCACCGGTATGTTTTTTAGGTCCATGTGATATGGGCTGAGCATATTGCCATCCACCAGGCACGAGTTATGACCGTAACTGCGAGGGCATATATATAATTGAATACGATACATCTGATGGGAAATCAATTTAGCGACCAGCGGCACAGAAGATAATCACTGAGTTATAGTACCAACTGTGACATCTATTTATCCATTTTACTTCCATCAGACATATACTTCAGCTTCTTACCTGTCACTGAGTGTGTTTATGTAATATATTTTGCTGTGTGTTCACATAATAAACACATAGCAAAAATTTTAAATTAGTGAATAATATAAATAAACGTACTTCATCACTGTCCATATCACTATCAGCTTCAACAAACTCGTCAGTTTGTTCCACGGTCCTTTCCAACTCCATTTCTAACTCTGGTTCCATCTCCCTCTCCACTTCTTCTTCCTCCTCATCTTCTTTCTCACTCTCGCTAGATATCTCTTCTGCTTTGAGTGCAGCATCAAACGCCATTTGTGGGAAGTTGTAAATGTCATTGTACTGGAAAGAGAAACAAAACATTTTACTTATTTATAGAATAGTTGATCACTATACACTAGTTATTTTCAAAATATTCTATATAAAAACTAGCTGACCCAGCAAACATTGTTTTGCCACATTATGGGGGTTGCTGGTAAAAGGGTAAAAATGTACGGTTACAAGTATTTTTTAATGCCAAATCATAAAAAAAACACTATGAGACGAGATTTATATATACAAGATAAATAAATTTAGGTAAACTAAATCTGCCACCTAGTGAGAACTCTGAATAAAATAAGAACCTCATGCAACTGAGTAATTCATAAGGTCCATATTTTATTTACATACATATGTATGTAAATATAAGTGGTATGCAGAGATCAATTGCTGAATTTCACTTTATTAGTCTTATTAGACAAAAAATAAAATTAGCCATAATTATAAATGGTTATCTATTATTACGTGAATAACTTGAACAATCAGATCCTTATGTGAAATTAATGTAATGTAGATAGTATTGTAAATTATAAAACTTAATTTTGTCATAAATATGTATGTATTAACAAAAAAGAAATAATATATGTAGTATATCAACCATCTAGTATCCGTAACACAAGCCTCGTTGCTTAGCTCGGAACTAGATGGAGCTGGTTAATAAAAAAAAATTGTAATATAAATTAATGAAGTCTTAATGAATAAATTATTATTATAATTAGACTTACAGTGCCCTTCTTTAGTCGCTCAAGAAGTTGTTTCTCTATAGCATTATCTATTCTTGCTGCAACTAAAGCCTTTTCTTCCCTCCTTTGTTCACGTCGCTCTATCTTACGCTGTATGGGAACTAATTCTTTTCTGTAAAATACATAGATATAATATTTTAATACAACATATTAATTAATATTATTTATAAAACTAAATGGATGTAGCAAATAATTCACATTATTATTTTAAATCTGTTAATCTATCCAGAATCCATACTTATATAATCATTTGTCATGACTGGCTCATTTATACACTAATAGCCACAACAAAGTTTAAAGAGTTGAAGTAACATTGCTTTTATTTCATAATATACACATCCATTTAGTTATGCATAAAGGCTTCCTCACACAACTGATTCTCAAACTCAAACTCAAATAATTTATATCAATTAGACCAATATTACAGGTACTTTTGAATTATCAAAAACTAGTTGCACAGTTCCAAAAGGTAGGTCTTATGGAGAAGAACCGGCAAAAAACTCCAGATATACTCTTTTAAAATTAAATACATAATAGTTGGTTTTCAATATTGGAGTTAGATACTTACACTCTTCGCAGTTTAAGTTTTCTCATCCGAATGAGGTATTGTGTTATTTTGACAAATCTCTGTTTGCATTTTGCTTTAATAAATGCTGGCCAGTACAAAAGATTCTCATTGATTTGATAAATTGCTTTCTCAAAGTTCCTTGATAGCTTAACTTTTTCCCATTGCTTAGCTGGAAACATTACCCTGAAACAAGAATACAGATAGATATAACAACATTAAAGTGACCATATAACTAATAGAGTAAGATCCCAGGGCCGCCAGACGTCACGTATTTTCTGACGAACCAAATGTGGATTATTGAGTATCAGAATTTATAATAATAATAATAATAATAGCCTTTATTCAGACACAAATGATTATTTACAAACTATTAAATATAAGTTAACGACTCTGCTGAGAGCTCGTATCTACAGACATGTCTGTTTGCCCATCTTTGGCAAAGGCCTCCTCCATTCCTTTCCACTCTACTCGGTTTAGAGCTTTTCTCGTCCATAGTTTCCCTGCTATCGCCTTTATCTCGTCTTCCCACCTTCGAATCTGTCTACCTCGTTTCCTTTTCCTATTTCTAGGGTACCAAAACACTATGCTTCTACTCCACTTTTCGATGCCTCTTATTGTATGCCCTGTCCATTGCCATTTAAGTTTCCTTATTCTAGTTGTAACATTTTGTATTTTGGTTCGATTTCTAATGGTTATATTTCGTACTCTGTCTGATTTTCTTAAATTCAACATACTTCTCTCCATTGCTGTCTGGCAAGTTTCTAATTTTTTGCTTTGTGCTTTGGTGAGAGCCCAGGTTTGGCACCCATAGGTTAAGACTGGTAGCACACAGGTATTGTATAGTTTTGATTTGACATGCGTCTTGATTTCTTTGTTCTTCATAATTTCTTTTAGCCGCCAGTAACATTTCCATGCATTCCCAATTCTAGTATCTATTTCCTTTGACATTATGTCAGTTGTTGAAATTTGTTGGCCTAAGTAAGTGTACTCTTTGACGTACTCAATTGGTATACCGTTTATAATGATAGGGTCTTCGGACGCATTTGTTAGAGCTTTGGTTTTGGAGGCGTTCATTGTTAGGCCTACCTTGCGACTTTCTCTTTCAAGGTCTATGAGCATGTTTTGTAGGTGCTCTTTTGTTTCGGCGAATAGTATAATGTCGTCAGCGAACCGTAAGTGGGATAGTGTTTCCCCGTTTATGTTTAGCCCATAATGATCCCAGTTTAATTTCCGGAAGATTTCTTCTAAGACAGCTGTGAATAGTTTAGGTGATAATGGGTCACCTTGTCTTACACCTCTGTTTATTTTAATTTCCTTCCCTTCTTTTTCTAACTTGATTTTAGCTGTACTGTTAGTATATACATTTTTTATTATTCTGATGTATTTTTGTTCGACTCCTTGATTCTTTAGACAATACCAGATATTTTCGTGTTCAATTGAGTCAAATGCCTTATTGTAATCGATAAAACAGCAATAGAATGACACATTAAACTCCTTGTTCTTTTCGATAATTTGTCTCACGGTATGTATATGGTCTAATGTCGAATAACCTGCCCTAAAGCCGGCCTGTTCCCTAGGCTGGTTTTCATCTAGAGTTCTTGTTATTCGGGCTAAAATTATTTTGGCAAAGATCTTATAAATATTGGACATTAGACTAATGGGTCTATAATTATTTATTTCGGCCTTGTCACCCTTTTTGTGGAGCAAGATGATATTTGATGCCGTCCACTGTGACGGAATCATTTCTGTATTTAATATATCGTTGAAAATAAATGTTAGTAGTGGTGCAATGTTGTTTCTGCAGTTTAAAAGCAATTCATTGTTGATCTGGTCAGGTCCAGGAGCTCTATCGTTCTTCTGTGTTTCGATTGCCTTATGTATTTCATCTTCTAGTATTGGTGGCACGTTATCATTGTTACTTAGTTCGGTAATTTCAATTTGGCTCTTGCTGGAGTATAGGTTTTTGTAGAAGTTCGTAGCGATTGATAAAATATCTAATCTCTTGGTTGTTGTTTTGCGATGTTGGTCTTTCATGTTAACTATCCAGTTGGTTTTGTCTGATAAAACTTTAAGCGCCTTTTTTATACCACCGGTCTTGTTGATGAATTTTTCAAAGGTGTTGAGTCTAAGGTGTTCTCTATCTTTTCTTGATTGTAATTTTATTTCTTTGCTCAATTTTCCTATTTCATCTCTAATAGTTTTCGTTTTATTTGTTAAGCAAATTAATTTTGATCTTTTTTCTAGAAGTTCGCTGGATTTTTCTGACATGTACTTCTTTTTGTTTGGTTCGCCTTCAATGTTAGTTTTGGGTCTTGCTATTAGTATTTCGTGTATTGTGTTGTATTTCTGTTGAGTGTTTAAATGTTCGAGAGATGATTGTGTCACAGAGTTGAGATGGTCTTTTATGGTGGTTATTGTTGCGTTGTTATGTGGTGTTGTAGTTTTTACTTTGAAAGGCCGGCTTAATTGTAGAGTACATGATGTGTTCAGACATGTTCTAAGCATTCTATGGTTGCTATTAAAGTTGAGATTTGCTATGGTGCCACAGTCGTCAAATAATTTCGGTCTGTTCGTTAGAATGTAGTCTATCTCATTTCTGTGCCTACCATCTGGCGATATCCATGTCCATCTACTAGAAGATCTCTTCTTGAATTGACTGTTTAGTATTTTCATATTATTTTCATACGCCATTTCTATTAGTTTTTGTCCGTTTCTTGTTCTTTTTCCAGTACAGTATGGGCCCAAAACGCTTTCTTCTGCGTTTCTTGGTGTTCCAACTCTAGCATTAAAATCACCCATAACAATATAATTTTTTTGTGCGTGTTCTTCTATGGCAGTTTTAAGGGATGAGTAGAATGAATCAATTTCTAATGTCGAAGATTGTTCGGTTGGCGAGTAAATTTGCACTATAGACCATATATCTTTGTTTGGGGGTATCTTAATGTTTAATATAGCAATCCTTTCTGATATGCCAATTATTTCTGTAATTAAGGTTTTGAGTGTTTTCCTTACTAGAAATCCTACTCCATGTCTTCCTGGAATTTCACCTTTGTGGTACAGTATGAATTGGTCATGCTCTTCGATAGCTTCGCCATGTCTTCTTACTTCACTCAAGCCGATAATATCCCACTTTATATCTCGTATAGAGTGTAAAAGTTCTTGTAGGCTTTCTTCAGTCCTTAGAGATAGTGTGTTGTATGTTGCTATATATAGGTATTCCGTATTTTGCTGTTTTTTGATTCTATAGGGTAATAAACGGATAGTGTTTGAAGGGTAGTGGTCGTCTTCCCCCACGGTGACCGGCCGTCTTGGGGTGATATTTTTTGAATTTGGTTTTAATAATGTTGTGGTTTTGGTTTTGATTTTGTTCCGGGTGCCGGTAGTCGTTGCTAGTTTTTTGATGTTCCAGGTAGTGAGACTGTTCTAGCTCGTTCGACGTAGTTGAGAATATTTGGTCTTATAGTCTCTTTTGGGGCATTCATGGGAAATGGTGGTGTTGAGGTTTCTTTCGCGTTTATTTTCTTTTGGTTTACGTAGTTAGGTGAACCCGAATCTTCTCTCTTCCTTTTATCTCTGGTTTTGTCGGTTGGTCGCTTCACTATCAGTTTATCTTGTTTCAGGAAAGCGATATTTCCTTTCTTCCTTTCCTCTTCTAGTCTAGGTTGTAGCTGCTTCCTCTTTTCAAGTACTTCCTTAGAGAAATCTTCTTTGACATTCACACCAATTGGGAGATTGGACTTATTCTTTAGTATAGCATGTTTCTTCCATAATGTAGCTATGGTGACCACGACGGGGCGATTTTTATCGTTCTTTTTTCCGATTCTGTATATGTTTTTAATTTCCTGACAGTCGATGTGTGTTCCTGTTTCTATTATTATATCCTTTATGTAGTCTACCATTTCTGCTTCTGGTTTACTAGACTCCTCAATTCCAAAAAATACCAGGTTATATTTTCTTTTTTCCAACTCCATTAAATTTATTTTATATTCCAATGTAGAAATCTTTGTTTTAAGTTTTGTGTTCTCCTCCGTTATTGTTTTTAAACGCTCATCTATTGCCTCCATGACGTTTTTTGTAACTGCCGTCGTTATAGCTCTAGTTTGATGGTTTAGTTTTTCATTCAGTCTTGACAGCAGTAACTCCATGTTATTATCCATTTTTTTTTTTTTTTTTTTTTTTTTTTTTTTTGGGGTAATTACTTTGTACTGGCAACACTGGTTCAATGTTAATTGATTCACTTGAAGTTCGTTCTTTGCTTGTCAGTGTCGGTATGACGTTTATTTGACACTTAACAAAGTCTATTTTTGTTATATTGGTAGCACTGCTGTATGAATTTGCAGGTTATGTTATGTTCGAATTATGATATCAGTTTTTTTTCTTCTAGTTTAGTGCTTTCCACTGTGATTATTATCCGAAATTGTCCTTTGTTATCACAATTAGTCAATTTTGCACTTATACGCTCCAAATTAACACTGTTAGCACTAATATTGCACTTTATTCACGGAGAACGTTGACGTACGTGTTTGTTCTAAGACCACCGGAAACGGATCTCGGAGTATCAGAATTTACGTGAAGTTAATTAATTCCTTCGGAAGCTTTAAAGCGTCTGCAAAGCAATACGGCCGACGGAAAGTGTCTGGGAGTATTGGCGACTTATTTTTAAGGATATTGCCTAAAATATACGTAAAAATCAGCTTGGAGAATTTACGTGAGGTAAGTAATATTTGTATGTACCTCGATTACCTGATACCTGAAAATTGGCCCTCTAGGCAAGATAGCTGGTAGGCATGCGTTCTTAGTACATACTAGCACTACTCAATAATCCACATTTGGTTCGTCAGAAAATATGTGACGTCTGGCGGCCCTGGGATCTTGGACTATAAAGAAGCTATTTGATATTTGTTGTAGTTGTCATTTGTTTTATTAGTTATTTAGATCCACTTCTTTTAAAAAATTACCACTAATGAGTTTATTCTTTGCTTCCCAAAAAAATTATGAATTAATTGCTAATTAAATACGAGTTCATATATTTAAAACAAATCTGACGTTGTAACCAGGGTGGTTGCAGTTTGTATCTGGTTTTGACTGTAGAACATTTAAGCCATTTTACTACTTTTTCAGTATATATATTAATATGAACATATAAATCGAAAATTAACTTAAGTTCAATTGCTCCATACACCTTTTTAATAGCTCCATACAACTTTGTTAATGTTTAAATATGAATTAAATAAATAAAAAACAACAACCAAGCATTCAATAGTCTACTCTCTCTTCAACTTCCAAACTCAGAAACTACATACCTTTCAGCTGTCTTCATGAACAAGTAAATAATACCATTTTCCTCTCTGATTGTCGCATATTTGCTGTTGGCAAGCGGGCATGCTGCCCGGCTACAAAGCCCCGTTAAATTATACTCATTTCGGCAAAACTGTTGAGTTTTTGTACTGAAATATGTTCAAAGATTATTCATAATTTTGCAGCAAAAAAACATACATTCTTATAGTAGCTGTTGTTGAAATACTTACGTTACTTTGTGAGAGCAATGTGTTTTGTTGATAATGGCCCACACTACCTATAACACAATAATTACTAGATTTGTAGAAGATATGACAAGTATAATTAATTAAGAACTAGGAATGTAATGTACTTACATCGTCGTGCTGCATTTTAATTAGTAACTGAGAATATTATTAAAATAATCACATGGACAGACACAACATAACCTCTCTACAAGTTCTACAATCTTCCTTATGTCAATTCCATTTGACAATTGACTTTGATTTGTCATAGTGACAAGAGTTTTTGATATTTTTGCACCATTTTAATTGATAATCTTCGGCCTCAGACTAACAACTTATTTTTGTTACAAATTAATCATTAATTTCACACGAGAATTCAAAATATTTAGATATAAATGTTCATCTAACAATGTATGAGAATTAAGATCGTGTGATAATTATGAGTATAGACTGGACTAACAAATAGTGGTTGATGGAAATCACGTTTTCTATTCAGTGGATTTCACCAACTTTTATTAATCCTGTCTGGATAGCTTGGTAAATTTATTCGTTTTAAATAATTTTATATATAATTGCATTTGTCAATAATCCTCTTTATAACAGTCTATCAATAGTATAAATATTGCATCAATACGTGCAGTTATGGTGAAATGAAGGATACCCATTCGTTGGCGGTTATCAGACCATGGCTGTGCGTGTAAACTACCATAACGTTTTCCTCTCGCGAAACCCCGACTACAAGACTTAGATCCTCGTCAGGCGAAGTTTTCAATTGATAATATATTTTTGAAGTGATTTCCTTGGTAGAATAAACTATCTTTTTCATGTCACTAACAATATCTTGATGAAAAAAAATGAGACCCGAATTCTTGTTAATATTTTTTAAATACACTCATGCCTTTTCCCCATGGGAGTAGGTAGAAACTTTCAGAAATTCCATTTCTGATATTCCATAAAACATCGAGATGTAATACACAAGGATGCTCCCCGAAATTTATCAATATACCATACTAAAAGGAATTACTGAATTAGAACTAAAACTAAAACTGGACATTGAAAATGTGGAAGGACATTTCGGTATATCACAAATCTCATATATCGATACAAATACTGAAAAATCAGTAGACTAGAGACCATTGGCTGAAGGCCAATAAGCCATTTGACCACTGTGATAAAATGGCCACCACATGTGGTCACCACACAACGCAAAATGACTTATCGAGTTACGTACTCGATTATTTAAGATAAATTAAGAAATGATCGACACCCAATATCAAATTTTATTTTATTTTTTCTAATTATTGTAATATTTATTATTATAGTTACAACTATGACGGTTTTTGCATGTTTTCTCATATTTACTAAGATCGTTTATATACTTTAGACGAAAACGTTCCAGTACTTAGATATATAAAGAATATAAAAAAATAAGATTTAAATATCTTTAAACCATTAAGGGTAAATCGAATGCATTATAATCGATTTAAATGTGACGACCACGGGTCCATCCTTATTTATTCCTTCTATTTTTTCAGTTTGAAATCGTATGTCGGTTATTTTAGTTCTGTCTGTCCAAGTCTGTTTACGTTTGTTTCTGAATACGATAAAGTTGCTCAGGTTGTATTTTGTAAAAATGACGATTGGGCTTTATTTTCTTACTTACGTTTGCTAATATTCATTATCACATTAATAGAAAATAGATAATGTTAGAAAATGAGTGACAATATAAAAGTAGTTGTCAAAGTTAGACCTCTAATTTCACGTGAAATAGAAGAAAAACTTTCTTACCAGTGGCGAGTTAAGAATAACACACTTTATCAGCTTGGTCATAATGGAAAAGATCTCGGACAGTCTTTCACATTTGGTGAGTAAATATATCGAGCCTATGTAAAACTTTCGTTATGTATTCAAGTAAGATATACATATTTACGTCATAGAATCGAAGGCTGTTGCTAATCACTTAATCATTGCATTTCAGACAAGGTTTATGACAAGGATACGAAGACTTCAGATGTCTACGATGATATTGCTAAACCGATCGTGGAAGCGGCCGCGGCTGGCTTCAATGGCACTATTTTTGCGTACGGACAAACATCTTCTGGCAAGACCTATACTATGACCGGGACAGATAACTCACCTGGAATCATTCCACTGACGGTTCTGAACTTATTTGAGATAATTAAAAGTGCCCCTGATCGAGACTTCTTAGTGCGGTAAGTAGTATTGTTTGTAGTATATTTCTAGGGTTATCCGGACATATCAAAATAAAGATAAATTAGTGAAGGAAATTATTCATAGTTAAGGTGCTCAATTGAAAATTCACCCCATAAGGGTGTAAAATTGGGGGAGCAAAGTTAGTAGTATGTTTTTGTTGTCGTTTCGAAGTCGCGGGAATTAGTTAGTTATTATATAAAAGTATAACTCACTTATGTGACTTCAACTTCACTTCAAGGCATGACCCTCCTCTCATTTGACATAGAGATCGTAGAGACATCAAATGAGAGTGGGCTATAGCCTATAGCCCACCACGTTACCCTAGTGTAGGTTAACAGACTTCATGCACCATCATGAAAATCTCTTATGCATGCAGGTTTCCTTACAATGTTTTCCTTCACCATTTGAGCATGTGTTAAATACGCACATAACACACATAAGAACATACGCACATAACTTCCAAAAAGTCATTGATGCGTGCCTTGCGTTTGAACTTGAGACCTTAGACATCACAGTCAGTCCACTGGTCACACCTCTAGGCTACCTCAGCTCCTTATATAAATAAATAGATGTAATAAATATTTGTTCATTACTCAATTTAGTAAAACAATTATTTATTTTAGTTTATTTTACTCATTACTCTATTGTATTTTCAGAGTGTCCTACATAGAAATTTATAATGAAACAGTTAAAGACCTTCTTAATGTAGACAAAGAGCACATCAAGATAAATGACACATTCCAAGGAATAAAAGTGGATGCCACAGAAAGAGTCACGTCTTCACCTGAAGATGTACTTGAAATTATGAGAGAGGTACCTGTTTTTTTTTAATTATTATAGCTTAATTTTTCCACTTAAGGTGGAAGCTTCACGGTTACCCGCAAAATTAAAATTTTCGTACTTTTTTGCAATTTGCCGGTCATTGTCAGACTGAACATTAAACAAAATATGATTCGTCCCTCTAATAAGTATTTAGTTACAGAATTATAATCATTCAAATCAATAAAACAGCCCTCAAAGTGCATATAACTGCATTGATTGACTTTTTCATAAAATAGACAATCAATGCAGTTATATGCACTTTGAGGGCTGTTTTATTGATTTAAATGATTATAATTCTGTAACTAAATACATATTACAGGCGCGAAAATTTGAATTTCGCGGGCTACCGTGAAGCTTCCACCTTAACAATGCAAATACTATGATATCAGAGTACAAAATAGGTATATCGTCTTTTCATTGTTAATTGTGGCCCCTTCCTGGGTAAAAGCCTCCTCTATCCTTTTCTATCTTTCCCTATCCTTGGCCAGAGGCACCTACCTATTTAATATTAGTGCACCACTGGACAATGCGATGAAAGGACAATTGCAAGGTATGAACAACTTATCTGTTGACTATTTAGTAAATTCCGCATCGAATGGAGCCAGATATCTTTGACACAGAATATAATAATAATAATTATGCTTTATTCAAATTTTGCTTTTAGTTGCAAGAAGTCCAAATCCTAGTCATGATAATTTCATAAAGGATCTTTCATATTAGATTGAAACTTTCTCGTAGTAGTAGTACCAGTATGCCAGAACATATTTTTTAGTTATTTTCCTATCTATACTTTATTCTAGGGTTCTGTCATTAGGACTAATAGATTGGTTTGATGTATTTGATCTCCCATTTATTATAGTCTTATTACTATTGTTATTAGATAGGAATAAATGTTGGGTATAGGTGCTGTCACGAGTTTAGAGCGCTCGACGAAAGTAGTGGGGAGACTGCGCATGTCGTACACTCGTGCTCACATATATTACGAAGAGTTTTTAGAAAAGTTAGATTAACTTGAGTTGTTACTTTTAATGGAAAAGAAATAGAAGTTTTATATAGGTATTTTAAAAGAGAAAAATAAAATATAACCACGGTTTATTTTATAAAAATAATAATTTATTATTTTTGTAGATACCTATAGAATCAATATTACATAATCAATAATAAAATTAATGTAATGTGTTTCCTAATTATTGGTGTACAATAAAGTATATTCTATCTATCTATCTATAATCAATTATATTTAAAAAAAAAAATTCTAATCATTTGGCAATAATCCAATTCCTTTCATCAAATCGTCGTTAATTAAGGAAGTTGAAGTTAGTGGTGTGTAGTAAGTGTTGATGCGACTGGAACTACTTGTTGAAAGGTAAAAGGTCAAGACGATGAAAAAATACGAAAGCAATATGTGCGTAAATGTACTTTGGGCGATACACCAATACGGTGCCGGCACTGGCCGCCTCACCCGCCGCACACCGCAAACCCCGCCAAACGGACCCAAAAAATGATATCTGCGCATTCAAGGCCAGAGCTCTAAACTCGTGACGGGACCTATACTATGATTAAATTCATATGCCCTATCAAACTTTTATTTTTGCAAAAAATTTACATATTATATTTAATTTTTTTAGGGTGAAGCAAATAGGCAAAAGGGAGCAACAAATATGAACGAACAAAGTAGCAGGTCCCATTCCATATTTCAAATTGTAAGTATGGGTTTTGAAAATACTATTTTATAGGTAACATCATGATATATAAGGTACTAGCCGCCTCCCGCGGCTTTTCCCGCATAGTATATAGATAAAAAGTAGCCTATGTGTTAATCCAGGTAATAAACTATATGTATGCTAAATTTCATCCAAATCTGTTGATTGGTTTTTGTGTGAAAGAATAACAAGCATCCATATTCCATACAAACATTCGCATTTATAATATTAATAGGATTTCATAGATAGATATGTATGAAATCCTATTAATAAAGGTTAAAATCAGCTGGTGAACAAAGCTAAACATCATCAAATTGTATACAAGACACATAGGAAACCTGCACACCCATCATGCACAATTAATATTTTACATTATTATTCAATTAAAAATAAATTATATTACTTTATTTGAATTTATACACCACATAATATATACATATAATAGAATATGGATATGTGTGTAAAATTCAATTTTTACATAAATTCAAATTCAAATTTCTTTATTTGCTTGAATATGGTAATTACAATGGTGGTAAATGATAAAATGTGAACTTCATATTCATGCCAGCCCTGGCGTACAAAAATGTCATAACTATACAATACATTAGGTCTACACAAATAAATACATCTTGGCTTATACAATAATAAAATAAACGAAATGAAATAAATTACATGCAAAAATTTATAATGTCAGACTGTGTGTTATTTAAAATGTATCATTTAGAAAATCATTAATATTATAATAGCATTTACAGCATAGCAATTCAGTCATTCTTTTTTTTAATGTATTAAAGTCTAAGGTTTTGTACTCCTTAGGAACCTTATTATAAATTTTAGGAGCCAAGCAAAATATACTATTCCACATAAGAGCTGTCTTGGCTCGTCGTATGCGCAGAACATTGTTAATACGTCTGTTACGTTTGACAGTATCTGAAAGCTGTGGAAACAAATGCGGGTTTGATTTGACGTACACAAGTGTCTCTAATATATATAGAGACGGTAATGTTAAAATTTTATATTTTTTAAAAAATGGTACACAGCTGTCAGTCACTTTAAGACCAAACATAGCCCTAATGCAACGCTTTTGTGCTTTAAAAGCTAGTTCTTTGTTTGTGGAATTGCCCCAAAAAATCACCCCGTATCTCAATATTGATGCAACCAAACCATGATAAGCAGTGAGTAAAGCATCTGTATTCACTACTGAGCTTAACCTATAGAGCGCATATGCTGCGTTACTCAATTTCTTGCATAGACCTTCAATGTGCGTTTTCCAATTGAGTTGTTTATCAATGACTATGCCTAAAAATTTAGCATTAGCAACGTCAAGTATTTTATTATTTTCATATTTTATGTCCATTGAAATTGAAGGTAGTCGTTGATTAAAGTGCATTATTTGAGTTTTTGTCAAGTTTATTTTTAAATTATTATCATCTAACCACGAAACAATTGCAGCCAGTGTTTTATTAATTTCATTTTCATATGATACTATGTCCACACACGGTATAGTTATTGTGCTGTCATCAGCAAAAAGTGTGACTTGATGATTCGTCACTTTAGGCAAATCATTAATGTAAATAATGAAAAGAAGAGGGCCCAGAACACTACCTTGTGGAACACCGAAAGTAATTGTGCGGTGTTTTGATAAATACGTGGTTTCATTTTTGGTCCTTAAATCTATTCTAGTAATGGCTGTCATCTGTTTTCTATTTAATAAGTAATCACTCAGTAGTTCTAAAATATTACCCCTAATACCGTATCGATCTAGTTTATTTTTTAAAATCTTATGGTCAACATAATCAAAAGCTTGTGTCATATCACAATAAATAGCACAAGTATGAATTTTACTATCTATATTTGTCATTATTGTATTAAGAAAATCATAAATAGCTTGATTAATTGTCCTATTTTGTCTAAAACCTTTTTGTTCATTGCAAAGAATATTTTGCTTTTCAAGATATGTGTAGATTTTACAGTATATAAATTTCTCAAAAATTTTAGAAAACACTGATAGCAGTGCAATGGGTCTATAGTTTTGCATTAGCTCTCTGTCTTCCTTTTTATGAAGAGGTTTGACGATAGAAACTTTGAGTGCTTCAGGATACGTACCATTACTAATACAAAGATTCAAGATATGACTCAAATGGCCGCAAATCAAATCACTAACCTTTTTTATTATTATTGTGGCGATACCATCATATCCCACACTACTCGTATTTTTAAGATCTCTTATTATATGAAAAATATCAATTGGTAGACTCGGATACATAAACATTGATTTTTCCCTCTTCAAGATATTTTCATTTGATTTATTACCTCTATCTTGTATGGGTACAATTTTATCTATAAAAAAGTTATTGAATTTATCTGCTATCATGTCAGGCTTATTAATAATTACATTGTCAATACGAATTTCATTTATAGAGGTGTGGTGTGAAGTTAAATTTGTGTTATTTATTATACGCCATGTCGCTTTGTTCTTATTGTTAGAGGTTTTTATATAATAGTCATTTTGAGAGCGTTTAGTCAAATTTATAATTTTCTTAAATAGCTTTGTATAACTTCTGTATTTAATTTTATTGCATTGTGTAGGCTCCAGCCTCGATTTCCAAAGTAAATGTCGTTTTTTACGGCTGCATAACTTAAGTCCACGCGATATCCACTTAGGTTTTTTACTAACTGAAATTTTAATCCGCTTATAAGGAAAACAAAGATCGTAGAATAATTGAAATTGTTCAATAAATAGATTGAAAGATACATTCGGATCCTCAGATAAGTATATTTCTGAAAATGATAATTTTTCAAGGCAGTTCCTGAATTTAAGAATATGTTCAATTGCATAAATTTTTACATAGTACTCACTATGTAAAAATTTAATTAAAGATGTAATTATGTCAATAAATTTTGTCTTGTTGTTGATTATATGTGGCAACATACACTCAAAATATTATCAAATGAGATGTACATCAATTGCTTAACATATATTCTCCCTAAAATATGTGAACTTTAACAATGTCTCTATAATTATCTGACTCTATGGAAGAGTATGGACACAGGATTTTAATAAAATGTGTGCCTTATTTGCTCTTGCTCTAAGTTTTTCTACCATTTTATCAATGAACTTTTATGTTATTCATTTATCATGTATTAGTATATATCTGTACAAACCAGAGAATAAATGTAAAATACCTTGAAACATTGAATAGAATAGTGCATATAAGTTTTTATAATTCAAATTCACTCTATATTTATTTAGTTTCTTGGACACACAAAAGCATTTAGCGTTGAATAACTTTATGTGGGCTTAGAATTTGGCATTGAACCTTTACAACTAAGGACATTGTCTGATGTAAGAAGATACACCCACAAACAAAATCGTATATACTTAATGAGCATTATACTAAGTTTAGAAACACAATCATAAATATATAAAAGAATTGCTGTCATGCACAGCATTAATTATTTAAAATAGGGAAGGTACTATATTTAAAAGATATTTCAATTTGAGTAGCACTTGAGTGTTAGGTCATGATTTTTTAATTCTACCTATAGGTTGTTAGAATATTTATATTTTTTAACTGAAATAAAGAAAAATCGATTATTTGATGCAAAACACACACAATCATACAATATTAAAAATGAGTAAAATAAAACATGCTTAGTTAAGTGTATGGTGTGTGATAGAGGTAATTTATGGATTCCTCAGTGCATAAGAGATTAACACTTCACCAGGCTATGTTTTTCGTGTTTCGTTACGTCAATAATAAACAACTCTGTTGTATATCACACTGATCTGTGCATGCTTATAGCACAACACACTGGTTGAACAAGCCAATTAATACTTTAGTCAAAGACACCTGTCGAACATGTCTGTCGTATAAATCTGTGGTGTGGGTTATGTGCCTATTATCACATGCTCAAACGGTGAAGGGAAACAGCGTTGGGGCGTGTGAAGTCTACCAATCCACACTAGGATGGATGTGCAAATGAGAGATCTGTGCCCAGAAATGGGATAATGATGATGTGTTGACAATGATAATGATCTGTTGAACTATCCGTATTATTACTACCTATTTCACTTTTAGATTATAGAATCACGGGAACACACCGAAGGGGAGGAAGAAGCTGTTTGCGTGAACGTTTCACAACTGAACCTCGTCGACTTGGCTGGGTCCGAGCGCAGCGGCCAAACGGGCGCTACCGGCATCCGCTTCAAAGAAGGCACGCACATCAACAAGTCGCTGTCAGCCCTGGCCCTCGTCATAAAACAGCTTTCTGAAGAACCTAACAAGTGAGTTTAGGTTGATACTTAGTAGCAGATTTACCAGCAGGCTAAATGGGCTGAAACCTATGGCGGCAGATTTTAGGCGGCGGCAAATGAAGCATTTTATTTTTTCTTATAAGTTAAGCTTAGCAAGACCTTGTTGGTTTATCACACAAAACATATATTTTCGCAACTTTATGATTTGTGCACTATTAGCTTACAAAAATGGTAAATGACCTTACTACAGGTCGTTTACCATTTTTGTGTGATAAACCAACAAGGTGATTATTTTTCTCGTGTAACCGTTCGATGTCCGGTTCAACCGTGTAATTATTTAAATATCAATGAATGCAGTTTAAATTGTTTTTTAAATTCAAATAATGTCTTATAATAATAAAAATAATAAGTTTTATTGACATAAACAGTGTTACATTGTCAATAATAATGTATATTTTCAGTAAAATGTGCTATCTACAATATTCAAGGTACTTTCCCTCCATATGGCATATCCTTGAGACGCCTTGTATTTGTGAGGTCGCTCATATAGTTACATCCTCAATATTGCCTCTTACATAGAGATGTTAGTTTTGACAATAAAAACTAAAAGTTATTATATGTATGTATGTTCCTTTAGTTTTGCACGCCATACCGATATGGCAGAATATGCGCTCATAACATTGTTATCACACCATATTGTACCATATTCTAGCTAATAGATAATTTGAATTTGAATAAATACATAACGTAATGTTTTAAAATTTCAGGTACATAAATTACCGTGATAGCAAACTGACTCGCATCCTACAAAATTCATTGGGTGGTAACGCAAAGACCAGTATCATATGCGCAGTCACACCTGCAGCTGTCGAAGAAACCATATCAACACTGCAGTAAGTTGAAACTTCTTTATCATCATCATCATCACATTAACCGTTAGACGTCCACTGCTGGACATAGGTCTACCCCAAGGATCGCCACGACGACCGGTCAGTACGTGGTCGCCACTCTAGAACCTTCAGGCCCTGTAGTAGGCCCCTTCAGTTTCTGCCTACCCCCATGGGAAAAAGGCGTGATGTATTTAATTACCGCTCATTGTAATTATCACTTAGTAACCTGTACCTATTTGTGTGTAACAAATCTCTTGCCATAGATTTGCAAATCGAGCCAAAGCCATAAAGAATAAGCCGGAAGTAAATGCCGTAGCCACCGACAGGACTATGATCCAGGATCTGACAAAGCAGATGTGCCAACTAAAAGCTCTGCTGGAGAGCAAAAAGAATATAGAGGTTAGTTATATACACTTATTAACTTTCAATTCAAATACAGGAATGTAGATCTTTGAAGTCTGTATCTTCGGAATTACTTTTTCTTTATGAATGCCCAGTTTAATTGAAATGAGTCTGCCTCGTTGGTATAGTCGTTGTAACGAGCGACTGCCGAGTAAGAGTTCTTGGGTTCGATTCCCAGGTCGAGTAACCTGTTATTGGGTCTTTCTGTCTTAACAACTCGGAGTTTGGATTCTTGCTCGGTTGATGGTAATAGGATCAACCCCTATTACATGATACTTAAAACATATCGACAAAATGTGAGTCGACCTAGTACACCTTTGCCTAACTCTTCAGGGACGACAGGCGTGATGGTATGTTATGTTATGAGTCTAAGACCTCATAGCTTATTTACCCTAATTTCTAACGTTCTCCTCACCAACCTGAGTCATGGCTCCTACTGAAAATCACATTGTATACAATCTAAATGTTACTAATACATTTTACATCACATTTTTTATTATTTTCTTGTAGCAAGACAATTACAAACTCCAAAGCAAAATAGCCAATTTACAGAAGGTAATATTGAATGGGTTCAATCAAAGACGGAACATTGAATTAATTGGCGGTACCCGACGTAAACTACAATTGCCAAGAAGAGTGACTATATCTACGTTACATCCTACTGACGACGACCCCGTGGTTACCGTCCCCAAGTTTTGTACGCCGAGTTTGAAGTACAAGTAAGTGCCTAGAATACATTTAAAAATATATCAATTAATAAGCATTTATGCATGCATGAATAGCTGTGATAGTGGTAAGTTAAAGGTCTTGGGCTCTACCTCAGCTGAATTTTCCAAGTTATGTCCGTATTTATCAATTGTTCGAACGGTGAAGGAAAATATCGTGAGAAAACCTGCATATCTGAGAGTTATGTATTTATGGCGTGTGAAGTCTGCCAACCAGTAGGCTAGCGTAGTGGACTATAGCCTAATCCCTCTCAAATGAGAAAAGACCCTCTCAGTAGCAGCTCGGAGTTTGGATTCGTGCATGGCAATAGGCTTGCCCCTATTACATGGGACCTAAAGCGAAATGTTGGTGTAACTGGACACGTCTGCCAAAGCCACTAGGCACATTTTAAGAAACTTAAAATGATTTAGGTTTCTTAAAAAAAATATTTAGGCTTTGCAAGTCATATTATCAGATCCCATCATAATGATCAACTGATAATTCAGGAGTCTCCGTCATACGGAGTCTAGGACACACACACACACACATAAAAAATACCGGCGACGACAGTCGTGATGGTATGTTGCATGAATAATGTACGCTTGCTTCCAGTCCGATGTCGGTTCCTCGTCCGGAGGAGTTCGTGCCGCTGCAGGCTGCCGGCGGGCAGCTGGCCAGCGTGCCCGAGGAGCCGGCGCGGCTGGTCACGCCGCCGCCCACACGCGCCGTCGCCTTCAGCGACGAAGTCATTGAACTTGGTAAGTCCACATTTTTAAACTGACTTCAATAATTTTGACAAAAAACCCTACTTCAAATGTTCAGAACTGGAATAAATTGAAATGGGAAAAGTTCTGAGGTAACAAACATAAAAAAAAAAAAATACCGTCGAATTGAGAACCTCTTCCTTTTTTCTAGGTTCTCAATTCGACTGTTTTTTTAAATGTTTCATGGTGTGCAAAAATCTATGTAATATTAATTGTAGCGCGGCACTAGATGGCACTATGTAAGTCCGGATAAAATTATTTCTGCTGTGTGGTGGGTGCGTTTACAAAAACCATAGTACACAAACACCAATACCAGGAAAAACTACCTTACGCTTGCTGTTTGCAGATGATACATCACTTACATTCAAATTGAAATGCCATCAAATTGTTATTGACTATGTTGAAGTGGTAGTCTGGTCTAATGCTAATCATAGACCGCCTCGTTGGTTTCTGGAGTAGCTCAATGAATTTGATTCCTTAGTATAACTGTTACTCGTCATACTGACCGAACTGAACTTGTTGTTACACATTTTGTTCATTTTGTTACAGATAGCGATGACGACTCAACGAAAAACGACATTCAGACGTGTTCGCCCTTCCATACATGTTACAGTAAATAATTATTAATATACTAGTTTCTACCTGCATCTATCCCGCATGATATATAAATAAAAAGTAGCCTATGTGTTAATCCAGGTAGTAAACTATCTGTAAGCTAAGTTCTATCTAAATTCGTTAATGTGTTTTTACGTGAATAAATAAAAAAACAAACAACAAACATACGTGAGTTATACATAAACTACTATTACATTAAAAAAGTATTTACTATACTTAACTTTCAGAAACTTCAAAAACTCCACCATGCGTACTTAAGAAAAAAGCAGAAACTGCCGAGAAAGACCTGAAGGATATTGTTGAACTGACAGAAAGAGAAAAGATGTTTACACCAAGTGTGGTAAGTTGGCATTTTTGTCATCATCTATCAGCAACATCTACCCAGAACTAAATCCAAGTATTTATTAATAACTCAAAACGCTTTTCATATTTCAGGTTGAATATATTGAAAAAATAGAGCGATACTCAAATGAGGTTGTACATTTGCAAGAGCAAATTGAGCGGCTCACCAAACAAAGCGAGGAAAAGGATTTAGAACTGAATCGATTGAAAAACCAAATGACTAAATCTGAAGAAGATATGAAGGCTTTGATTTTATCTCAAGTATGTATAAGTTATAAGGCCCCCGGCCATATCAGTCTACAGTCTGATTAATTTATAGGGTTTTTTTGTTCTATACTACTTTATTATATTTTGTAGGACGACCTAAAAGCACAATGCGAGAACTATACGACAACCTTGATTGATGCAGAGGTGAGTTACGAAACGCTTAAGAACAAATCGAAGCTTAGAGAAAACGAATTGTTGTCTTTGCTCAGAGAGTTACAAAATAAGGATAACCAAATAGAAGATATTGGTAAGTTGTACACTTTATTCATTACACCAATAGCATATTCAGTAGTAAAACAAGACATTCCTAATGTTATTATTTATATTTCTAGACAAGGTACTAATTCCCACGCTGGACAAAGATGTACACTTTATGGATATGTCTAAAGATATTTCCCTCGTCAATAGTGATAATGAAACCAGCAGTATTCAGGAAACGAATGATGATCTCGACCGTTTACGTAGAATAGTTAGTGACCCACAAACAGAATTGGATTTAAAAGACCAAAACACAAATCTTTCATACCAAAAACAGATATCCTCACTAGAAAATCTTAACCAAGATCTTCAAGAAAAACTAACAGAATTAAAAAAACAATTCTTACTCATGGAAAATGAAAATTCTTTACTCAAATCTAAAATAGAAACATTAAATAACACAATAAAAGGTCAAAAAGAAAATTTGGAAACAGCTAACCATGACATATATTCATATAACAGTATTATACAAGAATTACAAATAAAGTTATCAAAAAAAGAAACTTTACCAAAAATTAATATTAATGACGATCTATTAGAAAATATGATTGCAAACGAAGAGAGATTCATAGCTAATAATGAAAATATCAAGAATATAATAGTTTCTCTGCAAAATGCTGTTGACAATCGTAATAAAGAGATCGATAGATTAAAAACTATACCACAACAAGACAATAACGAACTGTCAATTACTAATCAAACTTTAACAGAACAGCTTAAAACTGTTGAACTAGAACTCTCCAGTTTTAAAGAGAAAAATACGGAGCTAGAAAATATAAATAAAGATAACACAATTTCTTTACAAAGGTTGAAGGAAGAAGTAAATAAATTGACATTGGATATGGCAGATAAAAGCGTTAAAGAATCTGAAATGTCTGACAAAACTAAACAATTATTGAAGCAGAATGAGGAACTGGCAAACAAAATTACCCATTTAGAACAAGATATTACGGAAAAAGATAATCAAATACTTTCTCTTAAAGAAGACGATAAAGATGCAAAGGAAAATTTGCTTATTGTTAAAGCTATCGTTTGTAAATTACATCTTATAGCCGGTACTTTGACTGGTGAAATGCAAGTAATGCCAAACTTTATCGAAAATGTTGTAAATATTTTTAGTGCTCTAAGTGACAGTGTGAATGTTTTAGAGAATGTTGCAAATGATTTTGTCACGCAGAAAGAAGAAGTGCTTAAAACAATTTCAAATCTAAAAAATAATTTAGAAGAACTGACTACGAAATATAATTCGGACATATCAGAACTTCAAGACCTTATAAATAATCTTAATCAAACCGTAAATAATAGCTCCCAAGAAAAAGATCTACTAACCAAAGAACTCCAAACTATTCGTGATGAGTTAGATGCTAGTAAAATTGAAAAAGAATCTCTACAAAACCATTTTGAGGAACGTGTTAAGGATTTAAACCAAGAAAGAGACGAGTTGTTAAATAGCTTATTTAGAAAAATTACTGAGTTCGCGAACAATTTTAACATCGAACATGATGTTAAATATGAAATGGATATAGACAGTAGACAAATGTATGAAAGAATTTTACGAACATTAGACAAAGTTGGTAATCATATCTTATTTCTCAACCAGAGAAATATTGATGCTGATAACAATTTAAAGGAAATATTAATAGAAAATAAAAAAGAAATCGAAGATCTATCGAAGAAAAGGGATTATCTTTTAGAACGATTATTCATATTTGAAAATAAAAACAGTGAAATGCTATCTGAAGTAAAAAGAATCAAAGATGAAAATAAACTTCTCAATAAAGAATTAGTAAGAAGTCAAGGTATCTTACAAGGTGTACAGATTGATCTTAAAAGTAAGGCTGATGAATTGTTAAATATGGAAAACAAAGTTAAAGACTGGAAAGGCCAATTTACAGATCTAGATAAAATGATGAAACAAGAGATGTCCGACTTAAAATTAGATAATAAAAATCTAAAAGCTCGCATTGAAACTCTTCGGCTTGAACCAGAGCTATATTCCATCGTTCCTTACGAATATGAAGACCTATATAGTATGTATAACAGAAAAGGAGTAACCAAACAGCCCTCTAATATAAGTATCACATCTTCTCCTTCTAGTCTGGTAACAATATGCTGCAACAAAATAGTGGATATCATTCAACCTAGGGAAACCGTATCTAGCACTACGACTTCAAGTTCAAGTCCTCAAGTTTCTGTTCAAAGTAATGAAACTTACTCTGTGAAATGCAAATGTAATCAGCTTTCTACAGAATTAAAAACCGCATGGGAAGAAAACTCGAAAATGATCGACGATCTAGAGCAAACGAAGTCTGCTAACAAACATCTTATTCATGAACAATTAGCTGCACGCAATGAAATCCAACATCTTATTGAACTTACGCAGGAATTGCAAAAGAGAATAGTTAATCATAAAACTATTTTGTCAATCTTAACTACTACTGTTTACGCCGAAAATATGTCTTTAAAATCTCAGGTCAAAGTGATACAACATCATCTGAACCGTTTCCACAATGTGTGCCGAAGAGATTTGCCTGAATTTAAAAGTCAGTTGTTTGAACTACTGAATTTGTTTGTTGATCAACAGAATGCCAGTTTTAAAAGATTTTCTCTACCGGATATTCTAGACAGTAGTAGTATTGTTCTTTCTCCGAACTTCAAAAACGAATCTACTTTAGACGGAGATCTATTGATGCTAGATACAAATATCACATTGACTACAGCTGCTGATAATACTTTGTCAGGTCATGATCAAACTGGATTAGATTCAAACCGATACGATAGTGAAGCTACTTGTGTAACTAAAGAATTCAATCAGATAATTCACCAAAATGCACCACACTTGGAAATTCTAAACCGTGACAATCAAAGCATGTATGAGAGAATAAATACACTAAAAGGAGAAAATGAAAAATTACGCGAAACAGTAGATAAATACACTGATATAGCAATGACAAATACTTCAAGATCTATTGAGAAAAGTAATGATGTCAATGACGACAAGGTCAAAAGCCATGAAGAATTTAATATTCTTTATGAATGTCATAAGTGTAAAATAGGCGATATAATGGAACAAGATAAAGAAAAACTAAGTAATGAACTAAAAGCACTTAAAGTGGAGTTGCAGGACATCAAATCTCAGAAAGCTAATATAGAACAAAAGTATAGTAATCTTTTACTAGAAACACCTTCAACTGATAATTTAGTAAAAAAACTGAATACTTTAGAAAAGGATAACAAAAATAAAATTAACGAGATTGCTGATCTGGCACATAAACTTAAAAGTGTACAAGATGAAAACGATTCGTTATCTACTCAAATAATGGAACATATAACCGAAGAAGATTACTTGAACAACGAATTAAGCAATCTGAAACAAAATAATAACGAACTATTACAAAAGTGCAGCAACCTAGAAGAATCAATAAAAGTGCTTGATGTTAAACAAGGGCCTGTCGATACAATTATCAGTTGCTCCGAGTGCTTAGCTAAAGAAGAGATAATAACATTGATGCAAAAAAGGCTAACATTGACCCATAAGAAATTAGACAGGAGTCTAAGTGACACTGATACTCTATCTAGGTACAACAAGATTTGCACGTTACAAAATGAACTGCATGCGGGCCGAGAAGATTGCAAAGAACTAACTGAAGACGTAGTGACTATTAAAAATCATTTAGAACGCAGTAACCTCACAATGGATTTGGATGATAGTATTGTAGAATCTAATATCGATACGTTTGGGAGCTTACAGTCAAAGAAATGTAATATGCGTGATATTCCTGAAGAAAGTCAGTCAGATAATATATATGCAAAAGATAAAATAGATTGCTATAATTTTTATTCCGAGAAAACAGGCGAAGAAAAGGGTGATTTAAATCAGAACGTACAAATTATTGATCTCATGGAGAAGTTATACGAATTCTTAATAACTAAACACGGGAAAGAAGTAGAGAATTTGACAAATGAATTAAAAGATTTCGATGATTGTAAAAAACAGCTACAACTACAATATAGCAACTTAGTTGATAAACATACACAAGTTACTGCAGAATTGAAACAAAACGATCAAAATTATAACAATATCTCAAATGCTTTGCTACAAATAAAACATAATATTAATATTTTAAATGAGGAAATTATTAATGTTACTAATATAGATGTACCTAAATTAGTAAATATGTACGAAGAAAACTTTTTCAAAGTCTTAGACAACGAATTCGGTTTATCTAGTGTGCATATTTTCAAAAATCTTATTGATAATATAATTAAAAAGCATGAAAGTGATTTGACTGGAATAATTGAAGAAAACACTAAATTAAAAGACTGTGCTAAGAAAGCCAATGAAGAATTAAATTCTCTGACCGAACATTTGGAACAAATGAAAGGTCAATTGTCTGCCAAAGAAACAGAATATATGTTGCTCGAAAAACAAAAAGATAAAATTCATGAAATAAGCAGTGCAGTCACCATCGACATAGTGGAAAAAGATAACAAGTTGACTGAAACTCTTAACAAACTAAAAGAGCTACAAAAGGAAATAGAGATACTCCATATTCGTGCTGAACGCTTACAGGAAATTAATAACGGCATTACGCTTGACTTGGTTGATAAAAATACAAAACTACAGGCACAACAAGAATGTAATGAAGATTTGAATAAAATTTACGAAAGCAAAGTTAAAGAAAATAAAGCGAATGTTGATCTTGTAGAAAAACTATCAGAAGAAGTCAAATTATTGAAATCTAGTTTAGAAGATAAAGAAAAATCTATTTTTAATCTCGAAAAGAATGCACAAAATGAAAAGGACGCTGTCAGTGAGTTATTGGAATCTGTGAAAGGATTAAAAGATGACATTACTCGATTAAAGGCTGTTAATGAAGTAATCACTGCAGAAAAGAATGCCTATGCTGAGGAATTGCTTAAATCTGGGGAGACTATAAAACAGAATATAATGGAAATGGAGAAAATGACATCAGATATTTTAATACTAAAGGAATCTGGAAAGGAGAACGAAATTGTTATAGAAAAATTGAATTTGGAAGTAAGGAATTTGTTGAAAGACAATATGGAGTTAAAGAGCCAATTTGACGAGAAATTTAACGAATGCTGTAGACTGGAGACTAATATTAAAACGCATGAGAAGACTGCTGAAATCCAGTCCAGAATGATAACGAGGTGAGTTTATATAGTTTTTATACTTTCAAAATGTCTCGCTACTATAGCTTGTGAGATTATCCGCGCCTGTCTGTCACATATCAAAAGAATATTATTCATATTTTGGAAATTAAGCTTTTGTCTGGAACTTAATATGTACGTTACAATATCGCAAAAGTATTAACATGAATATATATAATTGTTTAACTTGCTTCTATTTACTTAAGTTGTTGGTATATTGTATTATTATGCAATCTTTCAACATAATTTTCACAAAAAAATACAGGACGTCTGATTTATTACACATATAATTTAGAAACGCATTAAGAACCAATTTATATCGTTTATATTTAAAAAGAAGTTATAGGTATATTTAAAAAAAATCTAATAAAAGTTATTGAATCTATATCTAAAATGTTGTTTTATCTAAACGTACCCGTACGAAACCGAATGTTATTTACGAGTACTTTTTGTGTTTAAGATAGATACTAACTGGTAAGTTGAGCTTAAATAATGCAAAATTATTTTATGAGACTGTGACCACGATCAGCGCAACCTGGTCGAAACGTCAAGCATTTTATAGGTAAAATCGCGTTAATTCCCGTGTAATATAATGTATTATACCTCACCGACGCCTTTGATGTTTGTCTTCGAAGTACACTCCGTGCCGTTTTGTGGAAATAAACTACTATAAATAAGCGTAAACTACTATTATAATCCAACGCGAAAGTTTAAACGTTGTTATTTCATGAGCTATACTAGAGTAAGTTTAGAACAAAATAATAGTGAATAAAATATTTGTGTATAAAACAGATTAGAAAAGCAAAAGGACACCGACGACGCGACTATAAGAGAGAAGAACAAGCTGATAGAAGAATTAACACTCAAATGTGCCGCGCTACAGAAACTGTGTGAGCAGCATCCGGGTGCCGAGAACAGACTTGAAGTCGAACAATTACGAGTGACTAAGGAAACTTTGGAGGTACATTATGACTAACCTTTTCTATAATACATACATACAGAATGCCACGCTCTACGATCCCTCCGTACCAGTGCGGACGAATGTGGACGAGGCAAAAGTGGTGCGCAGTACTAGTAACCGGTGCGCATGCATGACGATGCATGCGCACCGGTTACGAGTACTGCGCACCTGCCCTTTGCGAAGGTGTCACAGTCAAATTCAATTTTTTTATTGCGTTCCTATTATATGGTGAGAGCTGTTTACTAAAACCTGTTTTCTTACAACGGTAGGGTCGCCAATAAGATATAATTTTAATATTCACACGAAAACGGCAACCGCCATTTGATTTTTACTGTGACGTAGTGAGTTTTTTAAATAAAAGCCTGGGACCTAACCTGTTGAATTACTTCAATAATTGAATTACTAACGAAGTCACAATATCACTTGTTTTAATTATTTGAACAACAGATTTTTTTAAGATGAAAATTAAATGTTCTAATCCATCTTTCTAAATTTGTTAACAATTTTCGGTTGCAATTGCAAAAAAATATTTATGTCTCACACTGAAGCAGTTTTGGTCAGGATAGGGCGACCGAATTCTAACATATTTGTATTTCTATAGATTTCGAGCGTTATTCTATCTTTCGACAATTAATCAAAAGTAAACTTCAGGATTTAAAAAAGAAACCAGATTGGGTAATTTATTTAACGTAAATAAACTCAGTAATTATCATTACTAATTTGCCCTATACACCTGTTACTTGTCTGGGGTATTTATAATGTGCTTTTAATACAGGCACGCATTTCGGAACTAGATGCTCTCTTGGAGGCCAAGTCTCGCTTGTCAATCGATGCTATCGCCGACTCCTCGCGAAAAAGGCGGCAAAGCTTGCACGACTCCAAGCGGATGTTTGCTGAAGATGTACACAAAATTCAAGGTAAATAATATTGACTTCGACGATTTACAAACCTTTATTACTATATTGGAAATACAAATAAATAAAATTGGTGTCTACATACTTGAAAACTTGTCTGTTTGCTCTCCTTCATTTCTGGAAGGGTTGCACTGATTTCCGATACCTAATGTTATACAAAAACAGCTTGAGATACCTACTTTAGAAACTACTACTAATTTAAAAAACAATTAGAGTTCCACGCAACTATAAAAAAGTTCTGAATGGTTTTTAAATTTTATTATTGCTTCTAGATCATAACAACTTGGAAGCTATGTTTGCCTCTCGACAACAACCTGACGATCTCTTCATGGATGTAGAGGAAGATGTGTCTCTTAGATGCAGTCCTGTTAGAACAAGCAAAGGGTAAATATCAGTGTAATATATCATCATATCAACTTTTAGACTCTCACCACCACCTTCACGTCCACCTTGCCGGAGGCGTACCCAAAAGTGTAATATATGAAATCATATAAATAGTATGTAGGTATCATTTCATATGGTGGTTTTTTTTAATTATATGTGTATACTTCGATATTGCCGCATTCATTTTTATTTTATTTTATTTTCAGACGCGACAGCTTGTCATTTTCACGGAACGACCAGGTAATTTTAAGATATTAATATAATCAAAGCAGGCAATAGCATTTATTTAAAATAACGTTGCCATACATACATACATGGATTGTTTGCTATTAACCAAATTAAACCTTAAATTCACCAATGCTGTGTCTCTGCTATGTACACAAGTCATCACATTATGCTGAGCAGTCGCCACAGTTGTGCAATAATGAGAAGCTAGTTTCCTTCAGTGTATAGTTTCAATTATTACAAGTACAGAGTATACATTAAACTGTGGTATAAAATAATACATTAAATATAATATAAACTTTATGCGTCATGTCGATATAAATAAATTTGATGTGTATAAATATATGTGTAGAGCGATAAAGATGAAGAGCCCGTCTCTCGGCCTAGCAGCGTGATGGCGTCGCGCCGGCGGAGGCAGAGCATACACGATCTGCACCGGAGCGTGCTGCGGCACACGCCTTCGCCTCACGGTCAGTACTGCGCATACCGACATTCTTGTGCTTATGTACAGTCGAACAAGCTAATTGGTATACATGCAACTATAGACCGATCTATGTGTCGATGTAAACCAATTAACTTGTTCGACTGTACTAAGATACTCGCAAAATATAAAGCTGATATCACAGCTTAGGCCCTATATTGAGGGCATGAAAAGCAAAATTTGAACGTAAAGGTAGTCTACATTAAAAACAGATTGTTAATTATTCCATAATACTTTATCATAAATAACAAAGATAAACACCTCTTACAACAAATTTTACCCATGTTTGAAAGCCATAGCTTCAATAAATTTAGCTGTTCATCAAAGAGAAGGATGTGGGGAAACACACAAGCCAAAATAATCTATAATAATTATGCTTTTCAGGTTTGGATTCGTCAAACAGAATCAATAATGAAATGAACCACTCGAAACCCTCTGATACGTCTGGCGGTAATGACAGGTTAGTAAGAGACAATTATATTATGTACTCTGAGTATCATGATTTCAAGATTCCCTGTAGAGAAAGTTTTAAACTTATATCTACCCAGGACAAAATTTACTTGTGTGACTAAAACCTAAATATTACATCAATAACGTTTTTGTTATAGTGAGTTGACTCAGGTAAAAGAGCGTTTGGCGATCTGCCAGCAAGAGTTAGAAGATCTGAAGGAGAAGTACAGAGAATTGGACGACGAGTGTGAGACATGCTCCGAGTACTTGCGCGAGAGAGACGCGCAGTGTTCCCGCCTCAAGAAAGAGAAAGCAGCCTTACAAGTGAGTTAGATAACTAGATTTATATTTGTATTAATAGCTAGCCTATATATAATGGTGTATCATGATAATTATGATCATGAGGAAACTACCAAATTTACCCATAAAAGCGAGAAAACGGGGGTGGAAGTTTGTATGCGGATAAAATTACTAAATTCACGCAGACGAAGTCGCGGGCACAAGCTAGTAATTAATACTTTCGGTTAAAAGTATATGTAACCCGAACAAGACACTATACTTAAGCCCTCTCTTTATGGAAAAGATCTATGCCCAACAGTGGGATAGTAATCGGGTTGATAATAATATATAAGTAAAAATAAATAATATAACCACGATTATATATTCTAGCCGAGTTCATTTAATCAAATAGCCTCAAGGAAAGGAGGTAGGCCTTATTCAACAAGCTAAGTATTCTTTCTTTAAACTCATGTATATTTTCGCAGGAAATTATCACGGAGCTAAAAGAAAAAATTAACAACCCAAGCCTTATTCAAGAGAACACAACGAAGCCGAGCGTGGCCCACATCGCTGTCAATACCGATGAAGGTAATATAATCTAATAAGTACGAATGTTTCATTATAAAGACTTCAGTTTAACAACCAATATTTAACCCTGCCAATTCTCGAAATACCTCACTCTGTCTTTAATTTGGTCTTAACCCCGAAATAGTGGAAAAGTAATATAAAATGACCCATAAATCGGTTTGAAAGTGCACCTTTCAAATAAAACGTTATTTACCTTTGTAATTCTTTCAAATATTGATTTAAATTCTGTCTTGTATTATCAATCATTTGCACTTTCTCGTTGGCGCAGTGGCTGAGATCGTTTTGTGCGTCACGGGTTGCGGGATCGATCCCCGCACGGAGCAAATATTTGTACGTTCTACAGGTAGTTGTGCCGTGTATGTTAAAATATGTGTTTGTAAACGACACCCACGACAATCCTAGTGTGAGACTACGTTAAAAAATATTAATATTATATCAAAAATATTGTTACCAGATTGGACCAACCTACATTCAGTAGTCGTGGATCGCATGTCGTACGACGCCGAGGTCGAGAAAAACAAGAGGCTAACTAGAACTATTGAAGAGTTGCGATTTACTAAACAAGATCTCAAGAACACTATCGCCAAAATGCAGAACGCTTTGGAGAGAAACAGTGAAATCAGGTACTTTATTGTTAGTTTTACCTTCAAAAATTACACGGAATAATAATCCTTATATGATTACTCTTGCTAATTTGCCAATATGCTACCACACAAGCAACCACTACTGGTTAATCAAAGAAAAATCCATAACAATACTCGAGCTGGGAATTCAAACATAATGCTATCTAACTTCTTATACATTTGTTCTACCATGTCTGCGCCTGATGAAAATCTCCGAACTATCACGAGCGTGTGCATTAATGCTATTTTGTTCTATATTCAATTCGTAAATTTTAATGGCGGTACTTACATTTTAAATTTATTAGTGTAAGATAAACCTTCTGCCTTCTCTTTTTTACTTTGTATAATGACTTGCAAAATTCATCCTAACTAACGGCTGTGTTCCAACTTAATATATAAAAAAATCCTACTATACCTAATTATTGTAAATGCTATGAAGGTTCATAATTAAAGTCAAATATCAAGTAACATACATCCTTTCATTGGGCGTCAAAGCTCCATTGTCTCAAGCGTGGACATACCAATATATATAGATTTATTTATTATCTTCGCGTACTCACATCTTCGATCTTTTTCTGCCTCTACACAGAAAACAAGACGCAACGAAAGCGGAGCTCCAAGCTTGCAAACAAGAGCTGCTGCAGCTGCGAGAGAGATACAAGGACCTGGACGAGGAGTGCGAGACTTGCGCCCAGTACCTGCGCGACAAGGAACAGCAGTGTCGCAAGCTGAAGGAGGCTAAGTCGGCGTTGGAGGTACGCTAATAATATAGATTATCATCGTGAACCTATTCCTAGCCCTAATTGGGATAGCGGGGACGCAACAGTATTAAAAACTGCCTTCCAATTTAAGAGTTCGCATCCTGCTAGGGACAAATTAATGGTTGTGTGATGAGCTCGGAACTAGATGGCGCCGTGTCATGATGTCCAGATATATTTATTTATGTATCCCACTTCAGATGCCATCGACATTATCCCTTTTTGATAACATTAGAATAGGCATTAGATTGGTAGTCTTTGATCATTCTATGTGACGATGTGGTCTATGTAGCACGCTAACCTAGAAGATACCTTATTCACTCGTGACTTCAAAACCTCCAAATTGTGCTCATACATACAATCATAGAAATTATTTAGGTATGATTATATTTATTTCAGTACATCCTTTTAACGATTCGCCTAGTCGCTTAGTGGTTGAAATTTATTATCTGTTTGCATACTTTTACGTAATGTATTAAAAATATATATTTTAATCTGATTGATTTTACATGCAGGCTAAACTGCAGGAGCTCCAAGGAGACCACGTCGATGTGGCACATTCTGTGCGGAAGAAGCGGCAGAGCTTACACGATCAGAACCGGCAAGCCACCGCTAATGACACCGTGCGGGACGCCGCCACTGAGACCAGCGACGGTATGATATTCTTAATACTGATCTTCTCTAATCTTGGGGCAGGCAAAATTGTGCTTTTTTTTCGAGGAATGTTGCCGCGCCATGATTTCCTCCCGCTTCGTTAATTCATCATTAACAGACAGAAATGAAATGGTGATAGACTGGATGAGGACAGTGTTGTGGCGCAGTTTCGGCTCTCCGAAACTGCGCCACAACACTGTCCTCATCCGCTGCTGGACATAAGTGGACTGCGATAGGCTGAGTTTATTAATTGATTGATACCCTAATAACCTAGCCTAACCTAATGAGAAGTGCAATCGATACAAATATTTGCTTCTCTTGAACCTGCGACCTCAGGTGTGTTAACTGTGTATTAACTATGCCAATCATTTCGCCGCATATGCGCGTGATGCTGGAAAGATCTTAGTGTGGGAAGTATTTACGGTTGATTTTCGCAGAATTATAAAAATTCTAGTTCTAGTGCATTGTCAGAGACCTTCAGTATTTTACATTGTACTCCAAATTTTAAAAAAGATAACTTAATTACAGATTTCCTGAGTTACCAAGTGGAACGCGATGAAACTAGCCGAACAACGGAGGAACGGCTAAACAAGGAAATCCACCGTTTGAAATTGGTATGTTTTACTATGTTATGAATGTAGGATTTTTTAAGTCTTAATTCTAAATAAACATAATTATGTACCTATAACTCTACAAAATTAAATCAGCCAAAACTTAACTAAGTTCTGATAGACGAAAGAACGAATTGTAGTAACTTATGTAATTACAACTACTCAAATCATATATAAAATAGCGCTTAATTCTTCACCATATAAATTACTTAGCGATTTTTCTGGAAGATGCTCAATTATGAGGTGACTTCTTAGATATGTTTTAGTGGGCTTGGCCAATATATTATCACATATCTCTTAATATGTAATAACATCGTGATAAGTTGACTAGAGTTTTGGTTGTGATCAGGTGGTTGAGAAGCTCTCGCAGCACAAAGTTATGTTGGAGCAGCAGTTGGCCAGCGTGACAGCGACCATGCACGCGCCTCTCCCCGCCATGTACGTGGCCACCGGCAGCGCGATCGTACAGGTATGTTACAGAAAAATCATGCTAAAACTGGTTTGCCGATAGAAGTAAAAACGCACGGAGGTATATCTGTGGACACACATATATACACAGTATACACATAGCTTCACGCTTTTGGTATCACCTAAAAAGTGCTCAACGCGCCTAAAGAAGTAATAATATTTTAAAGAAGTAAATAGTGACATTCATTTACAGCATGACAGGGTAATAAACCTTGATTTATTCTCCTGTTATTGTTATCGTCTATATGCTATGGTTTTCATTTGTCCAATGATTGTTTCCCACTTAGAAACAAAAAAACTACAGCTTCAATTATTGAGTAAAGTTAAACATTCGACACTACATCAACAATGGTTTAACTGTTATTGAATCACTGGTTTCACCATTTTCTATGGACACATTACTATCCTGCAATAATTTTTATTTACACATTAATCTTTCAGAACCAACAACTATCAGATGTCATGAAAGAAAACCAGAAATTAAAGAAAATGAACGCAAAACTGGTCAGCATATGTAAAAAAAGGGGGAAAGACTCCAACAGAGAGAACGAAGACCCTGCCAATAAGGACTGATCATTTATTTAAATATTTTTCTTAGTTTGAACAATTAGTTAAATTTCTTCCAGCAACGCACAAATTGAGGAGACGTGAAATGTCATAATAATCATACTGAGCTGGACTTGTTGATTACGTAATACTCATATGTAATTCTATTTATCATTATTCAGATTAATTTGTTATTGTAAAGATTTGGTGTACTTGTTTGTCTCTCCATGTACAACGAAAGCGCAAAGCGCTCTCGCTTTTTTTTTATTTATAATATTTGCACTGCTAATTTGTGATTCCGTTAAATGTGTGCACTGCTCTTTGAGGGGACGGGACTGAGACAGGAATGGAACGATTTTTTCATTACAAATAAGACTACTTCGATAACACACTAAAATCTAAAACATAAGACTGAATGTTGCTACGACATTCCAAGAGCATTAATAAATAATAAACTGAACAGCGCAAGAGTAGCCGAGTGAACAGATTTTAAGTTAGAATTTATTTTTATAATTTCAAATATTATTTTGTTTCTTTTTGTCTACTTCAATTAAATATGTTTTAAATGTTGTTTTAATAAATGTCAGGCTAAGGCCACTTTTGCTCTGATGACTGTGGTTGAAAATGATGAATTCATGTGTTAAATGACTCAAAAGCTAATGTTGTGAGTATCGGTGCCATTGTAGATAGTATTAACGATTCCTAATTATTTTCATAGATTATATTGAATGTGGTACAATATAGTATTATAAGGGTGTACTTAAAATGTGTGTGCCTATAAATATTTAGTGATGTTAGTAACAAAAATACAAACGATTAAAATGTATAACACTAATTTGTATTAACCTGTATAATTTAATTATACGTCTCGTATTTTTGGCTAGAACATATTTTACTTTGCAATATCGATTAAGTTTTCGGATGAAAAATGAACAAAAACTAAAATGTTTTTTTTGCACTTTATAAGTGACACTAGTTTGTTCTGTGGTAAATGTTTATCGTACAAACTATTTGTGTATCGCTTATTTCAACTTTGTAACAAATTTGATACGTCCATTAAAATTATAATGCACAATTAACACAAATATAAATTCATATACCAACAAGTATTCTGTGAATATAGTTTTATTGGAATATAGTTTTATTGCAATTTAGTTTTACAATTCACTGATATTTTTCTAATATTGATGGTACCCATACTAAATAAATGTTTGATTGCAATTGATGTTTTAATTTGATAAGACAATTATTTCTGTAAATTTGTAAAAAAAAAATATAATTACTTCAATATAGTAGATACACATAGAATTTCCTCAAATAATTGCCATCGAGAAAATCCTAAGCATGCAGGTTTCCTGACGATGTTTCCCTTAACCGTTTGAACATGACTAAATACGCACATAGCTTCAGTGGTTGGTTGACCTTGGGTTTGATCACGAAATCTTTGACCATCTCTCTGTCCACTGGTCACACCACTACGCTATCAGCAGCAGCTCGCCCTGTATTTCCAAACGAACTTACAGTTCGCGCAAAATAACTTGACCCAACATGGCGCCGATCTGCGCAGGTACAGACGCGCACGCATTTTTAGAGGATATATTTTTTTGGTGGTACATGACATACATAATATTATGAATATTAATTATCGTGTGTATTTAACCCTAAAAAAACAATATACTAGTGATAGTAAATAAAAGAACAACTTTTAATAATTCGTTTTTTATTTTAATATAATATTTTGAATATTGCACTGAACACTTACAACTTAGGAACATAATACCTATGCCCTCCGTATGTACCGAGTGAATAACCCTTTTTGTCTACCCACGAAATAATACCTTTTCATGAGCCAATATGACCACCATCGCAGTGAATACGTCAATCACTGTCACTAAATGGCGTTATGCCTTCAATAAAACTACCAAGTCCACTCGTGCCAGGAACTGGACTAGGCATTTCGTCTTCATCTTCTGAATCACTGCTGTCATCAGATTCTCCAACTCGTATAATTAGTTCCTCTGTCATTTGGTCAATGATGGGGTCACTTTTGGCATATTCGTTTTCAACTTTCTTTACCTTCTCGGTCAGCTTAAACCACTCACTGGGTCCCATTTCATTTACTTTCTCCTTCACTAATTCCATGACACGAGCTGTATTCCAATCTACGTTTTTGCTGCTTACGTAACCCTTGATCGTAGCCCATGCCATCTCGATAGGGTTAAGATCAGGGTGATATGGTGGCAGGCGGAGCACATCGTGGTTATGTTCGGCCAAAATTCTGTCTATACTAAATTTTTTAAATCTTTCTTTGTTGGCTTTTATCAGATCATATAGTTGTGGTTTATACATCTCTGGGGTAAATGATATTCCTTTTTCGGTTAGCCATGCTTGCATTTCGGATTTTCTACTATTTGAAGTTGGCGCGGGATCATCTTGCTTGTTGTGGTAGGAAGCGTTGTCGACTACCACAACGGATCTGGGTGGAAGATTTGGAATAAGCTGTGTGCGAAGCCACTTTTCATAGTTTATATAATGCATGTCGTCGTGGTAGTCGCCGGACTTAGTGCCCGACTTAAAAAGCAGCAAAGCGTTAGGTACAAAACCCGCTTCTGACCCCGCGTGTACAATGACTACCCGTTGCCCTTTTGAAATAGGCTTTTTCAAACCTTCCTTTGATCCATCAGACCACGATTTTGAATTTGTGTGGCTAGAATGTACGTAAGATTCGTCTGTATATATAATGTGTCTATTTTCCTGTCTATATCGTTTTATTTTTTCTAAATAATGTATTCGAAGAAGTCTTATTTGCGACTGTTCTATTAAAACTTTGCGGTTATTTTCGGTTTTTTTCCACTTAAAACCCAAATTCTTAATAATTTGACGGAGACTACTAAAAGAACCGCGAAAATTTATGTCAGAAACTAATTTTTCATGGAGCTTCTTCACTGTTGGTATTTGTTTATTTGTAACATGGAAATTATGAACACATCTCTTTACGACGCCCTGGTCGAAGTTGTCTATATCCGTAATGGGTTTATTTCTTTCTCTTTTCTTGCCGGGAGTACGAAAAACTGTGATTAAATCGGACTGATTTGTTTCTTTAATTATTCTTTTGACGGTTGAAAGGGAAGTTTTTGTGGCTTCAGCTGTGTTAATTTTAATTTGAGTTTCAGTTAAACGACTAGAGTCCTTTTTAAAGAAACAATAGACGTTATAAATCATTTGTCTCGATTGGCGCTTCAAAACTGTATTGCTTCTACGAACTCGCGGCGGCATTATAAAAACTGTCACAATCACAACACAACACAAAACGTAGCACTCGACTATCCTTGGAGACGTCCGCGGTGGGTGTGCGGGCGCGCGGCACGCGACGCCTCCTCACGCGGGGAATTGTCCCCCGCCCCGCATACCGCAACCCATTTGCGCCTAAAATTCGTGCAACGCGCAGGTTCAAGTTATTTTGCGCGAACTGTAACACTATAAGCAATGTATGGGAGATCGTACTCCTTTTATCCCTTGTAATCATTTATTTTAGTGCGGTCCAAAAGTAAGCACGAGTAAGATACGTGCACATTTATGTGCAAATATGTGGATTTCGTCCTTCAACTCCTAATTGGCCATGATACCTCTAAACAAACAACTTTTATACAAGGACAATTTATTTCATAAAAAGTTTATGTTATAAGAACAAAGAGTTTTTTTTAATAAACAGAACATACAGCAATAAGTAAGGCTGTATAATAAAAAACGACCAAATTTGTAACTGGGTTATAATCGACTATAGTCGATAAAATACACAACTTCATACAGACTTATTGAATGGGTACAGAATCACCGTTTGTGTCCCTGTTTAAGGTTTCACCATTAAACTTTTCTAATTCTACATTATCGCTACTATGAACCTTATCCTCCTTCATAAGGAGCTCTATTTTCGACGGCAGTTCTTTCAACAATTCTTCAGTCTTATCTACTGCCCCTTGTGACTTCGTTAGGGCTTTCTTCTCGACGTGGTCCGCAAATACAGTTCTTCCGGCAATCTTAGCAATGTCCGCAGCAAAACTGAGATAGTCCTGATGGTGAGATCTAGCGAGCACTTGTGCGGCTTGAGAGGGATCGTCCATGGCTATGTAACTGAAAACATATTTGAATTATTAGGATGTTCCCAATGAAACTCGACACAACATATATTAGGAAACAATTAGATCGCTACCTACCCTACAATGTTGGTCTACCGATGAGAAATTCTTATAGGCGTAAACAGGGAAGTGGGGCATAACGTAAAGGTTTTAGAAAAACTAAATTATTATTAATTTGGTTTTGGTTACTAACATATCGATGCTATCTCAGTAACAAACAGAAACCTATTTACTATATCAATGAAAAAACACACGTATTGCGTTATAATTAAAATAGCTTACCAAACTGCAGCCACCGCTAAATTTCCACTATGTACTAGCTCAAAAGCCCATTTCCTTAAAACGTCTTCGGCCACACTGTCCATATATCTGGAAATCAACGAGAAAATATTATAGCTGGGAATCATAAATATGGCTACATTAGATAATTACAATACTGAACGGCTTTTCTAATTTATTTATCTGTCACTTGTCAGATAAGTAAGCATTATCAAAAAAAAAATGTAAGAGGTAACAATTCACGGGGGGAGTAGTCCCGTAATCTAGTCATGGCACGCTCCAATTCGCTCCTTTTCATTTTTATTTTGAATTGGCATTAAAAACTACTTGTAAGTTTAAGTTTTTAAGTAAATAAATTGTAAGTTTGTAACCCTAAAATTCCACTCTTCAACCACTAACCCCTATAATGTGGCAAAACAATGTTTGCTGGGTTAGCTAATAAATATTTCCGGACTTTATTACACAGCGCCATCTAGTTCCGTGGTAAGCAACGAGGTTTGTGTTACGGATATTAGATGGTTGATATAATACATATATACTTTTTTTTGTAATTACATACATATTATACATAGATACATCCATGACTCAGATACAAATGTTGATGCTCATCACACAAACATTTGTGCCTACCGGGATTCGTGCGTTACCGATCAGCCATATAATATATGGCTTATATTATAAGCCAATAAATTAAAAATAAAGTATTTTATAGTCGACCTAGATCCAGCCCCAGGAAAGGCGGAGTGACCCCTCTAGATCCCTTGCGTGAAACAAACCAAAGTATCATATAAAATTAATACACGTAAATAGAGTTCAAGTCACCTTATCCGACATAATATGTAAGCTTCTTTGAACAGTCTGCCATCCATGAGAGCGGCGACGGCGCCCATCACATCATGCATGCTCAGCAGAATCGCAGCTTTGCGGTACGTGGGACCACCGTACTGTCTGTTCTCTGTAACATTAAACCATTATGTAAATGAATCAAATCGAATGAAAAAGTGATATCAAGAACATATTTCTCTTTTGAAGTCGGTTAAAAATGGAAAGAGTTATTTTTATGTTGCCATACTTTGACATTCGAAAATATTATTGAGATAAAAGTTCTTGGTCTGTACGTCTTATGGGAAGGTTCCAAGTACAAAAAGCTCTGAAGTCGTCGTTCCGAATCTAGTTTGGTTCACCTGTTTTGTTCGCCAAGCTAGACAAGTAATGTTCTAAGGTGTTCTAACATTTTTATATATTATAACAACTACATATAACGTTTTATAACAATGTTCTATAACAATGTTACGTAATGTGGACGTGTTATAAAACCAAGTTACATAACATGTTACTAAGTTTGTACGCACCGTTACACTTATAGTAGAGGGAATGTAGTATAAAAACATCTTAAAGTTAGCTCTTATTTCGTTACTTTTGAGTTATTGATATTTATTCATTAATAAAAACTTATATAAGTAGAATAAATTGGCGATAAAGGGCAGTTTTTGAAACGGTTACAGAGGTTTATATTGCGTGTGTTCCTTCAATTATAGAAGACTAAATTAATTAATGTAATGAATCGTTATTATATTAGAATAATTCGTAATAAAACATATTTACCATAGAGTTTGTCTTCCTCTTCCCTCGCCACAAGCCGATCTATTTGCGCTAAATATAATTGAGTTGCATCTTTCC
Source organism: Craniophora ligustri (assembly GCA_905163465.1). Taxonomy (NCBI): domain Eukaryota; kingdom Metazoa; phylum Arthropoda; class Insecta; order Lepidoptera; family Noctuidae; genus Craniophora; species Craniophora ligustri. Next base: position 4,523,007 of record LR990960.1, read on the forward strand.
AATATCTGCAATATTTAAAAAACTCCCGTCTATGATACTGTATTTTTGTTACGTCTTTACTATTCTAAAAGACCGAACCAATTTTAAGTCCTTTTAAAGTATTGACACAATATTTATTTTTAGTGGCGATCTTATGTCCAGCAGTGAACGTAGCAGTTAACGTAACGGTTGGATGGTGATGATAGATTCAGTGGCGTAGCGTGGGTATTTGCCGCCCGGGGCCGTCTGGAAATTTGCCGCCCCCTTTTCTAGTAGTATAAAAACCCCCATGACCCCCTTTGCCCATGGCCCCCACGCTACGCTACTGGATAGATTAGACTATGGAGAACGCCGCAAGCTACCTGAGGAGGTACCAGGCAGCCTGTTACAAAATACTACATGCTGTACTTCTTTAGGCCACGCGCACGAAATCGTAGGAAGCGAAAATATAGTCTTACTTAGGTATTGAAAATTAAAAAAAAAAACAAAAAAACTTGGTTACAGAAATAAATATCATTTACCATCACATTTTTTAGACTAGATAATGTTTAGACTTATGTGGATTATGTAATGTTGATACATGTTTATGTATTTAGTCCAAATAAACTTTATTATTATTATTATGAGTATCTATATATTTTCTCCGTTTCATGGATATCAATAATCAGAACACGGGCCTTGGCCAAGCGTGAATAGGATTTAGGTAATACTGTAAGCGGAAGAGACGTATTATTATTATAACTTACTTGAATGAAACACACGGCGCCATACTGAGGAGGAAAGGGCACAACATATCCCGTTGGCTCGCGAACTGGATCATAGTGTCGATGTGCCCACGAAATATCGACAACATTATCCACGCTTCTGGGTGCCATGCCTCCAGATGGTTTTGCACTATATCGACAAAAAATATTACAGTAAATAACGGTCCAGCTGAATAAGTCACGAGTGAGTAGGTAGGTAGTATCTTCTAGGTAAGTGTGCTCCATCTTAAACCACATTGTCACTTACCATCAGGTGAGATTGTGGTCAAATGATAACCTATACGATAAAAAAGCAGGCTAAACAGATCTAGTCCAAATTAAAACATTTTTTTTTATTCTTCTTCACAAGTTGTCTTTTCAATATACATGGAAGTGCAATAATCGCCGTATGGCACAATCATTCATTAGAACACTAACGTAAAACTGGTTGCAGATCATCATTTTGCTGAAACATGGCTAATATTAATAAAGGGATACAGAATTAATAACTTCATTCTCTTGAATTACTAATTAAGGTAAAACCAGTTACCGCGTCTTATTTCATTCACATTAAAATGAGAACATTGAATTTAGACAATCAATTTATAAAAAGTACTTATTAACTGTTCATTTTGAAATGAATCCGTTAATGTAAAAGAAAGACATCACTATACTCACTTTCTAAATCCAGGAATTCATTAACCTCCTTAATGGTGCCGAAGACTTTGAGAAAAGCGAATTTAGGTTTCCGAACTTTCGAGCTATTTCCCTTATCTTCAGTATCACCTTCATCTTCAACTGCGCTATTAGATTCTTCTTTAATTTCAACTTCAGAGTTTTCTTGTTCGGTAACATCTATGGCTTCTTGTTTATCATCTACATTAGAATCTTCTTTAGTTGTATTATCTCCTTGTCCATGAATTGTGGTCGCATTGTGAATATTATCCGCCTGCTCCCTGGCATTAAGCTTTTGCAAATACAGTTCCAACATTTTCTTTGCAGCTGCCAACTTGTAGCGATCGTTGATTTGTTTAAACATTATTGTCAACATGAACTTCTTTGGCAGTTTAGTTGGTTTCAAACTACATGCGTCTAGATTAGTTGCGAGCTGTTCTTGATCTGCTGGTGAAATGATACCAGCCACTTGTTCTTCTTTGTCTTTCTTTTCTTTCTTATCTTTTTTGTCTGCTTTTATATGTTTCTTTGTAAGAACTTCGTGTTTCGTTTCTGTTAGAAAGAAAGTTAATTATTTTAGGGACTGTTACGTACAGACGTATTACAAACTATATCAATTCAAATATATGTTTTACTTGCGCGATAGATTTTTATACGTGTATTCAATTATTTATTGATATATATAATAATCTTGTGAGTGAGTTGTAAACAAATTAACATTTACGTAAATATAATTTTAAATTGCGCATCATCAGTGACTCACACTCACACCTGTAGATGTAGGTTACTGTTAATGGGTAAGGTACAGGCGTGAGGCGTGACTGCGTGAGTGAACAGTATAATACTTTCATTCGAATTAAGGTATAAAGGCTGTCTGAACAAATTCCTCAAACAATAGGCTAATGCAATAGTAAAAAGATTAACTTAGATTAAGTCAGGCCAAAAGCCTCCTTCTACTGTTATCATTTAGTCAGGTCCCTCACATTACACACGTACCGTCGTAATTTTCGGGCTTGTGTTCCCGTATATCCCACAGGCGGACAGTAGCGTCGCCGCCGCCGGACATGACGTGGTGCGGCCAGCGCGGCAGCGCCAGCCACGCCACGCCCAGCGACGCCTGCGTGTGTCCGCCGAACACGGACACGCACGAGCCCGCCGCTATGTCCCACACCTGCACCAACAAAACGTTATTGTTAAAAGACGATGACGACTCGGCATGACATATCAACGCAGGGCCTAAACTATAAGGGTTAGAAACTTGAAATTTTGCACAGGGATTCCTTTTATTACGTAGGGGAGCACTAAGAAAGGAATTTTGAAAATTCACCCCCTAAGGGGGTAAAATGGGGGTGTAAGGTTAGTATGTAACTTTGCTGTTTTTGAAGTTATTCAATTGAAATTCAGTTTGAAGGTTATTCATTGAAAGTTATGAAACACGTGTAAAATATTTTTTCAAAAACCATCCTTTAAAGGGGTAAAATGGGGGTGCAAAAATTTCTTTGATTTTCAAAGTTATATCAATAAAATGTTATAATTGGGTTATAGATCCTAATAATGATTATTTCCGACATCCCTTTTTGAAATTCATCCTTTAAGGGGCTAAAAGGGGGTGCAAAGTTAGTATGAAAGTTCTCTAATTTTCAATGAAACTTGACGAGTCTTTGTATGACGTAGGCATCCGATAAGAAAGGATTTTCCGAAATTTTGCCCATAAGGGGGGGGGGGGATAGGGGTACCAAGTTTGTACGAGACAACGTGATTCCTTGGTCATCTACTTCAAATTTTGCATAAACATTCTTTAACAGAATTGATGGAAGACGTATTTCGTATTTTATCGAAATTCAATCCCTGACGGGATTAAAAAGAGATAGAGAATTATGTTGGAGGTGATATCAATACTCCTTAGTGCTTTTGATTTAAATTACTTTTTATTTTGACATAATATGTTTGAAAAGTCAATCCGATTTTATTCAAAAGAGGTTGAACTCACATAAAAGCTTGATGCAATGCAAATATTTTATACTCCTTAAAATTGGAATTTCTGTTTGTAATTTCATATATAAAAGTATATATACGGTAATTACACAAAAAAATAATTTCTAAAATGTTTGTCTGTCTCTCTCTTCGTTCCTTCTAATTGCTGCAACAGCTGGACCGATTTTGTAGGGACTTTCACCATCGTTATAAGTAGTAACTTAGGCTACTTTAATTTAAGAACAAGAAACGAATTAGAGTTCCGTATGACTTAAAAACGCGGGAGCTGACCAACGCATGAATATGAATATTATTTTTTTCTTTAAATTTCACGCGGACGAAGTCGCGGGTAACAGCTAGTAATTTTATAAAAATATCTAAACACCATCAAAGTAATATTGCGTACGTTTAATATTAATAGGCATAGGAACCGAAAGGAAAGAAAACGAAACACAATAAAATTAAAATTGGGTTGGAAATGTTAGAAGCAAGCGAAATAAATCTGTTCAAAACATTCCACGGCAAAAAACCCTTTATTCAACACGTATGTCTCCATAGGATATTAATGCTAGTATTATTTCAATGTTCTAGTGTTAGAGTTCGATAAATTTGCAGTAATTTACAGTTGTTAACTATCCATAAGTTAAAATCATTATGTAAAATAGACAATTTATTCGCAGAAACTTACCCTAACGGTACAATCCTGAGATGAGGAAAGAAGATATTCGTCGCGATGCGGGTTCCAAGCTAATTGTAGTACTGGTAACTTGTGGCCGGTTAAAGTCTTCCATGTTGACAGGTTTTTAGTGCCATCTGATGAAAAAAGTATGTCTTTAGTCTTTTAATTCTTAGCAAAAAGGTCGAATTATCTTATTGCGCGGCAAAATTAGGTAGTTAAGAAATTTACTTTTGCTGACATGGTGAAGGTAAATTTACTCGCTACGTTTGAACAACGGACACAGCGACGAAGAATTGTCAAAAAGTGACGACTCATCGAACGCACCAATCATGATGCTCATCCTACATCGCGATAGTGAAGTTTACAAGCGTAGATAACAGATATACGAACACCCGACATCAATCGTCGGGTAGTAGCCCGCCAGGCATAATACCTCCTTTTCCAATGGAGGGATTAACATCTCCTTCCTTCCATACCGTCATTATCTTTTTATTTAATTATGTTTTAATAAAAAAAAAGTACTGTGAAGTACGTATTAACTGTTAAAGGTCGGACCTTGTAGACCAGAGTATTTAGATGATAAAATATAATCCTATTACCTTCTTTATCTCCATATTCTAGTATAATGATGTTGCTCTCTCTGTCCAACGATGAGACAGCGATAAGATCCTTGAACGGTGACATTTCGCTTGAGCTCGACGTTTGCTGGGGATGCCATTCCATAGAGTGAATCATTTTCCTGTAAAAAAATTACATACAGTAAATTACTTTACAGTGGGTTTATACCTTGATTAGACTTTAGGTCTTCACACTGTAGATGTAAATTTTACAGGAATATCATCTCTGCGTTTTTACTAAACAACAAACACGCTCCCCGCCGAATATACGCTTAATTTTTTTTAAATTATGAAACGGAATTTAATACCGTTTTTAATCGGAACAGATTATGATACCATTGAGCAATGATATAGATTTCATCCCGTGGAAGGCTTTTATATCTACTATAGTTATTATTTTGAAACTAGCAGTCAAGTGCTAGTTATAGAATTATAACCTTACAAGTCTGAACTTCTGCTTATGAGTCCCGGTAGGCACAAATGTTTGTGTGATGAGCATCAACATTTGTATCCTAGCTATGTATAATATGTATATATACGTAGTATATCAACCTTTTCGTATCCGTAACATAAGCCGCGTGGCTTACCACGGAACTAGATGGTGCTATGTCATAATATCCAGATATATTTATTTATTATTTTTTAGGATTCCGTACCCAATGGGTAAAAACGGGACACTATTACTAAGACTTCACTGTCTGTCCATCCGTCCGTCTCTCTGTCACCAGGCTGTATCTCAAGAACCGCAATAGCTAAACAGTTGAAATTTTCACAAATTATGTAATTCTGTTGCCGTTTTAACAAAAAATACTAAAAACAAAATAAAATAAATATTTAAGGGGGCCCAAACCGGAACCCTTTGTGCGCGAGTCCGACTCGCACTTGGCCGGTTTTTATTGGAACGAAGTTTCTTATCGCGCGTTGCGCAAGGGGGCTAGACGGAAAAAATTAAGACGAATAGTTGTAACGACACTTTTGCTATAGTAAGCTATTGTAAGCCGTGCGGCGTGTGCATGTTTCTCTGTCTGTCTCTCTCTCTCTCTCTCTCTCTTATAGAAAGCAAGGGACACCCGCATGAAACGAAGTTCCTTTCGATTAATTAGTGAAGGAATTGTAAAAAGGAACTTCGTTCCATCCGGGTGTCTCTTGACATCTTTCAAGTTTTTAAAGTAGGTCCACTAACGTGAATATGAATACGGCAACGAGTAGTGTGTGCGGCAGCTGAGGGGTGAGCAGCGCCACGGCGCCGGCCAGCGAGCCCACCAGCAGCGCGCGGCTCGTGCTCGCCGCCGCGCACACCTGCCACGCCTGCCCCTCCACCGACACCTCCACCTGCAGCGGCCCTGACACACAACACAGCGTAATAATGAATAGATCATCAACAACAACCCATTATTGCCCCACTGCTGGGCACGGGTCTCCTCTCATTTGAGAAGGATCAGGCTATAGTTCACCACGCTAGCCTACTGCGGGTTGGCAGACTTCACACGCGATCGAGAAAGTCTCTCAAGCATGCAGATTTCATCACGATATTTTCCTTCACCGTTTGTACAAGTCTATTACCAACAACCGGGCACGAATCCTACTGAGTTTCGTAGAAGAACCCAATAACTCTGCTCGACCTGGAAATCGAGCCCATGACCAACCTTAGCAGTCGCATGACTACTAGACCAATAGGACCGATAGGTGTCATTTGTTGTCATCTCTATATTAATGGTTTGTACGCCTTTTTACGAAAATTGCGCTGACGGAGGAGTATGAAATATCCCACAGTTATAGTTTATATAGAGGAGTGCAGAATGCTAATATTTTCTTTAAATCATGCATCATCATCATCATCATGTCAGCTGGAGGACGTCCACTGCTGGACATAAGCCTCCCCCAAAGATTTCCACAACGGCCGGTCTTGGGCCACCCGCATCGAGCTGGTTCCAGGGACCTTTACCAGGTCGTCGGTCCACCTTGCCGGAGGCCTACCCACCAATTTATGCATAATAAAACTTATAATTTAATTTAATTATGGTGGAATTTCGACCAGTAAATACCTTGGTCCGGTTGGTTGGCGTGGTACAAAACGAGATTGCCGCCGCCGCTGGCGTACAGCTGCATGCCCTCGCCCCAGCACAGCGAGTACACACCGTTGTTAAGCGCCGGGAACAACGCGCGCGCTGGCTTCTCCGACTTGCCGCTAGTGTCGATCAAACCCACCTGAAAATATATGTTGTTTTCTGTAATGCAAATCCTACTATCCTACTAATCCTACTAATCCTACTATCCTACTAATCCAACAAATCCTACTATCCTACTAATAATAACACGCGAAAGTTTCTATGGATGTTTGTTACTCTTTCTTGGAAAGCCGCTTAAGGGATTTGGATGGAATTCAGAATACAGATAGTTTATTACCTGAATTAACACATAGGCTACTTTTTATCTACATAATTATATATGATGCGGGAAAATCTGCGATGGTGGCGGCTAGTCTACTATATAAAAATCTCGTGTCACAGTGTATGTTGTCACCGGCTTGACCGGCTTTTATTTATTTTGTATGTCATCATCAACCCATTATTGTCCCACTGCTGGGCTCGGGTCTCCTCTCAATTGAGAGTGATTATAGTCTATAGTCCACCACGCTAGCCTACTGCGGGTTGGCAGACTTCACATGCCATCGAGAATTCTCTCAAGCATGCAGGTTTCCTCACGATGTTTTCCTTCACCGTTTGAGCATGTGATAATACGCACATAACTTCCGAAAAGTCAGTGGTGCGTGCCTTGGGTTCGAACTCGACACCTCTGACATCTCAGTCCACTGGTCACACCGCTAGGCTACCACAGCTCATATTTTGTATATATTTATTATCGTATATATTTATTTTGTATGTCCTAAAGTATTTTTACTCTCCTACACCCACCTTTCATTTTCATCATTAATCGAGATTTTAGTATTTTTATATAGCAAAACAACGTTTGACAGGTCACCTAGTAATCTTATAATTGTCTCTTCATCTGTTACAGACGATTCATTGTATATTGTCTGAGAGGCTACGTTTTTGTTGGCTCAATAAAGCGATACGATAAATAATAAATAAATAAATATTCCTGGACATTATGACACAGCACCATCAAGTTCCGAGTAACGAGGCTTGTGTTACGGATACTAGTTGGTTGATATACTACAATTATATACTTTTTTTTTGTAAATACATACATATTATACATAGATATATCCATGACTCGGAAACAAATGTTGATGCTCATCACACAAACATTTGTCCCTACCGGGATTTGAACCCGGGACCCATAGCACAGCAGGCAGCGTTAACTACCGCTGAGCTAAACGGGTCGTCAACGAGAGCAAAAACAAAGGCAACATATTATAAAAACAGCTCCATGTTCATGTACTTACCCTAGATTCGGCAGTAGCGAAGGCGAGCAAGTTCTCCTTGGTAGGATGCCAGGCGAGTGTGAGCACCTTCCCTTGCACATGCTGCCAGTATGACGTCACCCTCGTCACCGATAACTTGGACTCGTCCTCCACTGGGCTACACTCCCATACTCGAACCGCACCGTCACCCACACTTATAGCGATTCTAAAAACAAAATGCTCTTAGAATACTCTTAGCAAATAAATGAATATGAATCTTCAAATAGACTAAACAAAGCTTATACAAACAAGATGAGATAGTGTCCCATTCATAACTACTCTATAAAAGTTGACACATTACAACTATACAAAACAAATATATTTTAGATGTTCTCAACATTAACGGTGATGGAGAACTTCAGCATTGAATTTCTAAACACTCCTAAAAACAAAGGAATGGCGTTCTCGTTTCCTCTGCATTCGTGGCACGCATCGGTTGAGTATTTTGAGTTCTACATATATACCTAACAGATTAACATAACTTCTCTAAGAAATGCACCCATTCCTGCCACCCTCACACAACCATGACATTAGCTAATTTTCTTTTCTTGTCTTAGCTGCTGGGAGTTTGGATTCGGGCCCGGTAGATGGCAATAGGCTCGTCCGGTATTACAATGGTTTGTTTTAGGTTCCACTTAAAACATACCTGCGAAATGTGGGTATACATTAGAACACCTCTTACACCTCAACAAGCGTATTAGTCTGACGTTATGTTACTTACTTTCCAGCATCATATGGGCAAGTTTGTAAAGTGTACACATAGCCTCCACAAGTCCCGTGGACAGCTAACGCCTTCTTACTCTTGATGCAGTATCGTATGATGTTACGGTCTTGTGCCGTCGACCAGACAGACCAGTCCTTAGATTCGATTGAGCCTGTTTGTACACGAGGTGCGTTCGTTGCGATACAGTTCATGCCACGCTTATGTAGAGTGTGCAATATGCGCCATTCAAGTTTGTTCTTACTGTAAAAGAGGTTAAAGTTCAATTTTAACAGTTAAAAACGGACATTATTTCTGGGATGTGACCAATGGACTGAGATTTCAAAGATCTCGAGTTCGAACCCAAGGCACCCACCAGATTATGTGCATATTTATCACGTGCTCAAACGTTGAATGAAAACATTGTGAGAAAACCTGCAAGCTTGAGAGATTTTCCCGATGGTGTGTGAAGTCTGCCAACCTGCAGTAAGCTAGTGCGGTGGACTCTAGCCTGATCCCTCTCTAATAAAAGGAGACCCGTGCCCAGCAATGGGACAATCATTGAGTTAGTGACATTTGATCAGAGTCATGAATGTATCTATACAAGTATAATATGTATGTATTTACCGAAAAAGTATGCATAAAATGATATATTGTCTAGATATATTATTATTAAAGTATATTCTATCTATCTATCTATTTCACAAATTTAACGAAAGTAAGTACAACATACCAATCGATAGTCAGGGGGTTACACTCCAGTAGCTGATTCTTCCCATCAACAATAAGTAAACAATCAGGTTTGTACCACAATATTGTTGGGCAAATTGCCATTTTCTTTACTGGGGTCTTAGAATTAGTTGGTATGGCACATGAACTCACTAGTTTACCTGTTTTGGACCATATTCTAACTCCACTGAAAATAAGATTACACACATAAAAATACATTATTCTGATAATTTTGCTATTTGGAGATTATCACAAATAACTATTATCTTAAGTGTTGTCAAGAGAGGTCTATACCTCCCTGTTAGTTCATCATGTCATAATCAGTATGAAAAAATAAAACTGAGCCATTTGACTACAATACTTTAGAAAAAAGCTAGTAGGATGCTGACAAGTGCATTTCAAGTGCATCTAGGGATTTACATTTCTTCATGGAAGTTCACATTAAGTGGGCTCCTTTACGTGGACTCCCAATTACTTACCCATATTTTCCAACTGTGGCAAGAAGATGCTTCTGAATATGACTAGATTCAAATAACCCTTTGGTATCTATTTCATTACATGTCACTGTACTTGTGCTAGCCCGAGCACTCTGTTTCTTACTTCGATCATTCTGAACATCACTCTGACTTTCAACATGTGTTTTATCCAGAGCATCAACCAATGACCCTATAGTGTCTTCTGGTTGATTCTTCCTTTTCAATATTTCCTCTTTGAGCTTCAAACATTCAGCCAAATAGTCTATATCCTCAGCCTTTTCCTGTTTCACTTTAACCAATATATCTTCTGGTTCATACTTCTTATGACCAAACTCATCAGGTTCATGGTCTTTGTAAATATCAAACATGTCATCTTCTTGCACTATTGATTCATCAAAACTGTCTTCTGGAAGGTTTTTCCCAATGCCAGATTGCTCTAGAATGTTCTGTTTTTTTTCTGTTTCATTTGTTTTAGCTGTTAATCTGCTAGTAAGGGTTGGTCTATTTTCTGTGGCAGATTTCTCTAGAATGTTCTGTTCTTCTTCTGGTTCATTTCTTATAGCTGCTAATCTGCTAGTGAGGTTTGATTTATGTTCTATTTCTTTTAATGCTTTCTTGACTGTCACCTCATACTGTGGGCACCAGCTAACATTCATTACCTCATCATCTTGCCCTCGGACTTTATATAATATTTTTCCATTACCTGCAAGCAGTTATTTGTAGTTAAAAAATAGTAATGACAACCTACTCTAATACAATATTATATGTTACCATTTTTCATAACTACTGTAACAATTATTCAGACAAAACCAATAAATTATGTATTATAGATATTCTAACATTTTTGGAACTTTTGAAAGGGCAACATAACATAATCATAACATGCATAGGAATACTGCTGTACATCATCATCCCTTGTCTTGAGTAAAGCCTGTTGAAATGAACTAGGAACAAATCCTAGCTCCAATTTGATATTTATTTAGAATTTCATAGAACAACAGATCAACCTGGGCATTTAGACCAATGATGCAGGCAGAGATAGTAAAGGCAATGTAATAATTCATATTATTTACCATGTAGATCAACAAGGAATACAACACCCTGCTTGGTACCTACAGCAACATGCAGTGGTGTATGAGGGGAACACGACATACAAGTAGGTTTGAAGCTCCTGATAAAGTTAGAGTATGTCTTAGCAACATTTGATGATAAGTCCCATTTCACTATGTTACTGAAACATCCAACTGATACTGCAATCGATTCAGTGCTGTAGCCAACTCCAACGATTTCCTGGAAGTTTGTTTTGAGAATGTGGATTAATTAATTCATAATTACCATTTAATTTATGATTGTGATGACGGATTCTTTAAAGTGATGAGTGTATTTATTACATCATCAGACTAGGAGCCTAGCGTGGTGGACTACAACTTAAACTTTCCAGTTTATAGTCAGATTTCTCTCTCCATATACCTGTTTAATATAATATTATCATGTATTTCATTTTAACTTACCTCCTTTTCATTATGATGTGTTTCATGGCTGTGAGTTGCTTTAATTTTAATCCTACTTTTGACTGTTTCCAAAACCCATTGTTTAACAGTACCATCGGCACTACCAGTAACAAGTGTCCTTTTTTCCAGCCATTCAGGAGATATATCTACGCTAACAATCCTGTATGTAAGAAAACAATTATCTAAAATTAAATGTCGTCGGAAAAAAAAATCATTGTCAATAAACCCCAGAGCTAAAATTGTTTTACAAATTATATGGTATTTTTTTTATAATTAAGCAGTGACATTTCGAATCCTATCATCCATTGTTAAAGGCATGGGCAGACTAATGCATTGTGGTCTTGATGTTATTATTGATAAGAGCTACCCCACATCTAAAAAAAAAATTGGTAGATTACTTTGTACCCATTTCGAGCATGTAATATACGTCGCTGCAACATAAGAGATCCTAAACCTAGTCATACTTACTTATCATGATTTGCCCTGGGGACCACATGTGCTTGATATTTGTCCTTTCCTGATATTATACCAGAATCATCCTTCCTGGGTTCCAGAACACAAAGGCTTTTACTTGGCCCTCCGTATATCAGCCAACCGTCACTACTTACAGCCAAAGTAGACACGAGGAACCAATTAGGTGAAGGAAATAAAATTGTTTCATCCATTATTTACAATCGAAGATACCGTAGTTAGAATAGCTTGCAATGTTGATTGCTGCCGGTAAGCCGGATAACGTGATTCTTCTTTTGTGTATTTTTTGACTGAATGACTGAACTTTCTTCCGGCGCGCTATCCACAATATCAGGTAATTTGAGTTTTGTTTGACAGTGACTGAATGAAAATAATGAATGACATTACCGAAGACCGTTGATTCTCCTTACCTTTGAATCGACATGCCATGTAAATTGCTATTTAATAAATAAACATCTATTGTAAGTTTCTAATATATTTACACTCACAAAACAAAGCAAGTGTTATAAAGGTTCGCATGAGATTTTAATAAAGATCTAGATCAACCACTATAAATATATTTTTTTATATACTGAAACATGTTTAGATTATTGATTAACCATCCAACATACATCAATCATTCAAAATTCATTATTATATAATTATCATAACACGTAGGAAAATGTAAAATAAAGATCGCTAAAACGTTCTAGTAACCAAACCTTAAAAGTTGTTATAATCTTCGAAATCGAATCTTTGATTGTCTATTATTACTTAGCATCTGTATTTTATGACGTGTGTGTACTACTATCAAATCAAAGGTATTGATGTTTCTGGAAAGTGGACTTGCAATTAAGTGTATTTATTTACTTTTTGGAGTATCCTGAAATAAAATTATATTACTTCGTCGTTAACCAAATACAAACAATCATGGCTCACTATAAAGGAGCTCCATCTGAGGCTGGAAGAGCTATGCAACTCATGAAAAAGCGAGAAAAAGCTCAGCAAGAAATTGAACTACGCAAAAAGAAAATAGAAGAAGAACTTAAAATGGTCAATATTGAAAATAAGTTTGCTACACACTACGATGCTGTTGAGCAACAGTTGAAGAGTTCCACAATTGGTCTGGTGACCCTCGACGAAATGAAGGCAAAACAAGAACACATAGTCAGGGAGAGAGAGAAGAAGCTGGCGCAGAAGAAAGCTGAAAAAGAAAAAGAAAGGCAGAAAGAAATTGAAGCTAAACAAGCCCAAAAGAACAAGCAAAAGAGACAGGTAAACATTAATATTTGATTTTAAATATTAGAAACTAGAACCATTGCTTTATAATTTGAGAGTAAAGGTCAGAATATTGTTTGTTATGTTTCTTTATCATTAGTAATCATTACTTCCAATATCTACTAACAAAGTAGAGAAACCTCTACTAGATTACTATACCTGGTAATAATCTAAGACATCATTATTGTTAATTTTACTTTATGTTAGTTATTTAATTGTAACAATAACAAGTACCTATCAACTCTAACACATTGTACAATGTTGGAATCTCCAAATAAAGCTTTCTGCAGGACAGGCCCAGCCTAGCGCCGAAAGTCTTGGAAACACCAGTTCCTTTTTCTAAAGAACTTGTATACCTTTGAGTCAATAAAGAACATTATTATTATTATTATCATATTAAGCAGCTTATCTTATTTCACTTATTTATGAACACTGAAATTACTCTCAAACCAATTATTGCTCAAAAAAATCAATGTATAATAAAATTATGATTCTAATACAGCATTATCTTTTGTCAACATATTAGTTGGTAGTTAACTCGCCTCCTGGGATTCGAACCTGAGACCCATGGACCCAAGGGACAAATGTTTGTGTGATAAGTATAAACATTTGTATCCGAGTCATTTTATATTAATAAAAAAAAATGGTTGTGTATGTATGTATAATATGTATGTCGTACCAAAATGTAGTATATCAACTAACTAGTATCCCTAACACATGCCTTGTTGCTTAGCTCGGAACTAGATTGTGCTGTGTGTCATAATGTCAAGGAATATTTATTTATTTATTTGTCTTAGATTCAAGCACTATCATTTGACATGGATGAAGATGAAGTAGAAGATGAGGATGCTGAAGAATCATCAGCAGATGAGAAGCCACCAGTTGATGATAAGAGCTGGAGAGACAAAGAGGAACCGGTATGTAGAAAATCAATAATCCAGTTACAATATTATAGTATCCACAAACATTTGTTAACTAGTTGAGTCAGATTGGTATCTAAAGGGCATAGAATCATAACCTAAGTCTAATTATTTTTCACTATATGTATGATCTGTTAATTAAATTCCCCATGACATGAAACTCTATAATATTATAAATTCTTTCTTTTCCTAGGTATTCAAAAAAATAAAAAAGAATCCTGATGTGGATACATCATTCTTGCCAGACAGGGAAAGAGAAGAGGCAGATCTCAAACTACGAGAGGAATTGAGGCTCGAGTGGGTAATGACACAAGCAAGCCTCAAAGATGAGCCCATCACAGTTACATTCAGCTACTGGGATGGCTCCGGCCACAGGAGGAATGTTACCTTGAAAAAAGGTAAGGATTGAAACCTTATTTGACAGATTTTTTCTCGATAAGGTGTCTAGAAATGTAGTAGTAAATTATTTTATGATGTAGGTTCTTTTATCATCTTAGGCTAAGTCAATCATCTTTATTGCCATCCTTGCATTATTGATATTAAGGACAAATAAAATATATTTTTTTTCTTGTTTTATCACATTGAGATTTTGAATAACGAAAAATCTAGAAATCACCTCATAAAAAATTGCTTCTTTTAAATAGGATTCAAGTCTTGGTTTTTACAACACCTGCTTTTTATTCAAGTCAAGCAATAGCTGTTTGCACAAATGTTTGTAGTACTAAGAAATATGTTTCTTATTTGCTCAACCAGTACTAATTACAGTATTTGTGTTACATAAATGTAATTTAAAACAAATGTTTCAGGTAACTCCATATATCAATTCCTACAAAGATGCTTAGACACATTGCGGGCCGAGTTTAGTGAGCTAAAAACTGTATCAGCTGATCAACTCATGTATGTGAAAGAAGATCTCATCCTTCCACACCATTATACATTCTATGATTTTATAGTTACCAAGGTAAGTGTGACATGCATCTAATTTAAATATTATGAGGCAAGTCAGGGTTTCTTATAATAAACATATCCATTAAATGATTAGGACACTTTATGTGTGATTTTTGTCTCATCACCCTAGTTTTTGTCCCTAAGACCTTTGACTTCAGTCCACTGGCCATGTTGAAATACTAGTGGACTGAACTGAAGGCTATTATCACTTCAAATGCAATATTTTTATTATCTCTAAAGAATATTTTATATAATGGATCGTTTTATAAATTCCAGGCAAGAGGGAAAAGTGGACCACTGTTTCAGTTTGATGCTTCTGATGATGTCAGACTAGTAAATGATGCAACACAAGAAAAACAAGACTCCCATGCTGGCAAAGTACTATTGAGGTACTATTCGATTTCTAGAATATAATATAACAAATAATTTAAAACCATCACATAATCGGAAATGAGAAATCATTCTTTCTTTCTTATTTGGTATTGTTTGATCAGTCTTATTTATTTTCTACGCTTTTACGAGATATTGTATTGAAATAAACATTTCCATACAATATCATAATATGATATTGTATGGAAATGAATTGTATGGAACAGAAAACATATATTATATGTTTTCTGTTCGCGATTAAATTTCTACAAGTAAATATATTTTTAATGCAACCATTATTGTAATTTTACAGATCGTGGTATGAAAGGAACAAGCATATCTTCCCCGCATCAAGATGGGAGCCATACGACCCTACAAAGACATACTCCAAATACACTATCAAGGGAAAATAATCTAGGATAAGAATGCCCATACTTTAATTATAATCAAATTTAAGCAATCAGTTAATTAGGCAATGTAGTAATAATACCAACGAATGTAATAAACAGTAATTAGGTATGTTGTATTTTTATTTTTTACATAACACCAACGACGTCAGCAGAGTCCCGCCACGTCGAGTCTCCTCACCCTGTTTACATGTATTCTACCTATTTATTTGAAGTAATCAACTATTTTAGTATTTTATTACGACGTCATTATCATGATGATGGTGCATTGAATAAGTAGTCTATAATGATATGTATATTCTAATGCAATGAACGTCTAGGATAAATATTAGGCAGCTGGTAGACTAAATGGCTATGACTGACAATGCATGCCGTGGCCAACGTGGAATGAGGCATGTAGCGAGCAAAGCTAGTATACTAAAAATGCGAAAGTGTGTCTCACTGTTACCTCTTCATGCATAAACCGCTGAACCGATTAATTTAATCTTAATCGGTTTTGTATGAAGATAGGTTTTATCCCGGAAATCGTCCCGTAAAAGGGTGAAAAAATGCAAGTTTGTACCTATGCGGAATATATAACTTTTTAAGAGGGTAGAAATAAATAAGCACATTAGATAAAATTACTAATTCTATGCTAGTCTGATATAACTTTTCGACCCGTTTAGCTCAGCGGTAGTTAACGCTGCCTGCGGTCCCGGGTTTCTCTAGTATATAGTGTATTATCTATGCCCGGGTTCGAATCCCGCTAAGGAAAAATGTTTGTGTGATGACTGATGAGCATCAACATTTATTTCCGAGTCATGGATGTATCTATGTATGTATGTAAATATGTATTTATTTACAAAAAAAAAGTATATATGTAACCAACCAACTAGTATCCGTAACACGAGCCTCGTTGCTTACCACGGAACTAGAGGCGCTGTGTCATAATGTCCAGGAATATTTATTTATAACATATCATCACAGAACAAACATTACGACATTAGTAAAAAGGAATTTGGCGTCCTTTTAAGTAGGTATTTTAAAGAAATAAAAATAGAATAACAGTAATATATTTCTAGTTTAAATATTACACAATTACAAACCAAAATAATACTTAACAATTAACAACTAAATAATTTACACATTACTTTGTTTTTTTAACTAACAAACTTTTCCATTTGTTGCCATCTCTGGCATTCCAATTTTTCTAAAAACAGTTTTTTCGTATCACTGACATCATTCATTACTTTAGGAGGCGGGGTATTTCTTTGGAAATGTATTATGGCAGTCAATAGATTCCAAATGGTAAATTCGGGCCATAGGACGTCTGTAAAGTACAGCACCGTATTTGAAACCTGCAAAAACAAAACAATTTCTTATTATATGATTGATCTGTGTTTTTTAACATACCCTTGAATGGAGTATAAAAAAAAAAACAAATTGGCACAGAAGTAACTTTTAATCTGGTAGGGGTAATTATCAAGTAACAAGAAAATAATGCACATTGCAACCATCATTAAAATACGGGTGGTACGGTGTGATAGAGAATTTTGTGCAATTGGATTATATTTCCAGTTCTGATCTAGTAGTGCTATAAAATGTAAATACTATAAAAAATATATTGGCTCACCTGCCATAACATAAAGTCAGATAATCTGACCTCCCCCGAAGTCCTTACAAGTAGTTCGGCTTCTCCTAGTTCCAATGTTCGTGATACGAGTTGGTCATCAATGTCTTCAGGAGCTAACTCATTGTTTTTTACACCATCTACTATGTGTGAGGCGGCACGGCTGATTTCATCCCTTCCTGTTATGGAGATGTGAATCTTATAAATGTGGTCATAATTGCACAACAATTTAACTCAGTAACTAAAATTCCATATTGAGGGCTCATGTCTTAATCCTTAAGCAAGAAAGAGAGATAACTCCCAAATAATTCACAATTAGTTTTAACTCCAATGTTAGACACACCATGAATTAAGAGCAGATTGACTGATTATTTATTAGTCAATGACACTTCTTTCACGCTAGATACAATATAAACAATGATTGTTGTACATGGAACCATAAAGTTGCCATATTAGGCAGAAACCAAGGCAGGGGCGGACTTCCCTATAGGCCGATTAGGTCCGGGCCAAAATTTGGTCGTGTTTTTTTAAGTAGTTGCTCACGCGCCTACGTGTAAAAAATAAAAAATGAGTCCATATAGCATCCCGCAAAAAAATTTACATGTATGGCGATTACACACGTAACACACGCGATACATCACTGTAATAAAAACCTCGAATCACTGTTGCTATGGTCTTTAGATTGTGATGATTTGATAAACGCTGCTCATTTCTGAGCATTTTCCAGGCAAAAGACAATTTGTGAATAACAATTAATTGTTACTCATAAGTAGAAATGGTATGAATCAGTATCTGAAATACACTGATTGAGATAATTAAATCATTTACTGACTACAGTTTATTTCCATTTTATTTAAAAATTAAATAAAATGGGAATAAACTGTAGTCAGGCTTTACATCACATAATGGGCCGGCAATCGTAGGCCTAGGGCAGCCAACATATCAAATCCGCCCCTGCATCAAGTCCTCCACAATAAGTGTCCAAGTGTAATAAAAATTGCATTTGCTTTTTTGAGGCTGACTGAACATTTAGTGTAGTGCAAGCAAGAAATTGAAAGACACATGCACCTTGATAATTATATCAAGTTTTAGTGATCATAAACTAAAATAGGAAAATTCATCTTTCACACAGTATGTACCTGTATAAGCATAAGCAATATTGAGTTTCAACTTGTTGTTATATCTTGTGGCGAGCATAGCTTTTGAAATTAATGCTCTTAAATCTTCTGGAAGCAGTGAGAGCCGGCCAGCAACATGGATTCTTACACCCCACTCATTGATTTGGTCACTGTAAAGATAAAACTATTTTAATCTCATGTAAAAGAAGTCAGATAAGTTACCTCATTGATTTGGTCACTGTAAAGATAAAACTATTTTAATCTCATGTAAAAGAAGTCAGATAAGTTACTACCTAATAAAGATTTATTATTATTATTATTATTATTAAAAAGATAAGTTACCAATCACCATATTTGTACTTGGGGTAATGATTAGGTTTAGGAATCAATTTTTGAAATCTTTTCATTAGGTAACTCTAAATGATGTTAAGTTTATTTTTATTTCATAGTCTGAATCATATTTTCAACTGTAATATGGGTGAATTTATCTGTAGGCTTTATGGTTATGATATGATGAATGTTCCAAATAACTAGTAACTTATTCCATCATTTATAATATCAATTTTTAACTGTATTTTTATTAGTTAATGCTTGATTTGTGATGTGTTCTTTTCTATCAATCTCCTGCAATCTATGTACAGATTCCGTAAAATGAGCTAAACTGAGCAATCATCATATAATCATGGAGCATACAATAAAATCACCATCAAATCATATCATTCATTGATTTGGTCATACAAACCTCCACAGAATAGTATAATGAATAATTATATTTTATTACTTATTTCCATACCTACCTACCTTGTTATGGTACAAGGCAGGTAGGTATGCAACCAGCCACTAGCATAATATTAACAACCAATATATTGTTATTAAAGGCAAAACAGTGGTGGAACCAAAATATGCAACGTAGTATTACTCAAAAAATAATGAACTAACCAACACCTAATTTAAAAAACAAATTATTCTTTTATTGAAGTCTAAGATTGAAGATAAAGAATTACCTACATTTCGTCCAGAAGCCTTTGAAATTTATCTCTTGCCAAGTTCATAAGAGCATCAACTTCTTCCTTACTCCTCTTGAAGTTTTCTATACTGAATGCATAAACTGTTACTTCAGGAATTCCAAGGTCTAAACACCACTGAAACACACAATTTGATATATTTTTATAAGTTATTCAGAATTACAAATGTAAATAATTCATATTTACACTAATAGTCAAAAAAATCTAAATTGAATAAATCTATGAAATTCTTAGTAGCAGCTTAGAGTTTGGATTTGTGTCGGTTAATAGCACCACCCCCTATTACATGGGCCTAAAAACTTACCAGCGAATGTGAATATATGTTAGTACACCTCTAGTACTTTCAGGGACGACAGGTATGTTATGTAAAAATGTATCATTATTATTATATTATGGGCTCATATTTGCTGCGAATTATATACAATTGCTCTTGAAACTGTGTAAGTACAACCAACTAAATTAAACTCACCTTCAAAGTTTCAGACAATTTATCAAATCCTTTATAATGTCCGGCACTATTGTCTACACTATTTTTCTTTGCGTACCGACGATTTCCATCCATAATAAATGCTAAATGCTGCGGAATACGACCGGTCTTTACAACCTTAATACAAAATAGTTGAAAGAAGGAAACACAATTCTCTTTAACCCAAGACATGATTTAAAAGCACTCAAGTAAGAATTATGTCACGCTAGTCTCACTTATTCACAGTAATTATTGTTATTTAGTATAATTATTATTGTAATCCAGAATTTGTGGACATAGAATAATACAAAATTTAATACATGAGTTGGTTAATAATCCATTTATTTCGTAATTAAATATCAAAACAAGTATGAGATGACACTACTGATTATATTCAATTATAATCTAATCTATACATGAGTATCATGACAATATTTGGAAAGTAACATAAAAATTGTATGTAAAATCCAACTTGGAAAACGTAGGACATTGACAAGATTGACAGGTCGACAACACGAGTAACTACGTCAGTAGTAAGTAATTCTCTTAAATTATATTGTAGTCTTTGGTATATAGTAATTTATATTGTAGTCTTTGATAGTAAGTCTAAGTACGTAGTGACGTCCAGTGACACTTGACAATCTTGATTTTCTTGACATGCCTGTCTCTGAACCACAGACGAATCATCCTCATCATCAGCCCATATTCGTCCACTGCTGGACGTAGGCCTCCCCTAGTGAACGCCACAGAGCTCGATCACAGATGAATAACTACGCTTATCTTATGCATAGATACCTCGTTAATTCAACGAGGCAACCCTAAAGAAATCACATGCATGTTCCCAACAAAACTCGATAAAATAACGCTAATCCATGTTCACGAATCACCATCAACCCATTATTGTCCCACGGCTGGGCACGGGTCTCCTCTCATTTGAGAGGGACTAAGCTATAGTCCACCATGCTAGCCTACTGCGTGTGGGTAGACTTTACATGCTATCGAAAAAATCTCAAGCATGCAGGTTTCCGATGTATTCCTTCACCGTTTGAGCTTGTGATAAATACGCACATAACTTCCGAAAAGTCAGTGGACGAATTTGAACCATAATAGTGAAACAAAAAGCAGAGATAATTTATAATCATTGTGTGTTTTACGTCTGTGGTTTGTTTATTCTGTTTGATATTGGGTTATTTATCGCCAAAATTATAGGTTATTCTTCGTAAAAACCTATGAATCAATAATGAGTAATATATTTAAGCTTAAACTTATTGCGTTAGGCCACCCAAATCCGGAAAATTTTAATTGCGATGGTAAATTATCATAATATCAATAAATTACATGAGTCTATTAGTCGCCGTCGATTTTATGTGTGTATTTTTACAGATGAAAAGGAATACAGGAGTGTAGTACTATGGTTGGAGGACCAGAAAATCAGGCATTATAAGATAGAAGAACGAGATGGTCTTAGAAATATTGATAAAGATAGTTGGAAGGAAGCATATAATACTTATCAGCGGGATTTGGTGAGCCCAGCGTCTGAGGGCACTCCCAATGAACAATTGAACTGGATACTATCATATGCAGTACGATTAGAATATGCAGATAATGGTACGTGCAGTCTTTTTTATGTTTTTTTATTATGTAGCTGCTACACCTATAAAATGTTACAGAACATTAATTTGTTAGTTAACATTTGGTCAAAAATTTTAACAAATGCTTCTTAATGTTTATAATTAATAAATAAAAATAAATCATTCAACTAGCCACTAATGTTGATGTTTTAAAATATTTTATTACCTATATTGTTTTATTGCTTGCCAGAAGAGCAAGAGAGAGCCAGAAATTCAGCTTTCCTTATTCCTTACAGCTTTCTATATTTTCTTAAGGAAAACTGAATTTCCTTAGCTTATATTTCTAGTTTATCATTAATTAATAATTAAATTGTCCCCATTATTTCATAGCAAGGATTTGTACTCCTTAAATCATAATTCTCTTAATATTGCACAAATTTTATTGCAGTTGAGAAATACAAGAATGTTAAGGTAGAAAAACCGAAACAGGCTACACCCAATGTTGTGTCATCCAACCCACTGGATAACCTTGATTGTAAGTTAAATGTATTTTTCTTATTATTTACTTGAATATATTCACTTAACATCTGGCTCAAGATAATTTCTTTTTAAAAATTTGGTGTGCCCATGACTCGGCTCCTGAGTTTTAATTATATGCACTACAGTTCAGGGAATGCAAATTAACAATAAGTTAACTAGAGTCACAGAAGATACAAACATGGTCTGTAAGACCATATCAATTTTTATAAATATATGATAATTATTTATCCCAAATTACCTAATGCCAGTCAAACTATTAAATAATGCCACCAGGCATACTTGGATTGTTAGACTTTATGTTTTTTGTCTGAGAGGGTAAAGAGAAAGTTATGTGTGAGTTATTACAAAACATTGTATATTATGATTATTTTATGATTTATTTCCAGTTTCCAGTCCAGCATTCAAGGCAGGTGTAGAAAGAGTGTGCACACTAGCTGGAGTTGGACCACATCCAGACCCCAAGTTCCGGTTATCTGCCCTTGCCACTTTACTCAAATCTTCGCCCCACCCTGAACCACCTAAGTCTGAAGTTAACCTAATTCAGCAACCCACTGATGTACTGAAGTTACTATTTGTTCAAGACCTTCGAGATTTACAAACAAAGATCAATGAAGCCCTGGTTGCTGTTCAATCTGTTACTGCTGACCCACGAACTGACACCAAGCTTGGAAGGGTTGGAAGATAATTCTTTACTACCATGAAATTGGGCATCTTGTGAACAAAATTATACTAGTCTGTAATGTAACACATTATCTAAAGTTTGGCAATAGTAGTTATGTTCTTTGTTACTGTTTATACAAGATGCCCTAGTAATGTCTAATGTCTACTAACAACATGGCCTGTCATTATTGCCACAATGATTACATACTGATCTCTTACACTTACAAGGCATGTCGTTTATGATATTTTTTTAACATGGATGGTGTAGACTCCATAGTGTAAGGATTAATTAAAGTAATACCAGAATACTTATGAAAGCTGTAATGCTGAAATCCACTCATAATAAAGAGAAAACAAATAATTGATCTCCTAATTTTTGATTCAGTGTCAGAATAATGCTAAGCATTAAATTCCTTCATAGTTTGTTGTGTGACCTTGAGCTCTCACTCGGTGCCATAAGCAACACACCACATAGGCTAAACACCCAAGTAATGGTGCACATGGCATTTATTTGATCATTTTGAAAATCTATGGAGGCCTGTAATCAACAGTGGACATTCTATGACAGATATAATGATGGTGATTAAATTTATTCAACTACATATTGAACTTTATATCTCCTCATCAGCAACAACAGAAGCATAAACTTATCCCAAATTAACTGATCTGTAATCTATTTATGTCAATAAATAAAACAATTTAATTTAAATATTTTTTTATTCTTTATGTAACAATTTATTAGTGAAATTCTATGTATATGTTTTTGGTACAGTAAACAACAGTATGGCCACTACCACTAGCTAGTAACATAAAGAAAAATGCTCTCAGACATAAAAATCTTGAACCTAAAAATGCACAACAGTTGCATCACCACTGACCCACAGAGGTACAGATTAAAACTAAATTAAAGATTCAGTGCATTCCACCTCCTTTCTCAAGCATCTGTGCAAATCTGTTGGTAATAAGCAGTGAAACATCAATGAACCTTTCAACACAGTTGGTAATACAGGTCTCAGTACGAGAGTCAAGTTTTGCACCAGGTTTGTCCACACATTTGTCCCAGCAGAAATCATTGAACTCGTGGATCTGAAAAAAAAAATACTATATTAATACAAGTATAATAGTCCAGTACTTCTAAAATTATAATAGATTGTTACAGCAATAAATTCGCAAATGGGGATCGAGTTGTCATAAGAGGCCAACAACTCAAAGAGAAAGCAGAAGGTAGAGAACAGTGGCGATTCCTCCACAGTCAAGAACTGAGCTCTTAAATTAATAAAAAAGAAATCGCACATAGCACCCAACGAAAAATAACTATGTATGTAATAATAATAATATGGTTTATCATACAAATACTTATTTCGCGCGGGAATCAAATCCCGTAGGGCAGAAACGGCAATCACAAGATTAGGTTTTCACAAGAAATTAGATTAGGTGCAAGTTCTAACATAATATAGTGCGTATGAAATGTGATTGGAACACTAGGATAATATTTTTGATTAGCCTACCCTGTTAATCAAAAATATTACCTAACTAGACTAGTTACAATAACCAAAATAATGATGCAAGATCAACAGCAAGAACAGAATAAATAGGTACCTGTGCGTGGAATTGAGCTTTTTGTTTTTCTGCAAGGAGAAAATCCTGAAGTTCAGAGTCTGCAGCTTTAGGGCTCGAGTATTCAGATAAATCACTCATTGTAGATTTTAATATTCACCTCTTGAATTAGCGTCTCTAATTAAAATTAAATATTTGAGGTTACGTTGCGCGTTCCGACCTTTCTATATATTCTTTTTAAACACTAAAAAAATCTACGGCACAGACTAAAGATGTCTTTGTAATATAATTCTTCAGTGACATTGACGTTTTTCATTTCTCTGACACTGACATTTGAAACTAATTAACGAATTCCAACAAATGGGTCTTGATGAATATAATTTTTCCAGTCTGAACGTTGGTGAAAGTGACTGAATTCCTTTGACATTATCACATTGGAATATCCATAGATATTTAATAAAACTTTTTTTTAGTTTTGCCGGTCGCCGACTCGTGAAATGACTCCAAAGAGCAGAGAGAACAACGGGATAAGATTAATATAGAATTTTGTATACAAAACCCATCTGTCCCGGTCTATACGCAGAATTATATAACTAATCTTCTCTATCTGCGCCCAAGACAGCGTTTTATTACACTTAATTAGTGTTCTCTTGCCACTTCGGCAAAGTAAATATTGTATAACATTTTAAGAACAAATTAAATGTCGTCGTTGTATTTTTACTCTAGTCAGTCTATCAAGTGGAAACTCCGGCTACATACACACGTACTAAACATCGAATGTTCGACTCAGATGTCGGTTACTTTTTAGGTAAAATAATGTTTACTGTGTGATTAGAAGATAAAAAAAAGGAATTTCAATTGAAACTATATAACCCTGTATTTGGCATTAATAACAAAATATATCTGGACCACGCATTATTGTTCACAAAGAATGTTTACCAATAAAATTAAGTAATTTATCATTAAGCATTTTACGAGCATGATCAGCGAACACATATTGACACGCGTTTAGCGCTAGTCTTGCAGCTTGTGATGAGGTTAGGCTAAATGTCTTGACACATATCTCGTATTCTCGTGAAAGAGACGTTGCAAAAACGCCTTTATCGTCCGTCTGGAAATAATAAACATATCGTATTATGGTTACAGTAGACAACCAAACTCCATCAAATCTAGTACGTATTCATATCATTGGTATTTCGTTAACTATAAATAAATAGCTTTTTCTATATACCCCCGTGTGGCAGCAACAAGCTTTAATCAGTTATTCGGAAAATCCATGAACATGCTGCGAACATACACTAGTAGGATTACCACATGTGACAAATCAAAATCTGCGATCTTTTTGGGAAATCAATATAGAAAAGTAGCAACATATATGCAAAGCTAAATAGTGCAGACGTAATCAACATCTAAAACAAAGATCGACTCAACCCACCCAACCTCTTCGGTGCGTCCGTATTACTTGAACGGTAATATTTAGCACTATACGCTATGTTGAATTAAACAGAATACGTAACTGAAAACTGAAAGAGCTGTGGTAGCCTAGTGGTGTGACCAGTAAACTGAGATGTCAAAGTCTCGAATTCTAACCCAATTAACCCACCGCTGACTTTTCGTAAATACCTTGTTACTTCATTCGCCTTGTTACCTCAAGTAACAAAAATGTGCATACTCTTATCTCATCAAGGCAAATTCTGAGAATATATAATGAACCTTACCATCTAAAAAGAGAGTCTACTCTTATAATTATTATATAACTGTAAACCTAAAGATACTTACACATATTATAATGGGTATTTCTGCATCATAAAGAAGTTTAAAGTGATGAGATTCATAATCTGGTGTTGATTTGGTGTTAACATTACTAGTCAGGCATACCTCTGAAAATGAAATAAAATAATAATAATTATTAAACGACTTTAGTGTCCCACACTATAGGGTTGAGGTCTCCTAATGCTTCTCCCACTTCTCTGTCTCTGGCTGCTAAGGACCAGTGTTTTTGGAAGGATCCCGCTCATTGATTAAAAGTATAAATCATTTTTAAATGAATATGAACCCTCATATGTTCAGATAGCTGTCTACCTAAGTTACTGTCTCTCAAAAATAGGATTATAGGAAGTGTTTTAAATTGGACTGTATATCAGGCAGGATTTCTGAATCATTCCACTTTTCCCCACCAAGCTGCCCCATCAGTGGGGCAGATTCCACAGGCTTAAAATGTGCAATGGAATCTGCCCCACTAGACAAACTTTAGTGGGGCAGTTTCCACTAGCTAAAAATGTACTAGATTCTGCTCCACTAGAGGTGTCACTTTAGAATTAGTGTTTATAGGTTTGCTCATTATGTAATTTTTGGTGGGGCACTGGTGGAGCAGCTGGTTGGGGCAAAATGAAATGATTCGAATTTCTCTATCAGCTGTAGGATATGCTACTCTGATTGCAATCTCATTTGTAATCATAGCATGGCTTACTAGGTCCCCTTTCAACCTATTTGTATAGTACTTACCAACAGGTATTTTTAGTTTACACAAGGTTGACCAAGTTTCTTCAGTCCCACCATACTTGGGATGAATACAGACACCATGCCCAATTCTATCTGGTTTAAATTGAAGCATTTCTAACACTTCTTGTGGGTTAATAACTTCGCCACAGTGTAGTGTTACCTGAAAAAAAATTGCTCATTATATATACAAATAAATAATTTATTTAATTATATGTTTACAAAAAATAATTCTCACTTTCAAACTTGCTTCCTTTGCTCTCTTTAGGGCTGGTACAAATGCCTGAAATGTCCCTACCATAGGGTCACCACTTAATTCAATACCCACAACTATATCTGGATATTTCTTAAAACATTCTATAGCTAGATTAGCTATTTCTTCAGACTCTGCTAGTGGTGACTTTCTATTGATAGAGACTATGAGGCAGGTTACCATCGAGAGATGTAGAGAAGCTTTTCTGTAAAAAAAAATTGGAATATTATTTTTTATTAACTCTGATTTCTCTATTATGATCATAATTATAATTATTAATATACTAGCGACCCACCCCGGTTTCGCACGGGTGCAATGCTGATACTAAATACACTACAGAAAAACTGTGAATGTGTCTGATGCTCTAAAGTCAAAGTGCTATAGGGAGAACCGCGGCCTCCGACGCGCTTTATATAGGCACGCTCCCGCCGCCCCGGCCGGCCGGTACCACCGCAAACGCTACGTCCCGCAATTTATAAATCTGTAATATCTTCGAAAATATTAATTTAAATCATATGCTGGGCCATATACATCTATATTAAATTAACAATGTATTTAAGGTATTTAATTGGATAAGGATTAATGCTGTATTGGTTAAAATCGCTTCGAAAATTAGCTATTATTTGTCGTAAAAAGTAAATGACAAAAATGGTATTGTGGGATATCCATTAGAGATAGACATATACCATCGTGGAGTTTTCTGTAGACCTTTTCAATGTGTACAATACTTAGTACATTATTTTGATATATCTCGTAGGGTTCAGCCTGCATTTGCAATGTAAGCAGAAAAAATGAAATTATTTACGACATCACATTAGAAACCTCAAAAATAACAGTATTTCTCTATTATTTAATGGATGTTATTATACATATCTATAGTATGCTGGTATCTATTTAACATGAAATGGCTGGCTTAAAAGTTAATAACTCTTACATTCTTAAAGAATAAAAAAATAATGGCAGTAAATGCTAGTGGTAATGTACAGCATACTGCTTGAGAATATGATATTCAGCGAAGCTGGCTGCAGCGCTGGGTTGGCCAGTGGATTTATTTTATGTTTGTAAGTCTGTCTGTTTTTAAGTTATGTTTTAAAGATTTTAGGTAAGGTTTTTTTTTATAAAGGATTAGAAATAATTTGCATGAAATATTAATGCTGCATTTGATACTTACTGTATAGCTTGAACAATAGTCTCAATATATTGCAATTTGGTCATATTCGGTGTGTCCCGAGGTGTACTTCTGAGTTCAAGGTAACAGCACCCATCGTCTTGAAACTCCTGAAGAGTAAGTCTAGTGGCCAAGGCTAGAGTTTCTGGAGTGCTTGTCAGGTTATGAGCAATACTGAACACTTGGAAACAACTGCAAAATTAAAACAATAATTGAAAATGTTACAGATTTAGGTACCTTATAAGGCGTTTAATAATAAAATTTAAGTCAATTTTAAAGTGACCCTAAGACGACTGTCTGACTTGAAACTTACTCTGCAAGATTTCTTGTATCGCCGGCGCCGATTTGAAATTCATCGAAGAAAGCATTTGTTTTATCTTCAAGGCCCATATCAGCGTGATATCTTTTTAGCTGTAGCATCGTAGCTGGGCTCAAAGAACCGTTCAAGTGAGCGTGCAACTCCTAAAATGTAAAATGAAATCCATGTAATGTTTGACATTTTTTTTGGAAATCGCATAAATTTTATACTTACAACTTTTGGTATCTCAAGAAAAAAAGTATCGGAATCCATGGTTAATAGTAATATTTATTAATCAAGTTATTTCAAACACTTTTCGTACACCAATTTATAGAATACTATATTCTGCTGTTATATTAGTCAGCCAATACTCAATAATTAACAAAAACAAAACGAGGAAAACTGTTTTGACCAAAATACATCTTATCTTTGGCAATAATGTTTGACCAATCAAACGTCAATATCATAATAACCTTCCGTGTGATTGGTTGAGATTATATAAAAGATAGTCTGTGGGTAACGTCAGTATTGTTATCAGCAGACAGCTGTTCGAGTCCAGCCAGTTCAGTGATATCCTTATCAGTAATGTCAGGATTCCGTGTCATCGAATACCTACTTAGATTGATTTTGCTAGTTGTTTGATAACAACTAATAACAGCTTGATTTGTTTCACATAGACTCAATTTCTACAAAGTTATTCAATAAATGCAAGCATAAGCATAAGCATGTTAAAATTAGTTTGTATAGTATTTTATTTAGGACTAAATTTAGTGGACAGCGAATTAAATGTGCCTATCGTAATAACGACATGGTCGTTTACAAATTCCACTGCAAAAGGTAAATAAATAGTGAATTAGTGAAATGGAATTACTACACAATTATTAATTTCAATATTTTTAGTTGACTTAGTAAAACGTTAATTTCTGTGCAAAAAAATGAAAAATTAAACAAGTAGTGTTTAACATAATAAGTATTATTATACTTTTAGCTTGGGAGGTACTAAAAGAAGGAGGCACAGCCTTAGACGCTATAGAACAAGGTGCTGCAGTTTGCGAAACACAACAGTGTGATGGCACAGTTGGGTATGGGGGAAGCCCTGATGAAAACAGTGAGACAACATTGGATGCTCTTATTATGGATGGGTAAAACGTTTTATTATAAACTTTTTAATGATTAGCCTGAGTAAATACACTTTAATTTTTGTAAATCTGTAATTGAAATATTAACATGTGGTTTACTCTATATGACACACCTAAGTCTCATGTATTATGTTGTCATACAATAAAATGGAAAAAATATTTTAAATTTTAGGAGAACAATGAATGTTGGAGCTGTGGGTGCACTCCGCAGAATAAAAAGTGCTATATCAGTAGCAAGACATGTTTTAGATCATACAAAACATTCATTCTTAGCTGGTGAATTGGCAACACAGTTTGCTGTTCAAATGGGCTTCCCTGAAGAGTCTCTTACTACTTCTGAATCTAAAAAGCTGTGGATGAAATGGCACAATGAGAAACACTGTCAACCAAATTTTTGGATGGTAGGTAAAGTATTTAAAAAGCTAAAATATGTATTCTTGCATGAAAATATAATAATTTGTAATTTTTTAAAACTCTTATAACATTTACACATTACATTCATATTTTTTTAATAACTTTAGGGCGTCAAGCCAGACCCAAATAAATTATGCGGCCCTTATCATCAAATTAAGAAGTTGAGTGCAGAAATAAGAAATCCAGAAGTGCAGATGATAGTGGATAAATATAATCATGATACAATTGGAATGGTTGCTATAGACAAGAATGGCGATGTTGCAGCTGGCACTTCAACGAATGGTGCTAAATATAAAATACCTGGGTAATTTCAGAATTATTTATTTACTTAACGATCTGTGACATAGGATATACACAAAAAATATTTAATAAGGCTCATAAAATGTTAAGCCACTGTAGAGACCACAGCCTGCAAAAATTACACAAAGCAAATAAAACTTATATTGGCCAGTAACAACTGGCCAATAAATATTGATTTACTAACATTTTATGATAGGTACTATGTATGTACATAATATAGAATTTGCAACATAAAATCAGACTCGTTTTGCAAAGATATACTATTCACATTCTAATATTATTTACATATTGGTTACAGAAGAGTTGGGGACTCTCCGATACCTGGTGCTGGTGGATATGCTGACAATGAAGTAGGTGGTGCTGCAGCTACTGGGGATGGTGATATTATGCTCAGGTTTTTACCCAGGTAAGTAATTGTACAATTTTATCTGAATTACTCCATTTTTTAAGTATAAATGATATAAACAAAAAAACTGTGTATCCTATAAAAAATCTATTACTTCCTATTACTATATGTTTGATGATTATTAGCCAAACGATTTCCACTGTTGAACAAGGCTGTATTTATAGATTTCCACAACACATAATTATATACATGTCTCAAATAAAAGAACCTACCAACCTACCTTCTAAATAAAATCATATTTTCTAGTTTTTTGGCAGTTGAGGAAATGCGTCGAGGAGCGTCACCTACGGATGCTGCGCTAACGGCTGTGAAAAGAATAGCAGCGCATTACCCTGGTTTTATGGGAGCTGTTGTAGCTTTATCAAAATCGGGGCAATACGGTGCGGCGTGCCATGGGATTCCAACATTCCCGTTCGTTGTACAAGACAATACCCAAGCGCAGTTAAAAGTTGTTACAGTTAAATGTTGATAGAAATATTTTTCTAATGTATATTTTTTATGGT
The DNA here is from genome assembly GCA_905163465.1 of Craniophora ligustri. NCBI lineage: Eukaryota > Metazoa > Arthropoda > Insecta > Lepidoptera > Noctuidae > Craniophora > Craniophora ligustri. The sequence continues at coordinate 4,554,415 of LR990960.1, forward strand.
TAATAATAAAAATTTACAAAATATGAAGCAACCCTTTATTTTTATGTTATACGGGCTAAACCACATGTACATCACATTCCTTGATGCTGCTTTTAATTATTAAAAAATGAACCCTGAACAGATGATTAGCTAGATATTTTATGTAGGTAGAATAGTAGATATGTACTATGTATACTTATTACTATCTATTGTTTTTAATTTGAAAACGCATTTGTGAAAACTTGTAAATGGCCATCATTCACTAATGTTTTTGTAATCTTTATTATAGCTGTAAGTTTTCTAAAAGTTATAAAATAAAATAAAATAAAATATACACTTGAATTACTACTAATTTAATTTTAATACCTAATTACTACTACGATACGTCCTTTGATACGTACGCCATGACCCTGCGACCCTGCGTTGATGTTGATGGTCCTGTCTATGTGTAGCAATATATCATATGACGTAAGAGATGGCTAATTTGGGTAATTCTTTTGAAGTGAAACTTTAATTATTATTACTTTGACAACTAAAAGCTATACCTTTTCCAATACACCAAGAAACAAATGGTTTGTTGAAGTGAAACTTTTTATCGGCGTATGGGAAAAAATTTAGAGCAATGTGAACGTTTTTCTGTTACGCACCATTTTTATTTCTGGGTAACATTTTTCCGTTACGCCCCATATTTATTTCTAAAGGTGCGCTCACAATGAGCAAAATCCTATCTAAATACACGTAGCGTATGCGTTTTGAGCGCTCAGTGGAACTCACCTTAAATTATTTATGTTAAATCACGTTTTTCTGTTACGCGCCTTATTTATTTCTGAAACTCAGTAGTGACGTGAAAAATAATATTTCAATAATAATATAATATTTTATTTATGTCTATGATAATAAAAGCCTTTTGCATAAACTTTATCTAATTTAGCTTTATTCAATCAATTTCTGTGAAGTTGTAGATAGTAAATCATTTTTCGAAAAATGATGTCATAAAGAAGTTTCACTTCTTACGTGTGTACATTAATTCACACACACTTTTTTTCTTACAGAAACAAGCTAAGCTCTTGTCATAATGGTACAGTATATTTACACTTTTGTAAGCCCTATTAAAGTTCACAAATTAGAAAAGTTGTAATTACATACAAAAAAACGTGATCGAACGAGGGAACGACAAAATGTTAATTGCTGACTATACGCCACTGACTTCTAAAAATCAGATACATAAAAATGGATTTCTAATTTTCTATCATATTTTATCTTGATATCAAAATACTATTGAATAACAACAGTTTTCTTTTATAATCATATATTTGGGTGCACATACCCAAATATATGATTATAAAAGAAAACTTTACGAAAGAATTACGAAAATGTTCTACAATCCGCAAACGATTTATTTTCGCAGTGCGTGGATTGTAGTGCATTTCTGTTGTTCATAGACACAGATTGACGAATTTTCTTCGCAACGATTTATTTTTGTAGTGTGTGCCATGGTGCATTATACCCTTTTACAGATTAAATATTGACATAATCTACAAAAAGTGGTCTAAAGATAAATCTTAGTTTTTCACATATGAGATGAGATAAAAAGACCAATATCCAATCTCTTACCAACTGTAAATGAAGCAACGTACAGCAGCGAATTGAGATTATTTTACGGACATCGGCCATTTTGTGTTTGACTGTCTCACTGCACTGTTCAACGTAAGTTGTTATTTAGAATTATTAAAGTTATTTTAGTTTATAATTAATTAAGTTCACTTAATTATTTATTTTGTTTGTGTTGTGTTATCATTGTTGATCAATTATTTTAAATATGTACAATTGTTTAATACGAATGCCTAAGCGGAGCATCGTAACCACCACGTGGTTTTTAATTTCCATGATGAAAAATAAATCTTCAATCATTCGTGGTATCTACCATAGTGTTTACACGGTGATGGCCGTAACGCGTCTGATATTTACTTAATTCTGTAATCATTACACTGAGTTACGGCTGGTTCTTTAATATTTTAACCTTATTTGCAGAATGGCGGACGCAGCTCCAGCCGGTGGACGTGGCGGTTTTCGCGGTGGCTTTGGATCTCGTGGTGGTGATAGGGGCCGTGGAGGTCCTCGTGGCCGTGGACGCGGTCGTGGTCGCGGCCGTGGTCGCGGCAAGGAAGACCAGAAAGAATGGGTGCCCGTAACCAAGCTTGGCCGTCTCGTACGCGAGGGAAAGATTGACAAACTTGAGAGTATCTACCTATTCTCTCTGCCCATCAAAGAGTTCGAGATCATCGACTTCTTCCTTGGCCCATCTCTTAACGATGAAGTCCTGAAAATCATGCCCGTACAGAAGCAAACCCGTGCCGGTCAGCGTACACGCTTCAAGGCATTCGTAGCTATCGGCGATAACAACGGACATATTGGTCTGGGTGTTAAGTGCAGCAAGGAAGTCGCCACCGCCATCCGTGGTGCCATCATCCTAGCCAAGCTGTCAGTCCTGCCAGTCCGTAGAGGTTACTGGGGTAACAAGATCGGCAAGCCCCACACAGTACCCTGCAAGGTAATTATATTATCTTGTCAAATCATATGTTACTACAATAGATTTTTATGATGAAACTGATAATCATTTCATTCGTGGTATCCTCTTGAGGTTTTTCCAATGAAGTCCGTTAACGCGTCTGATTTCTGCCATATACGTTTCAATAGAGAAAAATGATTTTTATGGTATTTATAAGAAATATTTTGTATTTACAGGTCACTGGAAAGTGTGGTTCCGTCACTGTGAGGTTGATTCCTGCCCCTCGTGGTACCGGTATTGTGTCTGCCCCAGTCCCTAAGAAGCTGCTTCAGATGGCTGGTGTCCAGGACTGCTACACTTCAGCTCGTGGGTCCACTGGCACCCTTGGAAACTTCGCTAAAGCCACTTATGCGGCTATTGCCAAGACCTATGCTTACCTCACTCCTGACTTATGGAGGGATATCCCATTGACCAAGTCACCTTACTCTGAGTTCAAAGCCTAAGGACAGTTTTAAGTAACAGACTTAAATAAAAATGACTATACTATCTTATTTCTGCAGTTTAATTTTTTTACTCAAAATGAACTTGCCCTCAAGTTAGTAGTTAGTACCTTCAGTACATTGCTCTTATGCGTATCGCATGGCCATTTGTAGTCATACACCCGCCATCCTGATACACACACCCCGGCCCATGAGGGCTTATAAACGGCTGCCAGATTGTATCTTTTGATACGAAATTGGTATAATTGGACGATGCATTTTTGCATCCATATGGTATCCATAATCATTTGGTATAATAAGATTCGAAAGCAAGAGACGCTCACAAAAAAAAGGTCATGCCAAAGAAGTGTCCGCTAATTTTGCAAAAAGGATAACCGAATAATAGTCGCGTCGTCGCTTACTGGCAGCCCTGCTTATAAAGAACTCCTCATATTTATTATCATAGCTAACATTTTATGTAGGTAGTGAACGATTCGATTTATAATATTTTTTATGTTATCTATACTAATACTAAAGCGTTCATACGGAGTGTTTGTGAACGCGCTAATCTCAAGAACCACAACTGAATACAGTGATTATGAGTCTGATTGGAAAATTCTTTCACCATTATAGTTTATCTCAAATTGTAAAGTAAATTTAGATCCGTGCGAAGCCGGGAATAGCCGTTAGTACTCAGGCTGGTTTAACTCTCACGCCGATGATATTATTATCCCTACCGGACGCCAACGCGTGTCATCGCTGAGCCATCAGCGTGACACGAGAACGTTTCCTTTGAAAACGTTCCAGTGTCACACGTGTGAAGTTACAGATTGGAGACTCAGTTTTTAACCCTTTGACTGCCACGGTCGGCTATACTCGACAAAACAGAACGTGCTCTCGACAGTCTCGACGCTTTCGTCGGCAAATGTCGACAAAAATATAACTATTTTACTGTAGCGTGGCGCAGGGAATTTTTTTTTTCTTTATTGATGTGTCGGTCAAAGTGTTAATGAGGGTTAAAATTAAACACAATTAGTATGTTTTACTGAAGTCCTTTACTTCCTTTTCAAATAGGTCAATAGTGTGATCACATACTTTTTCTAAGTCTTTCAAACCTCTTTTCAGTACTTCTAGGGCAGGTGTCTCTTTTGCTTGTATCCTAAAATGAATCTTGGATTCAGCAGGATGTGGCACTGTGTAGCCACAGAATTCTACATCTTCACTGAAAAAAAAAAGAATACTTAATTATGTTTTATAGCTATGCATATACTTAAATAACAATTGCAAAACATATTTTTAGGCATGTGAAGTCTGCCAATCCGCATGCTGCTAGGGTTGTGGACTAGCATAATCCCTCCCAAATGAGAGGAGACCCGTGCGCTAATAGCTATTGATATTATACATAGATAATTATATGTAGTATTATACGTAGATAATTGGATTGTTTGTAGTGATGATGATTGATGTACCTATTAATAATAATAATCATTTGTTAACACATTAAACACCATGGCGTTGACTCCTGAGATAAGATAACTAAATAGTCATAGTATCCTCCTCTCTTTTAAATTGCTGTGCCCTGCAGGATCCATAATGAACTATATGTGACAAACAATATCTAATATGTTTATGGACTGCTGTAAAGAATTTGAATTTGAATGTAATTAATGATTTCATTATACATACTATCTGTTTATTATGCATTTCAAAGCATTGCCTAATGTGTGACTCTCGTTTTGGAAAACATATGTTCTGCAGGTTGGCCCTGAATCTTCATCACCAGGAAGCTAATACAAAAATTTTTGAATTAAAAATCAACCCAGAAAGAAAATACAAAATTGGAAATTTATTCAAAGATTATTATATGTATACTAAGGTTATTTATTGCTGAATTTAAAATGATCAGGTGCTCAATATTATTGAGCATGGACAAAATCATAGTATACAAAAATCGAACCACCTTCTTTCTTTGAAAGACTTCCATTTCAGTGGTATGTTTGTATTTTTTTAATTGTTACAATATTATAGGTTATGAGAAATCATATGGTATAGTTTATGTTATTTTGTTTCATCATAACTTTGGAGTAGAATTTTCAAAAGTGAACGGTTAAGCAAAGTATTCAGTGAATGCTAAATTACCTCTGATATCTTCATTTTTAGGCTGTTATCCGTAAGATGTGCCGATATTAATTATTCACACACAGTGCTGTCCTAGGACTTCGAATTAAGTTTGCAGTCTTACAGTCGACAGATTTATAAGTACAATTTATGTAGACGTACGATACAGTTTTACTTAATTAAATTTAGTATAAGCGTAAGAATATAAAAATGAAAACAGTTTATTAACTTTAATATCGGTACTATTTACAACTAACCCTCCTATTTTTCATTTGAACTGACACTGACACGTCTGTAACTGACAGTGACAAATGACAATAAATGCCAAGTACAGTTTTATATTCTAAATGTCATTTTTACAAGTGGACTGCGATAAGATGAATTGATTGGTACACATTTCTGTTCCCGTGATTGGTACTATTAATAGGGGATCGGACTTTTCAGAAAGTGTTTTATATTAATCTTCATTCCCTTAAAAAAATAAATTTTATTTATATATAACGCTTTAGAGGCATAAGTTCGCGAGAAGTTTTGTATCGTGGAGTAGATTTTTTATTTATTGTTATGGAATGAAAATGTCATTACTACAAATAAATATCATCATCATCAGCCTACATATAGTCGTCCACTGCTTGACGTAGGCCTCCTCTAGTGAAACAAATAAATATAATGTACTTAAATTAATTTGTAGTAAATATACAGTGTGTAATGTTAGAGGTCACATTTACGAGAGTATCCACAGATTAAAAATATTGTAAATAAACAAAATTTTATTTCTTCTTTCTCAAGAATTTTCAAAATCCGTAGCCAAATCCACAGTTATGAGGTAACAAACATAAAAAAATGCAGTCGAAATGATAACCTCCTCCTTTTGGAAGTCGGTTAAAAATACAAATCTTTTCTCTGTATATTATTAATATTAATTATTTGTAAGTATTAAGTATTTTATTTATAAATAGTTTTATTGTATAAAACCATATAATAGCAATGAAGTCTCCGGTCCGATCTACTATTTTATTGCATGTTTCGCTGAGTGGGTAAATGTACCTAGTATGTATCTACATTTCATCGCTAATAGCTGCCTATTCAATTCTTCTGAACAGCCGCAATCTAACATTAGGCATAATGAAGTGCTTATAACATCTGAAGTAATTCCACGTTATACCTTTACCTTTGTCTCTCCGAGTTCAAATTTATCTCATCATTGCGTTTCGCGAGTAATCTTTCTCGGGTATATTAAACTTTGCGGGTAGCATGGCTCATTACGGCGTTATGTTGTGCCATCACACTCTCTAAAGGCTTGGGTATAATAGAAACAAGGGAGAGAGAAATTCTATATAGGTAGGTACATATAAACATATATACACATTACACATAGGTACATCAAAAGACTATCAGGTGACACTGACCCATCTGTTACATTAACCTCTTGCCTTTTTAAAATGCATACTAATACACTAGTGATTGCAGAGGGTAATGGCGTTAGCTTGAATCCATAATATTTAGTAAGTGATGGTTTATTATAATTTTAAGAATGATGAAGGAGATGCCTCGTTAATCTACCGGTCGTAAAGTGCAACTGCTAAGCAAGAGGTCTTAGTTTTTCTTTTCTATTCCCACATTGGGCAAAGTGTTATTGGGTTTTTCTATGAAATATTTAATTACTAGATATGATATAATATTTATTTAATATGTATTATTTTTCACAATATTCCTTTTATTCATTTTCTTTAACAAGGTGTTGCTATATTAGTTACCACTTTCCATCCAATCTAAAACAGAACACCGTTCGCAAATGAGTATTCTCTATTCACCGCGAACCGATCTCAATGCATTTTCTAGTGGAATGACTGTAGTATTGGAAAAATAAATGGAAAATTTTACGATGTTTTTTTTATTTATCGTGTCAGTTGACGGCGCTTGTCTAATGCAGGATTAGCTCTTTTGTAAAACGTAGCCATTATGAACGAAAACACTTGATATAACAGAACAAATTTTAAATTTTTTAAAGGAGCTTTATGTTTATCTTTAGAATGTGTGTATTCTCGGTATATTATAATTATTTATATATAAGAAATATAAGATATAATAAAACTATATATAATAATAATATATTAGAATACATGCGTGAGTTTACTTAAGTATGTATGTACATACTAGATTCGTTTTAGCCGTCTTATAATTTTTATTTAAATATTAAGTACAGCTAAAGTGCATGTGATTGGAGATGGCGTTGAATAAATCTTATAATTTTATCTCTAATTAAATAATTATTTAAAAATCCATCCAAACTGCCTCGTTGCTCTAGTGGTCTACAGTACGACTGCCAACCCTGGGTTCGATTACCATGTCGAGCAGTGTTATTGGTTTTTTTTGTGAAATTCCTGTAGCAGCTCGAAGTTTGGATTCGTGCTCGGTTAGTTAATAGCAATAGGCTCGCCACCTATTACATGGGAACTAAAACATACCAGCGAAACGTGGGTGTACATTAGTACACCTCTTCCTAACTTTTCAGGGACGACAGGCGTAATAGTATGTCATGTTAAAAATCCATACTTCCATACCGTGTATAAAATTATTATCAATGCGAAAGTCTGTCTGTCTGTTACCTCTTCACCCTATAACCGCTGAACCGGTAATTTATATGAAATTGGGTATAGAGATAGTTTGAGTCCCGGAAATCATCCCTTAAAATTATTTGTCCTGTGTTGTTATATTTTGTATTTGCTATTATCGCTTGACCCCATTTATCAATTGGAGTCGTTGTTACTTGATATTTACGATCGACCTTGCCCTTCTCACTGATCTATGATTGCCGCTACGAACCTTTCGTAAGACGCGGGATGATTTTATTTTTACCTCATCAGCGCCCTCAATCACTTAGCACTGGGGGCAAGCCCCTCCTGAGAAATAAGTCTAGGAATATAAGCATTTTTGATGTGAAACATCTATAGCCGCACGTAATACCGATTTCTGGCGTGGCGAAAGCGTCGCCACGAAATTTAAATTTGATTTTAGTTCTATTTTCAAGTTTACCTTTTTTTTTCGAATTGTGAATTGTATTAAACCTCTTTGAGTTTGTGTTAATATGTTTCAAATATGTTTCTTTTAACACATATATTTTTGATGTGGAAAAAAATCGTAATATTTTATTTTATCATTATGACATATTTAGTTCCTATCACAATATGTTCTTTTCTGCATATTACTTTTACAAAATAATGTCGATGTTCTCTGGCTTCGATGGCTCACTGTTTTTTTCTAACTGTGTTACTGCAGTAGGTTTAATTTTTAGGTTTGTTTTATTACCACATAGAAACTCCGCAAGTCTCTTCATTCAATTTACTAGACACCGTTAAACTTGAGGGTTAACGCATAAACGCGGTAATAGGTGGCGGCATTATTAACAAAGTCGTCTCAGTGTGGGTTCGCCGACATACATATAATATGTATCTAAATACTTAACTTATATTCCAAGTCATACCATAGAGTTCATACCTACTAGTTAAATAAAGGTTACGACTAAAATATTGTAGACACAAGAACCAAAACAAATAAATTTTAAATTATGCATCCAAAACTGCATGTATGTACCATCTATGTTCGTTTTGCGCAAAAAAAAAATGTGAGAATTTTCATTTAATTTTTTTGGTTTTATAGTGCCGGTGAGAACAATACTATAAACAGTATTCTTTTATGCTGCAGGTATCAGAAGGCATGAGAAATCATCATTGTTCAAAAAGGAGTATAAAGCTATTATTATTAATAATAAATACATTAACTCTAATAATCTTGGATGTTCGAGTATAAAAAAAAACTATTTTCTCGCAAACATCATTTTTGAAGTTCGTGAACTCAATACGTTCTGAAATAAGAATTATCAAAGTTGAACTACTCCGTATAAGTTATGCGTGTTCATACATAAAAAAATATACGCGTTGACTTGAGAACTTCAGGTGTTCTTTTGTCGTCGGAAAAAAATCTAAAAATTATGTGGAGCTTTTTATTTTTTTTTCATTGTTTAATAACAATTTGACCGATTTTTAAAGCGCAATATGAAATAATTTCTAAAAGATAACCTCTGGGAAACCCTAATCCCTAGACAAACATTTTCACACAAACGATTTTCTGTTCATCATTTAGTTTTTTTTTTGTTTCAGATGAACCGATGATGTTTATTTTTTTAAATTACATTATGTGCAAAGAAACGCGTTGGAGATTTTTATTCCGACTTGGCTTATTATTATGGTCCGAAAGCTGATAGACAATTTGGGTAGGTATTTGAGGCATAAAAATTTGTTGAATACAAAAATGTCTAGCAGCTCTTTATCTATCATCCTCAACGTTTATTAGATTAGGTACCTACTTGACTTTAAAAAAAATACAGGGAACAGACTTATTTTGCCGAAATGTTTTTCACGTGACAAATGGCTGTATTAAATAAAATGTTTGTCAGTGTCACAACCTTCACTAAAATAGTACAAATTCATTTATACATATACCTAGTAGTAATTATGTAAATTAGTTTCATACATAACTATTCAAATTTTTTGCAAAATTATTATGTTCTATAAGTACATACCAATTTTATTCAACTCAAGTTCATTTAATTAGGTAGAAAGGAAGTTTATAACTAATTTTGATTTCGTACCGGAATGAGTTTAATAGATTACTAAGTAGGATTATCTTTAATTATGACATTGTTATGTTAAGCTACTCGTATTACTGTTTAAGTTACTGTTACGCCGTAAGACATAAGTAACATAAAGAAAGCAAAATTCAACACATCAGGCGGATACCTCGGTGGCTCAGTTGGCAGAGCGTCTGGAGTATCTTAAATTTAAAAATTAATAGCTGTCATTTTATTTACATTTCATTTTATTACAAATTTAGTTTAATATTATATATTTTGTTTTATTTCATTCATGTTGGACATTCCTTAAAATAATTAGTCTAATGACCAACACTAACTTTAGATGAAATCCTTAGTTTATAATTTGTTTAAATAAATATAAGGTATTTAAATATGTTGCATGCTGTACTCAGCGAATTGTATCAGAACCTACCTATAAAAACTACCACCTTGTAATGTACTACAATTCTAGCAAATAAATATATTTCATTTCATTTCATTTCATTTCATACCAATCCAGAAGACGCGGGTTCGAGTCCCGCCTGAGGTTGAATGTTTCTTTCTTTATAAAAATTTAAAAACCTTCATAATAAATCTATATAGGACTTATTATTTATATCTACTTAACAGTATTGCTGGATTTTTAGATATATGTATGCTTTTATAAAAAAATGGTTCGTAAAATATGACAATAAATCCTCAATTTGTGTAATGCAGAAATAAAAAATATATTTTAATAACATAAGAACTAAGTATGCGTCACTTCCGAGTTTACAATTCAAGCGTCACTTGCAGAGTTCTTAATAAACTACTTATGTAACAAAAAACCCTTCTCATGTCAACACAGACAAGGTATTGCATGCCAAGTAGTGAGGTCATTAAATTAATAGCCTGATGATTATACTTAATGATGATGATATGCAATCTTAATAGTTATAACTTTAATAGGTTAAATTAACATTAAGAAACAACATTTGTTACTATTCTAACATGATTTTAAACATCCTACGTGTTTCAAATCATATTAGAATAGTAACAAAGAAAATGTTTGTTAATATACTTAACTACCTAACTTACTGAAATCACCATAATGATATCACCTCAGATAAGATGAAAGAGATTACGATGATGCGGTAGTAAATAGTAATCATTTCTGATCGGCTGAAACAAGATTTTCAGCCGAAACATATATTACATATATACCGCAATAAAACCGGAAAAAAGTTTTATTTCAATGTTTTACAAGATTTATTATCTTAATGTAATGTATAATTGTTACTCTGTGCTATACAATACAATACATAATATATAAAATTTCTAATACTAGCATTTTCAAATGACGACTCGGTGGCGCAGTGGCTGAGCGATCGGTTTGTGGGTTGCGGGTTCGATCCCCGCACGGAGCAAATATTTGTACGGCCTACAGGTAGTTGTTCCGGGTCTGCGAGTTTGTGTATGTGAAAATTTGTGCTTGTAAACGCACCCACGATACAGGAGAAAATCTTAGTGAGGGGCAAGGTTTTTAAAAAAAAAAAGAACTAAGTACTCTTTGGAACCAATTAGGAATTTGTCACTGAAAACCTAGCTGCTATTAATGCTGTTCGTCATCGTGCCTCCGTGACTCTCTCGTCCCACCTGATTTTGCAACCTGTGGTACATCTTATTTTTGCGGAAGCTGATACACATGTTCATTTCGATACGGAATTCCTGCTAATGTTACCTAAACTTAAATACTCACAAGAATATTTTTAAGCGATCTGATTACCCGTATCTTGGAGGTCAGTAGTCTATAGTTTAGCCATTATATCGGAAAGGACGACAATTAAAACAAAAACTTATTATTTTTTCCTACTATTTAGTTTTAAGTACCTATGCAATAAAAAAATATGTTGTGGCTTTATTATGGCAAGAAGCCGGACCTGAACCTAGAAACTGGTTTTACTTACATCTTATAACTAGTTTATAAAGTGCGCAAGGACTATCAACGTTACTTTGTCGAGTACTTCTTCAAATTAATAAATAGGAAACAAGGTTAATGTGTTAAAATAATAATAGTAAAATTATTTATTATACACAAAGAAATAATAAGGTACGAAACAAAAAGTTTTAATTAAAGAATGTCGGTTCTAATTAAGGTGCGTACGATTAATTTTAATGTACGCATTAAAATAATGACTAATTCAGGGACTAAGTTAGAAAAAAAATTTAAGTAGGTAACTATGTTATAGCAAAAATATTAGAAAAACTTTTAAATTCCAGATTATTAAGTTACCTTGAAACTAACAACATTTTATCCTCATCTCAATTTGGCTTTAGACTTTTTTGGCTGTATATCGTACATATCGTACTAAAGAAGTATAAAACCCTACCCTTAGATTCCAATACAGAACGTAGAAGAAGAAAACACAATGTTGCTTGCACTCCTCTTGTGAAAACAGAATTTGCAAACATTCAATACGAAAAACGATCATCTTATTTATATAATACAATAAATAAACAAATTGATATTCATTCTAAACCATATAAAGAATGTAAATCTTTATTAATTAAGTGGATAAACCAGCTTTGCTACGATAAAACTGAAAATCTTATATTAAACATAAAGTAAAGTAAAGTAAAACATGTTTCGTTGGTCTATCTACCTTTCGCGCATCACTAAAAAAAAAAAAAAACCATATCCTGAACCCTGTCACACACTAACATACCACATACCACACATCACAAATACATCCCCATACACCAAACACCATCACACACATACATAACACACATAAGCAGACAAAAAATAATTCATTATTAAGTAGTTAGGTTCTTTCTTTTTATATTAATTTAAAATCTAAAGTTTTTTGTTATGTTGTCTTATTAGTTTATTACACATACAAGGTATGAAGAAGCGGCGCCTCCTGGCACAGGCATATGTATGCTTAAAAGGAGACGCCATCAACTATGTTTATAATCCAGTGTAATAACGAAATAAAATATTTTGTTTTATTTTTTTTAACTATTTACTTACGTTTTTTTTCTAACTTGTCTCGTCCCTGCTAGGTTTTTCGACTGTGATGGCTTCTGGGCTCAACAGTTTGGGTAGATTGGTAGCAGAATATTTGATTACCGACACCCTGATTCACCCAATCGCTGAATATTATTGGTAAGCCATGTCGGCTCGTTCTAAAGTGTCAGGTTACTCAACCTACTAACACTAACGATAGTCATAATTTATTCGTAAAACAACCGGATTTTTTCTGGCAAAATATTTTTTTCCTTCTCAATAAAGCACAACTCGACATATTATTATTTTATCGTCTTGTAAAACTGGTCCTTTTTTGTTCAAATTGTTTTTTGTTGCTAGGTTGGCAATGACAGAAAATAATATAATTAGAATAAATAAAGAATAATTTATTTATTTATATGAAAAACTACAATGTTATCAGTGTAAATTCTAGTTTTGTTAGTTTGCTAAATGATAACAATAAGGTTACATACCTCTAATCATAGATTACATTTATCACAATTAATCGTTCCGATGAAATAACACAAATATTCTCATTAATAATGCATGCATACAATCATTATGTCTTGTCTTCCTATTACAAATAATTATCTATCTATTATAAAATAAAAACGTAAGGAATCAGACTATTTAACAACCAATATTGCTTGATCACAATTTCATTTCGCGACATAGTTTTAAGTCTAGGTTCAAGATAGTTTACTGCAGACGTAGGTGGAAAGGTTGCATCTGTGTTCAAGGCTGTTTTGTAAACATTTGTAGGTAAGCATACTAATAGTTGACAGATAAAGCTACAAGGCAGGTTGAATTCCGAACTCATTTTGATAAAAGGACCATACAATACATTTTAATTAACTTAATAATGTAGTCTAAAATAATTTCAACCACACTTCAATTTAATTTCTACCGCGCACTAATTTAAACTACCAAATTAAAAAAGTATGTTACGATCAATATTGTTTTGATGGCCTATTGATAGTGAAATATATAGGTGCCTTCTATTCAACTAAAACATCGCGAATACATCCATTTTTAATCTGTTATGTATAGTGGCATTGACCGTATGTAATACGTTATTAAGTTATACGCCGATTACCGTGCTTACCGCCTAGTTGTGGCTTGTGTCGCATTACGATTATAAACTTCATTGAATGTGGCCGAATAACGTGTGGTGATTTACTAAAATGATTTTGTTATTAGTGTCTGTTGTTCTAGTGTTAGTTTTGTTGGTGTCTTGGATTAGTTTGGTCAGAGAAAGCCGACGGTTTAATGTACGCGGACCCTCACCGTTGCCTCTCATTGGAAACGCTCATTTGTTTGTTGTTAAATCTACAGGTAAGTTTAAAAAAAATAATTAAACATAAAATCTACTAAAAATATAATATATTATCACATTTAAATAAATATTAGCATTGAACATTTATCGAATGGGATTAATCTAAAGACAAAGTCAAAATAAATTATGAACAAAAATTTTTTGTTTCATAAAAAATATTGTTGTGAATAGGTACCTAAGTAGTAGGTACTTAATTAAATTGAAAACGGTAACTGATAACCGAAATATGTTTAAAATGTTCGGCTACTGAACTTGTTGGATCTGTGACTTCCAAATAAATAAAATTTGCCTTTGTTTGTTTACGATTATTAATACTATGAATTTTTCGAAATGATAATAAGTCAATAGATAGGAATAATAATGCTTCAATAGATATAATGCATATTATTATTAACGCGTATAGTCAATAGGCTTACCTCTATTATATAGGAGTTAGGACGTAAAAACATCGCGGTGACTATGAGAGTGACTTTTTAAACATTTCTGCCCAGCCCTTCGGGGATCAACCTTGAATGTATGATTATATTATGTTAATGTTATTAATTGATATTTTAAATCGATACAAAAATATTATACTGATACGAATACTAGACATTAAAATAAAACAACTTTTAAAAAAGTTGTAGGATTTTATTTCGATATCATTTTTAATCTAGTCGTAACTGTATTAAACTTAACAAAATATGCCATCACGCCTGCATACCCAAAGGATTGGGTAGAGGTGTACCAATGTACACTTACAGATCGCCAAAATGTTATGTATATACTTTTTTTAAATATTCCTTTAGATACAAAAAAAAAATTGCAACAAATTAAAAAAAGTGTTTTTCAAATTTCATTTTTTATTGCTTCAAATACTCATTACTTTTTGCAAGTTAAGTTTAAACGATTTATAACTAGTTTTACAATCTAAGTTTAGATTCAAATTGATAAATAAGATAATTATCGATAATATCGACGTCATTCAAAAATTACGTTCGTGTGTTTTGTGCATCACAACAAAGATTTGAAAGAGTATTTTCGCTTACTTTATTTTTATACAGAAGTAATGATAACAAAAAATATTAAGTCGAATTGACAACCTCCTCCTTTTTTTAAGTCGGTTAAAAAATAAAGAATAATTGAGTGTTATTGGCTACTTTATTATAATGACGTATCCTACGTTATTATAAAATATATTTGGTAACCTTTTATATGTTATCTAGTCCAATGTAATAGGGGTCGAGTTTATTGACCCCAACCCGAGTAGAAATTTAGATTCCGAGCGACCTATTGAAAATTTAATAGAAAAACACAAACAGTCTGGTCAGCAAAGTGATTACACGTTCAGCAGGTAGAAAATATGTAATTAGGTATATAGTATCTGCCTCGTTGGTCTAGTCTGTTGAGCAAGAGGTCTTGGGCTCGATTCCCAGGTCGAGCAAAGTATTATTGGGCTTTTCTAAGATTGTCAGTAGCTCGGAGTTTGGATTCGTAACCCGGTTGATGGCAGTAGGCCCTTATTTTATGGGACCTAAAACATACCAGCCGAATGTGGGTATACATTAGTCCACCTCTGCCTAACGCTTCGGGGACGACAGTTGTGATGTAATGTTAGATACCAAGTAATTAATTCTTAATCTAGATAGGCAGATATAAATAAACATTGTCAATAATTATGATTATTCATGAAATAACGGTGCGATGACGGTGTTATCAGCGAATAGCGATATCTACCAGACAACCTTTGGATGGATAAGAAATAATAATATGTAGTATTATGTAGGTATCTAAAATTAAACGGGCGTTGTAGAATACCACTTAAAATGCAATAATACAATAATTTTCTCGAATGTTTCGTCATTAAATATAAAGTACCTATATGAAATTAATAATATATGTATATAGAAATATTCATGACTCAGTTCAAATGTCCATGCTCATTTGCACCCACGGGGATGCGAATCCAGGACCCTTACCACAGAAGCTAGCCTTCAATAACGCTGCGCCAATCGGGTAGTATATATTCGGAATTTCTTCTGTTTAGTTCAAAAACTAAGACGTAATATTAGAACGGGATTTATTGAAATTACTATGAGATGATGAAATTACAGAAATAAAATACCCTTGACACTTCTAATGACCTTCAAAACGCTGAACAAAAATTTTGAATTGTCGCTAAAATACTCTCGATTATGTCACTATGTCATAAAACTAAATAATAAACATAAAACTGTAGTTAACACTGCCTTCTGGCGGGTTCAAATCCCGGTAGGGACAAATGTTTGTGTGATAGGCATGAACATTTGTATCCGAGTCATGGATGTATCTATGTATAATATGTATGAATTTACAAAAAAAAGTATAATGTAGTATATCAACCTTCTAGTATCCCTAACACAAGCCTCGTTGCTTACCACGGAACTAGTCGCTGTGTCATAAAGTCTAGAGATATTATAATTACATATATTGTTTCCTTGTAGTCTAAGTATTTTTATACGAAAACTTAATTTTACGGTAGTTGATAATATCTATGTCGAGAAATATTGCTTCAGAAACACATCAGAAACAAATATAAAAAAATATTATTTCTTTTATTATGTCATAGAAGCTTTATTCATTTATTAATTCCAGATTTTGCTAACTAAAGTAAACTTCCTATTAAAAAAGAAAATATTGTTTTAAATTAAACCTTTTCTATTTTTGTGATATCTAGTTCCATCACATCTTATCTTATATATTTCTGTTCTGTATGTTGTTGTTGATTGTTGATTTTTTATTTATGATATACCCTTGATTATGTTTAAATCACTGTTTTATTATTTTATAATATCATTTAATACATGCACACATACCTGCATAAATATACGCCAGTTACCCAAATTTAAGGGGTGAGCAGCATCTAAATATTGTTGCATACTTTCTTTGCTTCCTCCATATTCAATTTTAATTTCATTAGTGAGATTTGATTAATTCATTTAATATTTTTTTTTTTGCTCACCATACTAAGTATATAATATATACCTGATGCTAATATTTTCTTTGGGTTGAGTTAGGAATACTCATAGGGCGAATAAAGAATAATAAAATCAAAATATTGCTACCGGATGAGTAAGGAATAGAAATCGGTTGAGTTAAGCATTAAAAACGTGTGGGATGAGACGTCATAGGATGAATACGGCACAACCCGGGAGATGATTTGGTATATTCTGTTCGTGTCCCTTTTCTAACGATAGCAAGTCTCTGTTAAGAATCACTAGCAATATACAGGGTTATTTCTAAAATACCAGCAACCTCATAGGACTAGATACCTGACATCATAAGCAACAACTTTTGTTCTACGAGTTCTGATATAACTCAAAAGATGAAAAAAAACTTATATTTCAAGTTTTTCGATTTCTTTTTCAAATTCTAGTTTTATTTTGTCTAGGTTGCTGTTTTTAAAATAACCCCGTATATTTAATTATATTGCCCCCACCAGAAAGTCAAGTTAGATCTTAAAATCTTTCAACTAGAATAAATAAGACTCACATTTTTAGTTGTACTATACAAACTTAATTAGAAATCTACCATCTATAATGATCCTTTGGTTGTAGTTTAGTTTTAATTTATTTAATTAGTAGAACAGATTCCGATCTACCTTGATCTTGCATCGTATTTACCGCAGTTTTTAAGTGAAACCATATATTTTTGCAACAGTTTAAAAATAAAAACCTTTAATGCACAGAGAAGGCATTTTCACAATAGAACTAGTTAAATACGATGATAATACTTTCTAGAGACCTAAGTTTTGTGTTCTGCCGTTCATGGCCTAAGGCGACTTTATAGTAAAGCTGAGTAACTTTTAGCGCAACAAATAACATAGTACTTATAACTAGGTACTTTATTTAAACTAAAAACCTCTTTATAAACTATATTCATGAACATTTTCTCAAGTACTTTCATGAACTAAAGAACGAAGAATGTAGTACGAAGGATGTTGAAAAGATATAAATTAATACAGAGAGGTTCCAATGGGAAGCAAAATTGAATTTACTATTTCTGGTTCGAACTATTGTTAAATTAAAGTAAACGATGCTTTAAAAACTGTACTGACTTATTGTACATTTAATTATTTATCATCACTACTTTATCTAACTGACCTACTTGGCGTTCACCCTGGCCTGTTTGTCTAATACTTTTCTATTTTTTGCTAATATATTAGTACTTATGGCTTTAAATTATCAAATTGATCTAATAAATTCGCCACAATTCTATAAGACGTATGATATACGGCAGAATATTTGTACACACTACACGTAGCTGTTGAACAGATGAACTGATGAACACGTACTGCATACGTGTGTTACCTATTACGCCCTATGTAGGTACATATGTAAGTATGTGGTTTTGTAAGTCGTATATCTTCTGCGTCAACATCATCGTCAACCCATTATTGTCCCACTGCTGGGCACGGGTCTCCTCTCATTTGAGAGGGATTAGGCTACAGTCCACCACGCCTATTGTGGGTTGGCAGACTTCACATGCCATCGAGAAAATCACTCAAGCATGCATGTTTTTCTTCACTTCCGAAAAGTCAGTGGTGCTTTGGGTTTGAACTCGACTCCTTTGACATCGCAGTCCACTGGTCACACCACTAGGCTACCACGGCTCCTATGAATATATTACTGTCGCATTATTGCTTTTAAAATGAAACTGGTTTGGGGCACACCAGTTCCACGAGTTCAACGTCTATAACGGTCATAGGTAAAAACTATATTTGTGTGTTTTTAATAGATTATGTATTTTTGTTTCAGAGTTCTTGAACTTAATCGAAAGGCTGACAGTTAAATACGGAGATGCGTTGCGGGTGCACTTCTTCTCCACACCATACGTACTTATGAGCCATCCGAAACATATTGAGGTAAACATTTATATATTTATTATCAGTAGGAAACAAATCTTGGTAGAAAAAGAAAGATAAGTTTAAACTGGCTAGTAATTACTATATAATGGTCAATTTAGATTAATGGTCAAATAATAGGTACGTAATTATGATTTATTGTGATCAAGCATTAATGTTGTTGTCTTTAAAAGTATTTATCAATATTACGCATTTATACAAAAGAGTTTTATAAAAACTATTTTAACATGCTCTGTATAAAGAGCATATTGAAATAGTTAGTAGGTATCTACTATTACAAATCCGGAACCTAATCAGTTGTAATCAGTAGATTATTCATATAGAAATCACATTTGTTTCGAAAAACCTAAGTAGAAAAAAGTATTTTTTTTATGTCGCAAAGGTGGCAAACAAACATACGGCCCGCCTGATGGTGAGCGGTTACCGTAGCCTATACACATTTGCAACGCCAATCGTGTCGCTCGCACATTGCCTACCCTGTAGAAACCGTTTAGGTCTTAAAATAAGGGAGTTACTAAACTGACAGCCAACGGAATTCCCATGCTGTCAGAATAGTCACTCGCCCAACGAGCTTTGGGCTCTCTCAAAGTGTTTTTTTATAAAAACAATTTAAAAAATATATATTCCACCAATATATTTATTGTCTTTTCACATATGAAAAAGATTAGGCTATCAACCAATCCAGCCATGTATTTGGCAGACTTTACACACTATACATAGAGGATATTCAAAGGCATACAGATTTCCTGCTTTGACATAGAACTTGAAACCTATTAATTCACAGTCTCAGTAATTAAAAAAAAAATCGAGTACACTACAACTATCGTTATAAATAAATCCTTCGCAATGTGTGATAAAAGGTCACCTGCTACACTATCGCCAAAGATACTGTCCGAATGAAACTCGAAATAAATACCTACTATTTATAATGATAATTATTTATTCATTCTCACACCTTAGAACAAATATAATCGCGTACTGCACGGTTCCAAAGGAATTTCATACCACGCACAATTAGTCTGTGGAATGAACTGCCTGCCGAGACTATAGTAGAGGACTATAGTATGAGGTTCTTCATAAAAGGATTGAAAGATTTTTTACGTCCAAACATTGGACGTTTGCAACAACAGCCTTTGGACTCCAAAGGCTACGATAACTGGTTACCATCTGAGGGCCGTAACCTTGTTTGTCGTGGAATATAAAAAAAAATGTTTTACCTGATAACATTAGTGCGTAGTTAATAGTACCTACTGCAACCATAAAACAGCAACGACAAAGCGACAATAATAATTTTATTGTCACGTGGTCTATATGTAATTACGGCGTTTAACATGCTATAAAATTACAAAGTCAAAGTATTAATAGTAGCAGTAATTATTATTCTATTTTACTATATAAGAGTAACATTATGAATTATATATAATTCAGTCTTCTAATTATTAATTATACAATGTATTATATTATTTCTAGCTCCTGTTAATATTACTGTTACATAGAGAGGTTGAAGTGGTGTAATTGTTTGGCAAAAGTGTTTGTGTACAGTTTGTTTATACTATAATACTATAGTACGGATAGAAGAGCGACCATACATTTGCATAGCGAGGTAGTTTTTCATCATATGGCGAAACTGGGCTTACTACCCTTAAACATATGATATCAATCATTCAATCAGCTACATACCTAAATATCAAGATCAAAATGTTTTTGTTTATCACAATCAAGCATACAGCGTAATTTCCCGCAATTGGAGTTTGTTCAGTACTTCAGTGCAGAATTGAATTCCATTGTACTGACGCACTAGCAAGTACCTTCCTGTTGCGTGCAGTTAGCTTCAATTGCTTGAGTGTAAAATAACTTTCAATAAAGAGCATATTGCATATACGCTCAACACCAAAACGTTTAGTCGACCCATTTGTTCCGAAGGGTTCAGCCTGATGGAAATACATGATATCATAAAATACATCGATTTACATGTATTTACCATGCTTGGTATACAGCGATAGGCATATTCGACCTTATAGCCTATTATTTACCACGTTTTCGCCGAAGAGATGGAAAGCATAACGAACTATATATAACTATAACTAAATATCGAACCCTGCGAGGTCGAGAATAAACGTTTTTCTTTCTTGCAACTGCTACATGTAAATAGGTATACCTAAAATTTATTGAACATATTTAAATAAATGCAATACCTACAACAATCAAATTAAAACTATAATAAATGAATACGAAGAATATAACAACGAAAAAATCAATTAAAATAATTTTGAACTCGAATCTATGAATCTGCATTCTTGTTCTAGTAGTTGTAAGTGCTTCTCTGCAAAGCAAGACATTTTGGGTTCGATTCCCAGGTAAAGCAAGGTTAGTGGGATTTTCTATGAAATTCTCAATAGCAGCTTGGACTTTGGATTCGTGTCCAATTGATCGCTATAGACTATTGCCCTCTATTGGTACCTAAAACATACCGGCGAAATGTGGGTATACATAAGTACATCTCTGCCTAACTCTTCTGGGACGACAGGCGTGATGGTAGATATGTTATGTAACACGAATACATACAAAGTCAGGCGGCTCTCCTGATGGCAAGTGATGACCGCCGCCCATAGACATTTGCAACACCAGAAGCTTGCAAATGCGTTGCCAAAGCCCTTATAAACCGTTCAGGTTTCTTAAAATAGGGAGTTACTGAACTGACAGCAAACAGAATTCCCATGCCGTCAGAATAGTCACTCCCCCAATGAGCTCTGGTAACCTTACTCACTCGCAGAAAGACAACTATTGTTGATTCACTGCGGACTTCTGTAAGTAGTTTAAATATGAAACTTGCCTTCGTGCAGATAATTCTGAAAAGTCAATAGTACCTACATAGTTATCGTTTTATAACCTTGTCTAGTTAGTAATTAGTGTGGATTGTTACAGGCACTAGCTTCAAGCAACGAGCACATTACAAAAGGCAGGTCATACAGTTTCCTCACTTGCTGGCTTGGTCAAGGTCTCCTGACTGCCGCAGGTAAAAAATAAAAATAAAGATACAGATTACGTAGAAGTAGTTAATTGAGTTAAACATTTGCATTAAAAATCAATTACAATGTTCAAGGCTAAATCTCTTCCATATAAAATGAATGACTAAGCTGTGGTAGCCTAGGGTGTGACCAGTGGACTGAGATGTCAAAGGTCTCACCAAAGGCATGCACCCCTTTTTTTTTCCGGAAATTATGTGCGTATTTATCCCATGCTCAAACGGTGAAGGAAAAACATCATAAGGAGAACTGCATGCTTGTGAGATTTTCTCGATGTCATGTGAAGCCTGCCAAGGCTAGCGTGGTGGACTGTAGCTTAAACTCTCTCAAATGAGAGGAGACCCGTGCCCAACTGTGGGACAATAATGGGTTGATGATAATGTCCCTTTTTTATAAGAAGTACATTCGAGTAAAACGAGTGTACGGCTGAACGCTGACGATGTATGCTTCATTTGACGTCGGAAAAACACGATTAATGACGTTGAAATAAAACTATGTTTTACGGATTTTATCGCGGTATATTGATATTATTTTAACCCGACGTTTCGGATCCTTTACTGCATACATGGTCACGGGCCGACTGATTTATAACGTCTCGATTGGTGCAGTGGGTCTGCGAATGGCTTGCGCGCACGGTTTACGGGTTCGAACCCCGGGCAGAGCAAATATTTGTACGATCTACAGGTAGTTGTTCCGGGTCTGGGCGTTTGTGTATATGAAAATTTGTGTTTATAAACCAACCCACGACAGGTGCGGGGCAACAGGCGCGGGTTTTAAAAAAGACGAACATGAAGTATTATTATTAATACAATAGTTTATCTCTGATTATTTTTAACTGTTTTAGGTCAGAGATGGAGGACCCACCGCAAATTCTTAACACCAGCTTTCCATTTCAATATACTACAAAACTTCCTACCAGTGTTCTGTAAGAACCAACGAATATTTACGAAAAAACTGAGGGCACTTGCAGACGGTCGTCCAATCGATTTATTCCCCATTGTTGCCTTGGCAGCTCTCGATAACGTAACAGGTAACCTTTCTTAATATAATTATATCTACCTAGTCTCATGATTCTCTGAGTTTGTTTCAGCATTTCCTCTTAGTAAGTTAGGTAATGCCGATGCAATCTAGATTCCATTAAAACTTTTTGACAATAAAATTAAACCGCCAAAAAAACTGAAAAGCAAAAAATAAGAAACCTTTTTATCTGTATTCTTAAGCAAAATTAAGAATACCTAAGTAATTTTGAGTCGGCACCCAAGATCAAATTTCAATAAAATCTCCAGTGATAAACATTATAAAGTAATTAATTAATTCGCTTATTTGGCGCCGACTCATAATTATTTAGGTATACTTACATTAGTTTAAAAATATAGTTATTAAGGTTAAATAAAAAAGCTTTATAACTTTTTGCTTTTCAGTTTTTTCGGCGGTTTAATTTTTGTGTTAAAATGTTGTTATTTTATATTTATTGTAACTATAATCTACTATTTACTACATGCTTATTTTTTATTACTTTTGAAATAGCTACCTACCGTGCAATACACAATTCAGTAATAAAATCTGTAAGTGAACAATAAATCACCCCATTTTCCCACCCTTGGGGTAGGTTTTTTTTAAATTTATATTGGACGAACTTCGATGTATACTCTTTCCGAATCAAAAATAATTATCAAAATCACACTACTCTGTAAAAAGTTATGTGAGGTTATACATAAAAAATATATACGCGTCGACTTGACTTCAAGGAAAACTGCACGCCTGAAAGATTTTCTCGTGTGGCGTGTGGAGTCTGCCAACCTGCAGTAGTATCGTGATTGACTATAGTTTTATCCTTTCAAAATGAGAGGAGACCCGTAGGACACTAAATGGGTTGATGACGATGATCATACAATTTCTTACTAACACTTTTTTTGAGACTGTATCTGCGCGGTTGTATTTTTTCTTATAACAGTTTTCTATGAGATTGTATTTGCGCGGTTGTTACGTATGCGCATAGCACCAGGAACGCTGACAAGCGTTTACCTCATTTACTGCGCATTACAACAGCCAGGGACACGAGGCGCCGATTCAGCGGAATGCGATGCATCGGACACCGGACGTCGCGGCCCCTCAACTAGCGTCACTTTTGATACAACATCGATCAACTGTCGACATAATCCATAATTATAAGAATTGTAATTGTAATTAATAAATTAAGTTTAATAAATTTTGTATTTTTTTGCATCCTCCGGCTACAGCCTTCGTAATTGGCGCAGTCGGTAGGATACTCGCGGGCCGGTTCGCGAGATTAAATTGCTAGGATCGCGAGTCACCCGGGTGGCTATCTGGCACCTTACGAGTATCCTGAACCTACACGTGCTGCAGTCCAGAGGAGTATCCAGACATCGATACAGCAGAGGTACAAAATCAGTTCATGTAAGTACTTTAGAATCATTCTAGAGTCGCTTCCTTTTTACTTTTAAGTTTTCCTATAACATCCAAGATTTTCCATCCACGGCAATCTCGGTCCCCTAGGTTAGATAATTATAATAGTAGAATTAATACTTTAGACTCGAACAGAAATTTAGAGACGATTCAGGAGGATAGCGATAGTATTGTTTCGTCGAAAATGGCTGACTCAGTAGATCGTATTTACAAAGCCCTACGCTTGGTTCCGGAATTCGACGGTAACTCGAACGTACTAACTCGATTCATAAAACTATGCGATCAATTAGTAGGACAGTATATGAGAGATGGACCAGATTTTCAGTTAAGTAATTTAGCATTATTAAACGGTATTTTAAATAAAGTAGTGGGTCCAGCAGCGCGCACGATTAACTCGAACGGTATCCCGGAGAGTTGGGAAGGCATTAGGAGCGCCTTAGTTAATAACTTTGCTGATCAACGCGATGAAACGTCCCTATATAATGACCTTGCACTTTTGACTCAGGGTTCGGCAACCCCACAGGAATTTTATGAACAATGCCAAAACCTTTTTAGCACTATAATGACTTATATCAGCCTACATGAAACGATAGCGAGTACCATTGAATCAAAACGCACGCTGTATAAGAAACTCACATTACAGTCGTACTTACGTGGTTTACGCGACCCGTTGGGTTCTCGCATTCGGTGCATGCGGCCTGATACAATCGAGAAAGCTTTAGAGTTCGTGCACGAGGAGTTGAATACATTGTATTTACAGCAGCGCAACGACCATGTTCCTGACAGGAGGTCGCAGCCTCAGCACCAGGTTAGTCATAAATATTCTTACGGCATTAGGCCCCCGGTTCAATCGATATCGATCACACCGCGTTCATTTAATTTTCCCCCACCTAAGCCTTTTAATACGCCAGGTCCCTCACGTCCGTTTATGCCTCAAACACAGCAACCTGTTCCCTTCTGGAAAAATCAATCCCCTCAATATCGTGGTCCCACTCGAACACAGCAAATGTTTAGCGCGCCACCACCCAATTACAGGCCCCAAAGTCAAGTTTTTAAAATGCATGGTCCTAAACCATCAGCAAATAATGCACCACAACCAATGAGCGGCGTAAGTCACTACGTGGCTAAACCATTCGTACCTCGCTCACCCCAGGACTGGTCTAAATTTGAAAATCCACCCCCATCAAATTACTTTAAATCTAAGGAAATTAATTTTAATAATTTCAATGATCAGTCTCATTACGATTATTATAATGAACATTATGTGGACGATGATTATTACCATCAAGAATATTTTGAATACCCTGATTATGCGTATACCGGTGAATACGCGCATGAACAACCACAATGTACTGACTCTTATACTATAGAGGAAGTTGGTAACGCCCCGTCTACAGAAAATGAGGATTTTCAGAAAGCCCCCAAATCAGACACCTTAAAATAGAAATAAATTTGCAGACTCAGAGGCAGTTACCGTATATTAAAATCTCGAACCCTCCACTTAAATTGTTAATTGATACAGGTGCAAATATGTCTTTTCTCAGCCCTGCAGTGGTTCAAAAATATCTTTCTCACATACCACGTAATTATGATCCTTTTGAGGTCACAAATATTCACGCCACCACTCGAAGTAATTATTCTATTACATTACCGTGTTTTCAGGAATTTAATGAACCAGGCCATATCACACTTTTTATATACGCTTTTCATGAATTTTTCGATGGGTTGATTGGCTATGACTTATTAGAAAAATTAAAATCTAATATCGATTTAAAGAATAGATTGTTGGTCACTCGTAATTCTAGTAATCCGTTACTTATGTATGACT
This sequence comes from Craniophora ligustri, assembly GCA_905163465.1. NCBI lineage: Eukaryota > Metazoa > Arthropoda > Insecta > Lepidoptera > Noctuidae > Craniophora > Craniophora ligustri. The sequence continues at coordinate 4,580,642 of LR990960.1, forward strand.
CCCGTAATAGTAATTTATATGAAGATATAATACCGGCTAACTCATCTAAAATAATTAAAGCCCCTATAAACTCTCAAGACGGTGACGTTTTAATACCTGAACAGTACATTTCTAATTGTCATATAGGCGATTGCGTTACAACTGTAAAAAATAATAGAGGTATAATAGAAGTAACAAATACGTCACGTCATGATGTAGTATTTTCCATGGATCGACCGATTAGTACAGAGATGTTTAACGTTCAGGGCATGCGCACCATAAACCAGTCCGATCGCGTACAGGAAGTTTTGTCTCGCCTGCGCACTGACCATTTAAACCGTGAAGAGAAAGTAAATTTGGAGACACTCTGTGCTCAATATGCTGATGTTTTTTATATTGATGACGAGCCGCTATCTTTTACCAATCAAGTAAAACATTCTATCCGTACAACAGATGATGTCCCAGTTTATACGAAAAGTTACAGATATCCCTTTATACATAAACAGGAAGTTCAAGATCAAATCTCTAAAATGTTGGAACAAAATATTATCCGTCCCTCACAGTCTGCATGGAGCTCCCCTATTTGGGTAGTCCCTAAGAAAACTGACGCCAGTGGAAAAACCAAATGGCGTTTGGTAATAGATTTTCGGAAACTAAACGAGAAAACTATAGATGACCGCTATCCCATTCCAAATATTTCAGACGTTCTTGACAAGTTAGGCAACTGTCATTATTTCACTACTCTTGACCTTGCATCTGGTTTTTATCAGGTTGAAATGAACCCCGAAGATATTCATAAAACCGCATTCACAGTCGAGCACGGTCATTTTGAATTTTTACGTATGCCAATGGGTTTAAAAAATTCTCCTTCCACCTTCCAACGGGTAATGGACAATGTCCTCAGAGATCTACAAAATAACGTATGCTTAGTTTACCTGGATGATATAATCGTATTTTCTGTATCCCTTCAGGAACACATGATAAATCTGCAAAAAGTATTTCAGAGACTAAGAGAATCTAATTTCAAAATTCAAATGAACAAATCAGAATTTTTAAAATTAGAAACCGCATATTTAGGACACATTATTAGCAAGGACGGTATTAAACCAAATCCGGACAAAATTATAGCAATTCAAAAATTCCCACTGCCTAAAACAGCTACTGAAATTAAACGCTTCTTAGGATTATTAGGCTATTACAGGAAATTTATCCCAGACTTCGCGCGTATAACCAAACCAATGACGCAATGTTTAAAGAAAGGCTCTAAAATTGTTTTAACCGATCCAAATTATGTAGGTTGCTTTGAGAAGTGCAAAACTCTATTAACAAACGACCCGATCTTGCAATACCCCGACTTTACCAAAGACTTTATACTGACGACTGATGCTTCAAATCTTGCCATTGGTGCCATTCTTTCCCAGGGACAGATAGGTAGCGATAAACCTATAGCGTACGCATCCCGCACATTAAACACTAGTGAAATTAATTACAGCACAATTGAAAAGGAACTGTTAGCAATTGTGTGGGCAACCAAGTATTTCCGCCCTTATTTATTCGGTAGAAAATTTAAGATCGTAACAGACCACAAACCACTACAATGGGTCATGAATTTAAAAGAACCCAACTCTCGCCTAACCCGCTGGAGATTAAAGCTGAGTGAGTATAATTTCACTACTGTCTATAAGCAGGGTAAGCTAAATACCAATGCAGACGCCTTGTCCCGTATTGAAATTAATAATGAAGATGCAAATTCTATAGCCGTTAACACATCTGAAAAACCCCCTTCAGTAAGTGGATCTACCACAGTTACCGCCCATACTAGTGCTGAAAGTCCTATACTAGAAATCCCTATATCTGATGATCCCCTTAACAAATTTCACCGCCAAATATCCTTTGTAGTCGTAGGAGACATTAAAAAACGCCCCACAGTTTCAAAACCCTTCGAATCCCATACTAAAACCACTATACAATTATCGGAGTCTAATCTTGAAGACGACGTTATCAACGCTGTAAAAGAATACGTAAACCCCAAGGTGAAAACTGGTATCATTATCCATCCACCTCTAGCTATGTATAATATCATCCCGATCATTCAAGATAAACTTAAAAGTTCTGCCTTGAATATGGTGTTAACAAAAAAAGAAGTAGAGAACGTCAAAAATTATCTAACACAACAAGAAATTATACGTAATTACCACGAAGGTAAAACTAATCATCGTGGTATAACGGAATGCTGTCTAGCTTTATCCCATCGTTATTATTGGCCTAAAATGAAAGATAGTATATCAAAATATATTAATGAATGTAGCATTTGTGGACAAGCAAAATATGATCGAAATCCTATTAAACAAAAATTTTCTATAGTTCCCCCTTCTACCAAACCTTTTGAAATTGTACATCTTGATCTTTTCACAGCCCAGAATGAGAAATTCCTAACTTTAGTTGACGCTTTCTCGAAATATGCGCAAGCATATCATCTTAGAGATGGCACAGCTCTAAGTGTCGTTCAAGCTCTTTTAATGTTTTGCACCCATCATGGCGTCCCTTACACTATTGTTACCGACCAAGGACCTGAATTTACTAATGCACTTTTCTCAGAATTCGTACGACTCCATAAAATACAGCATCATAAGATACTTGCACATACTCCTAACGATAATGGTATAGTAGAACGTTTTCACTCTACTATTCTTGAACATCTCAGAATCCTGAAATTAGAGAAACGAAACGAACCAGTCATAAATCTCATGCCTTATGCAGTCTTAGGTTATAACAGTTCCATACATAGCTTTACTAAATGTAGACCTATAGATTTAATTACAGGACACTTTGATCCCCGAGATTCTCTAGATGTTAACTTATCCGAGCACTTATTGCAGCAATACTTACAAGACCATAAAAAACGTCTAACTCAGGTTTACGATATAATCAATGAAAGTTCTCTTCATCACCGGACAGAATTAACTGAAAATAGGAATAAGGATCGCGAAACTGAAAAAGAATATACCCCTGACCAACAAATTTTTGTTCGTAATCCTATAGCTGCTAGACAAAAGCTAGCCCCGCGCTTTACTCAAGATACAGTCCTAGCTGATCTTCCTATTCACATATATACAAGAAAGAAGCGTGGCCCTGTCGCAAAATCTCGTATAAAAAGAGGCCATAATGAACCCGTATTGTTACAGGATACTACTTTTATTACTACTCCAGATGATTCAAGGACAAGAAGTAACGATTGACCCCTTAGGCAATGGCCCTGGTTTGCTTCCCTTTAACTTAGGTACCACGCGAGTCATCTCCCATTACCATTCATTTCTTAATTACGTTAACCTCGATAGTATTCAATCTCAAGTCGATTTAGTTAGCTCTAAACTGTCAGAAATTAGACCTAAGTTAAATAATAAAACTTCGTTTATGTTTGAACCGCATATAAATTATCTAACTTCTAAGTTAATTAAAATATCTACCCAATTAGAATCATTTGAACACAATCGCCACAAAAGAGGGCTTATCGATGGACTTGGTTCCGTAATTAAGAGTATATCTGGTAATTTAGATCAAACTGACGCAGTTAAATATAATAACGCTATAAAAATCCTTCAAGAAAATGAGCATAGACTACAGTCCCAAATTAATGAACACGTCAGTATAACTAAAACGTGGGCTATTCATAATGAACATTTATTAACTAACATGACTATAAATCAGTTACGCATAAGTCATGTTTTAAATCAAATACTCAATAGCAAAGATTCAGACTTTATTCACTATGCCCATATGGCCCAATACCTAAATATACTAAATGACCACATAGATAACTTATTTGAAGAAATTCATAAATTAGAATATACATTAGCTTTTATACGTGCATCGAGCACACCACATACAGTAGTTAGTTTAGATGAGATTAGAAATATGTTAGTTAAACTTAAGATTCTTTATTCAACTAAAGAAATCATTGACTTCGAATTAAGAGAATATTATGATATAATTAAGCTAGGGTATTTTTATATAGAAAATCAAGTAGTTATAGTTTTTAAGATGCCGATTGCCTTCCCTCCAATTTATAACCTCTATAAACTATCCATTGTCCCCAATAAGCATAATAAAATCCTCTTACCTATCTTACCTTTCATTGCGATTTCTGGAAAAGATTCTATGTACATGGAGGCTGAATGCCCGAAGGTAAATTCTCTGTATCTCTGTGAAGCAAAAACTAAATATAAAACCCAAGAAGAAACTGACTGTATCCAGCATTTGATCACCGAGCAAGAACTTCACCCATCTTGTAAACTGTCTTCTGTCATCTTAAAGAAAGAAGCTGTGGAACAACTCGATGAGAAACATTACACCATGAACTTTCCAACTCCAACCAAAGTAAAAATTTCATGCAGACAAGAAACCTATAAAACACTCGAAGGAAGCTATTTGGCCATCATCCCGTATAACTGTCACATCAAGACGCCCGAATTCACAATAGCAAATTCAAATAACCACATTAAAGGATTCGCCCTGGAGATAATGCAATTACCTACATTTGAGGAGCTAGAACCATCTAGTGAAACACCAATCATCCTAAACTCGATCGACTTAGAAAATCTACACGCTATCAATACAAAGATATCGTTGCAGACTCCAATTAAATTAAATGAAACCGTTGATACAAGTATCTATCACACTACAATTCCAATCTACCTTATACTATTCGGTGCAAGTGCACTCACTATCGCACTGATGTACCGACGTCACCGAGCCAAACGTAACGATAAGAATGAATCAATAAAAATGGATGATGTAAGATCTTCAGGAAACTATGCTGAAATTCAAGAGGCAATCAGGACCAGTCCCAGCAAGATAAGAATTGACCACAGCAATATTTCATCATCTCTCTCACACAAGATTTCGAAATAGTTGCTGATCTGCGGGGGGAGGTGTTACGTATGCGCATAGCACCAGGAACGCTGACAAGCGTTTACCTCATTTACTGCGCATTACAACAGCCAGGGACACGAGGCGCCGATTCAGCGGAATGCGATGCATCGGACACCGGACGTCGCGGCCCCTCAACTAGCGTCACTTTTGATACAACATCGATCAACTGTCGACATAATCCATAATTATAAGAATTGTAATTGTAATTAATAAATTAAGTTTAATAAATTTTGTATTTTTTTGCATCCTCCGGCTACAGCCTTCGTAATTCGGTTGTATGCAGCGCAAATATGCATAATAATTATTATTATTATTATTATGCAGCGCAATACTTCATTGGAGCAGCTTCGCAGCCGGTGCGTCAGACTTTTCCTAATGCTTTGTTGCTTTTTCTATACAATGATCATTAGATTAAATGGTTAATGGTCAGCTTTGTGTTTCTTTAAATAATATTCATCGTTTTTTTAGAATCCATAATGGGTGTATGTGTGGATGCACAGAAACACAGCGAGTCTGAATATGTGAAGTCCATTGATGAGTAAGTTTACTTTTGAATAACGTAAAGTATAAAAATAATAATGTTATTATTAGTTATATAGGTAGCTATTGAAAATGTATCTACACTGTAGTGTCAGTCGTACGTTACAAAACCGAAAAAAAAGACAACATAAAACTATGGCCATAATTATACACGTGATAGACACTATAAACTAAAAAAAATACTTTATAATTTATTAGCTACAGAAGCTTTATGTGTGTTATTTTTGTTTTTATAATTTTGTCTGTTTGTCTATTTGGAGGCGCATTACGCAAAACTACAACATGGAAGTAAAACCAGAGTTCATCGCTGTTTTGCTAAAGTTACTTCAAAATATTGGCTCAATTTTATATCAGGAAAATATCTTATTCTCAATGTTTATAACTTAATAGTATAATAAAACACAACATTATCCACATATCACGCGGGCCAATTCGCAGGCGGAAGCTAGTTGTAGGTAATATAAAATTAATTATATGCGTCGGTATCGTCATTCTAAATAATTGTCACTTACATCGGTAGATAGCTAATGATGCAGGAAAATAATATTTTAATTATACATTTTAATGTATACATAATTATGTTTTATATTATAATTATAATTACAATTATATCTTATAAGTACGCTATAATTATAATTTGTTATACATAATTATATATATACATATTTAGGTTAGAAATTAGTCAACATTTCTAGAAACTTAACCTGATTTGTTTCTGTAAACTTCGCCTATTGTGTAGTGTGGATGTTTTTTTATACTACAAGAGTGGAATACAACCTTTCGGTTCCCCTGGGCAATTAGCGTAGCCTATGGACACAACAACGTGTTGCTGACCATGAAACAAGCTTTTCACTGTTTCTTTTAAAACTGTGTAACAAAATTTAAAAATATATATTTAATAATCTATAATAATAAATTTATAGACCTTTTTGTATCTGATTATATTGTAATGCTATACTACAAATGTAAATGTCTAAGCTTTTATAATCATGTTGAATTTTTAGAAAATCTGCTGTTGTCTGAAGCACAGATATTCAGTTATCTAGTTCAGACACAGATGTTCACTGAACGTAGGTTTAAGAAGTATTTGTAAGTTCCTGTAATTGTATAGCTGATAAGTATTTACTTGAAATAAATTATTATTATTATTATTATTAATCTATATTGTAGATTGTCAGGAATAATATCAATGAGAATGCAAATACCATTCTTCGGTGAAGACGCTATATTTAATCTGTTACCTTATAAAACAAAGCAAGACAACGCATTAAAGATTGTACATGGACAGACGAACAAAGTGATCAATGCGAGGAGAGAAGAACTGAAGAAGGCGAACATTACTAGTCTTAATGGAAGCAGCGATATTGGTAAAGAAAACACTTTCTTTTCAAAAACTTAATTAATCTGACTCTAAGTTATATAATTGTTATTTTGAAACTAAGACCCACTTTAATAAAATTTGTCAGATATTTCAGACTTAATAAAATACCTAAGTCGTAAAAAGGAAAAAAAAAACAAAGTTTTCAAATAATGTATGCATCTACATATATACAGGAAATTAAGATTGTTATTTTTTTATAAGGCTTACAATAAATAAGTCGGATATTTTCGAAGTCAAAAAGGAATCAACTATGAAAAAGAAAAACATCTAAAAATCAACGAAATTCATGAGCACAAAAGAGTTTCGTTGATATAAGACAAAATATATCTGCAGACAAATTTCTTTTTTCTAAGCTCGATTAAATTTTGTAATGTGTTAATTAAATTATTAAACATTAATTTAACATTAATTTATTAGATGAAAATAATTAAACATTAATTTATTAGATGAAAATGCGTCACTTTATTGAAATAGGTATTAAGAACAAGCACGCGTTTTTGGACCTGTTGCTGCTCGCCGAGATTGATGGCAAGAGGATAGACGACGAATGTGTCAGAGAGGAGGTCGACACGTTCATGTTTGAAGTGAGTTCTTTTTATATACATGTTATGTCACCGTAAAATTGCAAGGACAGTTAACAAACGGTTTTTGCAGTATTTTTTTATATATTAATTTTATATTTTGAATGAAATAAATGGCTGTATGGAGTCAACTTATGAACGCGGTTCTTTTCGTTATTCAAAGTTCAAAACTGTGAGATTCGGCGTAGTGAAGTGCAGAATGCCAAAGTTTATACCTTTATAGATGTTAAAAATACATTAAAATAATATGGGTACCTACAATAAAAAGATATTTACGTTTATACTACCAACGTCAATGATATAAATGTAAAAACCCATAATCAGTTCGCATTCAAAAATAGAATAAGCAGGTACCTATTCCATTTTTAGCCACGAAATCGAAGTTCAATATTTATTCTGTGAATAATAATAATTAGGTACAAATAATCCATTTTCAATAATGGTGCCAGAAAACTTTAAACAATATAATTTCATAAGATTAAAGATTTATGAATTACGGTCGAATTTCCACAAGTATTTACAGTATGTAGGTACTTTACAGGATGGTTGATGATTATATTAATTAAAAAAATAAAAACAACCTTTTTTATTCTAATATATAGAACATTATAATAAAAATGTTTACTTACGACTTATTGAAATACCTAACAACGTTTTTAGCAAAGAGTGTTTTTTTCCCAAGAAATAATTATATTCGCATCAAACTCTTCCTACAGTAGGACCTCTTCGAGACATTTCATGCGTTTATTACAAGAATCATTCACCAAGTTTATTAAGAATCCTCTAACGCGCAGATTAATTCTATTAAACTTTGTTTTTGAAACATTGGGCCTAGAGCTACGTAGTTAGCACTTGTTGTCAACAATATCAATATCCACCCCAATTATTTTCCCACTGCTGGGCACGGATCCACTCACAATTGAGAAGGAATTAGGACAGTCGTCGACAGTGAGAAAATCTGTCAAGCATGCAGGTTACTTCCCAATGTTTTCCTTCACCGTTTAAGCAAATGTTAAATTCGCAGGTAACTTTGAAAAATCAGTGGCGCGTGCCTTGGGTTTAAACTGGAGACCTTTATAATAAATACATTGTAATAAAAAAAAAATACATACATATTATAGATAGGAATATCCATGACTCAGGTACAAATGTTAATGCTCATCTCACAAAAATTAGCTCCTTCTAATCTTTTAATATCATTACGTTAATCGGGTCGTTAAAAGTCAAAGTCCAAGCTGACTTAGAAGTCAAAGAACTTCTAAGTCCACAGCTCCCATCACTAGGCTATCACAGCGGCAATATATTTACGGCTGTTGTTATTACAGGGTCACGATACTACGACTTCTGGTATCGTGTATACACTTCATTGTCTATCGAAAAGGAGGGACATTCAGCAGAAAGTTTATGAAGAACTTCAGACGATATTCGGTGCTGACATGAACAGAGACCCCACATACCAGTAAGTTAAGCAGAAATAATTCAATTATATAGATATTAAAATCTCGTGTCACAGTGTTTGTTATCGAACTTCCACGAAACGGATTGACTGATTTTTATGTTTTTTTTGTGTATATTAGGGTGGTCTTAGAATAGGTGGTAGGCTATTTTTTACATCCCTGGGTTATAAGGAAATTTTATATTTTTTTTGTATTTTTTAATGAAAATAAATAATAAATAACGTTTGCCAGGTCAGTAATATTTTCTGGTATTCCTTTACTCGACTCTTATAACATACGGTAATTGGTTGACTTGGGTTCTACTACTGATTCAGAATAGCATTCTGTGTTACTCATGCATCGCTAATAGGACACATAAACATACCTATGTGCCTTTTATTTTATCAATGTCAGAGTTAAAAACAAAAAAGAGAAATACGAGTACGATACGTACTAAAAAGAGGGGAAAAAAACAGACTTCACACTTCTACAGATTAATAAAAAAATATTTGACCTTACAGATTTTAGGGGGTCAGATTGACCGTCAATTATGGTTAATAACCTAAGCCTTGATAATCTTGATAAGTGATAATCTTTTTGCAAGTAATATACATAGAATGGAATCAAAATCATCAAATGTATTTACCGTCTCGCTGATGAACACGGGTCTCCCCACATTTTGAGAGTCATTAGGCCGTTCACCGCGTTAGCTTAGTGCGTGGAAGACTTCACACGGTATGGGAAAAATGTTTCAGGCATTTCCTCACGATGTTTCCCTTTGCCGTTTGAGCATGTGATAAATACGCACGCAACTTAGACGAGTCAGTGGTGCGTGCGTTCGGCTTCGACTTAAGACCTCTCACATTTGGCTATCACAGCCATCAGAACTGGAATGGAGTTTCGATTTTTCCAAAACCACTTGTCAAGGTTACTTGTGTTTTGTACAAGGTTATTTGTTAAGTATATCTAAAATGAAATGAAGTACGCGCTTACCAACTTGTAAACATATTTAAAAACAAACTAATTCAATTCCTTTTATTTTTAGTTTTTGTTAATTAATTTAATCCCAAGTCAATCGCTGTATCTAGAATTATTTCAAAGTTGTCTGTCCAAAGTTTAATTTTGAATAGAATTCCCTTACACCTGCATCAACTTAGAACAACAAAGTAACTGTAGTTTTAATTCATAATTTCCATTCAGCGATTAAGAGCCAGTTAGATTTTGGAATTTGGCAGAGCTACAGAACTCTAAGACACTTTAAAACTTTGTCTGTAAAGTGCTGCGCAGGCGACAATAGTCAGCACTGAGCACCTATAAACTACAAACTTAATCTTCGTTCCTGCAGAGTGTTAAGTTCAGTTAAACTAGCAATCCGATATTCAAACGATTCTACGTTCGTAATTGAAAAATAAAGTTACGATTTTTTTTCAACTAGAAGAAGCTATTATAGCCTATTGATAAGACAAGTAGACTGTGAAGTCAAAGTTCAATTTCAAAGCACTGGCCTCCAAATTTTCCAAGTTACTTAGTACGTATTTCGCATGCTTAAAAGGTGAAGGACAGACTTATAACACCAACGAGATTTTTTCTCAGAAATGTAGGTTTCCTCATGTATACATTGTGAGGAAACCTGCATTTCTGTATAGTCTGGTTAACTATAGCCCTATTAATTTATCTATATATTATATAATATATATTTTATATATTTAACTATAATCCCTTCCAAATGACAGTAGACGCATTTGGACCAGGACTATACCTATTATAAACGGGTTGATGACGACCATTTTTTTAGCAAATATGTGTAACCGAGTTAGAAAAATAACTTGTGAAATATAAAATTGATGCTGGCATTCTTTCTATGAATTTCCTCGGCTGACAGAGTCTCACGTGAAAACAAAAAAAAAATACAGTACAGCGAAATGTCGGATAAAGTGTTCGGCATTCGCTTACTAATTAGTGCTCGACAGGCAAGCCTCGGCTATTTCCTGAAAAAAAAAAGCAAACTTGTACAAAATTTCCAGTTCAACACTAAGTTATAAAAAATTTAAGTAAAATGCCAAGACTAGAATTGCTTTGGGGAAAACGGATTTTGAATTATATTATATTTATTTTTAAGAACCTATTATTGCGAGTTTGATGGCAATGTTAGGAAATCAAATGGATAAAAACAGTATACCTCTTTTTACAACGCATACTTCATAGACACAGACAATTTTAGAGACATTAAGCTTTTCTTAATTGATCTTGTCGCATTATTTTAATGGATAATGTAACTACTTGTATTGTACCGTAGTACATACATAATTATATACGAATCAGGCAAAAAGATTCAAATTTATAAATAAAACTTTGTTTTGTTTAGTGAGTTGCAACAAATGAAATACTTGGAGCTGGTGATCAAGGAGGCGATGAGGCTGTTTCCACCAGTGCCCCTCATTGAACGACGCATCATGAAAGACTGTGGTACGTAACTACTAAACTGTCAACCAAATTAATTATTTACCGCAGTTATTTATTTATATTTTTTATAAATATATGTAGAGCTGTGGTAGCCTAGCGATGTGACCAGTGGACTGAGATGTCAAAGGTCTCGAGTTCGAACCCAAGGCATGCACCACTGACTTTTCCGAAGTTATGTGCGTATTTATCACAAGCTCAAACGGTGAAGGGAAACATCGTGAGAATCCTGCATGCTTGAAAGATTTGTCTTGATGGCATGTGAAGTCTGCCAACCCGCAGTAGGCTAGCGTGGTGGACTATAGCCTAGTCCCTCTCAAATGAGAGGAGACCCGTGCCCAGCAGTGGGACGTTAATGGGTTGATGATGAGATGAGATATGTATGCTCATACAAAATATAAAAAAATAGGAGTGAAGAGGTAATATGGGTCGTTGATTAGTAAATATGTTTACACAAAATGTAAGAAAATATAATTATATGAATAGATATACGGCTGCTTATTTTCAACGGACGAAACAAAAAACAGAGGAGGTTCTCAAGTCGGCGCGTATATATTTTTTTGTATTCCGCCTATAAAATCATCAACCTTGTAACCGGACAGATCCAACTTTTAATGTAAATACATATTATTATTTTATTTAATGTAATGTTTATAAAGCGGAATGTGAATATATATATATTGGAATGTACTATATTTTGTTATTTTTAATGCACATAGGGTCATGGATAACATAATAATAATACTATTTTAGAACTGCTCCAACCTTATAAGTGTAATTTGCTCTCAGCCAGACTCTTCAATACAGGATTTTATAACACCTAACATTATGTTTATTTTTTTAAATGTTTCTTGGAATCTCAAGATTTCGGTAGATACTTGATATCTTTGTAACATGAGAACTTTGTATATTCATCATCGACTCATTTACTGTCCTACTGCCGATCACGAGTCTCCTCCCATTTTGAGAGGGTAATTAAGAGGCTATACTAAATCTACCACCCTAGCCTAGTTCGGATTGGTAGACTTCACATCCTATTCAGAAAATCGCTCAGGCATGCAGGTTTCTTATATATAATAATACTTATATATAACTTGGGAAAAGTCAGGCCTTGGGATTGAACTCGAGACGCATATAGTAGTATGATACTACTATAATTGGGGTACCTACTAGTTTCCGTAGAGTAGTTAGTAGTAGTAAATTAGTTGTACGTACTTGTATATTATTTATTAAAGGAAAACCTATCAAATAACGACATAAAGTTTCTACCTGTTTACATGCAAAAATACACGTACCTACGAACGCGTTTTGTAAGATCTATATATAAGAGATTTTGTAGGTGTATGAGCTGGAACCAGCTGGATGCGGGTGGCCCAAGACCGGTCGTTGTGGAAATCTTTGGGGGAGGCTTATGTCCAGCAGTGGACGTCCTCCAGCTGACATGATGATGATGATGATGATGATGATGAGCTAACTTATGACATTATTTTCAGAGGTCGGGGGCTTAAACTTAGTAAAAGGAACATCAGTGGTGATGAACATCTTCCAGTTACAACGGCGGCCTGATTTATATGAAGACCCGCTGGAGTTCCGGCCGGAGAGATTTGAGACTCCACTTAAGAATGCCTTCAGCTGGCTTGCGTTTAGTGCTGGACCTAGGAACTGCATTGGTAAGACTATTATCAGCATCACAGTAGAGACTGTATCTCTGTATCTTTCGATGGTCCTGTAGTCACCTATAGGTGCCTAAACGTAATGTAAATTAAGGAAATAAGACCTAGAAACGTCAGTCATTAAATGGGACATGCGGTATTGTAGGACTTAGTGCAACTAGACTCTTTACGTATTATAAATGCTTGAAAAGTTATTATACGAAGCGAGGTAAGCGATATTGCTGAATGGCTTAGTATTGCTTGTATAGCGAACAACGATCTCGCCACATACAAACTAAGTTACTCAGCGCGCAAGTGAAATTTGCACGCGAAATAAAATATATACAACCACCCAACATCAACCGTAGGGCAGTAGCCCGCCAGGCACAACACCTCGCCTGGTCGGAGGATCCTCCTTTACCAGTGGAGGGACTACCACCTCCTTCCCTCCATACTTGCATTATTATACCTCGCATCTTATTTACCCGGTTGGTACTCAATCAAATCAAAATCAAAAGGTTTTTATTTATATAAACTTTTTATGATGTTGAACCGCATTTGGCGATAGCTAATCGCAAAAAAGATAACACAAAAACTTATTGAGTAAATATACCTATGACAATAAAAACCAATCATACGATACCTCAATTATTTAGAATCATTAAGTCGTATACAGATACGACTTACTTATAATAATATTGCACGGGGGTTAATATTTTTCGGATGTATTTTATGACTATAGATGTATTTTTTTCTATGGCACCCAAATTCTGTAATCTATCAATCTATAAATATTAACCCCCGTGCAAAATTATAAGCGGACCATAGGCAGAGGGGGACTGCATTTACTACATACTTTTAATTTTGTTTAACAGGACAAAAGTTTGCAATGATGGAGCTCAAAGTGACAGTTTCCGAGATGATCAAGAATTTTATCCTCTTACCAGTCGACCAGGAGCCGGCATTAAGCGCTGACCTCATCTTGCGATCCAAGAATGGAGTTCATATCAAGCTTTTGCCTAGAAACTAATTCAAAATGTACAAAACCAAAAAAAAAATATGACTAAAAACTGTTGTATCTTGGAAAGGACTACTTTTGTTGTTAAATAATAGAGTTGATTTACCTAATTTTACGGTTGGGAAATATATTTTTTTTACAGATAATTTTATGAATAAAAATTATGGTTAAGTAGAGTGGTGCTTTCATTTAAGACTGAATTATTAAACATTGTGTGTAGTACATCTACATTAGGGTTGCCATAAGTGTGGGTATCCAAACCCGGACAATTAAAGGCGTGAGCAGTGGCACGTGGGCTAAAGAAAGCTTATCCCACATGACCAAAACATTAAAAAACACTGCGGGAAAATCCCGACTAGTTTCAACTGTAAAGGAGGCTGGTGGGTGTAAAAAAACATGTTTATAGCCTGATGGCAAGCAGTTACCGTAACCTACGGACGTTTGCGCAATACCAGAGGATTCGCTTGGGCGTCGCCGACCCTGTGAAAATGCCGATCGCTCAGCGAAATTAACCAGCATCTTATTATCAATCAAATTAAATCTTTTTTATTATTGGCAATCATATTTGCCAAATAAACTGTTGTTTTATCTGCTTACTTTATTTAACTAGAAGAAAATAACAGTGTCCAGTGATTGCATGAGGATTGTAACCGCTCTTAGTAAGGATACGTCGCAAGACAATCTACGAAATTGTTATGCTAGGGCACTCAATTTCCTCGTCAGAAAGGTTTTCCCACACACTTTAAATGGAAAAGAAACGTGTATCGTTATGATAGCAGGAGTTAAGCTGATTGAAAACAAATATTTTTTTTGATCTTAGAATAAGAAAATATACAAAATAAGCCCATACATAGGTGTATGCTGGTATATCCACAATGCCCCTATCACCTTTTACGTTGCTTCTGAGAATTTCATAAAATTCTATAAATTACACTCTGCTCGAATTAGGAATCGACGTCAACCATCACTCTTGACCACAAGACCATTAGACATGACATAGTATTAGTACATACATAGTAATCAAATATTTATTGTTGCACTGAATAACAATTTAAAAGGTATCATCACGCAGGCTTTGTGTAATCAAGATACGTAATAAGTACGGTCTAGAAAAAACATTCCCGATCACAGTCCAAGGTTTATACGCAGGAGTTGAATCGCAAAACTAGTTTTATAAGTAGTTAATTGTTACATTGAGTACGTATTATGTTTTGTGGTAACACTGTTCGATAAGCATTGTATAGAGAACGGTAGGTATACAGATTTGTGGTACTTATATATACTTCGAACGAGGTGTGCTAGCCTAGCGGTGAGAACAGTAGACTATGAAGTCAAAGGCGTTCAGTCCTAAGGTCACTGATTTTTCGAATGTTACGTGAGTATTGATCATATGCTTTGAAGGTGAAGGAAATTCACTGTTTAAGAGTCGTGAGGAAACCTGTATGCCTGAAATTCTCTCAGTGGCGTGTGAAATCTGCCAACCCACACTAGGCCAGTGCGGTGGATTATGAGAGGAGATTTGTGCCCAGCAGTGGGAAAATAGTCTGGACAATGGTCTAACTAATTCAGAGAACTGTAATAGAACAGCTATAACTTAATGGATGATAATGAAGAAAATATCCTGATTCCTGGTGTTAGGACTCAGAAGGGAACAAAGCGAAATCAAACACATAGCTCCATCACTATAATATATTTACTAGCAATCACAATATTTTAATAACAATTCTTACTTACACGGTTGATCGCCTGCGAAGGAATGACCGAGCGAGTCAGTTGCACTTTGTCATCTGTCTTTGACAGATGACAAGTTCGTGTCAGGATTATTGTCGCTATCGAAATGTCAAATAACGAATAGTTGATTAATCTCATGAAAATATTTATATCAATGAATAATGCGTGTTATACGTGTTACATTCGGCCATCCTTCGCAAAACGAGTCCCTCGTTTATAGATGATAGTACAAGATAGTAATGTTAAATATATTTATAATTATAATTATGTAAAATTGCACAATTGATCGTCCTACTTAATTATAGTTGGTACTGGGTGAGAGATCCTTCCCGCCACCCTGCACCAACTGCGGTGTAACGTAACAGCTCCTGGGCGGCATTTCATTATCACTATGTTCGGTACGTAACACTCCTGGGCGGCAAGTTCACATGCCTCTCATGCCCGCTACGTAACACTCCTGGGCGGCAATTTCATTTGCCTCTCATGCCCGCTACGTAACACTCCTGGGCGGCAAGTTCATATACCTCTCATGCCCGCTACGTAACTAACAGAAAAAGCTTATTTGCCTCTCATGCCCGCCACGTAACACTCCTGGGCGGCAAATGCATTTGCCTCTCATGCCCGCTACGTAACACTCTTGGGCGGCAAGTTCATTTGCCTCTCATGCCCGCTACGCAACACCCTCACTTATATTAATATAGTACACCTAACATTTGGGCGGTAATTTCATATACCACTAATGCCCCCGATCACATTATTTATTATTATTTTTATGAATAAGTTTAATTCATTGTAATTTGATCTGTATATATAAATATAATCATTTATTCACTACTGACTAATCTCAACTAAAGTTTACATATTAAACCTCGTTTTTAATTCATTTCATAGCCTGACAGATTCGCTTTTATTATTAATATCTATAATCAATATCACATTTAGTACTAATTTCGTTCATCTAAATTCTAACAATTATGTCAATTCACCAATAATATATAGAGTTAGTGTACAATTTACACTTGGAACTTATTCATTGTCACTAATATCGCTACTTTCGTTTGAGGAGCAAGCAGGAGCATTGTAACTTAACCAAGGAAATATTTTATCGGACGCAATGACGCTTTCATATTTTTGACCCTTTCTAGTTAGCGGAGTATCCTCCACCAAGTAGCGGTCATTTGGTAAAACACCTTTGATCCTATATGGGCCTTGACATTTGGCCTCTAGCTTTTTAGACTGACCAGGGCCGGTAACTATCGCTCTCGCTATCCGCACTAAATCACCCTCACTATACTTTCTACTTTCTTTCCTATGTTTATCGTATCTGTGTTTACTTATCTCTTGATTTTTCCTAATTAAGTCACCCGCTTTGGCCCTTATGTCGTCTATTGATTTATTGTTAATTTCTTCGCCTACATCATCAACTAAATTATTAAGTATGCCTTGCACCGGATTGGTGACTCTTTTACCAAATAGTAGTTCTGTTGGGGTTTTCTTGGTAATTTCGTGGACAGTAGTATTAATACCTAATTGTACATCTGGTAAAAGTTCGTCCCATATATTACTACCTTTTCCGTGTACCATTGAACCAAGAGAAGCCAGGATCGTGCGGTTGTATCGCTCAACCTGACCGTTAGCACGTGGAGTAGCCACAGCATTCAGGATATGTTTAGTGCCGATTGAACTAACAAAAGATTTGAACTTCCTACTAGTAAAGCTAGTTCCCCTATCAGTAATGAGACGAATGGGACTGCCAAAATAACTAAATAACGTTTTAAAGGCTTTAATACTTTCTTTAGATTTAGTGCTGCGTACAGGAGTTAGGCTTACATATTTTGTGAATGAATCAACAATGACTAATATGTAAGTATTACCACGCTTGCTACGAGGGAACGGACCGAGATGATCCGCATGTAGAGTATGAAATGGAATCTCCACCTTTGGAATTGGGTGGAGTAGACCCTCCTTCGCTCCTGACGGAAGCTTGTGGTGGGCACACTCGAGGCATGCACTAACATACTTTTTGATGAATTTTCGCATCTTCGCGAACCAAAAGAGTGAGCGTACTCGTTGCAGTGTCTTTTCAAACCCGAAGTGGCCAACGTCATCGTGGTTTGATTTTAGCACCTGCCAACGAACGCCACGTGGAACTAACCACCTAAGCGTGCCATCATCAAGAATACGAAATACTCTGCCATTTTTGATTTTGTATTCCTTGTGTATTCCCGCTATTTTAGGGGTTTCAGGGTCCTCTAGAATATCTCTGATGTGCTTTACCTCGTCATCAGAAGACTGCACGGTAGTGATCCAATCCTCGGAGTTCACCGTCAAAACATCGAGTATATGAGACTGTTCCTGAGAGATGTCTTTAATAGGGCCTCTACTAAGGGCCTCAACATGGGCCATCTTCTCTCCAGGGCGATACTCGATATCGCAATCAAACTCCAAGAATTGAATCCACCATCGCGATATTCGAGGGACTAAGTCTCTTTTAGTGAACGTAGAGCGCAAAGCGTTGCAGTCCGTGACGATTGTAAATTTAACTCCGATGAGATAAACGCGGAATTTATTTAGCGTACTAACCACGGCCAACGTCTCCAGTTCAAATGAATGCAACTTCATTTCGTCAATTGTAGTTTGGCGACTGAAGTAAGCCACGGGGCGCCAAGGGTCAACTCCCCTTCTTTGCATCAAAATTCCCGCCACGCCAACCTTACTTGCATCTGTATGCACTTGTGTTTGTGCACCGTGATCATACAGTGCTAAAATTGGTCTACTGACGAGTAGGTTTTTGATCATTTCAAAGGCACCAGCTTCCCCCTGGTCCCATTTCCAAGGTACATCCTTCCTCAGAAGATTCGTCAACGGCCTCGCAATCATTGCAAACCCTTTAACGAATCTCCTGAAGAAGCTAGCTAGTCCAATAAACCTCCTTACTTCATGTTGATTGCGTGGTGTAGGGAACCTCGACACTGCCTCAACCTTCTGCATCCCAGGCCTAATACCGTGCCCATCTATTTGAAACCCAAGAAAATCTATTTGATTTTGAAAGAAGTTGCATTTCTCCATCTTTAAGGTAAGTCCAGCCTCTTTCAAAAGTGCTAATACTTGTTCTAGGCGTTGTAACCCCTCTTCAAAAGTATTCGACGGTATCAAAATATCGTCCATGTATAAGATTACAAATCCAGCTTTAGACTTACTTAGAATTTTATGCATTGTCCGCTGGAAGACCGCTGGCGCATTAGCCAACCCGAAGGGCATGCGATTATATTCATATTGCCCATCGGGCGTGACGAACGCGGTCTTCTCGCGTGACTCTTCAGCTATAGAAATTTGGTGGTAGCCAGAGGCTAAGTCTAAGGACGTGAAGAGCGACTGTCCTGATAATTGATCAAGTAAGTCCTCTATTCGAGGGAGGGGATAGTGGTCCCTTTTTGTACGATTGTTTAGGGCACGGTAATCGACACAAAGACGTTTCTCCCCAGATTTCTTTTGTACCAGTACGATTGGACTGGCGTATGGAGAGTTTGACTCGCGTATTATTCCATGAGCCATCATTTCGTCCACCATGCCCCGAACTAACCTTCGCTCCGAATAAGCAAGACGGTAAGGCCTATACACGACCGGTGTATTATCTTTCAGGCTAATCTCCATTTCAGTGACGGTTGTAAAACCTAGATCGTGCATTCCATTAGAAAAGCAACATTTATACTTAGTCAACAGATCAGTACACTGTCTTTTTTGAGAATGGGTCAATTGTTCACCATAATTGTGTTTTTTATTTTCAGAATTATTCAGTTGTTCAGCTACTCTTAAGACAGACTTACTAGACCCTAAATAACGTGCTCGAGTGATTAATGTGTCTTTTGCGAAAGCAACATATTTACGACCTACGTTAAAGATTAATAAGTAACACACGCCATTTTGAAGATCATATTCCCCTGGCAAAAGATAGTACTCATTTCCTGGGCTGCCTCTAACTGAACCGTTAATATAAATTTTTCCGTTAATGTCATTCATAGCCATAGATTTAACTGGGACCCATTCAATTTTACCCATATCAATAATAATATCTAATAAAGATGTTAGCGGTAGTTTTAACTGGTCGATAACATTAATGCGTTCAAATTTTAATTCGGTGTTAGTCTTAATAATCTGTAGATTTGGCCGTTCAGTAAAACTATGTCCGAGCAACATGTTATAACTGATAAGTGGATCATCTACTATAAATACTTCTACATTTTTTTCTATAATACCCTGAACTTCAATGTCTACTTCAGTCCGACCTAAGGGTAAATAGGGTACATTGCCTAAGCCCCTCAGGAATGGTCCATTAACACTTCTCCATTTTAGGCCCAAACTCTTAGCAACACTTTCCCGCATAACTGTTGCTTCACTACCTAGATCTACCAGGCAAGGGGTTTGGCTGCAATTCACTTTAATTGTTATTTTATATTTATCAGCGGGGTCGTCGTGGATTGAGACTTTTAGAACACTCTTATCTTTTGGAGTTATTTGCGGTTCCCTAATCTTTGTACAATTAGTAGATAAGTGCCCCATAAGGTTGCACTTTGTACATTTGACTAAGGGTTTGGGGCATCTAAAACTTGGGTGCCCTATTTCCTGACAATTAAAACAAGTTATTGGTCCCGTTTTGTTAAAGTTTTTACCTGTTACGCTAGACGTCGAAGGCTTGTTTGGTAAGCGTCTTTCGCGACTATTAGGTCTCCTAGAGTCAAACTGTTCTTTAGCATTTATTTTAATCGTTTTGAAAAATTCGTGAACATCCTCAGGTTTTTCGAACTTAGCTGCTTGAGCTCCTACCCGTACGCCTCTATCGTCTATTCCGTATATCAAACAATCTACTGCTTGCTTCCCAAAAATTTTACAGCGGTTTAAAATATTAATCTTAGCAAAATAATACAGCTCTAATGACTCTCCAGGGCGTGCTCTTCTATTAAGCATCTCGGTCAAAAGTTCTGCATAATTCTCAGTGGCTGGAAAGGATTCCTTAAGCATGGTTTTCCATTCATTCCAGGAGTGCTTAATAGAAGGCAGTCCCTGGTACCAAGTCTTAGCATGCCCGGTGAGCTTAGGCAAGGCATAGTGGATGGTTTGTTTTTCATTCCAACCATAGATCTCTGTACACTCATCCACTTTGTCGAGCCAAATATTAATAGTTTGTTCCTTAGATAATGGATTATATTCTGGTATTACATTATTTAGAGTCGGAAATAAATCACGGTCACCCGGCCTTTTCTTAAACACATTTAAGAATTCTTCGAAGAATTCGGAGGGTTCCACTCTTGGTTTTTTAATTTTGGGCTCATCGACAGTATCAGAAATTATAGGTGACATACCTCGCTGGTTTGACCCCGAGCCCGAGGGTACAGGCATCGCGTTTGGAGTAAGTTTGTGGCGAACTTCCTCTTCTAATATTCGTAGCTGCCTCCTCGTTTCTGATAATTCACGTTCCTGAACACGTAACCTGTGACTCGGGCTGCGTAGACGGCGATCACGAGGAGTGCTGCGGCTGCGGCTTCTCGTCACTCGTCCTCTCGATCGATAGCGGGTGTCGCGGCTGCGACTGCGAGACGCCCTCTCTCCTCGCCGATGTCGATCCAGGTCACGAGGCGGGGTGGTCAATTGTCTTGATCTGACCATACTCAGTCTTTCCTTATCGCTCATTGTCTGAAACTCAATCATAATTTATTTAAGTTTATGATCACTCACTTATACGTTTTAGCTGAAGTATAATGATAATTAAAATAAAGCAGTGATCTGATTTAATTATTTTCTAATAGCATATTAATACACTTTTTTTTTAGCAGTATTTTGCTTGATAGGCAAGTAGGTTTATTTTTGGCGGTATTTGTACAACAGAAAGAAGTAAGCAAATTAAATAAGTAAATCTAATTTCATCTCAATAATCCTGCGAGGAAAATGTGCTAATATTTGTCCGTGAGAATCGTCATTGATTATTATTTAGCCTTGAACTAGTATTTACAGAATACCCACTATTTA
This sequence comes from Craniophora ligustri, assembly GCA_905163465.1. Classification (NCBI taxonomy): domain Eukaryota; kingdom Metazoa; phylum Arthropoda; class Insecta; order Lepidoptera; family Noctuidae; genus Craniophora; species Craniophora ligustri. The sequence goes on from LR990960.1 coordinate 4,602,376, forward strand.
TAGACAACAAAAAAAATGTTTAATCAAATACCATCACAATAATCTTAGGATTTTTCTTTCAATATAGCATAATTAAGGTGTCATGATCGTTTTATCAATTGGAAGGAGCTAGTATTTGATTAAAATAAGTACAAATTACCGTTTCATCCAGGGCGTGAAGGTTTTAATGCAAAAAAAAACTAATGTTTGTCTTTGCACTTATCCCACTTCTGAGTTGTTAGGACTCAGAAGGGAACAAAGCGAAATCAAACACATAGCTCCATCACTATAATATATTTACTAGCAATCACAATATTTTAATAACAATTCTTACTTACACGGTTGATCGCCTGCGAAGGAATGACCGAGCGAGTCAGTTGCACTTTGTCATCTGTCTTTGACAGATGACAAGTTCGTGTCAGGATTATTGTCGCTATCGAAATGTCAAATAACGAATAGTTGATTAATCTCATGAAAATATTTATATCAATGAATAATGCGTGTTATACGTGTTACACTGGAAACTACGCATAAGTCACGCCTTTGAGCTATTCACTGAACTATACATAAAACAAAATAACAGTTTGATGTCTGTACTTATTGGAGAAAAAACTGGAGCAACAGAAGCCAAAACCACAATTTCTTAGAATTTTTGACTGAATGTCTTTATGTCTGTTGAAAGCAGTTTTTAATCAATGAACTTGAGGGCTAACTTAAATAGCGGCTTTATTTTACTGCAGGACACCATCTTATTCCTACTGTTTTTAATTGAATACACTAAATACGTTAGAATAACACATACTACTATTTATCTACATACCACGTGAGCTAAGCCATGGGCGGAAGCTGGTTATTTATATACATAAAGCTTATTTTTTTTATATTAAAGACCATTCATATTCATATCTGTTTACGAACTTTTGGACATGGATTTCGTTCCGCTAGGTCCTTGACCATTGACCTCACAATATATATACATACCTACGAATATTTATCATATATATGATAAATATTCGTAGGTATGTAATGTAATGTAATGCTAATGTAAAGCGGAAGAATTTTGCACATGAATAGGTTAATATGTATCTTAACCTTAGGTAGGTTAAATAAATATTGAGTAATACAATTAGAAACAAATCGTTAAACTGCTTCGTTGGTCTAGTGGTCGTTATGTGCGACTGCCGAGCAAAAGATTTATTGTTGGGTTTCTCAGCAGCAACTCGGAGTTTGGATTCGTGCCCGATGGATGGCAATAGGCTCGCCCTCTATTACACGGGACGTGAAAGTGACACCAGCAAAATGCGGGTGTACATTAGTAAGTAGGTACACCTCTGCCTAACCCTTTGGGTAGGACAGGCATGATGGTATGTTACAACAAATCGTTTGAGTTTCATTAGTAGGTACATACGATTACGTTATTAAACCATTGATTAATCATACGCATATTATATATAAAAAGCTGTGGTAGCCGAGCGGTGTGACCAGTGGACTGACATGTCAGAGGTCTCGAGTTCGAACCCAAGGCACGCACCACTGACTTTTCGGAAGTTATGTGCGTATTTATCACAAGCTCAAACGGTGAAGGAAAACATCGTGAGGAAACCTGCATGCTAGAGAGAATACTCGATGGCATGTGAAGTCTGCCAACCCGCAGTAGGCTAGCGTGGTAGACTATAGCCTAATCCCTCTCAATTGAGAGGAGACCCGTGCCCAGCAGTGGGACATTAATGGGTTGATGATATTATATATAGAAAAAATATATACACGCGTCGAGTTGAGAAACTCATTTTTTTTCGTTGGTTAAAAAATATCCTGTCATGTGTACAATGTACATATTACTTACAAGATAATGTCCGCATAGACGAATGGTAAACATAATATTTATTGTATTCTATTTTATCAATATTTTAAAGTAACACCAATACAACAATAGCCTATTGTATGACACTATTTTTAGTGTCATAGCATAGCTTTACCTTCCATTAGCGTAAAATACTGCCGGCTATCTACTAAAGTCATTCACTACGGCGCGCGGCGGGTTGAATGGAAATTTGCTATACACTGCAAAATCTCAAGCGCATCACAATCATAATCAAATCACAATCATAATCATAATCCTCATATATTTTTGTCATGTTACGCATGACGAAAATATACGAGGATTAAAAATAATGTTTATATATCTGCTAGCTTTTTTATAGCTATATTCATTCGCAATAAAGAGTTTAAATTTGAATTTGTTCATAACCAAAAAAGAAAAATAATTTATTCAACCTTTTTTTATAGAACTTTATAAAAAGAGGATATAAGAGAATAGTTAGTGATTGTATAATTTATTTTATTTAATCACTAATTAACCTGGCATACGTTGTTCTGCTACATAAAAATACGTTTCAAAAAATTGGGGTAGAATCTATCTGAGAATAGGTCGTAATGTATTTTTCACCCCCCTTATTTGCATTTTTTTGGTAGACCAAATAAATGCAAAAATAAAATTCGGTCAACCTGTTTCGGAGGAGTTCAATAACAAACACTGGACCACGATATTTTTATATATTAGATAGTACTTTGAGTCTGTATTTCCGTGTTGTTTTTATTTCGAATGTTTTGTACATTAGCTATACCAGTAGATGTTGTAAAAAGAAGACGAAGGAATGAGCAGAAGCAGCTCATTAATGTCTCGACTACTGTGAGTATTTTGATCAAACAATTGACGTTTCTCATTGATGTAGACGGTCGTAATGTTTATTTTTTTCCTTCTCTTTCGCTGGGGAAAGTGACATATTAAATAAGCATATCTTTAAAGTAACTAGTTCGAAGTGATATCTTAATATGTATTATAATATTGGCGGTCTTAGCATAGATCTCCGCGATATATTTGTAATATTATTTAATTTACGTCCTTGTCAGTAACCAAGGCGTTGATTCTCGCAATCCTGGCGGTCAACCACACTTTGACTTGTAACTTAATACACAGCTGTTTTAAATTACTTAGCTATCAAGGTTTTGTAAAGGTTACGTCGAGCCAACTTGGATCAGTATCCATCAAAGTTGAGCCTTCATTTAACAATGGCACTTTGGAAACTAATTTTGATACAGTTTGTAGAAGCTCAGACTGTGGGTCAGTCTTCTAGGAAAACAGCGTCTTGCTTGAGGTATTTTCGGACCTTTCTGAAACCCTTGTTTAGTTACGAAGGCCTTATTAATACCTTAAATCACTTGCAAACCATTTTGAAAGTGGTCGCCCTGTGTTTGCAAGTATCTCCGAAACCCATTATTCGAAGATCGATGTATTTGAAGATTCTTAACGTTAAACAGATTGGATTGGAAAGATATTTTTAATTTTAATTTTATTTTATTTGGGAAAACGCAATCGTACACTGTATATTATATATCGATACACAGTGGATTGTACCTACATTCACTTATAGCAGTGAATGTACGTTTTTCCACATATTACTATTTTATATTAGATACAGTTTTGTTAAGATTAAGTAAAATAAATATATACAAAATCGGAAGACAAGATATCAGAAATAAATTGGTTATATATTCGCTTGAAAAAAATCGCCGTTACCGTCTAATATCTGGGAAACAGCTTTATAAGGTGCCTCCATGGATGTCTTGATGCTGCTCCACGCTAGGACTTTTTCCTGAGCCGTAGATGCGTTTACAAACATAATTAATTATTATGTACAATGCACAAACACCCAAATCTGGAACAACTACCTATAGGAAAAATATGGATATATTTTGTTCCATGCGTTTGGATTGAACTCGAGCGACGTACAAACCGATCTTCCGAACACCTGCACCAACCGCGCCGTTTTGAAATCATCGTCCCTTATTTTTTACACATTGATAAATTCACTTTGTACAGCAACAGTAATGGAGAGATTTGTATTCGGCGTGTCACGTACGGACAACGACGGGACGACGACGTGACGACACTGGCGGGAATATGTTATGCATTATATCGGCACTAACAAAGTGGCGTTTTGGAGCTGTTCGTTTCTGTTCTGGATTTGGAACGTGAGCTGTTTGAAAACTGATAGTTTAAAGCTTCTCAGGTTTTTCAAAGGTCATACAGGTTCGCTGGCTAGTAAAGATGCGCACGCTGAAAGAATTATAAACTAGACTCTTCTTTCAGGATATGCCACTATCTTCTTAGTGTTCACGAACAAGTGAATAATTAAGTCAGTACCTAAGGACCAAAGAGTTCTTCAAGACATGCCTCATAAACTTAAATGTTTCATTTCTAGTAACCAATATGACAGGTGCTTTTAAATTGTCAATTATGTAGGTGCACGGTTTCAAAAAGTTGGTCTTAAGGAGGGAAAACTCCATTGATACTCTTTTAAATGAAATGTAAATTACAAAATAATTTTTAGAAGTGTATGGTATATAAAGAAGATAAGCCACCAGCAAAGAATTTTTGAATTCCGGGATAAACTATTTGAATTAAAACTGCCTCACGTTGTTATATTTATTTCACCAGTTGACGGAAACAAAATTTGCACAAAGCTTTTCCCAAAACTTTTGGCATGGCTGTTGGGAAACGCTGGGGAATATTTTATACTTTCTCTAGCGGAACATGAGTTTTGTGAAGGTTACATTTAACAGCCTCAGGGCTGTTGTTTAATTTTAATACTTGTTCTTAACCAATTTTTTGTTTAACTATGCTATTGATAAAGGAATTCGGAAATGATGTCATGAAAACCTTGCGGATGTAAAGACTAGGTAGTTGATTGTAGTTATATATTATTCAACATACCATTACTTAATGATATCATCAGCAGTATAAAAGCCTGCGCTATGCGGTAAGGATCCCGGGTTTAAATCCCGGTGGGTGCAAATGTTCGTATGTGTTTATAAAAAAAACTATGTAGTGTATCAACGATCTATGTAGTATCGTAACATAAGCCTCGTTGGTTGTTGGCACTGTGTCATAATTACCGGATATATTTATTTATTTACTTTAAGCAAACAACGAGATTTTCTTCATAACAGAAACTCTCAAGTACCTTGTTTGAAGTTTATAAGACGCTCGTTCGTAAAAGTGACATCGTTTATTTACAAGAGTTTGTTATAATGTTGAATTTAAGTCAAGCATATTACTTTATAAGTGGCCGTTAAATTCAATTGAATAAATTTAAAAAAAGTATTCGTAATTTTCCGTGTGTGATTGTTTTTTTTTGGCTATTCCCGAAGTTTTAAAACAAATTATATTTGTATTCATGACAAAAACAAATTCAAATCTTTTACTTCAATTAGAACAATATTACAGTTACCTTTATATTGTCAAATACTAATTGCACGGTTCCAAAGAGTAGGTCTTATTCAGAAGAGCCGGCAGATCGACCATCATCTCAGATTGGATACAATTAATAATTCTACGCAGACCAAGTCGGGGGCTGAAACTAGTGGATTATAAATAATCCATACTAATATTATAAATGCGAAATTGTGTCTGTCTTCCTGTCTGTTACCCCTTCATGCTATAACCACTGAAATAGTTCCCCGTCCCGGGGAAGGACATAGGATAGTTTTCTTCCCGGAAATCATCTCTTAAAAGGAGGTGGAAATGGGTATAAAATATTTTTTTTCGCAGATGAAGTTGCGGGCAAAAGCTATTAAGTAATAAGTCTAAGTATAAATATGGATAATTGTTTTTTAAATATGAAAACATTATGGTCTTAAGAATGTTTTTGCCGTATCACTTTAAACATCATATGTAATAATTTTTTTAAAATTATCATAATTTTATATTAAATAAATACAGTTTGAACTCTGTGACGATAAACAAACTTGGTATATCTTTTACATAAAAAAGAAATTAAGTTTTACTATTAAGTTATACTATTTATTCTGTGTTATTAGTTCTGTCATTGGTTGGTAGCAATTTAAAATTCTTAGAAAAAGAAAATAATTTTATGTGCGTTTTATATTCTTATTAAGTGACTGTCTATTTCATAAAACTGAAACCGAAATTAAATTTTAATTTCAATTTCAAATAATAAAGTAACTATCTTGGTAAAAGATAGTGAGACGAAAATCTTATTTATTCTATTTCTTATCAAAAACCCACATCTCTATTGATACTTTCAGCTATTATCACATCTCAAAGAAACTGAAAGATATTATTTTAAGCGTCAAAGGGTCGTAAAAACCATAAGGACCGCTTTATGACAACGATCTTGCTTAGGTTTTACATCGCCCCTGTAATGTACTTTGAGAAACACTTATATTTTATAGCTGGCGATAAAGAAAACGATATTTCTCGAATAGCTCAACCATTTTATTTGTATATTTGGTTTATATGAATAGTCTTAAATGCGTTAAATTAATTTTATCTGCGTTTGCTACGTAAGGTTTAGAGTTATCCTTTTGTTACAAGTTCAAATAGATCATGTTTTAAAATCTTTCATGTAGCGCCATTTTCGGAAAATGACGCTTTTTTATTTGAATTATTTCATTTTGATTGCCAATGAAAGGCAAGGTTGGACTATACCTGAACGTATATTTAAAAATGTTACGTTGGTTTGTGTATGATTCAAATACTAGAAATAATTTAAGAATTTAATATTATTAGCACACATGTGACAAGCGCTGTGACCGCTGCCGCGGAGCAAATGCCTATGGGATTGCATTCCATGGTTTTCGCTCACCTACAGCCCGCTATCTTTTCAAGTACACACATACAGATCAATCGCTGCCACTTTTTATTTATAATCATACCTATTATGTATATAGTATATAAATATATTTTATGTATTTTATCTTGATAATATTATAATTTATTCTTCTATGTACGTTTATCTATTTTAAATGAACTGTTTTGTCACCCGTGGGTCACGCAGGTCTGGTTGAAAACCAGCGCCAGACAATCTGTCTGGCATATGCTGAACCAGGACCTATTCAGCGCAGTCGTGGGGCACACATTGTTATAAATCGTCTGTTTTGCCTTTTATTTTATTTTGTTTTTTTTTTGTGCACCATTTATGCCTGAATAAATGTTTTTCTTTCTTTCTAGAAAAGTACTGCAGTGATTAAGCTCAAATTTAGACCCGGTATACAAATCGCTTTAAAAATTGATTCTATTTTTAGCTACAATGTGCCACAGGAAGCTAGTGAATTATAGATGTAATAAAAATTTTCAAAATTATTTCACTTAAATTTAAATTCTGAAAAATAATATATATTTTTTTATAATTTATATAAATATTTAAAACATACCATCACACCTGTCATTCTCGAAGGGTTAGGCAGAGGTGAACTCAGGTTTACCCACATTTCGCCGGTATATTTTAGATCTATGTAATCGGGGGCAAGCATATTGCCATTAACCGGGCATAAATCCAAACTCTGATTTAGTACTGACTAGGAATCGAACTCAAGACCTATTGCTCGGCATTCGGACTGTATGACCACTAGACCAACGAGGGAGTCCTATAAATACTTACAATTACAATGGAAAAAGCCTAAATTAAATTTAAACAATAATACATTTTTTTACTCAAATGTACCTAAATAGCGTGAATAAAGAAAAGTTATTTTTAAATAGAAGTCAATTCATTGTGATGTTGCACCATTAGGTACTGCTGGCAAGAATATTAAAGGGCCCCGATTTAAAATTTAAGATTAATGACCCTTTTATATTAACGTTCAGTGTGGTTTAATGGCCATTGTCGTCCGTTGTTGGCAGTTTCCATTTAAGTAACTGGCTTGTACTGTTTGTATTATCTAGGCATCAGGTTAACGAAGAATTGGTACATGAATTGAATGGTAAGAATGGTAAGAGTTAGATCTTCAGGTGTACTCAAATGTTATTGATTTTTCTTTTAGATTTCTAACAGCAGTTTGGAGTATGAATTTGTGCTGTTGATGTGTTGTAATAGGCGAGCACTCGTCTATATGAGACAAAAAGAAACACGTATCTGCAAGATGTGGGACATCCGTGCTCAGCCTAATCCTGAATATTTGTTATGTGTATTAAGTGTGTGTGTATATTTTCTTTTGTAGTCTAGCCAAGGCATAAGTTCGATAACCACACATAAGAGTCTTAAGCATTTTATCCTGCATCCTATGACGCATAAAGGATGTAAGATAAAAAAAATATCGTTATAATCAATCTTACTTATACAATTTTTATGTCTGTAATATGCGGTTTATCTTATTATATATATAAAAGGATAAGCTGACTGACTGACTTAATGACTGACTGACATATAAACACAGAGCCTAAACTATAAGGGTTAATAACTTGAAATTTTGCACAGGGTTTCCTTTTGTAACGAATGAGAGCACTAAGAAAGGATTTTTTTAAATTCACTACCTATGGGGGTAACACGGGGGTGCTAAGTTAGTACGAACCTGCCGTTTTTCGTTAAATTGCACACGAAGTCGCGGGATTCAGCTAGTAATATTATAAATAAGTACCTGTCTTCTTGAAAATCACTCAACAATTAAATGTTAAGAAACGTTTTTCATTGAAACAGCCACTCCAATTAGACCATGGTTTTCTCCTCAATTAATTTTCGAATTGCCAAAATACGGACCGAAGGACCAAAAAGGTTTGTCCTTGAATTACAAGTACTTGTTAAGTGAGCAACGTTCCTCTTGCGACCCTTATCAAGTGTAGACAGCTTGTGTGATGTATTTTAAGACAAACGTTTGGAACCATGTTTTAATTTCAAAGCTTGTTGGTTTTAACAACTTTTAAACTTTCGCGTTGCATTCTAATACATTATATTTCACGGGAATTAACGCGAATTTACCTTTTAAATGCTTGACGTTTCGACCAGGTTGCACTGATCGTGGTCACAAGCAGACTGTCGAATCAGCGAGGTCACTCCGTTTGCGGGGTAGAATTGTCTTCATCCACCCGCACTTTTTGTTCAGAGACGTAAGGGCCGCAACACACTACACTCACTGTGTCCGTACATTTATCCGACTGCAAATAGCGAGGTTTTGTTCTTTTAATCACTGGATTCCATGTTGCCGACAATTTAAACCCGTCTTCCCGATTAAAAATTTTATGTTTTTTAATTTCAATCGCTTCACGCACAACTCTTGAGTAAAAGTGGCGATCCGTGGAGAGAACTTGTGGACGATGAAACTCGATCCAGTGATTAGTGCCTGCTTGAAGAACATGTTCTGCAATCGCTGATTTGCTGGTCTGCCGGTTTTTTACAGCCGCGATATGTTCTTTGACCCTTTCAGCGATACTTCGCTTCGTTTGGCCTATGTAGGAGCTACCGCAACTGCAATTTATTTTATAGACCCCTGGTGTTTGTAGAGGCAAAACATCCTTCGGTGTGCCCACGATATTATTAATTTTAGCTCCGGGTGTATATATGGTCTTGATAGCAAATTTATTTAACACTGTGCCGATTTTATCGGTCACACCTTTCACATAGGGCATGTAGGCAGGTTGTCTGCTCACCTCTGGATGTCTGCACCTATTTGTATGCTTCTTCAACCGCCGATCCTCGTGGTATCCGTTCTTTTTGAGTACCTCCCGAACATGTTTCAGCTCTTGCTCCAAATGCTCGGGGTCACAGAGATCGTAAGCTCTGTTTTTTAGAGATGTCACCACGGATTGTAGATGACGAGGATGGTGATGTGAAGTTGCATGCAGGTATCTATCAGTGTGTGTAGTTGGTTTTGTTAACTAACCTAACTCTTAAATTAAAAACGCTGTTACCATTGCATGCAGTGGGAATAAAGTTTATAAAATAGGAGTACCTATAAACTAGTCACACATTCCGATAATGTGGATTGCAAGTATAACTATACAAATACTAGCTGATTCTTGCGACTTCGTCCGCGTGCAATTTAACTAAAAAAATAAAAGTTTCATATTAACTTTGCACCCCCGTTTTACCCCTTAAGGACTGAATTTTCAAAAATTTGTTCTTGCTTTTCTTGCCTACGTTATAACATCTACCTGCATGCCAAATTTCAGCCAGCACAGCCATCACAGTCATAGTCTGACTGACTGTAATAGTGATGTCAGTTAGTCAGTCACCTTTGAGTATTATAATTATATTTAGATTATTTGATAAGATTTGTAACCTAATTCCCAAATGTCATAAAAGCTGATTGTATTTTTGCATTTAGTCCTTTTGAATCATCTTCCTAGGAATATTAGCACTTTAAAGACCAAGAAGTTCTTGTTTATTTACACTGCTATATTTGTATAATACAGACAAAAGTAATTAGTATAATATATATATCTTGCTTATTATTCGCCTGGCGGACCATGACCGACCCGTATCCCGTATGTATACAATATATTACATTTTTAAGGTTAACTTTAAGTCAAACTAATTAAAATTAGCCAAATAAAATACATAGAAAATACAAGCCTCGTCTAGTGAGACATCAAGTTACGTAAGTGTCACTGTTACATAAGATAATATAATTTATTAGGTAATGTATCAAGGAATATAATCTTACCGTTACCGCAAGTAATATTAGCGTAATCAGATCAATTTTCCAATAGTGTATTCACCTGCGCACCCACCACGTGTAGACACGTCGCTAATTGAGAATCCTATAATTGCATAGTAAGTTAATAAGCTGGCTTATACGATGTGGGCTCTAGAAGGTAACATACATGTAAATGGATTATAAGCAAGAGTACATTATGTTTTAATAAATGTTGGGATATTAATCAAAAGGAATTTAACGAGGTGTTTGAGATGATTTAAGATACTTAAGAGATCTGTTAAAGGATTGTGTTACAGATAATGTTACAGATAAGCTATTACATTTTGTTGGGTTAAGTCCTATCTTATTAAGGGTAGTATACTTTAACATTAGTAAATACAGTCTAAACGGTTAGAATTCTCAAATATCACTCTAAACGACTCTTATAAAAGGTTGATTGAAGAAACTAACACGCGGAACTAAAGACCATTTTGCAAAATTACGTTAGGCTAGGTAAGTAAAGTTAAGCGCGGTAGGTAAAGATATTACATTATCCGGAGTAGGATTTCATGCAAATAGGATCCCGGCTTACTCAGTAGTTCGGAAGTAAGCGACGGTAAAACCATACATCAGTGTCGCAGGTAAACGCGAAAATGCAACTTTTCTTCGTAGAATTTGCTCTAGAAGTATTTTCGCCCATAAACTTTTGCAAAGCAAATTGTAGGGTCTTTTAATACCAAGTAAGACAATGTAGACTCAATCAGAGGAGTTACTCATGATACAGCATATGGGTATATTATTTAATCCTGGTTCGAATCCTTTTATACAACCTTTCGACTTTATAGCAACAATGCCTAAAGGCAGACTAAGGTGTTATCCTGAGATTATAATAAGGACGTTAACATGGATGCTGTAAAGGATTCAAAACTTCGGGATTAAATTATATCAATACACGGCGATAAAATCCTTAGACGTAAGTGTAGTAAATAAGTAAATTCAAGTTAACAAAAAACTGTAAACTACATTATTAAATGTTAGTCTATCAGTATATTGGGATGCAGTCATTTTTTGTCCTATTGCTCAGTATGAGTCTTGTTCTTTCAGAACAAGCGGGACTATTTGAGGCGCTTAGCTAGTCTACCGCAGACTAGTGTGAGTTAGTAGACTGCACATTCCATCAAGAGAACCCCTTGGGCATGTTGACACGATGTTTTTCTATACTTGAAACGGAGGAAGAAATAAATACAAACAAAATCTGAAGCTTTACGTTTACTTTTACATTTAATACATCGTTATTTTGTTGAAACCTGCGGATTATGTTTGGTAAAGGCATTATGTCCTAATCCGTACGCTTGACAAGTGGATCATAGGCATAATGGAAACCCCACCGACCTCCAGCTGATCACGTATTTATGATCCATAAAAAAGCCAAAAAAAAAACACTTGCTATGAAAATAAACTACAATCCATCCTATAGCAATATATGTAAATAACTTGAATGGGTATAGTTGCCGTTGTCCATTCAGCCGCAAACTATTCGCAGATAGATTCATACAGGTAATAAGTAATTTGTAGCATTGTTGCAACCATACCTATTCATGTTCTTTGCATATATTGCTATGGGAGATAAGGATCCAAAATGTCAGGATTAAATAATATCAAATCATCATTTCTGCTAAATACCGTCCACTGCTGGATATATGCTCAATATAATATTCTAACTCATGCCCGCGACTTCGTCTGCGTAAAATTAGTATTTTACGCTTTTTTTCTTGGTATTGAAAACGTTGGTATTGTTGGCGTTGGTATTGTCTGCGTCTTTACTGTGTCGGTATTGTTGGCGTCGGTATTGGTGGCGTCGGTTTTGATAGCGTCAATATTAATGACGTCGGTATAGGTGACGTCGGTATTGTTGGCGTCGGTATTGGTTGCGTCGGTATTGTGTCGGTATTGGCGGCGTCGTTATTGTTGGCGTCGGTATTGGTGGCGTCGGTTTTGATAGAGTCAATATTAATGATGACGGTATAGGTGACGTCGGTTTGGTGGCGTCGGTATTAATAGTCGGTATTTGTGGCGTCGGTATTGATGGCGTCGGTATTGGTGGCGTTGGTTTTGATAGAGTCAAATTTAATGACGTTGGTATAGGTGACGTCGGTATTGGTGGCGTCGGTATTGGTTGCGTCGGTATTGGGGGCGTCGGTAATTATGGCGTCGGTAATGGTGGCGTATTTTTTGATGGCGTCGGTATTAGTGGCGTCGGTATTGGATGCGTCGGTATCGAATCGGTATTGGTGGCGTCGTTATTGATAGAGTCAATATTAATGGCGTCGGTTTTGTTTGCGTCAGTATAGGTGACGTCGGTATTGGTGGCGTCGTTATTCAAGGCGTCGGTATTGATAGACTCGGTATTGGTGGCGTCGGTATTGGTGGCGTCGGTATTGGTGGCGTCGGTATTGGTGGCGTCGGTATTGGTGGCGTCGTTATTGATAGAGTCGGTAATGAGAGAACTGTCGTAAAATGAAAGTTATGTCAGATTTCTTCTTTTTCTTTTCTAACGTAAACTGATAAGGTGGTATTAAAAGCGTTAATATACCTAGTCGGTTAGTTTCTTTTTTATATTCTGCGTTATTTTTCTAATATTTATTCCCGTAAAAGCCTTCTACGAAGTATTAGAAAACGTTAAAAAAAAGATCAATGAATTTGGTGAAATCATTTTCAAGTTATGCCGTTACCAAGGGGAATTGGGATTCATTTATATTATATCAAAGTTAAAATATTTTATTCCAAAGAATATTTTCATTATATTTGAATGCGACGTTTTAAACTATTTACCGTATCTACATTCATGAGAAAATGGCTAGGTAAGTGGTTTTCTGTATCTCTAGAACTACTTAGAATAGCATAATAAGGGATTTTATACGTAAGGTAAAGTATATAATTGACCTAGTCAATGACCCCCATCAGAAATTATTTAGCAAGATGTAGCAAAACTGACTACGCACGCATCTGATGTGGTATCTTTTAGCTGTGTCATCTTAATATTCTAAGTTTAATATAACTTTTATATTTCTTGACGTGACGAAGATTTATTTAGAAGTATTAGTGCAGTGTCAGTAGATATATTAATCGCATTTCTAATACAATATTGAAAATAATGATTTGCAAAATTTATTAAGATGAAATTAACTATAATTTACATTTCAATAAATATTATCTTATTATTATTTATTTATCACATGAACGATGATAAATGATGATAGGAATGAATTAAGATAGCTGTCAATCATTTTTTAACTTGCGTGCCAATTTGACGACAGAACGTGGAGAGCAAAAATAATGATGTAAAGATCTATGTGCAACGACCCATGTTTGCAAAGAAACAAATAAATTAAATTTTCAAAGTTTGTTGTCTCTAAAAGTTGATACACACACAATTGCAATCCGCTGTGATTACCAACTATTCCATTTAATTTCGAATAATTATCTTAATCGTAAATACAAACTCGTTCCATGTAGAGCGGTAATTACTGTTAATGAAAAAAACTAAAACTCCTTATTCATATACGTAAATATAAAATAAATAATAGTAGTTTTTGTTCTAAATTGTAAGCAACTTGTTAAATATGACGCTTGTTATTAATTCTAATGATTAATATGAGAACATTAAAAATGTATAAGTATATTTATTTTCTTAGTTACACTTGGTTTGAATAGATGGCGCTGTAGTCAGTGTAGTCGGATTCATTCATTTCATCTCATTCTGAAAAGTTTGTAATTGCAAAGAAATAATACCTACCGAGTTTTTATTTGACATGAATAATTTTCGATTGTTTTCTGTTTTCAAACTTCTCGTAAAAATGTTCTGTTTTATATACCTAGTATACATCGAAATAGAAGCTTGATTTTTTACCGCTCCAAAGTACCGTAGACTTGTATTTGGTACTATTTCAATTGATTACCTCCACGCATTCTTAAGAAAAATAATGTTTCCTAATCCAAATGACGACATAGTGATTCAATAATGATTTGGCTTAAAAGAAAGTGAATTTAGAATGAAAGTGACCTAACTCAAAATTACAGGAATTTCTGATTTTGCCATAAACTGACCTTAATAAGACTACTCTAAAACCCTGAGGAGAAAAAGAGACCGGTCTATTTTGTTGACTTCGGTCACTTTCATTCTATTTGGTCAATTAGAATGAAGAATGTAATTTTGAAATGAAATGAAAAATTCCTGTAATTTTGAGTTAGGTCACTTTCATTCTAAAGGTATAATCTAATAATATGTACATATCCTTAAATCTAATAATATGTACATATCCTTAAATCTAATAATATATACATATCCTTAAAACGAGTAAACAATTAATTAATTTATGCAATAAACAAAAGTTCAATGACAAGGTTTTGCAATTATCCACAAGTTCAATTTCTTGTATTTGTTGAAGTGTGTTCTTGGTCTAGTGGTCGTACGTGCGACTATTGTCGTGAGTTCGATTCCCAGGTCGAGCAAAGTGTCATTGGGGTTTTGTGTGAAATTCTCAGTAGCGGGCCGGAATTTGAATTCGTACCCGGTTGCTGATAAATGTTTGCCTATTACATTTATGATGATATAAAACATGCCGACATAATGTGAGTAGCCTACATTAATAAACTTCTGCCTAGCCCTTCGGGGATAATAGGCGTGATGGTATACTAATTATTGTAAAAAGATGATTATTAATATTAGTAATGAGATGAGGTATCCTATAATGAATACATAACAATGGAAAACAGATCAGAAAATAAACCATATTGATCCTGCTCCCTCCCTTGTGCTTTCTTTTATAACCAATTATTTTCCATTGAATCCACTGAATTCCAGTAAATCCCTTGTGAATGATACAGCATTGGGAGTCTCTGTATTTCTTTTCTACAGAATTAAAATAGGTTTAGCAATTTATTTCTTTATTCATTTACACGTAAACTTCAAATAAAACATTTCACTTTCAATGTCAAATATTTTATTTTAATTAGACCAATTTAACAGGTACTTTTCAATTGACAAAATTAATTCTAGTACTAGAATGATTCTAAAAACTAAGGTTTATGAAGAAGACCCATCAAGATACTCTTTTAAATAAAATGAACACAATTATATACAAACAAAATGAAGCGCTTCCTTTACAATGTCTGTTAAAATACCAATATGAGAATAATGCAGTTTGATGTATAAAGTCTTCTAAACGAAAGAGATAACTGGCCAAGAGAATCGCTATATAAAATATAAATTCAGTATATTCAAATTATAAAAACACTCATTTACATTCCAAAGGCGTACTAATAAATCAAAGTGCTGAAACAAGAGATCCTCTAGGGAGCCGCCGGGTAGATCACAGATGGAAACTGAGTATGTTTTTGATAATTAAGCAACAGTACCTTCCTAACGAGTACAAAAAGGCTAGAATGAAAAATAGCTTAATTTAACATCAGTATCGTTGATTACTTGTCGTGTGTCTAAGGTCTCTGGCAGACTAAACGTTCCAACAGAATTTCGGAACAATTTAAACCGGCACGAAGGATTGTTATTATTCCGCGTAAAATTAGTACAGCCGAGTTTATCTTTTGACGAGCCATGTGTGAATACCGCCAGAAGAAACATATTTCATGAGGCATTTCCATAAACGAGGTGAATTTGTATAAACGCCGTGTCTCCCAAATATAATAAGCTATAAATTTAAGCCGAATTATTTCGCATGAATTACAATTTCGAGGTTTACATCGAAAAATTACGTAATTAGATGATTTTCGTCGGCTGTGGGCGAGCTGTACAATTTTGGAATTCATCGCCCTTTGTTTCAAGGAATTCTTACGGCCCCCATTATGGAGGCCGGATATCCTTTTGTTCAATTAACAAAATTCCAAATACGGCTTCTAAATTAGTATTGACGGTATTGTGCCTAATTGCTTCAATTGGCCCTTTGGTTCGATTGTTTAGCCTTTGAGCCTTTTGGGCCAATTTAACACAAAGCCTTATTAAAGTTCTATTTAGTAAAGAAAATGGATTTACAAAATTTACTTATATATTAAAAAACACGAAGCGTAAGCAAAGAAAAACAAATTATTTAGTTGAAATAACATGTTTGAATGCTCCCTAATTTTAAATAAATTGATATAATATAGAATGAAATTTGGTACTACTAAGACCTGCTCAGTTTTAAAATTATATTGTAAATTGTTAATATTATTATTAGGTCAGTAGTCATAGATAGAGTAATGAATTAGCCTTTTAGCAAAAAATACAAAAAACAAACAGTTATTATCATTAACATTTAATAATAAGTACAATTAAACATAATTCTTCTTAATTTTCTTATTTGAAATATTCCTGAATTAGTTAAGACCTGTGCATCAGAGTATCACTTTACATTTTAGTTTAGTCAGTACAAAATGATTCTTACGTCAGGTTAAGTAAAAGAACCAACAAATACCACATTTAGTGAAACTTTAATGAATACGACTAGACCCTAATAATTTCCAAGTGCTTGGATACGTTTAGATCGTTCTTGTTAATGTTTTAAAATGGCAATAAGACCTAAAATCTCTTTTATGACAACACAGGACGTTAGAACGAGAGTTAGGGAAACGTAACGTAGACCCACATAACCAACAGTCTTCTGTACAGCGGAGGTACCTCCCCAGTCGGGCAGCTCTATTTAAACGACAAATCTCGCTATGCGTATGATCCTATGAAGAGCACAAATCCCAACCCGAGCGGAGAATGAAAGTATTGAGAATTTCCTAATGGAAAAATTAAATACTTATAACTTTTTTCGTCTTTGGAAGTAATAGTACAATGAGGTTATGATGCAATTAAAAGTGACCAAAAAGGACATGATATAATAATTATGATGTTTTTTAAACTAAAATTAATTCCTTTATATAATAAGTAGCTCAGCATGTAATTTATTATTACTAAATATCATGACAAAAATGGAATTAAAAGGGCCTGTGAAGGGCACGTCTCTGAGGATGGATATAATGAATAATTATTGATGAAGCGCAAAAAAAAACCCTACAGCGTAAAAATAATATAATCAGTCATTCTTATTAATGGTCGTAGGAATCACATACCATCAATAACATAATTTAAGTTTTTCCATAAATTATGATACGATAGATTGATGTAGATATAATCAGTTGACTGGGCGGTAGACCACTTGTTGCCCTTATTGTAATTTATAAGTATAAGGTTCAAACCAAAGGCAGCAAAGATGACTTCCAACAAGGCGGACAGCTCACCTGGTTAAGATCACCGAACATCTTAGCACCGCAAATTTGCAGTCAAAAGCACTTTTGACCAACCGTCAAAAACTTTTAACCAGTCAAAACAAGTACTGACTGGTTAAGAGTTTTGACTGCAACATATACATACGAGTATGTTTTATATCATGAATATTATATATAGTGTGCACCGTAAGACAAATCCCTAAACAAAGAGGATTATCGAATCCAATTATTAATTAGCTTGGGATCTATTCGAAGCCGTCAGGGCCGGGTAGGTATGTTAAGGGGCTTTGGGACCAAATCCTTTAACACCCGGCTAAATGTAACAGGAGAAACAATTTGATATAGATAGTGTTTGGGTAAGCTTGATCAAGTGTTAATAGTAGCCAATGAACGTTACGATAAACCGATATTTTATTAATTGTTCAACTAGTTGGTGTTGATTTTATTGACTTGGTTGTAAATAACAATATTTGTACTTGAATAGCTTCACTTTTCACTCTTGAAATTTTAAGAGGTAATTCAAACTCAAAATATGTTTTTTTATTTAATCTTTATCTGCTTTTATCGTCATGAGCCCAATTATTATCCCACTGCTGGCCACGAATTTCATCTCATTTGAGTGGGATTAGGCTATAGGCACACATATTTTGCGTATATGGCTATAGGCACCACAGTTTGTCTGATACTTCTTCACGCTTAAACAGCTGAACCGATTTAAATAAAATTTTGTATGGAGATAGCTCGAGTCCTGAAGAACGACATAGGAGGTTGTTGTCCCGGAATTATTTCCATAAAAGGGCGAAAAGGGTGTTTGTATGCAAGATCAATAATTTCTTAAAGGATGGTAAATAAGCAGTTTGGATGAAATTACTTTTTCTACGCAGACAAAGTCCATACCATAAAGAAAAATATAAAAATACGCCACAGTTATTTCCGCCGAGGATATAAACCATGGGAGATATATTGAATCTCATAGGCGCAGATTGTAGGGCTTTCTTCACAAAATCTTCCATGAAGATGTCAGCGATAATGGGAGATACTGGTGAGCCCATCGCTACACCATCTAATTCCATGTAGAAATGATTGTACCACAATAGATAACCAGATTTTAGGCAATGTTTTAAAAGTTCAAAACAGTTATTTACTGTCGGTAAACCTTTGTTTCAGAGAGCACGTGGGATTTGTGATGAGCAACACCTGACTGCTGAGCTTAAACAAATACCGCATAACAACAAGCTCCGAACATTAGCGGTTTCTATGATAAGGGTGCGGCCTTATCATAGAAACAAGAAAAGATTGACGAAGACAAGATTGGCTACATTTTGAAGCGCCCTTCAATTAAAACCTACTTCAAGCCGCTGAACAAGATTAGTCAGTTTTTACTATCGGTTAAGTGTCATATACCTCTACAAGATGCAGGAGTTTACAAGCTTGATGGTGACTGTGGTCTCTCTTACATAGGCCAAACAAAAAAAAGCATAGGGACCCATTAGCATAGGGTAATATATAAATTATAGCATAGGGTGCATTAAAGAGCACATCGCTGATGTTAAACACCACCGTGCTAAGTTGTCAGCAGTTTGTGACCATCCATAGACAAGCCCAGCCCAGTATTAGATCAGAATTGATAAACCACAAGTCTTGCCAAAAGAAAAACCGATTTTGATGTCGGTTAAAAACACCAAAATTTCAATAGAGTAGATGGCTGGGTATTACCTACCACTGCTTGGAACCCCATCATAGATTCTATTAAATCTAAATCCAGAAACAAAACTGCACAACCGAAGGTGAGCTTGTTCTGTGTAAATCGGATTGTCAATAATAATTAAAAATGTAGGGTAGCTGTTAGTAATTATAACTTCAAGACAACCAACACCTCAGTTTGTTCGTGACCATGGATGCTGTAAAGGGTCCCAAACGTCGGGTCAAAATAATATCGATATACCGCGATAAAATCCGTAAAAAGTAGTTTTATTTAGTTTTATTCGTGTAAGTGTAAGAAATCAAATATTCCATATTCATTTTATTGATATTGTGCCGACTTTGAGTATACGCAATGGATTTTCCATTGATGATGTGTGTAGTGGCTGTGTTGGGCAAGGCTAGTGTGGGTGGGCGGAGTTGATCACTCGTTGAGAGATTCTCTAAGGCATGCAGGTTTGTTAAGGTTACCTTCACTATGATTTGCTTTATTGTTAAACTAGTTTTAATTAATATAGGTATGATTTCTAAAAGAGACTGCATACAAAAGGCAGACCTATCCAAACTAGATACACTTTCTTGACTTAGCATTTCTCGTCATATTGCTAGCTCTTAAGTATATAATGAAGAATAACTTGGGAATTATTAAATGGTTTAACTTTAACACCGTAATTTGAATAAATTTTCTAACATTTTATGGCATAAAACAATCTGATGCGGAATATCTAAGATTATTTTGCGCCCATTTAGCTTAGCCGGTTGAAATAAATCCGAATCACGAAGAGACCAGATTTAATTTTAAGCAGAGATTAACTTGGGATTGTGAAACAGTTGAGTTTCCGTTTCGTAGTTTAAATCCACTCGAATTATCTAGAATCCGGATATCGTGACTAATTTGAAAATGGTACCAGACAATACCACATTAAGCTCAAATTCGCTTACCTATTATAAAGCCGCCAAGTGACAGGGGTTGTGTAAAATTAAATCGTGCATCTGTTATCGAAGGGTCCGTTTGGTTTAGGATTACAGGCCTTACCTTTTTAGGGTGCTGTGTTTTTATATTCCTATCTATAACAGATAGGGTGCAAGTTATAAATTTAAAAATAATGGTATAAAGTAAATGACAAAAATATGGAAATAAGTCCAGTGATTTTTACAAAATACTGTAGACTACCTAATTACCGTATCTGGCATACCCAAAGATCATAATTAGTAGGTAGTTTATGATATATAAATAAATATGTTTCTGTAATAAACATATTAATTAGGTACCTAATCTGAAAATGTTTACTGAGTTTATCGGGGTATAGGTGATGATTTAATGCGAATGTTTCGGATTTTTCACAGTATACATATTCGCGGACAAAATAATATACCATGTATGCTTTACATATCGGGGTTAAATAATATCAATATACCGCGATAAAATCCGTGTACAAGGACGCACGCAGCGCAATGAAAATCCGTGGAGTAGGTATTGGTGTGAATGTAAGAAATGATTATAGTATGTACTTATCATAATTATGTAAACTACACAACTCTATTATTTTGACCATATAGGCTCAGCTAGTGACGAAGATCTCGAATTTGAAGCTTTGAGTTCCAAGCAGGTGGCTTTTAGTGTCTGGATGTGCATGTGGGAGATTAGGGCAGCCGCTTTTTATAACAAAAAATGCTTTATAAAAATACTTCAACAATTCACAGGGTACCTATATATCATCTGTCCGATATCACGATAGGAATTTTTATTATAACTTGAAGGCTGTTCCTTTATTGAATATTTTAGAGATTGTTTGTAATGAAAATACACCGGAACTTGGAGCCATCTTGGAATAACTTGTCTGACGTTCAACTCGTCGCAGTTGGTGAGCGTTCCAATTTATTCAAATAGTTCCAATACTTTTTACTTAGGCCAAGAGTACACGTTCCGATTCTCGTGCATGTCCGTCTCCGTGTTACGGGATTCGCGAATTTCGTCGACCAAATTAACGACCAATTTACCTTCAGAATTTTTATTTGAAGATGATCTTGATACAGGTGAACTAGTTTCTATCAATCAATAGTAATATATTACTGTCAAGAGTATTAGAACTATTATGTCGTTTGCAGAGTATCAGTACCGTAGTTTTTATTTATTTCAGCAGGTTATCCTTCACCACTTGTCGCTCCGACTTCGTATGTAGCCTTCGCGGAGATTCATCTGCGTGTGCCGAGACGCATAAGCGAATAGTACGCCGTGAGTACCCAATTTTACATTGTCCAAGCTTTACATTGGAGCGAAATATTAATTCGTCCAATAAAATGTGGAATATAAAAGAGGTCAGAACTTCATAAATACTGCAGCGGTTGGGTTTATTAGTTAAGCTTTTGTATTAATTAGAAAATGATTTTGACTGCGAATAAATCCCCTTCGGTCAAATGTTTGGGAATGCTTCTAGCCGCAGACATATACTATTTGAACAAAATCAAACTAATCTATTAATGACTTTTATCTATATTTTTGACTGATAAACTGATAGTGACCTTAACTTTCAATGTAATGTTAATTCAAAATTACAGAACATACTATTAAGCCCGTTGTCCCCGAAGGGTTAGGCAGAGGTGTTCGTACAGCCACATTTCGCCCGTATGTTTTAGGTCCCATGTAATAGGGGGCGAGCCCATTACCATCAACCGGGTACGAATCTAAACTCCAAGCTGCTGATGAGAATTTCATAATAAAACAAATAACACGTAGCTCGACTTGGGAATCAAGCCCCAGACCTCTGGCTCAGCAGTCGCACTTTGCGGCCCTACTACTACTACAGCATACAGTTCTATCCAATGCACTAATCCAACAGTGGAGAATCCTACTATACTACGTTAAGTACTTACTACACTATCTTATATATAAAAATTTCGTGTCACGGTGTTCGTCTCTGAACTCTGCCGAAACGGCTAGATGGATTATTATGAAATATTGTATGTATATTTAGTAGGTCTGAGAAGCGGTCATAGGCTCTTTTTTACACCTTTAGGTGATAACGATTTCTCTCACCAGATTTTTTTTAGATAATATTTTTTTGTATTTTTTTTAAGATCTGGCATCAATAATACTTATAACGCAAAATTTTCACTCTTCTACCACCAACCCCTATAAAGTACAATATAATCCAACGGATAATTTAGCCACAGTAACCTGAATTGGTCTGCTAGCATTGGTTTAATAATGTTTCATAAAATCCAAGTATCGTATATACTATACTGTATTTATACATATACATATATTTGAATTATAAATAGTTTAACATGTATGGCATTAATGATCTTGTTTACAAGAACATTGTGTCAAATGAGATCATCAATGATGGTAAGGCCACATAGTTTGTTTATTCGAGACTACCTGTCACTAAAAATATGTCAATAAACAAGTAATAGTAATTAATGGTAATAAATTAATTCAAATAAGAAGATTATAATTGTATGTATATTCATTAATCTTATTATTAAAAATATAGAATCATAAAAAAAGAAATGATTAATAATATCTTTTTTAATAAACAATTTGGCATTCATTAATACCAGTAATTAACTTATTGACACAAATTAACAAAAAGCAATGACGCAAGGGGTACTACCAATGCGGAAATTTATATTAGAAGATTTATGATTTCATATACACAAAACATACATCCCTATATGTATGTAGATTCGTATTAATACACCGCAGTTTACAATTACATTACAAATGAATGATAATAAAAATAATGGAATGAGCCTGATTCTTTCTTTTTCTCAAGTTTCAAGTTCTAATGCCAATGCCACCTTGGCAAAAAAAAACATCAGAATAACGACTTTATATGACAGACATCAAATCGTAGTAAATAAAATCAGAGCGTCAAAATTTAAATAGCATCATTGAAAAACCAAACAAAAAACCAACCTTAATAACAATTATCTTTACCAAGCAAAAACTGTAGGTACTACCGGAACTTACTTAACCAACGAAAGTTGCTTTAATTCTGCACAGCTTTGAAAACTCTGCATTATACAGAGGCGCGTAATTGCGGCTACAAGATTAATTTCTAAGGAAATTGTTTATAAAATTAGTTGTACGAAGCTTTATAGGGGATCAGATGGCCAGTCACGACGCAATCAAAGTTTTGCGATCCCCTCTGTCTTATCCAAGTCATCGGTGTTAACAGTAATTACCTTAGTTAGATGGAACATTTCCCTTCGGATATTAATGACTGTTGAGTGTTGCTAGCCGTGCTAATATTTAGTCTGTGACTGACTATTCGATACTACAGACAACTTTGCATATAAGTAAGATGATATTTGTACCTAGACACGCGAATTGGTGCGTGTTGGCATTTACAAATGACAACAATGGGGATACAGACATTTGAGGTTAGAAAGGTTGGCCATTCTGTAAGTATGTACAATTTAGTTATTCCATACTATCACGCCTGTCGTCCCCGAATGGTTAGATAGAGGTGTACTAAATTACGAGTATGTACGATACGTGTTATTTCGACGTTATGTTTCAGGTCTATGTAATAGGGGACGAGCCTATTGTCATTAACCTGGCACGGATCTAAACTCCGAGCTGTTACTGTATTTTATAGAAATGCCCAATAACAGTTTGCACGACCTTGGTATCGAAGCCACTAGACCAACAAGGGCCAAGGCAGTATTCTGTCATCATGGTGTAAAATAGCGGTACCACCATACACATTTTTCTTTAGCTAGTTGAGTATATGGAATTTGTATTCCTTATAGTGTAGCACGGAATATAATTGACAAGCATGCATTATAAAGTATGACGTAGGCATTGAATAATTCATAGTTACTACAAGTACCTACATCAGTTTCCCTTTGTCTGACTCTTCGAAGGTTCAGACTTAATGATATGTTTGTTTTATATGTATGTATTTATTTGATGAAAAAAATCATGACGTAATAAGTATCCATAAAATATATTGACTTTCTTACTATTTTCACTTGAAACAAAACCTTCTTCAAAATATATCATCAATTACTTTTTTGCCAAAGATGTAATATATTTCTTGAAAATCTTGAAGTCTTATTTTAAACTCCTTCAATAAAATTCAAGGTTTATTCAAATTTTATCTCTGTTCTGGGATATTCATCGTTTCAAAGTCAAACTGCTGAGCCCATAAAGAAACATTAGCATAAGTCCAGAAACGTCAGATAAAGTCGGGTACAATTGTTAATTATTATTGAAACCTTTTTTTTCTATTTTCTTCCAAAGCAATAGGAATATGGAGTTTTCTTCGTGAATCGCTTTTACGCAGTTTTCACGTTACGATTTCTGAATGTATTCTGTACACTGTCGAAGACAAATCTACTATAGGTCATTTTTTTCCGGAAATACTTATAAACATTATCTTTAAGTAAAACGCGTCATCGAAAAAGGGAATTAACCGGTTTTCAGACTATATTGATCCTTGGCCTTTTGGGTAAGATCAATCTTTTTAAATCGGTTGCCATATGCGGTTACAAGTTGCGACTCCGTCATTCATCGTTTTTATGACATGAGTACAAGGCGTGCTTCTATGACAATATTAATTCTATATTCTACCCAGGCCCGAGGGAGAAAAAGGGCTACGAGGTCCAGACGAGAAATCTAGATAGCCCAAGTAACCGTGCCTTGTTTTATAGAAAGCTTGAAACTTAGTCTACCACACACAGTCATAAATTTCAATGTTATCATAATCTCAGTATCAACTAACGTTCAGTGTCCCAAGTGTAATGTTTCAGTAGCAATTAATTAATATTAGAGGCACGTTACAAAGTACTTGCTTCATTAATGCTTAGAGCACCGCATTACTTGAAATATTCATGGTTTGCGTATTCATAACGTGTTCAACCAACTTTGATGTACATTATGAGGTATTTGTTGGCCCTAGCAAGCGTAGCTACTGCGTGCATTGATTAGCCATTTTTAACCTTTTATTTGTATATAATACTGATTATTTTTGAATGATGAATTCATATATCAAAAATATTTACACCGGAACAAGTCTCCAAGTCCAAGGTTGTCATTGAGAACTTTTGAGGTCGATTACTTTCAACTGTTTTAATTATTTATGTACATTCGGGGCCAATGGCCCTAGATAGGTCAAATAGATATTGATACCTCCAAAACTAGGAAAGTCATCTCAATTATGTAAAAAACTATCCATATCAAAAACCTTTTTAAGCTTTAAAACTTCTTATTAACTTCTAAAGATATGTTCAGCAAATCAACAGTTTTTATCTGATGGTGACACGTTGATATACGCCGAGAAACCCTGGGTTCGCTCCGCAAAAGGTTTCTTAGAAAAAAATCTTAGAAATTCTCAGCTTGGAGTTTGTTTGTGGTCATATGTATATATTTATTTATTTATTTATTTAACAATAAGCACACCAACTGCATAATCACAAAAACCATACATACTATTATAAAATAACTAACGTATATCAACTATAGTAATTACAC
This sequence comes from Craniophora ligustri, assembly GCA_905163465.1. Lineage (NCBI taxonomy): Eukaryota > Metazoa > Arthropoda > Insecta > Lepidoptera > Noctuidae > Craniophora > Craniophora ligustri. Next base: position 4,628,243 of record LR990960.1, read on the forward strand.
AAATTATAGGTATGCATGACATCGAAATAATATCCCTTATTTGGAGACTACAAAATGTACAATATTTTCGTGTAATTTTAACAAACTAATTCTTTTTTTTTTTTTTCTTTCACAATATGACTAATATATAGATTTTTAACTTTATGGATTTTTAAACTGTAGGTAATATGGTAAATTAATTAGAGTTATCATATATAAGTGAGTTATAGTTGACTATCAAGAAGTGCCTGTATGATGAATAGTTCATGGAAAAAAGATCAATGATATTATTTGATGTGATGGATATTTCATTATAAAGCCTTGCTAAACGTGTTAGGGGACTATTGAATGTGGTATTTAGAGTAGAAGTGGGCACATCAAATATATATATATATATATATTAAATGAAATATACGGCTATCAAATATATATATATATATATTTGATAGCCGTATATTTCATGGATTCTAATCATCCCAATGAAATCGATGTGTGTAACGGTGTGACTTTGCTTACCTTCGGGGATAAAGGCATTATGGTATTTACTATAAAAATGCCAATAAGTTTTTATTTCATAATATCAAGAAAGCATACGCTTTTAGTCTTAATGCAAGTTTCTTTACCTACTGGTTTGTACATACGCTTTTTGTTGGTTACTGTCCCCATAGTACAGTAGCCAACAAAAAGCTACTGTACTATGAGTACAGTGACCAACAAAAAGCGTTTAGCGACCACTGCTCCTTACAAATTGAATAGAGGTGGAAAACTATGTAATTTTCTAAGTGAACACAGCGGAAACGTGCTTACCGGGCTCCACCAAGCTTTATTAAATTTAGACTGAACGAATTTCTCGAAAGATGCTACCGAGTGGTAGCGATTAGCGAAGCTGACATCGGAAAATAGGCCATTTCTGGCAATTGATGAGTTTCTGGTGCCTAAGTACCTGTAAATTACCAACCCGCATCAGGACAGTGTGGAGAGACCTGTACCTAATTGTCGGTCAGTAGGTTTATAGGTTAATAACAGTTGTAAAAAAATATTCAAACATTATTTTTTATTGATTTTCTAAGCAGTTTGATGTTTTCGGTTTTGTTTTGTCTCCCATTGATTGAGAAATGTATGGGTTGAACGCTTATTGGAAATAAAGGCGGGATATTTTTCGATGTGAGAAAATATATGATTCTCGTGATTTAAGGGTGATTTAGATACCACTACGATAACATATTCCTATGAAATTATGCAGCATTTTTAGTTGTGTTAGTTAAACGCAACTAAAAAAGTATACACGTAAATATGTGTATAGGTATACCCGACCTTAACAAGCATTACGTGTATGTACATACATTGAACATTTCGTTTGTTGCCGTAATAGTCTGAAGTGTGTGTAAACGGTGGGATACAATTACAATGGGGCGTGTTTTTTATGTTCGCACATTACACGAATACCCATCCTCTGCCCAAGTGTGTTCTTGGCCAGATTAATTATTTGTTTATGTGAGGATAATTTTGTTGTGGTCATTGGAGTTCGTTCTGTGTATTAGAGTTTGGTTTATATTTGTGTGTTATGCGCATTTTGGTGTGGTATTAGAATTAGAACTTATTCATTTTACCTTTTAAATATATTATTGAACATGGTCCATTAGTATGATTGTAGGTTTATCCATAACATTTTATACTCAACTTGTGAAACAGAGTTACTTTATTCATTTTCAGTTCTCAGAAGCCTTTTTTTTCAACGTTTTTTATGTTTGCCCGCTTTCTGTAAAGCCCAGTCCCAAGCTAAACAGATGTATATACAGACCTATTAAGCAAGTATTACCTCGGCAACATGGCGGCAATATATTTGGTGACATTTCATTTAAGAAATAAATAGCAACCCTACGTGTTAGGCGTACGGTGGTAAGTATACATAAGTATGCATTAGGAGTGACGCGTTTTACTGTAAGTATCGGATTTCGTTGGATATGCTGTGGAAATATGTTTTTATTATGAGTCACACTTGTAGGTACTCTAGAGAAAAAATAAAAAAGACATCTGTAACTGCAGACCTTCACTTACATTTTTATGTTATTTGTATACAGTATTCCAAACTTTTCTTTCTGCCAACTTTCCGCTGGCAACCTTTTAACTTTTCTCACTATTTAATAATGGTGGATTAACCTGTAAGTGTTCGTTAACGTGTATGGGTGTTTGGTGAAACAAAATAGTGTAACGTGACTTTCAAATTCCCCTAAGAGCTCCCCGTTAGGTTTCAGTAAAGTAAAGAACCACATCATTACTGAAACTAGGAAAAAAAACATTTACCGTCCTTCATAAACCATTATTTCAGCAAATCATCAACCATAATAAATAAATTATATACTCATATGTTGTCCTGAGATATAATTGTATGAGACTGAAAGACTAGATTCCATGGTAATCAATAAATATTTAAAAAAAGAATCTCACTATTTAACATACACATTACTATCAGTATGACATTAAGTATATAAATTTTAATACTGTTTAGTGTAATTTTTGGATTTTTCATGACACTACATATTTTATTTTAAGAAATGAAATACTTATGAAATATTTATTTATTTAGAATAAATTTTCATAAAATATTTGTGAAATATTAACATTAGACATGTATTAATTCATCAGTTGTAACTTTTGCTTTTACATCCAAAAATATGGCTGACTCATAAATATTCACATGTTTGAATAACTTAGTTCGAAACTTTTGGATATAATTTGCAGTGTTGTGGTAATTCTGCAGGATAATGAAAGGATGAAACTTTATGTTAATTTGTTCAGCACACAGCATACTGACATCCAAAACTTTCAATATTTAAATTAACTTATTGAAATTCTGTACACATTGTATACTGTGGAAAGTTAAAAATTGTACATATGTACTTATTTACGAAGGGTCTTTTTTCAATATAAATTAGAGCATCTATGTTTGAAATGATTAATGCGTGATTGTCTAAAATAAATATGCTTTTTTTAAAATATCGTCTGTTCTTATGCATACAATCACGCTTGTCCTCCCCGAAAGGAGAAACGTGGATGTACTAATGTACTACATCTACGTTTCGCCGGTATGTTTTTTTAGGTCCCATGTATTATGTGGCGAGTCTATTGCCATTAACTTGGCACGTATCCAAACTCCGAGTTAAATAAAAATAAAATTGAATAAATCTTTTGACAGTACACAAAAATACTAAAAACGTTCTACAAAAGATACAGTCTCTCCAACCTACTTAAATGACGTAATGCTAAAATCTAATCCGAATGAATAAAACAAAAGGAATATTTATTTTAACATCTCCTTTAACAACACCTGAGGAGAGAACCAAGTTTAATTACTTTAAAACTTTCTTTAATTAATTAAATGAATTTGCATAATGGGGTCCAGTAGCACTCCGCTATGTAGAACTTGTGGCTTTACGGCATATAATAAACATTACTTTGTAGTAATGAAAGACGAAACTTGTCACATAGCAAATGAATTATCACTTTTCAGCAAGCCACAGAAAAAAGACAAAGATGGAAGATAAAAGTGTAACTCAATAATAAATTCGCCATTGCGAAAAATACCTATGTCATATTGTCAATATTGTAAATACTACGAACTACATAGTTCCTTGAATTATACAATAAGAAAACAAAACTGTTTTGTAGTATTCTTTTTTCATTGTTGCTGCTGGGCAATTAGTTAAAAAAATATCGCCATATATGTTTATAGAAAGGGAAGTTAAAAGCCGGGATTTTATACAAAAAAAGATTGAAGCGGAGTTGCGCAGCCCGCTATTCAGTTTTATCTCACGAGAATCTAAAATGAATACGCTTAATAAGATATTCATATTACGTATATGAAATTGGCTTCCTTAAATTCCTGTTTACCCTAATCGGTCTTAAGTAATACCTAACATTCATGAATCACAAAGTGACATGAAGATTTATGATTTTACTTTTTTTGTAATTTTATCGCGTTGACGTAGATTGATGCAACCAGCCCATAAGCGAGATGAAAACTGTTTTTATATTCATAACGTCTGTTTTGGCCTATCCAATTTTTACACCCGGTTTTCTATTTCATCTTTTGGCACCAAGTGTGGCGTGTTGGATTGAATATTTAGTTTTCCATACAAAACTGAACAAACGAGATGGATTTTCAAGGATTGGATTTACGTCTGTCTTTCTGTCGACCTGTTCAGATGTCGTTGTTTCGCAAATGTTTGGACATAGATAGATGAAATTCGTGTGAACGAAGTTTCTGAACTTCTTTTTCAATGTATTTTGATTTTAGTTTTGACGAGCGTAAGCCGTTAATTTCACTGCCTACTCGTGTATTTTGAAAATCCGCTCTTAAGACAAAATTGAACTTCCAAAGCGCTTCACAGTATAATCTTAAACACTTAAGACTCCAGGTCGTTAAAAAGCTTAAAGGCAGACTTAACATTTTAAAACACAGCTTGTTCCAAGCGAGATTAAGTAAACATAAGCTAATGGAGCTTACTCTCGGAGCTAAGAAACTGGAGCGCCCCCTAACGAGTGATAATAAACATTAAAATATATTATTCGCAATTCAAATTCGTGTCGCGAACTTAGACGAATGTGCGAATCCAGATATTAGGGTAAGTGACGTCATATACATACGAAATGGATCCGTTATTGTGCTAAGCGCAGACATTCACATTTGAATATTGAATCGACTCAATGGGAAATTTACTCTTTTTATTTTTTGAACCTTTTGCTTTCTAACAGCGATGCCTAACGACGTTGTGTGGGAGTCAAGTAAATTGAATGTTCTCTTGAAATGAAATGTCACAAGGTATTGGAGAATAATAATGTCACAACTGTTATTAATTTAGTCACGTCTGCACGCAGACAAATTGGAAGAAATTGCTCGTTGTAATAATTTCACACATTGAGGGTTGTAGCTAAAATAATTTGTTATTTGAATGTACTGTCAGTTGCTTATTTTTAATTATCGAGAGACATACTGATGTAAATTCACATGTATTGATGTAGGTACATTCAAACAAACATAATTTCAAACTTTATGCTGGTAAGAAAAACCTTGAAACGAATTCTTCTTGTGTGTGAATCGAATTTAAAACCTTGCTCAGTAGTTAGGTTTTTGTATTTTATACATATAAGCTCTTCATAGTATAGTTGCACGATTTCAAGAGTTCATCGTATGGTGAAGAAACTTTATAGACTTGCTTTTTGTAATTTAATTAGCACAATATTGTGATAAATTATCCAATGAACACAACGAGGCAGTCTTAACACTTACCCAGCTTTTCTTCTTATTCTACCAAGCACCTAATTACAGTAACAAAAGTACTTATACACAGGCCGTTCTTCCTCTATATTGACCTTCTCAGCTCTGTTTATTACGGTATATTCAATTAGATCCTAGTACCCGGCAACTATGACTCCCGCGGTTTGTATAGCAGCTTGTTTCTGACAGGGGTAGCATCCCTTAAAACTACTTTAGGGAAATATTAGGTAGTAGGTACTATAGAACACTCCGAGAAAGTTTTAGACGTCTTTCAATTTTGGATAGCGCGTGCACGATTGTTTAGTTTTAGGAAAGTTTTCAGGTTAGCTTTGAATCCTCAGAAAATATAGTTTTTTGGTATTATTTGACGAACTGATTAGTGTAACGGTATTAACGGCGGCTGCCTGTGGTAAGGGCTCCGGGTTCGAAGCCCGGTAGAGGCAACATTTGTGCTACAGTCATTGATTTTTTCATATATAGTATGTAGGTAGGTATTATGTTTTGAGTCCATCAGTCGCAGTCGCAATAGAAAGGATTAAGTGTGTATGCATTTAAATTATTATCCTCGATGATGAACGCTCATCGTTACATATTATCCAATCAAAGCTGTTTGTAGTCTGTACAACGTAAACGTTAACACCATGTATGATGGAGATTGGGTTATTGGCAGTGACGTCATTACCACAACAATGTCATTGAATTACTGATTGCAGTCCGTTAATTTACATAACGAACTGTTCGTTGTAAAGCACGAAGTCCGTTTTGGATAACATAACAGGCTTTATGGCTTTCATGAAAACGATTGAGTTAAATCTGATTAATCCATTTACTGTACCAGATAATTCATATGTTTCACATTGCATTATTCTCATATTGATATTACATCCAGGCATTGTATAGGAAACTAATTATTTTGTTATTTGTATTTCTTTTAAAAGAGTATCTATGTAGTTTCTTGCCGGTTCTTCTCCATAAGACCTATTTTTTGCAACTTTTGAATAGCATTCTTCAAGAGAAAACTATCCGTAAGCTGATCTCTCATAAATATGATCGTTTTCTATCTGAATGTCTTAACACGTGTCCATGATATGATGTTATTTTAGACTTTTGCGCAGAAAGATTTGCAAGCAAACCTGCTAGGTCCGAACTTAAAAAAAGCAGCATTCACTCTTAATAATCTAAACAATGTAATGAAAATTCAATACCGGAAAGTTCCAATACAACATAGGTAATTAAAATATTCTATGCGATTCAATTTGCGGGCGCAAATTGTGCTAGTTTGTGCGACCTAGTAGACTTAGTTGCCGTGAAAGAAAATTCGATACACATTTTTACTGTTGGCGAAATGTTGCTAGTTCACGAATTTTAAAATATGTACGATGTTGGGATTTACCAATATATTTTATTTGAAGTTATTGTCCAGTGTATATGTTTGAACATAACATATAGAGGCGATATATGTAGTTATACCATTTTTCCCTGTTTATTAATAGTTTTTTTTCGTTTCGTAGCCATTGACGAGTCAAATAAGAACGAATGTTGGAATACGAACATCTTGGCAGCTTCACTATTTGTGTTAAAATCGGTCTGCACCCCTTGGACAGTTAACGTTACACCATGTCATTAAATATAGATTTGCTAACAATTTTTACAAATTGAAAGAGTTATGTATTTATATATGTTACTGAAGCATGGGATAGCTCAATTTTAATAAAATAGTTATAAAATACCTTGAATTTTTTATCCTACCATACAATATTGGCTGAATTATAAGTCATCGTGTCGATGATGCACTCTTTGTATATCATTTATTAAGCATTTAAAGCATTATACAATATACTCTGTTAGAGGCAACAAAGGGTACTAGCACCATTGATTTAAAAAAAAACATTAATTCGAATCGGGCGACGCAGTGTGGGACGAAGCGTTCAAGCGTAGTATTGAGCGTGCATTCTCGCTTTCAGTGCACGAGACTAGTTTTCCCTAGAGGAAAGCATTTAGTGTATTGGCCTATTAGTCTGTCGTGAAATGACAAACGTCATTGGTGGGACAACTCATAGAAATCCAGGAACGCTAGATCATTCTGTTCGCTTATTGTAATCAGTGGATAACGGTGTGAATTGTACATTTGTATTTGTATCATCATCATCATCATCATCATCTATAGCTATAGCAGCCTATATTCGTCCACTGCTGGACGTAGGCCTCCCCCAGTGAACGCCACAGAGCTCGATCTTCGGCTCTTTTTCTTTTCTTTTAGGTATTTGTATACCTATAGCTATTTATATATAGACCTAATGTGCTACTGTTTGTTAGTCTCTAATAAATACACACACTGCGCCACCAAGTCTCGAGCTAAAGACCAAGCCTTGCAACAGATTCTAGAGAGTTGATAGGTACACTACAAAAAATCTTTTTGGAAATAGAAACATCTAGGATAAAGAAACATTACGCCACAGACCGGGACCCATACCAATCGGGTCTTCAAAGTAAAAATAAATAAATATTAAGTCCTCTATTTTACTCTACTCACGCTGTTAATTTTGTAAACAAAGATACCTCAGATCAAGGCGCGCTCCGCCCGCCGCGATAAATTCACAGCCTTACGTATTTCGGATAAGAATTATCGCAGCTTTTCAAACTCTGCTCACCCGTATTGGATTGTTCAGTTGACCTTCGACGAAGTTAGTTGAATACATAAGTCGTATATCAAGCCTAAAGATTAATTGCTATAAACTTATTAGCACTCGCTACTAAATTGGTAAACTTTTGTAATTTATTTCTGCAAATTATTTCTTTGGTTTAGGATAAGTTTATTGCTTGAAAATATAAGATCTATTGCTTTAAACTGCTTCGTCCGCCTAGCGGTTGTAAATGTGATTGCTAAGTATGAGGTCATGGGTTCGATATCGAAGTCAAGCAAAGTATAATTGGCTTTTTGTATCAAAATCTCAATAGCAGTAGGGTCGGCCCTTAAAGATTCTGGCGTAATGTGGTTGTAGGTGGCTACATTAGTAAACCTCTGCCTAACCCTTCAAGAATGCCAGGCGTGATGGTAAGTATATTTCTATTGGCATATTACCCTTTCGTCGTAGAGAAGCGACAAAGTTATTTCTAGGATCAGCGATATAAGCCTGGTGTTACATGATGGATATTATCTAGGTCTTATCATACGCTTTTGAAGGATCCATCAGACTTAGTCTATGCACTATTACTGAAGAAAATGGATTTCGCCGTTCAATTCAGCCATGGAGATAACGAAAAGCTATTACTAGTCGCAGACTATGCATTTAGGAAACCAGATTATTGGAATAATGCCTGGTATTATAACCTTTTGGAAGTCTTAGAAGAATTAGAAAGTCTTCTATTCTATTCTTCTCATCTTTATAGTAACAAAAAAATAAGATTTTCGGTTGTATTTTGGACTTCTTAACAAAAATGAAGGAGGTTCAACTGTTCAAGCGACTTATTTTTGTGTATGTTACGCTATATCTTCATCTATTGCAGAACAGATTTTAATTATTATTTTTGCGTTAAGTACAGTATAGCTCCTAAATAGTTTCTTATTTATTATTGTTATTGGACCATAGACGTCGACTGTACATATATTTTTAAGTTAATTATTTTACTCAAATTCATATCCTCGCAAAGAAATTAACGACTTAATAGGAATTCGGCAAATAATAATGTAAATTAATTGCGCATTTCATTTATATAAGTCGAGAAGCAAAATTTTGTTAAATAAGAAATAAATAAATATTCCTGGACATTATGACACAGCGCCATCTAGTTCCAAGCAACGAGGCTTGTGCTACGGATACTAGTCGGTTGATATACTACATATATATATTTTTTTTGTAAATACATACATATTATACATATATATTAGATACATCCAAGACTCGGATACAAATGTTCATGCTCATCACACAAACATTTGTCCCTACCGGGATTCGAACCCGAACCCCTAGCACAGCAGGCAGTGTTAACTACCGTTGGACTAATTGGGTCGTCAGTTATCACTTATTCAACAAAATTTTGCTTTACAATAGTTTAAAGTGGCGTATAAAATTACGCAGATTAAGAGCGATTTACAGATTCTTGTGACTTTGCTTTTATAAGCTTTTGGCGCATTCAGTTGATTGGTCATAATGGAAAGATTTATTGACAGTCATTCATTTCAGCCATTAAAGTTTTGTTACGTTTTAATAAAGTATCGCCGTTGCTTCTAAAAAAGCTTTCGAATGTTAAACATTAGGGAAGAAATTATTGAGGAAATAAAACAAACAAAATGTTTTTAGACGAGATGGATCACGTCGAGAATTGGTGAAATACACGAGGGTACAAATTTATTAATAGAACTGTGTAAACGAATGATCATGATGCCGAATTAATGTCGGTTATATTGAACGAAACGTTTCTAAATATTTGCTAATATTTAGAACTAAACTAAAGCTACACTAGCGGCAAACATCAAAAGCTATTTTGCAAACCCATGAAAAAGAAAAAATTTTTACTTAGATAGTTAAACTTAACTTAATTTTTAACTTACCTCTCGATTTAACGTTAAAACAGTTGTGACATTAATTTTTAGTCAGCGTCAATCAAACAAGTTAATTTCAAATTACGCACTTAAATAAACTAAACATGTTACTTGAAACCTATCGTCATCAAAATATCTAATAAAAAACATTTAGTCTGCTTGCAAGCTTCGTTTATGCACTTGGGCATTTGCACTTCTTCTGCCACTGAGTGCATATTTAGCATGCAATCACTCAAAAGTTTTTCCTTGGCTGGTAAAAACATTGAGACATTTTGTTTTGTAGATTTTTTCTCACGCTTGGTCCGAAAAACGTATTATTGGTAAAATCCAAAATATTATTCAAGTAGGAGGTCTCTATACATAATGTATATTTGTCTTCGTTACCCGAACATAGACAAAAGTTTCAGTCCAAATAGTTCTAATTAGTTTTTGCGCTCATTAAAATTTGAACAACCCTTACGAACAAACCCCAGAAGCATACATACATAATTAATTCAAAACGTTTTCACGCAGATACCTGAACTAATAAATAATAAGGGGCAACCGACCCTAATTGATACCCCAGAAGTTGTTGAAATGCAAATTCCGAAGTTGGACAGATTACGAAGGTTCAACATTAGGTGGGTTTCCAGACTGACGGCAGTCACTGACCCTTCACAACTTTGACTATTAGCCATCACATCTCTCAACACTTTGGGAGTTCATATTAGAAATGTTGAATTTAACATTACTTTTGACGACCATGTACTTGGAGTTTGATATTTGAATTGTAGCTGTAAGACAAGTATTTGAGTTTCGTGTGTTTGGGTCCTAAAGGCGTCTGCGTCTCAAAGGACCAAAAAAAATGTTGACTTAGGTATAAAAATATTGTAAAGGCATTCAAAGTATAGTAAAAGTAAACGCTAACAATGATTAATGTAATAAAATAATAAATTATTGAAATAAAATGGTACTGGCAGGGATAAGAAACGTCAGTATTAAAATATTAGATATACGAGTATCTATATGCGATAAAATTCGCAAATAGTATTTTTCACAATCATATTGGACCAGCGAGCGTCCGAAATCGGCGAATGACTAAATAACAATTTTACGGCAAACATATTGTGTCTTTTATTTTCTCCTCACCTCGTGAGCGTAAATTTGAAGATAACCTAGAATTGCAACGTTTTAGGTGTTGTTTTATTTATTGAGAAGAACTTGAATCACGTGCTTCCAAGAACACATTATATGGGTACATTAGTTAGTCAATATTTTTCCAATCATTTTTTTTATTTATAAAAAATAGACTGAACACACATATATGTGAAAAATAGACTGTATATGATTATAGAGTTTTATTGCAAAATCAAAGGTTGATGATATAATAATTTTCAATCTTATGTTTTTAATCATAAGGGTGAAAAGTGATCAATCAAGTCTTAACTAACAATTGGACATAGAGTACGTTATATGATCATAATTTATGTGAAATTGCTGTTTAAGAAGATTTTCTCCCAAGGGTTCACAAAGTTATTTGTTTAAACTTAAGTACCTAGACCGCGAATAAACTTATTAAGTCTGCAATCTCGTTAAATATTGCTAATATGCTATCTCCCTGCGATAATTACTAACTTCGTAATTACTGAACCATTTTAATGAGATTAACTTTTCAGCTTAGTCGCAATGGCTTAATATTAATACAGCTAGTTGGAGTTATATTAACTACAGCTAGTTGATAAAATGTTTGCATAGCAAAGTGGCTACTACTAATGTAATCTACCATTTTATTCGTAAATCGATTTGACCTTAAGATATATAATTTAAAAAAATAAGAAAAATAGCTGTTGTTTATCTTATTATCCATATTAATGTTATTTAAAAGTATTTGTATAACAGATTAAAATAAAGTGAATTTGCAAATATTGCTTTGATCGGTTTATTTTACACAACGCTAAAAGTAATTTTAATAGAAAAAAAACGCAGAATCTCTAACGACACATAAACAACCGAACGTTTCAGTAATGCCACAGAGTAGCCATTTATAAACAAAACTAAACAGTAAAATGGCCAGCGAATGGATTCTTTCCCGCGAACAAACATGGAGTCTAATATCGCTAAAAGCCTGCGCCGAGGTCCGTCGTCACGCGCCGAGCGCTAAGTTTCAATATTCGTAAAAGGCCACGACTATTACGATAGCCGATGCCAACTATTTTCTTTTTTTATACTGTTGAATTAAAAAAAAAATACTCGCAATACGAGGCAATTTTCTGGTATTGTAGGCTATTTTTATACTTAAGGTAGAACTAGCGGCCCGCCCAGGCTTCGCACAGGTAGATTAAAGGGTTTTAGTCCTTAATTGTTAACTCCTAAATGTAACAGTCCCTCCCTAATGTAACATTCTTATGGCGATAGAATTATTCAGATCAGTCCAGTAGTTTTGGAGTCTACTCAAACAGTCTATTATAACAATTCTGATCTTTAGTCTTTATAATATTACACAAATATAGCATAATTAGGACACAGACAATCTAAAATATTACTCATTTCTATGATAAAGTTAATACACGAAAAGTTCTAAAAGCGTTTCGTAGATAATCCCAAGAGGAAGCGACAATAAAGTACATTCAATATTGATAAGTGAGGATTGCATGCGACGGCCATTTATAACGATGTCCTTGACAGTAACAATCACACATCAATGTCAGGGCGGGCGCAGTTACTAAACGTACTATTTTTTTTCCGTTCCGTGCACATAATTGCCGACCGCAAAATATGAAAAACTGAGGACTAATGTCAGCCTGTTATCGTGTTACTACAAAGCAGGTAGATGATAGAAGGCCCAATAATCTTCTACTAATGTGTTTGTAACACAAGGTGAAATGAAAAAGTTAGTAGAGAGAATTCAGGTCTTAATTTAACCACTTATAAAAAAAAGATTATTGTAAAAATAGATGATTTCGGTTCGTATTTTTTATCGACACTAACTATTGATGACAATGTTTCAATAGCTGTAAGCTTGGTAATTATAATACACGTTTGCTCAGCGCATGGTGGACTGCTGAGTTTGTCTGTGTGAAAAGAACGAGCGAGGGTGTGAGCGAAATGAATCAATTACTGTTGGCAATGGAACAGTTTTTGGGCGCGGGATGTTCGCAATGGACAAAAGTGTTGTGTGTTGTTCTAATGTATATAATTCTTTGAGTAGTTACACTGCTTGTTCAAAGTTTTAATTGTAGGAAAGGCTAACATCATACGACAACATCGATACGAATTGCTGATGCATAGAAAATAAAGGCTATTTAGTCCTTGTTTGTTCATTGTTGGTTTGTTTAGTTCCCATTTGATGTATGATTGGTATTTTCTCTTTAGCCCAATTTGATCTTTGCCACTGCTATATGAAAGCCTCCGTGCACTACAGAGATTGTCTTTAAATCAGTATGAAGATGTATGCACATTATAACGATAAATATTTATTTGCGTTGTGAAACAGTTTTGGTGTAATCAATATAACATAATTATGTATGTATATGAAAGGTCATTGATGGCGTGTCATGGTCCTTCTAATCTTTCTGGTTTGTATTATTATATAAGCATTTCAAAAGACATTTGCTAGCGGTAACAATAACAGGGTATTTCCTTTACTAAAGGTTGGATGCATAATTGTAACAAGTATGTAGGGAAACCCTCTTATAAGTTAAAAATACAGTGTTATTATGAATGACTGTATGACAAGGCTATTTATAAGTCACAAGATTAATTGTAGGTTAGTTATAAACTCGAGAGGTGTGTACCTCCGCCTTAGATAAGACTACAGTGAAATAACAATCGTTGTATCTCTACGAGTGAGTCTCACTAGAGCTCGTTGGGGAAGTGACTATTCTAACAGCATGGGAATTCCGTTTACTAGTTTATGTGTTTAGTAAGTCCCTTATTTAAAAAACCTAGACGGTTTCTACAGGATCTTCAACGTGCCAGCGACACCTCTGGTGTTGCAAACGTCTATAGACTACGGTAACCGCTTACCATCAGGCGGGTCGCATGCTTGTTTGCCAACGGTGTGACAAAAAAGGACTATTTGTGATATAACTATAACGAATATTTAATTTTGCAAGTTAGGACGGCGGTTTGGTAGGTATTTAAGAAGACGAACATGTGATCCTAACATTGAATTGTAAACTCGATAGGTACTTCGAATGTGTAGGTACACTCTAACAAGCTAATTGGTTTACATCCACTCATGGATCGGTCGATAGTTGCATGTATACCAATTAGGTGTTTAGACTGTACTAGATAAGAATAAAATAGAGAGATATTGTATTAATTGGTAAGCGTGCTTCATCTTAGACCACATCGTCACTTACCATCAGTTGAGATAGTGGTCAAACGCTGACCTATAAACGAAAAAAAAAAATATATAAAACTAACCAAAATTTTCTGTTCGTCACTTCTTACGATTTTTGTGTTTGGAGCCGCAGGTGGTACTTTCCATATTGTCATTCTTCTAGAAAGCTTGTTAGAGTGCAAATAAATTATAAATATAATTGGCATCTTACTTTGCATCAAAATGCAGCGTTTATCTATTTTTGATAGTAAAAAGTATAAATATACACATAAAAAAAATTTGCTACATCCGAATTGAGAACCTCCTCCTTTTTGAAGTCGGTTAAAAAGACAAGTGTTTGACATAGTCGTTGACCATGAAGTTGACGTATATTATTAAAGCCTACCATCATTCAGACACTACACAGCAAGTACTCTTCTGCTTTACAGTAGGTACTCTTCTGCCTTACCCACTGAGAATACAGGCGTATGCCATGGTAAATGTTATTTTATTACAAACATATATATTCCGTAATGAAGTTCTGCTAACAGCATGTGAACTTTGGCATTAAGGCTTAATACACACTGAGATGGCAGCGGCCGGTAGTGCCGGGCAGTTTAAGAGTTCTTTCAGCTTTTTTAACTTTATCTTCATATCACCTCAATAGGCGGCCCTTACACATAACAATACTAATGTTATTTCAGTGCAAAACTAACATAACTTACAAACACATAAGAACACAACGCGGCACGGGGCTCCTCTCATTTGAGAGCAATTAGGCTATAGTCCACCACGCTAGCCTACAGCGGGTTGGCAGACTACACACGCCATCGAGAAAATCTTTCAAGCATGCAGGTTTCCTCACGATGTTTTCCTTAACCATTTGAGCATGTGATAAATACGCACATAACTTCCGAAAAGTCCGAATAGTCAGTGGTAGGTGCCCGGGTTTGAACTCGAGACCTTTGACATCTCAGTCCACTGGTCTCACCACTGGACTACCACAGCTCTACAGGCCCCACACGCGATTTATGTATAATTAATTATCTTCTCTACTATTAGTCTTCATCTACAGATATAAGAGCTATAATTAAATTCTCTTAGGTATATTAAATAAATTAGATGTAATTTAATTTAATTTTAGTACCTACCTAAGGAAATGTATTAAGCAAATTCTTTTACGGAAATAAATGATTATTATTATTATTATTGTTAATAACCGAGTTAAAAAACTCATTTTGACTCCATGTTTTATATTTGAATGAAAATTCTGACTCAGTCGGAGCAAAGCACGGGCTTCGCGTACCCAAGGGTGACCATCCTTATCCTCCACTTCTTGACGGCGATATTTCCCGAAGTAGGCGTTATTGGCCGCTCCCATCTTGGTGTGTATTGAGCCTAAGACGAGCAGTAAACACGCGTAGAGTTTGCTTTACAGCTCAATTTTCATTGAAAACAACACAATATGTACTTCATAAGCCACTTAAGACAAGAAAATTAAAGAGTGTTTTGATAATAAATTATATTAGTTGAGAACAAAGTTCTTCGTATGATGTCTTTATGGAAAATGTTTTGACAATGGATGATGTTTGGCTTAAGTATCAAGTTGAATTATATTGGTATCTTAAAATATCACTTTATTTAATAAATTTTAATAATTTAGCTAAAAGCATTTATATATTTTGCTAACAAGCTATGATAATCTAGGGGTATGATTGTGAATTATGGGGTCAAAGTTCTCGAGTTTAATCCTAAGTCCCGCACCACTAACTTTTTAAAGTTATCCTCAGTAGTGCCTATTTACATATATTATTTAGAATATCAATTTTTGACTTAATGCGTCCTTTGTACTTTGTACGACGGCTTTATGTAGTTTCTGCTTACCCTCGCTTCCTTCTAGGAAAATAGCGTGGAAGTATGTTTTATTTGTTTCAAGAAAGAATTCTACTTTTCAGTTGTATCTTGAAGTGTGATATGTAAATAAATATCTCAGTTTAAAACAAATGAAAATAATAGACCCCTACTCTATTTGAATTGCAATTCAACGCACAGAATATTTAATCCTATTAAAACAGCTGGTCATATATTAGCCTTCAACTTTCAGTGTTACTAATTTAATACTTTGTAGAGTGCTGCTCGAACCCCTTTGGTAACCACAACACATGTTCTAGAATCTAAATCATCCAAAATTTTGTACGTGTTGCCCACTTTAGTCATTAGCAAACTTTGGAGTTTACAATGTGTATGAAATTTGTACTGGCCAATTAGATATTAGGGGCCGAAGTTGAACAACATTATGAAGAGCTCTGGGAATTATAAGAGCAATGTATGATGCCATCAATTTGTATTATAATTTGTAATAGCATTATGACTGAACAATTCAGAAAGACAAGATGTATGAATGTGGACTAAGCAAAAGTTTTATGTCGGGATTGTAAAATGTGGCATTGTGTAATTTCTGCGTACCACCATGGGAATAAGGCGTGAAATGAGTGGAGTGAAAATTATGCTCAAAGAAACGATCGTGCGACAACATCAATGACAAATATTATATTTACTTAATACTAATTCATTGAATATTTATGAACTACTATAAATTTAGGAACGAATACTCAAATTTATTTTTTCGTACCCATTTCTGTTTGTAAACCCGCTCTATATACCTACCAGTTTTCTAACTCGCATTATTTCACATCACCCCGTCCTTGGGATTCTTAGCGGCCCGTTGTCCAAAATCCCTTACACAATACATGGAAGGAAATAAATAGGGTACACTTACACTTAGCAGCCGTCCTTTATCACACTAACCTAAAAGTATCACACAACATCGGAATACAGAAAAGAAAAACTGCGTGACCCTCGCCAGTTTCTATAAATTCTGGCGGGGAGGTGTGATTGGCAGAGAGAAATGACCGCGGCCCCACTGGGCTAAGAATGAATTACATTGCCGATTTTTCTGACGAAAACCTTTGAAACCCACGTAGGCACCGCCTAATATATTGTTTCTTGTATTGGGAAATTGCCCCTGGGAACCGGGAAATAGATAGCTCGTTTGAATTCATTGTGCAAGATATACAAACAAATATGTATTATCATTTTCGTTCTGACAGATACAGGTCGCAAGTGTTTGAATTACATGTCTCAGGATGTCTTGTTGAAGGATACAATACAAGGCAGTGTTATGAATCCACAGATGATAAAAGCGATGATTATTTAAAATAATGGCTTTTTTAAGCTAGATTGCTTAGTTTAAGCTATAGTAGTGTTATTTTTCCGAGATGTGAGTTAAAATAAAATAAAAACATTATCAGCTATTCAAATTCCTAAATTTAGCCAATAAAATAATGCCCTTGATTTGAAAATTAGTTGAGTATTAGTGGAGCTGGTCAAATAATTACTAAAATTAAATATATTATTATATGAAATGATATAAAACAATTCGTACTGGTGTCCATCACAGTTAGAACTCAAGCGGAGAAAACTTTTTTACATAATGTCGTGGTAACAAGTGCGTTATCAATTCTAAACCTCTGATGATAAAACTATGATTTGACATAAATAATTCCTTAGAGACGATATATATGTACTACTTATGTATACGTTTCAATTGTGATA
The DNA here is from genome assembly GCA_905163465.1 of Craniophora ligustri. Taxonomy (NCBI): domain Eukaryota; kingdom Metazoa; phylum Arthropoda; class Insecta; order Lepidoptera; family Noctuidae; genus Craniophora; species Craniophora ligustri. The sequence goes on from LR990960.1 coordinate 4,645,961, forward strand.
GAAATTGTGTTGGGTGTTAATTTGACCCCCTATCAGCTTGGCACATTCGCAAGTCCCATTCACAGACGCGGAGACCAATTATTGTAGTAATTGGAATAGGTAGCGCTTTAGTTGAATATTGTTGGGCTGCCCAACAAATATTATCGTTTTCGATTCAATTATATTGTAGAATGTTCTCGAAATTGTAGGCCGAAGGGTTCGCGTGGAAGGACCTTCATTTGTTCCGAAGATTCTTTGTAGATATTTGATTATAATAGATATGTTGTTATACTGTTTAGTTTGCTTTGTAAGCTGTATATGGTGTATGTAAAAGTTTCTTACTGATATCTTATACCTAGGCAAATACTAGACATTGAAAACTACTATTTCCCACGTATCTGCCCGCAAACTCCCACTTACCCAAATTACACATTCTATTTAGCAATGACCCAATACATAAATCATTTACAATTCAATATATAGTATCAAATACAAAATGTTTATTCATGAAAGATGCAATATCGCTGAGCCATGCAAAATTCAAGTCACAAAGCTTGTTTGTCAGGGCTAGGTGAGATTCAGCACCGAACACCATTTACAATTCAGATCTCACCTTGTGACTGGACAATAAGAGTAAAAAGTCTCCGTGGACCCGCCACGTCGGTCTGCAAACAACTAAGTCCTGTGACAAGAATGCAAAGACTGTGCAAGTTCGTTAGGAACACCTGACAGCAGACAGGGGTTAAATAAATTCTACAAAGAATTTAATTTGGTTTAGTAACTGAATGAATATTTTTCTTTTATCTATAAATGCATTTCATGCTGTTTCCAAAGACTTTTATTTATTTATTTATTTAATAACCAACTTAGACTTCAACAAGCTATTCATTTCATCAGCATTTCGCTCGTGAATTATGAAAAATATTTTGTTATGGGACAGGTGCGCCACACGACGTCCCTTTAAGCACGATTCCCGTAAGCCTGGATCACATGAAGTATGAAGTACATAAGGGAATTATATTATAAACTATCTTCGAATTTGCTATGGAATTAATCATAAAATTAAAAGGGAAGATTAGGTACAATATCAGTTTTTAGTTGATATAGTAATTACAGCATTGTTTATAGCTTGAGCAATACTTTAGGCGTATATATTTAAACGTAACCTAGAACTTCCATACAACAATGTCTCCCACGAAAACCAAAGAGATTGATGATTGATCTTAAATTGTGTTATCGCAAATGTAATCCAAATATAGGTACGAGTCGTGAGCACAAACTTCACTTGCGCATTCCATAAATTTTCTGTCTCTTTGGCGGAATGATGATGGCGAGGGGTGCCGAGGCTGCACGCGAAAGTTTCTGACCGGTAAACCGATACTGAACAAATTTGGCCGAAAGCGTACATGCGTAAAATGGCTTTTACTACTAAAATCTGTGCTCACGACTCGTGCCGACAATTATACAAGTTATTCAATTGTGATTAATAGTGATTATACAAATAACCAAATACAAAAAAAACACGAGTAAATATTATACGTATCAAACGTTAGATAAAATTATGTAATAGCTAGTTAGTAAATTCAATATTTATATTAACACTCCTTCTGATAACAACAATTTACTCAAAGAATGCCTCACGCACTCTAAACGTAATAATAAAAAAAACATTATAGCTATTCATATATAAATCAAGCAGATGTGATGCCGAGCTGTGGCAAGCTCAGTTTATATTCATAACGTACTACTACGCGTCATGAATACCGAGGTAGACTCATCAGAGATTTTGTAACACGCTACATTTTACATTGAGAGGCCTGGTGTAAAATGCGGGTAGTGAGAAGATTTTGCGGGAACTCATTCTTGCGTATTATCGAGAGGCGAGCAATCAGGATTATAAAAATAGGAGAGAAACAGTTTCATTGTCGTTGGTGTGTGAAATCCTCATATTTAAAAAACACTCTTTCTTTTTATAGGATTTGTAGGCAATTTGGATTCCATCAATCGGAATGGCCTCTCATGCTCAAAGTTAGTTACAATATTAAGAAACAGTAAAATATAGGTTTATAATTTTTTTATTAATTTTAATGAAATAGTAAACTATAACGTCATATTTCTTGATGACGATTTCAACAAATTGTTTCGTTCTGATTTGTATGAAAAAGATTTCCAATCCATTTTCATGTGATGGTGTTTAAAGTATATAAGTATTATATCAAATGTCTTGTACCCATAGTACAAGCTCTGCTTAGTATGGGACTATAGATGGTGCTGTGTAAAATGTCGCAGAATATTTTTTTTATTTATAGGTATATGGTATTTTCACCAACAAACAATTATAGTATTAGGCTAATTACTGAGTTTAAGCCCGTTTGTATTATACTTGTGAGCTAGTGTACTCAATTCCAGTGTTACCAAACATTGGGGTTCCATTTAGGCCTCGATAAAAGCTTCCAACAAATGCCCTGAAAGGGTATTAGCTCCCAATCCTCTGTTTAGCGCCTTAAGCCGTATAAGTAACATTGCTTTTATTTTCCTAGCTATTTACGTATAATGGAACAAATACGGAAGCTTTTTATTTTAAATGTGTGCACATCAAATGGAGAGCTGTCCTTTGTTTTAGAATACTATATTATATTTTATACTGCAAATAAATGGAAGCATTTTCAGAGAAACTTTTTCAAAGATTTCTGCACTAGATAGTGTTAGCGATTCCGAACCTAGGAACTCTGAAACAATGGAGAGGCGTTCCAATAACATCGTCATTTCCTACCATACACTTTAAAATAAAAAGTTTGCGTATGTTTATGAAAATTAGATAGTACCTACCATAAACAAGTAGTAAATATGATGTAAAGTTATTAGATAAAAGACCCGCTTAGAACATAATTTGTGTGATAACTGATGAATCATCAAATTGTTTTTTTTTATTGTGGCATGAAATAACTTAATATACTCGTAAATCTATTTGAGACATTAATGATTCATTATTTCTTCTTCTGACATGCAATATATTTTTTCTAATCTTTACCTGATAAAGTAAGTTTTTTAGATTGTTAATTGTCGTGTTTATTTCTGGCAATATAATTAGCGAGATAAGGGGTACCTTATCTCAATAATTATAATCTTAATATTTATTATCTGCGTTGTTTATAAATAAGCCTTTCCACGTGATATTTTAGATTAATCGTAATCTTAATGAAATCTTGGAAAAATACATTCTGACTCATGAGAACTCTAGGGATTTTTCTGTGTTGTGGGTGCGTTTATTAATACAAATTTTTCACATAAATAAACACCCAGACACGTAACAACTACCTGTATCTGATGGTAAAAATAGTCAATCGCTCAGCAACTGCGCCAATCAGTTCAGTTTTTTTCAAAAATCTAAAGATAAAAACGCTCGGCAGTGTGATTGACTCACTGCGAACTTGTCTAGCAATCATCATCATCCCATCAACCGTTAAGCGTGCACTGCTCGACATAGGTCTTCCCCATGGATCGCGACGACGACCGGTCCTTCGTTACCCGTGACTCAAGCTGGCACTCAGGTCAGGTCATGATTTTTAAAATGAATTAAGTCTACTACAAAATAAATATAATATTTCTTACCTAGATTGATTCTCTCTGGATTTTATTTTGGTGAGAGTGAGATGCAAAATCAATAAAAGTGTACATTAAATTATTGGTATATTCTATCTATATATATAAAAATTAATCCGTATTTCCTTTGGTCAGGGCATCACGCGTGTACGACTGAACCGATTTTGATCAATTTTGGTATTGATAAAGACGGATCCTTGGAGAAGGCTATAGGCTACTTTTTATCAACTTACTACGTGGACAGAGCCACGGGCAGAAGCTAGTAGAAAATAAAACTAAAACAACAGCGTATCAGTGCTTGTCCTGTCCCTAGGAAGTTTGTTCTTGGGGTCTAAATGAGAGTAGAAACAATTAAAGCTCACATTCTGATAAATATAACAATAATATATTATAATTGTAAAACCACAATATGTGAATTTAAATAAATTTAATTATCTGTCATCAGTCTTGAACACACAAATAATGTTATTTTATGTCTTTGAAAATAAAATTAAAAGGTCCCTTGATATAATTCAGAGCTTGTGGAACTACTTTTGGGGGTGGTCCGGTCCATTCCACTTTGAAGTTTTCTATCAGACGTGCCATAAATATTTCCATTTCTAATTCAGCTATGCGACGCCCTGGAAACGAAAAAAATATATAAAAAAATATAAATCTTAAGTAACCCGTGGCTAAATTGTAGCCAAGAGCTATCTGAATCATTTCAGTATAAAAAACAAAAAAATAAAAAGCGCATCGAAGTCGATTTATTCATTTAGGAGCAACGATGTCATGGGTGAAAAAGAGCAAAAGCATAATTTTTTTTTATCACCATTAGGATGATTATTTTGTATCTTAATGTGATAACTTTATGGAACAAATTTAATCCTTTGATGAATCATGTTCAAGTCAAATAAGGCACCCTGGCACCTCCAAATGAAGGGTACATTCAATAGGCGACTAACAACTGTAATACATGTTCTAAATTGAACCAATGAATACCTATGCAGCTACGGACTCCGAAGCCAAAAGGTCCATGAGCGAATGGATGCGCATTCCCGTAATAAAGTGGGTCGTCTTTACTGGCCATCCATCGCTCCGGAATAAACTCTTTAGCTCTTGGGTAATTCTCCTCTAGCAGCGACATGTTTTGATGAGCAAATACCACCTCTACCTGAAAACGTATATTAAGAGTTGATAAAATATTTCTCTTCCCCACATACTAAAAAATTTTTTTTTATTATAATTAAGCATTATACCTACTAACAATATGATTGTAATTCGCGGAAGCCAATTAAAAATGATTATTATTAAAAATTATAGTAGTTGTATACAAAGTCAAATGGAGTAAAACTGACTGAAAAAAGATACTAGCATCAAAGAAGAAATAAAGTTGGACTTTACGAAATGGCTTCGTGAGGACGTAATTACTAAACTTTTTAAACTTTTAAATTCTTTCTTTTTATGTCCTTATCCAGCAAGAAGAACAAAATTTTTAAAGTTTTTTCGGAATACATAGAACCCAAGTTCTCGAAGTATTTAAAGGTCTTTTCCAATCCACATCTCAACGGATCTCATATTCATTTCATTATATATGTTCTTTAAAAAAAACTAAATCCCAATTTTATATATCCCCACCAGCATCATGGTAAAAATGAGTGTATATATAATGAAAATAATTTAAATTTACAAACATTTTTGGGTATCTTGTAGCCCAGCAGATTGTACTCTTTTGAAGTCAAACGTAAATTTCCTGCTACGACGGGCATCATTCTCATGGACTCCTTTAAGCAAGCCTTCAGATAAGGTCTTTTCTCCGACTTCGACAGCAATTTCTCCCTCAACTTGTCTTGCTTCTCTGGATTTACCGCCAGGAGATAGAGATTGGCTGTTACGGTGTTAGCGGCCTACATAAAAAAAATACAGAGTTATATATTTTATTTTATGTGACGAGTTAAGTTTACTTAGTGAAGTCCTTGATATATTAGTATTTGGGAAATTGTCAATACAGTTGTCAGTAATGATAGTTGTATCAAATAATCAACTAAATTAATATACCGAATAATAAGAGGAATTTAAAATAATCCAGAAAATTAGAGAATATACTTTGCTTACCGTATCAACACCAGCGAATAACATATCACTAGCCATAATATGAGCCACTTCTTCGTCAATTTCTAGCAGTTTCTCTAGGACACCCTTTTCAGTACCAGTTTTATTCTTTAACTGTTCTTTTCCTTTGTTGACAAAATGTTTGGTTAAGCTGGAATTATAAAGTAAACAGATTTTTAGTCAGTGTTTGTTTATATTTCACTAACTCATTCTCGCGTCTTAGTTCGCGTGCAATTTAACGAAAAACGGCAATGTTTCATACCAATTAGTGCTCATCTACGTTATAAAAGGAACCCCTGTGCAAAATTACAAGTTTCTAAACCTTATAGTTTAGGCCTTGCGTTGATATGTCAGTGAATCAGTCAGCCAGTCATTCAGTCAGTCAGCTTCTCCTTTTATATATATACAGGGTTACTGGTAACTCGACGTATTCCTTGCAAGACGTCATAGTAGGGTTAAAATGCAACAAATTAAGCCACCAAATGTTCTACCGAAGTTCAGTAGTTTTTGAGTTAGTTCGATTTTTAGTGATTTTATGAATAATCCCCGAATAAATCATTTGAAGCTAATTTAAAAATAATTTACGGCGCGACTGTACTGAAATTTAAGTTCATATCATAGTTGATGCCGTAGCAGATCTTTGTTGATAATTAAAGTTCAAAAATGACTAAAACTTTGGCGAAGATCGCTAATCAAACATATTTTTTTTTTGTAATTTTTGCCATTACTTCATAAGAAATACTGTCTAGTGCAAAAAAAGAATACTACGCCTGATGTACAAATTACTAGGAAAATATCCTTGTCTTATCAGCTATCCAGAAAGGTATAATTGTCAATACTTTTGCATGTGCGACAGGGTTTTATGGGGAGCAGGTAAAGTTGCGAGGCGGTCAACCTATTGTTTCGTATTCGTATTATTCGTAGTTTTTACCTGCGCTTACACTCCAAACACTACGGTACGCTTTGTGATTGGTCATTATTGTTCTCTCGGCATGCCACGGAGTGCGACTTCGCAAAATCTGGTTAGTTAGTTTCAACTCTACGTCGCGCAAGCTCGTGTTTTGTTATCTGGCTATTTCCCTAACTGTTGCCGCGTATCTTGCTCTTGTGCTGTGCTGTGCCCTCATAAGTGCTGACTATGGCTGCATATTCTAATCCTGAATACGCTGACATAATGTACTGTTACGGACTTTGTGACGGTAACGCTGCTGAGGCGCGAAGAGAATATCAACTTCGCTTTCCTACCCGCCGACTCCCACATGTTACTGTCTTTGGATCGACATATCGGCGATTATCTGAAACTGGCAGCGTCCAAAGAAGCAGGCAAATTGACACTGGCCGTTCCCGGAGATACACGGCTGAGGACGAGGAGCTGATTCTTCAACGTTTTATTGATGACCCTAACATATCGACAAACATCGTAGCGCGTGAGCTTGGTATGTCACAGTGGAAAGTCTGGTCTGTAGTTAACTTGTCAGGTCGACATCCATACCACTACCAACCCGTCCAATCATTAGAAGAGGGAGATCCATCGAGACGGCTTGAATTTTGTCGTTTTATGCTAAGTGCCGATGGTGAAAGCGCAAACTTTTTAAAAAACATTCTGTGGACCGATGAGTCATGTTTTGACCGTGATGGTATCACAAATTACCATAACTTACATTACTGGGCACCGAAGGCAGAAGCAAACCCTAAGAAAATGAAACCAACCGCATCTCAGCGTAGGTTCTCGCTTAATGTTTGGATGGGTATTATCGACAATAAATTAATTGGGCCACATTTTTTACCCCGAACACTAAATGGGGAACTTTATGAAGATTTCCTAAGAAATCATTTAACAGCACTGCTCACGGACGTACCGGAAGAAAGAAGAGCAAACATAATTTATCAACATGACGGATGTCCAGCTCACTTCCGAATCACTATTCGACAATTGTTGGATGAAAGCTATCCAAGCCGATGGATAGGACGCGGTGGGCCGATTCCGTGGCCTGCACGAAGCCCTGATCTGACGCCGCTAGACTTTTACGTCTGGGGTCATATGAAAGACCTAGTTTATGTGACCCCAGTAAATTCAATTGAAGAACTAAGGGAGAGAATCACAAATGCGGCGGACCAGATGAGGGAAACAATAACATCAAAAATCACAAAAACCGAAGTGAGGAAGCGAATAAGAACATGTATTCGAAACCGAGGGCAGCACATCGAACAAGACGTGTGAAATTTGTAATTATAGTCTTTAAATTGATTGTGAATAAAAATAAAAATAATGTTTACGAAATTGTTTAATTTGATTTTCCGAATACCAAACGATTTTAATTATGTAGTGCATGACTTACTATTAACTTTCATACCTTTTTGAATAGCTGATAAGACAAGGATATTTTCCTAGTAATTTGTACATCAGGCGTAGTATTCTTTTTTTGCACTAGACAGTATTTCTTATGAAGTAATGGCAAAAATTACAAAAAAAAAATATGTTTGATTAGCGATCTTCGCCAAAGTTTTAGTCATTTTTGAACTTTAATTATCAACAAAGATCTGCTACGGCATCAACTATGATATGAACTTAAATTTCAGTACAGTCGCGCCGTAAATTATTTTTAAATTAGCTTCAAATGATTTATTCGGGGATTATTCATAAAATCACTAAAAATCGAACTAACTCAAAAACTACTGAACTTCGGTAGAACATTTGGTGGCTTAATTTGTTGCATTTTAACCCTACTATGACGTCTTGCAAGGAATACGTCGAGTTACCAGTAACCCTGTATATAGATTTTAAGGTAGATGTCAATTACTTTTCTTGATGCTCATACAACTTCATAGCTTTCTTATACTGTGGCGTTGCAAAGTAACTCCAAAGGCTTGGTTTGATGTCCAGTTCGTTGGCTGTTACAAATATGTCATGGACGCACTGGATCAGCTGCAACTCGGGGGAGTCTGCGGGCAGGTTGGGGTCGAAGCAGTTCAGCCGGCAGCCAAGTGCGACAGTACCAATAGATTCTAGCGCCCATATGTTCATTTCCTTATCAAAGTCATTGCGGATCTTGTTATTCTCATCCCGATTAGATTTAAGCCTGAGAATGAGTAATTTGTTATTTTTACATAGGTACCTATATCTTCAACGTTGATAATGGAGAATTTCCGTTTTAACAGTTTTATCGTACAAATAAAAATTAATCATTACAGAATTTATATTATGTGTATTTAAGATTATTTTAAAATTACCTTGCGATCATATCCTGGGCTACCTCGTCAAGTACTGTTGTGTACAGTTTGATCGTTTTAGGTTGCAACATGACTGGGTTTACTTTCGATCGAACCTCTTTCCATTCATCACCATGGCTGGAAAAGATATAGCATAGCTTTTCTTTTAGCATGATCAGTGGTGTTGATAGAGAAATTATATAAAAAAGCTCAAGTTTTATGATATATATATATATAGGTATATTATATATTTATGATCGTGATAAACTTACTCAGTAACAAGACCCGTTACGCGAACTTTGTGACCTTTGCTACGTTTGTAGTCTTTCCTATAGTGTTCAAGAGATTTGAATCCCGGACGATACGGCAACCAATTTTCACTTCGTAATACCTGGTCAATGTTTATTATATATAACACATACATGAATATTTCTAACAAGAATATCAGGACAGCAGTGAAAATAAATTCTCAAAATTCTCTCAAAAATTTTGTATGTAGTTCATTACTAATTTATTTTGTCGGTTGTTGTGGTCGTATCCGGTTAATATTTTACAAAATCATTTACACTTACTTGAGCACAACTTTCAGGGTCGAAGAGAATGACCGCCGGTGCCTTACCAAGCAACCCTTCAAACCTAACAATCGGTCCATACATCTCAAATAGTTTCATGGTACCATCGGGTCCGTCCATATCTTGAAGCGCACCTTAGAAAAGGTAAAGTCTATTGCTTAAATGTGTTAACATAGTCATAGTGATTCATTTGTCTTATCTTCGCAAGTTTATATCTAATGATATCTTTTAGATCCCTTCTGCTGATTGATTCATAATTACCTACAGTTAAATATAGTTTCGGCGGTGTGACTGTAAAGCCACACCGCCGAATTCCTTCTTTTGATCTCAGAGCACGTGCCACTGACTCTTCAAAGTTACGTTTCGTAAGGAAACCTGCTTGCTTAAAAGATTTTCTCTACGGAATGTGAAGTCTGCCAATCCGCAACAAGCTAGCTAGCCTAATCCTTACCTATTCCAAATGCGAGAAGACGCGGGATAGTATTGCAATTTATGATAATGATTATATAATTTAGTTTTGCTAGATATTTCTACTTACCTCCCGGCAGAAAATTATGCAGTTGCCCAATGATGGGCAGTGTCGAAGGGCCGGGAATCTCTTCCCATGATTTCAAGCTTGCATCTGACTTTACAGCCGTCGCATTTGCTACTGCTACTGTCCTGTAAATCATATTTGTCCTGTTTTATATAATATCGGTGACCTTTAGTTTCAACATTACGATGCATCAAAGACATTTGGAAACTTGTCACTATTTATTTGGAAAATAAATTATCATATTTAATGAAACATGTAAATGATCTGGTGAGGTCAATATGGCGTTGACTGATAAATTTAATACAAATATTATGCGGTTTACTAGTAAAATTATTCTTCGCATAATGACAGTTAATTGTATGTATAAACAACGTGTTATGTACTGAAATTACTTCAGAGTTTTATATTAAAAAAATGAACGCAATATTACTCAGCCTGTATGTTGAGAAGGACATATCTAGAGAATGATCATCATTTTATGACATAAATATAAGATCGCAGTCTGTTGAGCCATTATAGAGATGGGTACATTAGGAATGAGGGGCCCCTAATTGCTACGTTAGTGCGGAATCGCGAGTGAATCTTGGGGCCTCTAAGCGGAGTTACAGTGTTATAACTATTATTTGTACTGTGTGGCTTTATCGCTATAATACTGATAACGGTAGGTATCATGATGATTTTAATAAAGAAAATATTAGTTTAATTCAAATGGCCATATTTACTAAAATGTGGGTATGAAATTTGACGACATTCATGTTCCATCGACACGAAGAAGAAGAAGAAGAATTCAAAAATATATAAAATACAAGATTTATATTTTATAGGCGAAGCGTCTTTCATTAATTCGAGGAATTAATTGAAATGAAGGAAAAACTTTCTTTTTTGTGTCATAACAATAATTTCTTATGGACTTATCAATAAAAAATAGCTAAACGTTTATCCTTATTATATATTAATAATAAATAATTTTAAGTTCCTTCCTATATTCAAACAGGTTTATTAAAAAAAATATACCTACTAATGCATTCGGGAAGAAAACAAAAACATATCGATCCTTAAAATCTCGTCAGAAGTTTGAATACCGGATCTACTGGTCAGTCAGAACAAGGAATGTATTTTATTTATTCTAATAGTTAAAATAATAAATCAGTTCGACTTACCTTATAAACTCTTTATTTAAAGACACTAAACTAAACAGCGGCTTAAGCTTTGACGTCTGCATGTTGATATTATTGTCGTTGATCTCACAATTACACTATCAAGCGTTAATATTATATCACAGCTTTAATATTATATTCAGCATCACAGTAGCAAAACGAGGCATTTATTATTACGTGTCTTATATTTGGTATTCCTTTGTTTCGAGTTGAAGGAGTTTATTTACACTAATATACAATTTGCTCTACAAATATTATTATAGTGATGGAGTATCACATATACTTGTTTGACAATGATAAGTCATTGATATAGAGATACCAAAACGCGCGGGTTATTCAGACGCGTATAACCGCGCATGTGTGCGTTTAACCTTGACTATTCTGCCAACAACAAACGTAATAATTTGATATGTGACCGTTCTCGTTTGAATTAGAGTCTTCTACAATTATAGTAAAGTCTGTTTTTAGTTATCACGTATACTATAGGTAATTTGTTATGATATTCTGGATATACCTACGTGTTTACTTTCTTTTTTGAAGAACTCAGTTGATTAGTTTAAATTAATGTTTTAAGTTCATTTTATTTTACTTATAAAAATGATTTATATATAAATGAATCTAGTAAAGTGAAATGACGGTTTCTCCGTCATGTCAGTGAAGAAGAGTAGAAAAGCCCTGTAGTGGGACACTACAGGCTTAATTATTTAATCATGGGTGGGACTGTTATAAGTAAAAAAAATGTGGTGTAAGACGATTGCGACGAATTGCGGAAAGCAGCTGGCAGCTACTGGATGGGAAGAACCAAAAATTAATCATTGTGGCATTCACTAGGGTCGCTAGGGGACGCCTACGTCTAACAATTGACACATAATAGGCATGGGCGTATTTAGACATTTCCTTCATACTAGGCCTCTACTGGGGTGGGCACAGTCCACCGTATGAGAATAACGTCGAACATCCTAGGGTGGGCACTGGACCATTCTGGGTTGGGCACGGCTCACCTAGGTACGCCCATAATGATAGCCTGTATAATATGATGCAGAGTACAGGCCGATGATGATAATTATGAAGTTTAAACAAATATAGCAATGTGGTCTCCTGTAGTTTTTGTCGACCGGAGGTTTGACAATCGGGCTTTTGCTATGCGGAAACCTTTAGGCAAATATTGTGCTGAGCTGCAGAAAACTCAGTTAATATTCATAACGTGTTGTCACGTGCTATGAATACTGAGGCAGGGTGATCTATAACCTTCTTTCTCGTATATTTTAAACGGAATAGGCTTCGTGTGGCATGTGGGAAGGTTTAGCTTGAAGATTTTTATTGAACGTTCGTCAATCCGAGTTGTTGTACACTTAAACTGAAAATATAATTTATTCAAAATGGTAAATTTATTATTTATTTTATTCATTTTTATACGCCTATAATAAAGATTGTAATTGGAAAAATGGCTGACCTTCACGCTTCCTAGTGTAGTGCAACGAACACGTGTAACACTTTTTGTCTGTTTCCAGTTTCTACGTACCATCACGCCTGTCCTCTGCACAAGGTTAGGCAGCGGTGTACTAATGTACACCCATATTTAGCCGGTATTTTTTTAGTCTCATGGAATAAGGGGCGAGCCTGAACGAAATTCAATCTTATGATAATTTAACTAAATAAAATATATAGTATAAATATTTCTGGACATAAATACGCCATCTAGTTCCGAGCTAAGCAACGAGACTTGTGATACGGATACTAGTTTGTTGATAAACTACATATATGTTTATTTTTTTCTTCTATAAATACATATTATATATTATATATAGATACATCCATGACTCGGATACAAATGTGTATCCTCATAAAAAAATATTATTATAACGAATATTTGATTGTGTAAGTTAGGACTGTAGATTAGTAAGTAATTATAAGAAGACGAACGTTTTATCTTATATAAAACATGGTCTTTAGAAACTAATAGGTATTGTGTTGGATAATCTTATCCTATAAATAAAAGTCTCGTGACACAGTGTTTATCGCTGAATTCTTCCGAAACGGCTTGACGGATTATAATGAAATTTTGTACATATATTTGGTAGATCTGAGAATAGGCCGTAGGCAATTTTTACACCCCCAGGTTATAAGGATGTCCTCACTAGTTTTTTTGTCAAAATATTATCTTGTATTATGAATTGGTATCAAAAATACTTATAATAATAAAATAAAATAAAAAGCCTTTATAAAACAATAAAACTTATCCTACATTTTTATTTTTATATATGTGATGAAAATTTATATTGTGTTTATAGAAACATATTTATATATATTTCTCTTTAATTGGTAGTAGTCGCCTCTTCGGCGAAGGCCTCTCCTGAATCTTTCCAAATCTTTCTTTCTCGTGCCACACGCATCCAATCAGATCCACATTTGTGTCTGAAAATGCCTCTCCATATTTACTTGGTAACCCTTTCTTCCTTGTCCTATCCCTTGGTATCCATTCTGTTAAACGTTTTGTCCATCTATTGTTATTTATAATTATTTACTATTATATTTATTTATTATTAGAGCATGAGCCAGTTATTAAATATTTCGCGCATTTAAAAGTCATGTTTGGTGGTATATGCCTGGATAAGGAATGTCACCATTGTAGTACGCTTGAATTAAAAAATGAATCATCCGGGATGTCTTGCACGTCAGGAAAAGTGCAACTATCAGAAATTTAGATACTACCTGAACCAGTAAACGGCTTACTTATCGGTACGGATCCAGATTCAAACCATTCTTTCAAATGATTATTATTATTATTATTATTCTTCCTGAAGACCATTCGCATATTCAATTCGTGCTTCCAAATGAAATCGTTCGCAGCAACATAAATAGTTCAGAACAATGCCAATGCGGCGAGTGAAAAACAAAACTATTCACCATTCAAAATCAAAGCTTGTATGAGATTTAAATGGCTTTCAAACAGCTTAAGAAGAACAAAACACCGGAGGATGACGGAACCACAGCAAAGTTATTGAAGGCGGGTGCAAAACCGGTCCTTATGGTCCTTCAAAAGCATCATCTCAAATAGACAATAGCAAGGAAGAAAACAGAAGTCTTGTGGCAAGAATGCAAAGACTGTGCAAGTTCGTTAGGACGACCTGGCGATGGGCGGGAGTTAAATAAATTCTACAAAGAATTTAATTTGGTTTAATAAGTGCAATAATATTCGTTTCATGCTTTTTATAAAGCTTTGAACGAGCTGGTTTTATAATTTTTGAGAAATGTAATGCCTATTTCGCTCGTTGAAATACGAAAAATATACTGTTATCAGACAAGCCCGCCTCATTAAATCTTTCTAGTAAAACTCCTGTAAGTCAAATCAAATCAAATCAAATCATTTATTTCAATTAGACCAATACAGGTGCTTTTGAATTGTCATATTTAATTGAATTTAGTTGCACGGTTCCAAAAGGTAGGTCTTATGGAGAAGAACCGGCAAGAAACTCCATAGATACTCTTTTAAATTAAATACAAAATTGTTGGTTTTGTTTTACAAAGATTTATGTATGTAATGTAATATCAATATGAGACTGGTGCAGTTCGATGTGAAACGTATGATTTATGCAGACAGGAAATAACTAAAACCAATTTAGGTTGCCATAACATGTATGAGCCGACCAGTCCCAACTGATAGCACCCGTTCACGAGCATGACGTGTGTATCGGCGTCCGTCTACTCAACCATGTTGTAGGGAATAAAAAGACCCGACACACAACGCCACCACCAGCAGGACATTTGAGTGAGCATGACAAGCCCAGACTGCCCGGCAACCGGTAGGCATTTTCAATTTTATAAAAAAAAAACAACATCAAAGCCAACATCAGTCTCATATTTTACAAGCTGTTTTGCTAACTCAGTAACTATTGCGTTAATAAATCATAAATTAAATTAATAAATAATTAGCATGTCAATTTGTAAAAGTGTATAACTAAACATGTCAAATTGTATAAGTGTATAACTGAGCATGTCAAATTGTAAAAATGTATATATATCTTTATGTAAAACAAAAGAAGTCAGACCAATAAATACAAATAATAATAATAATCATGAGGCTAGTAAACCTGTGGAGCTGGACTAGCATTTTGCCAAACTTTTTTATCCGCAAGATAATCTTCTAATTTGTAATATGCTTTCTTGCATAGAGTAGACTTAACGATAGATTTAAATTTATTTTCCGGGCGGTTCAAAATTATTTCCGGAATTTTATTATAAAACCTAACACTATATCCCACAAAAGAGGTATGGACTTTAGCGAGACGAAGCTGTGGCTGCATTAATTTTGACTTATTTCTAGTATTATAATTATGCAGTTCACATCTTTTAGTATGATGTGATATATTTTTCCTAACGTACATAATATTTTCAAAGATATACTGACAAGGCACTGTCATAATATTTATTTCTTTAAAGAGTTCCCTGAGTGAATCACGACTACTTAGGTTATAAATGGCTCTTATTGCTCTTTTCTGCAGTACGAACACTGATTCTATGTCTGCAGCACGGCCCCACAGCAATATTCCGTAAGACATGATGCTATGAAAGTAGCTATAATAAACGAGTCTTGCGGTTTCTACATCCGTAAGTAGTCTGATTTTTCTAACTGCATAAGCAGCTGAACTCAGGCGTCCCGTCAAAGCCTTAATGTGCGGTCCCCATTGAAGTTTGGAATCTAGTTTGATACCTAAAAATACAGTCTGATCGACGAATTCGAGCTTTTCATTATTTAACATTATATTACAATCATCACTTCTAACATTTGGTAAGGAAAACTTTATGCATTTAGTCTTCTGCCCATTCAATACCAGATTATTAACAGTGAACCACTCATGGACCTTTAGAAGGGCGCTATTTACATCGTCAACATTTGGTGAACGTCTATCTAATCTAAAAATTAACGAGGTATCATCAGCAAATAACACCATCCCACATCCATTCTGGCACATATAAGGTAAGTCATTAATATATACCAAAAACAAGAACGGACCCAGGATAGAGCCTTGCGGAACACCCATTTTAATTTTGGAACCGGATGATTTAACTCCGTTTATTTGGACTTTCTGTACTCTACCTTGCAAATATGATTTTATTAATTTTAACGAGTTTAGCTTCAATCCATAATGTTCCAATTTTAGTAGTAGAGTATCATGATCCACGCAATCAAATGCTTTTGAAAGATCACAAAATATGCCAACGGCATCCTGTGACTTTTCCCAAGCATCAAAGATGTGCTTTATAAGCGTCACTCCGGCGTCAGTTGTATTACGCCCTTTGGTGAAACCATATTGCTGGTCATGAAAAAGTTTATGTGTATTGAAATGTGACAACATTTGGTTAAGCATAATTTTTTCAAAAATTTTACTAAATACGGGCAGAATGGAAACTGGTCTGAAATTTCCTGGATCTTTAGAATCCAGATTTAAATTTATTTATTAAAACTTTATGCACAAATATACAATATATTATGTACAAAGGCGGACTTAATGCCATAGGCATTTTCTCCCAGTCTACCTTAGAGTGGTGCAGAGACAAAACGGTAGGTGCAACCAAGAAGGAAAATAAACTAACGAATACTATTATTGTAAACCAAAATACAAAAATAAATACATAGATACATACTATAATAAATAAAAACAAAGGAAGTCGGGAAAGATAATAATTAAGTCGATGGTGAAAATCTAATTTAATAAGAGACTAACTATGATGAATCAGCTAATGTTTTGCGTATGTGATCCCTTGCCATTACTTTAAATTTGAACCGACTTTTAGCCAACCTGATATTTAAATTAAATAAGGGTACTATTTTACTGTGTTTCATAAGATCCGGGAAGGTCCCCTGGTCAACGCATTCATTAAATATATTTGCTAGATGGGGTGCTATAGTATCAATTATTCCACTACAAACTTTAGATGATAAACCCCATAAGTCTTCAGTTGTTTTTATTTTTATATCTTTAAAAACTTTAACGACTGACTCTGGACTAACATACCTAAATTTAAAAGTAGCTGGACAGACAGTAACATTCTGTTTAAGTACAGCAACGGAAAGTGCGGAAGAAGAATTTAAACTCTTAGTTATTGTGAGGGGTATGTTCGCAAAATATGTCTCAAATTCTTGAGCTACTTCAGAATTTGTGGTTATAAGACCACGTGCCGTTTGTAGTGCGTTATTGTTATGGCCTCCTTTAGATCTATTATTTTCATTATTTATTATTGTCCAAGTCGTTTTTATCTTATTTTCAGCATTCTTGATTTTGTTACGTATGTATAATTTTTTTGCTAATTGACATACTATTTTAAAAGTTTTTGAATATTTACTAACATATTGAGTAAACTCTTCGCTTTTATTAAATGACTTTAATTCATATAATTCAAATAAGTGTTCCCGACTTTTACGAATGCCTATAGTTGCCCAGTCACTAAATTTAAATCTAATGTTTACGTTCTTGGTTCTTAGTTTGAAATATTTATTAAATTCATTTCTTACAATCTCGAAAAAACGTGAATATTGTTTATCACAATTATTTATATTTATGTTTTGACCGGCTAACTTAGTATTTAGACATTTATTGTAATTAACAATTTTATTCTTTGTAATCTGCCTTGTATTTATTTGTATTTTACTTAAACTTGTACTGGTATTAAATGAGACAGTTTGTCCGCTGTGATCAGAAGACATACAATTTACAATCGCTTTATCTGAGAAATCACAGCTGCAGAAGACATTGTCAATGCACGTTGCAGACGTACTTGTTACCCGAGTTGGTTCTATGAACAAATTTGTTAGATTAAATGACTTAAAAATACACAAAAATTTACTAGTGATCAAGTTATCATCTAATATATTGACGTTAAAATCGCCACAAATAATTATAGATTTATTAGAATTGAAAAGTAGTTTTAGTACGTCCTCCATGACAGACTCAAATGCTGTATAGCTTTGGCTATTTGGGGGCCTATACACGCACACTACAATATGCTTATCCAGCTCAACACATTTCGATACTATGTTCAACGGACATTGAGACAATATCCTTCCTCTCTTTAAACTTTAATGATTTTTTTATTAATATAACAGAGCCACCATGTATCATTAACTTTCGGTTGTAACAACTAGCCACATGATAATTTTCAAAGCTTAATAACATTTGGTATTCTTTTAACCAGTGTTCTGTAATACAAACAATATCGTACTTGAATGCTTCTAGAAAAAGTTCAAATTCTAACACTTTGGAAGAGAGTCCTTGTACATTCTGATGGTATAATTTCAGAGTGTTTAAACATTTTCCCTTTGGAGGTGAAGTTAACAATATGCCAGAAGATAATATACATCTCATATTACTATTATTATTATTATCTTCTGTTGTCTTACTGACTAGTTTAAATTATAATAAGAATCTGGAGCTAAATCTAGTGCCCCAACGTCAGAACTGATTGGCAAGGATATACTTCGCGTACACCTCCCCACGTGTGAACAATAGTTCACGTCAGTAACTAAGCTATGACTAGATATCACTGGATTTTTATTTGTTACTAGATTAATATTGTGTGCTATCAAAGTAGCAATCAAACATTTATATTTCTTCGGAAGAAACATAGCTTCCTGTGTTAATTTAAATCCACTAACAAACTTGTTTGTGTCAAAATATAACAATTTATCACTGTGACGACATGTCAGCATGTGCATAGTATTATTTAACTTGGATATATTGTTATTACTGTTTTCTGTCAAGCAGTCTGAGTAAGGAAATGCACATAACATAATTTTTCCTGGACACAATGTTAATAAGGTGTCTATACCATCCACAATGTCCTTTTTCTTGAGTCCTATACTGTTTCCTAATAATAATACCACAATGGTCTTATTATGCATTTTTGTACTAATAATTTTATTTATAATTTCTTTAAATTTTAAGTTATGATTACAATAATTGATCACACCATTGCTTAGGTCACTGTGTAGCAAAGATCCTAAACCAGAACCTATTTGATCACTGAAAACTATAGTATTAGGGCAAGGTGTATTAGGGCAAGGTGTTACAGTTTGAGACAGTGTTGGTAAGGGTAAGTCAGATAGGGGCTCCGGAGGTGTTTGAGAGCAGGCACAACTGCACAAGAGACTCTTCGTCAGAGACTCATATCTCTCAGCATTGTACCTGACTAGGTCTACCAATTCCCCTGCTTCCAACATGCGCTTGCTCAGTTCTTCTTGACAAGCCTCATACTTATTAAAAATATCTGCTAACATATCTTCCCTACGAAATAATTCCTCTCGCAGGCTTTTAATGTCAACATCATATACCGTCTTACTATGTTCTAACTCAGATGAACAAATATTCAACTTATGAATTAAATTCAAGCGGTCCTTTCTTAAGCTAACATTTCCTTTCAAAAGGTTTTGATTGTTAATGGCTTTGCTGTACCTTTTAATAAGTTTTTTAATTTTAATATATTTTTTCAGCTTATTTTTGCTAAATGTAATAGGACATGTGGATGAGGTATCATCACCAGTCAAATCAATAGTCACAGCTGTCTCACACACAACCTTGGACCCACTGCAGCCTACCAACTCATCATACAGACTGATGGTGTTAACGGTCTGCTTTTTGGCTTCAACTGATTCTAGAAAAAGTCTAGCCTTATGGGCCTCGCATAACTCATGTTCTAATTGAGAAATGCGGTTCAGTGCCAATTCATGCGTGTCTGAACAGTTGTGAAAGTTAGACACTTGTAGTTGAAGTTGGTTGTGCTGGTCGAGTAAGTCCATGTGCTGTATGTGAAGCTCAGCCAGGTCATTCTTAAGTACAGTGTTTTTGTCGTTAATGTTCTTAATTTCAACTTCACTGTCTTCCCTTTCCTGTAGCAGTTGTGTACACAGACATTTAGAAGACTCCAGTTCCTTAAGGGTTGCTCTCAGTTTAACCTCCATATCTCTTACAATTGCACTGCGGGTCATCATTTTCAAATATATATTCCAGTCACCTGGAATGTGAAAATAGACAGCTGAACAGCAAGAAATAATAAACAAAAAGAGAGATGTTGAGTAGGGGGTAGAAGGAAATAAATAAAGGGATTGACAAGATTTAAGTGAACTAATTATATTTATGCTAAGTTAAATTTGGAGTCTATTGTTGTTTTAGTAAAAAATAAATAAAACTAGTTATATGTGATCTATTGGATAGTGCTATAACAATGGAGTTTAAATATTTAATTAAGTTATAATGGCTTAAGCAATAACTTCATTGAGCCACTGAGGGAAATAAAAAATATATAAACTGTCTGGAGAACTGCCTTGATATAGTTGTATATAAATATTAGCAAACAACTAAGTAATAAGTAGTCAAATTATTGCAACAAACAGGATTTGCAAGCCAAACAGTGAAAGTGCATACTGGACTTAGCTAGTGGTTAAAATTTGGGTTGATGTGGGGTAATAAACCAAGGAATAAAATAAATCAATATACTCCCCAGGATTGACCAAGTTGCTGATCAAATATTTGAATCCAAATTCATCCGTTGGGTGGTTGACTAGCAGTTTAACACTGCCACTGATATGCACGTTATTTTCTTGATTTATTGACAAATCACCTTTTAACACTGGGCACTTAAGTTATTTAGTAGTTTAAATGAAATTACATGTGTTTTATATGGATTAAATACTATAAAATAAATTAAAATTAATTTAAATATTACGAGCTAACTTTTAGACAACCGGCTACCAGTGTTGCCAGTTGTTACCCTGATAAGGTTGGATCAGTCACCCTCAAATTTACCCGATGAATAGCTACTATCCAGCCCTATGTACAGAGGGGAATGATATAAACTATCTCGGAATCCGCAATGGATTCAGAGATAACAGCGTTATTTGCTTAGGTTATACCTTCAGCATGCGTATATGTTACGTAAATGTAACCTAGACCTTCCATAAAACAATGTCTCCCATGAAAACCAAAGAGATTGATGATTCATCTTAACTTGTTAACTTGTTGTATGTTATGCCGAGCTGTGGCAAGCTCAGTTTATATTCATAATGTATTACTACACGTCATAAATACCGAGGTAGATTCATCACAGATTTTGTAAGACGCTACATTTTACTCGGAGGCCTGGTGTACAATGCAGGTAATGAGAAAATTTTGAAAAACTCATTCTTGCGTATTGTCAACAATACGCAAGAATGAGTTCGCACAAAATTTTGATTGAAGATTGAGGCGAGCAATCAGGATTATAAAAATAGGTGGGATAAAAACTTGATTATCGTCGGTTTGTGAAATCCTGATTAAAAAAAACTACATTACTTCTTTTTTTTTTAAATATACTGTTCTTCTTATTATGTTATACCAATAATAATTAGTACAACAGAAAATAAACTAAAAATACTAAATTAACAGCGTATCAGTGCATTTTAGCTAATGTGGATCATCCAAGGGGTCGAAATGGAAGTAACAACAATTAAAGCTCATATTTCGATATACGTATATAACAAGAATGTAATTGTAAAACAATGTGTGCATTTAAATAAATTTTAACCATCTATGACCATTCTCATATAATGTTATTTTATGTCTTTGAAAATAAAATTAAAAGGCCCCTTGATATAATTGAGAGCTTGCCGAACTACATTCGGCGGTGGTCCGGTCCATTCCACTTTGAAGTTTTCTATCAGACGTGCCAAAAATATTTCCATTTCTAATTCAGCTATGCGACGCCCTGGAAGCGAAAAAGGTAATATTATGAGTAAAAATATTTTTTTTATGTAATCTTCGAATAAAGTGTAGCTAACAACCATCTCGATAACGTCAGCTTTAAAAAACCTCATCAAAATCGGTATATTCGTTTAGGAGCTACGATGCAGTCATACAAGTCAAACTTTCAACATCTTCTTTTTGTGTCGGGGGTTAAAAAATTCAATCATCATCAACATATTTGATACCAATAAAATCTACTTTTTTTTCACTGTAATCGGATGATTAAAAATAATCTTAAAGAACAAATTTAATCGTTCGATTAATCATGTTCAAGTCAAATAAGGCCTCCAAATATAGGGTTCCTGCCCTTCAATACACGACTAACAACTGAAATACATGTTTTAAACTGAAATCATCAAATACCTATGCAGCTACGAACTCCGAAGCCAAAAGGTCCATGAGCGAATGGATGCGCATTCCCGTAATAAAGTGGGTCGTCTTTACTGGCCATCCATCGCTCCGGAATGAACTCTTTAGCTCTTGGGTAATTCTCTTCTAGCAGCGACATGTTTTGATGAGCAAATACCACCTCTACCTGAAAACGTATACCAAGAGTTGATAAAATATTTCCCACTTTCCCAGATACTAAAAAAACTTGATTTTTTTTTAATTAAAATACCATGATGATGACAATATAATAGTTATTAATTAATGTATAGTAGTTGTATACAGAGTCAAATGAAGTAGAAAAACAACCAGGAGCATAAAAAATACTAAGCACTAAAGATGTAAATATGAACTTCACGAAACGGAACAGTGAGGAGAAGGTAATTACTTAAATTTCAAACTTTTAAATTCTTTCTTTCCCTTTATAGCCTTATCCATCAAGAGGAACAAAATTTTCTCGCGAATATATAGATACAATTTACTGATTTTGACGTTGGAAGTATTTAAAGGTCTCCCTTCTCTCTACGAGTAGTAGGGTTGACCCTACTACTCTCACATCTCAACCGATCCCATATTGCTAAGGCAATAAATATTTAATTTTATATGTTCTTTAAAAAAACTAAATATTTATATAGTGTCCTATTTCCTATCATCAGACCATGACACCATGGTAAAAATGTATCGAAATATATATAATGAAAATAATAAAAATTTACAAACATTTTTGGGTATCTTGTAACCCAGCAGATTGTACTCTTTTGAAGTCAAACGTAAATTTCCTGGTACGACGGGCATCATTCTCATGGACTCCTTTAAGCAAGCCTTCAGATAAGGTCTTTTTTCCGACTTCGACAGCAATTCCTCCCTCAACTTGTCTTGCTTCTCTGGATTCACCGCCAGGAGATAGAGATTGGCTGTTACTGTGTTAGCGGCCTACATAAAAAAAACATAAATATAATATAACTGTTTTATGTGACGAATGAATTAAGTCCTTGATTTGAAACCATAGTAAGAGAAATTCAAATTTATTGATTATAATATTCCAGAACACTAGAGAATATACTGCTCGCTTACCGTATCAACACCAGCGAATAACATATCACTAGCCATAATATGAGCCACTTCTTCGTCTATTTCTAGCAGTTTCTCTAGGACACCCTTTTCAGTATCAGTTTTGTTCTTTAACTGTTCTTTTCCTTTGTTTACGAAATGTTTGGTTAAGCTGTAATTATAAAGTAAAACCTTTTTACTCAGTACTTATTTATATTTGATTTTAATGTAGATGTTACTGACTTTTCTTGATGCTCATACAACTTCATAGCTTTCTTATATTGTGGCGTTGCGAAGTAACTCCAAAGGCTTGGTTTGAAGTCCAGCTCGTTGGCTGTTACAAATATGTCGTTGACGCACTGGATCAGCTGCCACTCGGGTGAGTTTGCGGGCAGGTTGGGGTCGAAGCAGTTCAGCCGACAGCCAAGTGCGACAGTACCAATAGATTCCAGCGCCCATATGTTCATTTCCTTATTAAAGTCGTCGCGAATCTTGTTGTTCTCGTCACGATTGGCTTTAAGCCTGAAAATGAGTAATTTGTTATTTTTAGATAGATATATCTTGAACGTTGATAATAGAGAATTTCCGTTTTGACATTTTTATCGTACATCTGAAAATGAATCATTACAAAATTTATATTATGTACCTACTTATTTAACATTATTTTAAAAGTACCTTGCGACCATATCCTGGGCTACCTCGTCAAGTACTGTTGTGTACAGTTTGATCGTTTTAGGTTGCAACATGACTGGGTTTACTTTCGATCGAACCTCTTTCCATTCCTCACCATGGCTGGAAAAGATATGGCATAGGTTTTTTTAATGATAAACAATGTTGTTGATTGAAAATTTATTTAAAAGATATCTCAGGTTTATGTTAGATATGTTTTTTGATTGTGATAAACTTACTCAGTAACAAGACCCGTTACGCGAACTTTGTGACCTTTGCTACGTTTGTAGTCTTTCCTATAGTGTTCAAGAGATTTGAATCCCGGACGATATGGCAACCAATTTTCACTTCGTAATACCTGGTCAATATTTATTAACACATACATGAATATTTCTAACAAGAATATCAGGAAAGTAGCTAAAATGAATTCTCAAAATTCTGTCAAAGGGTTTCGTATGACTTATATTCATTAGTACTTATATTATTTTACATAATCATTTATACTTACTTGAGCACAACTTTCAGGGTCGAAGAGAATGACCGCCGGTGCCTTACCAAGCAACCCTTCAAACCTTACAATCGGTCCATACATTTCAAATAGCTTCACGGTACCTTTAGATCCCCCTATATCTTGTAGGGCACCTTTGAAAAGGTAAAATCTTTAGTTCGTATGGTTAGGTATAATAGTTAGGTAAATCTATTATAACGTGATTCATAGGTCTTATCTTCGCAAGTTTTTATCTAATGACATCTTTTAGATCCCTTCTGCTGATTGACTCATAATTACTTAAAGTTAAATAGTTTCGGCGGTGTGACTGTAAAGCCAAAAGTTCCTTCTTTCGATCTCAGAGCACGTGCCACTAACTTTTCGAAGTTACCCTTCGTAAGGGAACCTGCATGCTTAAAAGATTTTCTCTATGGCGTGTGAAGTCTGCCAATCCGCACCAAGCTAGCTTGATGGTCTATAGTCTAATCTATCCCAAATGCGAGAAGACGCGGGACAATAATTAGATTTATCTACGTATACTCGTATATACAAATCTTGTGTCACGGTGTTTGTCGCTAAACTCCTCCAAAACGGCTTGACGGATTATTATGAAATTTTGCATGTATATTTGATAGGTCTGAGAATCGGTCGTAGGCAAATTTTTATACCTAGGTGATAAGGACCTCACAGGATTGTTTTTTTGACAAACATTTTTTTGTATTTTTGTTATAATCTGGCATTAAAAACTACTTATAATCCTAAATTTTTACTCTTCTACCACCAACCCCTATAATGAAGCAAAACAACGTTTGCTGGGTCAGTTAGTGATTATATAATTTAGTTTTGCTAGATATTTCTAATTACCTCCTGGTAGAAAATTATGCAGTTGCCCAATGATGGGCAGTGTCGAAGGGCCGGGAATCTCTTCCCATGATTTCAAGCTTGCATCTGACTTTACAGCCGTCGCATTTGCTACTGCTACTGTCCTGTAAATCATATTTGTCCTGTTTGACATAATATCGGTGACCTTTTGTTTCAACATTACCATGCATCAAAGACATTTGGAAATTTATCACAATTTATTTGTAAAAGATATTATCATATTTAATGAAACATGTAAATGATCCGGTGACGTAGATATGGTGTTGACTGATAAATGTAATACAAATATTATGCGGTTTACTAGTAAAATTATTCTTCGCAGAATGACAGTTTATT
Source organism: Craniophora ligustri (assembly GCA_905163465.1). NCBI lineage: Eukaryota > Metazoa > Arthropoda > Insecta > Lepidoptera > Noctuidae > Craniophora > Craniophora ligustri. Next base: position 4,671,694 of record LR990960.1, read on the forward strand.
AGTATAAACAACATGTTATGTACTGAAACTACTTCAGACTATTAATATAAAAAAAAATTATCGCATTATTACTCAGCCTGCATGTTGAGAAGGATATAACTAGAGAATGATCATCATTTTATGGCAGAAATATAAGATCGCAGTCTATTGAGCCATTCTGGGGATAGGTATAGGAATGAGGGGCTCCTAATTGCAGCGTTAGTGTGGAATTCGCGAGTGAATTTATTTATTTATTTTTAAGTTCGTAAATAGTAGTTTTTAATTAATTTAAGATCTGTATAATGTGTTTTTAATTGGAATTAAACTATTTGTGACGGATTTTAAGATACACGATTGATATATTCAAAGAATTTATTGAAATCAAGGAAAAACATTTTGTTTAGCTTCATAACAATAATTTCCCATCGATAAAAAATATAGATAAACATTTAGCTAATTTTTAAAGGGTGGTATTTAATACTTTAACTGTAAATTCCCTTTTTTCAATCAAAATATTCGAAATTACAACCAAAAATACTGAATTGTGGAGAAATTTTGTTTGCTTAAATTTCTAAATAGAGGTGCAGTTAAAAATTTCCCATTTTTAAAGTCTTATAAATAATAAATAATGTTAAGTAAGTATATGCTAGTTATTTGCCTCTGGACGGTCCCTAAATAGGTCGCGGAATTTTCTCCCAACTGCCACCAAAATTGCACTTGCCAAATCCATTCTTCTTCCAATCCTTGAGTATGCCGATACCAGCTATCCTGATCTCAATTAGGAGCAATTAAATAAGCTTGAGCGTCTCCAAAATTATTGCATCAGATTCATATTTGGCCTTTGCAAATATGATCATGTTTCAGAATTTCGTCTTAAGCTCATGTGGCTCCTAATTCGCTTTTACCGAATTTTTTTGTTTAATCCTTCAACCCCCTGTTATCTCAAAGAAAGATTTAAGTTCCGTCGGAAAACTTAAGGCTTGAAATGCCAATGCGAGATCCTATGTCCTTTACTGTTCAGGCTGTCCGTGTGTGGAATGCGTTGCGTTGCTCGTTAAAGAACACTTTCTTTCACTTATTTATATTATATAATTATTGTATTGTAATGTGGATCTATTAATAATTCTAGGATTACAGTTTTAGTATGCCACACCCATTTTAACTTTCATATATTTCTTGTCCATCCAACGGTCGTCTGGTAGATATCGCCATTTAGCGATAAGACCGCCACTGTACCCTTATTTCATAAATTAATGTGATGATATTTTAATAATTGTTGTACCATAAAGTATATTCTATTTCTATATATCTATCTAATGCATTAGGGAAGAAAACAAACATGTCGATCCATCAAATCTCATTAGAAGTTTGAATACCCTCTAAGTATATTATAAATCGGTATTCTATACTACTCAGTCAAAACAATAAATGTATTTTATTTATTCTAAGAGTTAAAATTATAATTCAGTTCGACTTACCTTATAAACTCTTTATTTAAAGACACTAAACTAAACAGCGGCTTAAGCTTTGACGTCTGCATGTTGATATTATTGTCGTTGATCACACAATTACACAATCAAGCGTTAATATTATTTCAGTATCACAGTAGCAAAACGAGGCATTTATTATTACGTGTCTTATATGTAATCGGTATTCCTTTGTTTCGAACTGAAGGAGTTTCTTTCGACTAAATAAAATTTGTTCCACAAGGTATATTCTTTTGACAATGATAACTCATTGATATAGAGATACCAAAACGCGCGGGCTATTCAGACATGCATGAAAGCGCATGTATACGCACGTTTAACCTTCACTATTCAACCGACAAAAAACGTAATGATATGTGACCGATATCGTTTGAATTAGAGTCTTATATGATTATAATAAAGTCTGTTTTGGTTTTTCACGTATACTATAGGTATTTTTTTCTTGTGATATTTGTTATATCTATCTACGTGTTTACATATTTTTTCGAAGAAATCAGTTGGCTAGTTTCAATGCAAGTTTCATTTTATTTGACTTATATAACCGATTTATTTATTTTAATCTAGAAAATTGAAATGACAGAAAAGTGGAAGAAGATTATGAAGACATTTTCCCTTTGGCTCAGGCTTTTAATAGGTAATAATAATATAATTTTGGGTAGGACTGTTATAAGACTTATCATTATCAACCCATTATTGCCCCACTGCTAGGCACAGGTCTCCTCTTATTTGGGAGGAATTAGGCTATAGTCCACCAAGCCAGCCTACTGCGCGTTGGAAGACTTCACACGCTATCGAGAAAACCTCTCAAGCTTACACGTTTCTTCACGATGTTTTTCCTTCACCATTTGAGCATGTGGTAAATACGCACATATCTGCCGAAAATTCGGTTCGACCTCGAGACCTTTGATTTTCACAATCCACTAGTCATACCTACGACGCTAATACAGCTGTCCATATCTAACCATAATATATTTATATGGATTGTCAAAGTAGACTCATATTAAAAGGTGACTCCTTTGTCACATTTCCTTTTGGACTGCTTATTTTTTTAAAAACACATTGCATTTCAATAAATATTTATTTACAGTCTCCAACAAAGAATATTCAAATTAAACTACACGTCTTTGAAAATAAAATTAAAAGGACCCTTAATGTAGTTGAGAGCTTGCGGTGATATTTTTGGAGGTGGCCCGAACCATTCCACTTTGAAGTTTTCTATCATCTGCTCCAGAAACGTTTCAATTTCTATTTCAGCTATACGCCGACCTGGAAATTAGGAAAAAGACAAGTGAAAATCTTCATTTGAATTCTAATCGTTATCCCATATGTTCAAAGCCTTTGAATAATTGCATGCAGTTTGGAGATTAGCGCTGTGGCTGATCGGCTTATGCGTCACGGGTTACGAGTTTGATTCCCGTGCACAGCAAATATATGTACAATCTATAGGTACTAATATGGGCGTTTGTGTATGTGGAAATTTGTGATGTTTGTAAATACACCCACGACATAGGAGAAATTCCTAGTGTGGGGCAATATTATTAAAAAAAATTGCTGACTTTATATTTATACTTCCGTGCCATTAGTGACAATAGGCTGTGGTGCATGTTTTGAATAGAAAGATGTTTGATTATTACCTATGCAGTTACGCGCTCCAAAGCCGAGGGGTACATGGGCGAATGGATGAGCATTTCCGTAATAAAGTGGGTCATCTTTACTGGCCAACCATCGCTCCGGAATGTACTCATGAGGTTGGGGGTAATTTTCTTCTAGCAGTGACATAGCTTGATGTGCGAATACGATCTCTATCTGTAAACGAATACGTACAAATATTGAACAAGCTAAATGCTGACCAACTACTCATTGAATTAATAAGTTGTAAATTAATAGATTATAATCGACTGAACAAATAATAATATACACAAGACTGGAAGTTGCTTGTCAACAATATACATATATTATGACAATATACAATAGACCTATATGGAAGCACATTATCTAAAATTATTGATTTCTGTGAGTAAATATTTGCGTGTTTCCATTCCTTTTTGTTTTGCTATACATTACATGTGATATTAAATTGGTAACATCCTTCTCTAATAATTTTACGGAGTATTTTTTTTTATCACTGCGCAATTATTTATTCATAATTATATTAGTTTGTTTTGTTTCCTTTGTTCAGCCAAAGAAATGATATTATAAGCATTGAAAAATAGTGGAATTGTATTCTACCAAATAAAAAATATATATTTAAATTTATTAACATTTTTAGGTATCTGATAGCCCAGCAGATTGTATTCTTTTGTGGTCACTCGTAAATTTCCTGATACGACCGGCATTATTCTCAGCGCCTCCTTCATGCACGCGTTCAGGTATCGGCTTCGTTCCGAATTTGACTTTGCCAGTATAATATCCTCCCTCAACTTGTCTTGTTTCTCTGGATTTACCGCCAGAAGGTACAGATTGGCTATTACTAGAATAAAAAATCTATAAATTTAATAACTTATACATTTGGAAGGTCTTCAAGAAAAACAATAGCTACTTATGGGATATTAATATTAATTAGATAAATAGACAAATTCAGCTAGAGATAGAATTATTTGTATACGTATTACTGTACAGTACTGACCGTATCAACACCACCGAACAACATGTCACTAGCCATAATACGAGCCACTTCTTCGTCAATTTCCAACAGTTTCTCTAGGACACCCTTTTCAGTATTAGTTTTGTTCTTTAACTGTTCTTTTCCTTTATTGACGAAATGTTTTGTTAGGCTGAAAGTACATACATAAATATTATATTTTTAAATCAAGTAAATTTTTCTATGACACACAACAAAATATGTTCATAGGATAACCTTGCTGATACAGTTGTTAAGGATTTGACAATTGGTGATAACAATTCTGACAAAATTTTAAGGAACTATGTGGGTAGGTAGGCAGGGACAATATTTATGATTTAGACGAGCCACGATCCTATCACACAATGTTGCTTCATCTACGTTCTTTAACCTTCTCATGTACGCTCATTGATTTAGAGTGTTTATAACCTGAACTTTTACAAGAACATCTGATTTGATTCTGGTAAATTTACTAAGGTTGGTTCAAAACATGGTTGGCTCAAACCATCTATCACACTTTTCTCAATCATTGTTTCTACATCTTCTCTCATTTCACATAGTTCCTTTATCATGCAGTTCCTCAATCGATCTTTCAAACATCAGACATACCTCCTTGTTTAGAACTTAGAGAAGTCTACTTAATTGGTATTGCGTTAAAGTAGTATATACTTTTATGTTTCTTCTTTGATACCCAACTTTCACTACCATATTTAAGGGCACGTAAACTCCTCCACGAAAAGCTTTTTTGAATGGAATGCGACGGTTCATCAAAATGTGAAGCGCAAGTAAAAGGATTTCTTAAATAATTGGAGTCAGCATCTACAACTTACTTTTCCTGACGCTCATATAGCTTCATAGCTTTCTTAAATAATGGCGTTGAGAAATATCTCCAAAGGCTTGGCTTGTGGTCCAGTTGGTTACCAGTAACAAATAGGTCCTGAACGCACTGGATCAGCTGCCACTCTGGGGAGTCTGCGGGCAGGTTGGGGTCGAAGCAGTTCAGCCGGCAGCCAAGTGCGATAGTACCAATAGATTCAAGCGCCCATAACGTCATTTCCTTACCAAAGTCGTTACAAACCATGTTGTTTTTATCACGGTTAGCTTTGAGTCTGAAATATTTATCTTTAATTAGTCTTTGATGAGGTGTCATGACATGCTTAATAGAAAAATCTAAATATGTATATCTTACCGAGCGACCATATCCTGTGCAACCTCTTCAAGTACAGGTTTGTACAATCTAATTGTTTTAGGTTGCAACATAACTGGGTTGACTTTTGATCTAAACTCTTTCCATGCATCACCATGACTGGAGAAGAAATTATTAATTTTATACTTAGAAAATAAGTACAGTCTATTTCACACAGTATAAAAATAGGGTGTATACCTATTTAACGTTAGTTTTAACTTACTCAGTAACAAGGCCAGTTGTGTGAACTGTATGTCCTTTGCTTCTTTTGTAATCTTTTCTATAATATTCAAGGGACTTGAACCCTGGGCGTAATGGTGTCCAGTTTTCACTTCGTAATACCTGAAAAATAAATCAAAATATTTAACTGATTCGGTGCCGTCATATTCTTCCATGGCTGCTATAAACAATCCAAACCCTTGGAACCGTTTCGGTTCTTTTACAGCAAAAGCTGTAAAAAGTCGTTTATTTGAAAATGGAATTTTGTTAATTCTTATTTCCTAATTCCTACTTTAAAAATAATATTGCTCTTCTACTTTAATACGATATTTAACACCCTAAGATATCAGCTGGAATTATGGGATTTATAACTCAAATCCATGTAAGGATCACATTTAAATTTGTATAATGTCATAGTAACGTTTTTCTTTAAATAATCAGAAGATTGATTTATGCAAATATAAGTGTCTATTGTATTAGTAACCAGATATATAGCTTCTCTCTCTTCGTGTTTCTAGAAATTATTGCTACTTACGTGTGCACAAGTTTCAGGGTCGAATAATAGTACCATGGGTGACTTGCCTAGCAACCCTTCAAGTCTTACAATCGGCCCATACATCTCATACAGTTTCAGTGTAGCCTCACCTCCTTCTATGTTTTGTAGGTCACCTTCGAAAACATATTATTTAAAGGTATGGTTAAATTAAGCATTACACCCGACCACTTATTCTTTTCTGAAGTTTGGAAGGCAGTATAGACCCTCGATGAATCAGTCAGAAATATGTATCAGTATATGTATAACAAACAAGCCTAAGGCCCGCCAGATAGTAAGCGTTCACCGTAGTCTATAGACGTTTGCAACACCAATAATGTCACTCGCACTTTGCCTATCTTATAGAAACAGTCTAGGTTTCTTAAAATAAGAAAGTTACTAAACTGACAGCAAACGGAATTCCCATACTATCAGAATTGTCACCTCCCCACTAACTATTGTTATTACACTGAGGTCTTCTATAAGGCGTGGATACTACCTCTGGCGGACAGTTCAATTTGAGCGAGGAATCTTGCTCTAATATAAAAATAAAAATAAAATATGCCCTACCTCTCCAATACAATATAATATGTAAAGATTACTTCTTACCTCCAGGCATGAAATGATGCAGTTGCCCAATGATGGGTAAAGACGAAGGTCCAGGAATGTCTTTCCATGATTTCAACTTAGTATTTGACTTAACAGCATTTGCGCTTGCTACTGCGACTGTTCTGAAAATTATATTCATCTAATATCCAAACATGTTTAACAGATATGGCGATCTTTTGGAACATTTTTGGGCGTATGAGGCATTATAGTTATCAAGATGTCACTATGTATTAATATGGAGTTGCAGCAGTGCATGTGCTTGTTTATACACATTCGATAATCGTATTTTGTTCAAACAAAATTTAGTTTAAATTTAGTTTTGCCTAGGCAAGCACCACTGACTTTTCGGAAGATATGTGTGAATTTATCACAGGCTCAAACGGTGAAGGAAAACATCATGAGGAAATGATAATGATTTCCTCGATGGAATAAATAGAGGAGACCCGCGCCCTGTAGTGGGACAATAATGGGTTGATGATAATGATGATAGTCTATAAATAAAACAAATATAAAAAGACATCCGAACCTTATGACACAGCGCCATCTAGTTCCGAGCTGAGCAATGAGGCTTGTGTTACGGATGGTTGGTACTTTAGGTAGATACCATATATCTATATATTTTGCGGAAGGTTCGATAATCCTCTTAAATCCATCGTATACAAATGTTGTATCGGTTTATTTGAATAGCCGTCAATAATCTGGCAATTTCTTATCTGACAATGGTAAAGTTAATCTAGGTACGTGGGTATATCCCAGATTAATGTCTGATAAATCTAACATTGCCTCATGCTATGACAGCATATTATGACGTAATATTTAATTTATCATGTATTGGTTAAATCAATCTTTATTTTAATTTAAACAATATGTTAAGAAATGATCAAATGAAACTGAATCCATAGGTTTAGTTAGCTTTTCTGTAATTAATCCACCTGAATCTGTCGTCGAAATAATAAATTTCAGAGTATTAGTAGTTTTAGTAATGATAATTTAAGATATTACTCTTTTCAAGATCCGGCAAAAAAAAAAACTCGCGGGCAAATTTTTAATGGCACCTTGGCCAAAATAGACCTTTGCCAATCTTAAAAAACTCCTTACGCAAATCTAATTTATTTTGCATATTTGTGCCATTGAGTTTGACTGAAAAAATCTTTTTAAAAAAATCGATGTTACGACTTATTTAATAGGGTCAAAATACTCTCTTGAACTAGTATGGCTCGTCTCTTAATTTATTGTCGTGTTATCATCTCCACATTGTAAATGCTCTTCGAAATAGTAAGTGTGGGGTGCTAAGTTAATATGTTAGTGATAACATTTGGTCTTACCTTATAGACTCTTTATTTAAGGACACTAGATTGATCAGCGGCTTCAGTTTTGGTGTCTGCATGTTGATTTTGTTGTTCACCCAATACTTCTCTTGATGTTGTCTTCTCTCTCTTTAGTATCACAGTATTTTTCTAGTTCTGAAGATTCTATATAACAGATTATCTTCGATATATATTGAGGATCCGATTTATTTTGAATTACAAAAATAATACTACATAGTTTGTCAAAAACTACAATGAGTCACTTATAGAGAGATATCGAAGCGAACGACCTTCCCATAGCAGACGCGCGTAAAATACTGAAAACACATGTGTGCGCCTGATCTACATTATTACAACATAATATATACAAACGTTGGTCGTTTGATAATATCCTTTATCGTTCGAATTACAATCTTATATTGATTCAGTAAAGTCCGTTATCGGTAGTCACGTATATTCGCTACGTTATTTTAAATATTTGTGTTTGGAATATTTGGTGTGTAATTTAAATTATATAGTTACTATAAATACCTACTCGTATATGTATAGCATTGTTTTATGTGTAGAATAATTTGAGTTAATAATTTGTATTAAATTTGTGTTATAACCTGGTTTTAGATCTTCATCTTCAATACATTTACGGTTCTATCGGTTACCCACAAAGTTTTCTTTCACTTTTTCAAAAAGTGACCATTATAAATATAATTTGCGGACATTATGACACAGCGCCATCTAGTTCCGAGCTAAGCAACGAGGCTTGTGTTACGGATACTAGTTGGTTGATATATTACATATATATATATTTTTTGTAAATACATGACATGGTTACAAATGTTTATGTTTATCATACAAAATTTGTCCCTACCGGGATTCGAACCCGGGACCCATAGCACAGAATACAGTATTAACTACCGCTAGACTAAATCGGTCGTCAAAATTATTTAATTATTACACACAGGAAAAAAAAAGTCTGAGGTTTGAGCCGGTGGATCGACCCGCGATTCATGCGCCAATCGTATAGTTTAAGTGTAGTAAAACAAAGGAAGAGGAAAAGCAGACGGACTACATACAGTGTGTCTCATAAAATTCCATACCTTACTAGTCTTCACGAGTTACATTTGCAACAAACACCGACTGTTATATTTATAAATAAATAAATTGAATTGAATTAATTGGATTCAGTGTGATGTACCCCTTACCGCGAGTGGGTTACAGATTTCGTAAACATTATACAAACATTGTACTTGCGAGGTTGAAAAATTGTTATTTTGTTCAAAGAAGTAAATAAATTTATAGGCTTGCGAAATACGCAGCTTTTTAGCTCACTAGGTAGAAATAAAGTCTTGATGTAAGAAAATAGAGGCAAATATCTAAAATTTCAGTGTTTCATTTAATTTGACGACCCAATTAGTCCAGTGGTAGTTAACACTGCCTTCTGTGCTATGGGCCCCGAGTTCAAATCCCGGTAGGGACAAATATTTGTGATGAACATAAACATTTGTATTCGAGTCATGGAGGTATCTATGTATAATATGTATGTATTTACAAAAAAAAATTATGTATGTAGTATATCGACCAACTAGTATCCGTAACACAAGCCTCGTTGCTTACCACGGAACTAGATGGCGGTGTGTCATAATGTCCAGGAATATTTATTATTTAGTTAATATTTATTTATTTATTTAATTGTTAATAGTATGAAGCTCTCCTAATAAATGGAATATTACATCATCATCATCATCATCATCAACCCATTAACGTCCCACTGCTGGGCACGGGTCTCCTCTCAATTGAGAGGGATTAGGCTATAGTCCACCACGCTAGCCTACTGCGGGTTGGCAGACTTCACATGCCATCGAGACAAATCTCTCAAGCATGCAGGTTTCCTCACGATGTTTTCCTTCACCGTTTTGAGCATGTGATAAATACGCACATAACTTCCGAAAAGTCAGTGGTGCGTGCCTTGGGTTTGAACTCGAGACCTCTGACATCTCAGTCCACTGGTCACAGCTCTCCGTAAATGGAATATTACATTAAAACTTAAATATAAAATTACTGCAGTTGGTAGAAGGTATTGTAATATACTACACTCTTATCATATATTGATAATTTATATATTGATTTGAAGAAGTTGGCTAGTAGCGGATGGATGTGAGCTGTCCAAGACCGGGAAGGTTGGCGATCGTTGGCAGAGTCCTACGTTCTGCACTTGATGGCAATAAGCTGGTAGATAACATACATATAGATAGGACCACGAAAGATTAGCAAAACCCATGAACTTTGATATCAAAACCCCAATGTGCGTAGTAGTCTGATGACAATTTTATAAGTCATATCATAGCACTGTGTGCATTTTTTTTGTTTCAATAAGTATCGTAGCACAGGTACTTTTTTAAGTTCATACCTTGAAGGCACGGCACGATTGCGGAACGCCGTACTGCGGGGCTTGATAAAAACTATAATATACTAGCTGCCTCCCGCGGCTTTGTCCGCATCGTATATAGTTAAAAAGTAGCCTATGTGTTAATCTAGGTAATAAACTATATGTATGCTAAATTTCACCCAAGTCTGTAAAGCGGTTTTTGCGTGAAAGAGTAACTAACATCCATCCATCTGTTGGGTTCTATTGCTGTGGTAATTGTGTACCGGGAATTCTTATGTGTAATGTGGAAGAAAACACCGATATATGTGTACCGCTCAGCTTTATTGTGTGAACTAACTTAATATTACAATTATTATAATGTACAAGTACAATGCATACGTGATCGCGAGCGTCAGCATAAAATTGTCGAGCGTCGTACATGCTCCCAAACCACAAAAATAAAATGCGTGTGATATCTAATAACTTGCAGGCGAAGTTCCTCTGTTGACCTTGTTCGCACAGCTGGCCTCTGCAATTATCCGTTGAGGTTCAGTGGTATTTCTTTCCTGGTCCGAGGTTTGAGGTCTGTTGGTGACTTGCAAAACTGCACGACGGTGTCTTCTAAGTCTGAGTAGAATCCATAACAATAGCCCAATAACAGCAACTAGTATGAAACTATACATAATATAGCGATGTGTGTCGTGGGATGAGGCAACCTCATTTAATGTATCCTGATGATTCTTCACCTGTTCAATCTTGGCCTTTAACGTCTTCATCATCACTTCATGGTTTTCGGATTCAAAAGTATAGTTATTATTAGTTATAAAGTGATTTATACTCGAGTCCCGCAAATACAGTTCCTCTTCATTTACGTTGATCTCACAATGAAACTTGTTATGTGAGCGGATTATAATATTGTCTCCTTTCAGCATGCATCCAGGATCAAGTTCAATAATACCACAAGCACTTAATTGTTTTGAAGACGTGCCAGATGGGCAAAAAATACGAGTCAGACATTGTTTACAGCACGAGTACAGCCACGCGCCATCATTGTGTAATTGGACCCACCTGTCGGTGCAACTTGATACAGTCGTGTGGCATGCTGATAAGTTTTTATTGTTTATAATTTGTGCCTCGCAGATTGTAGCGGCTTGTTTTATATAGTATATAGGTAGACTTAAGGAACATAGTAATAGGTGTCTTTTTAGTAGAACACATGTACTTAGATCACTGTAAGTCAGGGGCATCATCATATCTTTCTTCAGGTTTATTGCCAAATATTCCGATGTGGGTATAATGTGCCTTTCTGTTTCTCCTTGTATGAATGGAATAGGTATGATGCGGTTCAGCTCATACTGTTCGTTGCTCACCAGAGGCAGCTTAACTTCGAAGATAAAGAAATCTCTTGTTAACTTGACGTGTACTCGTGATAGTCTGTACATTTGTCGAATACATTGGTGACTGTTTGTGCATGGTAGTGATAAATCGTTGGGCAATTGACCGGAGATTATGTTTAACTGTTCTTGTAGCTGATTTGGCTTCAATAAATGAGCGTCCACACGACCATCCTTTACATCGGTTGCTAGGTCAAGCAGTAGCTGTTGAACTCTTCTTATGTTTGAAATTATCAATGTTGCAGCTAATGTCGAGGACATCATATTGATTGCATTATTACGTTCTAGTTGAATGCGCTCGTTAGTCTCTCGAAAGCGTTTGGTTATAAGTGCAAATTGCTCGTTCATGACATCTTCATTTCTCTTCAAAATGTTGTACTCGCCCTCTATTATCGACGTTTGTTCCTTGTATAAGTTTAATAAATGGTTTTCATTAATCTGTATAAGATTAATGTCTTTATCGTATTTTTGGGCAAAACTTTCGTCAAGCACTCCAAATAGATAGTTTGCAGCATAGCCGACTCCGTTAATCAATCCCCTTTTTTGACGAGTTCCGTGTTCCGATCGCAATACGTCATTGTAATGTTGTATTTCCTGGATCTCATGTTCCAATTGAGAGGCGATAGATGTCAAGGTTACCTCTTCTTTAGCCATAATACTTAAATGATTGACATATTCTTCTACGTTTTGTAAACTTCGCCAGTATGTTGTCATGTTGTAATATACAACCATTTTCCAGTCGTCTTGTTTTATTTGCATGTCAGCTATTTTGTCGAAGTAGACTTGTTTTGCTGATGACAAGGTAGTCACGTTAATTGAAACTTGTTGCAGTGACGTAGTTACGCAAAAGGCTAATAAGAAGAATGCGTAAACGAAGTAACTATTTACAGATCTTTTGGCAGGGGCCTTGACGTTTGACCTGTCTGTAGTTTGTATGTTCGTAGGGGTGGCAAGCAACCTTTTATCCTTCGCGTCATCCTTTGAGGCGTCCATCTGTTGGTCTGTAGGTATTCGTGATAATTTGATGATGGGGCGTTTTAGAGTGCCATTTTTCGTTTTAAGCGTCACCACTCGTACGTGTCCATCCTTTCCAGGGTGCGTCTCAATAACTCTTCCTAGTAGCCACTTAGACGGCGGCAGATGATCTTCCTTAATTAAGACGATGTCGTTAACCTCCAGATTTTTGGTAGGGTAATGCCACTTGCTACGTGTTTGAAGTGTTTGTAGATGAAAATTCCTTAGCATCATTACTGTCCTTGACCTCTGATTTCATGTAGGGAATCTTGGTTTTTCTGTTGACCGGCTCCAGAGCTGTAAATTTTCCCTCTAGGAATGAGATAATTTCATCAAATGAAGGTAGATCTCTTGGAGCTTTCCGTGATTCCATATATGAACTGTAGGTCTCTGGGTCCATTTTTTCGGTGAGTATGTGCACTAAAATCGGGTCCCATGTAGTAGTATTTATTCCGAGATTATGTATTGCATGAATTGTTTCCAAGGTCGTATCGTGGAGGCGTTTGAGTTCTTGGGCAGAATGTTTATGTACAGTGGGCTGGTTTAAAAATATCTGGATTTGCTTTGTAAAAAGTAGCTGTATGTTATTGTACCTGCGCGTGAGTATATCCCAGCAGGCATCGTAGTTGTCGGCTGAGATATTTAAATGTTGCACTAATCGTTCGGCCTCGCCCCTGAGCTTGCCCTTGAGATGTTGCATTTTTTGTGTTTTACTTATCAAGGGGTTGTTGTGAATAGCTTCAGAGTAAAGGTCCATGAAGGTTGGCCACTGTGCGTAGTTTCCACTAAATACAGGAATCTCCAATTTCGGCATAGTTTGATGTTGGTGAGATGCATGGCTAAGTTTTTGGTTAAGTTGTCTCTTCGTTGCTTCGTAAATTTCTTCATGCTGAGCATACTCTTGTTCAAAATCCACTTCTGTTCCAATCAATAGATTATCTATTTGCCAATGCAGCTCATCAATAGTTTTCCAGCGAGCCTGTACCATCTGCAGCTTGTCCTGTAATTCCCATTTTTCTGAAATACTGTTGATGTCAATATTTCTTACAACTCTTGTAAAGGCTCGAAAATTTGTTGTTTGCTGGTTTATCATCTCGTCCGTCTTGGACATCATACCTTTTTCTTCTGTGTTCGCGTTATGTTCTTCGTCACCTTGGCTGCTTGTGCCTGGATTAGTCATGGCTTCAACCTTGGTTATATCCATCAGCATTGCACATGTAGCTGCGTAGAGTTCCTTCACGGAAACGTAAGCACCAGACTGTAAATATTCATGTTTCTTGTCACACTTTAATGTCAGTTTAGAGTGATTAGTGTCAAATTCATCCCATAACTCTTCAAGGGACAGTATGCGTTTCCTCACGTACTCTGGTGTCTTTCGACTTGCAGAATCCTTTTTAATATTCGTGGATATTTTTTGTATAGCTTCAGCGATTATCTGCTGATGTTGCAGTAGCCCTTCCATTGTGGTGATGTCAGGAAGAAGCTAACAATTCTGTAGTACTGACTGGCGTTATGCTGAAATGTATGTAGTGAACACTAAGTCCGAAGGTCACTGTTAGTTCAGCGTGCGTAGGTATGCTTCACAAAATGTGCGACTTCTCAACTTAACTGGGTAGACCCGCTTGTGGGAGGCCAATTAAGCCGATCCGCTGTCGATGAAGGCACCTTCACACACACTTCACTAAATCCGGCTCGAAGGACCAAAAAATGTTGGGTTCTATTGCTGTGGTAATTGTGTACCGGGAATTCTTATGTGTAATGTGGAAGAAAACACCGATATATGTGTACCGCTCAGCTTTATTGTGTGAACTAACTTAATATTACAATTATTATAATGTACAAGTACAATGCATACGTGATCGCGAGCGTCAGCATAAAATTGTCGAGCGTGCTCGTACACCATCCATACTTACAAACTTTCGCGTTTATAATATTAGTAGGATAGTAGGATAGAAAAGCATTTTTTATTTAAGTAAATTAAATTATTCAATCATTTATTTATATATTTATTTATTCATATCGTACATATTGTATAGTAAGTAATATGACTCCTACAGCACAGATTCTTTTAACTGCTTAGTTTGTGCATGACCTCAAACGAATACTGATTTAAACAATATTTTTTACAAAAACCTATTGCACTTCAATAAATTAACATTTTTCTATGTCCAGCATACTTTATATAAGTAATTTACACATCTTTGAAAATAAAATTAAAAGGACCCTCGAAGTAATTGAGGGCTTGTGAAGATATATTCGGCGGTGACCCGAACCATTCTACTTTGAAGTTTTCTATCATATACGTCAGGAACGATTCAATTTCTATTTCAGCTATGCGTTGACCTGGGAATAAAGAAAAAAGACAATTATAAATCATCGTTGGTACTTTTTTATTTAAATAGTTACAGGAATAGGTTGCTGGGGTAATTTAGTGAAACCTTTTCTTCCACAAATGAGCGTTCCTATATATCATCCTTTTATTGTCCCACTTGCTGGGCACGGGTTTCCCCTCTTTTATTTGACAGAGGCCACCACGCTGGCCTAGTATGGGTTAGCAGAGTTCACACGCCACCGAGAACATCTGTCAGGCGTGCAGGTTTCTTCACGACGTTTACCTTCATCGTTTGGGCACGTGAAACTTCAAAAAGTTTGAACTCAAAACCTTTGATTTCACAGTCCACTAGATTATCACAATTCCAATAAAGCATAGACCTCAAAAACATGTCACAAGCTGTCATCCATATTTAAAGACTGTTGAATACCTATGCAGTTTCGAGCTCCGTATCCAAAGGGCCCCCGTGCAAAAGAATGGGCATTCCCGAAATAAAGTGGGTCCTCTTTACTCGTGAACCATCGCTCCGGAATGTACTCTTGAGGTTGAGGGTAATTTTCTTCTAGCAGCGACATAGCTTGGTGTGCAAATACAACCTCTACCTGTAAACGTTAAACAGAAATATAAAAAACATATAAATCACCAAGTTTAAATATGTACCTAGATGTGTGTACTATGTACCTATATTTGCAAGCGGTAATAACTATTGACAAACTTTCAGCGCTTAATATTATCAAAGAACGCAAATTTCCGCAATTTTTGGGATTTGTCATGTTTGTAGTCAGAGAAATGATATTTTAAAGACATTTACCTACGTTTGAATTTTGACAAGACATTAAATGTATTATACAAAAATAATACAAACATTTTTAGGTATCTGATAGCCCAGCAGATTGTATTCTTTTGTGGTCACTCGTAAATTTCCTGATACGACTGGCATTATTCTCAGCGCCTCCTTCATGCACGCGTTCAGGTATCGGCTTCGTTCCGAATTTGACTTTGCCAGTATAATATCCTCCCTCAACTTGTCTTGCTTCTCTGGATTTATCGCCAGAAGGTACAAATTGGCTATTACTGTGTTTGCAGCCTGTAATAAAACCTCCATTAATGTTATGATTTAAATAAGTGATTTGAAACATCTTTAGGAAAAAAATCGTAACTAATACTAATCCATTCTACAGTTTATCTAAACGATGGGTAGTACTTACCGTATCAACACCAGAGAATAACATGTCACTAGCCATAATGTAAGCCACTTCTTCGTCAATTTCTAACAGTTTCTCTAGGACACCCTTTTCGGTATCAGTGTTGTTCTGAAACTGTTCTTTTCCTTTATTGACGAAATATTTTGTTAGTCTGAAAGCACAAAAATGTATTTATTATTTATTTATTTATTTAAGGTTTAAAATGTAAGAAACTATTTTTGAGAACAGTGCTACTTTTGCTATACCAAATATAAGAACTTATATTGTAATGTATAAAAGACTAAGACGTTGATAAATTGACTAAGTTATGTGAAAATTCAGAAACACTTTTAGTTAGTATTTGCAACTTACTCTTCCTGCTGTTCATACAACTTCATGGCTTTCTTGAACAATGGCGTTGAGTAGTATCTCCAAAGGTTTGGTTTATGGTCCAGTTCGTTAGCAGTTACAAATAACTCGTGGACGCACTGGATCAGCTGCCACTCAGGGGAGTCTGCGGGCAGGTTGGGATCGAAGCAATTCAGCCGGCAACCAAGTGCGACAGTACCAATAGCTTCCAGGGCCCACAAGGTCATTTCCTTGCCAAAGTCGTTGCGAATCATGTTCTCTTCATTACGATTAGCTTTCAGTCTGAAAAATTTCTTTAATTAGTTTTGAATGTGGAGTGAAATGAATCGCACTGACACAGAATTAATTTATCTATCTTACCTTAAGACTATGTCTTGTGCAACCTCTTCAAGTACTGGTCTGTACAGTTTGATTGTTTTGGGTTGCAACATTACTGGGTTGACTTTCAATCGAAAGTCTTTCCATATTTCACCATGGCTGTGAAAGAATTGTAACTTTTAAAACTCACACTAACAAAGCAAATAATATGTAGACCTATATAGAATAAGACAGGTACAGTGTTATTCCTGAGTAACTTTTCTACACGATAGATACACTTAGTAAAAATGAAAATCAAAGGTGGTATTTGCTTTAACTTACTCAGTAACAAGGCCAGTGGTGTGAACGTTCTCTCCTTTACTTCTTTTGTAGTCCTTTCTATAATATTCAAGAGACTTGAACCCCGGACGCAATGGCATCTTGTTTTCACTTCGTAACACCTGGGAAATAATTGATCTTATTTTCTACTGCATACTTGGGAAGAATATTATTCTAGTACCTACATAGTATCTTTTTGCGGAAATGAATAGGTACTTGTGGAAAATTTACAAAATTGTCTTATAATACATTAAATAGTGATAAACTTGTTCACGTTAATCATAATATTGATATTATAAGAAAGTAGAGTGGTATTGAATAAAGCCTAAGACAATCCAATTTAAGGAATTAATAATACTTACATGTTCACAGCTTTCAGGGTCAAATAAAAGTATCATTGGAGACTTGCCAAGCAACCCGTCAAACCTTACAATCGGTCCATACATCTTAAATAGTTTCAGGCTACCCTCAACTCCCTCCAAGTTCTGTAGCTCACCTATGGAATTTATATTTTATTTATCGACGCTTTACAAGTTGTCGAATCTCCGACATTTTGCATGTGTTTGAAATGACTAGAATACGACATAATTCAAACCCAAGGCACGTACCACTGACTTTTCGGAAGTTACGTGCGTATTTATCACATGCTCAAAGGAACGAAGAAACCCTCAACGACCGGCACTATTCTACGTGCTTGAGATATTTTCTCAATGGGTTGTGAAGACTGCCATCCGCACTATAGCCTAATCCTTCACATATGAGAGGAAACTTGTGCCCCTAGTACAATAATTGGGTTGATGATGCATCCATTAGAGCTTTGGGATGAATACATTATGGATTACATTTGGTAATTTTAGTTTTGTATTAGGTACTTCTTACCTCCAGGCATGAAATGAAGCAGTTGCCCAATGATGGGTAAAGACGAAGGTCCAGGAATCTCATACCATGATTTTAGGCTAGTCTCCAAATTTGCAGCATTTGCTTCTGATACTGCGCTGTAATTCAAATTTACCTCATATTAATATACCTTTAAAACTAAAAAAAAGGTAAAACTGTATAAAGTTATTTTTTGCTTTTTAGGTTTTGAAGCCGGTTGAGCAGTTATATATATGAAAGTTGTATCGTTTTATTTGAAAAGTTTTCAATAATACCTATCTAAGTTGTTATCTGACAAAACTGACTGTGTACTGCTTATCTATGTACGTGATGGCTTCCCATATTTGATAAACTAGGTATTGCCTCAGAGTATGATGTAAACTATCCACACTCCAGACTTTTATTTTTAATATTATAAATGCGAAAGTGTGTCTGTCTGCCTTTCTGTCTGTTTGTATGTCTGTTACCTCTTCACGCTATAACCGCTGAACCGATTTAGATGAAATTTGGTATATATATAGTTTGAGTCCCGGGGAAGGACATAGCATAGTTTTCATTCCGAATCAACCCTTAAAAGGGAGAAAATGGGTTAGAAGTTTGTATGCGGAAAAAATTACAAATTTTACGCAGACGAAGTGGCGGGCAAAAGCTAGTAACCTAAATAAATCTCAACTGGGTGAAGGGTGGACGCTCTGTATTATATATATTACGCTATGTATAATGTATAATATATTCATATGTATCAAATATATGATAAATAAAGTACGTTTCAGAAAGAATCAATATCTAAATCGAGCTTATTCCAAAGTTTTATTAATTTATTTGAAAAGCTTTAGATAATATCTGGCAAAGCCTTATCTGACGAAACAGACGCTTATCTGTGTACGTGATGATTTCCCTGATCTGATAATACTAAACATTACCTCATACTATGAAAGCATAGAGTGATGTAATCTTTAAGTTATCAGCTATTGGATAAACAAATGATGACTTTAATATTTCAAATGATTGATTAGCTTTCAATCTTAAATCTTTGAAGTAAAGTACAAATTATTATTATTATTACCTACAACAATAAATAATAGCTAATTTTGCTTGTAACCCAAGCAAAATTAGCATTATACGTGGTTGTTCATGAATTTCTTTTTTGTATTTTATTCACCTGATGTTGTAGGTAATAATAATAATAATTTGTTTCCATAAAAATAGTGGTACATTCTGTTACAGGTGATATAATTTTGTAACTATAATATATATATATATATATATATATATATATATATATATATATATATATATATACGTATAAATATTGAATTTTGAAATATGCCATTATTTTGTATTTTAAGTTTCATTTCTATAATTTAATTTGATTCTGTCAGTAAATCTTGGGATGGTTCTAAAATTTTATTTCTTTGGGGACAAAAAATAAAATATTTGAGTCAACAGTTCATGCTAGATAATGGGAACAGAAAATTAATTGGGGTTGGGGTTGGGGGTGGGGAAAATTAAAGGGAGTACCTTCAGTGTGGTCCCATACAAAAATGGTGAGGATCTGATTAGCGGATCTTTGGGAAATCGAAGAAAACCCTCAAATATTCTACGAACATGACGCGTTTATTGTTCAATCTATTACAGACTAAAAATTAAAAAATAAAATTAAAAACTGCGTTTAAAAAAACCAACTTAAAACTAAAAAGCAAAAAATAACTTCATACAGTTTAGTTTTAAAGGTATGAGTATGAAGTCCGTGCCAAGCCAAACGTAATAGTAAGTACCTACACTCGCCGTGTGATCTTGAGCGGGGTGGTTAAAACCAGGAATCGGGACCAACTTCATACCTTTAAAACTAAAAAAAAGGTAAAACTGTATGAAGTAATTTTTTGCTTTTTAGTTTTTGAAGTTGGTTTTTTTAAACACTTTATTTTAGTTCGTTCTTGGTTCCTTATCAACCCCATTCAGCCAGTAAGTACTGCATCATCATGTGTGATTGATATATCTTTATATTATCGACCTTAAGGCCAGGTATCAAAGTTCATAAATTAGCATCAACCTCACTTACCTTGTAGAATCTTTATTAGAAGACTCTAAACTGGTCGGCGTCTCCATATTATTTTTGTTAATGACACAAGAACACAAATCCTTTTATATAGCACTGTATCTTCACAATCACATTAATTTTGAACTTAATAAAACTAATATTAGTTCGTAATATTCAGGTAGGAAATCGTTATGTCTCGAACCTAATTTTTGTTATTTTCTTTGTACGAAGAAAGTTAATTTACAAACGCCTCTAATTTTACAAAAAATCTTATCTAATGTATCGGAAATATTATTTGGACAATGAATATATTCTTAAAACAATCCCAATGCGAGTGATTTTCCAGCTTTTCTGACGCCCCAACGAACGAATAACGAATACTAAACGCACATGTGTGCTCTTAACCTCCACTTTAAATATACAAACTACAAACGTGATGGTTTGGCAATTCGTCTTTCTTATCGTTCGAATGACAGTCTTATTTTGTTTCAATAAAGTCCGTTATCGGTAATCACTTGCTATGTTATATATAATCATATTTGCTATGTTATCGTTTATCTATACATGTAATAAATTTGTAAACGTGGCGCTTCTATACATCGAAAATAGTCCAAAAAAAGGTTTTCTTTGTTAATTTTTCATCACTTTGGTTGCGCACGCATCACGTTAAAGGTAAATAAATACCTTTACTCTTTTGACTCTTAGAGAGAAATGGGGAGTTTAACTGTAGCATATTTTTCGTAATATATAATCTGTAGGCTGCCTTCTGTGGTAAAGGTCTTGGGTTCAAATACCAGTAGGGAAACATATTAATCTAATATATAAAATTCTCGTGTCACAGTATTCGTTGCCATACTCCTCCGAAACGGCTTGACCGATTTTGATGAAATTTTTTGTGCTTATCCGGTATCTATGAGAATCGGCCAACATCTATTTTTCATCCCCTTAAAAGTTAGGGGTAGTCCACCAACCCCTATAATGTGGCAAAACAACGTTTGCTGGGTCAGCTAGTAATATATAATATTCTTTATTGACTTAAAGAAAACAAGTTCTTTACAAAAAGGAACTGGTTATTCCAAGACTTTCTGCACTAGGGCCTGTCCTGCAGAAAACTTTATTTAAATATTCCAAGAATGTTGAAAATGTGTTTGTATTTACACAAAAATAATTATGTACATACTATATCAACCATATTAAAATTATAAACGTATTCGTAACATCTCAGATCAGCTCAGAACAAAATGGGACTGTGTAATAATGTTCGGATATATTTATTATTTATTGAACATAACACATCTCACACAAACAAACGCGCTTAGCTCATCATCATAATATTTCTGGACATTATGACACACAGCGCCATCTAGTTCCGAGCTAAGCAACGAGGCTTGTGTTACGGATACTAGTTGGTTGATATACTACATATATACTTTTTTGTTGTAAATACATACATATTATACATAGATACATCCATGACTCTGATACAAATATTTATGCTCATCACACAAACATTTGTCCCTACCGGGATTCGAACCCGGGACCCATAGCACAGCAGGCAGTGTTAACTATCGTTGGACTAATTGGGTCTCCACAATGAACATCATATCAACCGTTAGACGTCCACTGCTGGACATTAGCATTTCGTTTACCTAATGTTTGGCTCCAATCTTGACGTTAGGTATAAGTAACCTATTAAATAAAAATAAATAAAATAAATATTCGAACCCGGGACCCATAGCACAGCAGGCAGCGTTAACTACCGCTGAGCTAAATGGGTCGTCATTATTAAACTAAGGAAGTTTTGAATAGCCTGGTCGTAATAAATTTCATAAATATTATAGGTACTTATTGAAAAAAAAATGGTATGGTCTGCTAGGAGTGTTAAAAACTCAGCCTCCGAGCATCCGGAGAACTCGTATTTTACATCGTTGGACGACATCAACAGCTTATTGAAGTCTTCTTACGGATGATTGTGTAGGCAAGTTCTAAGTCAGAATGAAGTTTTAATAAAATATATTAGTATTTTTTATCTTTTCAGTTGCAATATGTGGCGAAAAAAAAGTTCTTTTAATTATTGCTACTGAATAACTTTTACTTATTCCTACGCCTGTCTCAAGTGCTCTTATATGCAATTGCTGAGTATGAGATTTTGGTTTCATTTCCGAGGCTGAGCAGATCTACTTTTAGTTTAGTTTTTTATGATATTCTCAGTAGCAGTTCGAAGTTCGGATTTGTGCCCGATTAATGACAAAAGGCCCCAATTACATTGGGCCTCAAAAAATATACTAGCAAATTATAAATCTCCATTAATTTACCTCTGATTAAGCGTCATAGATACATACGTGATACGAGTGTTTTATTGTATAACGTTATCCATATAAAACAAACGGCTGACTGATTACTTATCGAAATCAAAGAAGAAAATTATCCCTTAATCAGTAACACTAAATTCAACAAAGGTTTCGTTCAGCTTTGACGTGTGTGTGGTAATTTTGTTGATGACTCAAAAACACAAACATTTGTAATGCGGGCCTATCTTATCAGCCCCACAACAACTTCATGAATATTTACATATATCATTTTAGAATATTTTATATCGTGATACTTTGATAGCTCAGATTAAAACATGCTTGTCACTTCATTAAACTATTCACTGATCTAGCTTATTTTATTTGGTTTAAATTATACGTTTTTTTATTATCATTAGTAAGTAGAGTTACCAAGAGTCCGAATAAATCCGGACATTGTCTGGTTTTTTAGTAATGTGCACGGTCAAATTAGATGGTTTAAAGAACTTTATTTCCCATTACGACATTCGTCACTTATATGGAATACAATAAATAAGATTAAAATTTTAACACAGTGCAGGTAGAAGAAAAATAACTAAAACATTTGCAGTTGTCAAACCAAGAAACGAGTTCATTGCATTCCTTATTATAAGGCGATGGTCCAAGTTATAAGACGTTGCATGTTTCATTATGTGTATTTACTATTACTATAAATTATTACTATAAAAGTATTGAGAGTATTCGCTTCTTTTACAGATTTTGGAAGTTGGTTATATTTTTGTGCTCCCCTATACGTCAAGATGGTGTCCAGTCTGTCCGGCTTTTTATTTTTACCATTTGGATTTACAGTTGTCTTATATTTATCTTTCACCTAGCCTACCTTACCTATCATCGCTTGTCAGCGACTGCCCTTTTACCCAAAAGTAGCTGTCAGTTCTCTTTTTGCTTTTAAGAGCTGGAGCTCTACATACAAGCAATCTGAAATTAAACTTGAAAGTGGTTACTGCAACAATTAACTTCATTCTTACCTAACAATAACCATTATATACTTGTTTGTTCCTTTTTAAAACTCATGTAAATACCGTATAATGATGACTAGTATTTTTGAGTGAATACATGCGTCATGCTTACAGCGATAAGCGGCGTGGTCGGAGAGGTTTGAGCCGGCTAATCCCACATTTGGCATTAGGGTAGGCAAAGACCACGTTGATAGTTTCTTTTACGATAAAATATCGTTGGACATAGAAATGAAACAAAAAAAAGTGGAAATCGTGAAAACATTAATTTAATGTATATAATAGTTCGTAGTTGTTTACCGTTTCAGATTTATGCATATTAGAGAAAAATAACAAGATATTCTTTACAATTGCCAAAAGCAATAGATTCTAGACAGCGCCTACAATATTACCTTAAAAATTAATTACATAACCTTCCGCCCATTATTGATTAATCATTTTTATAAAACATTCTTAATCTAATAATATTTTAAGGCAGATTACTAAAAAACTCATATTAAAAATGAGAGAGAATATTAAAATTAATAATTTGCAAAAAAGTTTAATTACCACTTTGTAATAATACAATACACTTCCAATTATAATATATTTTTTAAGTACTTTAGCCAAAGGTATTTAAAAAAATACAATACAATTTAAATAAAACATTGACACGCAAAAGTACGTAGATTTTGAGGACTTGAAAATAATGGTCCATCGATTTTACTATATTAAGATATGCAATGAGGAATTTCAAATGAATCGAAACAAAAGAAAGGCAATATTCAATACATTCTTTATTTCGTTCCGAGAATTTAATTAATAAATAGAACAGAGGATGAAAGCATTTGTCTTTTGGCAGAAATGAATGCTTTTCTTTATTTCGCCTAATCTCGTCTTCGTTTGAGTGAACTCAGTGAAGATTAGGTGATTCAATTATATCCCTTAATACGTTCCATTGAATGCTATATTTCTGTATTTGGAAAGAAATTGGCGCGTTATCTGTACTTTTATACTGATAATTATGATTTAGTTTTTTATTTGTTGAATATGCTCCGAAACTATTGGACAGATCTGAATAATGCCTTTACTATAAATATTTCTATAATGTATTACTACCTAAGCTGTGAAAACCGAAAAAACCCTTGCCGTGATGTCTCTTAGAAGTTTATAAATACATATTATTATATATTTTTTTAATATTTATTGTGTAAAATATCTACTACTACCTGTCTAAGCCGGGGCGGGCCGCTAGTGATTTTTATTTTTATTGTGATAAAATTTGGTTCACTAAGAGGATCACAAATAATTGCCAGATTGTTGCAACAATATTAACGACAAGGTGGCCGTTAAATAATCAATACTAATATTATAAAGCTGAAGAATAATAATGTATTAATTGAAATTTATGTAAATTATGTATTCTGTATCCCTTCCATATGAATTATTTACACATCATTAAAAACAAAATTATAAGGCCCCTGAATTAAATTCAATACAACTGTGTTCGTTTTCGGTGGAGGTCCAACCCATTCTACTTTAAAGTTTTGTATCAGATGCCCCATCAAAATTTCTATTTCTAATTCAGCTATGCGACGTCCTGGAACGAAAGAAATAAGTATTAAAATCATCCTTGACATTTACTCACGGTAGACTGGCAAGCAAATACTAATAGATTGATTGGTTGGATGCGTGTTTATTAGGTATACTTTAAATGTTTTAGAGAGGTAGGTAATAGCGAGATGTCTAGCTCAAATTGAGCTGCCCGACTGGGGAAGTAGCTTCGTCTTACAGAAGACTGCACTAAAACAACAATAGTTGTGTTTCTGCGAGTGAGCCAGATCTTGTTATGGGAGTGACTATTTTGACACCATGGAAATTTCGTTTGCTGTCAGTACAGTAGTAACACCTCTATTTTAAGAAACCTGAAACTGTAATTATCATTGAATCATTTATTGTCCAACGGCAGGGCACGGGTCGCCTCCCATTTTTTAGAGGGATTAAGCTCCACGCTCGTCTAGTGCGGGTTGGCAGATTTCTTATGCCATTGAGAAAATCTCACAGGTATGCAGGTTTCATCGCATTGTTTCTCTCACAGTTTGAGCAAGTAATACATACGCGTATAGCTTTGAAAAAATCCTTGGGTTTTTTATATGAATATGTGACTAGCATGTCACATATTTTTTTAACAAATACGATAATACTGAATAAAATATAATATTAATTAAATGAGACGCTGAATACCTAGACAGGAACGGACTCCGAAGCCGAAGGGTTGAAAAGCGAAAGGATGGGCATTCCCGTAATAAAGTGGGTCATCTTTACTGGTCACCCATCGCTCCGGAATGTACTGATGAGGTCTAGGGAAATTCTCTTCTAGCATCGACATGGCTTGGTGAACAAATACAATTTGTGTCTGAAAATATACATCCTGGTTTGAAAAAGGTTGCCTACTATATATTATACTTCTAACTAGAAACAGCATCGATGCGAAAGCTAGATGACAACAATGTTTTTAGCGGGTTGTGGTCAAAATTTAATTTATGATACTTTACGAACGACTGTATATTATGAAATCAACGCTTGCAAATTATAATTAACGAAACACAATTACTTATTTTGGAAAGATAAATGTTAAAGCTACAGCTTTGAAATAAAATTACTTTTACCAGCATACAGTCTTTACTGGACCATAAAAGGTATAAAAAATTCAAAATGCCAGATGTAATATCAATTTACTTCGTAGCATCCAAAAAAGGTAATTTTATTTCAAAAAAAATATTCGCGTAAATGAATGAAATCAGTATTAAGATACAGCTTTTTAAAGTGCAGTAAAAACTCCTTTTTCAAAATTTGCTACACAATTCCCGTATTCGCGGCTTAATATCTCTGTATTCTCAGATTCTGTCGCTATAATCATGAAATGATATACTTTACTAACGTTTCGGCATTCTTCGAATATTACTACCACATACAGAGAACTTTCACAACAGTGCAACAGAATAAATTAGTTTAAAAATAAAAATATTCCTTATCTACGGAGGTCTTATTTTTTCAAACGGCAAATTGTTAACGCCGCAATTGATTATAAATTCGAATTACTGCGAAATTCTTTAAACCTTTGCATAAACCTGACTTGGCAATAATAAAAATATGGAGTAGCGTTTTATATTTATTTTACAATCCTATACAAATTACGACTCCATATTCGCGGCATATTTACAGAACGTGTTCCCCGCGAATAAGGAGCTTTTTAACCGACTTCAAAAAGGAGGAGGTTCTCAATTCGTCGGAATCTTTTTATGTATGTTCACGAATTACTTAAAAACGCCTGGACCGATTTGCAAAATTCTTTTTTGTTTAAAAGGGTAGACTTTACAGTTGGTCCCATTGTGACCACATCATGATCTGATGATGGGATCCCAGGAAAATCGAGGGCAACCCTCAAATTTTATAGGCAATTATCACGTTTTGAATACATTTACTGAAATTGTTCCAGTATTTGCGTCTGATAATCATCATTTGATGTTGATGAGCTGATGGTGGAAGGTAGAACTCCTCAAAGGTTAAGAGTTAAAAGAAAATTCTTTCAGTTATAGGCATTTATTACATTTACATGTATTCTCCAAAGCTGTTCAAGTATTTGCATTTGAAAATCACCATCTCATGTAATGATCTGATGATGGAAGGTACAACTCCTCAACGGTTAGGAGTTGAAGGAAAAATCTTTCATAATTATAAGTATATATGGATCGATAGTTGTATTCTTTCAGGCAGTTAGATTGACCTAATATGAAAAGTTTAATATGTACAACACAAAAAAGAAAAAAAAAATTAACTTTTTAAAAAAAGAAAAACCAACTTCAAAAACTAAAAAGCAAAAAATAACTTCATACAGTTTGACCTTTTCTTTAGTTTTAAAGGTATGAAGTCGGTGCCGATGATGTGGTGGTTTTAACCACCCCGCTCAAGGTCACTCGCGGTGAGTGTACTTACTTTGGCTTGGCACCGACTTCATGCCTTTAAAACTAAAAAAAAGGTCAAACTGTATGAAGTTATTTTTTGCTTTTTAGTTTTTGAAGCTGGTTTTTCTTTTTTTAAAAAGTTATACTGTACTCCAGCTAACGGGAGTTTTTAGTTTATACTCGTAGCAACGGTATAGATAATGGCGTTCACTAAGGGATGCCTGCAGTGGACGAATATAGGCTGATGATGATGGATAATATG
The DNA here is from genome assembly GCA_905163465.1 of Craniophora ligustri. Lineage (NCBI taxonomy): Eukaryota > Metazoa > Arthropoda > Insecta > Lepidoptera > Noctuidae > Craniophora > Craniophora ligustri. The sequence goes on from LR990960.1 coordinate 4,699,351, forward strand.
TAGACTCGTCCCGTTGTCCACATCGATACTCCGCCGAGTAAAGAAAGAGCAAGATGTAAGATAGTGAACGGTATAAATGTACCTATAGCGAAAAAAATAATTTAAATCTACGAACATTTTCAGGTATATTATAGCCCAGAAGATTGTAGTCTTTTGTGGTCAGCCGCGTGTTCCCTAAAACGGGTGACATCATTCTCTGCGACTCCTTTATGCAAGCCTTTAGGTATGGTCTCTGTTCCTGATTTGATAGTAACTCCTCCCGCAATTTGTCTTGCTTCTCTGGATTTGTTGCCAGAAGGTACAAAGCGGCTGTTATAGAGTTTGATATCTGGGAAATATAGGTAAGTATCATAAATTTTATGGCAACTTAAGGGCTTATAACCCATCGACTTGATTGGTGCGGTGGCTGAATAGGTCGCGGGTTCGATCCCCGCACGGAGCAAATCTTTGTACGATCTACGGGTAAATTGTCCTAGGTGTAGGCGATTATGTATTTATTTGAAAATTCGACTTCTTCCATAAACTGGCAACAAACCAGTACAAATTCATATTCAAAATTAAAAAATCTATTTTACTTTCGTAAGTTTCGGGCTTTGTTTAGTAGAAGTAGAAGTAAGTGAAAATATTATATTATTGTAACATATTATATAATTACTAGCTGACTCAACAAACGTTGTTTTGCCAAATTATAGGGGTTGGTTCTACCACCAACCCCTATAATGACAATTGGTGACAATTTCGGGTTATAAGTATTTTTTGATGCCAAATCATAACAAAAAAATTTCAAAGAAAATAAAAAAAAAGTGGCGAGGGACATCCTTAACTTCTATGGGTGTAAAAAATAGTCACACGAGATTTTTAACCGACTTCAAAAAGGAGGAGGTTCTCAATTCATCGGAATGTTTTTTTTTTTTTTTTTTTTATGTATGTTCACGAATTACTTAAAAACGCCTGGACCGATTTGCAAAATTCTTTTTTTGTTTAAAAGGGTAGACTTCACAGATGGTCCCATTGTAACCACATCAGGATCTGATGGTGGGATCCCAGGGAAATCGAGGGCAACCCTCAAATTTTATAGGCAATTATCACATTTTCAATATATTTAGTATAATTGTTCCAGTATTTGCGTCTGATAATCATCATTTGATGTTGATGAGCTGATGATGGAAGGTAGAACTCCTCAACAGTTAAGAGTTAAAAGAAAATTCTTTCAGTTATAGGCATTTATTACATTTACATGTATTCTCCAAAGCTGTTCAAGTATTTGCATCTGAAACTCATCATCTCATGTAATGATGATGGAAGGTACAACTCCTCAACGGTTAGGAGTTGAAGGAAAAATCTTTCATAATTATAAGTATATATGGATCGATAGTTGTATTCTTTCAGGCTATTAGATTGACCTGATATGAAAAGTTTAATATATATATACAACACTAAAAAGAAAAAAATAAATTAACTTTTTAAAAAAAGCAAAACCGACTTCAAAAACTAAAAAGCAAAAAATAACTTCATACAGTTTTACCTTTTTTTTTAGTATTAAAGGAATGAAGTCGGTGCCGATGATGTGGTGGTTGTAACCACCCTGCTCAAGCTCACTCGCGGAGAGTGTACTTAGGTACTATTTGCGGAGAGTGTACGTTTGGCTTGGCACCGACTTCATACCTTTAAAACTAAAAAAAAGGTAAAACTGTATGAAGTTATTTTTTGCTTTTTAGTTTTTTTATATATAAGATTTTTAGATATAATTAATGGAACCAATACATATTCATTTGTGAGTGAGGAGGACTTACCACATCAGATCCACCAGTTGTGATATCTCTAACTATTATAAGAGCCGTTTCTTCGTCTACTTCTAATAGTTTCTGAAAAACACCTTTTTCGGTACCAGTATTTTTATTTAATTGTTGTTTTCCTTGTTGAAGAAAATGTTTGAGTAACCTGGAAATATTCATACGTACATATTTTGAAATCTGTGTTATTTATGCTATGATTTATTTTTAAATAACTACCAGACGTAGTCGTTTTTAACTGACTTCGAAAAAACGGTTTCTCAATTCGAATGTGACTATTTTTTTAAAGTTTTTTCACTGATTACTCGAAAATGGCTGGGCGGATTTTGATAATTCATTATTGTTTGAAAAAGAGTATCTTCAGAATGGTCCCATAAAAAATGGTGAGGATCAGATAAGTGGATCCTTGGAAAATCGAGGGAAACCCTCAAAGTTTCGTAGTTCACGTAGTTGACGCGTTTATTGTTCAACCTATTGCAGATACTAAAAGCCAAGAAATAAAATAAAAACTGCATTTAAAAAAAACCGACTTCAAAAAGTTTTTATTTTTATATGAATTAATTTTGGAGGTTAAAAAAGAGTGCAACTGACATTTAAACGAAATATTTGGGTTTTTTTTCACTGCTGGGCATGGGTCTCCTCTCATTTAAGAGGGATTAGGCCATAGTCCACCCCGCTGGCTGCGTGTGGTTTGGTACGGTTCACACGCAATCGAGAAATTATCTGTCAAATGTTTGTGATGAGCATGAAAATGACCGTGTATCCGAGTCATGGATGTATGTGCGTGCCATGGGTGCGAACTTGTGTTCGAAATGAGATCTTTGACTTTCACATTCCACTGGTCACATGAAACTTACTTGTCTTGATTTTCATAGAATTCCATAGCTCTCTTAAATCCTGGCGTAGGAAAGTATTTCCAAAACCTCGGCCGGAAATTCATTTCGTAGTTTACTTTCAACACGTCTTTATTACTGGTTATCAGCTGCCATTCTGGGGAGTCCTTGGGAAGATCGTGATCTAAGCAGTTCAGCCGGCAGCCAAACGCGACAGTACCATTAGATTCCATCGCCCATAAGAGCATTTCTAGGTCAAAGTCACCGCGAATCATATTCTTCTCATCACGACGGCTTTTCAGTCTGAAAATGGTTTTCTCGAATGGAAATGAAAATCGAAATGGAAACCATTTCGATAACTAGACCAACGAGGCAGTTTTGGAATATAGGCGTGATTTTTTTGAGCATTAAATGGCAGGTAATTGGGGCTTTGAAGTGATCAGCTTTGGATCCTCAGATCATGAATGCAGATCCTTGTGTTGTTTTGGACCTTGTATCGTTATATTAAAACAATTTTTTAACTCAGGATGATATTTTGGACTTTGGAAGGTGGCATCGCAGGTACTAAACCAATCTGATTTCGACTTACTATTTTGTGTTCTATGATTTAAAAAAAAATGTTCAGCGTTGAAAGATGATTGATTGAAACGAAATTTGATATCTATTTTTTTTATTTTACTTGCCACGGGTCCTTTTAAGTTAAGTACTGAATAAAAATAGGTATAAAAAGTAAGTTATATACCTCACAATCATGTCTTGTGCAACTTCATCGATGACCGTTGTATACCGTTTGATCGTTTTGGGTTGCATAATCATTTGGTTCACTTTCGAACGCAATTCCTTCCATACGGTACCTTGACTAAAAAGTAGTTTTTTAAATTTTATTGGTACACTAATTTCAAAATCAATTATGTTTTATAGTATTATAATTCTTCTTTCTTATTACTATGACGTAAAAGTGGATTTGGATGTAGGGATGTAAAGATGTTTGACATAAAGACTGACCACATAAAATTACCGAACAGCTTTTGATGATAATTTGTTATAGCAAACACATCAGAACACTACATAGGCTATTTTTTATTACCAGGGGCGGGCAAAGCGACAGGTTGAAGCGTGAAAGTTTTCTTTAACTACAAAAGAAAGATTTTAATACTGTGTTTCGGAGTTCCGATATCAAGAAATGTGTGGAACAGAAGTTAGTTACTATTATTAAAAAGGAATATCTCGCGCTTGAGCTAGGCCTTAGAGCTAATAGTCTAATAAGCTTAACCGTAATTGGAAACAATCGCTGGCCACGTTAGCAGACTACTCGCATAACGCAGCTGGCAGTGACTGGTTGCGAAAATCTAGTGGCGATCATGTGGCGTTCAGTATCTGAGGATTTTCTTGACGAATAGAAGTAAAGATACTTTTGAATTAACTTACTCAGTACTTAGACCCGTTGTGCGGACGGTCTGCCCTTTGCTTACTTTATACTTTCGTCTGTAATAGGTTAGGTCTTCGAATACCGGACGTATTGGCAACTGGTTCTCACTTCGGTATATCTAGATAGTATTAATTGGAACAGTAAGATAATGCTTCCCTAGCCCTTCTTACTGATATCGTGTAATGTGTATTTTTAATCAAGAACAATAATATCTTCGTGTACTATGGAGTACCTATTTAGTTTGATTCTCGAAAGAAAGAATGAAATTATCTTTTGCCCATTCCCTTTCCTACTGGCTGGTCTCCTCCCATTTTTACCTCGTGCGCGTTAGCATACTTAACAAGCCATTTAGAAAACTGCAGTATTATTCACGATAGTTCCTATTCACCGTTTGAGCATGTGATTAATACGCACATAACTTTAAAAAGTCAGTCAGTAAGTGGTGCGTTGGTTACGATCTCGAGAGCTTTGATTTCCCATCCCACCGCTCACACTACTAGGCACATCGTTACAAAACAATATCATTGTACCGAAAGAAAATTCATAAAAAGGAATTTTATTTCAATGTATTTATTATAATTTTGTAAGAAACGAACACTTTTACCCAGTTTCCAGCTAATTATCACTGCCATAGAACGTTAGACATATAAGATAAATTGTATTGATTAGTAGTGCGATCTTATCTATCATCTATTATATGCATATAAAATGTTAAGTAAGTTTATGTAATCGAAAAACCTCAAAAGGTTCTGCACCGATTAGGCACTAATGTTGACACGATAAACAACCCAATTCAAACATATTTTTTATTTATTTTTAGCCTCACTGTAACAACGATCGACTTAAGCAAAGGTGACAGGGTTCAGCTAGTTATAGGTATATAATAATATTGGGGTCTTATATTTGAAGGAATTGTTTATACTTACTTGAGCACAACTTTCAGCGTCAAATAAATATACCAGTGGTTTCATGAACATACTATCAAGCCTTACAATATACCCATACTTTTCGAATAGACTATTGATTGTATCCTTATCCATAATGTTGTATAGTTGACCTTTAAAAAGAAAAGTAAAATGATAAAATTATTCCTTTAAGCTTTTTTTTCTTAAATCACAAAGGATGTAAACATGCTTAAGGCCTTTCAGATGGCAGTACCGTAGCCTATTGACATTTTGCAATACCAGAGGTATCGCACGCGCGTTGCCGATCCTATAAAACCTTCTTCACTTCTTTTTTGAAAAACCCCATGCTGTCAGTCGTTTAGAAACACCGCAACCTTCGCAGGTATTTCATTCCAGTTCTGTTTTTTCTCTTTCTTTCTCTTGATTTTCTAAGACTACTCACCTCCAGGCAGCAAATGATGTAGTTGCCCAACTACAGGTAATCCCGAAGGACCAGGAATCTCTTTCCATGATTTCAAATTGGTGTCGGTCCTATTAACAGCTATCGCGCTTGTTACTGTTCTGCAAATATAAATATATTTTTCTCGTTTGAAATATACGTTAAGATATTTATTTACAAGACAGAATACAATATTGTTTTTTACTTGGATTGAAAAACGTCACATAATTAATTAGTATTAATATTATAAGACGTTGTTTGATAAAGTTTGGTTTCCCTCAAGTACTTTATATTATTTAATTATTTTTAGTTTGAAGGAATAATCAAACAACTAATATAAATAAAAAAAAATGTATTATTTGTATAAACTAAAATATTAAAACACTACTTGTTTTAATATTTTAGTTTAACTAAAAATATTTTAATAACTTATTTTTGAGTACGCAATAAATTTTATTTCAAAATCGCCGTTCGATATTTTAAATATAAAAAAACACATGTTGATGTTTGCGATGTTTGTTAGTAACTTTTCTAACAAAAGAATACAGTTTATGACTTAAATTTAATTTTTAAGAAGACCAAAATAGTTTTCTGGCTGATAAAAATAGTTTTTTTTTAAATCCAGGTGTTGGGGAATAATTTTACTCTACCTTTCATGCTGTTTTATAAGGAAAGTCTTTTTAAATTTATCAGCGATACTCATTGATTTGAGAGGCATTTAAAAAAATACATTTATTTGGTACAACTTACCTTAAAGAATTTTTATTTAACGACACTAAAGTGAATAACGGCTTCAGTTTTATCGTCTGCATATTGACGTTGTTGGTCACTTAATAACACTATTAGGTACCTGTTGATGGCATTATATTATCGCCGTAGTTATTACTAAATCGTGCCAAAACTATTATATGTTATAGAATATAATTATATCTAGTTGATAAGTTTGTTTTGAATACAAAAATAAATCAGTAATATGATTGTATTTCGAGAATAAATAAGTTATTTATATTGTAAGTTCGATTGGGACAAAAGCACAGTGGTACCCTTACAGTCTCCCTAGGGATGTGCCTTCCAGGCGTCGCACATGGGGTTCCGGAGCTGGTCTCTTAAGAGGACCCGGGACCTCCATTCGTGTGCAGATGGTGACCACCGCGATGGTTTTCATCATCATATCAACCATTCGACTTCTACTGCTGGATATAGATATCCCCCAAGGATCAGGGTGGTTTTAGTGCAATAAAAATCCCACACCACCCGGTCTCTCCGTCAGAGGCCGGGTAATTTTGGTATTTAAAAGAAAACAACAAGTTTTGTAAAATTAACTTAGTTTTATTTTATTTTCTGGTTTTACATATTTATTTTCTCAACAACAATTTACAATAAAATTCACTTACTGAGAAATCAGCTTACACAATTATAAAGCTTATTACGACTACATGAACAAATATAAATTTGAAAACAAGGCGGTAGTTGATAATTTCTAATAACGTTAGCAACCCAAAAATACACGAACTTAAAGTTGCAAATGTAAACCAGATGAAAAAAGGACGAAGGATAAACTTACACTTTGTCGGTTGCTTTTTATAAAATGCATGCAATACAATGATTTTCCCGGAAAGTAACCTATATCTTCTTTGAATCCATACTTCTAACATTATAAATAAGTGTGTCTGTATGTTACCTCTTCACGCTTGAACCGCTGAACCGAATGAGATGAAATTTTGTATGGAGATAATTTGAGCCCTGGGAAAGGGCGTAGGAAGGTAGTTTGTGCTGAAAATCATCACTTAGGGGCGAAAAGGAGGGTGGAAGTTTGTATGCGGAAGCGATAATTTCTTAACGGAGGGTAAAAATAAATAAGCAGATTGTGAATAAAGTATATTAGATACTATTACTATTCTTACGCAGACAAAGTCGCGGGAAAAAGCGTAAAAAATATATATAATTCATCTGCTGCATTCACAGTACGATCTTTATACAGTGGTAACGTCGAGCGACATTCTGTTTTTTTTCTGAATACGCAACTTATACATCTTTGAATACAAAATTAAAAGGTCCCTTGATGTAATTAAGAGACGCTTGATATATTTTCGGCGGTGGTCCAAACCATTCTATTTTGAAGTTTTCTATCAGACGTGCAACAAATGATTCCATCTCCAACTCAGCTATACGACGACCTGCAGAGAAAAAGGAAAAAGGTTTATTTTTCAATCACTTCATCATGATCACCCAATTATTGTCCCACTGCTGGGTAAGGGTCTCATGTCATTTGCGAGGGATTACGCTATAGTGCAGTGTAGGTAGGAGGACTTCACACTGCGTCAAAGAAATCTTCCATCACAAGCAGGTCTTCTCACAGTGTTTTAAAAACCGAAACCGAAACCGAAACGAAAAAAACGAAAAAAAAAAGTAGAAACCCATAGTTTTGGTATATGTATTAAGTAAATCCATATTACCACAAAATATGCACTGTGGAGATCTATAGGCAGTCAAGTCGTGTAAAATACTTATTTTCAGTAAAATCTGAAGACAAATCTAAACGGGACGTTGACCACAACATAGTTTGTAAAGAGGTGGAAAGACTATGAGTTAATCAGACTGAAAGACATCGATATTTAATTTTAAATGGTGACAGGCATTTTACCTATGCAGCTGCGGACTCCAAAACCGAAGGGTAAATGTGCAAATGGATGAGTATTTCCGTAGTAAAATGGGTCATCTTTATTGGTTAACCATCTCTCTGGGATGTACTCCCGAGGTCTAGGGTAGTTATGCTCCATCAACGACATGTCTCTATGACCAAATACAACTTGCATCTGTAAGCAAAGTACGTAATACATTGTAACTATTAACCATATAGGTCGAGCAAGGTTATTGGGTTTTTCTATTTGAAACAGAATTTTTTAGTAGCAGCTCGGAGTTTGGATTCGTGCTTGATGCCAATAGGCTTGCCCTCTATTGCATGGGAAATCTATTCCGATGTGGTGAAATGTGTACATTAGTAAACATTTGGGGACAAAAGGCATGCTGTACTGTAACTATTTCTTTATATCTATTGACTAATCCCGTTAAAGCAATAGGGTTTTTTAATAAAAAATTACGCAATTTATGTAAATTATATGCTTAGACGTACATTTTTAGGTATCTTATAGCCCAATATATTGTATTCCTTTGTTGTCAATCTCATATTTCCCGATACGACTGGCATTACTCTCAGTGATTCCTTGATGCAAGCCTTTAGATATGGTCTTCGCTCCGACTTCGACAGTATTTCCTCCCTCAATTTGTTTTGTTTATCCGGGTTTATCGCCAGAAGGTAGAGTGTTGCTATCACTGTATTAGCAGCCTAGAGAAAAAAATACAAACGTAGAAAATGGAAGGTAGAAATTGTCTTCATAGATCCACGACAACAGACATAATATCTTTTGCTCAATGTTATAGAGCCTATATTTGAACAACCGGTGGCCATGTTCGTAGTCATGGCATTTGCCAGTTCTTCCTCCTCTAGTCTAGGTGTTCTATTTCACGTATAAGCCATTGTGCCACATCTTTCTATGATTAAAAGTAACACGTTAAATACGTGTGTACTTACCGTATCAACACCAGCGAACAACATATCACTGGCCATAATGTGAGCTACTTCTTCGTTTATTTCTAACAACTTCTCAAGAACTCCCTTTTCGCTATTAGTGTTGTTCTTTAGCTGTTCCTTACCTTTTTTGAGGAAGTGTCTTGTTAAGCTAAAAAAGGCATAATCAATATTTATATTTACTCCATTCCATTTCCCATAATCAGTCAGGTTTTTTGAAATAAATCATTCTTACTTTTCATGATGTTCGTACAATTTCATAGCTTTTTTGTACATCGGCGTCGAGATGTACCTCCAAAAACTTGGTTTAAAGTCTAATTCGTTAGAAGTTACAAACAGGTCGTGGACGCACTGGATCAGCTGCCACTCGGGAGAGTCTGCAGGCAGGTTGGGATCGAAGCAGTTCAACCGGCAGCCAAGTGCGACAGTACCAATAGATTCCAGTGCCCATAAGTTCATATCCTTATCAAAGTCATTGCGGATCATATTATTTTCATCACGGTTTGCTTTCATTCTGAAAATGAGATCATGTTTAATATATAAACAGCTCACTGTACAATATTTTTCCGATTTGATGCGATTAAGTTAAAAAATAAATTAAATTTTACTCAATTCACTGTCAAAATTGATTCAGATTTTGCTGACCGTGTAGATTTCAGACACACAATTATAAAAATTTGCTTACGAACAAATAAATTAATAAATACTTTATACTAGGTGCAAAAACATTAGTTGTCATGTAACATCCAAAGTAATTATGTTACTTGTGCCTAAAATGTTTTGCTGTGCCCGACAGGGTCCATGATGATCTAATTCTTAATTTAAGGCCATCTATACAGAATTGAGTATTAAATCTAAAGAATATAAAGAGTCTAAAGAATATGAGAGTATAAAACTAAAAATAATTTTACGGATTTTATTGCAGTGCAATTAGTTAATCTCGACGTTTCAGATCCTTTATTATCCTCCAAAAAAAATATAGTTTAATGCCGTATCCAGTATTTGCGAGTTAGAAATCAGTAAAAAAATACCTTGTTATCATATCCTGAGCAACCTCATCGAGTACATTCGCGTACAGTTTGATTGTTTTAGGTTGTAACATAACGGGGTTGACGGTCGAACGAAACTCTTTCCATATATCACCCTGGCTAAAATAAATAAATAAATAAAGGGCACACGAGCAGGCGGCTCACCTCATGGTAAGTGATCACCGCCGCGCATGGACATTTGCAATACCACAAGGCTTGCATATGCGTTGCTAACCCCTGCAGAAACCGTTTAGGTTTCTTAAAATAGGGAATTACTCAAATCACAGCAAACAGAATGCCCATGCTGTCAGAATAGTCACTCCGTCATTGAGCTCTAGTAACCTTACTCACTCACAGAAATACTACTATTGTTGATTCACTGCAGTCCTCTGTAAGGCGGAGGGCATCCCCAGTCGGGCAGCTCAATTTGAGCAAGGAATCTCGCCATGCCCTACCTCTTGAACTTATATGGTTATATTTATTATATGAGTTTAAAAAAAACTTATAACAATATTTACAAACTTTTAACAATATTTATGATCATCAATCCATTTACAGTCCATCGGGAAAATCTCTCAAGTGTGCAGATTTTCTTACGATGCTTTCCTTCACCGTTTGAGCATGTGATAACTACGCATGTAACTTTGAAAGTTCATAAGTGCGTGCCTTGGGATTTAACGCGAAACCTTTAACGTCATAGTCCACAGCTTACGGTTAAGATAAAAAAAAATGGGTTTTCTTTAATTTAATTTCTATAATACTTTACATGATTCCAAGTTATGATAAATAAATAATAGAAAAATTAAGAAAAATAGACTCATTAGTCACAGTCAAGGCAGATTTCTAAACTAGAAACATAAAATAGAAAGAGTTTACTTAGTGACTAAATTATTGTGCATCACGGCTGCAGCAAATGGGTCTATTTGCTCGAGCTGTGCAGCAATATGCCTGGCAGCTAGTGCCTGGATATTATTTTCAACTGATTTTCAAATTTATTGTCACATTTGTACAAATAAATGTATTATAAAATTAACTTACTCAGTGATAAGGCCAGTCGCATGGACATTCAGCCCTTTGCTTTCTTTATAGGCCCTTCGGTAGTGTTCAAGAGATGCGAAACCTGGACGAGAGGGTATCCAGTTTTCACCACGTAATACCTGATTTATTATTGTTATTCTTTAATCAATATGATATCACTGATATCTTAACAAAGTCAACCTCGTCTCTACTGATACTTATTATCGTTGTTATGTTATAACCTAGCAAGACTTTTGTTTTTTGTTTCTACACAGAGCATTTTTTTGCCTGAGTTCCCATTTGTAATCTGTCATTAATGTTTAGTTTTTTCTCTCAGACAATCTTTTAACACAAGGCCAGTTGTACCTTGTTAAGTGGACATTCATTATTATCGCTAATTTGAGAGTATACCTTGTTGAATAGATGTACTCTTCAATAAAGGCATTCTCTCAAATTATTGACTGTATATTACTTTTAAATATTTATGATGAAATAAAAACGTAAAATACATTTTTTATAACAAGAAAACCATAGTTTCGTATCCTCAGATCAATTAATACTTCATCATTAGCATCGCGCTACTGGACACGTGTCTACTCTCAATTCCGAGAGATCACCACGCTAGCCTAATGCGGGTTGGCAGGCCTCACAGAATGGCTCTAGCATGTTGATTTATTCACAATGTTTTCTCCGCCGTTTGAGCATGTGATAATATGCACGCAACTTTGAGCGGCTCCGTCGCAGAATGTCCACTTCTCAAAATGTCCACTGGTCGCAAAATGTCCTTTTCTCAGAATGTCTCTTTCGCAAAATGTCTCTTTCGCAGAATGTCCACTTCACAAAATGTCTCTTTCGTAGAATGTCCACTTCGCAAAATGTCCCTTTCGCATATTGTCCCCTTTTTATTTCTGACTTACTTTAATCATAATTTAGCAATTAGCTTTCACACATCATATTTGACGTGTTTATTTGTATTGATATGGGTAAGCATAAAAAAATATATATTGTATAGTACAAATCACCTTTATTTCTTTGCCTAATCGCTTGATTTAAAGTAATTATTTTACCAACTTAATTGTTATTAACTCGCAATAAACGAAATTTGAACACTCCTTAATTATCTACGAACCGTTAACTGTAAAAATATTACTTTTTTTATAAATTGTGACAATGTCAAATTATTTCGTTCCAATTGAACCAATAATGCCTTATATTTTTTATCAAAATAAATGTCAAGTTTTCTTCTATTGTGCTGCACATTTATAAAAAGACTGTTCCTTATTACCCTATCCCAGTATTTACTTTCCTTTTTCAACTTAAAGATAAACATGTACAGACTTGGTTTTCTTGGTATACGTCCTGTATTAACGCGTCGGTGCCAGCCTTCCAAAGCATTCGTTGTTCGATGGCGTTGGAAAGCACAACTCAACAACGTGGTAGACATTTTGGGGTACCACTGTTTTTCGAAATACTTTCTAAAACGATGCATTTGAGAACTTTTCGGCGCCTGGTTTATAATATAACACCACGCAGCTGGTATTTTATCTGCTGGCACGAGCGGTATCATCGCAGCGATTCTTGCAACATTTCTACCTTCTTTTGATTTTAATAAGTTCATTTTTTTTGCATTTTTCCAAATAGCGGCATTAAAATGTCTGTAACAACCACTAACTCTGGCATCGGGGAATACAGCTTCCACTGCGTTCATTTGTGCAATTTCATAATCACATTTGAAGTTTCTTATTTTAATGCCCAATTTGGTTTTTAAAATTCGAAAAAGGCGGGTGTATGTGTCTTGTGTCTTGTTGGGTAATAACGAATATATTACCGGTACTATATTTGTGCATTTTTTACTTGAGTTCATATCTATATGTAAGACATACATTTGATAAAATGGTTTTGGTGCAGACATAAAAGTCCCATCTGCAAAATATGAGCCTGGTAATTTTATAACTTTTTTTGCTTGAGTTGTTGCAAATATAAAAATTTTCTCAGTATCTCCATCTTCACTAATTAAGATTTTTTTTCCCAATACTTCCGGTACACTTGCAGTTTCAGTGCTGTTATGTTGTAGTCTATCTGTATTTAAAAAAGATTTACGTGCTCTGTACAAGGTGTCTTTGATAGATCGAAATGAAGGTAAACAATCAGATCTATTTTCATGGAGGTTTGTTTGATATTCTTCAAAAATTTGCTGAATAGGACTGAAATCTTCACAAACGATCTTCTTAAGACTTGAAATGTGTTCATGAATTGCATATTTTATATCAGCTGACTCACATGTATGACGACTTTTCCTTGTAATTGTTGTACGTGTTTTATCTAACGTTAAGGAAGCACTGCACTCGCGTCTATTTATACACCTCCACAAAGTACTACCACTTGTATTAGTTTTCTTTTTACTGTATCTATGATTACCAGTAATGAGTGTAAGTTGTCCTTTTTGATTATTAATGAAATGGATTTCTTGCTCCACAATGTTTTTTGTTAATTAGTAATAGTAGAATAGGTTACACAAATGAACGATAATTTCTCATAACCACTTCTACTTGATATGACACAACTTAAAATATTTTATAGGTACCCTCATTATTAAATACTTTATTGAAATATTCCGTTTTACGTTTAGAAACACATTGTGTTATCATAGTTTCTTAAATTTTATTAAAAATATAATGTTTATTTTTATTGAAAATTGTTTATTATTCATAGTAAAATATGTAACAAATAAAATAACACAACGACTGCATGCAGCGCCATCTAGTACACTAGCTAGGAATTAAATGTGGAAAGTCTTACGAGTTTTATTGTCTAACTGTTTTATGATTGCGAGAATTACATTAAATCAAGCGATTAGGCAAAGAAATAAAGGTGATTTGTACTATACAATATATATTTTTTCATGCTTACCCATATCAATACAAATAAACACACGTCAAACATGATGTGTGAAAGCTAATTGCTAAATTATGATTAAAGTAAGTCAGAAATAAAAAGGGACAATATGCGAAAGGGACATTTTGCGAAGTGGACATTCTACGAAAGAGACATTTTGCGAAGTGGACATTCTGCGAAAGAGACATTTTGCGAAAGAGACATTCTGAGAAAAGGACATTTTGCGACCAGTGGACATTTTGAGAAGTGGACATTCTGCGACGGAGCCCTTTGAATGGGTGCCTTGAAATCGATCTCAGGATTTCACAGTCCACTGATTGCATAGTATCACAGCTTTGTTTAGCTATCACATCATCAGATGAATACTTACTTGAGCTGAACTTTCAGGATCGCTTAGAAGTAGCATAGGCGGTTTGCCGAACATTTCATCTAATCTGACGATGGGCCCATAATTATTAAATAATTTCATTGCACCATCTGGCTTTGCAATGTCATGTAGAGAACCTTAAAAGAATAACTTGTTTTCATCGGTATTTGTATCAACAATTTCTTAAAGAAGTTTAAATACTCAGTAATGCAGCAATAATCATCAGTTTTACCAATCAATCTGAGTCAAATTGCGATTTACACCAGTTACCTTGGTTCTTAAGACTACTCACCTCCAGGCAGAAAATGATGTAGTTGCCCAATTATGGGCAAAGATGAAGGACCGGGAACTTCTCTCCATGACTTTAAATTGGAATCGGCATTTACATCTGCGTTTGCTGCTGCCAATGTTCTGTAACGCATAAAATCATGTTCTAAAAACTTTGTAACATTATTGGAGATTTTAGTAAATCTAAAATATTTGATAGTCCAATACTTAAAAACCATTCGATTTTAAGCAGGAGTGAAAGAAGCGATACTATATTTAAGGACTACTTAAAATAAGGTAGCGATGTATTGAAATTTTGGTCATAAACTATTACTAGTTTATTAAATTTCGATTTGATAGCTAATTAACATCAAAAACACTAACTTGTTAAAATCTTAGTATCGTTTAACATCATGTCTGCACGATAAACGATAATTGTCAATTAGTTCATTTGTTCATTGTTGTCATGTCAACATTTGTAAAAGGAATTAATTGTAAAAAAAATTATCATCTGCAGATAAAACATTGTAGATGAGCAGCTTGAAGTTTTATTTCAAAGTGTATCGTTTGAGTAGGTACTTGTTGATCATTGCGCATGAGGAAGGTGAAACGGGATAAATAAATGCTACTTTACTTGTATAGACTATATCATATGTTTAAATGATGATGTTGTATTAACATTATCATAATTCATTCATTCATTTCCAATGTTTACATTAATTAAATCAAATATCCAGAGATGAATAGTTCATTTATAGGTTATGTTGCATTATATGCATCCAATTTATTTTTAAACAGTTTTCCACAACTTACCTTATAAATACTTTATCTAAAGTCACTATACTAAACAGCGGTTTCAATTTTGTCGTCTGCATGTCTATGTTGTTGATCTTACAATAACACTATCAACTGTTGATACTGATATCTTATCATACGTGCTACTACTTAAGAATCGATAGGCGTACAATTATACATCATTTGATTTGAATTTATCTTATTTAAAATAAATGCTCGGCAAAATGCACCTCGATCCGATCACCACAGACATCTTCAACTACGAGAAGACAGTATATGTTAATGTGAATTTGATTACATTGAGACCATAGACTATACGAAGATCACAGTATCCCCAACCGGTCGTCATTCATATGTATTTACGGTCAGAACTTGTTCTGTGAGTCGAGCGTGTGTTTGTAAACGATCTTGACCTCCATGGAACGAGCCAAGTTCAAATGAAAATTCAATGTCTAAAGTTATGTTTTTGAGTACCACGTGTTTTTTTTAAACATACATAGTCGTTATGTCTTTTTTTATTGAAAAGTATTCTATACTGCACGATTTTCGCTCACGACCGTGTGTCGTAAATATTGAATTGCTTCGTATTAGATTTTCAGTTCTAGTGGGATACGCAGCGAAGTAATTTATATAGTTTTATTTAAGATATAAATATTAATAATTCTCATAATTTCTAAACGTGTTTGTTCAACTTACTCCGTTTATAATAAAATTCAATAAAAACTTTAAACAGGACAACAAAGTTTTTGTTATATTAATAAAAGCTTAGAAAAATATTATAACATGTGGATGCGAGCTTATGAGGCCTTTAAATGACTATAACTGATTAAAAAAAAAAATGTCGTATGTATGTTTTTAAACCTTATTCTTTATTAACAAGTTGACATGTATTCGTAACGTTTTCACTTTACATTTAGTGATGGTATCCGATAACATTACATTACAACTTCATTTATAGTGGCTGGAAACAATAAGAACAATAATAAAGAACACGACACACGAAAAAGAAAACTTAATTATATGTCATTATCGACAATTAACTATTTCTTATATACACAGGAAGAAGAAACCTGAGATTTTAGCCTATTTCGTGTTTAACGATAACAAATATATATCTTTTCTCTGTAGAAAAATCCATTTGTCTTGGTTTCAAATAACGCGAATACTTAGGCATGGCCAATGTCTAAGCCAGGCCTCGATGTTGTCTAACATGTTTTCCAACATGCTCTGTTTCAAGTAAAACATTTGCGCAACATTTCATAATATATTATATAAGTAGCTGAATGCTAATGATAATATTTTAAAAGTCAATGATGAAAACAAGCGGAATTTATACATAATCGTTTTATTAATTTGAACTGAAATAAATTTATTTATAAACAACAACATTAAGGGTTAAATAACATATTAACGTGAAATGGGGTGTTATGTACGAGATATGAAAATTAAACATGGGGCTAATTAATGGATCTATAAGTCTTATATCTTCCTAACGATTAAATAAATAAATAAATATTACATAACAATTAAAGAAAATCGGCTGACAAAACAGAGGAGAAAAAGGTATTGAACAGTTATGTCTTTGTAGGTACTATTTAGATTGGAGGAGCTATTTCAATGTTTCCATGATAAGATTCCATCATAGACGCGTTGAAGAGGGCTATAAGAGGACCGACCCTCTCTGGGAGCACTCCTATTATGCTGAGGGCCATCGATAAATGTTGGGCCGTGATACGGTCCAAAGTTTTGGAAACATTTCATATGAGATGAAGGTATATTTATTGGATAACTGTGTGCATAGTTACCGTCCCTATTGGCGCAGTGGTAGTTGCAGGCTGTTTTTTGTGGTAAGGGTCCTGGGTTCGAATCCCGGTAAAGACAACTGTTTGTGTGATGAGCATGGAAATTTGACCCATGAAGAAGTATTAATTTCTATGTTTAATATAGTATCTATGTAAAACAAAAGAACTACTTAGGTATCTATTGTATCAACCAAAAAAATAAAAAAAATAATCATATACCGTAACTGTACGAAAAAAAATCTAATTAATTTTAAAGCATCGTATAAATTTGAGCTGTTTGAGTGTCATCCAGTTTTGGCGGGCTTTGGATGACGTGAAAAACCACAATCATTGGCTGTTTACTTTGTGTATCACAGTTATTTCACGAGATTTTTAATTTTAATCGGAATTGTGACCACGAAAGAGCCAAAAAATATTTTTATAGACGACCCAATTAGTCCAGTGGTAGTAAACACTGCCTTCTGTGCTACGGGTCCCGGGTTCGAATCCCGGTAGGGTCAAATGTTTGTGTGATGACCACACGATGAGCATGAGCATTTGTATCCGAGTCATGAATGTATTTATGTATTATATGTATGTATTTACAATAAAAAATTACATATGTAGTATATCAACCAACTATTATTCGTAACAAAAACCTCGTTGCTTACCACGGAACTAGATGGCGCTGTGTCATAATGTCCAGGAATATTATTATTATTATTATAGGTAATTTGTGGTATCAAAGTAGAAACTTGGGAATACCGCGGAAATAGAAATATGGTGAAAGGTTATCAGAAGAGATGAAGTACCGTATGATTGGTTGGTTACCTTGGTAACGCATTCCTATACTATAGAACAAAAACTTGCCATTGCATTAGCATAAAAATAAATAAATAAATATACGTACCTATGTCGTACGTTTACTAGCTTTAGCTCGCGAGTTCGTCTGCGTAGGAGTTTTATTTTGAGTAGCCTAGTGGCCGTAAAATGGGTTTGTTGAGCAACAGATTTTAGGTTCGATTCTTAAGTCGAGCAAAGTTTCAGAGTTAGGATTTATGCCCATTGGATGGCAATAGACTAAACAAACCGGCGAAATGTGGGTGTACGTACACCTCTGCCTAACCTTTCGGGGACGACAGGCGTTATTGTATGTTTATGAGACATAATTATGTATACCTACGTTGTTTATGACAAAACATTCTGATTAAACATATTTTGTTATAGCACAAACAAGTGCCGAACATTATGATTTATAGCTTGTTTTTTGGGTGCGGAAATTGAGTTTAAACTTGTTAGAGCGACCGAATTCGCAGGGTCACCCGTGTCAAGCACACTTCGTTAACTAGAAAATTTTATTACACCAAATTCACCCTTATAAATTCATCACGGAGCAAATTATTCACGCAAGAAATGTTATCGTGGTGATACGGGTAGGAAACGTGGTAAATATATTTCACTTGCGTTGGTAATATGGGTGTGTATATCTTAAGTTATATGATCACGGACTACTAAGTCCTAAATTTAAATCTAAGGTAAGAAAGACGTTAAGAAGAAGTTTGTGCAGCTTATATTTTACGCGTATATCCTTGTGATTATAGTAGTATATCGTTAATTTTATTATTAAATTGCTGTTTTTTCTTTTTTTTGTTCTATTTTTTTTTTAGTATGATTTTACCGGTTTCTATACGACTTGCGCATATCACCATAACATCATCATATAGGTAACCTTAAAGGCCTACGCAGACCGGGACGGCATGGCAAGGGATTTTGCTGTCAGTCAGCGCACACTAGCCGCTTAGATACCGCGGCATTTCAGCGCCTTGCCACGGCATGCCACGGCATGCGGCGGCAGCACCTGCAACCCAGTACACTTTAAGTCTTCAGTTGCGTTTGATCGCGTGTTGATCGACCGCCGGAGTCTTCAGCATGCCGTTGCCTACCGCAGTATGCCATGGCATCCCGCCGCGGGAGCCCGTGGCGCGTCCTTCAACGCCATGCAATGAAATCCCTTTCGATGCCACGGCATAATTTTAAAGTATAGCAATTTATGTCGTATTTCTATACGTTTGAATGTCCATTAGTAAAAATCAAAATCCCTTGTCGCTCCCAATAACCAATGCTGTTGTTCTAAAGAGAAACGAAATGGAATAAGAATAAGATATACGAGTAATCACCATATTAAATGTACTGCGGTACTATCAAGTACAATCAAATTTCTTATTTATTCAGCACAAGTATTTCCCTTTGTAGGTTCTAGTTATTAAACATAAGAATATATGATTGGGGTAGATTTTGTTTGAAAGTACTGAATGTCAATAAGCGTGAAATGTATGGAGTAGTTTTTGTGTACGTTATTTATTGTATTAGCACTTTGTCTAAACGAATTGCGTCTAGGCACCATATTTTACTAGTACCTATGTAGTAGTTTCTATGGAAAACTTGCCAATAGGCTATTTGTGACTTTTCTATCAGTAAATTGGCTGGAGTGTTTTGTTTGAAACTTTTCGTATGGAAAAATGTTTGGTGCCGCAGGGTTAGGAAGGCTAGGGTTTTCACACGTGAACAATATAGAAACAAAGAGACAAAGAAAAGTATCATAACAATTTTTTGATTAATGTATTTTTTAGGATAAGACGGATGCTTCGTGTGTATCTCTTCTCCATGAGATCGACTTCTTGGAAGTGGAACCTTGCAACTAGAGTCTTAACATTTTGTAAATGCTTGAAAAAAGTTTATATGAAATAAAAACCTTTTGATTTGTATTTTTTTAAACTTTCTTATTATAATAAACTTGAGTGCGAGATAACCCTGACTCAGCTTATATGACTTACTGATAAAAAATAATATTTTCTACGTATTGCGTTTAGAGAGCTTGTCGCTAAGTAATGCAATAATAAGAAAATAGAATAATTAAGAATAAGCTGCGCCAGAAATGATTAGACGAGTTGAATTGATCTGGTTAAATTTGCCGTGAGCCATCGGTTTCGGTTGCCGGAGGTCGAAGGGCAGTCGCTTTATGCAAAAACCTTCCCAATATTAAGCTTAGTGTACTGAAAGCTGTGAAAGCCTAGTGTTGTGACCAGTAGACTGTGAAGTCGATAGCCTTGAGTTCAATCCACGACGCAAGGCATGCATAACTGATATTTTGAACTTACGCATCTGTGTATTCGTCACATACTCGATGCATGATGAAGAAAAACATCGTGAGGAAACCTGCATATTTTAAAGATTTTCTCTAGCTAAATATTGAATACCCACAATAGGTTAGCGTGGTGGTCTATAGCCTAATCCCTCTGAAGTGAGAGGAGAAAATGAGTTGATAAACTGAATGATGAATCCAACATCCATAGCAGGCTTATTTCGAACGGCTTGGAGGACGAAGATTCACACAACTCAAAATAATAATATGTCATTTAAAGTTCAGAATACCTAATTTACTCTTGGGCTCATTGTACCAGGCAAACATAGGCCGTAGGTATTTTTTACTACAGTTTAGATCCCACTTTCGCGGATATAACGACGCAACTCGTGACGCGCACTGGCAAAGTTTTTAACGAGCCCTCTCTGATAACAAGTGGAAATAAACGCTAACTCGTGGAAATGTAACATAGTTAACACCTTTTTGCTGTTCAAGACACATGCCTGCGATGTCTAGTTTCGGGAAATTTTGATGAAAACATTTTGTGTCAGAGCATTTGATCGGTGTAGTGCTTTTCTCTTTTTACATTTAATAAAAGTCCTTTTGGCTACCGTGGTAAAGTATAATAACATTTATTATGGTGGGGTGCTATTATGAGTTAAATAAAAGAGAACTATAGTGCGTTTGGGTAAGATCGGCGCTGGGAGTAAGAGCATAAGAATCAAATTTCCAGCTTATTCGGCAATATTTTTAATAATAGCCACATTACGCGCCACGGTGGAACCTAATGACGTAGCGCGCAATGATAGCATTAAAATATATTTTTTTAAATTTACTCCTACCCCCAATCCTATCAAATTTACATACACATCACACTACTGTAAATATGCTAAACTCCCTCAGCACATACATATCTGTAGAGATGAAGAGCGTATATGAACACGCGTGGTTTCCTTCTCGAATGTTCGCGCTTCGCTGCACTTAATCCCAGGATCTTAGACAAAGGACGTTTAATGTTCTGTGGTGAGGTGCGGTTGTACTGCACCGAAATGAATTAAAGCATTATGAAATACCCTACCCGTTTTCTACGTGGATTCTACTACGTTCGAGAATGTGAGTAATTTTGTTTGGTTTTGGTAGGCCTTGCTCATGAAGGCGCTGTACATGACTTTATCTACGACGAATGTTAATTTTAAAAATAGAATAGTTCAATGACATTGCATTGATATACATAAAACATACATAAAACAAACATTCTTCCACTTGAAAGAGCTCAGAGAGCAATTTTGAAAGTAGCCAATTTCCATCCCTTTTTCTTTCCCACGGAACTCTTATATAAATCCTGCAACGTGCTGACTGTTCGTAAACTTTTTATTTTGCACATAATACTAAAACAACACTCCATGCTTACCTACAATGCTGACATTACTAACAAGAGACGGTTCGATATAGTCTGTACCACAAAAACAACCTCAAAATATATATTTGTAAATCGATTCTTTACGTTTCTAGGCCCATTCATGTACAATAGATTAAATAGAGAACTTAGTATTTATAAATTAAATTATTCTAGATGTAAGAACTTATTAAGTCAACATTTAAAAAACATTACATACGAGCAAACAGAAAACCTACTCGTAGTATGTAAATAAATGCCTTGACATTAAATCTAAGTTTCATTATTATGTAGTACTTTACTTTGAATTAAACAATATAAGCTTATAAATTTGTTAATTTAAATTAAAATAAAATATTTTGTATTATTCTTAGCCTGACACAGGTTTAACCTAGTTCAGGCATATCATAAGTAATCTTTTATATTTAATTGTAAGATATCTATTGTTAAAATGTACAGCACTTTTATTTAATAAACAAATTATTATTATTATTATTATTGATATTGTAAGAAAAAAAAATATATACTACAGAACTGTACTACTAAAGTATGCGTGTAAAACATATTGTACAATATAAATCGAATTAGCAAGACAACAGGGTCCTTTTTTAACCGACTTCAAAAAGGAGGAGGTTCTCAATTCGTCGGAATCTTTTTTTTTTTTTTTTTATGTATGTTCACGAATTACTTAAAACGCCTGAACCGATTTGCAAAATTCTTTTTTTGTTTGAAAGGGTATACTTCACAGATGGTCCCATTGTATCCACATCACGATCTGATGATGGGATCCCAGGAAAATCGAGGGCAACCCTCCAATTTTAAAGGCAATTATCACGTTTTTAATATATTTACTAAAATTGTTCCACTGTTTGCGTCTGATAATCATCATTTGATGTTGATGAGCTGATGGTGGAAGGTAGAACTCCTCAACAGTATATCAGAGTTAGAAGAGTTAGAAGAAAATTCTTTCAGTTATAGGCATTTATTACATTTACATGTATTCTCTCCTGTTCAAGTATTTGCATTTGAAAATCACCATCTCATGTAATGTTCTGATGATGGAAGGTACAACTCCTCAACGGTTAGGAGTTGAAGGGAAAATCTTTCATAATTATACGTATATATGGATCGATAGTTGTATTCTTTCAGGCTATTAGATTGACCTGATATGAAAAGTTTAATATATACAACACTAAAAAGAAAAAGAAAATTAACTTTTTAAAAAAAGAAAAACCAACTTCAAAAACTAAAAAGCAAAAAATAACTTCATACAGTTTTACCTTTTTTTTAGTTTTAAAGGTATGAAGTCGGTGCCGATGATGTGGTGGTTTTAACCACCCTGCTCAAGGTCACTCACGGTGAGTGTACTTACTATTACGTTTGGCTTGGCACCGACTTCATACCTTTAAAACTAAAAAAAAGGTAAAACTGTATGAAGTTATTTTTTGCTTTTTAGTTTTTGAAGTAGGTTTTTCTTTTTTTTTAAAGTTAGTTTTTAAATAACAGCAGTTGTTCTGGGTAATATTTTATGTCCATTGAAATATATTTTCAGTCATGTATTTATATATTTCTTAGCTGACTGTTATTTCGATTTCAATGCATGACGTAGTTACAAAGATATTATAAAATGTATTAGATATTCCTTTCTTGGTTTTAGGCGTCAGGTTTACTGGATTTTCTTATTACTATGTTGAAATATAGAGAGGAGGATTTTGTGAAAGACAGGTCTCTGGGGAAATCTGAAACACTGAACTCATTTTTTTTCGATACGAGTACTTAGTTTGCATTATAATTGAGTTTCGTGTCGGCCCTATTTACATACAAATACATATTTAAATATTATAGTTGTGCTAGACTCCCACATGTTCTAACAAACGCATCCGTTGTGACTTTTGTTGTTATTATTGTCCAGTGTGATTTTCTCGCCGGTATGTAAAGTCTGAATACCTAACCTAGCCTGCGTATCTAAACTCATTATATGCGGAAACCCCTGATCAATATAGTTAATATGTGGTTCTTATTCATAGTCAGTACATTACTGTGCCTATTTTGATGTCAGTTATGAAATAAATACTCCGCTTATCCTGTTGATTAAAACATACTTATAAGAAACTATGATATAGTCACGCCATCGGTCACACAGCTAACCACTGTGAATTATAAGGTTGAAATTTCAATCCCAGGACTTGTGTATGCACTATATACATTCCAAGTTAATAGCGTATTTACTACATTCTTTAACGGTGAACGAAAATATCGTGAGGAATAAAAAAGAAACGAAATGCATGAGAGATTTTGTCTTCATTAATCTTAATCTGAAGACAATGAGTGTACTTTACGTACCCCTACTGTACAGTAAAATTAGAAAGATCGATTAAATAAATAGTAATCGATCATATTGGGTTAAACAAACTAATAGAGCTGAGTGTAAACATCACACCAGTGAAGCAGCTTGCAGTAAACAGTGTTCGAAGTGTTGATCGTACAAGTGCTCACAGTATCGGCTTGGTGAAATTGTTGATCTTAGTGAAACTAAACGTAAGTATTATAAGTTTAGGCATATAAGTCTAGTTCTGTAGTATAGTTATCAGTAGTTATTTGTATCTATACACTTAACAACCCCCAGTAGTGGATAAACTCATCAGTCGAAATAACACCTGTGACGAAGCCCCATAAAATATAATATGGATGGATAGCCGAATTGTTTAAATTCTCTTACATTTTGTTTTCGGCAAAGATTCAAAATTAAGCTGGACTATTGACTTTTGAATCTGTCTTCGCTGCCAAATGCAAAATCACAAGAGCCTTTGTTGCCATTCATATAATAAATAAATCAATTCAATCTGAATTCTTATACATATACCTACTAGCTGATCTAGCTAACGTTGTTTTTTTAATGCCATCTCATAAAACAAATACAAAAAATATTTGGTCAAAAGAGAAGAAAAAAAATCTACTGAGGGACATCCTTAACATTTATGGGTGTAAAAAATAGCCTACGACCGATTCTCATACCTACCAAATATCCATACAGAATTTCATAATAATCCATCAAGCCGTTTCGGAGGAGCTCAGCGACAAACACCGTGACACGAGATTTTTATATACATATAAGATTACTAACCTAGAAATAGAACGCAAGATCACACACACAGCAGTAGCGCATGTGATTACTTGACTAATGAGGCAGTTAATTTAATTCCTATTGGTCAGGTACAAGGTCAAGTGGTTTAAGTCAAAGTCAAATGTCAAGGCCAAGGTCAAGTAAGTGGTGACAAAAAACAAAAAATAAACAAACATTACATGTCCAATTGCGAATATCTTGATCTTACACATAGTATTCGTTAGAAGTCACCCCACAACGTGCAGTGATCATATTCTCATCCGGTGTACCAATAACATCACAACTTCGCGAAAACAAGCGAAACTTTTGTTACGTTATTACAGAGTTTTGAGGTCAATGTCGAAATAAGCCTAATTTAACGTGGCTGAATGTTTAGGCCACGAGAAACTGAACACCGGCGACGTTGTATGAATACAACTTTGGTTCGTAAACTGTGTAGCCTAGTGAGACGACTTTGGACTGCTATGATCTGTGTCGATCCATTTCAAAAGCAAGGCGTATTCATAATCATGGGTTGCTTAAAATCGTAGGAGTAATAGTAATGGAATCTGCTTGCCTGAGAGAGATGTTCTCAACGCTGTGTGGAGTGAACTAATCTTTGTTATCTGATACAATGCGGCTATGAATTAATTATACACTGTGTTATAACGAGTGCGGTATTTGAAATGGTTATTAATTATCTAGAAAAAATAAAATCTTCATCTAGTTTATTATGTTCTCATAAGAGTTGAAGGCTGAGAGGCATATAATGATTATATATGCGGGTAGGTATCTTTATACTGAAAACATGAACTAGAAAATATCAATTGCTATAGACCAATTTTTTTGAGTGCACGCAATCTTCATGTATCCACCCCCTAGGGAGACGGCAGGGTATGTCGGACACGTACTTACTAAACCCCGTAGTCACCTTCTCTTGCCCTTACGTAGGGGCCATGGGACTTGTTAACACATCTTCGAACCTGACCAGCCGCAGTAGTCTATAATACCATGCTACGGACTCTTAGAATCACACTAATCCTCCAGCCACCCAAATCATCAAAAAGTGTCAAACAATTGAAAATTTAAATTAATAAACACGTAAAAGATTCCAAAACACTTACAAATTTCTCCCAGCTAACTTAAACATTAAATTTAATAGACAGCTTAAGTTGCAGTTTTTAAACTTGCCAGACTAAATTCAAACTTATACGTTTCTGAATTGCAGGTAATATTGGAGTTCGCAAATACTTTTAATGTACTTACCTTCAACGGTTGAACTTCGGTTTATTTAAAATACATAACTTAAGTCAATTCCAGACTACGAAAGTAAATTTATAAACTCACTCAGATTTATTTGAGAGGTAGAGGATTTTAGATGGTACTTTTGCTTGTGGTTTGTTTATATGATTATTTTCTTGTGTTATTTACTTCTTGTACGCTTGTAGTTAACCTTCATTTTTCATCGTAGTATCGTATATATTATTATATTATAATTTAACCATGAACTAACTGTTAATTAGTGAAACCCAAAAAAAAAACAGAAAACAAACTTCCTAATAGTTTTTCTTTACAGCATTAAGGTATTAGCCGTTCTTGTCAATATACTTCACAATAAACTGCTAGATCCTAACACGGGCAAGCTGAAACAAAAGGAGAGCTTTTAGCTAGTAATGGACATTAAATAAAAACAATGAAAATACTATAAATGGAGTGCTGAATAAAACTTGCATGACAAAACGAAAAATTAAAATTGTATTACATTCGTTGAGAAAATGCGAATGAAATGGAATCAAACATCGACATGGAACATCGACAACATCATCATCACTAAAAAAAATATGCAGTGTGTTGATTCAGAATTTTGTAATGCACACAAATTCTATTATAAGGGACCCAATGACCTGAATGAATGAATAACATACCTTTATTGTATACATATTCAATATCTATATCTACAAAAAGAGAAGCTGACTGACTGACTGACATATGAACGCAGGGCCTTACTTATAAGGGTTAGAAACTGAAATTTTGCACAGGGTTTCCTTTTGTTTTATAAAGTAGGTAGCACTAAGATATGATTTTTGAAAATTCATCCCCTAAGGGGGTAAACAGGGGTGTAAAGTTAGCATGAAACTTTACTTTTTCTTTAAATTGCACGCGGACCAAGTCGCGGGAATCAGCTAGTATTCAAATTAAGGCCTCCTTTTAACATGCTTCAATGAGTTTACACCGCAATCTACCTATTTGTGCTCCATTTCTTATTACTCTTTGTCCAATACTAAGGCATTTTTCTCACACAGTATGAAGGAGAAACGGATTATGTTTTACTGTCTTCAAAGTAAGTTCTGGAAAGACGTGAAGGAGTTAATGGCTCTTTTATTTTTCCGCAGCATTTCTAAAATGGGACAGTTAATTGAGAAAAATGGACGTGGCATACGAAGGCGATGATTTAAAAGTGTTATATTTCTTCGCGATTTTGTTGTTTAAACGAACTTGAGTGTTGTTTTAAAACGAAACGATGCGAATTTTTGAAAATGTTGTTTTTTGTAAGTTTTTAAATGAATGATGGAACTTTTCCACGTTCATGTTTTCTTCCTCAAAATATTGTGGCAAAAGTTAGTATGGAGTTGCCAGATTAGATATTTTTTTTAATTGCAGTTTAATATTAAAATATGTAACTAACAAATGGGTAGACTTTACAATGGCATTTAGAATATTACTTGGTTTATGATATCCCAGTTTCAAATTTATAATAAAATCAATTTGGAATACAGTTTTATTCCATTAAAATAGAATTAGGAAAGAAAAGTCCTTTCACAGTAAACATAAAATCTATGAGAATTTTTATAGGCATCCTATTTTATATTCACATTTTTTTTAAATATTGTCCTGCTCTACGATGTATTTTTAATAAAGGAATATAATATTCAGACTGGATAAAAACGGATTTTCATTCATATCGCGTCAAGCTTTAGGCCCTTAGTGTTCAAATTGCCTGTTTAAGGAACCCAAACTCAATGTTATTGAAAAACTTCTCAAGGTTTGTCCTAAAAACTTTCTACGGTAAGTACACGTGATCCTAATACCGGATCTATCTAGCTTGAAAATATACTAGAATTTAAGTATAGTATCTACACTACCTACTAAACTTTCATCATCATCAACCCATTATTGTCCCACTGCTGAGTACTGGTCTCCTCTAATTTTTTTGAGAGGGATTAGGCTATAGTCCACCACGCTAGCCTACTGCGGGTTGGTATCACATGCCACTAAGAAAATCTCTCAAGCATGCAGGTCTTTTATTAAGGCAATATTTTTTTATTTTGTTTTTATTTTGTGTTTGTTTGTTGTTATAGCGGCTACAGAAATACATAATTTGTGAAAATATCAACTGTCTAGCTGTCGTGGTTCTTGAGTTAGAGCCTGGTGACAGACAGACAGACAGAAAAACAGCGAAGTTTTAGTAATAGGGCTCCGTTTTTACCTTTTGGGTACGGAACCCTAAAAAATAGTATTCTGCATAGCTGACCCTGACTGAACCGTTTCTATGTGCTTTATTTGTATATGTTAAATTTATATATAAACAAAACTCATAGAAACTGCCTCAACATTTAATTTTTTCATAAACTTTCTCACATCCAATTATAACTGACAATTTAATCGTTCACGTCTTTCGAACATCAGACCTTTTAGCTAAGGTCGATGAACCTTTGCCAAACCCGTACAGGGAGTAGCGATGAAAAAAGCAGGAAAAATTCCCGTTTCTTTCCAATTCCGTTGTTTTTTTCAATGTTTCATTCGAAAGTTTCAAGAAAATTTGCCAGTATAAATTTCATGTTTTTTTCCAATAAAACTGAAAAAAACAAAGAAACAGGAAACTTTCATGTTTTTTTCCAATAAAACCGAAAAAAACAGAAGGAAACGGGAAACTTTTCATGTCTCTTTTTTTCAAATACGTACTGTCAAGTTCATTAATAAATTGGCATTGTGAAGGATTCAAAATATTGCATGCGTTCGAAAGCTCAATAAATTCTATAGAACTTATAGATCAAAAATATGCCCTCATGTAAACGGTTCAGTAATATATACCGTACATAAGGCAATAATAACACTAAAACACTAAAAGCTGTAGTAAGTTAGTGATCACATACAAAATACAGCCTTTATACAGCTTTAACGATAAATAAACTAGCTTAAAGTGTCACAAAATACTCATATAGCGAGATTTCTCACTCAAATTGAGCTGCACGACTGGGGAAGTACCTCCGCCTTACAGAAGATCGCAGTGAATTAACAATAGTTGTTTTTCTGCGAGTGAGTAAGGTTACCCGAGCTCATTGGGGGAGTGACTATTCTGATAGCATGGGAATTCCGTTTGCTGTCAGTTCAGTAACTCCCTGCTTTAAGAACGGTTTCTAAGGGGTTTGGCAACGCATTTGCAAGCCTCTGGTGTTGCAAATGTCCATGGGAGGCGGTCATCAGTTACCATCAGGTGAGCCGCCTGCTCGTTTGCTCGCTTATCCCAATAAAAAAAAAAATATTTATGTTTCACCTATAAAAATATATTTCAATTTCAATAAAACTTGTTTTTTTCATCTTTTCAAAACATGAACGAAATATTCGAAAAATTCCCGTTTCTTTCCAAAGGATTCCTTCTAGTAATTTTTCTATGTGACATGTGAAAAAAACGGAAAAAAAACACAATTTGTTTTTTTTGTGGAAAAAAACCAATTGTTATTTTCGGCATTTTCAACGCTAACAGGGAGTCGTACAGTAAAACCGCTTTTACTGCACGACTCCCTGTTCTGGTGAGATGTCCCATCTCATTTCAACCGTCACGTCGTGAAGACATTAACACGTTCTCAGAGCTTAGACCTGTGTTTTCGTTGAGAACATACTTTATCAACGTATGTTCTCAACGAAATGTTATAGGATGTTATACAACCTTAACTGTTTACTGTTTAAGCAGAAAGTAAGAAGAAAGTTGGTGACTATTTCATTAAATATTGAAATATATAATTTTTGAAAATTACAAGTGAATCTTGTACATACTTCCGAGTAGTTCATAAATATTTTTTGGAAACCATTACTCAGGGCCTCAAGCTATCAGCCGAAATTGTAACTACTATAACAATGGGGCAGTTTTAGTGATATAAGATTACTTATGATACTTATGTGGAATATAAACGAATAGTCATAAAATATAGTTTCACCTTGTTTAGTATGTCTACCTGTATATCTCTGTATGCCTCAATAATTAGGGTTACCAACATGCTAATATTGCACTTAAAACCTTTAACCCTTAACAGCAAGGCTTAGATTACGTACATTATATTAGTCTTTATTTCACGTAATTCTGTACAGTAATACGGAAGTTATGACAGTGAGAAGTTTTGAGCACTTTTTACTCTTTTTAAACTCTGTAATGTTCTTTTGAGAATAAAGATTCTTCCTATTTGCCTTTTTAGTCCCCGATTGTGGCGTCTTAAACTGATCTGTACCCTAAAATAAGGAATGTACCAATTTGTATCAGTGCGTCCCATCAGTTACTGGGAAGAGCGAGATAGCAGTACAGATTTACAACGTACTTAGGGTGGCAAATGTATGGGATTAGCATTACAAATTAGACCCGGCTGGTGTTTAGACCGGCTAGTACTACGAGAATCCTTTTTAACTGTAGATAAATTGAAACTGTGACGCTATCCGATTTAAGCGGGAGTAATGGCGGATTATTTTGGCAAGGAAAGGAAGGGTCGTGCACTAGATTTGAATTTTGTGTTTTTCTTCTTAAGGTAGAGGAAAATTGGAAAGAGCGAGATGAGAAGAGTGAGAGGGATAAAAAATATACCTGTGTATCTATTTTATTGGCCTAGTGCTACCAAGTGCTAAAACCGTAGCTTGAGGGTCAATCTAGGGCAGAGTGGCCTATTTAGCAAGTAGAAGACAAAGAGAATATAAATTTACTACCCTCTTAAAAGTTTGGATTTAATAAGGTGCGCTCACCCACTATTATTATATGAGGTCCTAAAACATATTGGCGAATATATGATGCTGACGACAATACACGTGTAGTCCTCTGTCTAACTAAACCGTTGGCGATATAGGCGTTATGACCCGAACGAGACTTTATAAACTCAACTTGTTTAATGCAAAATTTGACAAAAGAAGTCGTACCTACCTTAAATCTCGTCAGCCTATCAACAATTTAATGAATTCCTTTTCCGTATTCTTAGAATACTTTTGTCCAATTTTGTCACTCTCTTCGTGATATCCTTCAGGGCGAAATTGCGCGCTTGATTTGATTAGACAAAGTTTTGCTATAGGATGAGACACAGTGGAAGTCCACACTATTTGCCGGGTGCAAAAATAGGATTAGAGTATTTATTGTGAGCTATAATAGTCTTACATTAAAATACAATACTGATAGCAAACTGTCAAACTAAAATCGGCTATGTGGGTTTAGAAATGTATGATATTAAAAAAAATACTGCGAATATTTATTATATGAAATATATACAAATATGAATTTTCTGAATGTGGTTAGGCGAATTCCAAGCGCAGTTATTTCATTTGTCTGCTACTAAAACTAGTCGTAATAATAAAAAAAAAATTAAACAGATAATTGTTATATAGCAGATTTTGGTTTGACAACGTTATTAGGTTAGTAGGTACTCGATTGCTGAATGTGTCATTTTGGAACCGTAGACACGTCCGTCACAATTGACGGGTTCGTAATGTTTGCTACTTTCGGCGCTCTAATTGGCCCGACCAATTAGCTCGAAGCCGACCAATCAGCGTGCAGAACCTGGCAACCGTAAACAACGTGTTACGATTTCGATAGTAAAAACGAACTAACACCTGGCTCTCTGGTTACCTATTTCAATTTACCGATAGTTTTTTTATTATATGGTTTTATATTTGCGGACATCCAATTAAATTGAAATGTATTGTAATACCGTATACAAATAAAAAAAAATCTAAATATTTCAAGCAGAAAGTAGGTGAAACGGCACGCTCATAGAGATTCAATCGACTAAATACCTTTTGTTACAGCATGAGTAAGGTAAAGTTATAAGAAATAGTAGATGGCGACACCCTTTTAGGCAGGTCTAAAAGCTTTTCTCACTTAGATTTTCCTATTTAGACTTTCCCACTCACTCATAATATGGTGAAAAGTTAAATGAATATCATTATTAAAAGGTATTTAGCCTCTTTCTGACAATAGACTTTTCTAGAAAATTTTTTTTTTTGTATAAAATGAATTTTATATAAAATGGAACCCAATTGAATGCGTTTCCAAATATAATTCTTTAGAAGAGGACGTTTAACTTTAGGAGCTCTTGCGAAAATAAGATCAAGCAAGATGAGGCCATAAACCAAAATCTTATGAATTCTCCAGGTTTGAGAGAAGGAACTATATTTATACTACGTGAACGTCAACATAGACAGAAGTTGACGATGTAGAAAAATCTTCCGAGTCGCAATAGACAGAAGAAAAAAAATACGCTTTTAACTGCACTGTTCCTACAAGCCAAGCATAATAATGATTTCGAAATTAAATACGATCACGGTTAATCTCCCAGTGTGCGGACATTTTGTTCTGCTTAAAATAATATCAATACATTCACCACAAAATTCGTCAAAAGTATTTTTTATATTAATTCGCACCATGTAGTATCCATACTTCCATACCAAGTAGACTAAACTATGAATGCGTAAGTATGTCTATCTGTATGCCTGACTGTCTGTTACATCTTCATGCCTTAACCGCTGAACCGATTTAGGTCAAATTTAGAATGGAGGTAGTTTGAGTCCCGAAGAAGGACAGTTTTGTTCCGGAAAAGGGGCGAAAGGGATGGAAGTTTGTATGCAGAATTGATAACTTCTTAGAGGAGGAGGCTTTATATCTTATAAATAAGCAGATTCGATACAATTACTACTCGTACGCAGATGAAGTCGTGGGCAGAAGCTAGTGTCTCATAATTATAAAAATCTATAAAATCACCTTTATTTGCATATAGATAAAACACAACGTGATAGTCAAAGTTGAAACACATTTATAAACAAACCTTGTTTCACCGTCAGATGTTTTTTCTCAACAAATGCAATTTCTGAAGTGTATCAAAGTTTATTCGCCTTGCTTGTTACAGGTAACTTAATAATTTGTTATCAACTTACAAAGCTGTTCTTTGTCTAGATAACAGGGAATAAGTTAAACAAATAATGTATGTTCCTGTTTACTGCTCAAATTTTCCGAACATACATTCGTATAATTTAAGCTTAAAAAGTACAGTACTTGTTTATACAATACATTGCTGTTAATTATTATTAGGCTCTTCGTTTTTTTAATCGTTAATTATTTTGGAGCTTTAGTGTAATTAGCACATGTCAGTCCCATAAGTACATAACCAAGTAAACAGTTAATTTATAGACTTATTTAATTAGGTTAGAGTGAACATCGATTGGACGTGGGTATAGCCAATATACTTTCTGCTATACCCACATCCAAAGGCTCTTCGTTGTAAGTACCTATTGGCTTTCCATCTACCTTAAACCTTACCTTTATCAGCCTTAGCTTGCCTTGTGATAGCCTTAAATAAAAAAAAGAAAAGAAAGAAAAACTGCTATATTTAAGTAAACATGCAGAAGGCAACTTTATATAAAATATCAGGCCAACTAATAAGATCACGCGTCGAGGAAGGTATATATGTATAGTGTCCATTGTCTGAAATTTTCTTGTTAACTTGTAAAGCCTACTTAACCGTGATTTAGTTTTAACTTTGCTTTATAGATTATTGGTTAAGTTTAGAAAAAAAGGTATACTGACAGCGGGGACCTTCTCGTCTTGGGATAAACTAAAAAATCCAACTCTTTATCTGTATGAGTACCGCATTTACAAAAATTACACCTTTTAAATGTTTTTCAAGAACTGATATTTTTTTGTTGGTGTAACTAATAAGTATACCAATGCGTAATTACAGCATTCTAGAATCTACTAAGAGTATCTGTATTAAGCCGTGGAAATACATATTTCCTGAAATATTTATTGAGAACGAAACCCTAAAAAGTAATTCACTATACAAACCTTGTAACCAGAACTGTGTGTTTATAGCAAAGCATTATTAATATCAACAAACCAGAACTGTTTGGTCTGAATTTGAAACTTCTTGATTTGAGGATTCCACAGAATTACAGTCACGTGTAGTGTTCAACGAACCAGTAATAAAATTTTGTCGGTGAATGAACCAAAGATCAAAGTATTGGAAAAGGGTGTCAGCATTATTCGTAGTATTTTTTGCTTCGGATGTCGTTTTATTTTGTTGGAACACAGTCTCAACAAATATCGAAACCTATATGATTGTAGATTTGGCAGGAGTTTATGACCCTAATTCACTTTTTAAATACATCGTTGAGTTTTATTAAACAGCAAATGCTTTTGAGTAAGTACTTTACTTGAAAGGAATCTTCGATGAACAATATTCGATGTTGACCGAAGTCAACAAAGCTTACGCCCAAGAACAGCTGAGTTGACGAAGTATTGTGTCATTATCACGCATTCGTTACCGAGCTTATACATGCTGTCAAACCCGATATGCTGTAGCTGGGTGGCAATAGACACATTTCATAGCTCAGCTTTAATCCGTTTAGATACCTCGCAAAATTGCCATTGGAAAAGCAGCCTTAACGCCAAGTCCTGCTAAACGTCGCAAAAATAAATCGCATCTTGTCATCTTGCACACGCTGCTGTTAATTGCCTCTGGCAGAGCACAGCACATGGCCCTAAGTACTGCGCAAAATGTACGTTTTTATTGTAGCTGCTAACTAATGATTCTTTTATGCAGTTTGAGAATTACTTGCAGAAAATAAATAAAAGAGCGTTTGCAGATAACCTTGCTTGACCATTATCGCTTTTATTTGGTCTAGGCAAGGATGGTACCAACATCGGTTAAGGGTTAATTAAGGCATTTGAAGGGATAACCCGTTTACGGCACAAACTTTGACCTCTATGAGCTTTGGCCTGAGGACTACGGGAGACTAGGGGAATTCTATTGATGGGCTGCTAAGTTTCTGCATACGCCTCCATTGTATGTACCTATATTGAACAATTGAATAGCTGTCTTGTTTTGGTAACAGTTTATTTGAGTGTTCGTTCGTGGCTGCTTGTCTGACTCATTGATGACGAGAGAATTGAGCCTTGAGGGGTACCTCAAGGCTCAATTCTCTCCACGACCTAATTTCTGCTGCATATTAAGCCTTGAGCATCAGTGGCGGAGAATATTAGACTTGTATTGACTGTAAACCTCACTTACCAGTTCGTATTTATAGTCATACCTTTAAATTATTTTTATCGTAGATAGATTAGCCTTCGACCACAATCTCGCCTGATAGTAAGTGACGATGTGGTCTAAGATGGAGCACGCTTACCTAGAAGACACCTATTCACTCGTGATTTGAAATTAAATTATGTTATTATTATATTATATTATTAAATTTGTTTATGCAGTACTGCACCATTATTTATCGTTGTTTCGGGGATCATGAAGCAAATGAGCACACCTGTTTTCGAGCATTTGTAAAGGTGCTGTGCATGCCCAACTAAGTCACGTCTATGAATAAGACCTCCACTACCCCAATACTCTCGAATACTAAGTGTGGATGTTTCACGTGGTATCTACTTAAAAATTTAATCTATAGAGAAGTACCACTCGAACCGAATCTACAATTCAAGTGCTAAAGTAACTTCGTTATGCGATTACACAAGGATGTTATCCAGTTTAGAGCGTGTTTCAATGCCCGGTCACGTCCTGAGTGCGCTTGGAAAAAATATAATAATGAAAGAAAACCACTTGGACTTTTGCGACGATATTTATTTATTTTTTATTAAATAATGTTGAATAACCTTATAACAATGTGTTTGTTGACGTTTTTCGATATAATTCAAATCGTCACTTGTTTTCCTTCACCGCTTCAATGAGTGATAAACACCTGGCTTTAATTCATGTCATTCTGTGGTCGCTCTTAAGTTATCACAAGTTTTGGGCAACCACTATAGGTATGACGATCACACCATTAAGATAAAATTATTGGAGTAAAATCTGAGAGCGGCAATGAGATGGACGTGCGTGTACATATCGCTCAATATGATCACGTTGTAGGGGAGAAACGACCCTGTCTGCAGTCCTCCTTTAAACCCTTTGAAACAATTATTTTTCTGTACGATTCAGAATTGGCATTCTGATGTAAAATGTATGTCGAATACTATTCTGTTATAATTTTCATTAGTAAATAAACGCATTCCTTTGCTGCTAAAATATCGTAGATAACGGCAATTGTATTTTTATCTGTACCAAATTGATAGATAAAAATAAAATAAATACTGTTACATCAATCCGGCTGAGCGGCTTAACTTTGAATGCTGCCAGTTTTCATTCAGCCTATGAAATTCGTTCGCTGGGGCTCAATGGAGGACCAAATGGAATTTAAAACAATAACAGTTTTATTTATCTGGCATTATGTAGAATTATTAAATAGTTGTTGAAATGTTTGGATAATAGTAATATGACATCATTAAACAAAATGAATAAAAATACGTTTGTTAACTAAGCAAATACCTACACTTTATCCTTTAAGAATGTAGGATTATTTATATGATGTATGCATATATTTATGTACCTACATATTTTTTGCAGGTCTTATCAAAAGTAAAGATTCCTAGGGTTAGGCTACAAAAAATCTCGAAAGAAAAATTGAATAAAGCGTATCGTTTCGTCGGCGGGCGTGAAAAATAAGCAATAAATCCTATCGCTGAATGATCTATGGGCACGTATTTATTTGGAGGCTTGGCTCCCATAAATCACCATAGACGTGAGAGTTTTATCCAACTTCTTTTGAATATAGTTACACTGTGTTGTTACTGCCTCATTGGCCTAGAGGTCGTAAGTGCGACGGCTGAATAAAGGGTTTTAGGCTCGTTTCTCAGGTCGAGTAAAGTGCTATTGGGGTTTCCTATGAAATTCTCAACGGCAGCTCGGAGATTGATTCTGTGCCTGATTGATTGCGATTAGCTCGCCCTCTATTATATCTAAAACATACTTGCGAAATATCGGTGCACATTAATCCAACTGTACCTAACCCTTCAGGGACGATAGGCGTGATGGTATGTATTTTTATTTGGACTAGTTTGTTCTCTGTTTGTTTATTAACACTTGTTTTGGAGTCCAACAGCAACCTTTTTATTTGTCGAATACCGGACACTAGCAATTTTCCTTTCGGATGCACCATCACAACATAGTCAGGAAAAAACGTAGAATAAATAAAAATCATATTGTTGGGGTAAGCGGCGAGTTGAGAGGACAGAGTACAGACATAGGACAAATGACACAGACAGTACAAATGAGGATTGAGAAGACCAAAGAAATGCAAACTAATAAGGTTGATATTGCTCTGCTTCGATTGTTTCCGAAACATTAGGCAGACATACTTGAGGACTTTATAGTTTATTATTTTTTTAAAGAATTATTCAAGAGATTATTGATCGAATTATTTGACTGGTGCGGTTTTTTAGTCGGTAAACGCTCATATTGGGTGAGTGAGTCCGACACTGGAGGAGGCGGAGGGTCCGTAAAGGATATTTCCGCACTTAAAAAAAAAGAGGGATACAGTCAGACTTTTATTTTAATAAAAAAAATATTTATAGAAAATAAGAAGACTTTAAAAACATGAATTTCAAATGCATATTGAAAATTCAAACATAACGATGTTCCGGGTTAGCTGCAATACCCAAGGGTGGCGAAATTCAAACTTTTTGGGCGGTCCTCTAACAATACTATAAATTGGTTTGTACCCCCTGTGGATTTTCATCTAAATCTGTTGGAAAAGTATCAATAATTCCCAGGAAAAAATTGAACTATCTACATATAGGTATGTCTAATATGGAATCACTTTAATATCGAAGGTCTAGAAGGCATGATCAAATTGATATTTCATTGTTTATGCTATTATTACATTCAATTTGGGCTTAATGTATGTAAAAATATGAGGCTGGACCGTGGTTTTAATTAATTTCGCTCAAGGCCAAAATATTTCGCTTTTGCCGCGTTTAAAAATGAAGGAAAGGATATGGGAATGAATTTTATATTCGTTTTATGAGGTGAGCATTATTTTTTATTTGTAATTGAGAATTATGATTTGCTATGAGACAGTTTGGTTAAAAGGTTATACTAAAGTGATAATATACTTTAAAGGATTGTTCGTTTAGTTTTGCACCCTTTTGTTGGAGCTATAAGAACCATATTTTAATGCTGTATAAAACAATACGATTTGGGTATCGTATAAAAATTGCTGAGTGTTTACTCTATACATATACATTTGCTATATGTTAATCTGATCTAATATGTACACACAAATTACAGAACATGTAGGAAAATGATAACGCCCGAGCGATACCTCTGGTGTTGGTAACGTTCACAGGCCAAGGTTACTGCTTACCATCAGACGGAGAGTAAGCCTGTTTGCCAATTTCGTGGTAAAACAAATATTTTAGGCTGCTGGCGGTTTTCCGCCACTAAGTTGAAAATTTAAAGCTGTTTTAATCTACATTTTGTTAAATATATATTAAAATAAATATTTGACAGTTCAAATATCTTATACTTATAAAACTAAATTAATACTCAACAAAGAATAAATGTTTAGCCAAGTTTGTCCACAAATCCAGCAAGACGTCACGGCATTGAAGCAATATTGTCACACTGTGTTTCGTTACAGTCAAGGTCTCTGAGCAAAATTTAGTTTTCACTTGCTTGGTGAAAACATGTTTTATACTAAGTAGAGGAGGTAATTCATAGTAAAAAGAATGTTTATCTTAGTAATTAATTTTAGTTGTTACTATTTTGTAAATACAATGCCAGTTATTGTTGCCTCCTTTTGTCAATTAATAATAATCATAGTAGAAAACAATAGTATTTTTTGTGAGTATAACGTTTACAGGTGAACATTTTCTTAAAATCTCAGACCCAAATACTAGTATTCATTTTCCTTAAATAATATAAGATTTGTCCAGCCGTATTTTTAATGAGCCCACAGTGCAGCGTCAACTCGGCACTAATTCGCGAGCGGCGTGCCCTGGCACGCGGCGTACGCACACACAATATTGAACATAGTTCACCCGACCGCCGCGGAATATTAATCTTTTCATACCTGAAGTTGCGA
The DNA here is from genome assembly GCA_905163465.1 of Craniophora ligustri. NCBI lineage: Eukaryota > Metazoa > Arthropoda > Insecta > Lepidoptera > Noctuidae > Craniophora > Craniophora ligustri. The sequence goes on from LR990960.1 coordinate 4,738,341, forward strand.
TGAAATGCCTTTTGTCGTATCAAGCCTTAAAGATACCTGCTTTAGTACCGCCGAATTATGTTTTAATCTAATTGTCGTCATCCCAGATCAATAATACGTTAGTAAACACAGACAATAGTAATTGCGACAGTTATTACAGTATTTTAATATTTTTTGTTGGTTTCTAGTGGTTTGACCATTGGATTAAGATGTCAAAGGTCTCGAATTTAAACCCAAGGCCGCTGTTTTTTTGGAAGTTATGTACGTATTTACCAAATACTCAAACGGTGACGGAAAACATCGTGAGGAAACGCTGCTTCAAAGATTTTCTAAATGGCATGTGAAGTCTGCCAACCCGCAGTAGGCTAACGTGCTGGACTATAGCCTAATCCCTTTCAAATAAGAGGAAACCCCTTCCCAGCGGTGGAACAATAATAGTTTGGTGATGATGACGATGATGACAGTATTTTAATAACTAACTTTGTATTAATGTTACACAGCTCATGCAGCGTCTATCTTAATTTGTGTAAAATTAGCCTAAAGGTATAAGTTTTATATTTATTTATTGCTTTATAGTGGGATGTAATTTTTATACACTCAACAGAGCTGGTTAAAATTGTTCTCGAAGCTAGCATTTTTAATCCAAATCAGCTCACACATTGACCGGTAAAACGACTACCTAGCGTAATCTGTTGTTGTTTTTTTCGTCCAGTAATCTTACGTGGATAGCCTTTTGCTAACAATGATAACCTAACCGATACTTTTTTGCATTTATGTATAAAATACGTATTTTTATCCGTGTTTTTATGACCAATTCTGTTTATAAATTCAAGTTTGAAGTTGTTTACTACAAGTTATAATCACTTACTTTGTTTTGAACATCATTATTCTAAGACGACCTGTTATTGTATGTAATACGTACGTTTCACATCAATCTGCATCATTCTCATATTGTTATTATATCCACACCTAAGCCATTGTAAACGAAAGCAAACAATTTTGTGATTTTTATATTGTTTAAAAGAGTATATATGGAGTTTCTTGCCGGTTCTTCTCCATAAGACCTACCTTTTGGAACCGTGCAACTAAATTCGACAATTCAAAAGCACCTATATTGGTCTAATTTAAATTAAGGATTTGACTTTGACTTTTTATTAATTTATGTTGTTACTGAAATAAAATTCTATCTCTCTCTGAGACTAGCGTTACCTAATACCTAATTAGGTCACATTACAACAGCTTTTTACAAACCTGTGTCGATAAACCATAGAAATGGTCACTAGGTCTATTAAAAAGGGCGTAACCTGTAGGGCACCTTGAGCAAACTGAGGGGGTGTAGCGATACTATAGTCCTTATTACTCCAGAGTCGACCAGGGCCACGTCTCTAGTCTGCCTGTATTGAGAAACTGGAGCAGAACCTCAAGAGAGCCCGAAGAATTGTGCTCTGTCTTCTTTAGGTGCTCATCACTATATTCTTCCGATAAACGAAGTTACGACTTTAGTCTATCAAACCCATAGAGCTATTTTAGCTTCCATATTTTAATAATTTTGATTATTATAAATGTTAAAAAGTAACGTAATATTTCTCTGTTAATTATATTCTTCTTCTTTTATTTTTGTTGTCATTAATTCTAAACTGTATTTCAAATCTAAGTCTACATCTGGAAGTTCTTCAAAAGTGGTCTTAAAAATTAAAAACAGAACTTATTCAACTTATAGCATTTTTTTGTGCTAGTCTCTTTACATATATCTAAGGATATTAACCTATAGGTTAACATCTCAGTTTAGGAGGTTTTTTTTATGTTACTGTTGCTTTACTTTCAATAAAACCAAGCCTTTAAAAATCGAGCCTTTTACTAAAAAATATGGCAGAAAATAGCTGGTATAATTATCCCAGTTTCATATTTAGTCGGTATGCTCTCGGGCTACTCATAAATCCTTACACAACCTAATTAGAACTGTGTTAGGCAATTTAATTAGACGCCAGCAATAAATATAGATCATTTCGTAAGCCTTCTAGGTACCGTATTTTTATTAGGAAAATTAGTTGTAAATAATGGACCAAAACGAGGGTTCATTAAATGAGAGAGAAATTCTTGTTCACTTTTTTGTAAACAATAATATGTTTTTGTTCTCTCGGCCAAATTAATGCTCGCTTGCTGTTTTTATAAATGCTGCCTGAAACTATTTTTTTTATGTATTGTGGTAGGGTTTACAAAACATGAATTTTCACATAACACAATTACCCGTATCAGATACAACTAGCTGTAGACTATACATATATCAAAACGTTGCCCCTTACTAAGATTTGTTCCAGTGTCGTGGGGTCACAGTGTACAAATTTTCACACACACGAACGCTGAGATCAGCAACCTGTAGATCGTGAAAAATATTTGCTGCGTGCGGAGATTGAACCTATACAAGCCATTTGGTCAGCCACTGCGCCAAATCCGAGTCGTCAAATATTAAACTCATGTGGGAAATAGACTTGTGGGATAGGGCAGAGTCGAGATCAGACGTAAATTCTATCTGTTCTGTCAGTCTTTTCAAACTTTCCGACTATCCGACACCCGACAAAAGATATAATATAATCTGACGTAAGCTATCAAATCTCGTGGTAGTTAATGTTACAGCAACATTGTCATATCGTAGTCGTGTCGCGTATTGTAAATAGAATTAATTGCTTGCACAACAGATGTGCTCTAAATTGGTGTGCATGTTACGAACAAGATTAAGATTACTGCTCTAGAGATGTATTTGTACGACAACAATAATAATAAAGCGGGTGTAGGTAGGATAACATATTTAGTTGTTGTAATAAAATTCGTCAAATCTTTGTCTTCAGGAGGTACTTTTTTAATATCATCATCCAGTGAACTCCCAAAATAGCTTGATATAGTGATCCCATAACGGTTCTACTTGGTTTATACGTATAATAGTTGCTAAAACATAAATAAATACTTGAATATCCCGATTTTCTATCTAAAATATCATATATCGACGACCCGATTAGCCCAGCGATAGATAACGCTGTCTTCTGTGTTACAGGTCCCGGGTTCGAATCCCGGTAGGGACAAATGTTTGTGTGATGAGCATTAGCTTAAACAAATAATGTTTATTTTTTTTTTATTTTCATCATACCGTTTGTTTGGGCTACATAGCCTCATTGTCCCTTAACTTCCATTAAAAACAAAGATAATTAACTAATTTCATTAGACAGGTTTGTTTTTTGTATTTATAAAACACATTTACATAATATATAAACACTAATGACCAAACGCCTTATAATACATTTATAATGAGGCTAAATTAGTTTAGTGTGTACACTACAGAATCGGCAGCAGTTAACAAAGTTATAATATGTTTTTAAACAAATGTGTACCGCAGGTACATACAAAATAACACATACAATCCAAGCCCCATATCCCTTAGGGAAATTAGATTTTCTAGTCTTGTTGTGGGGAAGAACATCCCATGCATCCAATAAAATATATTTCCTCTTGTGACATTTGGGGAAATAGTCGCAAAAGGCACCACTTTTACATCCCAGAGAAAAGTTATAAAACCAAAATGGCCTAAAGTCCAAAACTAGGCGGTAGATACATTTTCACACTTACTACCTATAAGGATAAGGTCCATAAGGTTGCTAATTTCACTAAGTACTTTTTTCTTTTAGGAACATATTTTGGCTCATTGGCAAACACTCACAGATCCCTTGGGCTGGTTGGAGCTTTTTAATACTCATGGTCCAAAAAACACGTGGAGTAATTATTGAAACTTCAAAATACATCTGACTGATTGGGAACCGAACCTATGGCAGTGATATGATTAAAAATGATCATTAATGCTTCATAGGTATTTACAACTATAATTTATAGTATCTAAATCTAAATATATATTAATAACTCAAAGGTAAGACTGACTGGCTGACATAGTGATCTATCAACGCACAGCCTAAACCACTGGACGGATCGGCTGAAATTTGGCATGCAGGTAGATGTTATGATGTAGGCATCCGCTAAGAAAGGATTTTGATTAATTCTTCCCCTAAGGGGATAAAATAGGGGATGAAAGTTTGTAGGAAAACGGTATAGTTTTCATACAAACTTTCAATTAATAATATTCTTAACGCGAGCAAAACCGCGGGCAAAAGCTAGTAATATATATAATTACAAATTACCCTGTTGTGTAAACTGCAAATCAGATAAAGATGAATGATGGCCCTCGCCAGGGCTAAGCCAAATGCAAACTTTTCTCATCAAATTTGGTGTTAGTGTGACCAGGGATTCAAATAATTGAGTTTTGTATTATTGCGGCTGGCAACTATAAACATTAATAACCCATAGTCTAGTTTGAAAAGGAATTCCGCTGTTACATGACTTAGTTTAGCGTTGTTTGTGTAACTTTAATTTTAATTCTATATTTAAAGTAATAATGATAGCCTAGTGGTGAGACCGGTTGATTGGGAAGTTAAAGGTCTCAAGTTAAATTCCAAGGCCTCCTCATTACACGCTCAAACCGTGAAGGAAAATAATGTAGGAGAAACCTGGATGCCTGAAAGATTTACGCGATGGCGTATGAAGTCTGGCAATTAACACTAGGCTGGCAATGTGGAGACCCGTGCCCAGTAGTGGGACAATAAATGGGCTTATGACGAGAATAATATCACCATTATCGTCATAGGCCCATTTACTAAAAAAATATTAATAATAAATACACTAATGAGGTTACTGCGCCAATCGTGCAACATAAATGCTGATTCACTTAATTACTTCAATGTCTTGGATAGGACCCCAAACATGCGATCAAATAATAAGCCACAAGAGGCAAAAGTGGTATACAGGGACCGTAGCGCGTGGCATTCTGTAGTTTCTGCCTACCCCCATGGGAAAAAGGCGTGAGTGTATGTATGTATGTATGTATGTATGTAATCATGGTTAAAATCCAAACAATATCAGGTGTGTAGATTTATTCACTGGCTGCCTGTAGATGTCAGTGAATAAATAAATAAATAATAAATAAATATTCCTGGACATTATGGCACACAGCGCCATCTAGTTCCGTGCTAAGCAACGAGGCTTGTGTTACGGATACTAGCTGGTTGATATACTACATATATACTTTTTTTTTTGTAAATACATACATATTATAGATAGATACATCCATGACTCGGATACAAATGTTCATGCTCATCACACAAACATTTGTCCCTACCGGGATTCGAACCCGGGACCCATGGCACAGAAGGCAGTGTTAACTACCGCTGCACTAACTGGGTCGTCATAAATAAATCTAATTAATCCAGTAAAATCACTTTTTAGACACCCTACCCTTCAAACTGACTTATAATAATGTAAGCAATGTTCACAGTTCAGTAGTACACAGTGGCTGAATATTCGCCAATACGGGGATACTCTTACAGACAAGCTCAACAACCTATATTTATGCAACTAGCTGAACCCTGCCAATCTTTCATCATCATCATCATTATCAACCCATTATTGTTACGCCGGGAGGGGGCGCCCTAGAAGGTATGCCCTTCTTCTTTTTGAAGGAGTTCACTGACCTAATTGGTGAACTCCTTCAAAAAGGTCAGGTATGCAGTATTTATAACCGGTGCGCGTGCATGACGAGATGTATGAATGAGGGCGAGGCAAAAGTGGTATGCAGGGACCGTAGCGCGTGGCATTCTGTAGTTTCTGCCTACCCCTATGGGAAAAAGGCGTGAGTGTATGTATGTATTGTCTCACTGCTGGGCATGGGTCTCCTCTCATTTGAGAGGGATTAGGCTATAAGTATAGTCCACCACGTCAGCCAACTGCGGTTTGTTTTGCTGAGGCACAATTGTGTTTCCATTGACGCGGAAATTAGATAAACACAGTTTTGGGAAGGCTTGTAAACCATGTCTAAATTTGAGCTCTTTATGTTTGTGAAGCTTACACAAACGATAAGTAATATCGTACAATGATTTGCTAAATCCCGAGAAAACGGCAATTGCACGAAGAAATTGATTAACATTTAACTTTCACATACGTTTTCCTGTGATTAAAGTAGGGCAACGTTAAGTGGGCTTAACGTTGCCCGACCGCAAAGCGATATAATGGTATATGGAAAAGAAAGATTATATTAGATTAAAATTTTACATATCACGTTTCTTCCTAAAAAATTAAGGAAACTAAAAACCTGAGAATCTTGATCAGTTCGAAATTTTTGCACGGCCCTTTATTATTAAAGACAAGTCTAGTTTTTTGCCCATTCAAAGTCGCTGTAACCGGGCGTCAAAGAATCCACGAAGATTTTCGATATTACAAAAAAACTAACAAAAAGAAAAAAACAAATCTTATAGTCACGCCAAGCCTTGTTACTGACGTAAGCACATTTCATGCCACAATCCGACAGCTCACCCGAACACATGCGGATTGCTGTCACGCAAACGACGCCTTTAATGCGAGAACGGCTTACTGAGAAATGTTTTGAAACACGTCAGGGAGAATTTTTGAAAAAAAAACATCTGCTACGACACGGGAGCAGTTCTTAGCATTTAAAACGATGTCAGCTTATTTCAAGATGTTAAAAAAAATAAGGCTTTACTTCATTATTCCTTCAAGTAGAGCCGCAACGTTAACATCTGAGATTTAACTCATTTAAAAAAGAAACAGCAATTGTCATGGAATTTTATATTCGTATCACATTTCTCACTCTCTCCGTTAGTTCAAATTGCACTTCGCCAGTATTCGACAGTTTTTTAGTTAAAATATTTTTTAATTGTATGCAAATAAGGTTTCTCTTGTCTTTGTTAGTTAGGTCGTTAAAACAAATTACTTATTATGGATTCTAAATTAAAATTACTGTCTTGGTATATCCACAGATAAATCAGCTATAACGTATGAAAATGCTGCCCAGAATGCGGCACATTCAATTACATTTGTCATATTCTGAAGACTCATAGTATCAGCTTCACTATGGTAGTACCAGAAATACTGCTCATTTTGATTTAGTAGTGACGCTCCTGGCACTCCCTTTTTTATAAATATAACAATATCAGACCCAGGGTAGCCACTGCTTTCCATTTTGTTTATCGGTGCAAACTGTTTTAGTACTTCTTTTACTATACAACGTGCTTGCTTAGATCCAGCCACATTTAATCCTAAAGGTTTAAATGTACCCATATCCGATTCCATTATAAAATTTATTTTTTCTAGCTCATTAATATGCTCATTGTAATAAGCTTGAGCTCCAATATCACCGGGTTCTTCTGCAGTCCATAAAATAGCGCGGACAGTCCTTTTAGGCTTTATCTTAAGAAGACTTAGTACCACTGGAACATACCAGCTTATCATCATGCCTCCACCATCATCTATGGCTCCTTGTCCTACATCCCAACTATCTATATGACCAGAGACGATGACTTGTTTCTCAGGATAAACACTACCTTTTAAGTCAATAAGCGTATTCCGCGATTTCTTAGTATCCGATTTACTGGACATTTTTATATGTAGAACAATTTTCTCATTTACATCTTGTAGTCTTTTAAGGAGATCTGCATCTTCTAGAGTAATAGCAGCTGTTGGTATTTTCGGTACATTATCTTCATAATTTTGGGAACCTGTGTGTAGAGTATATATGGAATATGGTGTTATACTCCTAACGAGAGTTGCCACAGCACCTTTCTTAGCAGCTTTTGAGGCTCCTTCACCACGGTATATAACAGTGTCGCTATAATTTGTGAAATGGTAATTAAAAACTACAATTTTTCCTTCAATGTATTTTTTATCTGTTTTGTCTAGCTCGTCAAAGCTGTTGATGACTATAGCTTCAGCGGTAATGCCTTCTGCAGGAGTACTTACACTTGTGCCAAAGCCTAGTATAGGAATATTTTTTGGGCGTGGTTGTAGCATCGCAGCAGATTCATGTAAACGTACCCAATGTGGAACCTAAAATTTTGAATAACGGATGTATGAGAAATTTGCAAATATGTTGACGTAATATTATATTTTACAGAAAACCCATATTTATTCATATGATTATACAGTATTTATAGCATGGTAGGCAGACTTCTGATCTTATGTTAGAATGAAACTAATCATTACTGATTATATCGCATTACATTGATTGATTCAAACACAAGACGTTCCGGATCCTTTACAGTATTCTTGGCCATGTCTGCCTGTGACCATATATGATATAAATCAAGAAAAAACAGTCAATAAGTTAAAGCTCTGAGTCGTCTGCAAGACTTTATTGCAAAGTTGCCTGAGTTCGATTTAAGATAGTAACAATCTACCAAAAGATATTTAAAGTTTCGTTACTAACATGGAAAATGGGACCACCATTTTAAAGGAGACTGTAATACAAAAACTAAATGAATAATTAAAAGACGCAAGAGGATCAATAAAAAAAATTAGGTCAGATATAATCGAATCTCCAGTTTTATACTAAAGTGTTCATATTTTGCAAAGGGCATAAGTTAAGACACTAAGTTTGAATATCTTGCATGATATAATGGTTTATAATTATAGAATCTTACCTCTAAATACTCAGTTATGACAGCATCCATACTATTTTGCATAGTTAAATTTATCATGTAATCTATAGACTTTTCCAAAACGTCTGAACCTGATAGACGAGCTCCGAATTTGTCAATAAATTTTGTATATCTGAAAATAAAATAATTATTTTCAATTAGACCCTAATAATCCTAACTACAACGTTGAATATAATATATTTATTTGAACAAAGTAAATAATAATTACTGCACTGAGAAGTGGACTGTGAAGTCTAAGGTCTTGAGTTCGATCTCATGGCATCTACTACTGACTTTTCGACGTAACTTGCTTATTTATCACATGCTCAAATGGGGAAGTAAAACATTGTGAAGGAACTTGCATACAGCTAAGAAATTATCTTGATGTCATGTGAAGTCTACCAATCCCTAGGCTAGTAAGGTAGACTATAGCCCAATCTCTCTCAAAAGAGAGGACACCCTTGCCCAGTAGTGGGACAATACTTAGTCAAATCAAATCAAATCAAATCAAATGTATTTATTTGTTAGAATATGGTAGGTGTAAAATTAGGTTGATGATTAAACAATATTACTTTTGGCTAGTAATACTTTTTATGTAAATCTTAATTGAATTTACAAATGTTAACACAGTTTGAAATTTCATTATTCTCATAGTTCGTTGTTATGTATTATATCACAATATAATTAAGAGATTTTATCTGTAAATTTATGAGTAAATTATTTATATTTAATAATGCTGTTGACTTACTCTTGATACATTTTGGGTCCCAAATTGGTTTTAATTTCATTCATAATGTATTTTGTCACATTTTTATAAGATGATATTTCTTCAATCAATTTTGGATCTAAAACACAATTTTCATCACTGTCATAATTTATAATGACACTTGAATCCACTAAAACTGTACTAATTGAGGTTAAAATAATGATATTTAATAACAAATCCATAGCTAGTTACTATTCAAGAATCGGCGCGGTACTGATGTAAAATAGTGTCAAACATAATGATTTATCACTTTATAATTGAACTTTTGATGTCAACATTGTTCAATTTTATAATTATAAAAAATTCTGTATTGATAAACTACCTAGATATAGCATTTTTAGAGGTCTAATGACTTACCAGGAATTGGTAGGTATATATGAGTTATCATTAATAATACTTTGCCTGCATCCACTATGCGTTAATAGATTTAGAAATAACATTTTAAAATTGCATTAATTGGAGTTCAAGTGTAAAATAAAACAAATTATAATAGTAGGTATAATATATTCTTTTATCTTGTAAGCCATCGTAAAAAGTCTATCTTGGGTACCAAAGTATTTAATAAACCAATTTAGCATTTATAAATATTCTCCGGTTTCATACCTTTAAAAGAGACTTTTTGTAATTTTTTAATGAGGAAAGTGGGCTCAATGTTGTAGATAATAATAAAATATGTCACTTGATTTAAATGATTAAAAATGTCCGGTTAGTAATCAAGTAAGAAATTAAGGTTTAGGTTTACCTTCTTTAATTTACTGGTACATATCAAGCAAATAACGGGTTCAACAACTTGGGATCTCAAATTCAAAACTATATGCTTCACATAGATAGCCTGTAGTCACTACGACAAAACAGCAAAATGTTGTTGTTTATAAGATATATCAACACGAATGAACAGATGCTGTGAATATTTACGGTTATTGCATAGCAGATCTCTTTTAAATAGAAAGAAATGTATCAACCCCAGATATGAACTTACAGATTCGTACGGCCATATTTGGGCAAGAGGTCTTCTTAAATTGTTTGTGCTTTTATTCTGTGCTTGTAATTTACTGCTATTTTTACCTTTATATCATTTAAAAACTTGTCTAAACGTATTGTAATTTCATTGTCAAAAGATACAAGATTATATATAAGAAATATAAAATTCTTGTCAGGTCAAATAAAAACACATCGAAATACAATATGGAATTTTTGGTAGCAATAGTTACAATTTATTGAATTTCAAAGGATTGTCGAGGCATCACAATTCGCGACATAAATGTACAAAGGAGCCGCCTCGGGCCTTCTTTTTGATTGCGCGGCAAAAATGTTTCAAACATAAATGTAGAACTGATTTTTATTTACCAGTCATTGTTTTTCTTATCATTGTTTTCAATCTTACTCTATAAATATTTCATCAGATTTATATGTGGTGCTTTATTCAATTAGGTATTCATGATTGCTTTACATTTACTTTTAAAAGCTGCCCATCAGGCATACAGTTTGTCAAACCTCTACCACAGACCATCTAGAGGCCCCGCAAAGCTAGCGATTACATAGTATATAACTATGAATAATTAATAAATTACAATATGACGATATAAAATCTAGATATTTAATTGTCACTCATATAATTTTACTCGTAAATGTAGTTGCAAATACTGACATTATTTTTGTTATAGAATGTATATCTAGATAAAAAATAAGATGTAAAATTTTTCACTTGCTATCCTGAATGTCTGCTTTAATGCAAAATTTTCTATATTGTTCATTTAATTCTGACCTTAAAATTATTGTTTTTAAGTACATAGTTTAAATTATTGTCGGGGTATATCCACAGATAAATCAGCTATAACGTACGAGAATGCTGCCCAAAATGCGGCGCAATCTATCACATCTCCCATATTCTGAACATCCATAGTATCAGCTTCACTGTGGTGGTACCAATAGTACCGCTCATTTTGATTCAGTAGTGACGCCCCGGGCACTCCTTTTCTTATAAATATAATAATATCAGAACCAGGGTAACCACTGTTCTCCATTTTATTTATCGGTGCGAACTGTTTCAGTACTTCTTTTACTATACAACGTGCTTGGTTAGATCCTGACATATCTAATCCTAAAGGTTTGAATGTCCCTTCATCTGATTCCATTATAAAGTTAATATTTTCTAATTCTTTCATGTGCCTTTTGAGATATGCTTGAGCTCCAACCAGGCCAGGTTCTTCAGCAGTCCATAAAATAGCCCGTACAGTTCTTTTAGGTTTTAGTTTTAGGAGATTTAGTACCACTGGGACAAACCAACTTATCATCATGCCTCCACCATCATCCATGGCTCCTTGTCCTACATCCCAACTGTCTATGTGACCAGATACTATGACTTGCTTCTCTGGATAAACACTACCTTTTAAATCAACAAGCGTATTGCGAGATTCTTTGGTATCCAATGTATTGGACATTTTTATTTGTAGAACAATTTTCTCATTTTCATCTTGTAGTCTTCTGAGTAGATCTGCATCTTCTAATGTAATGGCAGCTGATGGTATTTTTGGAACATTATCTTCATAGCTCTGAGATCCTGTATGTAGTGAATATATAGAAAAAGGTGTTATACTCTTGACGAGAGCTGCCACAGCACCTTTCTTGGCGGCTTTTGAAGCTCCTTGAGTGCGATAAATAACAGAGTCACCATAACTTATGAAATGTTCATCAAATACAACTATTTTTCCTTCAATATATTTTCTATCAGTTTTGTTTAATTCATCAAAGCTGCTAATGACTATAATTTCAGCGGTGACGCCTTCCGGTGGTGTACTTACAGTGGTACCGAAACCTAGTATAGGAATGTTTTTTGATCGTGGCTGTAGCATCGTAGCAGATTCATGTAAACGTACCCAATGTGGAACCTGAAAATGTTAAATAATAGCCTGTTGAAATATTTCAATAATTTAATAGTAGATTTTACAGAAAACAAATTCAATGTACCAAAAACTTATCGATTGTCATATGAATGGATATAGTATTAAGTTATTTACTACAATAGTAGTACTCCTATTTTTGTTTGTTTACACCCTTAGTAAAAGGAAATAGAGTTTATAACAGTAGCACTGTTGCGTTAATATTAAATGACTTAGGTGTAAAAGATTTTTCAACTCTTTTTATTGAATGTAGGCAGAATAGTGCAAATACGCTGATTTGTAACGCTGTTGCTCTGGCAGGTTCTTTCCCCAGTAAGTAATAAATATAATTATATGACGCATTAAGTATTTTTTATCTTTTTATACTTCGGAATCAATAACTATAATAATTGACAATTTATTTTAAGGATAGAGAGAGACGGGTAATTGAAATTAAACCTTACCTTCAGATATTCAGTTTTGACATCCGTTAAATTATGTTGCATTGTCAAATTTATCATATAATCAATAGATTTTTCCAATACCTCTGAGCCTGATAGACGAGCTCCAAATTTATCAATAAACTTGGTATATCTGAAAGTTTAATTTAAATTAAACGCTATAAATCCTAAAAGCCTGAACGTATTTATTTGAAGAAAGTGATCATATTTATAACATTTACAAATGGTATGGTAATTCGTAATTAAATTTTAATACAATTATAACTTCAATTGATTGTTTCTAATTAAATTATTTCCATGCTTAGTTGATATTAATACCAAAAAAAATATAGACTACGTAAACTAAGAAATAAATAATTATATAAATAGTAATGTTGGCTTACTCTCGGTACATGGGTGGTCCCAAGTTTGTTCTAATCTCATTCATTATGTGTTGAGTCACATTACTGTAAGACGCTATTTCTTTAATTAAATTTGGATCGAGAACACAACCCTCATCTTCGTAATAGTTTATAATGACACTTGATTCCACTAGGACTGCACTAATTGAGGTTAAAATAATTAAATTTACTAAGAAATACATAGTTGATTGACTCAAGAGTCGTCTAGACGCGGCACTAATGAGAAACGGTGATGCTTATCTCTTTGCGGTTGAACTTTCGATGTCAACATTTGTTATATATAATACTTAGTTTGATAACAATAACCGGTGTTCCGGTGTTTGTCAATATGTCTGTAATTATGTTTCGTTTGTTTGTTTTTATTAATGAAGTTTTTGCCGAAATTATTCTATAGTCTGTTATTGATTCAGAGGTATTTTAAACAAAGTTAGGTCAATATACTCATTTTTATTTAATATCTGTTTGCTTTTTATAATTATAAGTAGGTACAAATTTACTGACTGTTGCTACAGGGTAAAAACGCGGGCATAAACTGAAATATTAAAATAGTAATATAAAGAGTCTGTAATCTCTTGACGAATACAATTTGGAGGTATCTTCTAGGTAAGCGTGTTCATCTAGCATCAGGTGAGATTGTTTTTAAACGCCAACCAATCTAAAAAATCTTTACCTAAGAAACTCCTTTACAACTCAAAAACGTATGGTTCCACACACAAAAAGCGAGTTTAGCTTAACCCTCCTCAGTAATATATTATGTAACTTGTCAGGCGAAGGTTTTAGCGTCTGGTTACGGGTTGACTGACGTCTTCCTTGAAGGTATCCTGTTACTTAAAAAACCTAAATGCCATATACATCTTCTTGTTATTTTCTATGATGTTACAAAACCGGGTATTCATTAAAGATAAGACTACTTTAGGCAACCCAATGTGTAGTGGTCATATGTTATGGTCAATGGAGGAACAAATCCTACTATTATTATAAACGTGAAAGTTTGTTAGTATAGATGTATGTATGGATGGATGTTTGTTACTCTTTCACGCAAAAAACGCTCAACAGATATGAATGAAATTTAGCATACATATAGTTTATTACCAGGATTAACATATAGGCTACTTTTTATCTATATACCATGCGGGTAAAGCCGCGGGAGGCAGCTAATATTAAATAATTTAATTTGATATAATGATATCCGCATGTCGTAACTGGATTCCGGGATTACGAAAATTATATCAATGTGTTCTTTCCTATATCGTTAAACTCATAATTTAAATTATATAACTTTGAACCTAATGTAAAAATTTCTCAATTTACGAGTCCAATTTTCAGAAAATATTTCTGACAGGTAAATTTGTAACGCAAACTGCACTCACTACACTTAATATTTGCACCATTTGAATTTTAGTTCACACCGCCGAACACAAAACTTGATTACCACAAAGTAAATACATCATCAAACTCAATTTCATTCAATTTACTCAAACTTAGGAGCTTCACTAGGCTCTAACTCGATTTCTCCTACCTTCATGAGTAAGGCGGAGTAAGTAGGAAGTATATATATACGTTATATAATTGTAGGCGTCATTCACAATGGTAGTCTTTCTAACATCAAAGAGACTCTAAGATTAGGTACAGAAAGGTTATATTTAAATTCATGCAAAAGTGTATTTAACAAAAGTTAGAAGTTTATAACGAAATCAATCCTCTTGCTACAGAGATAAATGCTTAATGATTAAGGGTAATGACATATCCTAACTTTTAGATTCCATTAGGATACTTGAATTGGCTGTTATAAGGAGGGTTCGATTCACGACCACATAACTAATGACTGTAACAAATAATTAACAAATTATTTTTTTAATAAAGCTATGATAGTAAAAAACATAGCAGTGGAACAATAAATGGTTCGATGATGATAATGTCCACATGATTAAATCCCAACATTTCACATTCTTTACGGCATTTTTACTGTAATAACATCCGTAGAAAGTGTTTTTTTATTTCAATGTCTGGAATTCGCGTAAGTGTAAGAAAACATTATTTTCTACTTCTATATACGTAGAAACTTAGCACCAGACGAATTCCTTCCGATCTGTGAACACGTAACTTTAGTAATCGCGATGCGTAGTGCAGAAATGAGCACTCTCCGGAACTATTATCAGACGGCTCCCAAGCACAAAAGTTAGAACGGGGAGTTCATAGTTCGCTAACTTTCAGGACATTTGCTATGGATGAAGTTGGTGCTCTTTAGTTTCTTGTGTGTAGGTACTTTATTTATATAACACTTGAGAGAGTTTTTCAGATATTTAGTTTGTAATATAAACTTTTGAAATAAATTGATTTTATTTATTTCGAAATCCAAGAATCCGTATTCACATTTATGGTCAGTTGGTCACATATGAAATATACCATGACCAAAAATTTAGAGCACTCCGTATATTATGCTCGTCCGTAACATTTGCAGTAGGAAACGATATCTTTTGTTTAATTATTATTAATTGGCACCTTAGAAGGGATTTAAAAGAAAGGTGTACCGAATTAGGGCTGATAAAACATCTGTTGCATATCACCTTATCCGTTTAGTAATTTTCCATGTTTATTTCAGTTCACTATTTCGCATCGTTGTGTCCACATAGCAGGATCTAGCAAACTTCATTTATTATTTCGTGTTCAGTTAAACGAAAAAGTTTGACGAGCCGTTTAGCTCAGCGGTAGTTAACGCTGCCTGCTGTGCTCTGGGTCCCGGGTTCGAATCCCGGTAGGGACAAATGTTTGTGTGATGAGCATCAACATTTGTATCCGAGTCATGGATGTATCTATGTATAATATGTATGTATTTACAAAAAAAAAAGTATATATGTAGTATATCAACCATCTAGTATCCGTAACACAAGCCTCGTTGCTTACCACGGAGCTAGATGGCGCCGGAAATATATTTTAGTTAAAAGTGCACGGAAGAAAATCCCATTGAATGATATCGATGAATATGGCAAACTTAAGCAACAGCAAAGTCAACATACTTAGAGAATGAGCTCCAACTAAAGCGGCTACTAGTAACAAAGGGAGGGAAGCTTCTCGAGGGGTTTCTTCCAGACTTGAGAGGGCATAGCGTTCTACATAAACTGTTTGTTTATCTCTTAACTCTCTGTCAACAGTGCGCTAAGTAAGTTTTCATGTTGATTTTGCATCACACGATGAGAACGACTGAACTTACTACCATTGTAGAGTTTGATTCACTATGATGCCCCTGTTAGTAATATATTTTAATTATTTATACTATGGAGAAAACTGATATTTATTATTAATTTTATTTAGTAGGATGTTAAGTGATGTTTCATATAAGTTATATGAATGTAATCCAAAATTAAAAAAATATATACATCTGAGATGGTCCGGGCATGTTGAAAAGATGAATGATAGGCGATTGACGAAAGAAATTTATAAGGCGGATGTCAGTGGAAACGGTAAAAAACTTGTTTATTTAGGCATGTCCAATAGAAAATCAGACTTCGAGTATTTATAATTCATTTTTAAATCGCACATTTTATTGATATAGATTTATAGTTATAGCATCTGCTAAACGGCGGTCTTTCCGAACCGTTACGACGTGGGAACCTTCAAGAGGAAAGTATATTCTTTATTAAAAGGCCGGCAACGCATTTGCACGTCCTCTGGTGTTGCAGATGTCCATGGGCGGCGGTAATCACTTACCATCAGGTGAGCCTCCTCCGTTTGCCCCCTTATTTCCATAAAAAAAAAACAGTCTGCAATTTTTTTTTATGAATATCAGCATGATTTGTCAACTAGGGGTAAATGTGAAATCCTACCTTACTCTAGATACAACATGCCAGCTCTAAATGAAGTCAATAAATGTTACAACATAACTGTAGAACTATAAAGAATTTTGTTTTTTTGGGAGACGTGTAGCAATCCTTTTCTGAATGTTCATTTTATGTCCTTAATACCCATTCTTTGCATTTACAATCTAAATTCGGCATATTATATCTCCTCTTACCTGAGAGGGTTTAGGTAAGCCACGTAAAACTAGTAGGTACGGGTTGGTAAACTTCACGCTCAATTGAGAAATTCTCTCAGACTTCTTACTATGTTTTATTTCTTCATTTAAGCAAGTGAAAACATTCTTCAACTTCAAAAAGTCTATTGTTTCTCTTTCATCATTACCACAAATAATTACTACTTTTAATTCACGAATATTAACGAGTTGGGCTCTCACAGGACCTACCATTTTTTTTAATAATAATACAATCTTTAAACAAACAAATCTTTTTTGTATAAATATGCTGTCATAGCGTACCGCAAGTGAAGTCGGTAACTTAATCCGACTCGCCTATAAAGTTTATAACATAATAAAACATGTGGGATGAACAACTTTTGAAAATTTCCCAACTTCAGCCCGTAAAAACAAACATATTAAGCCGAAACATACTAAAATAGGTAAACCGTTAATATGAAAGTTATCTGACTTAGTTAGCGTAAGTTTATTTTCTTTGTGAGACTAAACAAGTAAAGATACGTGTATGAGAGGATAAGCGTGTAAGTAAATTAAGAAGTTTCTCGAAAGCCTCTTTAAGTAATATATTTTAATTTTAATATGTATTCATAATAATGCTTAGATAATTTATTTGTATATAAAAACGTGTCACGTTGTTTGTTGACGAACTTCTGAAGTGATTAACCGAGTTTTGATGAAACGACGACAACTCGATGGCGCTGTGCCTTATGCGTAATGACGCAGAAGCCACAACCAGTGCGGGTTCGATTCCCGCACGGATCAAATTCAGGGCGTTTGTGTATGTGCAAAATTTGTGTTTGTAAACGCACCCACGGCACAGAAGAAAATCTTAGTGTGGGAAAGATAAATTTCTTTGAAGCGGGTTGTGTATGGTGTCAAAATTTTAACTCAATCGACACAGAAGTTTTTGAAACGAACACAAACCAACTTAATTTTTTTTATAGGTTTGGATAATACATATAAAGAATCAGATTAAATCATCAGATAATTTAGAAACAACTTATAACAGAAAAAATAACGTATAATTAAGTATCTTTATAAGATAAGCTACATATGTTAGCGCATTAGTGCAAGGTCTATAATTGTATTACCTCAATTACTTATCTGAATGGATTTGTGATAAAACAAGAAACTTTGGGCTCTTTTTGATGGGGTAGGGGCGATCAATCTATGGCAAAGTTTGTTTTGGTTCGACAGATGGTTGCTAGAAACGCGTGTTGGTTTTTAGGATCGACGGCAATGAGTGAGAAGCTATGACGGGAATTGGGGTTACGTATATACTAAATAATTACATTTCATATAACTGATGTATTTTGAATTCGCGCATTTTCATTTCATTTTCAAAGTTCAGCTGCACTAACTACATCGTGTTTAAGTTGTTTTATTTATATGAGTTGATATTTGTTTAAAAGAGATGAAGGTTTACATATTATTATAAATAGCCTACATCATTTAGAAAGGTCACGGGCGCATTGCTCGAAAAAAAAGTAGTGATTTTATAATATTTATAGTATATCATCATCATGGGTTGATGATGATGATGGTGATTACAAACAAATTTCACAGTTTTACGAAATTTCACATGGATATTACAATATTAGTTCCTAAGAAAAAAGAATGACCATTATTTCAGATTAACTCCGTATAAGTCGTTCTTGACCTTCAAAATAAAAAAATCGGACACATTATGCGCTAAGTACTAGACAACGTCTAACTTAATTACATTAGGGACATAATTAAGTTAATTAATTATTTACCCTTAAAAGTAATTTATTAAAGCAATCGGACTACAGTAAACAGTCCTTAATTCGGGGCTCCATTGTTACGAACATTTAGTTAATGGTAACTAATTATTGTATACCTACTTGGAATTATGTTTGTTTACTTAACTTGATACCATAAATTTTGATATTATCAAGTTATGGTGTTAGCTAATGAATTGCTAGGCAATGATTTTAATTATTACGTGTATATACATATATTTTTTAAACTCTTAATTTGTCTCTCTTTTTAATTGATCAAAGCTGGAAGTTGAGGGAGGTTTCAGTCTTTGTAATGTGACATTTACGTAATTTTAGATATGACTATATTTCATTATTTGTTAAAATAAATTTACTTTTACTCTAAAAAAACATTCTTATTAGTAAATTTATACTTAAAGTAAAAAAAAACTTTTCACGGATTCTATCTTGGTGTGCCCGTGACGATGGATAAAATATAAAATAAGATAAATATTTTAATTTATATTAATATTTGAAAAGATTTGATTTTTGTTTGTTTATATTGGATAAGCTCCGAAACTACTGGACCCATCTAACTGATTATTTCACTGTTGCCACATTATCCGTGATGAACATAAGCTATATTTTATTTAAAAAACAATTTGGGAAATACCTATATTTACCCGTGTGAATTTGGGGATGGGCCACTAGTATTTTTAATATTCGCGTAAGTGTAAGAAATTCATAAATCATTCATTCTATTGACATTTATTAATATCATCAAGTTCTTAATTAAATTAGAATTTGCACAGGTTTATAAATTCAAACAAATTAATTAAGAGATGACAAAGAATATGCCTCTTTCCTTTGTATTAGAAAACATCTGAAGAAAATCTATTACAAAAGTCAAATCGAAGAATCTCGAAATCGGTTAAGGCGGATTTAGTAAATCAATATAGTCTATCATTCTTCTATACAATTCGTTAAGAGTGACCCTTTACCCAATATTGAATCTTGGTGAACAATTTAAGGAATTTTTCGTTATATCTGAGGGTAACATTCGACAAAAAGATACGAGGGTTTCCAATGTAAGGGGCACGGTTCAATGTCAATATGTGAAAATTTATGAGAATACGTTCCCTTAGAAAGGCCGCGTTCGCTTTATGTAGAGCGATAAATATCATTGAACCAATGTTCTTTGTAGGTAGCGATATAAACAATGTCCGATTAGAATCGTAAAATACATATACTAATAATACATGCCTACTTGTGATTGTCACATTGTAAATTTTAAGTACCTACCAGTTTATTTTTACTCGTGGTTTGCACGTGAAATATTAGCGACCAACTTCAATGGTCTCTTATTTATATGGATTTTCATCGTCTTCATGGTCAAGCTAATACTAATCAATTAATTAACTTATGAGTACAATAACCAAATTAAAAACTACCTATTCAATCGTTTTTGTACCAATCTCGGAGAAACACAAGGATTCTAAAAATAATAAGTTCTATTTGGTTTTTATGTTTCCGGAGTCAATAAGGTACTTTTATAATGTCTATCTGTCTGTATGTTCGCGGGATAGTTCAGAGACTAAGTGGTAAAAAGCTTTATTAATATACTTGATATGATTTTTAATTTTAACTGAAGTCTATCTAAACTAGAATCTAACGCCCTTAACTAACTTATATTTGACAAAAAATGTCTGAACATTATTAAAAAAAAAAGAAATAGACCCTAACATTTTAATGTGGGTAACTCCAAATAAAAAGGATCTACAAAATAAAAACTGCCAGTTCTTAATATTTATCTTCACATTTCATAAATTCTTTTCACCGCCAAGAGTGCTTTTAGGACTATTTTAAGTAGCTGTTACGGCACATTTCGTGTGTTGATTTATGAAGGTTAAAAAAACATCATACTTCTTTATGGTCAGCTTTTTTATTAGGCCATTTTCGGCTGTTCTCATTTTATGAGCGATCTAAGCGCCATTTGTGTTCTGAAATCAATTTCAACTTGTCACTTAATTACGAATGCTATAAATCTGTCAACAAAGAATCTGGAATGTTTTCAATATGGCCCATTTCCGTACCAATTCGAGGGTAAATTGACTTTTTTAAGCGATTTTTTTGGGCCGGAGCTGAATGCTGTTTTATGAATGTTGGTCTAAGAAGTTTTAGAGAAGTTGTGTTGGATTTATTTGGATGGTTGATGGATTTATAGTATATCATAATACATACTTTTATAGCTATGCTAGATAATTATAACTTCACCATAAAACTCATTGAAGTCATAATGTTATAATCTCTCTTAAACTTATATTTTTATCTTAAGTTTAAAATATGTACGAACCAGTAGTATATTTTCCATATTTCTGTATAATTGGTATTATACAGTTATAGTTAAAGTATATAAATAAATAGCAGTTTAATTTTACGAATGTTTTTTTTTGTGTGTCCAAAGCAGTTCAAATACGGCGTGGGCATCAGCTCCATTGTCTCGTCTATTTAGATTAGATTTACATGAATTTATGTAGATCCTTGCTTATTGGAGTTCCAGTAGCAGAAACCTACTTTGATGGGCTTGTCCCAAGGACATATTAAAGACTAATTTCTTACTTTGATGTGAATATTAGACATTGAAATAAAAAAAATGCTGTTTTTTTTGCGGTAAATTGTTTATTTTAAATATATCTAATAAATAAATATATCTGGACATCATGACACAGCACCATCTTGTTTCGAGATAAGCAACGAGGCTTAAGTTACGGATACTAAATGGTTTATATACTGCATATAATTATACTTGTTTTTTGTATACATCTATGACACATTTGTCCCTACTGGGATTCGAACCCGCGGGTTGTAGCAAAGAACCTGTGAGCCTGTAGCAAAGAAGAAGTTTTTTTATTTATGTTAATACATAAATAAAAAAGCTGGAAAGTACTGTATAATTACAGTACTTTCCAGCTGCAGGGCAGTGGAGTATGTATGTGTGAATACCTACTGAAATACCCTGCCTCTGATTAAAAGCCTCTTCTTGATTAAGAAAAGGTTAGGATGATAAAAAACGAGTCATAGCCAAAGCATTCTTCATAAAAACTAACCTCTTTTCATTTTAAAAATAAAAAGCCAATCTGGGGGCACGGCAGTGCCCCCGCCAAGTCGAGCAAAAACAAAAGCGGCACGGCCGTACTATCTTTTCTCGAACCAATTCAGGCCATTTTAGACCCCTATAACTTCGTTGTGGATTAAACTAGAAGCTTGAATTTTCATCACTCAAGCACGCATTGTGTGAATACGGCATATTTCAAATTTCATTCAATTTGAACCAGTAGTTTAGGAATAATAACTAGTCAAACTTTCTTAATTTTGTTTAATTTTGTCACTCACTGACTGACCGATCATCAAAACTCTAAGGTACTTCTAGCAGACATAGAAGCTTCACATTTAGAATACAATGAGTGTTTAGTGTACAAATAAAGGGAAAACTAAATTGTGTACAAATAAAGGGAAAAATATCTTGCGATATCAGTCCAGTTTTTTACTTTCACTAACTGCATAAATAACTTTGTATTCCTATATACATATATAGGATTACAAAGTTACATTTGCGTTGCATTTAGAATGAATCGTAATTATAGAATAATAGGTGTAGATAGGTACCTAGATATAATTATGTTTAACAATCATCATAATTTTAGCTAAATTACGTCCGCTGGACATAAGCCTCCCTTGAGGAATTCCTCGATGACCGGTCCTGCGCCACCCGCATCCAGCGGATTCCAGCGACCTTTACCAGGTTGTCGGTCCACCTTGCCGGAGGCCTAGATAAGCTGTGACTTCCTGATCGCAGTTGCCACTTTAGAAACTTCGAGCCCTACCGGCCTTCAGTTCTACGGAGCAATGTGCCCTGCCCACTGCCACTTGAGTTTGGCGTTTCTTTTGGGCTAGGTCAGTGACCCGGGTATTTCTACGGATCTTCTCATTTCTGATATGATCGCGTAGTGAAACTCCTAACATAGCCTTCTCCACCGCTCTATGAATGACTATCAGCTTTCATACAAGGCCCATTGTTAGCGGCCACGTCTCGGTGCCGTAACTCATTACTGGTAACACACACTCGTCAAACACTGTCTTCTATAGACACTGTGCTATTTGGGAGAAAATGAATTGGCATATCTTTCCGAACATTACCCAGCCGAGATGGATCCTATGATTGAACTCTTTCTAAGAAGTTGGACTTACCTACCACGTAAACGCAATCGTCAACAACTTCGAGGACAGAGCTACCGACCTTCAGCGGAGTTCTAGCCAATACAACATGGATATTCAACATCACTTTCGTCTTGTTCATGTTCGTTTTAAGGTTAAAGGGACGTCACTTACAAACTTTCGCGTTTATAATATTAGTAAGGATAATATGTAGTACTTGTGAGATACTTTGTTTGTGTTTCCATGCGATGCCCAAGTCAATCTAAATCTAAAAGTAGGGACTGAATAAATTAACCGACTTGGTATTACTTGGATCTCACAACTTTTTACGGTAGGAGAACTGAAAAGCGCGACTTGGCTTTTTTTACAAGTTATGTTTTTGATGGCATCGGTATTAAAATATTATTAACCAATTCTTAACAGGCTAAGATATTTTCATGTTCAGCCTTCTTGCTTTTTCTATAGTTAATGAGAAAAGTTGAATTTAATTATTAAATCAATCTTCTTAACAAATGAATGCAATCCCTTTAACCGCAAACGTTTGGAAGTTTTTTGGGCGCTTCGGCGCTGTATCAATTTAAACTTGGTTTGAAAAGTAATGCAAATTAGATTTGTTTACGAAAGGGCAATTCTGCTAATGTTTGCGTTGATTGAGCAGCAATTAGGGTAAAATGTGAGTGGTTTAAATTTAATTTGTGTAAAAAATAGAGAAAATCCTGACACTTTGACAAATAATAATCTTTATGCCGATCTAATTAAGGTCGCATTTTGATTACTGTTTTTTGAGTAATTTATCAACTTACCCATATAATAGTAGCTGCCTCCCGCGGCTTTGCCTGCTTGCTTTGGTATATAGATAAAAAGTAGCATATGTGTTAATCCAGGTAAAAAACTATATGTATAGTAAATTTCATCCAAATCAGTTAAGTGGTTTTTGCGTGAAAGAGTAACAAACATCCATACAAACTTTCGCATTTAAATTATTAGCAGGATTAGTCCAGTAGTTCGTTTATCTAATCATATATAATGACCAAAATAAATGAGTTATAATGTTATTTTTTAAATATTTTTATTAACAGAGAGATAAGCTGAACCCTGTTTTTGAAGTGAAACTTCTTTATCGGGGTTGGAAAAAATGTAGTGTAACATTTTTTCGTTACGCGTCACATTTTTCCGTTACGCGCCATATTTATTTGAATAGGTAACCATAGCAACATGATGTTTGTTTGATAACTGAAAACTATACCTTTTCCAATACACCAAGACCATTTGTTTTTCTATTGAGAACTTGCTATTGGTTGTGACATCGACGTTTTGATAAATAGAAGATTATGATTGGTTCCCACTATTATTTGGAACTGACAGAGCTACAAATTGAAGACTATTAATTCAAACGCTCTTTTTAAATTCAATTTTATTCGACTAGATACCATCATTATATCAATAATCATAAAATACAGTTGGAAAACAATTAGTTTAACCAATGCATGTCTATGATAATAAAAGCCTTTTGCATAAACTTTATCTAATTTAGCTTTATTCAACCAATTTCTGTGAAGTTGTAAATAGTAAATCATTTTTCGAAAAATGATGTGTGTACACTAATACACACACACACTTTTTTTATTAATGTATGTTTTATTTTATAAAATATTTTTAGGTAATGCTGTTAGTCGCTTCTAAGTTTTAAAAATATTCAAGTAAGCCAGTTCATTCGCATGCTTATCTATGAATTTATACCAAAATTCGAGAAAAGAATGGGATTACCTTTTTGTAGAGAACTGATAATATCGTTAATTTAAACTTTCTTGTTAAAATTGTTTAAGTTAGCACTGTCTTATTCTTTTAGAATGTTTTTGGTATAAAAGATTATATTATCTTTATTTTAAAGATAAATAAGATTCTTGAATTAACAGCGTTTGTGTTTGGCATGTTATGGAGGGTCACTAGTTTTGCGATTTAACCTAGTTTTGAGCTCTCGATGCCAAAAGACTGAAACGTCATAAAGGTCTCTGTACCAATCACCACAAACTTCCCATGTTAGACGTGTGATAGTGTGTATTGATCTCATCGTCGCATCTGTTTATTTACATACACACACGCCTTTTTCCTCGTAGAAACTACAGAATGCCACGTGCTTCGATCCTTGATTAGCACTTTGGTTTGTTTATCCACCAAAAACGTCCTCAGACAGTATAACATGTATCGAATAGGCCAATATGATGTGTGCAAATATGGAGACTGTTCAGAAAAGAAATATAGAACCTATTTACCAAAATAGTTTGCAAAGCAATCTTACTTTTTGTCAATAAATAGTAAGTTCGCACACAAATACAACGTGAATTTGACTTGGATTTGCTACGGTGCATGCACCCGCGTGTCGATCTCCGACCGTATCAAATAAATGGATGATGGATGAGTCTTTGTTCCGAGCCTGGGTTTTGAGCATAGTGGAAATTTGTATTTGTAAACCCTACTGCGACACTGGAGAATTCCTCAGAATGGATTGCCCAATTTGCCACAGATAAAAAAAAAGTATTAAAAATAATTCTGGTTTATAAGATCGTTTTGGGGGTTATAGGTTCTAAGATACCTAAGCAATAAACACAATCACGAAAAGGCAGAGACGTATCCATATTAACCTTAAAATAGCATAAATTAAAACAGGACTAAAACTAAAGCAGTAAAGACGAGCTAAGAATAATGATGATTCTGGACTGAAATTTCTAACTTCAGACCGATTCAAATTTTCCAGTATCCTACCAAAGTAATTCGACTTTTAATAGAGTTGTCTATCTATTAATTAGCTTTATTTTTGGCAGTTGTCGTGACCCTTTTATTAATAGCAATAAATATGTATATATTAATACGTGAAAAGACAACTATATATACGCCTTTTTAAGCATATTGCGCATACGGAGGAGTGTGAGATTCATATTTGAAATTAAACATGCAGTACTACAGTTACAAATATAGTTAAACATTATACTTCATGCCCAAACGCTGAAGGAAAACCGATTTTTTCCTTCATGCAGGTTTCCTCCATCTGGGGGAAACCTGCATGAAGGAAAAAATCGGTTTTAGCTAGCCTAGTAAGCACCACAAGGCGGATTAAAGCATAATCCCTCCCAAATGAGAGGAGACCCGTACCCAGCAGTGGGACAATATGCTTGATGGTGATAAAAGTTAAATTGACAAGGAGTGCAGAATGCGGAAATGTAGTTATTTCCTAGTTATCCATATCGTTAAATAAAACAAATTAGAACATTATTTACGTTCATGCACCAATGTAATATATCAAAGACGTAAACTGTCCAAACAATACAGTCAGTCGGAACTTAGAAGAAGAAATTCCATTTTTAAATCGTGAAGTTGAAAGAAGTTCGTAAGCATAAGTTTTGTTGTGTGAGTTTTGAGTTTAAATGTTCCGTTTTCAATAGTGAAGGAGTGTCAAAAAATATAAATAAGATAATTTATTGTGCTATAAATTAAAGGTTATTAAATTGCATTGAAATTTCGTCTGTGGGCACCACCAGCTATTATGAAAACGTGTAAACGCTATCGGTTTGGAATTGGCTCAAATTGTATTTATAGGTTTTAATTCGAATCCCACTGTGGGGTTGCGTGGTTTTATTTAAAGACTAAATTCTAAGATATGAAAGGATGAGAACTGACCACACCATTTAATGAATAAGACAGCACTGTTGTTAGTTCTCTGATAATCTTTAAATATATAATATAATATAATCTTTAATCTTTAAAAAGAATATTTTACTCTAATAACATCTATTTAAGGGAAGTCCCGGATAACGTTAGTTCATTAATAAGTAGATACTCAGTATTAGATGCGATACAAATCACGTTTCAATTTGCATTATGCTTTTAGATATCATCATCATCATCATCATCATCAGCCTATATTCGTCCACTGCTGGACGTAGGCCTCCCCTAATGAACGCCACAGAGCTCGATCTTCGGCTTTTAGATATATACTTAGGTAAATGTAATAAGTATATGGTTTGCTTGCTTTGTACTCTAGGTTCAAGTTATATATCAATAGTTATCGGAAAACATTTAGCACTTTCCACACGCCGCTCACGTCGCTTTCCAGCTTAATGTGCTTGGCCTTAATCACACCGTCAACTGAATTCATTCGAAGTCGGAAATAGTTATAATAATTCCGAATCATTTTTACATCAAATTATATTTTATCGACATTGATATTCGAAGATTCCGTTGATACTGGAGCAAGATTGTGACCTAATTAAAGAACTTACTTCGTAAATAGGTACGTAATGTACTTTATTTTTCGTTGTTTGTCATTTGATATGTGCGCAGTATCACGCGTTTAATCTAGCTGGACATACCTTACAAAGAAACAATAATATGATACAGTTTGGTAAGGCGTGGTAATGCCTTTCAATTAACTAAGCTAGCTGAAGATTGCCTATACATAATGGACAATGCTAGTCACAGTCCAAATACAACGTACAGCGTCATGACTCTAGCGCTGTTGTCGCAACGGCAGCAATTGTTGCCACCAATCTAGTTGGCTTGGTGACTTTTGGAGAAATGTCCCATCCCAGGCTAGATACCTTTTTAGATTAACAATACAGTTGTTGCCAAAATAACGTGTATGAAACCATAAACTTTGTTACATTTCGGTGTGAGAGACGGCCGCGTAATCCGTATTGAAGTTTCGAAGGATGACGGTAATGGCATTGCTTATTATTTTACGACATTCGAGGCAGAAGAATACCTTTGTGTAAAGTTTGGCTTTGATGGCCATCTGTAGACGAAATTATTACAATAAAGTGTAAGGTATTCTCTATGATGAAGATGTGTTGCCAAAAATGTCATACAACATGTTTTTTGTCACTCTAATTGCGTGTACTGATGTTTAATTTAAGTATGTTTAAGGTTATTTGTGAAAAAAAAATTTTTTTTGCGAGAATTAGGATTGTGGTTTTGTATTTACATAAGGTAAGCTCAATGCCACGTCAAGCCTTTGGTCTGAAGATTCAGTTCATATCATCCGTCGTCGTCGTAGGTGTTTATGTTTAGGTACTGATCTCCATACTATTAGTTACCTTAGACGATAAAGACTTAAAAGTTTAAAGACATGCAACAATATATAATTTTGTAATTTCATATATGCGCGTCAACATGAGAACCTTTTTTCACTTTCCTTGGTTTCACAAACAAAAAAAAAATATTCAAATTTGGAAATCTAAATATAGCCATACCCAAAATTTATAAATAATACGAAAACAAATTACCTTAGCTCATCCTAAAACTTAGATCGCCCACGCAATAAAATAACCGTATAAGTTTCAACGCAAAAAAGGGTGACGGCTTCGTCTAATCCAATTACATATTTAGAGTAGAATAAGTCTGTAGTTTAATTTTATAACCATACTTTTTAAATAACTTCGTTTAAATTGGTCAGGGTATTATTTAACGTTTGATAGCCATTTATCGAAAGACATATGCCTAAGAGGTAAGAAGCCCTATGCCAGTTACGTCAAAGAACCATAACAAATAAATCTATGCTCCATCCACTTCTTTTCAGATGTTCTTCCAATGAATGTTGGAAGTGAATATGAATTTTATAGAATATTTATTTATATATTTATTTATTAGAATATTTGAAAGTTCAACATTTATTTAAATACATGTATGATATTAGTAAGCAGATAGTCAATAAAAAATATATTAGGGCTGCCCTGGGCTCTTTTTTAAACATATTTATTTGTAATAATTATGAATTAGGTTATCAAGTAGATAATGTTAAAAAATGATTTTTTTATCAATTGCAGCAAATAATATTGCAGTCATAACATAACATTTTAAAGTCAGTTTGTACTAAAAAACTTTTGTGCTTTAATGAGATTTTATCAAGCGTAAGAAATAGGTCAAGTAAAGAACTAATCTGATGACATGGAGCGCAGCCAGAAAGTGACGTCACAAAGACAGGGCCAACTTCACAATTATTATAAGATGCATCTTGATAATAATGAAGGATAGACGATAAATTATTTTGTAGGCATTTTGAACAACTTTTAGATTACCAAGTTTTTAATTAACTAGTGGTTAGTGTAAAAAAGGTAAAGAAAGCGTAATAATATTATTACATGACGACCCAATTAGTAAAGCGTTAGTAAACACTGCCTTCTGTGCTAAGGCTCCCGGGTTCGAATCCCAGTAGAAACAAATGTTTGTGTGATGAGCATAAAAAATTGTATCCGAGTCATGGATGTGTCTATGTATAATATGAATGTACTTACAAAAAAGTATATATGTAGTATATCAACCAACTAGTATCCGTAACACAAGCCTCGTTGCTCGGCTCGGGACTAGATGGCGATGTGTCATAATGTCCAGGAACATTTATTTATTTTATATATTTAACTTGGTCTCATAAAGCGTGATTCTGGAAGCTAATCATGTGGCTCATTAGATCCTGCCACCAAGTATACTCAGTTTTATTGACGGCATATACATTTTTGCCAGCATGCAATACGATATTATTCAAAAGTAATTCTAAAATATACATACTACATAGTTCAAAAGTTCAAGGAATTCAGTTCATTAAATACATACTTTTTTCTGTTCCGTGAAATACATACTATTATTGTTTAGAATTGGAATTGTTCTCGTCTATATAGCTTCTATATGAAGCTCCTAAATATTGTTGGAGGAGTAGGCGATTACGAAACGGAGTTCCTAATTGAATTCTTATGGAACTTGGGTAATTGGGTAGCTCCAAAACTCTTTTTGTTTTTGGGTCTCGTTTTCGAAGAAACTTTTTCTTTGTTGGTGAAATCAAGTGTTGGCCAAAGTTTTCGTGATTCTTACTTTTGGTAATCATGTGTACAGTCTATTTCTGACTTTAATTACTACTACTAAAAATACATTTCCTAGGTAGTACATGGAACGGTACATCAGTTGGATGTTACCAGAAACATACATAGAAGATAAATTAGTTGAAAAAAAATTGTGCTAATTATAACTTATTTTTTATTAATAAAAAATAATCTTTACAAACACATTTTTGTTTGTTTTTAAAATTCAAGCAAACACTTGTTTAAATTTAGTATAAGCACGTACATATAAATATTAAATTTACAACGATGTAATTGGCTTATTGCGACGGACAAAATATTTTAATCAGATTTTCAACTGAAAATTATATTAAAATGTAACATAAAAACCAAACTATAGAGTCATTCCGGAATTGTCACTGCCAGTACAATACGCTGTCCGTGCTGTCACAACACATAACGTGACATTGGCGGAATATTCGACATCGACTCAATTGCCACAACAGAGGAAAAAAAAGAATCGGCCATTGAATCTGACCACGAGATTATTTATCGTATGGAAATAGTAATCTGAAAGTCAAAGGATGACATTAAAAGATTAGTTTCAATACATGAGCTTCAAACATTTACTAATAATATATGTATGTTAGTACTTAGTGTGTGGTAGTTTCTGTTATCTAAAGTAAGATTGTTCCTACTCTACGTAAGTCAAATGTTTTATTCCAGCAAGACCTGTATTGCTTGCCTTTTGAGCCGTCAATAATTTCACCTATTTGTAAGTAATACCTATAATAACATACATACATACCATCACGCCTGTCGTCCCCGTAGGGTTAGGCGGAGGTGTACTAATGTACACCCACGTTTCGCCGGTATGTTTTAGGTCCCATGTAATAGGGGGCGAGCCTATTGCCATTAACCGGGCACAAATCCAAACTCCGAGCTCTTTTCATAGAAAAACCCAATAACATTTGCTCGACCTGGGAATCGAAACCAAGACCTCTTGCTCGGCAGTCGCACTGTACGACCACTAGACTAACGAGCCTATAATTATAGACTAACTGCCTATAATAATTAATTAATTATTTTATTTTTGGCATGGGTTGGGTTTCATAAACTTATTAAAAGGTTTGGTCCTACCTTAGTATTAAACTGTATTGCACGAACCTATGTAACTTCTATGTAACACATAAATGCTATAAAGGGGTTGTACTTGAACTAGTTGCACGTAGCGGAGCAATTCCAAAGGTTTTCAAAACAGTGCGCGTTGGTGAACCGTTGCTTACGAGTTTACGACTAATGGTCGAACATTTTTACACAGGGTCCCACTGCATATTTTACTATAGGTCAAGAGGCTCACAGCAGTTTTCCGGTAGATAAAACACCATCCAACGTGTCCGTTGTTCAAAAAAACTACGGCCGAACTAATGGAATGAATCCGTTGTTTAATCAAAGGGTTTTAAGCTTTTCCAATTAAGTGAGCAATTTAGTATAACAGGTTCGGTTTAGTGAGGAAATAGGTTGAATGGAAGGTTTTAAATTAAGTTTTATTTTTAAGTAATCAGTCGTTTAAAAGTTAAGTTTGATTCTGGACATTTTATATCTTATTTTATTTTTACCAAGGTACACTAGACTAACCTAAATCAAGCTGGATTAAAAGTTAACTTTTCAAGTAATTAATCTTAAATTAGTGGCCATCTGTGGCCAATAGTGGGGCAATAAATGAAGTGATGATTATTTTTTATTAATTTTATCACTTATTAAAATAATTCATAAAATTACTTTATTGATATTATTCTAGAAATGAATGGGATATCATTTTAACGACCAGTCAAATATATTATTTTACATGTTGCAAACTAAAATTCTATAACAGTACAGATACCCTGATATTAGATAGACGTTCAAACTAACAATCTCGAACAGATATCGATTCGAGTGTCCCCGCTTTCTCTTACAAAATTCCGATTCCTCCAATAGAATTCTTAGAATTCTAGGTATCTTTTATTCCTTGATCTAATTTTTAGCGTCAAGACAGATGTTCTACGTGCTGCAAGGTGACGTTTAACAAACGAAGTCGATTCTCTGAAATAAGTTCCTCTATTCGAGATGATCGTGTTTCGTGAAATCGTGATAAACCTTCGGATTTCGGCGGTCGTTGAGAAAGAGGGCCATTCTTTCGGACCGGGCCATTGGGCCGTCAGTACACAATGCGATCGGTGAGTGGCTACTTTGATTGCATTGCGGTCTCTACCAACCCCTGAATTTTTATTGAAATTGTTGTACTGAAATGTGGGATTTTATCCGTGATTGCTGTCTGATTTATTGTTGCGGATTGTTTACTGTCTATGGTTGATTTGATTGGTTTTGTTTGAATTTAATCTACTGCGCCGCGTGTACTAACAATGCTTCAATTATTTTTTATATACCAGAGTCCAAAATTGTGGATGACACTCACACTGTGTGTGATGAGCATCAGCATTTGTATTCGAGTCATGGATGTATCTATATATAATATTTACAAAAAAAGTATATATTTAGTCATAATAAAGTCAAAAAGTTTTATGAAATTGTTGTTAATACGGTTCACGTACCTGCCACATCTTTCTTATAACAACTTCATCTTCAGGCTTTCATTTAATGCTTTTATACTCAGCGTGTTTACTTCAATCAAGCTCTAATTTCATGCATAATTACTGATAGTGTCTGTATTGACTCTGAGTAATAGCATTCGGTACAAACGCACATATTAATATGTATTTACGTACATACCGACAGTTCTCTGTTGATAATTACGTGGTTCCGTCTGTCTGTGGAGATATACTGGCTCGTGTTATGTTAGCGTTCAATATCTAAACACAATGTCACACTCCTGATCATTAATTAGTAGAAGCCTCAGGTCCAGCGTTGATGATAGACTTTGTGCGTATTAATAAATGCCCCATATTAATGTGTGTGTTAGGAACCATTTTAATGTTCGTGCATACAAAAATTGTTTCATCTACGATGTCATTGAAATAAAACTACTTTTTTCGCTAGGATATAAATTATATTCCAACGTTTTGTATAGTATACAGCCCATCCCCATGGTCGGATTGGGTGTCTTAAATTGATGGTTATTAACAAAAAAAAAATACAAAAGCCCAAAGAGATCTTTAAGCGTCTGAACATATCAAAGCAGCTAAGAACACTTTCTATCAAATTATTTTTGTAAACGCAACCAACACTGAATCAAAACCTTTTCATATGTTTCGGGCCTACGAAAGCTACAAACACACACATTAAACTTATGACATCTCTCCATTTGACAGGGGTGAAAACATTAAGAAACCGGCTAAACAAAACAGATTTATTCACTCATTGAATAAGTAATTTCCTGTTATTCCCAGTTCTCGCGATAACAGATTAATCATCCTTGTTTTCGTTCAATTAAATGTGTTTGGAGCTCGAATCTAGTTAAAGTTTGACACTCGACGATGTAGTAATACATTGTATAAGTTGTTTATGTACGATGTAATTGGAATTTATAGAAGGTTGGACAACCTTCAAATTAGTTACGTTCGCAACTGGTAAGGGAGTTTTGCATCGTTAATAATTTGGACGGAATCTAGACCATTTTCCACTCGCAATATTTTTTAACAAAGTTAATTAATAATTGTATGTTTGTGTAAGAGAGGATTCTAGCTACTTCTGTATCTAGTAATCGCAGGACAACTGTTGAGCGCAAGGTCGTGGCTTTGATTTACAGGTCGAGACAAATTTTATACGGTGCTTTAAAATTCTCACCTCGGAATTTGGATGTATGCCCAGTTAATGGCGCCACTCCTAATGCATTCGACCTGAAAACTTACAGACAAACTGTACAAGTAGGTACACTAGTACATCTCTGTTTACAATCTATAATGGTAAATTTTCCTGTTGTATTTTAGGCCTTAGGAGTTACACAATAGGGTCATCGGTAGGGTATAGTTTTTATAGCAAAATACAGCTCAGGTTTTAAAAAATATTGTCAAGACAGCAGCCGTAAAAACTAGGTCTTTTACGATATTGGCAACCCACGGGCCGTACAAAGTTTAACGATCGACATCTGTTTTAATCTTGTTGACGTAAGTTACATATTATAAAACCGTTTATAGTCTCTCGAGGGATTATCGGGGATCGGGAAGGGATCTCGAATCGATCTAGTACAAGTTTCTCTCATGATACCTTCATCGTGTGAGCACGTAATAAACGGAAGCAGAACTTAAAAAAGTTAGTGAGGTTTTCCTTGGAATACAACTCGAGACAGTGCAAGTGCAATGAAAACTCCAAAAATACACCACATCACTCATAATTCTGACATGGGCAAACTGTCTTCACATGTACGTCAAAGCTAGAAATGACGTCATAACGCAACCAGGTGACGTACCGTCATCTTTGTAATCGGGACTGTGCACCTATTGTGCTTGAAGGCCAAGGTTCAAGTTTAATACCGCTAATGGACAACCCTACCCTACCCTACCCTTGATTTGGTACCGTAGGTTGTCACTTGTTTCTCACTTGGAACTTGGCGTATAAGGAAGTGATATTGTGTGTTACGATTAACAAGGTATGATTGGATTTCACCAGGGATGTGCATAATACCGCCGGGGTCACTGAAGAATGTCATCACGTACCCGTGACCCCGGCACTTTGGTTC
This sequence comes from Craniophora ligustri, assembly GCA_905163465.1. Classification (NCBI taxonomy): domain Eukaryota; kingdom Metazoa; phylum Arthropoda; class Insecta; order Lepidoptera; family Noctuidae; genus Craniophora; species Craniophora ligustri. Next base: position 4,772,820 of record LR990960.1, read on the forward strand.
ACCACCAACATCCCGTGTGGTTTTAGTCGGTAGTAACCCGCTATGGGTGGAGTCTGACACACCCCCGCCGTCTCCCCGGACGGCGGGCAGTGCGTAAATACATTTCCCACGGTAAAAAAAAATGTGCATAATAGGCGTTCCACGACCCGGATTAGGTCTCTTAAGAGAATTTGGAACCAGCCTTCATTTGCTGGCGTTGAGAGGGTAACAAGGTACAAAGTCAAGGGCTGGTACCCTCGACTTTGCATCCATGATTTACTAATGCCAAACTCTTTAGTTTGGACATTGAGTTATCAGTAGAAAGGATTACAGAAAAAAAACCCATACAATATTTTTCAGTGATTTTATTTGACCAATTTCTCTTATATTTGTTTTAAATAACAAAAAAATCTACAAAATCTTGTGTATTCTGGATAGTAGACTGTATTTCAATATTCAAATAACGTACAAAAATGTTTTTGTTAAACCATTTTCCCTATGATTTTCATAAACTAACATATGTAGTACTATCATAATGTAGCAGAATATAGCTAATAAAAACAGTCAAATTCTAATTTATTTTTGCTAGTCAAATTACATTTATTTTTTTGTAAGTCATGAGTAGATTTGTTACTAATAACAAAAATTGACATTGGTCGGGTATATTATACTTCAATCAAGACCTTATGTAACTTTTGTAGATTTTTTCAATTGGAAGCAAATATTTTAACGAGAGGAACAGTTAACAAGAAGTTAACTCAAGATTACTTTAGGAAATAAATTGAAATATTATCATTTAAAAAAGTTCACCCATACATACTTAGATCCAATTACAACTTTTACAGCTTGGATGGTTCTTTGAACTATTGCTGAAACTATAAATAAATATATATAAATATAACTAAGCAACGAGGCTCGTGTTACAAATACTAAGTAGATAATGATAGTCTATGTAGGTTTTTTTTGCTCATCACACAAAAATTTGTCCCTACTGGTATTTGAATCCAGGACTCTTACCACAGAAAACAGCTTTTAATACCGCTGCGGTAAATGGATCGTTGAATGAAATAATATAAAAACAGTGTTTAAGGAAAAACGTAGCCATAATATGCTTATCTGTTTCATAAAAAAAATATTAACAGGTTATCACTAATATTTACAACTAGCTGATTCTCGCGACTTCGTCCCCTAATTAACGAACACAAACTATTTTTCTTAAATTAAAGTAGCTTAAGTTACTCCTCATAATATTAGGTATCTGCGAGTGAAAGTCCTATCATAATCGGTCAAGCCGTTTTTGAGATCAGCCAGACCTAACAGACAGAAAAACATTGATTTTTAAAAGTACCTTTATATAAATACTGTCACAATATGCATTTAGTGAAAACTTGTAACATAATTTGAAATTACAAACGGAAATTACAAAATTACTCACTTCAATTTTATTTATGTGTATGATGATTGACTTCATACAAGAAAAAATAGACTCAATATGCTTATTAATTTCGCGTCAAAAAATACCTAAGTAATGCTCATTACTAATTTTAAATAAATATAATCATTGTATACTTAATCTACTTTACATGTCACTTGTGTTGTTAACCTCTTCTTGATTAAACATCAATTATTTCATTATCATCAACCCAATTAGTGTCCCATTACTGGGTACGGGTCTCCCCCTATTCGAGATCAATTAGGCTATAGCTCATCAAGCTAGCTTAGTGCGGGTTGGCAGACTTCACATGCTATCGAGAGAATTTCCCAGATATGCAGATTTCCTCACCAAGTTTTCCTTCACCGTTTGAGCATCTGATAAATATGTTCTTGCCTTGTGATCGAACTCAGTCACTTAGATGTCACAATCAGCTGGTGGTCACATCACTAGCTTACACAGCTTTCTAGCTATTATTCAACGACCCGTTTAGCTCAGCGGTTTTCGAATCCCGGTAGGGACAAATATTTGTGTGATGAGCATCAATATTTGTTTCCGAGTCATGGATGTATCTATGTATAATATGTATGTATTTACAAATAAATTAAGTATATAATATGTAGTCTATCAACCAACTGGTATCCGTAACACAAGCCTCGTTGCTTAGCACGGAACAAGATGGCGCTGTGTAATAATGTCCGGAAATTATTATTATATTATTATTACAGCTTTAAATATAATTAAGTATACATTTGATGTAAATCTTGGATCTACAAAGTATTAAGCTGTACTTAATTAAGAACATTATTTGAAGCTATTTGTCGTTTACGAGAAACGTTTTATGGCGTCTTATATTTAGGTCGTTATTCACTGAGGAAGAGATTAATCGACATATTTGCGGCAGTTCCCTGTGTAATAAAGGTATAAGTTATTTTCTTAGAAAATTAGTTGTAGGTAGTACAACATTGTCTCTAACTTTGTGAAAATTGTGAATAATAATGAGTTATATTTCAGGAGTGAAATATTTCAGTCTCTATCATGCAATGATGTGGTTTATAAACGACAAACTAGTAATTCAAAACGACAAACAGTAATTTTATCCAATTTGCTTGTTACTTACCCGGCTATTTAAATTATCGCTTCCGCAAAAAAAAGCTACCCTCATTTTCTTCCTTTTAAGGGATGATTTCAGGGACAAAAACTATCTCCATACGAAATTTCATCTAAATCGGTTCAGTTATTAGTGTGAATAGGTAACAGACAGTCAGACAAATTTTCGCATTTATAATATTACAAGTAAAAGTATGAATACAGTTACACTATAACGCACCTTTTTAGAGTTCCAAAGTACTAGCTATATAGCCCATACCCTTTTGTCTATCTGTCTACAGGATAGACGAGAAAAAGTTAAACTCTAATATTTTTCTCGCGTTTGACGGATTTTTGGTCCTTTTAATTATTACAACCGGGAAATTACTAGCTTTATTTATCGTCAAAACTTTGTTGACAGCTATTAATTGCATTACCGTATTGGTCTTGAAATGTGCAAAAAAGAACTCAATGAAGTGAGGTTACTGTACTAACAATCAGAAAACTTGGCGGCAGACCATCTTGAAACCTATGTATATAGTCATAAGAGTAAAAAATTAGTCTGCTGCCAAATCTGCTGATTGGGCCTTCTTGTAATTGTTTATTCGTGATCATAATTGCATTTGGCTCTTAAGTCAGTTCGTTTTATGAAGCATCAAAATTGTAGTAAATGCATTTACGTTTAAATAATGATGTATGTAGAGTACATATATTAGAAGCTACCATATATAAAATCAGTGATATGTGAATAATGAAACAATTATCAAACAATTGAAATGCCAGTGCCAATGCAAGTGTAAATCATAATGGATTCGGTTTGTTTTCACATCGCATATTTCGAGCTGTCTCGTTATATTGTAACTACCAATTTGTGGGCGTAGTATTAGGGGTAATATTAGTTGTAACTAGCTAACAATAATTCTACATAATGCATACATAATATCAATGTCTGACTCGATTTCCTTTGTTCCCAATTTCTGTTGAGGGGAAAAAGGCAGAACAAACAAAGTATTTATTTACATTATAAAATTACTGCCTCGTTGGTCGAGCGGTCCTACAGTGCGACTGCCCAGCAAGAGGTCCTGGGTTCGATTCCCAGGTCGAGCAAAGTGTTATTGGGTTTTTCTATGAAATTCTCAGCAGCAGCTCGGAGTTTAGATTCGTGCCCGGTTGATGGCAATACACTCGCCCCCTATTACATGGGACCTAAAACATACCGGCGAAATGTGGGCGTACTTTAGTATACCTCTGCCTAAGCCTTTGGGGACGACAGGCGTGATGGTATGTATGTTGTAAAATTACAATATTATTTATTGTTTTCCTGCATAGTGACCACGTTTATCTTGACTGAATTACACACGTTAAATTAAGACTTATGCCTTAAAGCAATGTGGTATTTTTGCTTCATCACTCCCCGTTAAGACATAAAATCGGAAAGAACCTCAAGTTTCTTCATAATAACGCTCAATAGATTCAAAGAAACTCGTAGTAAGGGGAAGGTCTACATCGCGTGTGTTGTCCAAGGTCACGCTATTCATACGTTATCGTTATCACAACCATCGATAGATTGGAGCTCGATTCAATACCAGCATACGCACTTAAATACAAGTGGTATAAATGAATAAGCATTTTGTGTATTTTCGTCCAAGGTCAGTGACCTTAATGTTTTCCTTTAAAAACAAATCTGTTGATAACTTAGTGCCCTCTCCAACAATTGTTCTCTGTCAATATTTTACATAAAATTATTTTAATGAGATAAAAGGTTATCTCACAGAAATAGTTTTAAAGACAATTCTACTAGGGGTACCAACATTTCAGTAATTAAATTTTTGGACGAAGCAAAAACAAAGAAAGGCTCTTATTTAAAGTGAAATCTCAAGTTAAACGTATTATTTGCATTGAGTGTAGAGTGGATGAACTTTTAGGAACTTTTTGACTAGATTATAACGTTAATACTTTTATCTAGACTTTGAGACTAAACAAACATGTAGAATTTACATAAATGTGCATAAAGTAACCTTTTTGCGCGGTCAATGACAATAGGGGAGCTTCAATTGCATATAACCTAAAGCAGCAACAAACTGTGAATGTGTGTGATAATTTTCTTCTATCTAATATTTCGGAATGACGGGTGTTCTATTATATGGCTGGAATTCCGCTTTTTATTTTACTCAGGCTATGCAGTTTTTTTATTGTTTATAAACAAAAAACAATCACATGTATTTAATAAACCTAAACTCGGAACAACAGCTGTAAGTCACACAAATATTTTTTCCGTGCAGTGAGGGATGAAACCTGCTACCTACCTGCTACTGACCTGCTACCCGCAGAACAGTAGCCTTTTTCATCATTTTGTACCTTCAAATTCATATTGCACTTGTAACGGACGAAAAGAGGATAAGAGGACACCCGTGCCCAGCAGTGGGCCAATAATGGGTTAATGAATATTACATATTATTTTAGCCATATAGAGCAACACAGTTAAATAGCAAAAAAATTGTAATATTGCTTATCATGCTCACTCAAATGTCCTGCTGATGTTGGCGTTGTGAATCGAGGCGTTTTATTCCCGACAGCAGGGCTTTGTAGAGCGACGCTGATACACACGTCATGCTTGTGAACGCATGCTGTCACTAGGAACTGGCCGGTTTATTTTCTCTCTTTCACATCTAACAGCATTATTCTCAGACTGGTATAATAAGAATTGCAAACAAAGCCAATACTATATTTGTACTACCAAGTAATACTATATTTGTTTAAAAGAGCATTTGTGGTGTTTAATGCCGGATCTTTTCCGTAAGACTTACTTTTTGAAACTATAGTACTAAAATATTTTATGCTAATCCAAAAGTACCTGTAATATTGGTTCGATTGAACTAAAACATTTAACATTGACTACTACGAATACTATTTCCGGTTCCTCTATGAACTTCAAAGCTCTGGTCAAGCTTCTTGCAGCTTTTACCTTTTATTTCTAGCGTCTAATGAAGTTCTATCCGTTTTTTTCCTAACTCCCAAACTTCAAAAAACTGATATTCTTTTACCAACGTAATATTAAGGCTAAAAACCTTTCCATATTCAAATTCATAATATTTTATGATGTATAAAGTATTAAGAATTTAATATGGAAAGCTTTTTGCCTTCTAAAGTTTAATCAATCTCGTAATCTTTACCAGTATAATTATTGAAACCCAATCGACCTCTGTGTTTAATGGCCTGACCGATATAACGTCGTTATTAGAGGGAGCGACCTTTGTCCTCTTCGAGAGAGTGCTCGACCTCCTATCACGCCGTCTTAATGAATAATGAAAAAGATCAGAAACTGATACATTCACATACATATTAATGTAATATGTTCTTTGAAGATGAATATGTATGTGATGCTCAAACAAAACGGGGAGATTACTGTTTTATCCTGGGCACGAAATTATTTGAGTGGTGATCACTATTTAAACAGCTGTTCACGTATTTATACGGTGATGTCAAATCTGTAAGTCAAATGTCATTTTCGGGCTTTTAGCTAACTTTATTGGAGTTGGCTTCCATTATATTTAGATATTAAATAATCTTGGTCAATATGCAGCGCCCTCTAATTCCGAGCTAAGCAACGAGGCTTGTGTTACGAATACTAGTTGGTTGATACACGACATATATCTATGACTCGGATACAAATGTTTATGCTCATCACACAAACATTTGTCCCTAGCGGGATTCGAACCCGGGACCCATAGCAGAGAAGGCAGTGTTAACTACCGCTGGACTTATTGGGTCGTCAGATCGTCAGATACGGATAAAAATCAGTAACAAAAGCTGTGATAGCCTGGTGGTGTGACCAGCGGGCTGCAGTAGGCTAGCATGGTGGAATATAGCCTAATCTCTCTCAAAAGAGGGGAGAGCCGTGCTCAGTAGTGGGGCAATATTGGGTTGATGATGATAATACTTTAGCAGTTAAAATGATGCAATTGCATCAGTCGCCCGGAAATAACGTTATCCTTAGAATAAATTACCCCAGGGTTTTACGGATTCTGACCACCATTTAATATTGTCATATGTAGTTATATGACTACCCGGAACATTCTTCATTGGCTATGACCATTCAATAAACTACTGTTGTATCTGCCAATACATGACATTCTAGTCCACATGTCGTGTCCTTTTGTGCCCTCTGTAGCAGGGCCTTTCGATTGTCAGACTTCAGACTGTTGTATATTTTATTCACTATGATTTTTTAGATCTAGGTTACCACTAAGATACTTAATCTATGCTTATTTTATAAAGTGGAAAGGTTTATTTATAATATAATTATGTAGAAAATACAAACATGATACTTTATGAATTGTAAAAAATATTTAATGTTTTTTGGAACGAACATGTTTCGCAAAGAGCAGTTTCAATAAAGAGTCAATTAATGAAACATAAATACTCTTAATGTTTTCTTTTAAATATTTGCACTTATCGATATTGGTCAACGCAGCTGTTTTATTTTCAATAAATTGAAATCATTTTGTTGGCAAACATTCATCAATGTTGGATTTAAAATTATAATGAACGTATGTAAGCGGTCAGCTATTAATGAAATAACTGAAGTACCAAACAAAACCTTTGGCTTTTCATTAACAGATAAATGGAATATTTATGGCTTGAATAATAGGTACTTATTGCTTGAAGGAACAAAATATTTTTTCTGTAATTCGTGCTCGTGAAATCTTGTGTGACAAATCACCTAGCTCTCACCAAGAATACAATAAAATAATTCAACAAAGAGTAGCAATAATCAATTTTAATCAAATAAAGTGAGGTGTATATTAGTAAATGATTTAGGATTACAAACACAATTGTATATGAGTGTATGCGTCTGAGTAGGAGCGTGCATGCGTGGCCGCTTGGGACCTGGGTGTATAAATTCAAAGAATCTTCAAATGTTTTTTTATTTGTGAGATTTGCAAGAGTATTTTTTAATTATATACTAAGAACTCGGCGTGGGTTCTGCATGGAATCACCTTTGAAATAATACGTTTAAAAGATTGCATTTTACATTCAAAAGGTTGCTTTGGTTAATATTATTTGTTACTGAGTAACTTTATATTTTAGTGGCAGAGAATAAAAGCCACTGGTGCTTTACGTTTTACTTATGCAGTAGATACTTACGTTAGCAATAAATGATGTATCATTTTTTTTTTATAATCTGCTACACGAAGGAATTATGGACATTGCAGAAAGTTATGTATTTACGAGTTCATAAAATCATATCGAATGAAATTCGATAATATGAACATTGTAAAGTTGGACTTGGCTTGAACTGATATATCTGGAAGATTGTACTTGAACATAAGTACGAACCAGTTACTGCAACTCCTCTGAAAGTTAGTTTTCCATATCGTAAAAGTTTACTCATGCTCTTGAATGAAAAAAAACTCTTGTTAAACTGAATATTCTTCAGGCAGTACACTACTTCTCAAATCGTTTTGCAAAGAAAACTAAAAGGTGCAATTCAATCTACATAAAGGCTGATTTCAAAAAACCCATGTAAATTGCACAAACTTCTCAAATTGGAGTGAGCCTTTGTACAAACTAGTTGGCCCTTTTCTGAAAATCAAAGAAGTGTCGTCGTCACAAAGGCGAGGTATATTTTCTATTATCGAAGGCTCTGACCATAAAACGGATCATATCGGATCCAATTTGACGCACAAACATTTGACAAACGTGACTATGGCTTGCTGTGTTTAGTGCTCGCTAAATTGGTCAATTTCGGGAATGGATTTCTAGACAGACATATTACGAATTCTTTTGGGAGAATTCCTTTGTTTTCTGAACGACTATCAATACTAATTTTCTAGCTAATGTTCAATATATCGGACTCAATATCGGTATTAGTCTTGACAACGTATACCTATTCATGATATAAATGTTTTTTTATTTATTTTGGACTAACTTTTTCCCACGACTTTGTCTGCGTTTTATTAGTAATTTTATACAGTCTGCTTTTTCAGCAATCTGCTTATTTATTCCCTCATCTTTTAAGAAATTTACGTTTCTGTATACAAACTTCCACCCTTCTTTCTCCGTCTTTTTAAGGGAAAATTTCTGCAACAAAAGCTATGCTAGGTTTTTTTCTGGGATTAAAACTACTCCGCACCAAATTTCCTCTGAATCGGTATAGCGGTTAAAGCGTGAAGAGGTAACAAACGCACGGACAACCAGACAAACATACTTTCGGATTTATAATATTAGTATGGATATGAATACTAGTGCCTTAAAACAGCTTTTTAACTGATTTAAAGTGACGGTAAAGATGACATAAAAGTCACATTATAACATTGCTCTAGAAATCTCCCAGGTTATAAGTAACAGGAAAATATACTTCATTTTATACTCATGTCTGTTTTTATATGCCTTTGGCTATGTAATTAAAGTTATGGACCTTAATAAAAAGCTTTAAAATACAAATTACAATACAGAGCAGTCAACGAGCCGGCTGGAGTGACAGATGTCGTCACGAGTAAGTGGAACATGCGGTGGAACATTCTGCGGAACATGAGCTATCGCTACAGCGGCAATGTCACATGCATCGCGAACGAACATCACGACACACAGCTGACGTTTGATTAAGCGGTCGCTTTTGCCATTTGCCATTTAAATTATGATAAATTTCACTCGTAACACAGTAAAAAGGCCTTAAGATATTTTTCACGAGTTTTTATGTTTTAACGATCCATTGAAAAGGCAAGCTGTCTGTAACGTGTTTGGAGCGCGTTTTATATATGTCAGACGCAATTTAACTGCCCGTAAAAAGGTTTTAGTGTGTCTGTGTGAAGAGTGAGATAAAATATATAACGTATGAGATAATTTTCAATAAGACTGTGCACATATGTAGTTCAAACGAAGTAGTACACTTTGTTTGAACTACATATAATATGTACTTGTATATCAATCAAATAACGAGCAGTAGTAAGGCTTTAATCCCGATACGGCTACATATTTGTATAAGCGTAATGCCTAGTCCGATATTTAATTTATCAGCTTGATACAATATCTGAAAATTGTTGGTTTGACAGATTTTACGACCGTCTATATACCAAGGTTGTGCTTAAAGTTAAAAGTCACTAATTTAATTTGTATTCAGAAAGACGTAACCGTATAATGGTATCAAAAAGTCTATCCATGTTTAACATTCAATAGCTCCGACCAGTACCTAACTATTCAAAATTTTTCAATCTCTAGGTACGGACCTAGAGATATTCACGCCGCTGCGCTACCCAACCAAACTCATGTAACGAAACCATAGCGCGATTCAGAAAGCGAAGGCACAGCGCCATCTATCGAGGACACTAGCAATATTAATAAATCTTGTGCCGCCCAGCCTCTTGGGATCCAAAAGTCACTCTTTTAATAGTAGCCAAGCTAAAAAGTAAAAAATTAAACCCAAATGTTCAGAATAAAAAAGTTTTTATTAATTTATTCGGCACATTGATATTATTCTAATCTCGATGCTTCGAATAAAAGAATGATTGAATGATTATTTATTTTTCTAAATAGATTTTTTTGAAGACACTTTTACAAGTCATGTATAAAATTATTTTAGGATCAAGATGGCATCGGCATTTCCTTACTGAGGACCTCTGAGAAGAAATGCCAGAACAAACTGAGAGAATCAAAGTATTTGTACATAATACTTTACAGCGTCTGTCGCATTATCGAGGGCAGTAATGCTCGGGTTTTAATAGTATCAGTACACCGCGATAAAATCCGTAATAAGTTTTATTTCAATACATTTTCTTTGTTATACACTCATGTTTTTTTAACTTTATACAAAGACTACGTTATGCCGCCTACTTAAACTGTCAAAATAGTGGCGCCCAACGTGGGACTGTTAATCTACGTATATACAGGTTTCCTGGTTATATGACGGCAATCTGTTAAGGAGATGTAGAAGAGATCATGGTCAAATGTCAAACATTTTCGAGTAATTTCATTTTATATTGTTTTTGGTTTTTATCTGCTGGCTTACACTTTATTAGGTAAATAGTAGTAATTATTCATCAAATGACAATTATCTTCATTAGTTTTAAAATCAGAGCTACATTTTGTTACGATTTTATATTTTTTTAACAATAATGATCGATGTCTTAAAAAACCCATAATTATGTATCGGCAGAACAATCTAAAAGTATGTATAACTTTTCAAATATCATAAAAGATACAATAAAGTACCAAAAATAAAAAATTGGGCCAACAAAATGTGATAAGTTGGCTATAGTATTTTTAAAAAACTCGATAAGTTATATAAACACCGATTGAGCTCAAATTTTGATATGATATACAACCCGCTTCAAATATTGTTTTGATTTCGCGTCAATTCAACCCACAATGTGGCACAGCAAAGTGTGACAGAGTTCAACTAGTAAGAAATAAGCAATACCAACTTGTAAGCAGAATAAGTTTCTTTGTAAAAGTTGGCACAAAAAGAATGAGGTCGATCGCGTAAGTCGCAGTGAAAATCTATTAGTGCATGTCGTTCACTATTATGCACACGTTGTCACTTTCAATAGTGTTGTTCATTGCCCTTGCAATTGCATGATTTTTTTGATTTTTTTGTATTAAAATGTGGTTAAACACGGTGATATTATTATTTATGTAGATAAAATTAGTACTATAAAACCGTTTTCTAAGATCGAGCCTTCGTTTTTAAGTTTTATCACCGTATGACATTATAATACCTCTTCCTTCATAGTTCTACCGGTGATTGCAATTATGCATATTTGTTTATTGTAAAACGTGGCAGAATTCATAAAGAAAAACAATGATACGACTGTACAAATTATAATCAAGCAATTTCATAAACAATCTCGACTGAGAGACAAGAATCTTACGAGTAATATAAAAATATCCATTTACAATAATTTAAGTTAAACCGATTACATTTGGTTATTTATTTTCCGAAATTGCCAGAGATAAGGTTCGTGGTATAAATTCGAGCTAGGACGGGAGTGCTATAATAAAGTGAGCTTTAGTTTTACGAGACGGTTTTATCGAATTTCCGCGCGAGTGAAATCACGTACCGCGTGTATTAAATAAAGAATGCATTTAGTTTTATGCGTATATTCTCTTTACTATGTAGAAATAAGTTTTTGCTACTTAGTCTTACTTAGTTTGTTACTTTTCAATACAAACGTGCGATGGTTGCAATGTTAGAGATTTTGTCCGAATAGCGATAACTCTCTTTTTAAAATTAAATTAATTTTGCACGCATACTCAATACATTTTAAATATAACTTCTTATTATAAAGTATTGTTAACCGAATCGCTATAATTTTCCTTTTAAAATAAAATAAAAAACTGAATTAATGAAAATAGAACTTTTCTTCTCTATTTATGTTTGATTGGTTTATTCCGTCAAAAGTATTATTAAATGATCCGACTATACTCCGGCCTACTGAAAGGCGTTTTTGAGGGCTGACTTTATTGTCGACGTTCAAAAAGAGCCAATTAAATTTTCACTACTTTGAATAAATGATATTTCTTACTTTGACTTTGTCAATTTATACTTGCAAGTCATTATTTTTAACTTTATCTATTTAATATCCAAATAAAATGTACTAGGAAGACATAAACGTTATGAATGTGAAGAAAACTGATACATATATTTCATCGCGTTAAAATTCACGTTCGTAATACGTAATCAGTGCCGCGGCCACGGACGCGCATTACGCGGCCTTAAATAGACTAGCCTCGTTGAACTGCCATTATGGCTGCCTCAATTTCTTTCACCTTCCGTTCAAGGTGACGGCTGTTTGTTTTCCGTGTTTACGGAAAGATTTAAGGTACGAGGGCGTTATACAAAGTGGCATTTATAATGGGTTGCGTAGACTCCGCGGTTGTTATATTTGAGTAGTGGAGGATGGAGCTACTAATGATTGGGGATACAATGATTTCACGACATTATATGCAGTTCCGTGAATTTGTGTTTGTGAACCCACCATAAAATAATAGTGTAGTATAGCTTTTTATTATAAAAATACTAGCTGACCCAGCAAAGGTTGTTATGCCACGTTATAGGGGTTGGTGGTAGAAGGGTTAAAATTTAGAAGTATAATTCTAAATTAGTATTTTTTATAACAAATTGTAAAAAAAAATGCAGAAAAATATTTGGTTGAAAAAAAAAAGAAAGAAAAACTGGTGAGAGACATCCTTAACATCTAGGGGTGTAAAAATTAGCCTACGACCGATTCTCATACCTTCCAAATATACATACGAATTTCATAATAATCCATTAATTCGTTTCGGATGAGTTCAGCGACAAACACCGTGACACGACATTTTTATGAATAAGATATAAATATAAAGAATAAACAGCAAAAACTTCATGGGCCAGTTGAACATCTAGAATAGTTTATGGGGATTGAGAAGTTTTGCCCAAGTCTACGCATTGTAACAGAAAACTGTTATTATTAGGTACTTCTATTCTCGAGATAATTGTTTACATAGGAATGTTTTTATTAAATAAATATCTCTGGAAATTATGACACAGCGCCCTCTAGTTCTGTGGTAAGCAACGAGGCTTGTGTTACGAATACTAGAAGGTTGATATACTACATATATACTTTTTTTTTTGTAAATACATACATATTATACATAGATTACCCATGACTCGGATATAATTGTTTATGCTCATCACACAAACATTTGTCCCTACCGGGATTCAAACCCGGGACCCGTAGCACAGAAAGCAGCGTTAACTACCGCTGGACTAATCGGGTCGTCGATATTAGTGACCTTACAACCAAATTTTCGAATACAATAAACAAATGGCTCAATGAGTTGACGATCTGATTGAGAATTGAAGAGTTGCCGTTGTAACGGCAACGTATATTATGTATATAGAGTAACAGATGTATTTCAACCTTAAAAATATTCCACATTGGCGTTATTTACTCCATATATTCACAGAGGCGAGAGTACAAAACATAGGATGAATAATTCATTCGTTGGCTCCGTCGCTTTGTGGTCGACGATTCAGGCTTACGATATTTAGGCTTGATACTTAAATTTAAGTACACGTGGTTTTTTTAATTTGTTTGTTTAAGAACCTATTTAAATTCTTGATTAACTAAGGATCCATAAACCACTTTATTAATATACATTTCATTTTTTATCTCAATTAGTTTAGCTTTTGACCACAATCGCAAGGTAAGTGAAAATGTGTAAGATGTAACACGCTACATAGCTATCCACTCGTGACTTGAAAACCCCTAAATTCTACTCAGAGGACTCAAGGCAGCTTATTCCATTTATTTGAAAATTCTATATATTTAAGGCGCTCAAGAAGAAGTTATACTTAATGTAATTGTTTGTACCATGTTTTGTTGCCAGCGAAATTCCAGAATTGACATAAGAAAATTTTACATGTCACCCCTATGGGTATAAGGGTGACATGTAAAGAAATCTTGTCAAGCCCATAATGTTGTCTATAATCAGATAAATGATCACTGATATAATAAATGGATAAATTAATATGCTTCTACATAATAAACCCACTGAATTTCATTCATCCGCTATCTGAATAGCCAATCAGATTTGATTTTAGTCACCGAATTGGCCATTATATTCACCCCGGTTACAATTTTCGCCCGGCGGAGAATATAACCCGTAAGCTGCAACAAAGTTTTCGCTCCTCATTTTATGGGTTACCGTTCAACGCCGAACATGAACGGTAATATCATAAAATGCAAAGCAGGGATGGGTTATTGGTGCGGTCAACAAGCATGCGCTTGGAATTTTAACACTTGTGAACTGGCTATTTTGGAAAGACTGGACATCAAATTATATGTGAATATGAACCTAATGTTAGTATTGAGATATACTTTGACATTTTGCGCGAAGGTTTTCTGCACTCTGAATGATGGTCAATGTTTGGTCAATTAATTGGCTTCTTCATTAGTCATATGCTTTCTGTGGTTACTTAACATGAGATCTTGAGGATAGATAGCCAGGCTTAGCAAAGTATTATTGAGTTTTTTTTAGTATATATTTCAAAATATATGTACATATATGGGTCAAGATAGGTCAAGACTCAAAGCTAATTAAGATGAGGCCTCTGGGTATTTCTAAAGTATAAAATAGTGTAAAAGTTTGTACCAAGGTAATCTCTAATCAAGACTCTAATTATAATTACGTTTCCAACGATTTGATAAACCAGACAGAAAAGCCATATAAAACCACAAAATATTCGAACCATTTAACTGCTACTGTCCCAATTTTTTACGTGGCGGCCGATCTTTAAAGCTGGTGCGTTTCCATCAAACTTAAAAACTGCAATATTGGAAGTCGAAACCAATATCGGGTCTTATACAGAACGGTTCGCGAATAAAGCCGACGATCAATTTCGAATATACTTCACGTTCTTGGACCACGTGATACGAAAAGCAATGCAGTGTGGTGCATGGAAACAGAATATTTCCATTTCAACACTCATGCTCCGAAATTATGATAAGTTTTATTTTATAAATACGTCCTTTTCTATATTTCTTTATAAAAATGATTTACTAACATTTTCAGTAAGCTGTCAACAAAGGCTATGATTTTTTTGGCCATAAAACCTTTTAGTTAAATTGATAATTCAATGTATGGTATCTGGTGACGTTGTGATGAAGCAAGCAGAACTGGGATAGCCTAGCAACGTGACGTTTTGACTGTGAAAGTCAAAGCTCTGGGAGTTCGAACCCAAGACCACTGACACATGCTGCAACGGTAAAAGAAAATTTCTAAGAATTCCGTCGATGGCGTGTGAAGTCTGCCAGCCTGCAATAGCCTATCGTAATGGAATCAATTGGAATCTAGCCTATTCCCTTCTAAATGAGAGGAGACCCGTGCCCAGCAGTGGGACAATAATTAGGTGATTGATAATCTCGATGATGGGACTCGAGGGGGTGTCGTAGACATAGTCTTAAATGATTAAAAGTATTAAAAGGACAATTTGATTGTGACCTATATCTCTGCCAGACATAACACCCCAAACTAATTAAATTTTGACAATATTATGATATATTTTTTGCAACGCTCATAACTAAACAGTGTTAATTTCCTAATGATTTTTGTCACTGTATGCAAGAAAATTAATTTTGTTTACTGAGAACGATTCAAAAACTAATGTCTTATTAGACGTGAAGATATAATAGTTAATCCGTTTACAGTACCTACCATTAAATAATTATGTAGGTATGAGGTTGTACTAAAACTAAAATTACTAACGGTCTGTCTCAACTGTTACTTTTTCAAATCTTAACTTAATTTCAAACAATGTTAAGAGGTTAAATCTAACATAGTTACATATTTTAGGCTAACTACTACCATGCCAATACTGTATCAGTAGTATTCATTTGAATCAATATCTACATAATTGAATATGCCATGACTTTACATCACGTCCGTGAATTTAAATACAATTTGCTTCCTCTGAACCACATTTTCGGACAAATTTTTGATTTTTGAATATATTCTTACGCAATACATTGTGCTTCTATTTTATTTTTAACTGACTTAACAAATAACTAGTTTTGGGAGTTTCACGATTTGGCAGATTTTTTTTTTGTCTTTATGATATGAACTTCTTCGCCAAAATTGCAAAACGTTTTAATTATTTCCTTTGCATATAGTAAATTAGGCCTGCAAATAGTCTCATACTACTTCTATTACCATATTAGACATGGTTTTTAAATACTGTTGTTTATGTTTTTTGGTAATCAATTATTTTGTAAGTTATTTTTCAGTGAAGCGGTAAATATAATTTCCCTATAAATCTAGCTTTGGAATGACTTATCGTAAGTTGTGTTCAAGTAAAGGCTATATGCAGCTTCAGTGTCCAATATCCGGACTTTATCAAAGTTGCTCCCAGTTCTCGCCTCCCGGACAATATCCGACACTCGAGAATTAAACGAAAGCGTTCATTTATTCTGGTTTTAAGTGTATTTTCATCGGTTTTGTATAGAGAGATACATTCTACAGTTCATCGACGGATTATACATATCCAATATTTAGACTGTTTTTTTTTGTTTCAACCTTTTGTGATGGCTGATGAATGTATTGGTAAAGAGAGAAAAATTGCGTTAGAATAAATTGAACGTACTTAACGATCGATTTACAAACTCAAAAAACTCATCATCATCAACAGATTTTCACTAGCCCACAGCTGGGCATGGGTCTCCTCTCATTAGAAAAATGTTAGGCAAGTGCAGGTTGCCAAAATTCACACGTTATCTCAATCTCTCGCATGCAAGTTTCTTTACTTAAGGCCTCAGAGGCCTCACCGATTGAGCATGTGATAAATAAGCACGTAATTTCAAAACGTGAGTGGTTCGTGTCTTGAGCACTCGAGGATCTTTGACTTCAGAGTCCATTGGTAACGCTAATAGGCTATCATCGTTATAAATTATAGTTAAAATTAATTAGCAATATGCAGAGACAGTTTAATAGGACTATATCTTCAATCCGTCCGCTAATGGAAATAAGTAGACTAGATTGTGTCAAAAAGTAAAAATCTTCAACATTAAATTCCGTTACGACTTGGGTTAGACGTATTTAAATCTTGAATAAGTACCTACTACCATCCAAGCAGACAGTAAATGTAAGGAATTTTATCGTTATTTTTACGATTATTTTGGAGTACCTGTGGCTTTTAACATGACGTAGGATAACAATAAGAATTTAGTACTTTCGAAAATTCCATCGTTTACATACCTAGTTGTTATACTAAAAAGTGAAAAAAATTTTACTCAAGAACCATTAAAAAAATACATATGGCTTTAAAATAAATCTACCTCTAATGGATTTTATCGGGATATTGTTGAATATGTCAGGGACAGACAGACCACCATGAATGCTGTAAAGGATCCGAAACGTTGGGAGTTAAGTTAGGAATATTATCAATATACCGTCGTCTCACAGTTTTATTGCTGTATTTGTATAAGTGTAAGAACCTACTTTTTTACGATTTGTGTTTCATATTTTGTATTGTTGTCTCATTGGTATACAATAAATAATATATTCATAACTTTTTTGTTATGAATATAATAATATTATGAAAAAAATTGTAGATAATTCGTGTAGATGATATAAAAATAAAACATATTTCGAAGCATCTAAGTCTTTAATAAAAACCGTAATATCCTGCTGGAAGCTAATCTCACTCTTATACTTACTGAATATGCATATTTAATACGAGCAGAAATGCAACCTGCATCCGATATTAATAAAATCATTTATAGCAAACATTTCTGTAGATCTCATATCCTTACTCTGTGTGTGTCTGAATGTGTCTGTCTGTTTGAATTTTAACTCTGCACGCTTTAACCGTTGAACTGATTTAGATGAAATTTGGTGTACCGATAGTCTGAGTCCCGGGAAAGGACATAGGATAGTTTTCATCCTGAAAATCATTCCTTAAAAGAGAAAAAACCCGTGTGGAAGTTTCTTTCCGGATGAAATTATTAATGTTACACAAACGCAGTTGCGGGCAAAAGCTAATTACTTTTTTTTTAATCTGATTTTATTTATAGAGGGTTTAATCACACACTGATTATGTCACCCTCATTGGTACAAAAAAAACTTATGATCTACCTACTCCCTTGCCTTGCCATTTTGTACAAAAGTCTTGCATCCTTTGACAATGGGAATGCAAGTATGCTGTTACATTTTCCAACATCAAATGCCTTGCAAAAAATGCGCTCCTCTCGGCCTCATTCCGCACCCACTCCATCGGTATATGATACACATCTTCTACTGTGTTACATTCTAGTTACTTTATAAATAACGACCTCTGTGGTCTAGTGGTTCAAGTACCGGACTGCTGATCACGAGGTCGTGGGTTCAATTCCCATGGGACACAATTATTTATGTGATGAATATAAGTGTTTGTGTTCGTCTGGGTGTTTCCTATGTATTATAAGTATGTATTTACAAAAAAAAAAGTATATAAGTATTTATATCCATTATCTAGTACCTATAGTACAAGCTCTGCTTAGTTTGGGACTAGATGGTGATGTGTAAAATGTCGCAGAATATTATTATTTTTATTTTCAGATTTTATTTATTTGTCTTCTCCTTTATGGGAGAGTTTAATTAACTTCACATGCGGGCCATAGCCAAGTTTGTGAGGGAGGGTTTATATTGAAAATGTGGAAGATAGTGTAGAAGATGATAGAAATTTCCGGGTGATACGACAAGTGTTAAGAATTATTATTAAATAAAAATTCCCCTAAAGCAAAGACGAAGGGGGGATGGCAACGTAAACGTCGACATGATTTTTTACATTTCCCGGTCGCAAGTGATTCGATTTCTCGCTCGTAACTCACTCAAGGCTTCCTTTATAAATGCAAATTGATGTATGTATTGACATTTCTATCATATTAAATGTATAGTAAGACGTATACAGTGTAACAAGATTTTACTGCCTTCTGTGCTAAGGGTCCCGGGTTCGAATCCCGGTAGGGACAAATGTTTGTGTGATGAGCATAAACATTTGTATCCGAGTCATGGATGTATCTATGTATAATATGTATGTATTTACAAAAAAAAAAGTATATATGTAGTATATCAACCAACTAGTATCCGTAACACAAGCCTCGTTGCTTAGCTCGGGACTAGATGGCGCTGTGTCATAATGTCCTGAGATATTTATTTATTTTTATTTATTTTATTTTAAATGTGAATTTAAGAAGTAGGTCTCCTAAAATGTCTTGCACGTACAAAGTGGTTCTAACTACCTACAGCAAAAAGCTAATGATATCATAGCTAAAGAAATTTAAGATGTAGTAGATTAGAGATAGAGAAGTAGATAAGATTATATTTTTTGAAGTTAAGTATTTTTTCTGGATTTTGTAGATTACAGTTGGAAAGTGCTTTCTTAAGCAGGCAATTTTTTTCTCAAGTTGTCTTTAAAGTAGACTTCTTATATATTTTTTTTAACTCAACTTATCTACTGTATCATTGCTGGCCATTTCTCTCCTCTTATTCAAGGCTATAGATTATCAACACTTGACTACGCCAACTAGACTAGCGTGTTTGCACACTTAAATTTTCCTCCATCGTTTGAACTTGAACTGTTAACTTTGGAAAGTCAACGTGCGTGATATGGAATCGCACTCGAAAAATTCACAGTCCATTGATCATACTATTAGGTTATTACATCTTGCTAGGAAATACTTGAATAAGAAGCTTCGTGTTCACTTAAAACATCGCTCTTACGTTAGGTGACAAAGCTATAAAATATATATATTTTTAATAAATAAATATTCCTGGACATGACACACAGCGCTATCTAGTCCCGAGCTAAGCAACGAGGCTTGTGATACGGATACTAGTTGGTTGATATACTACATAATTATATACATTTTTTTTGCAAATACATACATATTATATATGGATACATCCATGACTAGGATACAAATATTTAATAAACATTTGTCCCTGCCGGAATTCGAACTCGAGACCCACACAGCACAGAAGGCAGTGTTAACTACCGCTAGACTAACTGGGTCGTCAAATAAAAAGGCAGACAGTATCCACATACTGTGGTAAATGTTCTCTATAACTTTTGCTTGTTTGCCAATTCCTTTTTCAAACAGAATTAATTGTTGCTGATACCATGTTCATATAAATAACTGACAATATTTACACATGAAAAATACCAAAAAGTACGCAGTACGTAATTTGTATGCCAAAAATGAAAGTAACACGCGGCAAAAGCGATCTTGTCCACTTAAAACGGTACAACCCCAGCAATCACGAATAACAAATTATTCGCAATTATGTCACGCCGCATTGGCAAATTATGCGCATTATTTAAAAAAAAACGCAACTTTACTACACGATACAAAATGAGCCTACGAAATAGGCTGGTTAGATTCCCACCATCGAACCTATTCTGTAAGAGAAAAAGGTTGTTTTACCGTGTCTGAAGTAGTATACTTCAGACAACTAGTATAAATAGGTGCTGTGGTAGCCTAGTGGTGTGACCAGTGGTATGAGATGACCACTAACTTTTCTGGAGTAATGTGCGTGTATTTATTTTAACTCGTAATATTTATTTTAAACGATTATTAAAATATTAGTATTATATGTATATTATATTTATTTTAAACGATTGTGTTATCATAATTGTTTAAAATAAATATTACGTGATTTCTAAAAATTCAATTCTTGTATTTGAACTCGAGTGAGTCCATAGTCCTATTAACACTAAAGTACGAAAACACAGGAGAATATGAATTACGGGTAATTCATCTCACACAAACATTAATAGCACCCATTTGTCAATGCTCCCTTTAATATGAGCAAGCAATTTTCCAACAAAATTGTGACCTTTTATTTCTCAGCGAAGTGCATAAACTTGTTTCATTTATCGAGAAGCACCCTTATTATTGTTGTTCTAGAGTTGATATTACTGCGTGGTAAGGTGTCAGGGTGAGCTGGCATTTCACGGCCACTGCACTAGACGCGCGGTCAGTGTGCTAATCAATATCCAACTAACAGATGCTCTGGCTTATAAATTATACGCGGATTATCACAAGAGGTCGTTTGTCGCTCGATTAACTTCAGTCTATTTTCAGATTGTGAAACGAACGAGAAGACAGTTTTTATAATAAATATTTTAATATCATAAGAAACTTTCAAAGATAAAGAAAAATAAATATCCAATTTATGCTAAGGCATGCCTAAGATAAGGAAAAAAGTAAATTAGACTACCTAAGACAAGCAAAAGTTTACATTGTCGTGCCTGAGAGCTCGTATAAAATTTATCAATCCGTTTTACAACATTTTGAGATTTAAGGTGCTTCCAATAAAGTTTTAATTAGGTATTAGAATTCAATAAATTAAGAGAATTATGTTTATTTTTTCTGCCCAAGACCGGGATGGTTGGCGCTCTTTGGGGGAGGCCTACGTTCAGCAGTGGACGGCTATAGGCTTATGATGATGATGATGTTTATTTTTTAAATTCATTTTGTAGAACTTGATTACCTATATATATATACTTCAAATTTAGTAAGTTTTCGGTGCCACCTTGGCCCAAGCTAAGCAACAAAGCCTGTGTTACGAATATAAGATTGTTGATTAATTACATAGATATTATTTTTTGTAAATATCAAACAACCAACAATCATTTGCACTTACAGGGATTGGAACATGGGACCCAGAGAAAAAATAGGATATACGATAGTTATATTATATGGAATAAAATAATGCTCACATCTTCGAAAGCGCACACTATTGTGTCTATCTAAGATAAACATAATTATACTTCTATCTTTTGTATTTGCTCTTTCGGAGATTAAATCCCCACCCCCTCTTTTATGGGAGTGTGGAGGTTTTATAAGAGATTTTGCTGTCTGTCTGTGTTTTTTTTATCGTAGGATGTACTTGCAAGAAAAATTGCCATCCCAAACAAAAATACGTTACTGAACTATTATTAACAATTTGTGCAAGGGCTGCTGCTAGTTCAAGAGTTTAAAAATCTGGTTTTGATTATGTTTATTGAAAATTAAGATGATTTTTGTACTACTGGTTGAGCAAATAAGTATACAGCCCGCCTGATTGTGGGTAGTTACCGTAAACTATAGACGTTTGCAACAACGGAGGCGATGCTTGCGGTTTTTTTACATAATGTAACACACTGTATTAATTTGCAAGAAACTGTAAACAACATTAAATTTTTAATCTCTTGAAGCACCAGCAGCCCTTGCACAATCGTTGATAACAGTTCAGCAGTTTCCTTTTTTTGGTTTTTGTGTCCTTTGCATTTAAGCAGCGATATATTGCTCTACTACTCTGCTACTAGTCTAATCTTTTTCAAGTGAGACGAGACCCATGCCCACAGTGATAGTAAATAGTTTAATGATAATGATACTAGATATCTTCTTCTGTCCTTCAAAACCCCCCTTCCCCTTCGCTTTTTATGTGTGCTGAGTAATATTTAATTGCGCGTGAGAGTGTGATGTCATCTTTAACCGAGCCGTATGACACTGACCTATTTTCTCCGGCATGCATGGAGATCTTATATTAATGGTACGCTCGTGTTGACGCATTAATTATGGTGATAAACATATTAAGACAATACTTATAGCATGCAACTTCGATAAATAACACTTCGGAAACTACGTGTGTACTGAAATAAAGAAATATGTAGAAGGACATACACCGAACTAATTAGTGAACTCCTTCAAAAAGATCAGGTGCGCAGTACTCGTAACCGGCGCGCGTGCTTGACAAGATGTACGTATGAATGCGGACGAGGCAAAAGTGGTATGCAGGGACCATAGCGCGTGGCATTTTTTAGTTTTTGCCTACCCCCATGGGAAAAAAGCGTGAGTATATGCTATGTTATGTAGTTGACATTTTTCTAGGTGCAGTTGTGGTTTGTCGATGTATTCATGAGTCCCATAGCTTCCTGTCCCCTTTTTAGACGCGGCACAGGGAGATTCAGTGTTGGTCTCTTCTTCAGAAGGTAAGAATTCTGCACTGCGTGGAATCTTCCCCAGAGGTCGGGCACCTTTTGAAGGTTTTCTCCACACCGTAAACCAAAGCAAGAGGTGAGCGTCACCGAACTGTAAAATGTTAGTGTTTTTTGGTTGCAAAATGCAACCACAGTTTGCACAACACTGTTGTTTGACAACGAGCCCTATACCTAATAAAGTGCAGACACTTGCTAATATATAAGTAATAAATATAGACACTTTGAAATAGTTGGTGCCTTTATGGATAGAGGTATTAATTTATAATGTATAATGGGTATAATAGACGGCCGTAATAATGTAATAATTAGTCCCCACTAAGTTGATAAGATACGCCCCACTGATATTATAATCCACTTTAGTGTCCCGCCCCTATTAAGACAAACGTTATCGATTACATGAATGAGTTTTTGTTTTATAATAGTTTTATGTGCAATGTAATGAACTAAAATTCATCCAGTCTTAGTAAAATTATAGGTAAATGTAAAAGTTACTCTGTTTATCTGTTACCTCTTTACACTCTTAACTGACTTAGCTCTTCCTCTAGATAAGATAAGCTGGGTAGGTAGGAACTTGTGGCTAAGTAATAACCAGGTAGGCTAGAAGAGCTGGACCGAAGCCCGCCGGGGTTGTGGTGCATGCTTTCGCGAATCCCATGACAATAGGGCTAGTGGCGTTGACGGGTGCAGTTTTTTAATCGGTAAACGCTCATTTTGGGCGGGGTCCGACACACCCCGTCGCCTCCCCAGGCGGCGGGACGGTCCGTAAAGGATTTTTCCGCACTTAAAAAAAAAGGCTAGGTATCGTAGGTATGGTAGGTTAGGCTGGCAGAGTAGAATAGATGTTATTTTTTATATTTTGACTGAACATTTAAACATCTGCCGTACTTTTTCACAACTATGTTGGGGTTGCAACTAGACTACCTATTATCGACTAAATATCTTAAAAGCTAACTGGATATTAGAGGTTTCAGACGACCATTGAGGGTCTATAACCGGGACCGATGCTTTAACGTTCCAAGGCACAGAGAGTTATCCATCCATAGGCTGACCTCGACAAGCACAGCTTAAACTTACCGATTAGCGGTTTACTGACCGAACATTTAAATGTGCTTAAACATAAATTCAGCGATATGCGTTCCCTTTTTTATCCTCGTAGATTAAAGAAGCTAACGCATTTTAAAACAAAACTAAAATAAATAACATTTCCACCAGATAAAAGTTATTGTACAAACAGCTATTTTTTTTCATTTCACGTACCTATTTAAAAAAAAATCTCTACGGAACTGTACCGAAAAATTTGGAACAGTTTCCGTTATTATCGTGAAATATTTGTCCCGGAGTGAGGTTATACAAAAGACTGTATTTTAATTAGCTGCCGGGTATTTATTATGGGTCAGAGAGAAATGTGGCTTATTAGTTAATGTTCTATCCATACTTTAATTATTGTAAATGCCAAAGTCTGTCTATCTGTCTGTTACCTCTTCACGCTTCAACCACTGGACTGATTTAGTTCATCAGTGGACGAATATGGGCTGATGATGATGAAGCACAATATTAACAAACAAAAAAACATAACACAAGAACCTGTATAAAAAAGACACCTAACACTAAAGTAAACGGAGACAACAAATTGCCTGTATATAATTTATTGTTAAGTTCAAACGGCTGAAGAATTTTGTACTTGAACTTCGAAACAAGACCTTGAAAGATATTAGAGGATAGTAACGGCGATAGCTTTGAAGTCATTATCGTAACCTTGATACCGGTCACGGCTGAATATTGGTATTAGGAGACACTGCTATTTGACCTCAAGCAACCCAATTAATGGCCAATATCGATATCTTGAGGTTGACAGACTTTCAAGGTTATGAGTACCTTAACAACAATTATATTGAGGTGCCAGTATTACTTATTCAGTGGAAACACTTTAAAACAGCAATAATTTTACATTATTTTAATTTTTAAATTATTTTTTAAACTTAATAAAATTTCATTGAAACGATAGATATCGGTTTACTCCCTTATACTTACGCATTGAAGACAGAAAAAATACTAGAAGACACTAAATTTTACCTGCATTCAAGGTTTCGTCCATAATATTAATATTGAAAGCAGGGATCAATGACCTATTCTAAATATTCATATTAAAGACCGATCCGTCTCTTGTAAAAAAAAACTTCTAACGTTATTGATAAATTATAATAATTATTATCTATCATGGCAAAAACAACAATCATATCTCATCAATATACATACTGCAGCACGCAAATTTTACAAGTACAATAAATCGATGTGCATATCTCGTATAACTCATTATTTAAATTAACATTAATAAATTTTCCGGGCACGAAAACGCTGCATAAACAGATTAAAACGGAAAAAGGTACCTCTGGTGTGAAAAATTCGAATTGTGGCAACAATTTATTATGGCATTAAAATTAATCGCCATTGAAAACACTTCCCTTCGAGGTTTATAATACTAAATTTGAGGATTAAATGAATTTAAGTCATTAAGTAGAATACGAATTTGCGCGCAGAATTAACAGTTGAACGTAATAATCATAAACGTCATGGAGCGTAATTTCGCGTTTTATTTTATTGGGTGAACTAGCCAAGGAATATTGCCTTAGCGAGTATCTTTCGAAGTCAATTTTCTTTACAACTGCAATTAGGATTTCGTGTATTTTCTGGACAGTGAAATTGAAAGGGGTTTTTATTTTCTGGACAGTGAAATTTAAAAGGGTTTCTAGTGGTCTTGGACTATCCAACTTATTGTGCGTTATCGCTGATGTTACGTCAAAGATCTCTGTTTCTGCAGTGGTCGAGCGATCGACTACTCCAGGTGTAGAAAGTTCAATCCCCGCTCGGAACAAGTGCATGTAAGTCCTACGGGTAGTGGTTCAGATTCTGTATGTTTGTGCATTGTGAGTATTTGTGTCTGCTAACGTACCCACGACTCAGGAGAAATTTCAAGTGTTGAGCAATGTAGAGTAAAAATGACACGAAACTTCAACACGAGTTTCATACCACGCGACGCGACGTGTCGAAAAAATTTAACGAGTGATTGTTTTTCAGTCTAAGCTAAGGGGAATATAAAATTGACAAACTAGGCACTTTATAAAATTTTAACCAAATATTTTTCTTTGTTGCAAATTATATTATTTTAACCAGACGTTTCTCTAAAGATGATCTAAACGGTCAAAGAGCGTGCGATCAAATTAACGATCGCACAATGAGTAAAGTAAGATAACGTCGACAATTGCTTAAAGTTTGAATGTGAAGTTTGATTTCATGATGATTACGTTGATAATGACGGTGTTAACGATGTAGTACTAAATTTATAATTAGATCACCTAATTGGCGCAGCGGTATTAATGTCTGTGGTAATGGTCCAGGGTTTTATCTGTCAATGAGATTTCTCGAATATTTTTTCCGTAAAATTACCCATAAAAACTCGAACAACGTTAGTTACTTAGTAGAGTGTGTACTTATTAAGTTATGCAATTTGTTCTGAACCTTAACCCAATTGTTCACCATTTTAATGGACAAGCGGAGTCTTTGAGAACTACAAACTTTCTTATTTGGTCGATGCAAATTGAATTACCGGAGAAACGGCATAACTTTTTCCCCTGAGAAAACAAAAAAAACTTGTTTTTCCCCAAACAGCCTGTTGATTCGAACTGTAACAATATTATTATAATTTTCTTCACTCAGTATAAATACTTTTCCACTTTATAAGGAAGTTATTTTTTCTACTTTAAATATGCAGTTGTTTACCTTGATAAGTACATACCTATCTGGGTAAACAATTTCGGCATTTTTTTTGTTAGAAAGCAGTTCATTATTGTCCCATTGTTGGGCACAGGTTGCTTTTCATTTGAGAGGGGGTAGGCCATGTTGTTAGTCTATTGCGGGTTGGCAGACTTCACACGCCATCGGAAAATCTCTGAGACATTTAGGTTTCCTCACGATGTATTACTTCACCGTTGGAACGTGTGATAAAAACGCAAATAACTTTGAAAAATCTTGGACTGTCCTTTAAACCTTTGAATTAGCATTATGACGCTATAATAACCTGAAGTCTATCACGACAAGCCAACACAGCTTCACTAAAGTATGTTATTGAAAGTGTATTGTTATAAGTTTAAACATTAATAGACCCGTGATCTTTTCTTCTTTTATGATCTCCGGTTCAATTTTCAAGCTGTGTAAAGTATTTCTTAAGGGAGTTCAGGAGAGGAACCCTGCTCTTAAACTCCATAGCCTAGTGAATGGAAGAAGACAGTGTTGTATATGTCCCCTAGAAGCCTACCAGAGTATTACAGCTTTAATATATCGAAGAGCAAATCAACGAAACGAAAAAAAAAAAAAATACAAAAAAGTTCTACATTAATATTTTAGTACATAAAATAATGTCAAGAATTTGAAGTTGATCGACTATAAGACTGTCAAGCATTCTAAAGATCAAGGAAAGTGAATGATTTCACTCTACGATTATTATGTATTCTTCAGTTTATTTCAAGGTTGCCCTTGAAATAAACTGAAGGGCCATTTACGAAATCTGAACGAGCCTTTTCCTCAAAGATCTTGAGAGATTTCTGTGAAGATCTTAAGGAAATCCGGCTGTGAAAAATTCAGTCCTTGTACCATCTGAAATATAAGAGTAAAGTGAGCACAATAAAAGGACCACTTTACGATATGATACTTCACAGTGAAGATTATAATTACGACCAAATATAATAATAATTATTATTACTCAACAATAATATATAATTACGGAAATAATTATCAAAGTAGAAATAAAATACAAACATTTTATGTAATTGTGTTCTTTGGACATACCTTTGGGAAACGGAATCTTACCGAAATAAAGTTTACGGTTTGCGTTACCATCACAATTGAGTTTGTCTTTAACAGAAATATCATTGGCTACCCTTCTAACTGCTGTGGTAGCCTAGCGGTGTGACCAGTGGACTGAGATGTCAGAGGTCTCGAGTTCAAACCCAAGGCACGCACCACTGACTTTTCGGAAGTTATGTGCGTATTTATCACATGCTCAAACGGTGAAGGAAGACATCGTGAGGAAACCTGCATGCTTGAGAGAATTCTCGATGGCATGTGAAGTCTGCCAACCCGCAGTAGGCTAGCGTGGTGGATTATAGCCTTATCCCTCCCAATTAAGAGGAGAACCGTGCCCAGTGCCCAGCAGTGGGACATTAATGGGTTGATGATGATGATGATGACTCTTCTAACTGAAAAATAAAATACAACTATTTGAAAATACCAAACTAATATTTTACAGAGTCAAAAAACAAAAATCAAAACAGTACTTTAAAAGCCTTGAGCTCGTCAAATCCAGACCATGTATTTTACAGACAGGTATAGTTCGTAAGGTATTATTTCAATTCTATGAGATGTCACGCCGCGTGCATAGCAGACAAAATGCGCTCCGATAGCATACGCTACGCGTCTCATACAATTTTAATACATTATTGATTTTAAGCTACGTTATGTCTCAGGCCAATATTATCAGCTTTAGTTTTGTTGATATTGATTTTAAAAATAATATACATATTATTATATATATATATTGATGAGACGATCACTTACACACATTGGTCTTATTAAGTGAGATTTGTCGGTCGTTGTGGAAAACACGGCTTATAAGTTTTTCTTTTTTGTACTTTCCCCATCGTATAAGTGGAGAGCGTAAAACGAATATGGTAGGTACCAAAAATCAAAATGATAGACATTTTCCGAAATATAAAAAAATACTTAATTTATGTCAAGACAATGGACTTTTAGCGTGACTACTTGTACTTATAATGACTTTTGGTTCTGTATATGGATTATCTTTCTAATCTGAAATAAACTATTATTATTTTACACGAGTATTTTTTTTCTTTACAAATGTACCTATGTAATGCATAAGTTGTAGAACTAAAAAAAGTGACTATTAATATAAAGCTCAAGTAAACAATCGTTAGAAATCTGACACTTATTTAATAGTTTATTATTTATATTTTATTTTATTATTTTATGACTCATATTTTTATTTCCGAATACATAACTCCACTTAACACACATGACAAGGTTTACATTGCAATTCGAATCACAGTAGCGCGATAAAGTTATTATACTACCTATTGTGGTTGGTTACGACTGTTATTAAGCGCGCTGTTTCAGGAATAAATGACAAGCCTTTTAATATGTTAATGTTCCCATTTCGGTACAATAATATAATAAACGATGCTATTTGGGGAATGATTTTTACCTGTGAAATTATGCGAGGGGTTCCGTAGAGAACTAGGAACTCTTTCGTCACATCCGTTTGTCTGTCTATCTGTCCTTGCTATAGCTAAGAGATCTTTGAGAAGTTACAAACAATTTTTTGGGTGGTTACACGTATTGAGGTGTATGTATTTTTTCGCCTATCTAATGGATGTCGTTGGATAAGTTGTTAAAAAAAATATATTTAGTGTGTGAAAATATTTTTTTATTTAAAGATCAGTTTAAAAATAATTTAGTGTCACTATGCAAATTCTTGTTAGATTTAAATGCTTACAAACACAATTTTTCACATACACAAACGCCCAGACCCGTAAAAACTATCTGTTGATTATACAAATATTTGCTCCGAGCGGGGATCGAACCCCCCCCCCACTGCACCAGACAGGTCGCCAATCAGTGTTGTTAACTATAATTTAAAATCTGTTCAGCGGTTTGACCAAATCATTTAATTTAGAACTAAACATAGGCATAAAATCAAGGATGAAGAATACTGTAGAATAAATTAATGTACAACAGATTTAAAGAATAATTTTTTAAGTGTTTCAAGTTCTGTCGCACGTATTCGCTCCGTCATTATGTTTGCAAAATAAAAAGGCTTTGAAACAACATCACATGGTTCTTATTTCAATTAGTGCGTCACATTGGCAGTTAACGACAGGCAATAAGTACCGACTGTAATGACGTTTATTAAAGTTAACCATATTTTGACGAGGGAATTCGTAGATTTTATTTAATTAATTTGTTTTAAATGCATGAATTCGTTATCGTAATACATAGTTTTAAGAGTTCCGTGTTTCTGAAAACTTTTCGTAATTTCGAGACCCCTTTCGGAATTCCGAGACTGACCCCTCTGGTAATCCGAAACCTCTACGTGCATTTGAAAACTCTTTGTAGTTGGGAAAGTTTTTACTTGTGTGAGACCTATCCGGAACTTCACGGTACACAGTACTGTATGTACATACATGTACATATGTATATGGTAGATAGTAGTGATATGAATACGAGTTTGCTAATCAAAGTCTTTTAAATACTGATTAGATTGTAAGTTGACACAAATATAGTTGAAAATCAGTGATTAATCAAATCATGTATAAATAATACCATTCAAGATTTTTCTTTTCTAATAGGTACGTAAGTTCAAGAGCATATTTTTTGGGAATATTTACGGAAAGCATTTATCTAAGTAAGGCTTATTATTCTCAGCTGCCCAACAAGCATATATTTACGTTTTAAGCAAACTAATTCGGTGGATGGTAGCTAGTAGCACGGATATGATTGATTTGAAGTAGTATGGGATGGGCTACCTAGAATTCCATATATTATCTTCGCCGACAAGAATGCCATCCATCATATGAAACATTAATTTTAAGTGCAAACTTTCTATTCCAGTGTTGAATATTTGATACAAATATCGTCATCATTCCATTTAGACTACACTGCTGGGCGTGAGTTTATTTTCAAGTTGACAGGATTAGAGGTAAGGTTACCATAGAGTTTATCAGACTGGCCTAGTACATGTTGGTTAACTCAGAGGGGCCTGGTAGCGAGCCCCAGTGGGATCGCGGAGCATTCATCAGCGATTCCGTCATTGTGCATTCCAGCATTGATCATTGGATTAGGGTGTTCGAACCCTTCTTGCATTCTCGGACGGAGTAAGGACTATTTCTCCACCATTAATGACGAAATAAATTTAGTTGTGAAGGTAATAAACCTAATTTCGTACATTTTGGCTTGTCACGGTTTGTCATGCATGTAGTACTGCGCAACTCCTTTTTTCCTTTTTATTTTAACCTTTCAAATGTCTATGAAATACGAAAGTATTAAATATAAATAATAAATTAATTACGAATATTTTTTTAAAAACTGTTCTGTTGTATAAGTACACTATTTTTGAATTACCTAGTATAATACGTCGTGAGTTTCAGCCAGTAGGTATATTCATCGAGATAAAGCTCTTTGACGAGTCACGCGTGTCGACTTGCGTGAGTGAAAACGTAACCCCTGGCAAAGCTCCTTAAACTAGATCGTTTATCACAAGGAAAATGCTTGATTTAAAAGGCTAGTTTATCCGTTGTTTTACACATATAAGTAATGATTGAACTGATTTAATATAGCAACTGCAACAAGCGTAGAAGTTATTAAAGTTGTGACTGTATCTGTGATGCAGCGTGGTTTTTTTATTTTTTTTTATTCCATTCTGAACGATTTGTGTGGATAAATACAGCGGCATACATTTTATAATATGTTTTAATACTTGTGAGGGCACCATCAAAAAGACAGTGTATACACTGCTTGCCAATATACGGTATATATTCGGTTTGCTGAATTGCTCGCTTTAATTAATTTTGCTCATTCAAGTCATCTCCTGCTTGATATTGCCAATATTTCTCTTTACTTATCGTTATTCCACACAAGTATAAACTGATTTCTTAAAATGCCAATAAATTTGTTGGGATATTATAAGCAATATACCGCGATAACATTCGTAAAGAGTAGTTTTAAAACCTTGCAATAACTGCTTTTTATGGATTTTATCGGGCTACATTTATTTTTTATCCCAATCCCAAATACAGTATAATCATGGAAACACTAGCCTTATGCCATAAAATCCGTTAAAAATAGTCTTATTTCAAGCATCATTATATTCAACGACTACTTTTCTTTCACGTGATATAAGTGATAAAAATATAAATGAAGATGTTGCATTTGTCACAACGCGAACGGTTATCGTTCCTGTCTCGCAGGAAATCAGTTAAATGTTCCTACACAATAATAGTTTCCACCGCCATCCTTGTAGGCTAGGAGCTGTAGGCACTTAAATAGAGTGTTGATACTGCGATCATAAATCTTTGCTGTAGGACCCGGCTCATTTACTGTGTGACTTCATAGACTAGTCGTAGATCTTTCTTTGTTGAACCTTATCAAAGTTGGGCGGCTTTTTATATAAAATGGACTATTTTCATAGGTTGCGATGGTAAAGGATTGATTTTCTTTCAATATAAGACTTTTTTTACATAATATATTCGAACATTATGACACAGCGCCGTTCCGAGCTAAGCCACGAGTGTTGTGTTACGGATACTAGATGTTTGAAACACTACATTAATATATATTTTTATTATACATCGATATTCCATGGCCTTTTCATCACAACTATTTTCCCCTATTGGGATTAAAATCCTGACTCTTACAGAAGGCACCCTTTAACCCGGTAATCCTCACATACAATAATCTTATATTATTTAGGTAGTTTTCAGTTTTCATCATTAATCCTCATTAAGTCCAATGAATATTGAGCTCCTTCTAAGACCGTTGAAAAGTCTTGAATGTTAACAGAGTTCTGCAACCTAATCATAACCTAAAACCTAAGAATCTTTACCCAGTAATCTATTATTAGAAAAAAATAATTAAATAGTGTAGCAATAACGGCCCGCCTGATTGTAAGCGGCCATAGCCTTTAGACGTTTGCAACACCACTTGTTTGTCTCTGATTTTTGACTACCTATTATTGATTCACTGGCACATATTCCTTGGTCTCCTATCAATTATTTATTTATTGGCGGACTTTATCTGTTGGCGAGAAAATCTCAGATAGTAAAGTTTCCTTATGAATGTTTCCATATTTTCCTGTACACATAACCACCTGATTCCGAAAAGTCAAAAGAGTGAGGCGTGAATTCGAATTCTAGAATTTTGAACTCAAAGTCTTTTCATAGTAAGGGGTACTCAAGTAGGTACCTATAGGTACTAAAATTAGACGGAAAGAAGAAGTATTATGTTTCTTAACTTGACTTTTTATCTTTTCTTTTGTTATATGAGGACCTTTGACCAAAATCTCACCTGATGATGATGTGGTTTAAAATATAGCACGCTTACCTAGAATTAAATATATAAATAAATACATACTTTTCTTCTTGATAATTGTTACAGGTAATGTTAATAATAAAACGACGAATAAAACGTTGTAATTAAAACCTTTCTTTATGTTTAGGTACAAAAGAGTTTCAATAGTTGCACTAGCAGCTGTGTATTTTTTTACTCGGCTAGCCACTTTCCATTTTCAACTTATCTCTATTTACTTTTTAATTCATTAAAAGCTAAAATGTAAGCGCTCGAAATAGGGTTAAAAACGTTTAATTTGAATTTATTGATGCCTTTGAAGGTTCAGTGGCCATGAAAGGATTAGATTTAAATTTAAATTATTTTATTAACTTTGCAGAATCTTATTATTATTAATCTGCTTCTATAAAGTATTATAATATGTATATAATATGCAAGAAAACATATTATAATAAAAGAAAAAATATTCTAAAATGGGGATTGAAGAAAAAATAGGTTTTATATCTATTCTACGAATTATAAAACTTTTAATGGCTTCTCCTGTTTTCGCGCATAAATATTATAGTAGCTTTTGAGAATTTAAACCACTATCTGATTTTGCCACTTTGAGATTAATTTAAGGTTCCGTCAGAAAAATCGTAATACCCTCGTTTATATTTGTACTAGATAAAGATTGGAAATGCGTTTCAAGGAAGACCAATGCCTTAGGATGCTAATAAATTATATTTACATTCTTATTTTATCAAGAATTCGAACTGAAGTAACTACTTAATCATATCTACTACTTCACTTCTTAGTTCAAAATAATTACATACAGAGAACAATAAGTAAATACCTTTAAATATGATTAAAAACAAATTATGTAATCTAAGATGTTATTAATATCCATAGATACAACTTTTACCACTAGACTGAATACAATATAATCAAAAATACAATACGTAGTACATACATAAATTACAAAGATGAAATAAATAGTTCATTAACATTAATCTTTCACGATGAACCCCTTTCAAAAGTCCAATTTGCCTTTCTACAATAAGTACAGCCAGCCTCAAAAACATGTATACAGAAATTTTAATAACTATTTATTTTTAAATTGTGTTTAGTGTACAAAAGCACGACGCACACATTATTAGTTATGTTTTTTTTTAAAAGATAAGGATCTACGTATAATTATAATCAATAAATTTGCTTATCGTACCTATATATTTATCATAATTATCTAAAACTGTGATAGCCTAGTGGTCTGAGCAGTGTAAGTCAAAGGTCTCGATTTCAATAAATGCATGCATCACTGAGTTTTCCAAAGCAACGTGCATTTATCTTACTCTTCAACAGTGGAAGACAACATCGTGAAGAGACATGCACGCTGCTAGCTCGCAAGTAAAGAACTACTTAGTGACTAATCCATCTCAAATAAGAGGAGACCCTGTGTGAGTGACACCGAATGGGGTGGTAGATGGATTGATGATAAATGAATAATGTTATATTTATCTTGTCGATGCTAGCTGTACTATGTCTAAGGCTGTACGCACAAAGGATTGGCGGCACTTTATCGCGTGGCGCCATCTCTATTGTCGTATCGGATTTACAAGGCGGCTTAATTCGTTGACGTCAAATATCATGCTTCAGAAAAACTTTATGATATATGTAGGGATTATGCGAGTAAGATAAATATTTTGGCTTTTGACACATTGGCTATTTCAAGCTGAATCTCAAACACTTGTTTCATTTTTATCTTCTGTATATAGAGTAAGATTCTTAGATTTGCGTTGGCGCATCTGTACAGACGTAAATTAAAGGTACTTTTGAATTGGTAAAACTAATTCCACGGTTCCAAAAAGTAGGTCTTATGGAGAAGAACTGCTAAGAAACTTCATAAACACATCTTCTAAACATGTTGATAAATAAATACTTTAATAAATACTTCAGATGCTCGCTTCAATGTACCAACAAACGAGTGTGTCATTCAACTATCATGCAATCCGTCCCATCTGCAAAGCTATTGCTGTTTTATATTATATTGTGATTTAATTAGAGTTCAACTTTAAAAAAATGACAGACGTGAGAATTAAAACAGATGACTGATCTCTCAAAGAAGTCGATTTAAAAAGCACTAGGCAGCGTCAAAGAGCGACCGTTTTGAGGGTGTCTGTATACATAATTCACTCTTTTAATAAAGGCATTCAACGTCATCATATTGTTCCGGTGTTTGCTTTCTTGAACCAATATTACCAGACACACACACATGTACATATACACGCCTCTGACAGGCCATTCATCTGCTGTCTCCAACGAATTTAAGAACAGTAATTATGAATATTGACGATGGTGATAATACGGTGATTTGTTTCATAACAGTAACACAGCGACAAAGTAACTCATTATTTATTGTCATCGGTGTTCGGTTTTAATTACGCCTTTTGTTTACGACAGTCAATACCGTTTGTGTGTTGTTACCTTTTAATATTTTAAACGCACGGCTTAATTCGATTGTGTTGGGATAATTAGAGGAAGTTTTTTGTCTAAATATCGGTGAAAGTCGGCCGGTCAAAAAAAAAAAAAATTATATAAAAAATACACGATTTTATGGTGTTATTTTTTAGTATCTAAATAAATGATAGAAACTTCAAGAAAATTGCATGAAGTTGAAAATTGCATACCTATCGATAAATTAGAAGGCACGCCATAAAAAATCCTTAGTTTTTCTCTTTTTTGATTTTTAATGGCACTCCAAATCCGTTGTTTTGCCTTCGTAGGTGCTTTTACAAACATAAATTTACACACACAACGGCTCTGACTACCGGTATGCCGTATAAATATTTGCTCCGTGAAAAAACTAAACTCGCGACCCGTAGGACGGACTACCGTTACTTTGATACTAGCTGCATTCCGCGGCTTTGCCCGCATGGTATATAGACAAATAGCCTATGTGTCAAATCCAGGTAATAAACTATATGTATGCAAACTTTCATTCAAATCTGTTAAGCGGTTTTTGCGTGAAAGAGTAACAAACATCCATCCATACGTACAAACTTTCGCGTTTATAATATGAGTATGATATTTCGCTGTTAGGGTCGATTTAATTATATCAATAATAAACAATAAGAAAATAGACTTGTTACTAAGATGTCAAATTTCATATACAGATATAATATCTTGTTCTAAACAATATTGTGAATAAAAGAATAGTACTTCATCCTTCATATACACCCAATACCGAACTCGTAACGCTGCTTGCAAACGACGCAAAGAAAATGGAGCTGTCTCTTTGCGGCCTTTACGTAATCATTATTTTGCGCCAAGGAAATAGTTTAGTGAGATTTCTGTATATTGAAATTTAAACTCTATTTTATATTTTTTAGATTCGGTTTACGGTGATAAAGATAATCATGAGGAAATCTCCGTGCCTGAGAGATTTTCTCGATGGTACGTGAACCCTAACTAGACTCATATGGTGTCCTAATCCAGTTAAAATTATTTATTGTAATGGTTGCATAAATATTCTTTTGCAATAGTATGCAATAATGATAAAAGCGCTTTTTCTTCTCTCATAATATCCGTTTAATGCATTATGATGTCATGTGTTCGTATTTCTTCGTTATCTAGTGTCATTTTCCCTTGCGAGTCATAACGGTTGCAGCCGTTGTGCTTACATAAAGAGATAACCGTATTGTGCTATAACCATAGTAGGTATAATATAAGATAAGCGGATAATCGCTATAAATGTCTATGAAGACGAGAAATATGAATTTCTGGTAGAAAATACACACATTATAATAACTTGGACCTAGCTCACTTATTACGTAACAGTAGCCATTGCTAATTAATTTTGTACCTATTTTTTTTTATAAAATCTCACGTCACGTTTATTTAGTATCCTTTATGCGTTATTAATTTATTTTTTAATTCATGGTGAACATTCCAATTTTCACAAAATTTAACTTCGAACAAGAAACCTTTGAGCCCGAACTTTGTTAAAGATTATGTAATTAACCAGAAAGTTTCGATATATTAGCTGAAAGTTTCGAACTTACCGACCGCGGTATGAGAACGTTCTAACACAAATTATGATAATTATGTACTAGTGAAGTAGGATCTCTGATTTAATGTGGAATGATGGAAATAAAGGATCTTGTTATTTTGGATGTGTTTAGGACTCGGTACTCAGTCACACATGTCGTTCCTACTTTCAGTTCAGAAATTGTTCTTGTAGCTTTATTACGTAGTTTAACGTGAGTCATACAGTTGGTTATTGTAACGTAGGTTGGTGGTTAGGTAATAGTGTTCTATGATTCTTAATTGTAATGTTGGGGTCAAAGGGATCCACTAATTATATTTATTTTATATGAACCTTCTTTTCAATCATTCTTCATAAGAATGATCGAAAAAAAGATCGAAAAAACTCACTTCTTGGAACCCAGCAACTAGTCTTGTCTGTTCATAATTAGCTACAAAAAAAAACTCTAAAAACGCAAAACAAAAAACGTATCTTCAAGTGTAAATATAAGACCACTTAGGAGCTATAATGATGTTAACGCCAAAATAATCCTTGAAATCAGTTGAAGTCAACGTCACATAACGCCAAAAACACACACAAAAAAATACAGTCGAAATCTTTTAACGAAGTCGATTTTGCTGTATGTGTTAGATTGATTGGCAATAACACATTTAACTTTGAGTTTTTGTATAATTACTCCGGCTACAAGTTCTACTTAAGTAACTAAAAAGCTTTTATAAATATAATCAAATTCAATGATTTCGGAAAATAAAATTTGTTCTTATGTATATAAAAAAATATTATATGCATCTATTACAAAGTTTTTTTTATGTAAGTAAGTTTCGTGCGTCACTACTTCACTACGAAAACAGAATGATGGCTACCATATCCACGTAGAAATTTGAAACAATCAATATTTAAATAAATATTTCTGGACATTATGACACAGCGCCATCTAGTTCCGAGTTAAGCAACGATCACACAAACATTTGTCCTAAGGCTGGTTGCACAGTTACTCGGGCCTTTTCATGCGGATAGCAAGTGCAGTTCCTACTATGAAACGAGTTTATTACCACTCAAATTACGAAGCGTCGACTAACTACCCTCGAATTACCGTCAGCGCCGGCTACAGACGCATGTAGATTTATTATAAAATAATATTAGAGGGCTCGTGCGCCGCTTACGCTAGCGGTCAGCTTAACTGTGCAACCAGCCTTATGAGTGTAAGAAATGACTATTATACAATAATACGACTTAAAATTCAATTAAGGTGAATATTCTAAATAAATCCACAGTGAAATTCTCAGTAGCAGCTCGGAGTTTGGATTCGTGCCCGGTTAATGGCAATAGGCTCGCCCCCTATTATATGGGACCTAAAACATACCGGCGAAATGTGGGTGTACATTAGTACACC
Organism: Craniophora ligustri; assembly: GCA_905163465.1. Taxonomy (NCBI): domain Eukaryota; kingdom Metazoa; phylum Arthropoda; class Insecta; order Lepidoptera; family Noctuidae; genus Craniophora; species Craniophora ligustri. Next base: position 4,811,371 of record LR990960.1, read on the forward strand.
TCCGCCTACCTTTTCAGGGACGACAGGCGCGATATTATGTATGTATGTTTTATGTCTGGTTTAAAAGCTGGATTTATGTTTGACATTCTGATCTAATACCAGTAGTCCGAGTGACGTGAATACTAGCTGGACAGCACAGTTCAACATCTAAAGCCATTTCCACTGAATATCTAGGTCCTTTCTATTTCCTACGCGAGCTGTATCGGAAATGAAACTATCGATATTTGCGCCAACGGTTTGTTGTGCCGCTCAACTTTATTACCAACAAGGAATTGGGTCTTGTGATAGCGCAAACGGATTTCGTACTCATATATATTGCGTTCGTGGTAGTTTTAAACCAATGTATACCTATGCAGTAGAAAAGCAAACAAATAAATATTACCTTCAATAAAAAAATAGGTAGATAAAGTTAGTTTCATTCTCAATCTACATTCAGATTAGGGATGTTATAGATATGATATTTCGGATCTGGATACGGATATGGATAAAGGAATAATAAAATTATATCGGTTTCGGATACGGTTACGGATATGTAATTATTTCGGATTATCCGTTAGTTCCTGATAGCTTCGGTTACGGATATTAGAAGAAAGAAAGAAAGAAAAAGGTTTTATTTATTAGATGAAGTTTCAGTAAAGTAGTGCTACCTCGTTTCCGGAATAAGTTTTTATCACACTGTTTTCATTTTGCAGAATCTTCATTACTTAACTTGATAAAAAAAAGTCCAAATTAAAACTGTCAAAATATGTCGTTTTATTTAGACTCAGCCCTGATACGAAAACTATCCGGAACTTGTGGAAAGGATACGGTTACGGATATATTTTTATTTCGGATATCCGATAGTTTCGGTTACGGTTACGGAGCTCCAAAACATCCCTGATTCAGATCAGAAGTCTTAAAACAATATTCAATCAGTCACATCGTACATTGACAGTAACTGCTGAAGCCATAACACATTACAGTAATTTGGCGTATCTACTTAAGCTTTCCATTTCCGTGTCATAACGGTTGTCAGTAATGACTGAAACGTTTACATTATGACAAGTCAAATGGTTCGGTGGCTGCACGCATCGTCGGAGATGAATTATGTATGAACAATATAATTATTACACCGTACCGATGATGATTTAGTAAATAAAGTGAATTTTAAAATCATTTTTATTGTAAAGTCGCGGTCGTTTTGTTTGCAGTATTATGCTTGCAACCTAAAAAAAACAACGGAATGATAAGACTTTACCTTCGGGTACCGTTTCATAGGTATAATCTTCCAGATTCTAGGATTTTGATATTTGAAATACTAGTTATAACCAAAATCGTGTCTATACTAATACATATAATTTTTTGTTTTGATTTATTGTTTGTTTGCATTGAATAGGCTCCAAAACTACTGGTCCGATTTAAACGATTCTTTCACAATAAAAATGCTAAGCTATCCGTGTTGAGCATAGGCTATATTTAATTAAAAAAATATTAGGGATTCGTATGAAAAATTCAATTTAATTAAATAAAAAAAATAAAAAAATATATTATTTTAAATATTTATTAAATACTTTTTTTCTACCCGTGCACAGTTGAGAAGGGCCGCGGGTAAGATACAAAAAGATACTTTAAGTATCTTTTTGAATCTTACCCGCGGCCTATAAAAAATAAGAAAAGCTCTTTCAAACACTTAAGGCATGTCCCTGTGCAGAATTTAAAATAAATTCAATTTTGGAAGGTGGCGGTACAAAGACATTCGTGACAATGGATAACGAACCGTAAATAAATAAAGGAATTTGTCAATTTTTCCCTTTTCTTGAACAATACGATTTACAAACGGTTCTTATCGGATAATGCCGATACAAGACAAACGGATTTACACGGTCAAATTGATAACGATGACAAAAGCGATGTTTTGGAAATCATTATCTCACCTCTCCATACAAAATATGTTTCAAAGGTTGAAATAATATAATTGGGCTTTTTCTTCTAAAATAAAATATAACAGTTTAGTCGGTTGTTATATAAAAAAAACACTTAACTAGTCTTTTAATACGGCAGAGTCTTTCGTAGTCTTGAAAATATATTTTGTGTAGTTTGTGAATTTTTGTTTCGCATATTTTGTTGTTGTTTTAAAGATTATTGATACACATTGGTGCTGGTTTCCAAACTAACGATGTCTGAGAAGAAACTTCAAAACAAACTCCAACAATTATGGTCTTTTTAGGTCTGGTATATTGGAGAGTAAATAGATGATAGATGATAGAGTGATGAGATAGATTACATCTACCTCATCACTCTATCATTCTTTCAGGGACTTGGAACAAAATATCAACCGAGCTCAGTTTAATATTTTTAATAAAATGACAAAAAAATATTGCAGTTAAATTAAATTTTATTTTGTATGAAGCGGCAACAAACCGTATCTCTTTAAGGGCCTTTCACAGAAACACGTTAGGGATCCTTTAAAGGACAATGCTGATCCCAGCCTTCGAAGGCTTACGGCAATGATTTACACCGATATGAAGGCCGTTTTCAGTCTGCCTTAATTTATGACTAGACTGCTAAGCCTGTGACCATTTGGTCACACCTGAACGCTTTTTGGGATCTCGTTATAAAGGCTTCTAATAGTTTGTAGGTAGCCAGAGGATATATTTTGTGTTTTAGATTAATTGAATTGAGAATTACATTTAAGAAATATTTTTGGCCCACATTTCTTAATGGATGTTAACCTGTATAGAGGGTGAAACTTGAACTATAAATAGGCCATATAAAGATAACATTATAGTTCCAACGAGAATAAATTTGGCAGATGATTGCTCGTTTGATTCTAATCTGATGAAATTTCTATAAAAAAATACGCTCACTTTGTAACTCAAGATACTTAGATATGAAGCTATATTAATTTGTTTCGACTCCTTATACGTAGCGAGTCGAAGATTCGCTACGGGCATAGCTGGCGTAGCACTCAATAACCGCTACGGTCACGTCGTAGCCGTAGCGCCTTAACCATAATAAACGTATACCTATATAGCCAAAAACTAAAACGCTATTAAATTTTAAGTACCCTACAATAGTGTCCTCTTTCCTCATCCAGACGTGTCAAGGAGACAGCAGTATATTTAGGTGTTATTTACAACTGAATAGAATATATGGTTATTAAATATAAATGATACTTGATGAATTTTTTTGAGAACATTTTCAGAGAACAACATGCTTTTTTTTTAATGCCGGGTATCATAATATATTCTCTTCAATAATACTGTCCGTGGAATTTTCATAATAAATAAATACATTTAATTAAATAAAACAACAGTACTTAGGTATTCCATACCTTACATAATGCAGTAACTGTTATCAGAAAAAAAGTCCTCTGCTTTACCTGCGTTAATTATTTACACAGAAATGTTTAAAGAAAATATATATTAAGCAACGTCATTTAACTTTTAACTGTCACGCTGGGCACGGGCCGAGCAATATGACAGAAATCCAGTCCAATGGTACAGTAATCCGAATTGGATTACTGTCCTACTGTGTGGCTGTAGTAGGACAGTAACAGCATTATCTTACAGGCGCAAGAGTTTTCTTTTACAGTTCCAACGAATGATAATCTACTGACTCACGGTGAGTCAGTAGATTATCATTCGTTATTGTGTTTACATAATATTCAAATTAAAATAATTCACGCGTCATCGTGAATTGATCTTACTATACTCCTTTACTAATATTATAAAGAGGAAATATTTGTGTTTTTGTATGTTACAAACATACAAAAACACAAATAAATTCAAAAAGTACTGGACCTATTTCAAAATGTTGGTAAGCAAATAGGTTTGCCCGTATTGTGTAGGTTCCGTGTAATAATTATACGAGACGTAAAATCTAAAACATGTTTACCGATGAATTGTGAATGTCATCATCAATAACATCATTATTGATGATGACATTCACAATATGACCGCCCATATGAGAGGGATTGGGCTATACATAATTGGATTGGTCTTTCACGGTAGCCTACTGCGGGTTGGCAGACTTCACATGCCATTGAGAAAATTTCTAAAGCATGCAGGCTTCATCACCTGTTTAACCAATTCAGTGAGACTCTAAATGTTTCGTTGTATGTTCAATACCAATGCACGAACCACTGAATTTTTGAAGTCCTTTGCGTATTTATCACATGCTCGTGAAGTAAAGTATCATGAGGAAACCTACATGAGAGAGTCTCCTGAGAGGTTTTCTCGATGGCATGTGAAGTCTGCCAACTCAAACAAGGCTAGCGTGGTGGACCTCTCTCAAATGAGAAGAGACTCGTCGTGCCTAGCTGTGCGACAGTAAACAGATGAATGAGCGATGAGAGATGTGGCCAACAGGATGAAAAAAAGAATACTAAAAAAAGAAGAATTCTGGATTCTATTTCGTTCGGCAAAATAAAAAAATATTATTTAAATGGAAAACGATTTAGCAGTAATACTATACCAACAAAATAATATATTATATTGGATTTTATTAGAACCAAGTTATTTGTTCGGCCGTTGACTGCTGTTCCTACTTGTTAGTTCATTCAAATGAAACAAAAAAGCGGATTTGGTTGAATGTGTCTTGAATGATTTATAAGGAATTTACTTTTGGACATTTTCTTGGACGGGTTCGGCAAATAGAACTAAATAGGTTCTTACTGTGCGAAATTTTTATTACATTTTTAAAGTCTGTCCTTGCAAAAATCAAGCAAAGATATACATTGAATGTTTTTAAAATAAATAACCAGAAATGTTGTGTCTATTCGTTAAATTAAAACATATACCTATTTTATGCATCTGTCCTGCAATTTTATAAAAAAATATATTTTGAAAAACTATATTCTCTCTATATATGTAATTGGCGGCTTCCGATGTCGTGGAATAATATCAAAATGCATTTATCGATGAAAATATACACCTATACCTACCCTTAAATGTTTAAGATTTATAAAAGCAGTGTTTAAGTTGTATCATTTGTATAACCTTTTACAAAAATATAAGTAGTATAACCGTAAGTAAATTAACTTTGCTTTTAATTACATAAATTAATTATAATAAATAATACTATAGAAGCAAAATCACCAACATTAACTATCGTGATAATCTGTTTTAATCATCCCATTCCCTTGCCAACGAGCGCGATCAATCTCTTACTTTCATTTAGTAATGTGTGCCGCGATAACATATATTTAAGCATGTTCCTATATGTGTACATTTGTGTCTGTGTGGGTATTATTTTTACCTCATCGATCTGTTTTGGCTCATTGATAGTCAAACGTTATGGTGAATTTAGGTTTTTTAAATTTGGTATCAGAGCTGTGACAGCCTGGCTAGCGTCTTGACCAGTGGACTCAAAGAACGCACCACTAACTTATAGGAAGTTTTCTAATGGCTATGGAAAACATGTGAGACTTCCTCGTTGAAGTCTGAAGTCTGGTAATCCGCACTAGGCTGGTGGGCTAACCTATCGCCATTCTACAGATATGATATAGGATTGATCGCCTGCCTGTAACGATCAATTTAAGTATAGTACTGTTATCACCCATCAAACTTTACTATTATTTTTTAATAGAACGGCTTCATCATCATCATCATCAACCCATTAATGTCCCACTGCTGGGCACGGGTCTCCTCTCAATTGAGAGGGATTAGGCTATAGTCCACCACGCTAGCCTACTGCGGGTTGGCAGACTTCACATGTCATCGAGAATTCTCTCAAGCATGCAGGTTTCCTCACGATGTTTTCCTTCACCGTTTGAGCTTGTGATAAATACACACATAACTTCCGAAAAGTCAGTGGTGCGTGCCTTGGGTTCGAACTCGAGACCTCTGACATCTCAATCCACTGGTCACACCGCTCGGCTACCACAGCTCAAGAACAGCTTAGTCTGCTATAAATAACGGTAAGCACTTTGAATAATGCTGACAAAAACTTCATGCGCTCCAAAACGCACATAAAACTTTGCGATATACGGTGATTGTAAACTTTGTGAAATGTGGCGAGCTTCCAAAGCACAAAGTTGCTTGCATAACGTGTGTTATATAAAATATATTCACCTGGCAGAGATGTTAATAGTTATAGCCTAGTGCCGTCAGACTAGTCTGGCCTTTGGTTATGGGTTCAAATCCAACGTGCTATACATGCGAAATATATATAATATAGTTTAAATGCGAAAGTATGTCAGTCTGTCTGTAGGTAACAGAATCCTCACACTTTAACTGCTGAACCGATTCAGATGAAATTTGTTATAGAGAATTTGTCCGAAAATCATACCTTAAAAGGGCGAAAAGGGTTGTGGTAGTTTGTATTCGGAATCAATAGTAAAATTAAAATTTATAAATTAAAATAAACCTAAAATATCTCTTACCGTCCGAAGAAATAGATGAGCAGATTGATAATGAATAATAATATGATGTTACCATGACTCCCTCTTTTTTCCTTTTAATTTTAATAGTCTTTGAAGGAATGTATAATACAATGGAAGAAGATTTATTTTTCTAAACGTTAGTAGTCCATATCTGAAGAAATTTCTCAGAATAACCGTTTATAATAACGCATTTATAATAATAATATTAATACATAGATAAACTATTTTAAAAACTGGAAGGCGCAGCGTGGGACGGCTAATGAGATGGATGGAGAACATAGTCAAGGTCACTGGAAGTGGTATATTCCTCCATTGATCATAATCTATGGAGGACGCCTTTGTTCAGCAGTAGATGTCTTTTAGCTGATATCATGACGTAAATTTATTCATAGTAACATACTACGATTTTTTTTAATATAGAACATACATTTCTGCCTCTTGAAATTAGGCTTTTGTTTTGAACATAATTATTATAAGGCATGTCTGATTTTACGTGAATAATAAATTCATAAGTAAGGTAGATTAGCCAATTGTGTGTTTGGCAGGACCAAAGCTGGTAATAAAATATTTAATATTATAAATTATGGTCTTCTCACAAATTCCCATCATTTTTCCTATCAAAGTCTGCAAAACTTTTCGAACTTCGAATATGAGATCGGCGAAGGTCGTATTACGTCTCTAATACTCATTTTTATAATATAAAGTTATTGCCATAAATCAAAAAGTCATTCATCGGACTCCGACCCAGGAGATAGGCACTTAAAGTTAGTTTAATGTAGTATTCACTGCAAGTTCAGCGAAGTTGATTCTAAGTTCCTAGTTTCAGAACGATAACGTAACTTATTATACCTACTTCCAGTAGGTATAATAAGCTAATGGGACTTTGGTGTACATAGATATGGTTCATAGGTAGATAAATAAAAATTATTTTTATAATAAAAAATACCACAATAATTACTTCATGCTCGTTTAGAAGCACGAAGCATGATGCGCTGTTTGAGATAGATTTAAAAAAAAACTGTTGCGTCACATTATAATCCTGTGATGGCCTAACGATGTGTGGATTGTGAAGGGGAAGGTCGAGTTGGATCATCCAAGGCCGTTTACTTACCAGTCATGTGAAAGAAAACATCTTGAGAAAATAGGCACACCTACAAGATTTTGATGCCAATTTTTGATGAGGTGTGAAAGCTTCTAACCTGCACCACAATAGCCTAGTGGACAGCCCAATCTCTCTAAAATAAGATGAGAATCAAGCCCAGCGATGGGGCAATAGATTAATTGATGATGAACATCTTGCTCTGACTAAAATTTCCTTCTGTCAGTGTAATTATAAACGCCCAATTACGAAATCGAGCTATACCTACAGTTAATTGTTGAAAGCCATACAAATACGAGTATTTTTTTAGCGCGTAAATCGAATCGTGACGCAAACCGCTCAGCTGCTGTGGGTCTTCAATAACAACAAAAGTGGTCGCACTGGTAAAACTTTTTTCATCAACATAATTAACATACCTATTGATTTCTGACAAAGAAGTGAATTTAGTTGTTTTTACTTACTAACCTAACCATACATTTCGTGGATGCTAAAGCATTGGTAGGTATTATAAAATATAATAAACTGTAAAATGTAGTTTTATTTCTTTATTATAAAGTTTTAACCTTTAGTTCTAGATGAGACACAAGATAAAGAATTAAGCGCAAAGAAAAAATATATATTTCATACTTCATATTATAGTCCCTGACTTCGTCAGTAGAGAATAAGTAATTTTATCCAATCTGTTTATTTATTTCTTCTCATGTAAGAAATTATCGATTCCGCATACAAACTTCCACCCAGTTTTTCGCCCTTTTAAGGGATAAATTCCATTTTTATTCCCTTCCCTGAAATACAAACTATCTTCATAACAAATTACATCTAAATCGGTTCAGAGGTTAAAGCGTGAAGAAGTATAAGACAGACAGACACTTTCGCATTTATAATATTAGTATGGAAATATGGACTAGACTGTATCAGAACCATATCGATATTGCAGAATGTAGATATTAGTTTAGCATTAAATAGTCTTGGTCTTTACAGTTCATGTTAATAGCTGTTGGTGTACATTGTAACTTCACTCTTTAGTTGGAGTAAGTTTATGGAAACGTTTCCATACTTGAATTGTCTCGGAAGTGCTTACTCCAAGAATTTGTCCATTACTGTGGGTAATCGTCGAAGTTTGGAGTGTACATACAAACACATACCGAGGAATAGGTGTTTTATAAATTGGTCTTAGTTTGTATTTTATTCAAGGTTTTACAAGTGAACTGTATTGACTTTGTCTCGTTATTTTGTAAACCAAATAAATGCCTCTCCTTATTAATTAATCTCTGATACTTATGCGAATCTTAGACATTTAAATAAATCTACTTTCATCATGAATCTATGATAAAAGGTAAGCCTGTAAAGGATCCGAAACATCGAGATAAAAGAATATCAATAATACCGCAATAAAGTCCTTTCTCATTTTTTGTCTGTATTTTATAATTAACTGTCTGTACCCTGCCACAACTTTCCTGTGGCGTCGCGACGCTTCGAATATTGTTTTTACCAGACGCCACAACAAAGTGTCGCACTGTTCAGCTAGTTTATTATAAAATAGGTAGGTATACTTAAACGTCTTAACCGATTGCAAAGCTTTTTTAGCAATAATTCCTAGCAAAACTTCATTTCTTTAATTAATTATACTTATTACTTGAACAAAAATAATATAATAAAATGACGACCTGAGATGAAAGATGAGCTGAGCGATCGGCTTGTGCGTCACGGGTTGCGGGTTCGGCACTCGCACGAAGCAATTCTTAGTACATTCTACACATTTGTGTTTGTAAATGCACCTACGACACATGACAAAATCCTAGCAACGGTTTAAAAAATTAATGAAAAATATACAGATAAAAAATGTGTTGTATACAGTCAGATGGAATATGACAAAAGTGGTATGAAAGGTTTGCAAAGAAAACATATTAGTCATGGAAATTATGGCAAGAGGATTTTTCGAGAAACTCTAAATGTTGGCTAATGGCGCCAATGTACGAGATTGGGTTTCACAAACGAAGTATTATGTCGGGGAAAAAATGTAAAGCCTTTTTGATCTCGAACCTTCTATATACCTACGTGATTTGAATAAGGGGTGGAACATGTTATATGGAAATGAGTAGCTTTTGATTTTAGGTGTTTTGAGATAAATATGTATTAGAGAAATAACATATTGAATATTATGTATATTGATTTATTAAAGTCGTTTCGATTGAGCTTTTCGATAACTTGTGTATTTTATGTATTCCAGAAATAACATACCGCTGTACGCGTGTTTGTATGTGTGTACTTATTATAACATTATACTTATAATGTATATTTTAAATGTTTTGGTTATTCAGTTTCTGTATAAGTCCCTTTCAAAAGATTAATGTTTCTGGGCGTACTATAAAATATTAAGGTCTACCATTAAATTTTACAAAATTTGTTTTATTGAGTGAAGTTTAAAATAGCCATTGGTTCTTTTAATGGTTGTTTTATAACCAAGTTTTATTTTATATTGTTCATTATGTAACGGGTTCAGTCACTCGGTAACCCATTAGTTTTATTAAAGTGAAGCTTATTGCATGTATAAGAACATAATATAGCATGAATTAGAAGTAAACATTATATGCTTTAAATCATTTGTACTAAATAATAATGTTGTTATTGTCCTGTCTCAGATGCTGTGAAAGTACATAATTACATGAGTCCCAGATCAATTCCAGGACTTTTATATGTAATACTAATAAAAACTATCCCATCTTTGAATTTGGACCAAAATAAACATTGTAGAAAATTTTATTAAAATCGTTTCTGTATTATCAAAAGTTCTTCGATTGCGGATAAACAATGTCATTGATGTGATGTGATTATTATTGATCATAACATAACATATCGAATGCTTCATACTAGTCTAAGTACCTACCGCATAAACTGAAAATAAAATAGTACTTAATGAAAAATCTTTTCATAAGTTTTTCTGCTAGCAAAAAACTTGAGGAAAATTCCAACTTCACATAATTTATCTCACTTTTTTATCACTTGACGTTTCTTGAACTTAGCCATTATATGGCAAAAAGTACAGCAGGTGACTTGAGTTTTGCAAAACTTTATAAAAGACGTGAACCTCGAACTGCTTTTTAGTTCAGTCTATTTCTTAAAAAAGTACCTAATTGAACAGAAACAATAATAATTGTTTTTGTTCTGTTTATTAAAATATGCGCTGTAGGTTAAGGTGTAAAAGCTAAGCAAAAAGGTAATTGTATTTATTTTTTTACCTATCCTTAGGTGAGCGTTCGACCACAATCTCACCTGATGGTACTTACCATCTACTACATAGACTATGTGGTCTAGAATTGTGCACGCTTACCTAATCTCCTGACTCGTGACTTCATGACCCCTAAATTATTCTCTTCGGGAAAAATAAACTAGATAAGTAATGAGTCTGCAAAAAATAAGCCGTTTGCAATAAAGACACAATTGCATGTGCCTACATAAATATCCTACAAATTACGATGAGCTTGTTCTGTGTAGGTTAATTTATTTTAATGTGCGATGTTAAAATAAAGTTTATAATAAAGCATTTAACTAGACAACTAGAGCGGGAATGCGCCGCACCAGCATTCAACACTTGTTCATTTACTCAAACGCTTGTATAAGTAAATCTAATTGTCATTAATTAACAGAAATGTAGGGAAACATTGTTACGGTTAGTAACGTTAGTTACCCTAAACTAACGAACCCAACACCACAGTCTGCACATGACCGTGGATTCTGTAAAGGATTCAAAACCGCATCATATTTGTATCATCATCAACTTATTATTGACCCACTGCGGGGCACGGGCTTTCTCTCATTTGAGAATTTGAGAGGGACTGGTAGACTTCACATGCCATCGAAAATCTCTCAAACAAGTAGATTTCCTCACGATATTTTCCTGCACCGTTTGAGCATGTGACAAATACGCACATAATTTACGAAAACTAAACGGTTTGAACTCTAGACCCCTGATATTAAGTCCACTGGTCAGACCGCTAAGCTACCAAAGCTTTATGAAACCGTAGTGAACTACCATAATATTCCGTAAATTAAAATTGGTAAGTTCTAATTTTAAATGAACTTTAAGAAAATTAAGTCTTTCACTTTTTTTTGTTATTCGATGTTTCTTTCGTTTCGCTTCTAAAAGTACAGTGCGTTGAATTCTCCGAAACGTTACAAAGGCGTAAACGAGACACTAGGGATTCACAGCGAGTGGTTCTAATGAGGGCTACGGCGTTTGCGCCATTAGTCGTGTCGCTTCCTTTTGACGCTGCAGTAAATATTTGCCAAGTTTGCGTAGGAACGGCGTTTAGTAGCTAAGATAAAGAGTTCGGTGGAGTAGTTTTTTGTCAATTATGACACACACACAGGTACGCATACATGTATATATAAGTACTTAAATAGGTACTATTTATGTGTGTTCAATATAAAATAAATCCAATAAATAATTAATGCACCGTTAAGAAGCACCAAAACGATAAAAAAACACCGCGATTCTTAAAATAAACACCTATTATTGCTTTGCTGTAAAACGAATTAAACTATAAATTTTTTGCCAACTCTGTGGCCGAGAACGAATCACGAACAGTTTAAAAACAACGGGATGCCATATTGTGGAACATTACGATGCAGATTTTTTACCAGTCAAAAAGTTTTATTCAAAGAGGGGCGAACGGATCATTTGTTTTCTAAATGGGCAACACACATTAAAGCTTTGTTTGTTCTTATTTAAAATGTACATTATTATTATACGTATATTTATCTCTGGATATTATGACACAGCGCTATCTGTTTTCGTCTTATGCAACGTTGCTTATAGTTTTTGATATTTGTTGATAACAAAGATATTATTTATTTGGAAATACATACATATTATACATAAAAACTTCCATGGCTCAGGTGATATTTTTGTGTGAACCCCAAAAGGCAGACTTTTACCGCCCGCTCGTCATTTTGATTTATATACATTTTGTGTGTCACTAATATATGAAGTCGGTTAAAAATAAACCACTAAATTAAGTTTGATGCATGTCTGGCTGCACATATATCTCTAGATTTATTAAATTCAAAGGTACTCCGACTTCTGAATTTAATAACTATAAATCCTTTTCGGTACGTTATATTTAATTCTCAGATGGGTTTCGTGTGTCAACGGCTGGCTATGAACTCTCAGAGGTCAATTCACAAGTGCAAAACGTTAGAGACCAGTGGGCATTATAATCGCTGTTATTTTATCAGCAATAAGGTAGTATTTTAATTACACGAAATAAAACTCCTCGACCCCAATACTTGGGGCGTCGGTATTACATTTATTTTTGCAGTCATCTGAATATTTTCCTTATAACTGAATATTCCATTCATCACTTCTTTACAGGCAAAAGTTGATTACGTTTGTGTGGATCAAAACAGCTATTAACCAAGTGGAGCCATGGTTAATATTAAAGTGGATTAATTGTATTTACTGGATGAGGAGACTCGAAGACATAGTAATATGTTTGAATTTCTTTATACGTCTTTTTATACTATATTCGTTTCGCTACCTCCTCTAAATGAATACCACAGCAATAAGAAATGCCTTCAACAGTTAGATAACAAGTGTAAGTTGATAGTTGTAATAAAAGCGTAATATAATTTCAATCCATTTACAAATGGCAAAACTTACACACAACAGTTTTAATTGGAATAAAACTATGATTCAAACTATTCCGAATGCGAAAATCACTACGTTTTGTACTCACAGTTAATTAATTTAAAATTTCATGAACTACGCGACTGCGGTGCTATTCAGTTGAAATGCAACTCAAATCCTACTTTAAATCATGCGCTCTAGTCTGAGCCGAAGCGACGCATTAATGAACACATTTTCAGTATATTCCCAGACATACGGAAACTCACGTCATTAGTCACAGGACGTTTGTGCAGATACGACTTTTTATTTGCCTTGCAGATTACCTCTTTTAATTTACATTGAAAAACATCCACATGTTGAAATTTCCCAGCACATCGCGTGAAACATGTGTCGTAACATGTTTAGTTGTACATAACGCCGATGATTCTCAAGATTATTGTCATAAACGATATAGTACTTAAACATATTGCAGTACATGTTGTTTGGATATGGTAACATTGTTGAATAGATTTATAGAAAACTAAGATTTCCACATTTGTTGTGAATCTTGCTTAGGAAAAGGCAACCCTTAGGGCACCGTGGTTGTGTAAGTTTATCTGTAGTGAAGTGCTCTATAAAAGGCTCTATATTTTTTCTACTGAATGATTTAAGCATGAAGTAGAACTTCATGCTGAAAGAACTTAATTCTATAGACATATGGTTAAGATTACAATTTTGCAAATATTTTCTTTTATTTGTTTTACTATATCTTACGTATATTATGACCTACGTATGCAATACTTAATACTGTTTCCAATTAGACTTCTAGTTAATTAAGGCTATATTTCGTCGATATTTCATATCAATGATGTTGATATAGCACCGGCGTGTAATTAGTTGGCCCTTTGCTTCCAATATATTTCTCAGAATATTAATCTCAGCATTATTACTTATTTTTTTCCCAATATAAGACCTAATGTCAAAAGAGTATCATTTATACCTATTTTTTTGTACAGTGTCAATAATAATAAAAATTAATACAATAATGAAAAAAACTTCATGAGAGAATTGACCGTATTATTGACAGCTGCATTCTGAATAGACGATTGACATATAACCGGTGACTGTAGAATCTTTAAACCACTGCTTATTTTTTTTAATGCCTCATTGGTTTAGTGGTGGCAATCGTAAAACTGAGTGCGAAATCCTGGATTCGATTCCCAGGTCAAGTAAGTGTTTTCTACGAAATAACTTGGATTTGTGAACCGAACCTAACCCTCTAGGGGGCGGACTAATTATAGATGATAGATAAAAATATTTTGTTTTAAGTTTTTTAATAAAGCCTTGGGTTTATTAAGAAACTTATCTTTCATTCTAGATACGGTACAGCGGCATTAATTGATGAAGTTTCTTATAATAAACGAACTTTTAAAGTTTCTCATAATAAACGAGTTTCTAAGCGAAAAAATTCACAGATTGCTCAAGTTGAATTATTGATGACTTTCGTCCCAGAACTGACTAATTCCTCCAGATATTAACCGAGCCAGATAAGTAACTGGACATAAATTAAAAAAAAGGATTTTTCTGAAATTGGCGCACATCCATGGCAAGAAGAAGAGAGAAAGAAAGAAAAAAGAAGGTATAAAAATTATATGTATGAAGTAATTTTGTGTATGAATGTGGATGGTATGTAGGGATCGTAGCGGTTGGCGTTCTGTAGATTCTGCCTACCATGGAAAAAAGTCATGAGTGTATTATGTATGTTCTGAAATTAAAACAACACCAACAATTTCAACATTCAATTTATTAGACGTTTATAATCAGATTTTAATTGTAACGTATATATATGTATATATTAAATTTTCTCCATGTCTATTTTTACAGCGTGAACTTATCTGGGCCTTTTATACACCCAATAAAATAGTCCTTTTTCTATTTATTTACAAGCAGTAAACCAAGCTTTACGTCAGCATCTATAAATATACATTTATGTTAATTTTATATACAAAAAGTTCCTTTAAAACTAATGTTACAGTATTTACAAATTATTTTAGATCAAATAAGTTTGATCGAACAATAAAGACAAGTTTTGTTGTATTTTCAAAATGTTTACACAAACCGCAATGGTATTAAAAAGTTCAAGTTTGATCACTCACCTAACAAACAGAAAATGTTATAACTACTTAACTGTTTGTTGCGTTTTTATGGCTGAAATAAGCTTTATTTATGGGAGTTAAGATTCAATTTCATGTTACAATTATTATCATTGTTCACTATATAAAATTATTATAAATTGATGTACCTAAAACTGAAATCTATAGACTACTGTGCAAAATAATTGAATTGTCTATTGTCCTTTTAATATTCTATCCGCACTCAGTTGGATTTATTTGACAAATTAATATTTTTATACCCAATGCATCTTCTTGGACACAAAATATTATGTCGGATTCAAGTATGGCGGTTAAATGTCATTTTGAAGACAAAAAATACATTATGAAAATAATTTCATGATAACAAACATTTTATATAACTTTGATTTCAATAATTTACACATATTTTCAATATTTACCACAGAAAGAATATACATTGATTAAAAAAATATACCAATCTCCATTGCCAAAATAACATAATAAATACCAGATAAAAACCAGATATTTTTCAGTAAACCTAGTACTTTGTAAATTGATATTTTATACACGATATTAATTATTGTACTCTCGATAACATGGAAGATTGCTTAGTGACACGTCATTCAAACGAAAAATGTCCTTATTATTGCTATACCTACTACTCTCTTACAATTACGCGAAAACTAGAGATATTGGAATAAAACATTTTTTTTACGGATGTATATGTGTATGGATATTATTTTAATTCCGAAGTTTTGTGGACCGGTCTGCCCGGTCGAAAATCCATAGTTACTATGATGATTTACATAATGCAAATTTGGGGTTAAACAATATCAGAGTAACAAGATAAATATCGTAAAAAGTAATTTTATTTTATTTGCATTTGCTTAAGTGTAAAAATTTAGTAAAAAGTTTTATATCAATATCCTTATTATTTTTGTCTTTATTCACCGCTACATAAAAATTGAGAGACCGGAATATTGAATTTGACGACACCTGGAATGTATTAAGGAATCGTTTGGTAAATCATTCATGAAGAACTGTTATTAATCTTTAGCTTCGGGTGTTCAAATTATTTTTGTCGAACCACTTACTAAAATACCGCTAACGAAACTACCTATTTACATGTTGTTTTGTTGGCAACATTTTATTAAATCATTAATTTACAACATGTAAATACGAGTTGGTAAAGTAACTTCTTAAATTAGATTTGAAACTCAAGCTAGAAAATTTAATTTAAGACTGTCACTCATCTAAATACTCAATTTTGTCACTTAAAAATATCTTAGATTCAAATAAAGATGAATATTTAATAGCAACACTATTACTTTTATGTTAATATCTATTGTACGTAAAATATGACGTCTGGTCTTTTGTCATATCATTTTCATTTCAAATTGTCCTTGTATACTAAAAGGTCACTGCGATGCAAAAATAACACGAACTTTAAATGTTATTTCAGTAAAAGAATTCGCTCTGTTAATTTTTGTCTTATTAAACAAAGCATGCAACACTCTTGTTGCTTTTATTATCACCGAGCTACATGCCTTCATTTGCATAATTACCTTTTTAAATAATAACAGTACTCGTAATGTAACATTTTTGCTGTGCGCTTTTGAACATGGAAAAAGAGGCCAATTATATCACCGTCACACCAGAATTGGAATCTTTTTTCAGTAATTTTGTGCGGTAAGCAAACGCGTCTGAAATTTATACTTTTTGACTGATATTCTAAAAAAATCCTCATAAAACCAACGCTAGTACTTACATAAATATACAACAAAAAGTACAGCATTATTATTTTTCTTGTATTGAACATATTAATGTTGCAAACTTCTAATTTCGGCAGAAACTATAAAAACTATAATGAAGGCGCAAAATAAACCATTTTCTGTAGAAGCAAGCAGTTTTTGGTCCTCTTCAAATTCAAATTCAAATTCAAAATTCTTTATTTGACACAAACACAGGTAAATATAATTAGTTGGAATGGAACAATAATGGTATTTCCGCAAGAGCGCTGTGCTTTACTCTTTCGAGCATACAAATATTTTAAACAGGCATCATCATTATCTTAGAATTTAATACAAAAATTCCTCAAATAATTATTACATAGCATAACAAAATGTCCAGATTTAAAATTATTACAATTTATATTCAAAAAATTCATGAACACTATAAAAACATTTCTCCGCGAGCCACCGTGTTAGATGTATTTTAAATTTATTAAATGTCAAAGATTTAAAATAATTTGGAATTTTATTAAATAACTTAATACACATTATATAACAATTATTCGATGTCAATGTAAGTCTTGAAAATGGTCTAAATAATTTATTAGCGTGAACAAGGATTTTCTATAAAGAAGGAGCAAAAACTAATATAAAAACGATGACCCGAAGCTATCAGGCAAACCTTTCAGCTGCTACTATCTGCCAATCCGATCTTCTAGCTAACATTAGTGATATCTCGATTATTCTAAAATACTAGCGATCTGATATGTCCCATGGTATTTATTATATTGGGAAATAGATTCAATGTATTTGCGTATCCAAGGACCGTAGTACAAAGATGATGATGATTGGATCTTAATCGAACGAGCATTGTTACTAAGGTATTGTTCACTTGAATAAGGCTTAACTAACAAGATACCTTTAATATTCATAGTCTTAAAAACGACACTAAATTTCATGTTGTACGGTATTTTCAGAGCATAAAATGGCGCCGATGCCGTCAAGCTGAAATATTTATTATCCTTTTATGCTTCGCTGGAAATAGTGCTGAGAGGCAGCATGTAACTTTGGGGCCTTTATTGGATATTAGAAATTTAAGGTAGTTGACATAGCTTGCTTTGGCGTTCAAAAATATGCTCTATTAAAAGCAGTGTTGCACAAGCTATTTAAAAAACATACTAAAATATTACATTTTACGACAACGCACGACGTGGCTCTTATTACAATGTCATAAGATTCCACTTGAAATTATTCACGCGTCATCTTGAAATATAATTTCTATAATGACGTGTCATAAAGCTTTTATAGTAACTTAAACCATATTTGAAAACTTAGATGCTATAGCAAAATGATAGACGAGTAATGACGTCGTCAGAGTTCATGAAGGCTAGCATCGGTGTCACTTTCCGCCCCTCCTAAGAGAAGCGTTGACTCGCAGGGCTGCGAGTTGTGTTGCTGTGGCTCTGAAGGCTGGAGGGGCGGCAGTAGTCACAGCTCGATGGGCGCCGCACCCTTCCATGTCACACCGGCGCGGAGAAGGTGGTATAGTCGCAGGATGCACCATATACAGAGACACTGTCGAAGAAAATATTAATGCATTTGTGTCGACATTTACTATGATAGTTGGAATCCGTGTTAGAATGTCATAAACAAGACTAGTTTCTCACTTATGAAGTTCTAATAAGAAATGGGTCTAATAAGTACCTGCCCCTTTTAATCTGAAAGACGACCTGTGCCACTAAGGACACAAATCGAAGAAAAAACGGATTGAAGATGAAAGAAACCCTAATAAATAATTGTAATAATTGCACAAATCTTTTAATAACAAAAGGTATAATACCCATTTTCCTAAAATATAAAATAGGTCGGTTGCGTACTGCAGTTGCATACCCAATGACAGGTTAAAAATACAAAAATAAGCTCCAAGCATTACGTAGCATATTTTCCGCCATGAGAAGTTTTGTTCAAACACACAATGGGGTTCGTTGCGTTATTTTGAGGTCACGTCGCGCGTTGACTTATACGACATATACATATGTGACAAGACATAATATGGAAAAAACCTAACCTGAAAACAGTACGATACTGAGTAGTAGTTTTCTTGGAATGGTATAAGGTATAATGAATTAAATGACATGATAAGGTCTTAAGGCTAGTGGTGACTGAATGAGCGAAAAGCTGAAAAACGAGCTCTTTAACGGACGATAGATAATAGAATCGGTTGAATATTATATATGGAATAGACTCAAACAAACCGGTGAGGATAATAGTGTGATGAAATTTCTTAGTTTATTTAATACAAGTTTTTTTTTTATACTTACATTTAGGAGTATCCGAGGTATTAAGAATGATATTTCGGCTTTGCACATTGAGTCGAATTGCTGCAACAAGAGAAAGTTTAGTTAGGAAATAAAATATATTTTAACTAATGTTCGTAAGACTTAAGTCAATCAATATCCATTATTGTAATAATTTGAAAGGTTATTATTTTATTTCAATTTCTTTCTGGGAGTTATGTAGTGGCATACGAAAATAGGACGTAGTGTAGGACTCCCCCAGCTAGATAAACTGACGACCTAAAAAAGGTAGCGGGGCTGTACTGGATGAGGAAGGCGGAGGATAGAGTGTTTTAGCGCAGTTTGGGAGAGCCTTAAGTCCAGCAGTGGATTACGATAGGTTGAGTTAATTGATTGATACGCGAATATATTTTGTAAATTTATAGGTTTTTATACGAGTCGTATCAAGAAGTCAAACAGGAAGCAGGAGATAGACAACAGTGGCGATTGCTCCACCGACAAGAGCTGAGCTCTTAAATTAATAATAATAATAGGTTTTTACCAGAATTATAACTTCAAGAATTAGGTTCTTTTTTATACCAGCTTTTAGAAATCCTTCGCACGTTTCCATTTTTAACGAACGCAGCGGGGTCAACGGCCGTCACCTCATTTTATTCACTTGTTGAATCCACAGGCACATTCTCATACGAAGGATGAATATAAAACATTATAATTACATCGCCTGAGGGATTAAAGCGTGTTTTAGGATTTTCATAAGAGTTTCAGGTGAAATTATGTGTTATTATTCGCGTTGGGTTACTTGTTGATACTACTTTTATGGTATACTTTCTTTGAGTTATCATTGTACAGAACATAAAAAATCATATAAAAAAAATTGATTTCGACGGTGAGAAAATTCTACTTAAAAAACGAACTTAAATGAACTTTGAGTCTAACTTATATAACAAATATTTGAAAAATTATGTTGATATTGGAGTTATTTTTGTAAATTTTTCGATGACGCTGGTTTTTATCACTTTCACAAAAGGTTCAACTTGCAATGATGCACACGCAATTGTGACAGAATTACTACAATACAAAAAAAACATGTTTTCGAGTGAATGTCTATTCCAAATCATGTGTCACTTAAATATCAATAAGAAATATAAAAAATATATTTTCTCAACCAAGGTCAGCTTTGCCATCCATCTTAAACTTAGAGAAAACATGTGCAGTAGTTTGATAGTTAACAAGTATTTTAAATAAATAAATAAATATTCCTGGATATTATGACACACAGCGCCACCTAGTTCCGAGCTAAGCAACGAGGCTTGTGTTACGGATACTAGTTGGTTAATATACTACATATATACTCTTTTTTTTTGTTAATACATACATATTATACATAAATACATCCATGACTCGGATACAAATGTTTATGCTCATCATACAAATATTTGTCCCTACCGGGTTTTGAACCCGGGACCCTTAGCACAGAAGGCAGTGTTAACTACCGCTGGACTATTTGGGTCGTCAAATATTGGTGATTGAATTGAGATCTATGTTACTTTCATCAAGTTTGCGTCATTTTACACATTTTCGTGCCTATTGATAGTATTTTTAGTACCTACTAAAATTTCAAGCCATTAGCATAGCAAATTCACTTAGCCTAGTTATATGGCGGAGTGGAACGTATTGAATCATTTTCTTCAAACATGTCTGAGAGCAAACAAGCCATTAACGCGCCCTAGATTTCGGCAGCTTGCTGTATTTGTAATAGAATATTATTTTTTATTACCATAAAAGACTATAATAGCATTCAACTCAGCCTAGCAGTCCACTACAGCATTTATCTGATGATTATGCTATAGTCTTCTATCATCAACACAGGTACTGTCCCACTGTTGTGAACGCGCCTCCCCTCATTTTAAGAAGGATTAGGATACTCCACCACGCTAGCCCAGTTTGGCATGTCAGACTTCACACGCCATCGAGAAAATCTCTCAAGCGTGCAGGTTTTCTTGTGATGTTTAAGTGTGTGATAAATTTAAAAAAACTAGGTCACTCCACCGGGTTATCGCAACTTGTTTATAACATAAACAATAAAACAAATAACATATTCATTAAAAAAAAGGTTTGTAAGACGTCTTTAAAGTAGAAAATAATAGTACCTACGATCGGCTTATTGCAGATAAACGACAACCGTGCCTATAAAAATTGTCTTACTAACAAGATTTGATATCCAAATTCATATATATATTTTTTAATTTACACCGGCAGCGTTTTTCCTTGAAGCTGAATAATTAATATCGAAGTAGGCAATTAAAAATGAAATAACATCGTTTACTTGTGGGAACGATAAATTGCTTTTTCAGATGTAGGCAACTATATAGGAATTTTATGTTACTAAGGGCTGATTTCACGAAAGTCAGATAAGCTTTTATTTCAAGAATAATGATGTCAGTTACTCTGGGATAGCAAATTTTACATTTCACAACTACTTATCCTACTTATTGACGACCCAATTAGTCTAACGGTAGTTAACATTGCCTTCCGTGCTATGGATCCCGGGTTCGAATCCTGGTAGGGACAAATGTTTGTGTGATGAGCATAAACATTTGTATCCGAGTCATGGATGTATTTATTTTCCTTTTTCGTCCAAACCATCGACTAGTACAGACGTGTGTCCATTCTTTTTTTTAAGAAATCTAATTATACACTAATCGCGATAATAGTTCTACTTACAAGTGTACTAAACTAGATAATTGAGAAACTGTGCGAGCAGTCACCGGCACTCACCGCGTTAGAAGCGCCCCGAGCCTCGACCCGCGAGAAAGAGAGCATACTAATAATTGCTATCCCTTTTTGGCTTCGCTGAGGTCCGCCGCGCGGACTAGTCACGCATACATCAAAACTTAACTATTACTACATCGCTTTTGCAACACACCTGTGACCTGCTCCGGCGCACAGCCGCACGCTCCGTGTCACCGCTTAGCCCGCCTGCCTACCCCAAGACTTCACCGCGCGTCGCCTATCAACCACGTAACTTCACCGCGACTTTGTCGCAACGCTCCTGCTCGGTGAGTTAATTTATTGATTTAACTTTGCGTCGAGAAATGAAACGCACGCCGCCGCCTAAATCCCTATCTGCTACGGAGTCTAACTTCCTGAATAAGTCCTTGTCGGACACGGAAATTAACATAGTGGACACACACAAAACTCCACAGAACTATGTGTTCCAACGAGTCAAAAGAAGCAGAGATGATATGGATGATTCCCTTATCGAACAATTAAATAAATTTAAGGAAGAAATAAAAATAATGCTCTCGTCTTTTAATGAAAAACAAGGGAAAGAGACACAGATAATTAATTCAAAACTTCAGGAGATTCAACAAACAAATGCACAAATAGAAAAATCTATCTCGTTTTTAACCACACAAAACCTGGACCTCCAAGAAAAGATTACCCGATTTGAGATGCAGGCTAGTGAAGACAAAAAATATATCTCCGTTTTAGAAACTAAGATTGAGGATATGCAAATTGAAAATCGGAAGAGTAACCTAATGATTAAAAATGTGCCGAGAAAAAATGGTGAGACTAAAGAAGATCTTTTAAGAATGGCTATTTGCCTCTTTGAAAGCATTCAATGCAGCATAAAAAAATGCGACATTAAAGACATATACCGAGTACGCGGAAAAACAGCGGAAAAGCAAAATACGCCTATTGTTGTGGAAATTGGCTCCACAATCCTGAAGACCGAAACTTTAAAAATGGCCAAGGCTTTCAACATAAAACATCAAAACAAGTTGTGCTGTAAACACATGGGATTTAATAGTCTAGAAGACACCCCGGTCTTCATAACGGAACACTTAACAGCTAAGGGCTCTCGCCTCCACTTCCTTGCACGCGACCTTGTTAAAGCTGGAATCTTCAAGTTTTGCTGGACTGCCTACGGAAAGGTATACATTAAGAAGAATGAAAACTCGCCAACTATAATCGTAAGAAGGGAAGATCAGGTACATAAACTGTTGCTGGACAAATGACTATTTTCCATTCACATTATTAATTATTTCCTTCTAAATGGTAAAATGTTTTTATTACTGTATAATTTGAAATTATTTCCCACTATGCATGATCTGAAGATCCACTCAATTGGCTATTATGGCATTATGCTAAACTATTATGATAAAAAAAGAAACTTCACTAAACAAGACACACATACTATACTTATCTATCTTACACACAAAACATCTACACAAAACTCTAACACACAATCTCAAAACTTACTTATACTCAACTACGCAAACGTTATACTATACTGTAAATTAATATTACAGCCTACCCAAAAACTACAAACGAATATGGTCGCTTTATATGGCTACTTACTGTCTAAATACATTGAAATAAATACTTACCTAATCTTCAAAGTTATTCAAATGACATTCAGTATTAATGGATAATACACTGCGCACTGTGTCTGAAATAGATAGCATTGAAATTGCCCGTACGGTAAAATGCGATTCTATAGAACTTCATAAACATATCTGTGTTAATAAAAGTGATCTCACAATAATATCTCAAAATATAAGGAGTATTTACTGTAATTTTGACAACTTTGCGATCACGTTATCTACACTTAAATTCGAACCTGACATTATTATCCTAACGGAATGTAGATTGCACCCTAATAAAGGTATTCCGCAAATAAACAACTACAACTCATATATGACGACTCGTCAGTTGAACCAGAATGACGGCGTGGTTGTATATGTTAAGGGTTCTTTGAACCCTAAAGTTAAAGAAATACAGTTAGTTCAAGCATCCTGTCTGCGATTAGATGTACTGGGTAACACTGTTTATTGTATATACCGATCTCCTTCTAACTCTAATACGGACAGCTTCATTGACTCCCTCAGCACACAGTTAAACACATTAACATCACAAAAAAACATTATAATAGCGGGTGACATAAATATTAACATCAGACCCAAAGAGACGGAGTCATCTCAAGACCATAAGAGTAGGATTAATTACCTAAATATGTTATCGTTCTTTGGTATTCTACCTGGACACACTTTGCCCACTAGGGAGCAAAGCTGTCTTGATCATTTTATGATTAAAATACACTCAAGGTTCTCGGCATCTATCGCTATCCTGCATACTACAGTGACTGATCACCATACAACATTTATCGCTATAACGAAGCTAAAAACAAATAGTAAAAACGTAAAAAGGGCCACCACCACACTAAATTATGAACTAGCTTTAAAAGATTTACTGAAAAAGAATGTATCAAACTTGTTATTTTATAATGATCCAAACTTATTAATTGATAGTTTCATTAATATGTTAACCAGCGCTATAAATCAAAACACTAACATAAAAAATATTCCAAGTAATCAACGCATTATAAAGCCGTGGATCACCTTGGGCATCCTTCGCTGTATCAAAAACCGTAATAAATTGCAAATACAAAATCGTAAAGACCCTCATAATGAAATATTAAAAATTACTTACACAAGATACAGAAACTTCTGTAATAATTTAATAAAAAAATTGAAAAGAAAATATGAAAGAAATTTACTTGTACAATCAGTATCTAACAACAAATTACTCTGGAAAAATATAAAAACAATCACATACTCGAATAAATTAAAAAGTCAAAACATAGAATTATTAAATATAAAAACAAACCCCATAGAGTCAATAAACTACGTTAATGATTATTTTGCTGATATCGGAAAACAACTTGCTCAAAAAATAAATCCCGAATTAAATAATATTCATAATAGCCAAACAAATACATTAAGATCACAACCTAACACCTTCGTACTACTAGACACGGATGACACAGAAGTGAGTGGAATTCTGATGAATTTGAAAGCAGACAGTGCCCCTGGCTGGGATAATGTCTCGACAAAGTTCTTAAAATACATAAGGAAAGAAGCAGTTCCCATCATAGTTCACCTTGCCAATCTCTGCTTTCAAAAGGGTGTCTTCCCGGCTCCACTAAAACAGTCCGTTATTACCCCTGTTTACAAGGGAGGGGACAGCGACGATACTAGCAACTATAGGCCTATTTCAGTTTTACCATCGATATCAAAGGTGCTCGAAAAGCTTATAAATGTTCGAGTGATTAACTATTTCAAAAAATTTAATATTTTATCTAATTCGCAGTTTGGTTTTAGGCAAGGTATATGTACTGAAGATGCAGTAACTGCGTTAAGTTCTCTAATAGCAGAGCACCTTGACAGGAGAAAGAAATGCCTGACTGTTTTTTTGGACCTTAAAAAAGCATTCGATACCGTTTCTGTCCCAATCCTTGTGAACAAGCTGGAAAAAGCTGGGATAAGAGGGACTGCACTCTGCCTAATAAAAGATTACCTGTCCAACAGGAAACAAAGAGTGAAAATAGGACAGTACTCCAGTAGCGATGTAGATGTGTCATACGGCGTCCCGCAGGGTAGTGTTTTAGGGCCTACCCTTTTTCTCCTGTACATTAATGATCTCTGTAATATGGAAATAATAAATGCTAAAGTATTCTCGTACGCCGATGATACATCTATTGTGTTCTCTGGCTCATCCTGGCACGAAGTCAAACTAAGTGCAGAGGCGGGAATAGCTCGCGTAGCAGAATGGCTAAAGAATAACTTACTTTCCCTAAATACAAGTAAAACGAACTACATATGCTTCAGTATCACTAACAGAACACAGCCTACGGAAGAGTTAAATTTAAAGGTACACATATGTGGAAACGTGCCTAACAGAAGCTGTAACTGCCCATGTATTGAGAAGGTCGCTCAAACTAAATATCTTGGAGTTGTGGTTGATCAGGCTCTGTCCTGGTACCCTCAACTTGAGCAAATCTCTGGGAGAATAAGGAAACTTAGTTGGATCTTTAAAACCCTCAGACATATTGTTCCATCTAAAATTGAAAGTAATAAGAACCGTCCCAGAAATCTCCTTAATGAATTATATGTAGCACTGGCCCAGTCTGTACTATTATATTGTATCCCAATTTGGGGCGGGGCAGCAAAAACAAAATTTTTAAACGTAGAACGAGCGCAGCGTGCACTAATTAAAATAATGTATTTTAAAAATAAAAGATTCTCCACTGCTAGCCTATACCAGATAAGTGATTTACTCTCTGTAAGGAAACTGTATGTAACCCAAAGTATACTAAAAATACATAAAACCCGACCATTTAATGATAACGCAAAATCAAAAAGGAGAAAAGGTTTAGCTGTCGCAGTTCCCTTAACAAAAACTAGATTCGCTTCCAAGCAATTCAATATACGCGCTACTCAGCTCTATAACAAAATTAATAAGCATGTTTACGTATACAACAAAAGCTACCACGACTGTAAAAAAAGTGTAATCGATTGGATAAAACCACTTACCTATGATGAAACCGAGGCACTTTTGGGACACTGTGAGTAGCTTAAATGAATCTTATAGTTATACTTATATGTATACTACCTACCTACCTACCTACCTACCTACCTACCTACCTACCTACCTACCTACCTACCTACCTACCTACCTACCTACCTACGTTACCCTACCTACCCCACCCACCTACCTAACTAACCAAGTACCTATTTGCCTACTACGTTATTACGTCATTAAGTTAATACACCACACCACACCACATCGCATTACATCACATCACATCACACCGCACCGTACCGCTCCACACCACACCAGACCATACCATTACACATTGCATCACAGCACACCACTCCAAACTACACCACATTACACTACATTACTTACCATAACACACTATACACTACAATGCATGCACTAGTTACTAGTTACATCTTTTTTCTTAGTACGAGTAGTTATATTGTGAAAAATGTACTTACGTTACATAACCCATAAGGTCAAAGTACACTATATTGACGTCTGTCAGTATAAGTGTACGACAGTGATTTGAAAGAGCGGGGCCTTCTAATACAGGCATTGTTTGCTTAAAAGAAGGCTCCAAAAACGTTTTATGAAATGTAACCTTATTCCCCAATAAAATATTTTGTATTTTTTGTATTTTTGTATTTGTATTTATGTATAATATTATGTATGTATTTACAAAAAAAAAACCCTAATTTTGTTTCGTCAAACTTGACATATGACATGGAGTGTAAATACTACATAGGAAAGTTGCAAACAATATTTATAATTCGTATCGATTATTCAAATGACTCCACTCTCACTCCAGCGAATAAATAACTATGCTAATCACAGACGTATGGAAATCGTACCAAACTCAAATTGCTTGTCGAAAACACGTTTCTTTGCGGCTTTTTCGTATTGACTCCCGTATATTACTAGTAAACTGAACTTTGTTGTTTTTCTTTTTCATACATATGATGTTATATTGAAATCGGAACGCTGTGTTTTTTTATAGTTGCATATCTGTTTTTTATTTATCGATTGCAATAATATGCTGCTACGAAAATAACGAACACTGTAGAAATATAAAATAGTACCTACTATTTACGTAATAATATATGACATGTTAGATTGTGGAAGGCAGCTGGCAGTGACTGAAGAAGATGTGCCTAAGATCGAGCTATGTGGCGTTCACTAGGGGAGGCCTACGTCCAGCAGTGGACGAATATAGGCTGATGATGATGATGATGATGTAACATTTTCAATTTTTGATTATACTACTTCATTTAATTATTTCCTTTGTCTTCGTTGAATTAGTAACTTCATAAAAAAATCTCACAGTCCACCTAAAAAACTCATATTAATATAAATTTTAATAATAATGTAAACGTAACATTTAGATTTAAATTAATAAAATAATAGAACATCGTACTGTGACTGTAAGGGTTATTTTACGACGTAAAAGCTTTCACAAATAAAACTTTGGATTATCCAAGCAATTCTGTACCGTAATGCGTATTAACGTAATAGGTATGATACAATTCGTAACAACAATGGCAAAAGAGATTCTATTTACTTAAGAATAGGTAGGTGTTTGCAGTAATGTTAGCGGATACAGCAACGGTTGCGACGATTAGCTTGCAATGCAACGATGTCTTTGTTCTCGTTTCTGTTGCGGTAACAACAATTTATAGCCAACAAGTTTCTATTCTTATAATTGTTTGGAATAAAAACAGCAACGGTTATGTACGGTTTCCCGTTTCAGACTTGAAATCATGTACGTATTGTTTTTTTTTATTCCAGTGACGTAATTATCATCATAATGCAATACCAGAGGTGTCGCTAGCCGCTGCTGACTCTGTAAAAACCTTTTCACTATCTGGAGGGTGAAAGAACTTAAAAAAAAATAAGGAGTTTTAGGTTTCTTCCCTTACGAGCTCTGGCACCCTTACTCGCAGAAACATAACTATTGCTGTCGCGTTGGGCAGCTCAATTGGAGAGAAAAGTCTTATTATAAAAAAGCCAGTGAAGTAATAATTTAAATTACATCAAATTAAGACATAACGTAACTTACAATTTCAACAATTTCAAGTCAAAGATCGCCAGTCAAGCTAAAACCAAGTTGAAAATTGGAACTATTATAGTCGTTAATTAAAGGAAGATCCTCGGCGCGTGCACTTCGAGACTAAGTAAACTGAAGGCTGGAACTAAAAACTGTGCTTAGCACTCCTGCCGGCAACTTTGTGGACTGAATGCTCAAAGTTCGTACTTAGATAATTAAGTTGTTTAAAGGAGATATTCGTTCATTAGATATATAACCTTTTTATACTTTTAAAAATAAAAAGTAAGCTGAAACCTTTTTATCACAGGCCTATATTTAACATTCAGGTGAGTTTTATTAAAAAAATAACATAGGTATAAACATAACATGAATTTTAACAACGATTATAATGATGTTTGATTTTTTTACAAATGCTGTTTTCGATTTTTTTGCAAATGAACATGCACAATCGAGTCAATGACGCAAAAATGATCAATATTAAGTTGTAATATAATCTTATATCATATGTAGGTATATATTTAAATTCTTGCTAGTCTTAAGCCTCATTATTTGGAACAAGACTACAAAAGACCTAGTTTGAAATTCACAATAGTCGAAACCGAAAGTCAGAAGTATGACGGAACAATGGCGCTGCACGTTGGCAACATACGAGTATACCCCAAAATAAAACATGACGGATTGGCGCACATCCAAAAAAGAAAGAAAGAAAGAACTAGAAAAATCTAAAATATGGACCATTTATGTTGCTAACATTCAATATATTATTGAAATGTATAGCTAAGTACTAGTAACTGCCTCCTGGGTAAAATGGTCGACAGTGCGACTACTGAGCAAGAGGTCTTGGGTTCGATTCACAGGTCAAGCAAAGAGATTATGGGTATTTCCATGAAATTCTCAGTAGCAGCTCGGAGTTTGGATTCATACCAGGTTGATGGCAATAGGCGCGCACCCTATTAGGTACATAGGATTTAGAACATTGCGGTAAAATGTGGGTGTACATTAGTACACCTCTGCCTAACCCTTCGGGGACGACAGGCGTTATGGTTATGTTAATGTTATTGAAACGTATCAAGCTCGATATTGGTTGCATTTTGTGCGCCCATGTGCGTAAGTACTTGCCTCAATACAAAATTGTATATCTACGTGGTTTTGGCAGTCTTATCAGTTTTTACTCATGAAAAGTAGCCTACTTATTATTCGGCAAATGAAAATTGGCTCGCTTATTATCACACGGAATCGTGGGGCGATTTTCATTAAAACGTTAATGTTAATAACTTTATCCGTCAAGATGTCGATGATACGACGAAATGAGGATTTATTAAAAATCTGTGGTTATTGAACGCAAACAGACTTTTGGCTTCTACAGATCTTATTAAATTGATAATAATTATACGACTGACGACACCTGGCACTTGTTTATCTGTTTTCCTCTTTTAATATTTCCTTCTACAGAGGTTTATTTTTTATGTTGCGGTTGCAACGCCTAAATAAAGTGTTCAGAAAATACGATAAAACTATTACCTATTCCATAAATTTCTACAAATGCCTTTATTTCTATTTATTACATATTCCTAGCAGTGTATGGAGTTGGCTTACTATGCCCATTCATTATAGTAAAACACAGGCTGAATATGTGACGAGACACTGTCAAAACAACGATCTAAAGGTAAACGGAACGGAGGTTCGTTATCTGTTATCACGTGACCACAGCTTAAAACGTTGGCTATCGCAACAAAGGGTATTTGAAACATTTTCCATTTGTATAGATAAAGGCGCTGTCTCATGTCCGCGCGCACTGTACAAGCCACCCGAGCATTGTATCTTTGGCTGGCGTTAGTCCGTTAATTTGTTAGCCTGTGTTCGTACAAATATGAATCCCATTACTGTACACATCAATGGGACGAGTTCCTTATGTGCACATTGTTGAGTTTGCGAAGCATTGGCACGTAATGGATGCTTGTTAAATAAATGAATTAGATTTCTTTGATATTTTTATGTTCGATTTCGCATTTGGATTTTCTCCTGTCTTCGGAACGTTTATAAACCCATTTTTTTACATACACAAACGCAACTATCTGTAGATCGTTATATTTGCTCCGTACGGAGACCGAACACGTAAGCCGTGACGCAGAAGGCGATTGTTTAAGCACTGCGTCAATCCAGTCGTTGATACTTATATAAATATCCATTCCAGAATATTCGTAATTATAAAAAATACCTAGATATTTACAAAATGTTTTAAAGACAATTTGCAGTAAGATCGCTGATCACCTATGAACTGCTTGAAATTATTGCAAGAGATACGTACCTATTATATCTTAATTAAGACGTATAGTATGAAGCAGCTTCATTTATGGCTTCAAGAGTTTAATGAAACCAATATTTTGCTCCTAACTTATGTTCTACAACGTCGAATAGACATAATGTTTGTTACTAATACATATTCAACGTAATGAGTGCATGCATGTAATGTATGCATTCCTAATAATAGTATTTATAATATGTATTGTATAGCGTCTAACAAGGCTATTTGAAAGGGAATTGATTATTTAGATTAAAAAAACAATATTACTAAAATTATGTTAAATTTTAGTGTCGAATCCTATTTTTTTAATTACAATGCCCAGAATACCCATGGATTCTTTTAGCAGAACTTCTTGTTACTTAAAAGACAGCGATGGAAAATATTGTACGGTAACTTGCATGCCTGAAATATTTTCTTACGGCGCGGCGGCGGTAGCGTCAACTTGCTGTAATACAGAACAGCTGAAACTTGAAATAGACTGTAAAGATGGAGACTCATACTCAGCAATGGTACAGCAAATGGGTTGTGAAGTTTTTAAATAATTAAAAATATTCTATACTTACAAAATTGTTTAATCTGATATTCTGGCAACGCACAAAAAAACTATTGAGTCTCGAAAGCTAGAATTAGCAACAACATTTTATTTCAATAAGCTTCTAGTGTAGTCCACCAACATAGTGTTTTAGATAAAATTTAACCGGGTGGACGTGGAGAGAAGATTCCGTGAGAGCTAGCGTTTTACATAATCAGGTAACTAACAAAGACACATTCAAATACTTGGTACTACTTTAAGTACGCATAATCTGTCCAAAACATTAATTACCATATAAAGCTTTCGCTGGTAAACTAAACTAAAGACCACCATAATATCGTCAAGTAACTTGGCACACTTGCCAACAAATGCCGCGGACCTTATTTCATGCGGCTACAAACATACGACAAATGTATTTGCATTAACCGACCGTTTACTTAGGTGGATTGGACGCTCACGACTTGTGTTTCTATGCGGCACAATGAATTAATTAATTTAAATAGCAAGTTTGTTTTCTCTTGCTTGAGTTATGTGGTGCTTGTCGTTTAGTTAGTTCGAAGAGCAATTGATCTAAGAGCTTGTTACGTTAAGTATTGAAGCAGAGTTTCGTTCTAACTTTTGAACTGTTCCTATATTGTATACTTGTTCGTGACGTTTGTCACATTCTGCGTTCTGATTGGTTGGAGAGCACGTAGCAGTCCAATCGCAGCGCGTTCAAAGAAATAAATGCAACAAATCCGTTACACTTTAAATATAGAAAGAAATTTACATTTAGCGGCCTGAATGGCAAGAATGTTGGCATGAATGGGATTTCCGCGGAATTTGTGGTAGGTATAAAAAGTTTATTTTTATAGTACTCATTATATTATTAGGTATAGCTGGTTTGTTGGTATCGTTGGTTGCAATCGCAGCTGCTGCAAGTTGTTATAGATTTCCAGTTCTTACTCGAAATTGGCTATTTTTTCAATTTATATAATGGTTAGGTTAGGTTGAGTGAGAATGTTAAATCAGTTTTGATTTAAATAGATTAACATACAATAGACTCGCCCGTCATTATATAGAACCTAAACCATAGCGGCAGACTAGAATTTCCGTACCATAAGAAGGTGATATTAAGTCACATTAATGTACTCATTTGTTACATTTACGTGAATAATAAACATTCAGGTTGGAGTACATTTTATGGAATTTATAGAATACAATAAATGTGGTAAACATCCGAAACACCAGCTTTCGAAATCTGTAAAAAGGAGTTTTATTTCAATGACCTTTAGCGTTTGCAAGTTGATATTACGTTTGTGGGCGGTACAAAAGCACGTGTTTTAAATCAACTATGTCACAGACATTACATTGGCAGAACAACGATCAACAATTTGTTTCTCTGTCAGTTCTTTGTTCTCCCCTTTGTGCATACTATTGACAATAGGTACATAAATATCTGTGCTGTCTCTGAATTTTGCTTGGAGCGCGGCATGCATTCCAATGAAACAGAAGAAACGGAAGGGGTCTAAGAATAGGCGTGAAAATGTGGATGGATGGGGTACTTTAATTTTATTTTATGTTTGAGAAAAAATAAGAATTACGTATTTTATCGCGGTATATTTAGTTTAATTAATACTGTCTGCCGTAACATCGGTACCTACTACTATACGACGATTAATCCGTAAATAGTTTTATTGCAAAGTCGATTTAGCGTAATAATTTATGTGCTTGTGAATATGATTCCATAATATTTTAAAAATGAAACGTTATCTATTTCTCCCAGGAATATACTTAAGTTTTTAAGTCTAAGTAAATTTTAAAGTGATCAAAATTAATTTAATTCAGTTGAAATTGTTGTAATAATAATATGATAATAATGCAGTTTGGTGTGAAAGTTATTGCCAGCATTTCATATTTAAAACAACTAGCTGAAACAAATAAGACAACCTACAACTAAGTGGATTTTTACCATCAGCAATATTGCTTTAATAAGATACTTATTTCAGATACTAATAAGAGCATTTGTTTTTATAAATGTGTAGTATCAGATTATTATAGAAGTAATTGCGCTTGCTCGAGTATTTTATAAGGCTAATTTTATAAAAATAAACGCTCCTATTTACTGTAACCTAACCCAACATTATAATATGGCACAAGGTGTGTATACGTAAAATGACTAGTTGGAAAAAAAATCTAATAATAATTAGTTTATTTCAGATTTAGAAATAATCCATATAAATTACATAGCATATAGTTACAATATAAAGAAAAGAATATACCTATATACGCTAGTGAATACCCATTGCAATACGCATCCATTTGTATTGGATTGGACAATATGCACGACAATCATCTGCAAGATAGGTACTGTAACTACTACCTCTCACACGATGTAGTGTGGAGACAACTTTAATATGATATCACTCTAACACGTAATAAGGTATAAAAGTGATGTTATTGCAAAGTGCACAAGCTGCAATATTGCCCGCCAGACCCGGCTCCGTATCGTCATCGTCGCGTCGCAAATGTGACCAGCGAAGAATTTTATCAAAACGTGTGCAAGTCTCCACTTTTAATATAAGATACGCGACATAAAAAAATTAGTAGGTATTAGATATAGCTTTTATTTTTAAGGATTTTAAGTCTGAATTCGCTTAAATTGCAAACTGCTGGATATTTGGAAACTAGTAAATAGAATCGTACAAAAGATTTCTCGGATCCTAAGGTTATTACGTGCCTTTACATTGAATAAAATCCTTTGACTGCTTCATAGGTTTAGTGGTCGTAGGAGCAACTGCTGAGTCCGTTGACCTTTGTTTTTCATTCCCAGGTCAAGCAAAGTGTTGTTGGATTTTTCTATGAAATTTTCTCAGTAACAGTTCGGAATGTTATTCTTGCCCGGTTGATGGCAATAGGCTAACCCCCATTCACATGGTACCTAAAAGATACCGGCAAAATGTGGCTGTACATTAATACACCTCTGCCTAACCCTTTGGGGATCACTGGACCATACTCTGTATGGGTGGAAATTCCTTTACATGGCAAAAATGGAAAAGAAAGAAGAAAGAAAGAAAAAGTATTTGTTTTCGCACAAACGACACACGACACTTAGTTCAAAGGCCAATGTGTCCAATATAAAAAATAATAAAGATAGAATAAAAAAAATTGTAGAAACAACATATTAGTTACCTTGTTAACATGATCTCTAAGAATATTGGAGTAAACCATGGCCATTGCCTCGAGCGCCATGAAGGTCATACAACCGACGACCCACGGTACCAAAAACGCCACGTTTTCCTGTAAGAAAAACAAACATAAATAATTGCTAAATACTTTATTTGCCAACGTTTTACCAAGAACTGGCTAATGTTTATCTGGATAATAGTTTGGTTTGTGATATCTTGAGTCTACTCAAGATACACCCAAGGTACACCTTTCAAAGTTACATACGAATGGTAAACGGACACATTGAGAGGAAAACTGAATGCCTGAGAGATTGACTACATAGATGGCGTGTCATCATCATCAACCCATTAACGTCCCAATACTGGGCTCGGGTCTCCTCTCATTTGAGAGGGATTAGGCTATAGTCCACCACGCTAGCCTACTGCGGGTTGGCAGACTTCACATGCCATCGAGACAAATCTCTCAAGCATGCAGGTTTCCTCACGATGTTTTCCTTCACCATTTGAGCTTGTGATAAATACGCACATAACTTACGAAAAGTCAGTGGTGCGTGCCTTGGGTTCGAACTCGAGACCTTTGACATTTCAGTCCACTAGGCTACCACAGCTCATTTCGATGGCGTGTGAAGTCTGCCAACTCGCGTGATCTTCTACTACTAGTCACTTTCAAATGGGAGGAGACCGTACTCAGCATTGAGCCAGTAATTTGGATAACAATAGTTTGGCTTTAAAACTTCAGATCTCGTAACTTCAACGAATCACACTTTTCATAACACTATCTCGATACATGAAAAACATAATCCTTTGATGAACATTCTTTCAGTGTTGCCACCTATTATATTCATTGCATAGCCAAAGCACGGTCTGATCAATCTGTCACTGTGACGGCGCCATTACGGCCCGGTCACTACACTCGTGTAAATAGGCCCACACACACATAGGGGCAATTGTATGACAATCTCGGTTGGCGTTCGACCGACGTGTTCCGTTCCGTGATCGTCGTACGAACCTACGTGTCTTATACGTGTTTATGTATGTGCGTGTCTATTATCGGTCGGTGTATTGAGCCGACCTTTAGTAGTGCTATTCATTTTGTAGATTAGTTCTAGTAGAACTGAGCATGTTCAATTGTTGATAAGTTCACCCTGGATCCCTGTTAGAAACTTTCGCTATATTTCGGAGTAGATTACACGTCTTCAAAGTTTAATGATATAGTATTGGAGATAGACTGTATATACATAATATGAACATACGTATGTTTTTATTGAATGGACTTAATAAACTTTGCTTCATGTAGTCTGCTGACCTTCTATAGGGACAATGATCGCTACAAATAGGCTACAATGAAATTTATATAATGAACAATAAAATTACTATTGCGAATTTATAATAATCCAAGTTCGAAAGTTAGGTTAATATTATTACAATTATATGAATTAAATAAGAAGTACTTATTTGATTAAAAACAATTGTTTTCTTTCTTTACATTGGTGTTTTTCAAACCTAGATTTCGAAAAGTACGACCTAAATTAACAATTTTACTTTGTATTCTTCTTACAACTAATTCAAAAACAGAAAGCAAAATGAATTGTTAATTTTCTTCGGTTTCTTTTGTTTATTTCTTCGAGATTGAAGATTATAAAATGTTGTCATTGTTCTATCAAGCAATTTCATCAAAAGATTTAAGTCCTTCATTATTTAGGTTTATTTTAGAAATTCATTATACTACTTCATACTCGACGTTCACAGGGCAATGTGACAATTATTGTGTCACAAATGGGAGACAATCATGATACAGACCCAACATATTATACTTGTGTGTTATTACCCTCCAAATTTAAATGATATGCATTATTTTTTGTTTGTATGACAATGGCAAACATGACAATTTCTGTGTGATATTCAAACTCAAAATATCATGTATTCAAAGTAGGCCAAATTTAATTGACTTGTTTTTTCAGCATATTTCTGTCTGTTTATTAAATAAATGATTCTATTCAAAATCACAATGATTCCACTCATTGTTTAGTACCATTATTGCGTGAGCTCAGCAATTCATATTGATATAATATTAATACAAATGAAATACATAATATATTTTATTAAACCTCTCTTTGGAATTGTCTCAAATCCTAGACTTGTGTGATATTGGGCTAAAAGTACTAAAATAAATAAGCTTCAATAGTGTCAATTATACTTAAAAAATAATGTCTTTTATATACATTAAACACTTGTTTGATACACAATTTGTCGAAGTAGTGTCAAAAAAGACTCAGCAGACTTGGGGCCTTGGTTACATAATTTTAGTTGCTAGTTACTTAGGTTTAAGTGTAAAAAAAAAATCTGACACTCAATTGATACCACTCAAACGAGTTTCAAAAAATACAGTCATCACTTCATTGAAGCTTATTTAATTTAGAATATATGGAGCCCTGGTAAAGTAATTACAGATACTAGCTATGTACGATCGGTTATCTGTAAAAAATGTAATTTGATACCACTCAAACGATTAAAAATTATGACTATTGTCACTCCATTAAAACTTATTTTATTCATCAGTTGTGGAACCCTCGTAATATTACTATGAATGGTAGCCACGTAAGAATAGTGCTAGTACCTACTATTTGTCACCTTGACATCGGATCTAATAATTCATCCATTTTACTGGATATAGTAGGTTCATATTTGAATGAAATAATGTTAGTACACAACCGCTTGATGGCAAAATATTGTCACATATAGACGACAGTTGTTGAACGTCAATGTTTGCGCAATAATTTTACTAGCTTACTTCTGGTACATACACAACTATTCAGCACATTGAATTTTTTTGGCAACGAAGCATTTTTCTTCTAAACAAATTCATATTCCATTCAGAACAATATCTAAAATAGTTTATATTTTTACTTTCCCCAAAAATATAAATAACACTGAAAATGTCCCATTTAATTCGAAGCAATCTTTTTAAAATCCCCTACCCTTACAACAGTGTTGCTAGGTTCAGAAACAAATTTATCTTCCTTTTTACGAGTGTGTCTGGGAACTGGTATTTTAGGGTCGCATAAAATAATGTAAAAGGTTGTCCCGGAAAATAGAATTGGTTTGATTACACTTATTTCCTTAGAATTCGATATTGTTTTAGGTAAAAAAATACCTAGAGTGACGGGTTGACGTCATACGCGTACTCCTTAGGGTACCTACCTCGAGTCTACTATCTTTTTGGTATTTATTCTGTCATCTTTCTACATGACTAGTTATGTAAAATGAATGACATGAATTTCTTATGTCGCAAAATTTAAACGTAGTCAATGTATTTCTACAACATTACCTATATGAGAATGATATTCTATATTTTTAGGACGGGTGGGTACGCCATAGATGTTTATACCCAGTTACCCTTGCAAAGCAAAGATTATATTAATAGTATATATGTATGTAACAGTATTTTCCGTATAAGAACCAATAACGGAAGTTAATTACGTTTTGGCTACCATGATTAAGCCTTATATACGTCGACATAATATGTTCGAGTCTATTTCTAATTTAACAAAATTAGGAAATAAATTGATACTCACTTTATAAATGCCATAAAAGAGGAATATGCTGAGCACAACCATGAACATCTGCGTTCCTATTATTGCAAAATATGCTATCTGTACACCTGAAACAAAAGAGAAATCAGTATCAGAAGATGAAGGCGCGAAGAAGGCTTGGTAACTGAGCTATCGGCTTGTTTGTCAAAAATGGGGGTTTGATCACCTCACAGAGCAAACATTTGCACGTTCTACAGGTAGTTTTCCTAGCTTTGGACGTTTGTTTATGTGAACATTTGTGTTTGTAAATGCAGCCATACAGGAGAAAATCCTAGTGTGGGGCAAAGTTTTATAAAAAAATAAATACTTTGGAATAGAAGATTCCATTTGAATTCGTTACCAAATTGTTATACTAAATTAAAAATGAACAACGATTACAATCAAAATTTACTGGAATTACTTATATCAGCGTATGTTGATATTGTTCATTCAAAAATATTACTGTTCATATTTTGAATTTTTAAATTTTAATTTTGAAAAATACTATAACATAGTATACATAATTATAAAAAGGTTTTTCCTGCATATTATGTGGGTTCTTTAGGGCTCAGCTTCCAAACTAATCAGGAACTATTGAGACAAGAATCCAACCCCGAAATAGTTAATTATAAAAGGCATATTCTCATAAAAACTCTACAATAAATTCTGTTACAACACTTACAAGGAATAAGCTTGTCACAAAAAAAATTTGAAGAAAATATTTTCGTAGATTCCAGTTTTAATCTGTCTGTATTTTAGTTTTTCCATTTACGTGGCTTTGTTTATTTTACAGAATAATAATTGCTTCCCGACCGTTTTATTTTAAGAATTTGTTGTTTAAGTTTTAATAAGTCCTTGGTTTCGTAATGTTTTAGTGACAACATTGTTTTGTACCCAAATTTTTATTCAATTATCAACGTTGAGATATTTTAATTATTTAATTTATATTCATGAAGACATTTTATGGATTTACAATAAGCTTGTGTATTTGTATTTTGTAATTTTAGTACTAGATTGTGAAGTGTAGCATAAAATAAAGTATAAGCTATTGTTTATTTATTAATGAATAATAAAATGTTCATATTTTTACTGGTTAGTGGATGCTTATTAAAAGGGCGTAGAATTCAATCTTTTTAAAATCAATTTATAAATCTCTGCGTTGCATTTACCATGTTCGGAGCTGTGATTGGATGACTCGAGATCTACGACCAATCGGTGCATAGAATGTCCGCCGTAAACGCGATTATTACAAACTTTATGTCGATTGAAAAAGACGCTGTATTGATATAATGCGTACATCGCGAACTACAGTTTATATTATTATACTACTTCTAGGTACGGTTCTCGTCTATATTGAGAGGCTTCTAGTATCTAGTTTATATCTAGCCTAAAGAATCTCTCACGAATGCAGGCTTTTTTGTTTTCCTTCACCGTTGTCTTAAGCATGTAATAAATACGCATATGACTTCGATAAGTTACTATTTGTCTGTCACTCTGTCTTGTTGTTGAACTCGAGATCTTTGGCTTTACAGTCCACTGTTCAAATCATTAGACTATTGAAGCTTCACTATCGCGATATGTTATATATTTTCCTTTGCATCTATTTGCATTTTTACCATGGATTCTGTAGAATATATGATAATAATAATAAAAATAATATCTTTGTTGTCATAATTTTTTACAAACATTCTAATGGATTTCCCTGTCTCCTGCGCTATTGTACACTGTATTGCAGGAGCCAATGTCTTCCCCTTGTTATAAGTTACAAGTTTATTATAACAACAAGAGTACAAAATAAAATAATTAAAAAATTGTTATCTAAGACAAAAAAAAAACTTTTTTAACAAAATAATTATGTTGTGTGTGTGTGTGAAGTGGTGCATCGGCGAATACAGGATGATACTCTGGACTAACTTGGTTGACAAGTCTATCTGCCAACCAAGCATCACACAAGAAGCGTTCTTCTACCATACCCAAAAGATGGTATACGGTCATTGAGCAATTTCCAATACTAAAAGACCTTACCAAACACAATGAGGGTTAGGTCTGATCTGAAATGATATCAATGTTACCACAAGGTAATATATTTCGAAAATGTATGAGCAAGCTGTCGCGTAAATTAAACTTATATTAAGGATATATTTTCTGGCGTTAGCGGTATCGTAAATGCCATCTACATTTACGCAATGCTTATATCACTTTGCCTTCCGAAAATGAGACAAGTCGTTAGACTACTGCTACCCGTATTATGTTATAGATAAAGTTATATCATTTTCCGTACAGGAAAGAGAAAAAAAAAGTTATTTAAACGAGTAATAAATAAACACCGGGATTAAAATATTATCTACATACATATGTATATGCGATAAAAATCGCAAAGACGTATGTAATTTTATTAAAAAATGAAAAGTACCTACTCAGATTTGTCTTGTGTGTTATTTCATAATAGAAGTTATGTTAAAGAGGGATCATTTAATGTTCGAAATTTAATTAATCTTGTCTTTAACAATCATGATCGCACCTGTAAACATAATCAACACTATTGTGTAACTTTTAATAAATGTACTTCATACATTAAAAACTTCACACTTCATAAATTAATGAGTTTCTGGTATCGTATAGTGAACATTTGTGGTTCATAACACCTAAACCAGTCCACTTCTGGGGGATGGGAGATAAGATCCCATACTAATTGCTACGCGATAGTAGCTATTTTTAACCGATTTCAAAAAAGGAGGAGGAGGAATGTAGAAAAGGTTCACGCCTACAAATGGCAAGCCCACTACGACTATACATTGACACATTGGTGGTCCTAAACATGATGGATGTTAAGATATATTTCGTCCCAAGCAACTTGAAGGGACAAACGAATTGACACATGAGTTGGTATAGAAGGGCGACGATCCAACCCTTCACTACGACCCGAAGATAAATTGATACCTACGAGAATTTCAAAGAGGTGCATTGTACGTATATAACATTTGAAATGTCGTAGTTTACACTTGTAAATAAATGTCGACGTGTATTGTGAACACTTTAAAATACAATAGTAGATTTCAAGGGAGAATATTTTGCATATTCTTATATTTACGCGAATACTAGATATTGAAATAAAACTATTTTTGAAGGATTTTATCGCGGTATATTGATATTATTTAGTCTCAACCTTCGAACGACTTAGTCTGCCCGCAATTATGGATTCAGTAAATTTTCCGTAACGTCAGGATGACCAATACGGGACGTCAATATAATAATAATAATAATATGTATTTTTATTACTCTTCCACAAAGGTAACTTACAGCTATATTTTTACAAGCATTATTTGTTAATCTCAACCTCTGTGGGAGACTGGTATCTGCACTAGGAAACCCTGTCACACAGATTACCAGGCCCCCCCAAGAAACAGCGTGCTAATAACTTAAACATAAACCTTTGTTAAGAGAAAAAGGCAATTCTTATGCAATAAACATAGCTTATGATAATATGTGTATGTATAGTGTTGCATTGTAATATTATGTAGGTGTTTATATGCATGAATTTGTGTGTGTGTGTGTGTGTGTGTGTGTGTGTGTGTGCGTGTGTGTGTGTGTGTGCGTGTGTGTTCGCGAAAAAAAAAAAAAAAAACATGAGTTATTTTGGAACAATTAAAAGTTCTTCTGTAACATTGTAGTTACATTCAATGAGATACGACGTGAGAGCTTGCTTACACTTTGACTTAGGCATTGGGTATATATTTAGTATATAGTTTAGTTTATTGTATAAATATGACCCAAGAAAACAGTAATGACGATGAGAAAGTACTAGTTTATAGAGAGCATTTGAACAAACTTTAGATTTGTTACGTTTTTGCTTATTTAATGATGGGTTATAAATCAGGAGAGAATGTTTCCTCAACACAATATCTCTAAAAAAGTTGTCGCACGGTAAGAACCTTGCAAATTTTATATAATTCTTCAGTGGGGTAGTAGAATGGTAGGGAATAAGCTGTTTTCAGTATTGCCCTCTGCGCTCGTTCCACTTTTATCATTGAAGTTTTCGGTGCTCCACCCCATGCGGTAATACAATATGTTATGACAGATTGGCATAATGAATAATATACTGTTTTGATGACTTTCTCATTAGCAACGTGTTGTAGGTTCTTAAATATGTATATTAACTTTCTTAGTCTCTTAACTAGCATTTCTATATGGTTATTGAAGTTTAAATTTTGATCTATAATAACACCTAAGTATTTTATGGAATCTACTTTTTCTAGTTTAGGGCATCTGCAGAGAGTGTAGACGTTATTGCATGAATGGGGTATTAAATTGAGCGAAGTTGAATCGGAATGGTAAGAATTTGCTGGAGAGAAGGTGATGTATTTGGTTTTATCTACATTAAGTGTGAGCAAATTATTATTAAGCCAATCCACTACACTCATTAAGCCCATTTGCGCATAGCTATAGACTTCCTCCCAAGTATCACTGTAGAAAAGAAGTGCTGTATCGTCTGCAAATGTAAATACACGACAATTGGTGAGAGATATTTCGCAGAGACCATTTATAAAAATGAGGAATAGGGTGGGACCCAAAACACTACCCTGCGGCACGCCTAAATTAACGGTAGAACCATCACTCACCCACTTATCGACAACAACACGTTGGAGTCTGTCATTTAGGTAACTATTTAGTAATTTAAGTTGAGTTCCACGAATTCCCATATGTTCAAGCTTATTTAACAAGAGTGGTGCAGAGACTGTGTCAAATGCTTTCGCTAAATCTAAGAATATGGTTAAAACTTTCTTTTTATCCTCTATCTTACTTATTATCGTATCCGTGAGTTGATTTACGGCATCAT
This sequence comes from Craniophora ligustri, assembly GCA_905163465.1. Classification (NCBI taxonomy): domain Eukaryota; kingdom Metazoa; phylum Arthropoda; class Insecta; order Lepidoptera; family Noctuidae; genus Craniophora; species Craniophora ligustri. The sequence goes on from LR990960.1 coordinate 4,854,447, forward strand.
TGGTTGATCTACCACTCCGGAATCCATACTGATTTCCTGATAATAACTTATTTGATTCTAAATAATTTGAAAGTTGTTTATTTATCACTTTTTCTAATATTTTCGACAGATTAGGCAATATTGATATGGGGCGGTAGTTGTTGACACAATCCCTTCTACCACTATTGTGAACCGGGTGGATGAGTGATTTTTTTAAAGTGATGGGAAACTCACCATTAATGATGCAGAGGTTGCATATATGCGCTATAGGATCCGAGAGACGTCTGACATATCTCTTTAACACGTTACTAGGAATATCATCAAATCTTAATATAATCAATATACCGCGATAAAAATCGTTAAAAGTAAGTAGTTTTGTTTTAGGAATATTTCACGTAACATTTACTTAATCCAGGTCGCAAGTCCCGTCAGTGTTTAAGAGGATTGAGAAATATACTTTATGGTCCCATAAGAGTGAAGGGCGGTCGTTTTTGGGGCTGTCTTTATTGACGACGTTCAAAAAGAGCCAATTCAGTTTGGCCTGCTTTGAATAAATTATATTTTGAGTTAGCATATTGTGACATTTTAGTACGCTTATACAAAGTGGAGATATTCTATTAATGGAATTTTATATAGGGTACCTACCCTTATGCATTATTATTTTACTTACTTATTATACTTATTAAGTTATCCGCATATAGACGAATAAACACAATAATTTTATGCTTCCACGTTGTCAGGGTTTTTCGTTCAACTGTTAAGAAAATTCAGAGGGTGAAATGAGTGCATTTATAACGTACCTACTTGAAAACGTAATGCTTGGTCACTGCCAAAAATGTTCTGAATATTCCATAGGATGCGTAATTTGCATAATCAGGGTTGTTTGCGTGCTATCAGCTGGCTCGTGCATTGCTGACGCCGCCGGAGACTTGGAAACCTTTCAACATTTTTGAAGTTTGATGATGCGGTATATACCTACTTTAATAACATGGTTACACCATGTATATGAATCATGATATAGCCATCTAAATCGCAAAAATACTTGTACTCTTGTTTACTTTGTGTAGCAAACAATCTTGAGAAGTATTTAAGGCTATAATTTTAATATTGTGTTTGCTTAAAAAAATGTTGCTGTTGTTTTACGGATTATATCTGTTTGGCTGATTGTACATGACAATCTAATTTGTTCGATAATTCTGTCTTTTGGAAGGCAATTCATTGAATCTATGGAATTTAATAATGCAGTTTCTCGCAAACTGCGATATTCTCAGATTTGCAAAATTAAGTCAATTCATTTGTCAGATTATTATTTGTGCAACCATGTAGTAAATTTTCGACAGTTTAAACATAAACTCGATTGCGTATCAGGAACAGATTGCGATAGTTAAATATATAATTAATCTAATCTCGTTTTCTAAAGGTAGGTTTCAAACGATTTTCCCAACTCTCCGGTCATCAAAACGTTCCCAATAGATTCTAATAAACGTTCTAAGAACAGACACTTATAAACCTTAGCCTCGAAAGAGCCTTTAGAGTTCGAAGCAATCGCGTCGGCTACAATCGTCACGTAATCGATTGAAGTGAACAAACAAATCTGGCCAAAATCGATTAGGTACATCGATATCCCCGACGGTATTTGCTCGATACTAGTAGGATCCTCCATCGTGAATTGGAATCCAATTCTAGTTCTCTATAACTCAATAGGAATAATGGGGCCATGTCAAGTAAGGCATTAGAGATGTGCCTTGCATTGTCCTGGCAAAAGCAGCTTAGCTCCATTCCATGAATGGCGTTTCAGATACGGGAAAATAGATTTCTTTAAATACTTTTAATTGGATATGTAAGAATATTCGTTGTTAATAGATATCTTACCGTAATATTATGTTCTGTTTAAATACGTAAGTATGAAATTGTTTGAAATATGTATCTACACATACATTCGTAATTAATTCGTTTTATTTCAGAATTTACTGAATTAGATTAGAATTGAAGGACTGCATTTCGGATGTTACTTTTGGGGTAGGTTTTGCCCTATGTATGTAACAACATCATATATTAATTTTGTTAGCTTAAAACACAATATTTTTTATTCAGACTTAAAACATAGCATTTTATTATTTATTATCTATTAGGTCCAGGATATGTAAAGTACATATATCCTGCGATATATGTACTTTACCTATCTAACCTTGTCATCAAAATAAGTCTCGTCATTCTAGCAATAGAATTATGCTCAGTCAGCGAAAAACTACAACAATAAGCAGTAATGCTATGAACATAGAACACATAATTGTTCTTGCCTTACCTATGTATCGAACGATTTTCAATTGTTATAGCAGAAATATGTAACATTTAGACGTTTTGAATAAAGAAATGTTCGTAGAGACACTGGATGATACGTTTTGAAAAAGTGAAATATTTTTGGGTAGTTAGTAGAGTTTACTGCGGTATATGCAAGCCTAACACAAATGCCTAGATCAGGATCAGGTATCTGTATCATCCAATATTTGTTCTGTGTGGGGCAGAACCGGCAATACGAGGCGTAATAACTGGTCTCACAGGCATTCGGCCATGCCTTAGAAAAAATAGTATGCAAAACTATGATTAATGAGTATAGGTATAAGGTTGCTATTTGTGTGTTTATACTACTGCCTTGTAAAATTTATTGAGTATCTCCCTGAATACGCCAATGTTTTCAAATTCATTTCGGCATCCAATCTCCTGGAATGCTCGCAAAGGACTCAATCACGCAGATTGATACGTTAGTTCGTCTCGCTTTATATTTTTATTATTATTTTCTGTTCAGATTCCACCGTTCGACTGCCAATCATGCGTCAATCGTGGATTTTTTATTCTTAAAAGATCTTTTTCTTGAAATGAAAGCGGTTTAATATATTATCTTTTATAGTGTTCTTTTCGATCAATCAGATTTAAAGTTTTTATTTTACGCGGGTTGCAAACAAGCTACTGCTAAGATGTTTGCAACACTAGAGGTGTCACTTGCGCGTCGCTGACCCCAAAGTTGTAGAATGAAGATAATAATGTCTAAATCATCTACACTTCCTAATTAAATTTCTAATGATTTGACATACACTTCAATCATTACTCTAATATCAAAAGTTGTGTAGGCAACTTCACAATAAAACAACCCATCAAAATACTAAATGAAATGTTCTATTTCAATTAGACTAATACTGTTCTACAGATACTATTGAAATTGTTAAAAATATTTGCTCGGTTCTAAACCTTAAGTCTTATTAAAAAGACCTGATAAGAAACTTCATGGATACCCTATTAACATGTAAACATCATGACTTTTTGTCCGGAGGATTAGGCACACACTAATATTCTCGACAATATCACAGGTTTAATATATTTTAAGTAGTTTCCCATTTAATTTTAACCAGGCACAAATTATGAAGGTACTACTGAGATTCTCATGCAAAAATCCCTATGTGTAAATTAAGAAAATTCAGTAAAGCCCGACAGTAATTAAATATAATTTAACATTAAATTTAATTCAGTATACCCTTTAATTGTACTGTGAAAACTAAACACTTAAATTACTGAATTAATAGATGAGGCACGGAAGAAAAACCAATGGCAGAATATTAAAGAGGCCTTTAAGCGACAGATGGATCAAATGTGCTGTAAACGATGATGATAATGTTAAAATTAATGCGGAGTACCTACCTACAGTGGGTTGATTATCATGGTTGTTGTGAAGTCCGTTTTTTTCGGATAATCGAACTGCATTAATTTGCTAATACTTTTTTTATTGCGATAAGGGGGCAAACGAGCAGGCGGCTCACCTGATGCCAAGGTGATCACCGCTGCCCATGGACATTTGCAACACCAGACGGCTTGCAAATGCGTTGCCAACCCCTGCAGAAACCGTTTTGGTTTCTTAAAAGAGGGAATTACTAAACTGACAACAAACGGAATGCCGTTGCTGTCAGAATAGTCACTCCTCAACGAGCTCTGATAATCTAGCTCACTTGCAGAAAGACAACCATTGTTGATTCACAGCGGTATTCTTTAAGGCGGAGATACTTTCCCAATCGGGCAGCTCAATTGAGCAAGGAATCTCGCTATGCCCTACCTCCAAAAAAATACATATTTATGTTCATGTGAATGTATTTTTTTTATAACACGAGGGCAAAGGTTTTGTTTTTGTTTTATTAAATACCTACATCTCCGATTCATGATTACAAGTTTCCCCGTCTTTACGTTAATAGTTAATTAGCTACCTTACATAATCCACTTACACTACACGGAAAAATGAGCGTAAAGTTATGACATACAAAGTTTAATAAAGTCGGGATGTTCCAGAACATATTAAAATTAAATGAAGTTGGCATAACACTTAATAGAGTCTTAGACTTTGAAATTAAAAGAAGACAGTTTAGAGGTAGCGGAAGCGTATTGTTATGTGACTTACAGTTTTGTGTAGTACTTGAATTTTTAATCATTGAATATAATATCCACCTGTTGATAATAATAGGGTCAAATTTATCTTAAGACCCCTGCAAGGAAAACTACACTTTTAATATATTCGATGACAAAATAATCTACTTAATGTAAAATATTATAATTAATGTCAAGAACCTGCATGCTTGAGGGATTTCCTCTAGCATGCAGGTTACATACATCTAACTGTGAATAACCTAATGTGAATTCGTTTTTGGGTATTGATATTGAAATTGCTATAGCTTATATGATGGGCTATAGCCCACTCACTCATACTTGCCTATCAGGACGATAGTAAGTGGGTCAATGATAAAAAATCCTACATGAATTAAAGCTAGCAATAATATCATCATCACCCAACCCAATTATTGTTCCATTCCTCCACCACGCTAGCCGCTCGATAGCTCGATGGCGGGCTTCACCCACCATCGAGCATGCAGGTTGCCTAATTTTTCCTTCAGCATTTGAGCATGTGATAAAATAAATATAATATAAATACAAAGAAGTAAAACCAATATGCATCTAGAACGTGTTAACCCTACCGTTCTTAAAGCTACCCGGCAGATATTTGACACGCGCCTTCCATTACAACAATTGTTCGCGTTCCTGCAAGGCGCGCTTCGTAATGAGAATTCTTTACCACAGGTGAGGTCGTGTCACTTTATTATTAATATGCCTCTTCTTGTTTACTGAATTTATTTCTTTAGTATGTAATATGTGTAAGGTATGCCTCTTACGATGTTAATAAGTTAAGGATTTAAATAGCAACTGAAAATATTATATTAAAACTCTCTTAACAAAGAATGATGTTATTCTTAAGGTGTATAAATAATGGTATAATAATATATAGGTTATAGTTTGATGTATATATTTTTATACCAATGAGGTGGAAAATAAGCTTACGACCCGCGTAAACAGTTTTCGTAGCCTATAGACGTCTGCAATACCAAAGGTGTCGCTTACACGTTACTGACCATGTAAAAAATTGTTTGAGAACCCCTAGCTGTAGTCTTCTGGGAAACCCTTGTCAGGTAGTAAATACATAATATAATGATGATAAACATACAATAAACCGTGAAGAGCTGTGGTAGCCTAGTGGTCTGACAGTGGACTGAGATGTCAGAGGTCTCGAGTTCACTCACTTTTCGGAAGTTATGTGCGTATTTATCACATGCTCAAACGGTGAAGGACAACAGCGTGAGGAAACCTGCATGCTTGAGAGAATTCTCGATGGCATGTGAAATCTGCCAACCCGCAGTAGGCTAGCGTGGGTGGACTATAGCCTAATCCCTCTCAATTGAGAGGAGACCCGTGCCCAGCAGTGGGACATAAATGGATTGATGATGATGATGATATAATAAACCGTGGATAAAGTTTGCGATATTTGAAGTTACCAGAGAAAACTAAAGATAATTATGAAAACATTAAAATATTATTATCTACTGTAATCTTATTGTTATGCAAAATGTAACTTAAGAAACAATAATAATGACTTATTTTAAACAAAGTTTGCAAATAGTCATGTATTTATAACACATAAATACAATTAAGAACATACATAAATAACAACGTAGTATATATACATTTTGAGTTCATAACGAGCTTGCCAAATGCACAATAGAAAATTTTCGCTATTTCATAGAAAAATATCGTGTAAAATATTTCAAAGACTAAAAAGGTTTTCGCTATAGCACTGTGAAGTTTTTGTAAGTACCGTGTCGCAGATTGCAAGATGGACAAAATTGCGTCGCGAGACGAATGGTGGCAATTGTGTGGGGAATGGCTCGCCATTGTCTGGCTCATTTATACGACTGTTGAATAGTTTCACGTTGCGTACGAATGCTTAATAGTGTGATTCAGGAACGAGTGAAATCCTTTCGGCTTTTTGGGGACGCCATCGTAGAGTTAGTTTGTATTTTCTAAGTTAGTTTATTCTTGTTAGGATTTGCTGAATATAGCTATATCCGAACGGGACTTAAGCTTTCTTTAAAGTTTATATTTTTACAAATAATATTAGAAATCGTTATGCATGCTAGAACAAAATGCTGCCTACATAGAGGCAGCATTAAAAAAATCCATTCATGTATAATGTTTAACTTGATGTAGGTACCTACAAGGCTTTGTACTCATTGAGAACATTTTATAAGCTAATTTTATTATCTCAACTATACACATACAAGTAAATATCATACTCATATAATACATAATTACCCTTGAACGTTGAAATTTAAAAATCTCCACAAAACCAGTCTAGTGATTTACGAGTGAGAGACGAATAAAGATACGTATTCTTCATTCTGATTATGTAATACTGCTGTAAAACAGGAAGCTTAGGCGGTAATGTAATACATAGATGAATAAGGAATTCTCACTGAAAAGGTTCTTTTGTATAATTCATTTGCGGGTACATAAGTACACGCTGTTGCATAAGTAGGGTCAAAGTCTTTTTGCACGAAATGGTTTCGTCTGACGGGATGTTAAGCCCTGTGTTGATCGCTTATAGTGATGTATTTCATTATGATGTAGTCTTTGAGCCCTTGAGCTTAAAAAAAAATGATTCAATATAATAGGCATTATTATTATGAATGGGTATTACAACAGATCTGAAGAGCCTCGTTGGTCTCGTGGACATAAGTGCAACTGTTGAGCAAGAGGTCGTGAATTCAATTCCTGGGTCGAGCAAAGTGTTATTGGGTTTTGTTATGAAATGCTCAGTAGCTGCTCGGAGTTTGGAATCGTGTCATGTTGATAACAATAGGCTCGCCCCTTATTGATGGGGACCTAAAACGTATAGGCGAAATATGGGTGTTCATGAGCACACCTTTGCCTGACGATAGGCGTGCTGGTATATTATCAGCATGTTATAAAAACAAAAATGGTACGGTACAGCTTTCAACTCATGTTTATCCCACTACCTGGTACGGTTCTCCAACCAAGTTCAGAGGGGTTAACCAATAGCTCGTCACATTGGCCTTCTATTGGCAGACCTCAAAAGCCGCTGAGAAAAGAAGATCAATAAAATTAAAATAAATACGTAAACGATGTAATTATGTAGAATAATCATGAGTGTTGTGCCTTGACTCTGAAAATTAAAATCTTCACAGTTCATAGTCATTCCCCTGTACATGGTAATAATTCATAGCCTTAAAAATTACCCATATCAATAAAACTATCAAGTTATTTCAAAATGAGAGGAGACCCGTGCCCAGCAGTGGGATCATAAAGGGTTGATACTGATGATGATAAGTTATATATAAAGTTATATGCATAAAATATATACCAAATTCTACTTGATGAATAACAGTTTTATTTTTTTATACTTATCCACTGTTGATCTTCGTACTAAGCTTCCTCGCCACACACCGTAGTTTTGACTCTCGCACAGAGGAAATATTTGTATGACCTATAGGGAACTATTCACTTTTATAGGCCATACAAATACTTATTCCGGCCGAGGTCCCAGGTCCGGAACTGTTGTATGTTAAATTTCTAGTTAAAATATAATATTAGACATTAAAATGAAACTACTTTTTACAGACAACCAACATCTCATTCTACCCGTGACAAAGGATTCTTCAAACGATCCCAAACGTCGAGATGAAAATTAAATAATATTAATATACCGCGATAAAATCCGTAAAAAGTAGTCGTTACAATAATAGGGGACCGGGCAGTAATCAGATTAAACTCTAAAATGTACCGTACAACACATCAAGCTACCACAATCTGTCAAATTTCTTTGATTGATTTTCAACTTTATAACAAACCAATAAAGTTTATGGTCAGTTGGAAAAAAAATACAGTTATGGTTAGGTTGACCTGCTGGCGACTGTACTTAGATATAATAAATATACTGTTTTAAGATTATGTAAAGAATAATAACGTAATATAATTCATTTAAATATTTTTAAACGAAGAAATAAAATTTAGTTTTTTACAGTATTTTTAATCTCTACTGAAACACCAAGCACTGTGCGCGACGTCATCTGTGGTTGCTCTAGTAAATATAACCTCTAAAATTACACAATCATATTTGCTACAAATTAATTTAAGCACATTATATTTATTTATAGTAATGTTATTTTCATTCCATAACAACAAATTAACAATATATTCCACGAAACAAAATTTCTCCCGAACTTATGCCCAACAACTGGTTTGTTATGCTCACAGATGACATCACGCGCACTCGGAAAACATAACGTGGAGTTTTGGAGGCAGTTTTAAACAAACAATATTAAAATATGATTTTGAGTACCTAAGCGTTACAAATAAATACAATTTTATTTTTTATGGGCATAAGTAACCATGAAGATTAATTTAAAACACTTTCTGTACACTATCCACTGTTGATCTTCGTGCTAAGCTTCCTCGCCACACACCGTAGTTTTGACTCTCGCACGGAGGAAATATTTGTATGACCTATAGGGAACTATTCACTTTTATAGGCCATACAAATACTTATTCCGGCCGAGGTCCCAGGTCCGGAACTGTTGTATGTTAAAATTCTAGCTAAAATAGAATATTAGACATTAATATGAAACTACTTTTTACGGACAACCAACATCTCATTCTACCCGTGACAATGGATTCTTCAAAAGATCCCAAACGTTGGGATGAAATAAAATTAATATATCGCGATAAAATCCGTAAAAAGTAGTCGTTACTTTTGTAGTGAGAATTTACAATATTTGCATACAACCTATGGATTATTTACAGTTTATTTGAACGAGTTTGACCTTGTGCTGGCGCCTGAAAAGGACTTCAGCTCCGCGACGTTAAACTGCTATGACGAAACAACTTAAAACACAAACATATTCAGCTTACTTAGTTGCGAGAGATTATGTAAATTCTTAAACCTTTCGACCGTGACCTCAGTTGAGTAAGATCCTAGTACCTAAATATATATGACCTTGCTGATTAAACTTTGTATTATTTATAGGTCATTTAATATTCTGTTTTTGTGTCACTCTCAAAAATAATTTGAAGAAGGTTTGAGAAAGCAGTGTGTATAAGTAGGTACCTATAGAGATATACCTAATACTACTCGTTACAAACACAAAATAATGTGCTATACATTAAGTGAAAAAGTTTTAAGAGTTTTCATAAGCGAATGATAGGTTTGAAATTAATGAAAATAATTTAATTTCAAAATTACATTTATTTCCTATGATTAGGTACTGGTTTTTACCGTTTATTCGTGAGATTTAATTATTATAACATACATATCTGACGAGTGTAACAAACTTTTTCATTTTGACGTTTATTAATGGCGCCTCTTCACGCGTGTGTTGACATTTCCTTGTCAATATCCTCCGCAATAGAAAAGATATTGCTAGGATTTGTGGTTATTAATTTTACAAATAACACAGTGGGAATCCGCTGGATGCGGGTGGAACAGGACCAGTTGTCGGGGTAATAGGTACTTAGGGAAGACATATGCCCAGCAGTAAAGTAATAAGTAAAGTAAAGTAATAATTTGTGTAAAATACAGGTGGTACCAGATATAAAAATTGAACGATGATTGAACTTCTAGTAGTTGAAATAATGATTATGATGATAGTAGGAATATGTAGAAGACAGAATGATAAAATAAATTAGTAGAAAAATCAGTAACTTAGTGATAAAGCTTCGAAATACAACTGGTCCAAAAATAAGTCACATCGTGGGGATAAAATATTACCTCTATGTGTCTTATGTAACAAGAAAACTGACTCTAACTGAAGCTGAAGTTTGGATCAAATGTCAGGAATGTTCAGGATGTTCTGGAAATATAACCTGAGGGAATAGAATTATAACTGACAAACTGTTAGTTCGAAAATTTCAAGAAATGTGCATCAGGGTGTATTGACGAAAAATTGATATCATATTATAATTGATGGTAGTAATAATGCAGTATAAATGTTAGTTTCTAGTGTGTTAACGTTCATTTATGAATAATTCTAGTTGGTCGATTAGTTTTACTTATTTCTTCCTACAGCTGCCGAAGGTTGTTGGGTAGATATCGCTATAAGGAAAAAAGGCCATGTATCGTGTGTGGTGCATGAAACAGAGCGCGTCTATTACCATAAAAAATCGATATCCAATTTCTTGTTTTGCGATAAATAAGCAACATTTTGGCCAACGTTCGCAATACTGATTATCTCCATTATAAAATCTCACAATGCTTCTATTCTATACATACGTTTCTTTACGGGACTTTCTGAGTGACTCACGTGCTTAGAAATATATGAATTCTACAATTTTAAAATGTAGCAAGCTTACAAAGAATTTAATATAGGTTTACAATCGATGACCCGATTAGTCCAGCGGCCGTTAACGCTGCCTTCTGTGCTACGGGTTCCGGGTTCGAATCCCGGTTGGGATAAATATTTGCGTGATGACTTGATGAGCATAAACATTTGTATCCGAGTCATGGATGTATCTATGTATAATATGTATGTATTACAAAAAAAAGTACATAAAATATGTAGTATATCAGCCTTCTAGTATCCGTAACACAAGCCTCGTTGCTTACCACGGGACTAGATGGCGCTGTATCATAATGTCCAGATATGCAACGCATGTAAAAGTCAAGAATTATTACATAATTTTTTATTTCCTCACTTCCCCATTCTCAATAATTCTCATCGCACAGGCTTAGCAATTTCCACGCAATCAAGAAAATTATGTAGGAACGCCGCCGCGACGGCGCTTAATAAGCATGTTTACATCAATTTCATATAAAATGATTTCACTGAAGGCTAATTTTAAAATTGACAGCCGTTCCCCGAGTATGTTGGGCTGTCGTTTGAAAATAACGCACACTCACACACTTTATAGACTTTTGGATTCAATTCATCTAATCATATGTATATGATTCTACCACAGTGAAATAAAATCACTTTGTACCCAACAAAGTGATTTTATTTCAATTTTTACGTTATTTAGGTGTCCAAATTCCCAGAAGGCTATGCACGTGCGTGTTGCCCGCGCCCTTATGTGTCTGATCCGAGGCAAAGCCTTGCCTCTCCTAAGGGTCAAGTGGTCAAACTGAAAAGTGTCATAAATGTGTTTACGTCACTAGCCACATAGCTCTGCTAATAGGATAAGAGTTTAACGATTTTAAGTTGGTAAGTATTTCACCTATACCTACTTCGCCCCGTCTTCCTGCCCGTGGGAAGATGCATGACGATTTTTATCTCTAAACCGATTGTATAAGTATTAACACTGTTGACTAGGGCTGCCCTTATACTTAATTATATTAAACATTTAATTATATTTAGGATCCTGTTATTATATTAATAAAAAGTACATTTTATTTAGCGCTTAGTTCTGACAAACTTTTACGAAACTGATATTGATTAGATTTTGTATTATGTGTGTTTAAAGAAAATAGAGAACGTAAAGGCGCTCTTAGCACTATCGTGTTGACTGTGAGTGTTTTACTCGCCAAAATATGCGGCTCACACAATGTCACTTATACCTATGTCATGCCATGCTAAATTATTTTAAGCTGCTACTGACATTGTGTAAAACTTCCCTAATTTGCAAAAGGATCGATTTACATTTATATAGACCTCGTTACGTAAAAACGAAACCCAGGCTATATTTAAGCTATGGTTACATTTGTTTACCTCTCCGACCCACATCACAGATGTGACATTCTTGCTTATATTAGCACTTTGTAAATTATATAATTTATTTGCCAGGTAAGCCGGCAAATCTGCGAACTACTTACCTAAACAAACAGCGGACGCAATAGGCAGTCTAGGTCTCCTATAAGTTTAACTTACGCAACAATCTAGATTATAATATCTAAAGAAAAGACACGTAATCCATAAACTGAGTTATGTAAATATTTCTTACTTAGATTTGGAGACGTCAGAACACATTGAGCACTCAATTCTGAATATTCAAATTCTCATACAATTACCAAAGGTAATCATTAGTAGTAGTTAGAAGAATACTGGAAGAGGAGACGGCTAAATTTGATGGCTCTCATTTCGCGTAAAATAATGATCTCGGAAGATGATAAGATTAGGAGTGATACAAAAATATAATTATAAAAATGTTACAAGAATAGTGAAAACTTTCTCTCGGCACGCTCGTTTCTAAAGAACTAAGGTTGTACCAAATCTTGTTTAAGCTGTCTTATTTTGTAAGATGGAATGGCGTAATTCAACCGGTAAAGCAACAGCCCTCCACCTCTCCTCTCCTTTTAAAAATTAATCTCTGTATTCTGTATAGATCGTCATATGAATGATAGGTATTATCATCAACAATAAGCGACATTTTGACGTTTAGTATCAGACCAGCACGTTTGGTGATTTTTAAAAGGTGTCTTTTTCACTAAATGGGTGACAAACAACTAACTTTGATGAGGTCTAAGGATTAATTTTATTATTCACCTTTCATCGTCTACGCTAGAACTTGAAGGAGTATTTAGTTTAGTTTACACTCTAACAGTGAGTACTCCTTGCAAAACTAAGTTCCTACCTATTCAATATTTATTTTTAGTATAAGATATCCATAATTTTAAATATTCATATTAAGTTATATCCCTGGATATTTCAGTCCTAACTTTCTTTCGAACTTAAAAATAAATAAGTTTATATATTAACCAGAACCCTGAAGCAATTCATGTTACGTGAGCAAAAATGAGTGGTGTTATTCATTTAGAATTCCCTCTACAGTAATATTAGACACCGACAGTCACCTGACCGAGCTCGTACGTGTTTGTATTGCATTTTAGTGCATGCTCCAACGTTATGAGAAAAATATTTCAAGCATCCTCTCGTGAAAACTTGTAGAAAAGCCGGATCGTTTGAAATTTTCCATTAATATAATAGTAATTGTATTTTCTGAAGAACTTTTGAGGGGAGATGGGGTTTATTTTCAACGATCCTTTTGCTTGTTAGCTTAGGTGGAATACGCAGTAATAAGGTAAGTAATGTAACTGACAGTGAATACAATCACTCTTTACGGATTTTGACCGCATCTATTGTCACGGCCAGATTTATGTCTGACAGTGATAATAATTGCTGTAAAATATCCGAAACGCCAGGATTCAAATTCATAACAATGTTGGGCGATAAACTGCTTGGGTGATCAAGTGACTAAGCCAGCTTCTGCGCTAGGAGACAAGGGTTCGAGCATCGCACGGAATAAAAATGCAAATGGCCCATGGGTAGAGAGAAAACAGTGAAACATTCATAAAACAGGATAAAATCGAAAAGTGGAGAAACTTTCTCTAAAAACCTTTACAATACCGTCAATATCGCTCGTAGCACGCACCAGCGATAATTTATTTTTATACTGATTAATGTTTTTATTGGAACGAAAGTGACAATGGTTGGCAAAATTTATTGAGCGTTTATGGATAGTAAATTTTACTAATAAAAAGAGTTAGTATGTTAAAGGTCGTAAAGATGATCGATTAAGTGGTTTTGTTGGTAGAATAGAGCTTCTTTAAGCGTTTTGTCCGCGTAATAAAAGTAGTAATAAACGTAATCGTGACATTATTTGAGGTTATTTTTAGCTGTGGACTATTCAGAAGTAATTTTTGAATTTTTGGGCCGAAAACATTTTACACATATCACATACCTATCCTCTACAATTTGGCTAGAAATAAAGCAACCAAATCATCTGAACTGAATGCCTGGTGTACCAAGTAATACAGGTTGAACTTCGCTAAGTCAAAACATTTATTTTAGAAAAATACAAATTTAAAAAAGCATCAATAATAAAACATAAATGTTTCTTGCTAGCTTCCGGATCATCATCAACCCATTATTGTCCCACTACTGGGCGTGCCCGACCTTGTCTAGTTTCCTCTCATTTTGAGAGGGATTAGGCTATAGTCCACCACGCTAGCCTACTGCGGGTTTGCCGACTTCACATGCCATCGAGAGTATCTCTAAAGCATACAGGTTTCCTCACGATGTTTTCCATCACCGTTTGACCATGTGATAAATACGCACATAACTTCTGAAAAGTCAGTGGTGCGTGCCTTAGGTTGACCTCGAGTCCTTTGACATCTCAGTCCACTGGCCTCACCACTAGGCTACCAACTGCCGGTTACGGGTCATAGTTGCGAAAATAAACGAGCTTGTTTTCTGGCGAATTTAAATATGCTATATTTTAATTAGCATATTGTTTACGACAATTCTATAGAATAGATTTACCTATAGATATATAGAAGGCTTAGACAATTATCTTTAGCACCAACACACGTTCATCAGCCCAATATCACAAGTCAAACTTGAAACCGTAGTCAGTATATAATTATGAGTGTTTCTCAAATGGAATAATACAAACTAAAATTACATTTCAACCACAAAATCGGCATGCTTAATTAATACTGTAAATTAGTTTAACACGTTCAAGTGCTTCTCATTAACGTATAGTAAATAGAAAATTATTGCGGCGTTGATATTGTGAAATACATTTATGTAATTTGCCATGTTACCTATATTGTTTGTGGTTTTCGCATTCGATTACCCTTCGAGTGTGGTTTCAGATCAAATGGAATTGAATTGTTATATAATTTTATGATTTAAATATGATGTGTAAAAACGTCATAAATAGTAATTTAAACCGTATTCCCTTTACCTTTTTATAAAAAGAACATAAACAATTAAGGGAATATGGTATAAATTAACATCGTTAACTTAACGGAACGTTAACTTATGGAGGTAGGGCATAGCGAGATTCCTCGCTCAAATTGAGCTGCCCGACTGGGGAAGTACCTCCGCCTTACAGAATAACGCAGTGAATCAACAATAGTTGTCTTTCTGTGAGTGAGTA
Organism: Craniophora ligustri; assembly: GCA_905163465.1. Taxonomy (NCBI): domain Eukaryota; kingdom Metazoa; phylum Arthropoda; class Insecta; order Lepidoptera; family Noctuidae; genus Craniophora; species Craniophora ligustri. Next base: position 4,869,684 of record LR990960.1, read on the forward strand.
AGGTTACCAGAGCTCGTTGGGGAGTGACTATTCTGACAGCATGGGTATGCCATTTGCTGTCAGTTTAGTAATTCCCCATTTTAAAAACCAAAACGGTTTCTGCAGAGGTGTGCAACGCATTTGCAAGCTTTGAGGTGTAGCAAATGTCCATGGGCGGCGGTGATCACTTACCATCAGGTAAGCCGCCTGCTCGTTTGCCCACTTATCGCAATAAAAAAAAAACTTTTTTGCATCAAGATTAACTATTTATATTAAGCGTAAGGAATGTGAATGAATGAATAGACTGACTATAACCACATAGCAGATAAACATACATAACATAGTAGATCAACTGGTCCACGTAAGAAAAACATCTTCTTAAATTTCTATCTTTATAATACAAAATATATTTATAACATTGGTGTCGAAAAATCAACAGGGCATTTATAAAGCTGGCAGCTCACTATCTTCATGATGGTTTACGGTTAGTTAACCTCAACGCCCACCGGTGCTTCATCTGCCGCTCTTAGCTGCGAGAAAATACAGAAAAGAATTCTTCAAAACTGTAGAAAGCAGTCTATAATATTAGGAAAGATATATTTTTTTATTTCAGTATAGTGGGCTGATTAGGGGCTAATTAGACATTCAATAACAGTTTGTCATTGCAATTATTAGTTTATTTATATATATTATTATAAGTAGTAGTAATTTTAGTAGCTACGGAGCGCTATTCCGTATTCCCGTTGAGTAGGCAGGCAACAATACTAATTAAAAATAACATATAATTGTGTACCTATAGTCAATTACATTTATAGCATTGGTATACGCAATCGCGAAGAATAGAGAATAAAGATATATTAAAATGACTATCGCCCGGCCGAAAACTTGTCATAAAATGAATCAGTTAGATTCAGAAACTATCCAAAATAATTTAAAAGTTCTATATCGGATACGGTTACGGATAATTATTATCATGAATATCCGAGTTTCGATAACAATTGGGGGACCCACGACATTCTAGAGATTTTATTATAATGCATAAGATATATGTTTTATTTATCGGTAATATTTTATAGATTCTGTTCGCGTTCTTTGACTACAGAACCCTAAAAATCAATGCCATCATCTGAACACTAATAAAACCCGAAAATATAAAAATATATCTATTTATTATTTTATCCGCAACACACTCATAACTTATTGAAGCCACGTCGAGAGAAAAATGTCAAAAAGGAAACTACACCGCACATCCTTAGCCAGGTATCGCAAAGAAATATGACGGCATTTATCATCCGGTTAGCATACATTGCTCGTTCGGATCGCAATATACGGCAACAGTTACACTTGTGCATAAATGTATAGCGTACTGAATTGTAACATGAATATTACAGCAATATTTCTCGGTAATAACGACCTCGGGATCAATGTTTACATGGTTGGTGTTTGTATTGATATATGAGGAAGGCAGCCTTGTTTCTTTTGTAAATATTTTTTCTTTTGTCGATTAGGCTTCGCATTTAGTAGCGCAGAATAAGGAGCGTAAGTGTTAGAAGCGATTGAGCGCAGCTAAACTAAACAAAAACTGAGTGTGGATATAAACAATTATAACAGGCTGTTTTTTAATAATTATTAATTGCTTACTTTAAATAAACTCTTATGGAACATATTCTTATATGAACGGGGCTAATGTATATATATACATGTGTACAGTCGTTTTATAATAACATGAAAACATCATTCTATAAGTTAATCTTGGCTAGCCAGACTGAAATGCAACAAAATTATTTACCGCACTATAAATGGAAGCATTTCTTTACTCAATACAACCTTAACAACAATATACATTTCATAATAATAGCTGATTACGAAGAGGCAAGCAGCTTGGGCGACCGAGAAAGGGATGATTTTAATCTTGAACCCCATCAACAAGACAATAGCACTCCGAGTTGTACAAGCGTTAATACCGAGGAGATATATTTATTTATAGATTGACTTTGAGTATTTCAAAAGAACATCGTTAGATTAGGCTTAGTAACTGTCTGTACTTAAAGAAAGCTATAATTTAGTTGTTAATTTTATAATTTTATTAAGATCGCAATACGCAGTCAGGTCAGGTTCGCAGCACTCATAACCGCGCGCGCGTGCATGACTTCATGTATGAATACACCGTAGCGCGTGCCATTCTGTAGTTTCTGCCTACCTCCATGGGAAAAAGGTGTGAGTGTATATATGTATGTATGTAAGATCCCAATACAAACAACGGTACATAATTAATTACAAAAAAATACAAATAAATCAAAAGAAAGAAAGACAGAATCCAAAAAAACAGCAAAATACAGCCTTCAGTCGGTTCAAAAATAAATTTAATTTGAGCTCAAAAAAATAAGACCAAAAATATTAAACTGTTTCATTCAATTGTAATTTCCTTTATGTTTCTGATATTCTTTTCATCGTTTTATTAATCAATTGTGTTGATATCTTAAAGTCATCTCAAACTGCTATTGAATATGAAGTAAGTACGTCTAAGTTCTTCCTCCAATTACTTAATTCCACAAGTGTTTCCAAATTTAATTGAAATAGCTCCTAATATTCTCACAATTTCAATCTCAGAAACGTTAATTAATATCCACGATGAACCAGAGTCAATCGTTTATAATTGAGTCGTTCAGTAATTCTACCTTCACTCATTTTTATTTGAACGAAATTGTTTCCTTTTGTATCCATTCTTCGGGGTTCCCGAATCTCGCCGAAAAAATCTTCCACGCTTTCAACGTCATTTGAATATTCATGAATCGATATTGATAAAGGTTCTATAGGTGACAGCTATGAATTTGAAGCCTCTTTTTAGGCAAGGTAGCGTTTATTGGACTGTTAAATGAAGAGATTGGGCTTTGAAACAGTAGGTGACGTACAAAGTCTTTGTGGAGACTTTTAATATTGAGTTGACAGTTATTGTATATTGTAATTATTTTCCATTGTATAAATATAAACGTACACACGTACGATAGTTAATTTATATATTGGCGCTATTAACAGATACGGCTAATTAAGGCTAATTATTTACGTTAATATACTTGTATACATTTATGCAACATTAAGTTGATTTAGTGCACTTTAATTTTAGTTGTGTTACCAGTGGACTGTGATATCTAATGTCTCGAGTTGAATTCCAAGGCACGCATCACTGAGTTTTCGAACTTACGTGCGCATTTATCACATGCTCAAACGATGAAGGAAAATATCGCGAGGAAACTTGTATGCCTAAGAGATATTCTCGAAGCGTTTGGAAGCTATCAACCCGCACTAGACCAGCCTGGTAGACTAGTGCCTAACCCCTCTCACTTCAGGAGAGACCCGTGAGGCTATAATAATCTTAATGATGTTGAACTTTACCTGTACTAAGTGACTTTACCTGTAGTAATATATTATACCTGAATATAAAAGCTATATTACCGTGACCTTCAATAATACAACTATTCATTGATCTTTACCTAAAAGTTTTTGTTGAACATTTACATACAATTCGATATTGGCTTCGTTATTCATAGCCCGAGACACTTATGGCTTTATTGAAGATTTTCCAGTTCACTCACCTGAAAAATAAAGACAAGTACAAAAGGCAAAAGAGATACAATCGCCAAGTTTTTTATCTTGTAATCTGAAGACAAACTTATCCGAGATTTAAGAATAAATGTATTTTTTTTTCAATGTTAAGAACTTATTCGAGCGTGTATTTCTTTTTACAACGCTTGTCTGCGGGGAATGTTGTTGAAGGTAAATGAAAATAAATGTAGATAGTAACCGTTTTAGTACAACGAAGTTTGAATGCTTGTGAATTGCGTATTTCAGTTAAAAAGGACGGCGGAGATAAACGTAACAACTGGATAAATGGTAAATCAAATATAATGTAATTCAATAAATTGTAAATGTATTTGGGTAGTAACTGTCGTTAGGTAAAAAGGATATGTAAGCAAATTTGACTTTACTAGATTAAATGATGTTTAATTGGTTTTTGATAATTACGTCACGCCCGTTTTATTTCACAAATTTCTTATCCATCAAAAACCATTGCCATTAACCGGGCACATACCTAATTTCATAGAAAAACCCAATAACACTGCTTGACATGGGAATTGAACCCAAGACCTCTTGCTCGGCAGTCGCACTGTACGACCGCTAGACTAACGCAATTAGTCTAGTGTCTATCTCATTTGTCTAGTATTCATAAGACAGTGAGCAAAGTATTATTTCGTTTTTCTATAACGCTTCTCAGTAGCAGTACGGAGTTTGGATTTATGACCGGTTAATGGCAAAAGGCTCGCCCTATATAACAAATAATCTATATAAACCAATAAATTGTGGGTGTATCAGAAGATCTCTGCCTACCCTTCCATGATAGATATAGGCGGATTTTTTTTTATTTACATTAAAAAACGTTGCCCCACACTAGGATTTTCTCCTGTATCGTGGGTGCGTTTACAAACATTATTATTATTATTAAGCAAGCAACTACCTGTAGAACCTACAAATATTTGCTCCGTGCGGGGATCGAACCCGCAACCCGTGACGCACAAGCCGATCGCTCAGCCACTGCGCCACCGAGTCGTCAAAACTACATGTTTATGCAATGTATTGTATGTCATTATATTTTAGGTCTAGCACAGATAGCTCTGTTTTAACTGACAATGAAATTAATAAGCGGAGATAACACAATAGAAGTAATTACACTGGAGGCTTTATTTATGTTGTTACTTATCAATGTTTAGTTACTTAACCAAACTGCGCGGATACAAAAAGATGTCTAGACTATTGTCGGCGGACATTTCACGCCGGGATATAAGCCGTGATATACTTACAATAGTCTATTTATTACACTATGTTTCAACAAATAAGCAATTTGAGAAGCTTAATTGAATGCTTATTAAATTAATTACATAATGTAGGTCAGCTAAAATTTGAAAACAATTATTATTGAAAGCAGTCGATTCTATTTACTGATGTGTTTTGTTTCGAATGAAATATATATTTCGACGAAATCAATTAAGTAAGTACTATTATAAATTAAGGGGTCATCATAAAACCCAATTTGTTTACCACGGGGGATGGACCATTTTACCACGGGTCTCCTGTCATTTGAGAGGGATTAGGCTATAGTCTACCAAGCCAGCAATGGGAATTGGCAGACATCACACGTTATCGAGAAAATCTCTGAAGCAAGCAGCTTCTCCAACGAGAGTAGATACGCGGTACGTAGGTAGGCTTCGCCTTTTAGTCTGTTCACGCCACTGGTCTAATACGGCGGAGGAGTCCCAATTATGAAATAAATTTAAATAATTAATAGTTTAAAGTTGGTTTAATAAACTGCCGAGTGCTAAGTCCTGGGCTTGATCTCCTGATCGAAAGCTGTATTGGAGTTCTCTACAACAACGTTTCAGTAGGTGCTTGGGATATGCTTATTTCCCGCTGACTTCAATACCCAAATATAAAAAAAATACAGCTTATCTGTATAATAACGAAGTAGGTATATTTTTATCACACCGTTACCAACACGTTTCAAAATAAAAAAGTACAGTAGCAAAGATAATTATCTTTGCTACTGTACTTTTTTTACCACTTTACCACAATATAATATTTCTGGTTTCTAATATACATATATTCATTCATAAGCCTAATATCGGCTCAGCATTCGATGTTAAACAGTAAGTGTCTGAAAAACAAATGGCGTCCTAAAATTTTAAATTAATGTTATTGTTTTATTTATCTTCTGATCTATGAACGAGATAATATTAATCGTGTTTTCGATACTTTATTGACGGTCCAAATGCTGTGAATTTTACTGGCAAAATACATAACGTTCTATGTTCCTACCATGCCTATCATTAATCATTTCTGTTCAGACAATAATTGGGTGATGCTGATAACTGTACGGTGAATAAATGTTTATTTATATTGACATTTTTCGGCGAGTTTGTTTTGATGTTTTGTTATTCGATGTCAGATTACGAGAGGACTTTATTTGTTTCAATTACTATTTATATTTAGTGGATTAATGATATTACATAATTGATAAATGGGATAATTTGTTATTTTTACTAATGTATTCTACTTTTATGTTAGTGTGAGTTTGTGTTGTTATTTTTATGTGTATTTATCTACCTCATAGCATAACAAATATACAGGCGGCTAATTGGTTTCGAGATTAAATATATCAATCTGTTTGAAATTATTACCGTATTTACCTCCAAGGTTTCTTAAAATAATGGTCAGGATCCATTACTTTAAATATTTTGGCACGAGTGACACAAAAGCTGCGGTTCATATAAACCAGACAAAAAACCATCAAAAAATTTACCAGTGCACTTGTCATAGTTCATTCAATTTCAACCTAATACCAGTATCGTTACGGCTTACGGCATGCACGATGTGAATTGGAACAATAATATCCAACGACAATTTTTTTTTGTGATGAGGGATGCAAACAGGTTTTATTGCATTTATTAGTTCCTTTTATTCTACTTTCTCTTAATCTTTGTATTAAGCTATTTATAAGAAGTTCTTGTACCGAAAATAATGTTCAAATATTTACTTTTAACTATTTACCTAGTTGAGCGTAAGTAATTGACTGCCGTTGGCCGGTAATTGGGGATCTCGCCCTCCATAAATACTTTTACGAAGTATTTTTTTGCTAAAGAAACTTTTGTTGGAGATTTTTTCACTTATCTAATAGGTTTTCTTTGATAGTTAGACCGTTGCTAGTTCAAAGTAAAGAAAGTTTTGAAGAGCCTTTTTTTTGCTTTTGATTCATTATTATTAATTGGGTGCGTCATGTTTTATCTTTTATTTTTTGATATTGACTCCAAACTTGTGCACGTTCTTGGACCGTGTGGCTTACGTGCATTTTAAGAACATGGAACCTGTGTACACATGTTCGCAGTTATAGATAGGGATTGCAACCCGGTATGTTTCTCAACCCGGCCGGGTTGGCGACAATATATTAGGATGGAACCTTTAAAGTATTTTAGAACAATTTGGTTTAAGTAAATGGAGGAAAAATACAATGATTCAAGGATACGGAATAATATTTATTTCAAAACAGCAAATCAACACTAGTCAGTCTTAATCAGTCTCAAAATCACGAGTATTTAATACAGAATTAGTTAGTTACTACGTAATACTATACAGAGTTAAGAGAAAGACCTGCTTGCTTAAAGTTAATTACTAATACTAATGTAACTATGTATTTGTAAACCTATGTTTTCAAATACATATATTATATTAGAATAAGAAACTAATAACGCTGCCTAATGTGCTAAACTTGTCTTATCAACTTCGATAGATAAACTTTGGTAGCTTTAGTTTTAACTATATCCACAAATTTAAAAGAGGACTTTAGCGAGACGAAGTTGTGGCTGCATTAATTTTGACTTATATCTAGTATTATAATTATGTAGTTCATATTTTTTCGTATGATGTGATATATTTTTCCTAATGTACATTATATTTTCAAAGATATACTGACAGGGAACTGTCATAATATTTATTTCTTTAAAGAGTTCCCTGACTGAATCACGAGTACTTAGGTTATAAATGGCTCTTATTGCTCTTTTCTGCAGTAGAAGACTGATTCTATGTTTGCAGCACATGATGCTATGAAAGTAGCTATAATAAACTAGTCTTGCCGTGCTTGCGGCGGCGACGGAATGACAGAGCAACACACATACTTCGTCGACTAAGTCACAGTAGAAATTATACTGTAACTAAGTGAAGAAAAGAAAACACGCATACAGCGAGCAGGGGTGAGAGGTGCGCAAGAGAACGGCAAATTGCCATGCCAATTTTCTACAAGTTGGGGCTTCCGTGCTGCATTTCTTGTACCTACCGGGCCCGGTATGAATGGCCGGGCCCGGTGGATGTCTAAAAGGGCACCGGGCCCGGCCGGGCCGGACCCGGCCGGGCCCGGTTTGCAATCTCTAGTTATAGACTAGTTCTCGTGCAAGCAATAATATCTCGCGTGCATGAGTAGTGCGGTTCGCGGGCACAGAAGTGCGTATGCTCGTGCGTGTAGAATATGACACGTGTGCCTATAGCCATTATACGCGAATGCACGCTTCATGCAGGTGCACGGTTCGTGCGCAGGTGTAATACTCACCATAATAAACGTCGTCAAGTTCCTTGTACCTCTTCGCATTGACGCCGATCCTCCAACTGTACAACAGCACCACTAGTATTGATATATTCTGGAACAAATGAAAATACAATCGTTAAGTTTTTTTTAATTAGCAAATGTTTGTAAAACAATGATAGCCTTAGGGATATTTCCCAAGACTGCCAAGTCATGGTTCTCGTGTTAGGGCACGCCACGATAGTGGCGGTAAGACCCATCATGGAGGAGTGGCTTGAGAGGCGCCACGGCACCCTCTGCTTCCGGCTGACGCAGGTCTTGTCTGGGCATGGGTGCTTCGGCAAGTACCTGTGTCGCATAGGCCGGGAGCCATTGCCCGAATTTCACCACTGTGTGGGCTGCCCTGAGGACACGGCGCAGCACACGCTCCAGGCTTGACCGGCCTGAGCAGAGCAGCGCCGTGAACTCGTAGCGGCAGTCGGCGGTGACCTCTCGCTTCCGGCTATGATTCTCGCAGTAGACGCACTGGGCGCCGGAGGGCTAGTGACGTTGACGGGTGCGGAATTTTTAGTCGGTAAACGCTACACCGGCGGATACACCCCGCCGCCTCCCCAGGCGGCGGAACGGGCCGTAAAGGATTTTTCCGCACTTAAAAAAAAAGAACAGTTTCTCGTGTTAAAATCCTAAGCACGCATCTTTGAGTTTTCGAAACCATGAGCGTATTAATTATCACTCACTGAAGGAAAACATAACTCATATTTCTTATAATTTTCTCGATCTAATATGAAGTCTGCTAACTGGACGTAGAGTGTTGGACTATTATCTTATCTGTCTCATTCTGAGATGAGAAACATTCCCCAATAGGAAAAAGTAAATAGGTCAATGACGATGACCAAATTTTGGATCTCTGATTGGCCCACTCTAAACCCTCCAACCAATCAAAGAATCGAACGCCACAGACGTTCAATTGTTAAATAAAATACCACACTAGAAACTTCACTGAAGAACGAGTACTTGATATAAGTGAGTAAATATAGCCTCGTTTCGTCACAAATGGATGGGGTAATAAAACCAGTAGAGAGATAAGTACCTCCCTACATTATTTTATCTCCCCGTTTCGAGAGAGAATAGAGACTAATAGCAAGGTTTACTAGTGCTCACACTGATAGTGGGTAGGCACAATACAACAGTTTATGACGGCAGATTAAATCACAATAAGCCTGTTTTAACGGCAATGGAATCACTTAAATTGTTCTATATTACATTTTATTACTTATAATAAACTTTGATTACGGCTTTTCATAAAGCTGTGATTGTTGTTTATCCTTAAACTGTTACCAAAATCTAAAATAAATCGACACGTATTACTTATAAACAATATTTATAATACAAATACTACTAATACTACTCAAATCAAATATGTTATTAATACGTTTGAACCACGACCCGAGTGTTTTAACCCCAAATGGCTTGAGAATATAACTTTCAATTATTTTTTTTATTTTGGTATAACATTAATTAATTTAACCTTTAATTTTGGCACACCAGTTTTTTGTATTATTTTGTTTGTTACGTGTATATGTGGTGGCATTTTCTTTCTTTTGTTAATTAATATTTTAGCCTTCGTAAGTTACAGTAAACAATAGTAGTTTCATTTTAATATTAAAAGTCACACGTAGATGTACTTTATGCTTTCTAAAAGCGTAACGTTCCAATAGAAACAATAATATCGTTTATAATTAATGTAACGCTGGCTAGCGTTCAGAAAATAGTGCATAATAGCGTTCAGAAAATCTCTTATAATAGCGTTATTCATCGGTGGACGCAGCCTTGATATTAAACTAGCTGATTCAGCAACATTATTCCAATATAATTAGTTACTAACATAATGAAAACATGGTTTTTGATGGTTGTTGTTTAGTATCGATACAAAATTAATTTGCAGTATTTGATTATATCGGTGTGTGAAAAGGACATTGAGAATGATTTTTTAAGTAATTCTCTTACAATTATGCATAATGCGTAATTGTGTTGAAAATCTTTTCAGCCAATAAAAATGCCTAATATGGAACTGTACAGTAACACAATTATATTCTCGTGTCAGATATCAATAGTTCAGTAACTTCTCCTATATCAGTCAACAGGTTTTCTTCTCCTTTTTACTTTAATATCTATTGGCGAACTTAAGTGCTATCAATAAACTTGAAGACTACTATTTGTTTTTTTTTAATTGCTCTTGAGTTCTGGCAACTGGTGGGATAGCTCGCTCAATACTGACGTCAGTTGCGAAGTTAGATGACATCTGTTGGCTCCACGATATCTAAACTTTGCCAATAGCCACAAGTTGTATGAAGCACAACTTGGTAGATGTACGTGTAGATCGGAAGATTCACAACTTTGTATTAGTTTTTCGTCTAAGTTTTAGTTGATATTGATACTTATTTTATAGCGGACGTCTTGCATGTTTTAAAAATAGAAATAATCTTTTTTTTTAAGCCGTAAATACGGTCACATTCAAACTTGTATACCTATTGTATATCTGTATGAACAACAAATCTACAAGTCTCATTATATAAAAGTAACTACGCTCTATACTATTTACTTCTTAAAGTGTGGAATGAGACAGAAAATTATCTCTCTCTCCCTCTCACTTTGCGCAATTTTAGTAGATATAAAAAATAAACGCTAAAATAGACTTTCAAATTTAATCTAAAAGCTAAAGGTAAAAACACAGAGCCAAATAAAAAGAAATGATGAAAGAACTTTATTCAGATAGATGAATTAATTTTCATTGGCAAAAGGAATAACTAAACCGCTTTAAATAATTTCACAGCAGCAAAATAAGCGTTAATTAAAAAAGTATCCGCTCAGCAACGAATTACCTTAATGAAACAATTTTAATTAATATAAGAAACATGCAAATTAAATGGATGTTATTACAACTGGCCGAGGCACCAAAAATATGCGCGACACCGGTTGATCACTTCGAAATTTTATATTTCTCACACCTAAGATTTGATAACACACTAATATCAAATTAAACTGCCCGGTAGCCAAAAAAGTGTATTTTATGTAGTGTATTTATCAACCATCTAGTATGCGTAACACAAGCCTTGTTGCTTAGCTCGAAAGTACATTGAGCTATGTCATAATATCCGGAAAAAAGGTCGCGGTTAAAATAATAGGTACCAACAAAAAATAATTTTGTTTCAATTTTTAATATTTATGTTTTAAAAAGACAAAATATTTATTAATACCTATAGAAAACATCGGCAAGACTTGTATTTTTGTATATTCAATTCAATTCAAATTCAGAAATGATTCCTAAGGTACGAACTTTCTAAAACGCAACCAGTCAAGCCAAAACTGTGCTGTCGAGCAAATGAAATAATTATTCACCATAGTAATGATTCAATCATAAGTCTGGACTGAGACAAATTGCTTTTACAGCTTAAACTTACCCTAATAATAAGTTCACGAGAAGTTACAGAACAAAATTAATAACTTAAAACATGTCTAGGTTGAAACTTCTAACCGGAACACGATGAAAATTGAAGTAAAAACAGTATTTTAAGACGAATATTTCGTTTGGTTAGCTTAAAGTTGGAGCAGGTAATTTATATCCTGGTGTGGATACCAAGTACTATTGGTACAACATACATATTGTAATAAAACCTCCTTGTGTAGATGTTATTATTTATTGTACAGCCGATATCCAACTACTTTACAAGATAATCTACTCTATAACTTATAATCTAATAGTATAATAGGGTACTTATATTATGTCCAAGCCGTCCGAAGCGCAGCTCGCCCCAAAACCAAGTGAACGAATCGATCTCCCGATGTCACCACTTTTTAGTTGTCAAGTCATCCTGCTCGGTGTTGCCACATAAAATATTTTTAACGAATAATCGATATATCAGTTAAGTCGATTTTTAATGTAAATCGGTGAACCTAACACTCGTCCATCCTGACCTTGTGTATGTCCCCATACACATAAGTCGGGAAGCACCTAACACTCGGGCAATCGATTCGTTTTACAGTATAGTAGGTAAGGGGAAAAAAAAAACAGTATAAAATCTCTAAAAGTTAGTAAAATATAAATATGCATATATTAATTATATCCAAATATAGCTCGTAAACATTCATTTATCATTTATTAAATTTTTTATATATTTAAATTACGATGTACCTAACTACATAGGTATGTAATTGTACATATATAATATATTACTATTATTTAAAGTATTCTTTAATCTCAATTTTTAATCTTATGCTTAGTGACAGTAAATAAATCTGGTTCATGCCCAAAACTACTAGTTATATTTACAATAACTTATTAACTATAAGTTACTAATGCATATTACTTTTTAAAGACGAAACTTAATCTAATAATATGGTACTAAACTGGCAAACCAATCACATGGTTGCTAAACTGGCAAACCAATCACATGGTTGCTAAACTGGCAAACCAATCACATGGTTGCTAAACTGGCAAACCAATCACATGGTTGCTAAACTGGCAAACCAATCACATGGTTGCTAAACTGGCAAACCAATCACATGGTTGCTAAACTGGCAAACCAATCACATGGTTGCTAAACTGGCAAACCAATCACATGGTTGCTAAGCTGGCAAACCAATCACATGGTTGCTATGTCATTGTACATTAATGTTACATGGATAAATAAACAATTTCATATTACAATTTTAAACTATGTGATTCAGACTAAAATCATAAACAACCAAAAAAACCGTGAGGTCAATAGCTTCACACAAAGATATATCATCTCACGAAAATAATTAAGTTGTACATAATTCTCTCTGCTCTGTGTTACCTAATCACTGCAAATATCATGATCTTCGCTCTCTGAGTTATCGTCATTTAGGCTTAAGGCAGCCACGTGAACCCAAGGGCGCATACGGTCGGCCGCGACGGTCGTTTTACGTTTATGTTTACTACTACTTAATCCTGGTATTGCTACAATTCTATATCTATCATTTCCTAATACTGATACAACGCGATAAGGACCTATATATTGAGGAAGGAGCTTTTTACTTTTCCCGTCGTTCTTAAAATTTGTATTGGTGATTTTTACCAACTCTCCTTCGGAATAGACGCGGGAAGGACGTCTGGTTTTATCGTATTGTTCTTTTTGTTTTTGTTGCTCTTCATCTATTTTATCTTTAACCTCTTCTCTAATTGTAATCAAATCATTACTTTCTCGCGTTTCTTGCCTAACCACGTTTAATCTCGGATTTAATTCGCTATTTATACAACAACCAAACATGACTTCCGCAGCCATTCTCCCCGTAGTCTTATTAACTGTATTATTAATACCCCACTGAATTTTACCGACTTTATCGTCCCAATCTTTTTCATTGTCGTTAAGGTTTATAGCGGTCAAGGAAGCGAGGATTGTGCGATTATATCGCTCAACCTGGCCGTTTGAGCGTGGACTAGCAACCGCATTTAATATATGTCTTGTCCCTATATCCAAGCAAAACTTTCTAAACGCATGAGAAGTAAAGCAAGAGCCACGATCGCTAATTAATCTATCAGGAACTCTAAAAGTACAAAAAATTTCATCAAGAACCCTTATCGCTATTACGGATTTTGTATTCCTTACAGGTCTAATAAAAACGAACTTAGTAAATGCATCAACCAACACTAAGATATATGAATTTCCTCTTTTTGAACGCACAAAGGGTCCAAGATGGTCAATGTGTATAGTGTGGAAAGGAACCTCGACTTTAGGTATTGGATGCAAGTAACCCTCATTAGAAGAAATCTTTTTCGAGTAAGCGCATTCAATACACGCTTCAACGTATTTCTTTACGAATTTTGACATTTTCGGAAACCAATATGTATTCTTTATTCGCTCAAGTGTCTTTTCCACACCAAAGTGGCCTATGTCGTCGTGATTCATACGACATAATTGCCATCTTGCGCCCTTTGGCACAACCCAACGTAAGTTTGTCTTATCCCCTTCAATGCACCTATAAAGCTTGTTGTCCTTTATAATATAATTATCCCTAATTTGCTTAAGTCCTTCTACGTCTAAATTTGAAGATAGGATGTCTCTAATACGGCCTAATTCGCTATCGCCTAACTGTAGGGTATGCAGCCAATCATCACCGGTAATAATCATCACTTTTGGATACTGATCAGTGACATCTTCGACTGTGTGGTTTCCGTCATTTATGATAGGGTTTCGCGACAAAGCATCTACGTGAGCCATTCTATTCCCTGGTCTGTATTCTATTGCGCACTGAAATTCTTGTATCAAAAGATACCAGCGCGCGATCCGTGGTATAATGTCGCGTTTAATAAATGTAGCACGTAAGGCACTACAATCGGTGACAATTTTAAAGTTTTGACCTAACAAGTAAACTCTAAATTTCCGCAAGGCACACACTACAGCCAACGTCTCAAGCTCGTAAGCATGAAAGTTTCTTTCCTCTGGAGAGGTTTGTCGACTGTAAAACGCTACGGGCCTAAAACTAACACTACTTGCCCTTGGTCGTTGAAGCAGAATCCCACCAACGCCATGTTTACTTGCGTCCGTGTGCAATTCCGTTTCCCAACCTGGATTATAAATAGCTAGAACCGGTCGATCGACCAGTTTTTCCTTGAGCATATTAAACGATTTTTCTTGCTCATCTGTCCATATCCAAGCAGCATCCTTTTTCAATAACTTACTCAACGGCTGTGCAATATGTGCAAAGTTCATAATAAATTTGCGGAAATACCCCACAAGCCCAAGAAATTGTCTTACAGTATGAACATTGACAGGGCGAGGAAAGTCTAAGGCACACTGGATTTTTTTATCACCCGGTCTCACACCTAAAGCGCTAATCTCATAACCTAAATAATCAATTTTATCTTTCAAAAATTCACACTTAGATAGATTAAGAGTTAAATTAGCCTGCCTAAATAATTTTAAAACGTGTTCTAGCCTCTCTAAACACTGTTCTATACTTTTGCCATATATCAATACGTCATCTATGTACGCTGTTGCTTGGCTATACCTAGCGGACCCCAGAATCTTATTCATCATACGTTGGAACACCGCGGGCGCATTTGCCAATCCAAACGGCATTCGATTAAACTCGAACTGTCCGTCGGGAGTGACAAATGACGTCAACGGTTTAGACTGTTCCGATATTGGTACCTGATAGTACCCCGAGAATAGGTCTAACGTGATGAAAACCGCCTGGCCAGAAAGCCTTGCTATTTCGTCTTCTATCACTGGCATTGGATAATGCTCCTTAACGGTCACAGAGTTTAACATCCTGTAATCTATGCACATTCTCATTCGCCCATCTTTCTTACGCACGAGAATTACGGGACTAGCATACTCGGAAGTGGATTCTCTTACAATCCCAGCCTCCAACATTTCTCCTACCATTTCACGAACTTGGTCGCGTTCTTTATGCGATAGTCGGTAAGGCCTATACACAATTGGACGTTTGCTATTTATTTCGATGGTCATTTCAGTAACGTTAGTACTCCCTAGTTCCTTTAAATTCGATGCAAAACAATCTTTAAATTCATTAAGTAATTTTAATAGCTTCGTCCGGTGTTCAAGATTAACATGATCTCCAATATGTACTTTACTACTGTCAATACCATCATTTATGGGCTTATTATCTACATTAAGAACACTATTAACTAATTGGACATTGCTAGCGCGACTAATAATTGTGCCCTTGTATAGATGGCAATATTCCGACATAGGCATAACATAGACCATCACGAAACCGCCTTTGGATACATATACGCCTCCGCAGACCACGTATTGAAACATTGGTTTTCCTATGACCTTACTGTTCAACATAATATGACCATTTAATGAGGGTTCAGTTTGAAGTTTGATTGCAGCTGGACCATGAATTACGATATTGGCCACAGAGACTAGCTTAACTAACTGATCCTCGTCTATTTCGGTTTTATTGAAGGGAATTTCTTGAGAGATATCAATGAATTGTAATGTTTCTGCGGTTTTTAATACAAAAACATGCGACTGTTCAGTGTAAGTTTGCCCTACTAGCACTGGTACCTCTAAAAGTTGATCTTCAACTACTTGACAAACAGTGTTAACACTAACGCCATCGATAATAATCTCTACGGTCACCTTTCCTAAAGAATAAACCACGTCGTTCCCAAATCCCTTTATTGGAGTGCGCACGCCATCACATTCAAGCATTAAATTCGCAATCTCTGATTTTGCTAAAAGACATACTTCACTACCAAAATCTATGAAAGCCTTAACAGAAACTCCATTCACTAAGACATCCTTGTAAAACTTTGAATTCGGTTTAGCTAACGATATGCACATTGTTTTTTGTGTGTCTCCTAATTTACTGTAGTTATCCTCAGGTTTTGTAGGACATTTATCGATTTTATGCCCTACTCTATGACATTGGTTACAACGAATCAGTGGCTTAGGACATTTTCGATATACATGACCTCGTTCCTTACAATTAAAACAGAATGCAAAATTATCAGTCAATATATTTGTCTTATTATAGGATTTGTCTGTAGTGATAGTTCCGGATCCTAATCTGCCTTTATTGTTGGGATTAAAGCGATCCAAGGAATTTGAAGATTCTTTGTTGCTCATCAAGAATTGCAACAGTTGATCAGGGTGTGAGCATCTAAGCGCGAGTGAACTTGATTTCATAGTTTTATCACTTAGACCGTGAATAATACAATCGACCGCCCGCTTGCCAACTATACCGCACTGGTTCAATAAAGCCAATTTTTCATAGTAATATACTTCAATAGGTTCATGATATTTGCTTTTACGCCTTAGCATATCTTCCAAGGACTGGCCATAATTTTGTTCAAAAGGAAAAGCATGAGACAACTTTTCCTGCCACTCGTTCCAAGAATATAATATTGAATCTAAACTCTCATACCAAGTCTTAGCCAGTCCTTGAAGTTTCTGCATCGCAAAGTGAATGGTTGTTTTATCATCCCAACCATAAACGGTGGCACACTCGTTCACTTTTCTTAACCATATATCTACGCGTTGAATTTTCGATGATGGGTCAAAATCAGGCAATATATTTTTGTGATTTTTAACAACGTTATTAGAGTGATCGAGTGGGCCAGCCGCCGACGGTTGGTTCCTAATTGAATTGATAATATTCATGACATCTTTCGAAGAAAAAGTAGGACTATAATCTCTAACCTTAGAACTCCTGTCTCGAGTCGCTGTAACGTCACGTCGCCTGCTCCGTTCCTGCTGCAACTCGTTCTCCAAGGACCGCAGACGCTCCCGTGCCGCCTCGCGTTCCCGTTCGAGTTGCTCTGCTCGGTGGCTCGTACGACTTCGGGCGCTCGGCGTCCGGCTGCGATGCGGGCTTCGACTGCGTTGACGGCTGCGCCGCGGGCTGCGACTGCGTCGCGGGTTCTGATCTTCAACAGCATCTCTGTCGTTGGTGCGTCGTCGACTATGGCTTCCAGAAGCTTCAACTCGTAGCAATCTTCTTTGGGGCGTCTTTAAACGCCGTTGCTCTTGAGCCTCACAGTCGTGTTCCATGTCCTCGATTACTAAAACCAGTTGACGGTAGCACAATGAGTATAATAAAACTTTTAACACTTTTAACTTTATCTTGCAGTTAATGTGGGTATGTTAAAATATAACTTCCACTTCTGAGATGTAATAAAACCTCCTTGTGTAGATGTTATTATTTATTGTACAGCCGATATCCAACTACTTTACAAGATAATCTACTCTATAACTTATAATCTAATAGTATAATAGGGTACTTATATTATGTCCAAGCCGTCCGAAGCGCAGCTCGCCCCAAAACCAAGTGAACGAATCGATCTCCCGATGTCACCACTTTTTAGTTGTCAAGTCATCCTGCTCGGTGTTGCCACATAAAATATTTTTAACGAATAATCGATATATCAGTTAAGTCGATTTTTAATGTAAATCGGTGAACCTAACAATATGTACATACCTAGAGTAAAAATAAAAAAATATCACCTCAGCTGATCTTCAAATGATTGAACAGACTTTTTGAATCATTGTGAAAATATTTTCGATTTTTAAAGAAAAAAAATATCGATTTCACGGACAGATATAGGGATTACACAGCGTACAATATGAACCTAATTATTAACCCTTAATTTCTTATTAAACTACGAGTAGGTGGGTACCTACTAATGGTTTTGATGTTTTTAGGCTAAAAATAAGCTATATTGCTTTAAGTATCTTGATGTTTTTCGATTTTTGTCGCGATTAAAATAATATATCTAAAAGCTAGTTTAATTTCAACGTGTCTGATATTCAATTAATTGTAAGTAAACAGCATCCTTGTTCAATATCGACCAATATGCTATATAAGTTGGTGGTACACCGCTGGATTACAACGTAACAGTTTGCGTGAGAAGCGAGACACCGAGCACAGCTCACATTGTACGAATAGTTTGTGCGGCAAACCGCAAATCTAGCTCACGATCACAGACTGTTAGCCTCTCTTGTGGTTACACATCGCTTTGCGAGAACATTCGACGGTGTGTACGTAGCCTTTGATACGTTTTTGGTTGGACGACACATTTATTTCTTATTTATACGACTTGACCTTATTTTGACATTATTTTTGAAGATAGTTTTCCGTATTCTGGACTCTCAATATAGATACCTACTAATTATTGTTCATCTAGTTTCGAGCTGAGCAACGAGGCTTTTGTTGCGAAAAATGTACAAAGACTCATTTTGGACTCTACTAAGGAAATGAGCGAATATAATATTCAATTTTAAAACATGACAAAATCAAATAATTGAAATGATAGTGATCAATTAAAATCATCATACAATTACAACAATGTCTACATTAGCTACTCGACCATATTCCCGTATTAACCATTCATTAATACTTAAAGAACTAGTTTAAATAAGCCACTGTATAATTAACTTTGATAAACAAGTTTGTTTACATTTACTTTAACTACAACGTCGTCACATAAATATTTGGTTACGCAAATATTCAGTACTAAGTAAACAATAATTATAACGACTCTACTACGTAAGACCAGCAGACAATCTCTTCATAACTAACAATAAATTCTTCAGAATTAATGTAAGCACCTACATTTCTGTCCAGATTCCATATGCTTCAAATGTAATGATTATTGTGATTAAAATATTACGTGTCTTAATACAATTGCATTCAGTAATTGAATATTTCTGAAAATGATTATGCAGTGTCATAATATTCTAGTTTCAAGCGAAGCAACAAGACTAGTGTTCTGGATTGTTATCCACGATATGTTTATCGTTGATACAATACATATATATGTATATTTTATCCTTCAAAATAAGTACCTATATAGATAATTATTAGGTATACATCCATTACTCCAAACTTTTGCCTGTAATGAGCACGGCGCGTAAAATATTCGTCAATTCTTTGAGTTGCAATGCTATAATTGTGTTTTTAGTGCCTTAAAAACACTACACATGTCCAGTTAGCGATCTAAATAATTGTTAGTCTCGCCAGTACGGTGAGCAAAAGAGAAAGGTATGCAAGTAATTTATTACACCGCTTGCATGACAACTGTAGACAAGGGTTTTGTCAACTGAAGGGTTGATTAATTCTCTCACCCAATGTCACTCAAGCTGTAGCATTATTTTATAATGCGGGATGTAAATAATGCTTTCGGAATAAAGAACAACTCAGGTAATCCGTTTTTTCTATTTATTTTGCCGTAGACAAATTTTATGAATACGATTATTATAAAATAATACAATCTAAGTAACTACAGATATTCAGAGTGTTTTATTGTAAGTCTTTGTCTGTGCACACATACAGTTTTATGTGAGCAAAGTGCATGATCTTTATGAGATTCGAAATTTGACGTATAGTCACTCATCCGCAGAAAGTGATGCTTAACCGTGCATATCGATTAGTTGAGCGTGGTTCTTAATTATCCATATCAATGGCTCACCTAGTTTATGTTATAACCGACATAAAACCTCCAGCTTTAGTCTTAGGTACAATAATTTTCGGATATTCTGTTGAATGTGCCACAATGGCAATTACGCGCTTGATGGTGTTTTCAATATGGATTAATTTCGTGTTTTAATTTACTTACAGGCAATAATAAATTGTTTTCATGGCACATTTTATGGGGACACTCGCAAACATGTTGAGTCACAACTGTAATTAAACGTATGGAAGTATGCGGGTAGTTTAGTATCAATTAATTCGTTGAAATTTCGAGTTTAGGTATTGAAAATATAAGTTAATAACATTTTTGTTGCATTATTTTATTAACATTATTAATGTGGAAATTAATAATGTTATTAAAATAATGCAACAAAAATGTTATTAGCTGTATAGTATGATTTGGTTTAGTTTTTCCAAAAAAAAATTCAGTAACAATTTTTTACAGGCAAAATAACCCATAACTGGCTGGTTACAAGCACCCTTCTCAAATTGCCGACGAGAGTAAAGAAGAAACACTTCGTTGGCATAGTGTAGTTTAATCCCCATTTCCAACTTGCAAACTCACACCATATTAATCAAGTTTGAGTCCACACTCAAATCAACAACGTCCATCAGACAACAAAAAATATAATACCGCGTCAAACTGCTACAGTAAAAACCTCACCAATACCACAAGACAGAATACTCTACGATAACCTAGTGTAGTTTGACACCTTTTTTTATATATAAACCACACGGGTGTGTAAAAACCTTAGGCCCGCCTTATGGTAAGAGGTTACCGAAATCAAATCAATTTTTTTGCCAAAATATGGTACAATAGTTGTTATAAGCGTGTTTGTTTCACATACCTACTCTGCCCCTAGAACATGGCAATCTACATTTGCAACAAACAACAACAAAACATTAACCTAATGTTTCAGCCCCATCTCAAATTGGCAACATACAAAAATGATAATGTAAAATAGTCGTAAAGCAAATTTTATTCACGAACCAAGATTTAAGAAGCAAATTGGATCGTTACAAAGAGTACATCGAGTACATCCTTGTGTGAGTATCGAGTTTCGAGTATCGAGTGCCTAAGAAGTATTTATTTGGCTCTCGATGCATCCGAGACACGTCGGCTCTCACGGATAAGGAGGCACGCGAACATCTGCTGCCTTGAAGATATCGAACATACTTCCCGCCTATTATGGAGGAAAATATCGTCAGGAATGTTTTGCAGTATATTAAATTTTGCAAGGACTACTATTTAATTTTATTTTAGAACATTTATTTCTAGCTCAACAATATTAATGACTGTCTTCTATGGTCTTGATCCCGGATACTAGATGGTTGATACACTACATAAATACTTAAATACTAAATGTGTACATAGGAACATCTTAGGTCAAAATGTCCATGGTCATCACATACACATTTGCCCTTACCGGGATTGGCACCCAGGACCCTTACCACAGAAGCCAGCGATTAATACCGCTGGACTACTCGGGTTGTCTGTATTTACATAGGGTCTTTGCTTAGCTCGGAAATAGCGGGGCTGTGTAATAATGCCCAAACATACCTAATCATTTAAATTATTAGGTACTAGGTGCCCGGGCAAACTTCGTTTTTTGTAATAAATCTTTCTGTGTGTCTTAAGGAACATACAAAAAAAATTGCTGAATTATACGAGCCATACTATTCTCGAGTTATGCGCTTAACAACATTCATTTTTATTTATACATATAGATTAAACCCACATACCAACTCATGTCATAATTTTATATATTTTTTCTCTACGAGAACTGTATTCACACAATTTATTTTAAGCCATATAATTAACACACCATTGCGTTTTATACGTGGAAAAATATTACTTCGCGTTAACACACATGCGATGTCTAAAAGTAATTGTATGTTAATGTTCTCCACCGACTAATTAATCCGGACACGAAAGTTTCATACAAATTACAGAATGGTTTATTAATTGCGCAGGTTTTTTTCCGATTAAGAGGGCAGAAAGTACTAAATTGTATGTGGGTCAACTTATATAACCACAATTGTGGCAAACACGCTTATATTTCAAAAGCGTGTTTGGCTGATGGTAAGTGGTTACCGTAGCTTAGGAACATTTGCAACATCAGAGCCTGTAAAAATCGTTTCAAGTTTCTTTAAATAGGGGAGTTAATAAACCGACAGAAAACAGAATCCCTATTCTGTCAGAATATTCACTTCCCTAACGAGCTCTGGCAATTTTACTCACTCGCAGAAACACAACTAGTGCTGTTTCACTGCGGCATTATGTAATGTAGAGGAACTTCTCCAGTCGCTGCTCATTTTGTCAAACAATTTCGGTATGGCCTACCTCTTTTTAAAACGAAAAACGATCCAAATGCATGCAAACTCAGAATAACTAAATATACTTAGTACACCTACTCTTTGAATCGTACCAACCACTTTAGAGCCACCGGGCTTTAACCAACGTTCGTTCGTTCAACATAAATTATGCTGCAATGTTGGTTTTATCATAATAACAAAAGGAACGATTGTTAAACGGTTTTATTTATTATTTTAAACACAGATTGACACTTACACAAACGTCATCTTGCATTTTGGTTTTGGTTAGTATTAGAATCAAACGAATTTAAATGAATTATAGTATACCTATATATGTAAGTAGTAAAGATTTTATACACGAACCTCAGTGATGCAAGTAAATTTATTTGTATAGTTTTTAACCCCCGACGCAAAAACGTCGGGGTGTCATAAGTTTCATTCCTTTACGAATGTATTTCGTAACGTTTTTTGTTATTGTTTATTATAGTTAATGTCATATCCGAAATCAGTCGCTACTTTAGCCTAAGTATGCAAGCAACATCATATATGTATTAAGCAAATAGATTTTGCTACTATTTTTGCTTCTATGAGTAAATAAAAAAATGTTACCAATTATTTAGTGTATTTTATTGTAATTTCAACTTAATGAATATAAATACTAGACTGTAATAAATTCTGAAACTTACTAACTCATGCTACGCAGCTGCCTGTTAAGTGATTAGCATGTAAGTCTTACTCACGATGATTTGTCTTGTCGCAAATACTAATCCGGGTAAAGACACGATTACACCAACAAAACTGAGAACAATCTGGTGAGTTATGAGATGACTAATTTGTTATCAAGTTCTTGTTATTGATAGGTAGGCACTTTAGTTATAGGAAAAAATCATTTAAGCTTAAATATTGGTAAAATAGGGTTTTATTAAAAGTATGTAATTTATCTATTAACCATACCGGTGATATTATACAAAAAAATATGTTAAAATTTTTAATTTGTCATACTCACAGTTTTTTTTAGATAGATGATAGATAGATCAATTTAAATATATGAATAAATATATTATAAGTGGGTACTTATAATATATTTATTCATATATTTAATTTGATATAAAATACTTTTCATCCATTAAACAGTTCGGTGAAGCTCGTTTAAAATTGAATTAATTTATAGTAAAAAATAATATTTGAAGCAATTAAATTGGGTATTAAATGTCCCCACAGCTAAGTCTTCGAAACCGAGACCAATGTACACGAGTGAGTTCGAAGTAGGTCATCAAATAAAGCCAACAAATGGTATCATTCGTTTATGTACTGTGTGTTTGGTAATCAATCTTCTAGTTAAGTATAAAGTTGGTGTGTTGTTCGCCTCGTACTATAGAGGGTTATTTTTTCGATAATCGATTCCCAAAGTTTGGTGTGTGGGTATTGTATCCGACAACAAATTGTTGTATGTACCTAATCAGAATTTGGGTCACTGTTTACGTATTTAATATCAAGCCGGAATTGACCCGTAATTCGCCCTCTTCTAAAAATAAAGGGTCTGAACCAACCGCTTTCAAAGTATGCTGTCTTTTAACGGACTTTTTATGGACGGGACTAATACTTTATTATAAAAAAAATACATGTTATGTTTGGTAAATAAAAAATATTTTCTTTACTTGAGAGCTCCTATACTTGAAACTTAAATTAATTAAGGAAATAACTTAGGCTTACACATAATAAAAACTCAGTTGTAGGAGTATGCGAGCAAAACTGGCATATAACAGTACATGCATACATGCCAACAC
Source organism: Craniophora ligustri (assembly GCA_905163465.1). Taxonomy (NCBI): domain Eukaryota; kingdom Metazoa; phylum Arthropoda; class Insecta; order Lepidoptera; family Noctuidae; genus Craniophora; species Craniophora ligustri. The sequence goes on from LR990960.1 coordinate 4,893,858, forward strand.
GCCTGTCGTCCCCGAAGGGTTAGGCAGAGGTGTACTTATATGCACCCACGTTTCTCCGGTATATTTTAGGTCCCAATATGTAATAGGGGGCGAGCCTATTGCCATTAACCGGGAACAAATCCAAACTCCGAGCTGCTACTAAGAATTTCATAGAAAAAACCCAATAACACTTTGCTGGACCTGGGAATCGAACCCAAGACCTTTTGCCCGGCAGTCGCACTGTACGACCACTAGAACAACGAGGCAGTCTATAGGCATATTATTACTGTTTATTGATTTCTTATACTTACGCAAATATAAAAAAAAAATGAAATAAAATTATTTTTTAAGGATTTTATCGCGGTATATTGATATTATTTTAACCAAACGGTTTGATATTATTTTAACAGACCGGCTTCTTTAGAGCATCCATGGTCACGGGTAGACTGAAGTGTTGGTTGTTTTAAAGTTTTAATTACTAACAGCTAACCTACTGACCTTAACTACTTTTTATTTTTTCATTGACAATGAAAAAAGAAAACCAGCACTACTGTAGTTTATTCACACACTGTTTTATCACTTCACACTAAGGTTTCCCCTCCGTCATAAATTTTCGTCATTTATTTTTGACACAAATCGTGCCAAAAATAAATGACTTTTATGTCACGAGCTACGTTTTGCATCACGTTCGTACATGCGTTCTGCGTGACCCAACCTTACCTCTTACTTTTATTTTGGGGTAAAAACTCATTTCACACGTGTGTCTATATTTAGACATCGCCCTTATAAATAGTCGGCACGTATTCCCCCGCAGGCTAAAGTAAATGCAACAGGCTGATTACGACATCACGTAGCATATGGGTATACTAACACTGAATGAGTAATCCAGGATTGTGCCTCTTACGTTGAGGAGTAAATGCCGCAACTTTGTACATCAAATACACGGTCAATTCATTGTCTATTTGACAACATATTAAAAAAGGTTATTTTTTTGATAAATAAGTAATAATGTAGATGTGTCTTTTCATTGGTAAATATATTCATTTTCGATACAATATCATTTGTTGTGGCAAGTTGCTACTTGCCATATAAAATAATATTTAATAGTTAGGTACGCAAACTCACTCTGTGTACTACTACTAACCATTCTTATTCACAAAAAAGCTCTTGCCCAGCAGTGGGGCAGCAAATATAAAGATGATTATTTTACGTGTCTGATATTGACCGTGATCTAAAAGCTACGCGCTTAGTATACAAAAAAGTCACCCTTTTAGGCAATAGATACTTAATATCTCAATGGATACGACTCACATTGCTCTGTGGAATATAATATTAGCTCATCTGTGTGGTGGGATACACAAAAGCAAATTGTTTTAGCATACATAGACTAGAATTATTATTGTGTAGAATCAGCATTTGTATTAAGATTTTGAAATCAGTACTATTCCAGTTCTGCTTACGCAGATTGTTTAGCTTCCAGTTCTTGCGTAGTCAATATAATGTTGGTGTAGTTGTTTATATCAAGGTTTACCAACGGTCTACAGTACAATTAAGAACACTAATATTTAGAGACTTTCAATCAATGTATTTAAATGAACGAAATGTACATAAATGAACGAGATGTCAAGATTGAGTATGTACCTACCGATGTAAAATCCGTAAAAAGGCGGTTTATTTTAATATCTAGTTTTCGCAGTTTAAGAAATCATTTTTAATTTATTGAAATATACTTTTGCTTCAAATAAAGTTTATTCTTATACAACGAACCATTTTCATAATAATTTGAATATGGATGATTGAAAATGAAAAAAAAAGTACAGAAACCATCAACTACCAAGTTCCAGATATGTTTACTTTTTGTAGGGTTACAATTATTCAACATAAAAGTCAACTAAACTATACACTAGTAACTAAACTTAAACAATAAAATTGTATGGAATATCTACACAGTAACGTAATTAGTGTGGGATGAGAGTTTCTGTTTATGTTTGTGAATAACAAAAGTGGTGGTTTAATGTTAAATGATAAGACCACAAACCTAGCTGTAAATATTAATTAATGACAAAAATATCACGTTGTATGAAAACAATGTGCGGCACATTTCTTTACAATGTCGTCACGAATGTTTTTTAATGACGCGTATCATTCTACTGGCCCAAATTAATTGAAGGAACTAATCGATTACGTTTTGAGTTCATTGGTAGAAGGATGACTTAAGCACTAAAGTGACCATGGCAAGCAGCTACTCTTTTAGGTCCTTAAAAAAATTTAAAAATCCTATCAAGATTGTTGCGAACTTGGCCAGGAGTCCCATAGCCCCGAAGATCATGTATGCCTAAGAGACATAGATTGACATAGAGTTTTTTTCATTGAGATATACATAGAGTGAGTTCTTACTCTCTCCCTCTTGGGAGAAAGAGGAAGGAATTTGTGAGAAAAATAAAAGTATATTGGAGAAACAGAGATTGATTGGGTGTGTGTGAGATAGGAAGATAAAGTTTGTACGTTTCTGTGTGCGCATTTGTGAGTTAGTGTAAATGTATGTGCATATGGTGTACATGAATGTCTATGGGTAATTTGGTTGCTAATAAATGTTTTTTTTTAATTTTAATATTAAAATATCTGGATTTGGTTGGTAGTGATTGAAATACACATTTAATGGCACAGGAGAAATGGTATACTATTTTGATTGATGACACATATCATCTAAAAATACAAATGAATGATAGCACGTTATCCAATTTAAAAAACGTAACGAACCGTATCGATCAAGCTAAATAAAAAAGCTGACAAAGATCCGCGGGTGCGTAAAAACGATTACGACAAGGCGGATAAACTGTCGCGTAGGTACACAAGAAAAGGGGAGGATGGCGGAAAAGGCAAGAAAAATGTCAGACGTGTCTTTTGTTTTGTTCATAATGACCTTACCGGGGAAATGATCACGTGGGCAGACTGCACGTCCGCGTCAACTTTATACAGGGATATTTTTATTCTATGAATTTTATTTCCTCGAGAATATGAATGACTATTGAGCAACTTTAGGTGCACGTTATTTACTACACAGAGAGCTGTGGTGGCTATGTTTTTGTACGAGGTAAGGTACTCTGGTAGCATAACTATACATTCGCCTTATTAACCCTTTAACCGCCCAAGTCGGATATTTCCGACAAGTATTTTCATATCTCTAACCATGTATATTGAGATATGTTTTTTTTTTATTAAAAAATAAAATAATGTATTGACATGAAGAATATAAATGGGCATGAAAATATTAGTCGGTTAAATCCGACTAAGGCTGTTATAGGGTTAAGCCGCGGTAACAGTAACTATGGTTTGGTATGTACAGTCAATATTACTCCAGCATACCCGCTTTGAGACAGGTGTATAATCTGAATTGCCTCAATCTTCTATCAGTTATACTAGTTATAGTCTTTATATATTTAAATTAAAACACGATAGTGTTAGAATACTGTAAGATTTGACAATGCAGTACTCTCAACGAAGCAGCACCGTTCTGTCACTCTCAAGTTACTCCATTAATGAACTAACTACCTCTTAATATTCAAGTTTTAAAATAATAAATAAATAAATATTCTGCGACATTTTTTACACATCACCATCTAGTCCCAAACTAAGCAGAGCTTGTACTATCGGTACTAGACAGTGGATATAAATACTTATATACTTTTTTTTGTCAATACATACTTATAATACATAGGAAACACGCAGACGAACACAAACACATATTCATCACATAAATATTTGTGTCCCGTGGGAATCGAACCCACGACCTCGTGATCAGCAGTCCGGTACTCGAACCACTAGACCACAGAGGTCGTCAAATTAAAAGTTTTAATTAGCCTTTCCGGCAACATTCACCCTACCGCTAGGCACGGGTTTCTTCTCATTTGGGAGGGATTAATCTTTACTCCACTGCACTAGTCTAGTGCGTGTGGCATACTTCATGCGTCACTGAGAAAATATCTCAGGCATGATGGTTTCCTCACTGTTTTCCCTCACCGTTTAAGCATTTCGTTGAATATCAATTTCACTAAAAACTTCGATAAATGAAAAGATTCGAAACCCTCCACTAGTCACACTAGTAAGCCATCACCGCACATTGCTTAGGCCTTATATATTTTTTTTTGTTTTTTTTTGTTTATATTTCATCACCAACCCATTAATGTCCCACTGCTGGGCACGAGTCTCCTCTCATTTGAGAGGGATTAGGCTACAGTCCACCACGCTAGCCTATTGCGGGTTGGCAGACTTCACATGCCATCGCAAAGATCTCTCAAGCATGCAGGTTTCCTCACGATGTTTTCCTTCACCGTTTGAGCAAGTGATAAATACGCACATAACTTCCGTAAAGTCAGTGGTCCGTGCCCGGGTTTTGAACTCGAGACCTTTGACATGTCAGTCCACTGGCCACACCACTAGGCTACCACAGCTCTTTATTGTTTGAATTATTGTTTGATTGTATGAAATGAACACACTTGACATTAAGTGTGTGAGCACATAAAAAATCTAAACGGTTCAAAAGCCGAAAATACATTGCGAAACTAGTTGCATGAAAGTATACACGAGTACACATAAAGATACGACTTACACGATGTAAAACTTGATGTTCACAATGCATGAGTCATATCTTTATGTGTATTTGAGCGTACTTTCGTAATGTATGAAACGTACTTTTTTAAGAGTTTGGTCATGTAATTCGAGTTTCGACAGTTTTATCATCATAATTAATTTCGATACGCTCGCGTGACCCACTGCTTGGGAAATATATATCCCTCTTTATTTTTGTTTAATAATAATATAAACAAACAGAATTTCATAAAAACAGCAATGTTTTTAACTAGACTCCTTGTTATAGTTCTGTACTAGTTAGTGTCGAAGAAGTGAATTCTGTACAAAGTTTTAAAAACTTTATGACAAAGAAAAATTGAGTAACTTTCCATTTGTTATTACTTTAAAGTAAAAATATTTTAATGATTGTTAAAAGTTATTTAATAGTTAGTAGTTGTTTTAACCATAGATTTTTATAAAATCATAGAAATTCAGGATTATTAATGTAACACTCGACAAGTAAATATAAATCATCATCATCATCATCATGTCAGCTGCAGGACGTCCACTGCTGGACATAAGCCTCCCCCAAAGATTTCCTTAACGACCGGTCTTGGGCCACCTGCATCCAGTGACCTATACCAGGTCGTCGGTCCACCTTGCCGGAAGCCTACCTATGCTGTTTCTTCCAGTTAAATATAAATACTTAAATAAAATAATCCTAAACTCACATATGTTTTTGTTCATCACACAAACTTATCGATCCTTATACCGGGATTCAATCCCAGAATCCTAACTACTCAAGCCTGACTAGCGCTACGCTCATCGCATCGTCATGGTAGATTCCTTTCAACATAATAATTCTTTGAAAAAATTACAAGAACTATAAAATAATTGTAAAACAAATATTAAATAAAATGTATGCAAACACTTGGATTTAACATTGACACCACATACAATTATAAGTCTTAATGCTACAACGTTAAAATCGTGACAAAAATATCAACTTGTCAGACATAGTTTTAATTACAGTGTCAGTTCTAACATCTGTTCGGTTCCCAGCGGTTATTAATTGAAATGAAAGTGATGACCTCTTTGTATGAATTTCCTTAATAAGCCGCTATCGACCTTATATCAATTGACATCTGACACAACGTAAACATTGTAATATCGCCCTTATATCTCTGAAACGATAGGCAGTGCTGATTATATACAGTTTTGACATGAATTGTTTTTAAAATTAGAGGTTAAGAAACAGGTAGGGTAGGTGCCCCTCCTCTGTCAAACCGACCGTATGCAATTTGGCAGAAATCAGTGCACTCGCTAATGATGCAAGCAGTGCAATTCAAATAAAAAATATTTATACACGAAAACATTTATTCAAGAAGTGTATTTAATACACTTTTTAGACATTTATAGGTATAACAAGAAATTTCGTATAAAAACCCAAAATGTGATGATATATTATATCATATTATGGTATATAAATAAAGCCTATGTGTTAATCCAGGTAATTAAACTACCTTTATCCCAAATTCCATGCACATCCGTAAAGAGGTATTTGCGTGAAAGACTAACACACTAACATCCATCTATACAAACCTTCGCGTTTATAATATTAGAGGGATATACTTAAAGATAATGCGACTTATTTCATTGTTTTTTATTTTCGTGTACTTACCAAAGTATAGAGGGCACTAGCGTACGCAGCGTGTTTGACGTGTAACGTTCGACAGCATGGCAACGACGTATCCTGCTCGTGAGCACTCCACGCTTTCATCTGCAGACAAATACAGTCTTTAACTACATTGTTTTAAGAGAATATTCACATTAATTTCAGTCGAAATATTTTAAACAAAGTAGAAAAGTATTAATCACATATCCAAACTCCGGGTTGTTATCCGAAGTTTGGATTTGAGGCCGGAAAATGGCAAAGCTTATGTAGTTATGAAACTTTTTTGGAGTATAGTTAGTGAATAATAGTACACATCTGCGTTACATCAAAGATACGGGAGTTTTAACAGAAACGCGTTTAAACAGTCATATAGATGACATAAGAGAAGGGTAGCGCTTTTACGTTGGATAACGCCATCCTTCTCTTAGAAGCTAAAAAAGACTTTGAGATACGATCGCGAGTAGGTTATCTATATGACCTAAACATTGACCCCCTTAAGTCCTTACCAACTAGTACTTAAGTTCGGTTTCTTTTTTTCACAGGGACCAACCCTTAGTGATGGATAAACTTACAAAGGGACTTCTGACCTCACACCTAACTTTTCAATAAATCGATTGTGGGACAAACTACCTAAGTTTTTTTTTCGGTAAAGTGTTTGCGTTCTTTGGGGAAAGGATTACCAGTGAAAGGTTTATAACTTTTATTGGTTTACCTACCGAAATGTTTTTGTGTTCTTTGTGTAGCCCTTTAGTATTTCTAACGAAGTAAAAAGCGGCAAATGGGATTATTAATCAAATTATAAGTTTGTAAGCTATGAAGAAGAATGTTTTTTTACGATTTAAAAAAGCGGCTGCTTGGACGGTGGTATTTAGCTAGGTTTTCAGGTCGAACAAAATTTAAATACGATAAGTACTCCGCTTTTATTAATGACAATTTTGACGGATTCTTTCGCGGTTTTTTTTTTGCGGACGTTAATAATTCTTTAGAGCATCCATTGCCATTACGTCTATGGGTAATTGACTAATATATTAAGATAAAATCCATAATACATCGTTTTTTTCCAATGTCTAATATTCGCATACCTAAGTGTATTTATTAAATTTTCTATTTAATTTAAATGTTTACTTAAAAACATATTACAAAGTATAAAAATGGAAAAAGAATATAAAACCGCTTTTCATGATTTTCAATGAAAATTTCTCAAGACAGTAGGTACACCAAAATGCACGATAAAATGTGAATTCCAAACGCTTTGTCTGACTTCCGACATTCCCATTCGACCCCATAATTAAATATGAGCATATAAATCTACTTTTTTGAATTTTCTTCCTGACTTCCCTTTGACACGTTTTTTCTGAAAGCACACCAAAGCTTTGCATGAGTTTGATAACACTGCGTCTCTCAGCAATTTTTCGTTTACTGTGTGAGGCTTTGACGCTTTTATAATTATTTAAAATTCATACTGTGTAATGAAGGTAATAGGGACTCAATTATGTTATGTTTTAAAATAATCTTACTATATTTATTTGTGTACTTTGGTTCTAGAGATGTGATAAGCAAACTGTGAATTCAAAGGTCCTAAGTTCAGACCCAAGGATACCACTGACGTTTCAAAGTTACGTGCATATTTATCACATGCTCAAACGTTTGAAGGAAAATGTTGTGAGGAAACCTGCATACCTGAGACATTCTCTCGATGACATGTGACGTCTGCCAACCCCCACTTGGCTAGCGTGGAGGGCTATACCCAAATCTCTCGTAAATGAGAGCAAACCCGTGTCCATTGGAGTAGGATAATATGTAATTGAATTGATGATGATGAATGATAATAATATGTATTTAAGATTAATTAAAAACACTTTCAAAACAGCTTAATGATTTAAATATAGTTCACATACAGCATTTTTTTAACAAGGTAATATACCAAAAGAAGATACAAAATAAGAAAATACAAAATTATTGACAAAAGTAAACCCCACTAAATACCTATGCGCATCGGAATTGTATAAACATTCGTATGTACCGATAATCCTAAATGTTCGAACCTATTTGGACAAATGACAAGTCGTTACATTCGTATGGTCCCGGAGAGTATCATAGTCCGTGACGTCATTCGCAACCAATATGGCGGCGGTAATTCTATTTCATTCCACAACCAAATGTGCCACATTACCGTAAGTATCAAATGAAACGATTTGCATAGTAAGTTAAAATAGGTAAGTATAACTTTACGTAGAATAAACTTATTTTTATTTAACTAAGGGAAAACTGTTCTGATGTTAAAAATCTATGGCTGTAATTCTCTAATAGTGTGACCAGTAGAGAGTTAAGTCAAAGGTCCCGAGGTCACATACATAATATAGTGCCATTCATATTAATTGTAGTTGTCTAATTGCTCGAATAATTGTAATTTTATTATAATTAGTAGATACATTACCTAATATTTTGCATACCCAAATGAGGGTGAAATATGTCCTGCGCTGTATCTCAATTTAACATCTCATATATCCACCATATTTCAGCAAATAAATGATTTGATTTGTCAATCCCAAGATACCATTGACTGAAGTCACGTGCGTGATTTATGAGAAAACCTACTTGCTTGACGACCCGTTTAGCTCAGCGGTAGTTAACGCTGCCTGTTGTGCTATTGGTTTGCCTGATGTTTGTGTGATGAGCATCAACATTTGTATCCGAGTCATGGATGTACCTATGTATAATATGTAGTCTTTACAACAAAAAAATTATATATGTATTATATCAACCATCTAATATCCGTAACACAAGCCTCGTTGCTTACCATGGATCTTGATGGCGCGTAATAATGTCCGGAAATATTTATTTATTGATACAATTTCTAGTGGTGGGCTACCCTAATCCCTCTCAACTAAGAGGACTCCCGTGCCCAGCAGTGGGACAATAAAAAGGTTGATGATGGTGGTGATGAAAACTGTTCGATCCATACCAATAATTTTTTTTGTATAAGATGAAAATATTCAACATACTCTTTGAAAAGCTTTATGATATAAAGATGTAAAATTTTATGTATAACTTTGTTCTATAATTGGAATTTTTTCGGGTATAGGTGTTGAAAATTTGTGTTACACGATACGGCAGAAATGCCGAGAAGGGTAGCAATTTTAATTTAAAAAGAAAAATAAATTCGCTACTATATGTATTAAAAAAAACTAAGATTAGATAGTTAAGATTGCATTATAAATATTTGAAAATCAATATTTCAAATAAACATGAGTGACAAATACGTGTATATTCAACTATGTATTCGCAAATTTGTTTCTATTTATAACTCATAACTGTTATTTTGAAAACTATTTTTTCTTTTAGTTATTTTACTAAGTCCTTTGATACAGATAAAACTATTCTTTAAAAAAAAAGCTATCTTGTTACAAAGAATAAAACCTACTAGAATTCGGCAGTTTATTGCTCTGAAGTTCTGCTATTACGAGATAATACAGATGACACCTCTTTTATTGAAGTTTTTGAGATACCTTTGTTAAAATAAAGAAACAAGTTTTGCTGAGCGATCTAATGTTTTATTTTCCTTCGGAATTATTTTTATAAAATATTGACCAAGAGCGCTAAAGGTAATTTTCTAGAAATCAGGGTTACTTCGCCCCAAGTTTTATGGATTGGCGAAATGTAAAAAAATATAAAATATTGCTCATATTTTATATTTTTTTTACATTTCGCTCTAATAGGAGTCTGATTTGTATCACAGGTGCTTTTGCAAACACAATCAACTATCTGTAAGCAATAATATATAATGCAGAAGTCTGTCTAGTACTATAACTAAAATTGTACGCAAGAACAATGAATGCGAAACATTTTCAAAAATCTTTATACCCCTAAAACTAGTGTACCTAATCAAATAATTAACTTTTCGAAATTTATTATATCAATTTTAAAATGTTTGAACCAGTTTTACATATTATCACGGCTATCAACCCGAAGGGTTTAGTACAAAAACGCTGATATAAACCGGCAGTTAACCCATATTTTAAAATCCTACGGTAACCTACTCGGAATTTCAAAAATGACTTCGTTTAATATATGAGATTTTATATCGATATGATTTTATTCCTGAATAATATCAATTTATTTAAATACCGCGAGAAAAATTAAATAAATTCAAATACCCGATGATTTAAAAACAAAAACATATCATCCGGATATACTCAACATGAATGTAGTCAGAATTTCAATCAACCGATTCAGAATTCTAATTTGACCGCCTATTTGCAATTTCACGACAAACTTGGTCTGTTTACGAATTTGTAAGCAATTAGTGCTTTGAATAAATTATTATTGAAGCCTAATTGTTGGAAATTTGTAAAGGAATATCGTATCTTTACAATTGTAGTAAACAGATATTTATTTACATTAGAATTTGTAATCGTATCGAAACTGCTTTTTTATCAATCTATTTGTTAATTAATTCCCTCTTTTAAAAAATTATCCACTCCGCCTAAACTTGCACCACTCTTGTCGCTTTTTAAGGATTTCGGAACAAAAACTATCCTATGTCCTTTACTGGGACCCAAAATATCTCCATACAAAATTTTATCTAAATCGGCTCATCGATTTAAGCGTGAAGAACAAATGGACAGACACACCCTTTAGGATTTATAATATTAGTATGAATTCTTGTATATTAAAAACAAATCTTTGTAATGAGAGGCACAAATAGCAGCATAGATTATACACTAAGTAAAAAACCCAATTCATTACATACCATCACGCCTGTCGTCCCCGAAATGTTAGGCAGAGGTGTACTAATGTACACCCACGTTTCGCACTATGTTTGAGGTCCCATGTAACAGGGGGCGAGCCTATTGCCATTAACCGGGCACAAATCCAAACTCCGAGCTGCTACTGAGAGTTTCAACACTTTGCTCGACCTGGGAATCGAACCCAAGAACCCTTTTTGGCAGTCGTATTGTACGACCCCTAGACCAACGAGGCAGTTAGTACTACTAAATACTGTAATAAAAAGATGATGAAATTTGGTATGAAGATAGTTAGTCTATCTTGGAGTTGAGTCCCGGGGAAGAATCCGCGAAACGTACGTTTAGGACTGTACGACAATTTTTATTCCGGAAATCATTCGTTATGGGAGCCAAAAGAGGGCTGGAAGTTTGTATAAAGAAATTAATAATTTCTTATACAAGGACTATAAAACTTTTATAATCTAACTTTTCGTAAGAAATAAATAAGCAGATTGATCAAAAATCTGATTGTATAAAATATAAGTCTGCCAATTAATTTTACGTAGACGTGGGTAAAACTACATCTCATTTGTATATGTTTTTGGCTCGAAATTCAAACCAGAGACATTACCCTTAGCACCCATACTTGGAACTATTGGCCAATTATAAATTATAAATAGATCGTACTAATAATATTTGTTCCGTATGGGGATTGAAATCAGAACTCGTGACGCACAAGCCGATCGCGCAACCACTGCACCAACCGAGTCGTCAAGTCAACTATTAGGTAGCGAAAGAGGGTGTTGCTTGTAGTGCCATCTCACTTCATCATCAACAAACAATATTGTCTCACTACTGGGCACGGGACTCCTCTCATTTGAAAAGGATTAGGATATAGTTTTTTCCAGCGGTAGTTAACGCTGCCTTCTGTGCTATGGGTCCTGGGTTCGAATCCCAGTGGGGACAACAAAATGTTTGTGTAATGAGCATAAATATTTGTTTCCGAGTCATGGATGGTATATATGTATAATATGTGTGTATTTACAAATAAAAGTATATACATAGTAGTAACTCAACCATCTAGTATCCGTAACACAAGCCTCGTTGCTTAGCTCGGAAGTAAATGGCGCTGTGTCATAATGTCCAGGAATATTTATTTTATTTACAGTCCACACGCTAGCCTAGTGCAAATTGGCAGATTTCCCACGCCATAAAAAAATCACTCAAGCATTTAGGTTTCTTCACGATACACGAAGCATTTAGGTTCACTTATGAGCTTGTGATAACTACGTATTCAGTGGTACGTGTCTTGGGTTCGAACTCGAAACCTTTGACTTTACTAAGTCCACTGCTTCACAGCTTTTCTTATTTATTCAAATAGAAAAGGAAATACAAATGCTTATAAATTCTTGACACGATATTTACTAAGGATTTTAAAATACCGTAAATAAAACGAAGAAGAATATTCTTAATACATTTTAACTTGAAAGCTTGTTATAATTATGTGAATGGTGTTACCAATGCTTGGCTTCTATAAATTTTAAATAAAGTGCTGTACCAATAATCTCTACGGAAACGGTACATTTTCAGATAGAAAATTTCAAAGTGAATAATTTAGAAATGATTTTCTTTTAAGTAAAACTGTGCACATATAAAGCTTTCATATTATTAAGTACCTATGTACTTATTGAAGACGTAAAGAAGAGGTAAAATTTCAATAAATAGTGGCAATACAGTTTGTTACGATTAGAAAGTTATCACTCGTAACATCGTGCAATTTTTTTTTAGTATTTCCATAATTATTATATTTTATTACATCAGGCGTTACTTAGCGAAAATCCATTTCATTTATAAAGTGACATTAAAACAATATTAAGTGTTATATTCATTGCAAATGAGTGTCCCAATCTATACTAATATAATTAAATGGCACAGTTTGTTTGTTTGTATGGATGCGCTAATCTCATGAACTACCAGTCCGATTTGAAAAACTATTTCTTAATAAAAAAAACCTATTCATCTAAAAAAACTGAAAATACATTTTATTTCAAAGTCTGATGATATCCGCGTAAATGTATGTTATTGGTTTATATTTGATACTGTTATAAAAAGAATGAAGAATACCGTCTTACCACATGAGTAATCGTATTTTTATATGATTTTTGATGATCAATAAAAAACTGTATCAGTTACAACTCATGGTTTGAATTTGTGCCCGGTTAATGGGAATTAGCTTTGTCCCTTATTACATGGTACCCCGAAAAGAAACTGGTTAACTAAAACTGCTGTAAATCTGTACCAGTCTTTATTTATCTATAATTATATAGTTAAAGAACTAAATTAACTGTTTTTAACCTTGTCTTGCGAATGTCAGAATACATTTTCTTTCCTTCTTTCTGCTTAGCCAATAAGCATGATAATAATGTTATGTTATGATTTCAAAAAGTTTCAGGTTTATCCGTGATTATGATCATGGTTATGAATATTATTATTTCGCCAAACATGTTCATATCAGTTGGCTATCAATGTTTGCGTTCGTTAATGTAAGAGATTACAAAAATTATCGATTTTTTTTCATCGTAAATCAATGCATGATAGAGTTCAGATGGAATATCTTGATTTATGATAATAAGCCACAGGTTGAAAGAACACACTGTCATGAAGTAATATGAATAATATTTTTGTGTAATCTACAAAAAAATCCAATAATGATGCCATACACAACTAAAACCAGATACATTCTAATAATATATGTTATAAAGAGTGATCAATATTTTTTATACTGATGGAATTAAATATACCTAGAACATTTTATTTTATTTATTTAAAAAAATCATATTTATTTATTTACTTAAATTGTTTGATAGTAAAAAGAAAACTATTTCTATACTAAACTTCCTTGTCGTTTTGAGTCGGTATAAATGGATATTATGTGTTTCTTATTTTAATAATATTTTATTTAACATATTATTTCCTTACTACTGTAGTCATCTAGACGATTAACAAATCAAAAACTAAAACTTTAAAATCATATTTTTATGATCTGAAATTACAGACTGTCCGTATAGCATGAAAACTCTTAAAACTTTACCTTTAATTGTGTGATATAATATCTTCTCCAGATGTTGATCACATAATATCATGTTATAATAAAGTTTAAAATCACATTTTATTTTGTTTACTTTCGTATTAAATGTTGGTTCAGGGAGCGAGACGCGACGTGCTCCCCAGAACGACGTCGCGAGCGGACTGGTGATTCTACACAACACTGTCGTAGTTCGTAGGCTCGTAGCAATCGCTACGAAAGCGCTACGCCGCTACGTTCGTAGAACATAAAGTTTTCTTTTTTACAGTTTCCATATTTCGTTTCGCGTGTCGTATTTATTTCACCATTTTATTTTTATAACTTTATATCGCTTTTGTTTCTAAGTAATATCCAATACTTATTCTTTAGTTTGACAAACATTTTCTACTTTCATGAATAAAACCAATATCATTAATGGACGACCCGATAAGGTGTTAACGGGTACCTTCTGTGGTAAGTATCTCGGGTTCAAATCCCGGTAAGGAAAGACGTTGTGACCATGACCATGTATGTTTTTACACAAAAAAAATAATATAAGTGCAGCAACTATCTAGCATCCGTAACACAAGCCTCGTTGCTTAACTGGGAACTAGATAACTAGAACTGGCGCGGCGTGATAATGCCCAATATTTCTATTATTGTATATATAGATATGTTATGAATACCAGTTACCATGAATATACATATCTATGAACTTTTGAGAATAATATATTAAACTTACTTAAATAGTAATTAATAGAGTCAACTGATTGTAGTTAAATTGTTTATTAATCCTAGAATTGGTAACAATTATTAGAAAATATATAAGTTTGGAATCATGATGGTAAACTTAAGTAATGTCTTTCAACTTTACTACATTCTGACTTGTTAAAATAGTAATTAATTTGTAGTATTTGAGTCAAATATGTAGATTCTGGGAACGATCTGCAAAATACTTCACTTACTAGGTTATATTTTATTATTAACTAGATTCCAACCACGGCTTCGCTCATGTGGTAGGTTGAGTTTGGTATCATTACCAAAATTTATCAAAATTCGTTCAGTTGTTCACGCATGACCAAGGGAAATAGGGATTTATTTTGATATGTATAGATTATTGAACTCCTTCAAGAAGGGCAGGAGCGCAGTTACCGGCGTGGATGCATGACAAGATGTATGAATGTGGACTAAGCAAAAGTGGTATACAGGGATCGTAACGCGTGGCATTCTGTAGTTTCTGCCTACCTCCATAGGAAAAGCATGAATGTATGTGTGTATGTATATTTTATTATACTGTAACATTAAAACAAGCAAATCAACTTTTTATAAATACGTTACAAATATATTATAAATTGACCTTCACCGAATAACAATTTATTTTTTAATAGTTGTAGATTTATAAAACCTATGAAACAATATGAAAAACGTCAAACACTAAAAAAACTGAATTTTCCTTTCCAGACCTCAACAGAGCCACAACATAAATTAAAAAACACCAAGTTGCGTGATATCCATAATATGCAATCGCATTTGCATTTTGCATATTGGATACGTCCCAAGGCGAGTGTATTGGAGTAAAATGCCGCTAAATTGATAGAGTTTCATTAAAAATATCGATGGAAATTGATATATTAATATGATTAAATTAGTACGAAGTATTACTTTCGCAATAAAATTTCGGAAGTATGTAACGCATAAGCATTCATCATCGGTAAAAACACACACACAGAGATTATATACATACAATACATAATAATATGGACCTAAAATATATATTTTTTGGTATTTCTGTTTGCAAGAAAAGTATGGGAAGTAGATTATTAATCCATAATTGACTGCAAGAAATTTAGAAATATAATAATGATATGGTTAGTTTAATTAGGAAATCGGTTGCTTTGATCTCTTAACGAGATATCAATAAACACAGGTAAAACATACCTACGTTTACAAAATCTTTCAGTAGTACTTAGATGTTTATTTTATGCCCCGTTAATTGTACTGGTCTCCCTATAAGAGATCTAAGAGCATATCTACCTGTTGTAGATACATAAGTAACTGGACTAAATTAAATGAGATACGGGAAAAATTCAAATAAAAAAAATCTATCAAAATCGGTTCTCCCAGTCAAAAGTTATGAGGTAAAAAACATTAAAAAAATAAAGTCGAATTGATAACCTCCTCTTTTTTTGAATTCGGTTAAAACTAAGATAGTTCGTGTTTGTAAATGCAAATTATAATGTAGCTATGTAAAAATATTTTTTCCACACCTATCAGATTTAGTAACAGATTGACATGCACAAAACGTTTTTCTTTTCTGCTCAATCTTAATAATATAATGTAGTTTTATTTTTTCGATCATACAAGATTATTTTGTTGATTACTTTTAAAATCTGCCAAAATTCTTCGAAGTCTATATTTATTTCGTGCTGGGAATCTGTATTAGACACACAAAATTGGCTTTACAATTTTATTGCATGGGATGTTTTATATTGGATTTATATAATTTGATTCTTCTGAGATCTTTCGGATTATAAACTAAAAATATCTTCAGAAATTAGGGTTTAAATTAGTGTTCATTCTTAGGTATTATTTATTCACAACATGTACCTATGTTAATTTAAAGTCTAGTTAACTTAAATTCGCTTTTTTACATTAATAGGCTTTATACATTGTAAATTGTTTTATTTTCTTAGAATATTTTGTAATATCTCGACATTTCGAGACAGGTGTGCCTACCCTGCTGAAAAGGATCTAAAATACGTCGTTGTGTAATATCACAAGCTTTGTGCCAAAATTCAAAATTCATATGTATATACATATGTGCATACATTTATGAAAAAATATTATTTAAAAACATAAATTCAGGGGAGAAAACCTAAGAATATAAAAAATAACGTCCTTTCATGCTTAAAACAGAGCTCAATTTCAACACTGAGAGACTTAAAATCATGCAACAAAGCCCTAGATTATATGTTTCCTTACTCCCTACATAAACATTTTCGACGCTGACTGTACGTAAAGAGAATATTATACGTAAAGAGTATCTCAACTCTGTACAGTCTACAGGCAAGCGAGCATGCGGCATTTTTCTCCAATTCCATAGCTCAGCACACTGGAGGCAAAAGTTAAACGAAATAAATTGCTCCGAGCGTGTTTCGGATATTTATACGAGGCAGATCACATTTTAATTTATCGTCCCAATAGGCATTTACAATCAACCGCATACCTACTTTTGCCAGTCAAACTTACACTCCAAACCCATTTTTATTTCTTAAACTATAAGGATCAAATTCGCCTGTACATTTAATCAATCAACAAGGCTTAACATGTTGTGGAAACACATTGAGTAAACACACGCTCTATAGTGAAATACAATTACTTGAGACACGCATTTGAACGCGAAACCCTTTCAGGTTTCATGAAAATGAACAGATACTCCTGTTGGGATGTCATTTGCATATGGAAATAGCTGGATCGAAACTGGGGCCATTGCCACATTGATTTGACAAATGTTGAAAGTTTATTTAATTTAAGTAATTGTGCATTATTTTATTTAAATCCTGTTTAAAGCTAACTGAAGATCTTAGTTTTTTTTACAACACAAGGGTGGAAAACAAGCTTAAAGCCCGCTTGATTGAAAGCGGTTATCGTAGCCGTACCGCTCGCGTGTTGCCGACCCTGTAAAAATGTTTCACTCCTTTATGAAAAATAATGTAGTCGTTTAGGAAATCTTCTGCAGGTAGTTTGTTCCACAGCCTGATTATGCGTGTAATGAAGTTCCTTTGGAACCGTACACTTCTCGTTGATATTGATTCCAAGGTGTGGGAATGAATTTTGGGAATAACTGCCGATGTGACCGTGAGCACCGTGCCCATTATGAAGGTGGTAAGCACACATGGAGAGGCGACTATTAGGATGTCCAATAATTCAAAATGTGAAAAGTAACAAAATCTTGCGTTGAATCAGACAACACAATTAATCAATCTTCATCCATCTGCCCCTATCACAATTTCCCTGATGTCGGTGAAATATTTTAGCTTATCAGTTACTTATCCCTCGTAACAAAATCTATATATCTTTGGTTTTCGTCTTTCTTTATAATTCCTTGTATCCCTTAAAATTCATGTTCGCCTGATAGATGTTCTTATTAGCTGAAATACATAGCCCCCTAGTAGTGAGTGAACTGTGAACTCAATGGTCATGACTTCAATCCATACTCTATTGATTTTTCGAAATTAAATGTTTTTTTTATTAAGGAAAACAGTGAAGGAATATATCATTGCCTAGGAAGAAACCTGCTTATCTGGAAAGGTTCCTCGATCGCGTGTGAGGTCTTTCAACCCATTTCAGGTGCGTTGTAGACTATAACATATTCTCTCACGAATGACTTGTAGGTCCGCAGCAGTGGGGCAGTGAATGAGTCAATACTGAGACATTTTTTAGGATATAAGCTTAATACGGTTTTAGTCCCACAAACTTTTAGGTAATTTATTAAATGTTTTGTTTTTTGGAGTAAGATTAAATTACATATTTTTTGTCGTTGTATGAAGTAAATGTAAGATGAGGGCCCTATTTCGTTTACAAAGTCTATGTAAATTGCTTTCTTAACAAGGAAGCCTAACACAAAATGTCACAAGCTTTCTTGTCAACATCTAAATTGCTTAAGGGTACTACAGATTACGATTAGAAACCTTGAGGTCTATGTAAATAAAGTTTATTTTATCTTTAAAATACATAAAACTTGAGGCAGCTCTAGTAAATAAATAATCATTTAAATACTGCAACTCGCAATACTCTTATTTTCTTTTTGTAATAATTATTCCTTTCCGGTATCTTTATGATTTGTTTGACATTATACAGCTATTTTGACATGTAATAGTATGTATAAAAATATTTCACATAAAATACGCATGGTTTTGTTTATCCGTTCCGTTACTATATTATTTGATATTATTACATAGCGTCTTCTAGTTTCAACCCAAGCAACAAGTCTTGTTACAGATATCTACTAGACAAATATATAGTCGATATTACAATTATTATTGCTGCCGAACCCGGGACCCATTCCCGGGTTCGAATCCCGGTAGGGACAAATGTTTGTGTGATGAGCATCAACATTTGTTTCCGAGTCATTCTTTTATTTTTATGGTGATAAGGGGGCAAACGAGCAGGCGGCTCACCTGACGGTAAGTTATCACCGCCGCCCATGGACATTTGCAATACCAGAAGGCTTGCATATGCGTTGCCAACCCCTGCAGAAACCTTTTAGGTTTCTAAAAAGTCATGGATGTATCTATGTGTAATGTGTACGTATTTACAAAAAAATAAGTTTATATGTAGTATATCAACCAACTAGTATCCGTTGATATAGTCTCGTTGCTTACCATGGAACTAGATGGCGCTGTGTCATAATGTCCAGGAATATTTATTTATTTATTTACACATGACATATCCATGACTCAGATATAATTTTATATGCTCATCATAATTATATCATTATCACAAACATTTAATTCTACCAAGGTTTGTACTCCTTTGACAACGGGATATAACTTTAATACTTCTGCGCTAAACGGGTCTAAACAATACATGCCATTGCATCCCGTACTCAAATATTGAATATGTTTTCTATCAATAATATTGTTCCAGTCTCGAACCCAGGAAATCTAGATTCAAGTTGAGTACACTTTTGTTCGTAAGAATCGAATAAACAGCTTATGAAATATTTATAGTGCGTAACAAACCTACGTCAGATGTGTGCGGAAAATTGTTCCTTCCCCCACGTTATTTAGGTCGGCGTAGTGAACAGAAATTGTTAAGTTTACAAATGTTCGAACTTCAAATATCTGTTTGCTTTGAACATGGAGATAGGAATTACGAACTCTGTTAGAAGTTTAAAACAAAGTACCTAAGTGATTCGGATTTATTCATATAAAAAAAACATTGCCTAACTCTAGAATATATTTTTCCTGTGACGTGCATGCGTTTAAAAACAAAAATATTAAAAATGCACATACACCCAAACATGGAACAAGAAACTGTAGGTCATAGAAATATTTGTTCTGTGCGGAGAACGATTCTGTGACATGCGGCGTAGAAGTGCGCATCGACTTATCATCAAGATAATTTTTTTTTGTGTCATAAGGGTGGCTGGCATACAACCATACAACCCGCCTGATAGTAAGCGGCTAGCAGCGCTTATAGACGTTTGCAACACCAAAGGTGTAGCACACGCGTTGCCTACCTTATAAAAACCGTCTAGGTTTTTTTATGCTGATAAGGGGGCAAACGGGCAAGAGTGTCATTTGATGTTATAAAATATGAATAAAATATTTTAATATAATTAATTAATTTTAAGTAAAAACATAAAGGACTGAAAAACGGCATTTTATTATATTATTCGTTTTTCAATTGTCTCACCGCCTCCATCGAGACTGTTTTAGTCAAACAGAATATAAATTGGTTCGTTTCTTTTTTAATTAAGGGAAAACTTATAAAATATAAGTAAAATGTATAAAACTAAAGTAAATCATAAAATATTTAACAAAATAATAATACCAACTATAAAATTAATCTACTAAAGTTTATTTTGACGTTTGATATTATAAATTTTATGAATAAAATTATCTGTAATCTATACAAAAATAATAAACTTCAATCTACACGTAGCACTAAAATATACCTATCTGTTTAATCAAATCTCAGACAAAAAATAACTAAAACATTTTAATGAAGCGATCAAAATAAATGAAGAAATAATTGAAAAGCTCCTCAGAATTTCAAAGAGTGTTGAAAAAGATAAGGTAAACGTTCCACTGCAGTGAGATAAACACCTAATATACTTTAATCTCCGCTGCGCCATGTCGGCATTCAGCTGTCGGTATACGACTTTTGGCTTTCGACTTTCGGCCTCGGCGATATCAATTAAAACGCTGAAGGCACACCCGTATAACTTCTTATCGTTCGTCAGCCGGCGTCTGCGAACAAAGGAAACGTTTGTCTATCTGTTACATCCCCACGCCTGTTACCATTGAAACTCGATCGAGTTGTATGTTCTATGTGAATGATTTAAGTAAATATATTCAAGTGACAACTAGTATTTAATGATGCTTACTCACCTGATATTACCGAGAAAATTACCAGGTATATGTTCGGAGTATTATACGTTATTGTACGGTATTTATTTATGATTGTGAGTTTGCGTTTTTACAAACCCCCACGATACAGAAGATAATCCATGCGTGGATATTTTTTAAATAATAATTATTCAAATTGTACGTTGTATTAAAATAAAATATGTGGCAAATTATCTAGAAATTATGCAGCAATTTACATTTGAATTACGCAAATTACGTTACTAAAGTTATACATAATTATAGTAATGTCAGGGTTAGTTTTATCTACATTCATCATCAGCCCAATTACAGTTTATGATCATATATTCGTTACTCAATCACGAACGGATTTGTATGAAAATTTTCATGCAGATGGTTTCTTACCTAGGTTAACTAATTACATAGGCTAGTTTATATATACAGTATGGTTGTTTACACGGACAGAGCTACGCAAACCATTAATATAATGTAAGTAAAAATACCAACTATTTCCCTTCTAAAACGTTAAGTAAGAGTCTTCAGAATTCACAAGAAGTGCAAAATGAATGTCCTTTAAAATGTTGAACAATAAGCTTATGAAGAACGAATGCGGATTGTGAGATAATTATTCCAATATCGGAAAATCTTTCACGTAGAAAGAAAACCTGTTAAGCTGGCTGCCATTTCAGAACCTACTGAAATGATGAATACTACTGACCTAAACGTCAGGCTCACATATTGGAAACAAAGATGTTTGAATTTCAAAAGAGACCATGGTTCTCTGAGTTTGTTTCGGCATTTCTTCTCAGAGGTCGTCAGTTAGGAAATGCCGATGTCATCTAGTTCCTAAAATATATCTTATACATACATGACTTGTAAAAGTGTCTTTAAAAGATCTATTTGCAGAAATAAATATAATTTCTCATTTATCATACTTTTTGCTTTCATCGGATGAAATATGACCTGCTTTTGAGACTGGACACTAAATTAGCAAAGTTTGGAGAACTTTAGCCTAACTGAAATGGATGTACCAAATGGATTGTGGTGTAGTTCAGAAACTAAGATGATGAATTTTGCTGTCATTCCGAAATACTGATTGGTAGCTTTCGTTTGATGTTATTGAATTTTACTGATAAAGGCCCCTTTAAGTTCGTGCCAATGAAATTGAATATTTAATATTTAAAAATATGTTTTAATGTCTATTCTATCAATTTAAGAAATCTTTTTAAAAATATATCTGGGCATTGTGTTACGAATACTAGAAGGTTAATAAACAACACATTTTTTTCTGTAAATACATATTAACAATACATAGATACGTCCATGACTCGGATACAAATGTTGATGTTCATCACAGAAACATTTTGTCCCTACCGGGATTCGAAGCACAAATGGCAGCGTCAACTACCACTGGACTAAAGGAATTTTATTTAATCTGAAGTAGGAGCACCTAATTAGTATCTTCATTCTTCAATATACTTGTATGTAATATGTATAGAATTAAAATATTCTTTTATTTATCATTCAAAAAGGTCAGGATCTTCTATAACTTCTAATTTAAACTCAGAATATTTCATGAAATCGGCGCTCAAATAACTTTAAGTGTTTAGGTAATAAAGACAAGACGAAAATGTTTTCTAGTTAGTGAATAAATTTCAGAAAAAGCCTAAGGTACTTTAACTTCTAAGTAATCGTGACAACAAGCACCCATGATTCTGAAAATAATTAAAAGGAAGCCGGAAAATTTATTCAGAAGTATAAAGTACTTTAATTAAAGTACCTACCTGAAGCCGTTGGAATTTTAGTACTTTAGACGCTCTCTTATCTATTTTTATAATACTTGAGAAATCATGACGCCTTTTACTCTAAAAAAAAGTAGGGAGACGTAAGAGTTTTAAGTTATTATCAACCTACAGTTTGTTGAAGTGATGTCAAATGTTAAGAGCAATAGGCCGCTCCCCTATAAACGGGGATCTAAAAAAATATCGAATAACTAAATGCCAATGATTCAAGTCTGCCTAACACTTGAGGGTTACAGGCGTGATGGTTGTTATATTAAGTCCCCATCCATCTATCTATAAATATATAATCGTTTGTCTTGACTGATTCATCAACGCAGAGCCTCAACCTCAGAGGTTACAAACTTGAAATTTTGACAGAATGTATTATTGTATGATGAAAACATCCGCTAAGAAAGATATTTTAGAAATTCTAACGCTAAGGGAGTAAAATAAGGGATAAACTGTTGTATGGAAATTCGTTATTTTCAAAGTTAATGTTATGAATTTTTATATTAGGTTTTGATTGAAAATAAATAAACACGTATTTCAGGGTTTTTTTATAAATTAAGCCTCTAAAATAGTGAAATATAATTGAAAGGCAATAATAAAATTGTACCTAATGTATTTAATTTAATTTACTATGCTGTGCCCGACAGGGTCCATATATGTTCCTAATGTAAGCGTAACATCAGCTATAAACCACACTATGTAAAGCAATAAAGTAATTGAGTATTAAAGTTTATATAGGAAGTCCGTCATTTTTAAAGTAAGAAAAATTAAATTTAATATTCAAACTCCTCAGCAAAAATAAATGTATACGTGTTTCGTCGTTTTTGGACATTCAACTCAACTCTACAAATTGCGCGTGCGAAGCTGCGAGCTAACTTATAATCGTAGAAGACAGGCCGAAAATAACTTTGTAGGTACAAAACCAATAAAGTACCCAAATTGTAAAAGTGTATTTTATTATATGTCACTGCTGCATTTTTCCGCGGAGAAAAGAAAAACCTAAAAGTCACATCTATTTTCTTTAACAACACCGTTATTAGCGCGTTGAGCAATTTTTTGGGTGAACAAAAAACATGAAATGCACGCTTCTCATGAGCTATATGTGTAGATGTATACTGTGTATATGTATATATATGTCTATATAGATATACCTCCGTGAATTTTCACTTCTATCGGCGGTCCCCAAAGACTTCAGATTTTTTTATACGACAGTAAAACACTCACTCATGATATTCTTTAATTGTTTAACATTTTACTGTATCTAAAAAAGAACGTCACAATTACAACAATTGCAAATTTGTACTTCCCTTTAAATGTATTGCCCCTATAAATAAATAAAAAATAAAGACAGAATACTTAAGCGATCCGCCTTTGTTCAAGGCAGGCTAATTCTAAAGAAAATACATTTTCATATTTACGTGAAATTTATTGCGTGAAGCCCAGTTTTTCTTGGGCTTTTTTCCCGTTTCTAAGACTAACAAGTGGCAAATTTTAGGTACCTACTGGTGGCCTTTTCAATGCGTATTATATTTTCACACACAAAAGAACTTTGGAGCTTTGAATCCATGAAAATATGGCATGATTTTATTCTTCATATCCGAAGAAATAATGTTTGTCCGTAAATATACAACTTACGAATTATATTTGATTTATTATAATGATAGTAAAAAAGATATTTTATTTTTTGTTAAATGTTCTGTTTCTGAACAAGACATTTCATAGGTATGTGTGTATTTAACATGATTCATAGGGGGATTAATATAAATCTCTCGAGAGGGTCTGGGTAATGGTAAGCACGTGGTTGTTTTGTCGGGTGTTGGTTTTTTGTGAGGTGAGCGTCCTACAGTTTCTGAACTAGTCACCAAAGGCCCTGTTAAAATAGGCCAATAGCAAATTAAGAACTCATAACAATAGTATTAGCAGAGATAATTATAGCATAAATTAGCTTAATTATCTAACTTTATGTTGGACCGACCAAGGACCAAAGGAAAACTACAATAAATGCTTTCGTCTGGTCTATGGTCGGTCCAATGGTCAGTAAATGGACCTCTTTATGAGTACACCAAACAGACTAGTTTGAGAAGCTTGATAAATATTTCATTGATCTGTAAAAGACAATCACGATGATAAAACTGTATCGACAAAGTAAGTATATAACTGTAAGTAAATATTTAAGTACAAAAATATTTACTGAGAAGTTCGTTTACATAGCTACAGGTATATCATTAATAATATTATTAAACAAACTTTTAGGAGAACTCAATATCTGCTTGTGAATAGTAATTATAACTTTAGCAGAATCTTTATTTATGAAATAAACTCGGTTCTAATTATTAAATAACAATGTAGCTGATGGCACGATTAGTGAGGTGGATGAAGAGCAATCGGATCTTAAGTCAATTCATGAACGGGACAGACAATATTTGTATATACTATTATACAAATAGTTCAGGGTTCTTGCTTCAAATATGATTTATATTATTATGTGAGAATCCACGATATCAGAAAAAATGTAGGTAAGAAACCAGTAGGAATCAATACTTGAAATTTCTTATACCATAACATAACATGCCATTACGCCTGTTGTCCCCAAAAGGTTAGTCAGAATTGTACTAATGTGCACCCACATTATGCCGGTATGTTTTTGGTCCCATATAATAAAGAGCGAGCCTCTTGACCATCAACCGGGCACAAGGCAAAACTCGGAGCTGCTACTGAGAATTTCATAGAAAACCCCAATAATACTTTGCTTGACCTAGAATCGAATCCAAGATCTCTTGCTCGGCAGTTGCACTTACGACCACTATACCAAAAAACTATTTTTTATTTTTTGTTTTTTCTCCTTTAATCTATAAATAATAAATTAGAAAGAACGTATTTAATTAATGAATTCTGCTGGGGCTGCCATTCCTTGTCGTCAAGGGAATTAAACAGAAACAGATCTTATACAGAAGCCACTCATCAAACATTATTATTCGTTAAGTCCTTACGCAAGATTTACGACGATTTCATCAGAGTGGTGGAAAAGAAAATAAAACTTATTTACGAAGTATCGCAACATTTTCTACTAACAAGTGCATTTATTTTTATTTCAGCTCTTTCTGGGGAGTTAACCGTAACACCTATTTAAGTCCTTTACTGAGGAATCACAAACCCTGTACAGAAAACTGCATCTAAATCGGCCAAACCATTTTGAAGAAAAACGGGGACATTCATGACACACACACACAATCAACCTCCTTCCTTAAACGGTACACCGTCCTACGTTCTGTCGTTGGTAAAAATAAAGTTCTAAAACTAAATCAAATTATCGTAAACTAGCGTCGTCTGGTTGTGTTTAAAAACTAAAACGTAGGAACTACAAAGTAAATAAAAGTTAAACTGTGCTTGAACCAACGAGGTTGTTCTATCTAATTACTGGCTCTGAAATTCCAAATCTAGGTTTCAGAGCGGCTAAGGGTAACTTCACATTGAGCTGGCAGTTGACGAAGACAGATTCGGTACTTAACCTCTAACGCAAAAAGTGGGCTACAAGTTTTAAGAGTGTATCTGTGTGTTTGAGCCGGCTCGGCGTAGTCATTCTTAAATGGATGAACTGATTATGTTTTTTTTTCTGTTTAGAAGATGACTTTATTGATATAGTATTGTAAAGACCATCGGTTATACTATCAGAAGTTTTTTTTAATGCACAATCATTAATACAATAATAATAATAATAATCCTGGACATTATGACACACAGCGCCATCTAGTTCCGTGCTAAGCAACGAGGCTTGTGTTACGGACACTAGTTGGTTGATATACTACATGTATACTTTTTTTTGTAAATACACACATATTATAGATAGATACATCCATGACTCGGATACAAATGTTCATGCTCATCACACAAACATCTCCCTACCAGGATTCGAACCCGGGACCCATAGCACAGAAGGCAGTGCTAACTACCGCTGGACTAAGTAGGTCGTCACTTATCATTTCCTTAGTAATAGTTAAGAGCACTAAGACTCTGTTAATGGGCTCGTCTAGGAGTTAATATTGTTGAATATCCCGTCGCTAAACGGTAGCGTGCTAACATTACTATGTTCCGGTTTGAATGTACCAAGTGATATTACTGGCCAAATGAGACTTCACAACTAACCTCCATTATCGTGAAACGTAATAGCCTCTTGATATTTAGATACATAGATAGGTACATTAAATTTATGATACTACTGATACTCTCTTTACGTTTTTATGTACCTAAACCACACAAACCTTAAGAATTTGACGACCTCTGTGGTCTAGTGGTTCGAGTACCGGATTGCTCATCACAAGGTCGTGGGTTCGATTCCCACGGGACACAAATATTTATGTGATGAATATAAGTGTTTGTGTTCGTCTGGGTGTTTCCTATGTATTATAAATATGTATTTACAAAAAAAGTATATAAGTATTATATCCATTTTCTAGTACCCATAGTTCAAGCTCTGCTTAGTTTGGGACTAGATGGTGCTGTGTAAAATGTCGCGGCATATTTATTTATAGTTTATAAAAAAAAAAAAAAAAAAAATCGTCTACAAAACTACTGTAGTCACAATGTGTATACAACCCTAGCTCTCTACAACGCTACTTTGAACAGAATGTTCAAAAGAACCGGTTTTCTCTGGTCTTTTTTTGTAGTTTTCCTTGTTCAGTGTCACAGATTCGACATTTTACGGCTCTCTTGGAAGACAGATGTGGCTTCCAGTTAGGTACTCTTTGTTAAAGTAACCCATTAATATTACGGAAGTTCTTGTTTTATCTATGTAAACATTAGCTTATGGAGAAGTTACAATTCATGGAATTGTTTTCGCACATCTTAATGTGCATAGGTAGTATAAAAAATGTGTAAAAAAAATAACTTTTATGAAATATTTCTACTATTATATTTTGTTAACTCGTATTTATATACTTACTAATCACAACATTACAAGCGCAATAGCCCAAAAAAGCGCAAACAAAAAAAAACTAATTTTATTCACACCTTTTCCACGATGAAAAGCAAAAAAAAAAACATAAAATTAATAAACAAGAACAAACGGGCCAAGGCAGCTTCTCTAGTGAAAACATAAAACAAACTTAAAAGAAACCAGTTTTTTGGAGTTTTTCCATTCTTCATTACGTTTAGGCAGATATTTTTATTTATAATTACTTTTTTATTGTTAACAATAAAATTACCGGGTAAAATGTTTTCATTATGTTAGCTGCCTATTGTTATAAGTTTTTTTGTTATTTTTGTCTACAAACAAACGAACATTGTTATGAATGTTTTTTGATGTATGGTTTGAAAGCGTTGTATTATGTGGAAATTATCTTCACGCTTATTTGTCATACTGGGTAAGCAGAGCTCGTGATGTCACCAGGGTTAATACACTGTAATAGTTAATGTCAATTAGGTCACCGTTACTCTCAGTAATAGAGGAGTTATAAACAACAGTATTAGTGAAGTAAAATAAAGAAAAGATTATCTTGGAAATCTTGGAATTATATGACATTACAAAACAGCTATAAACATATTTACAAACTGCACATACATTTATTTTTATTAATTTCTTTATTTTATAGAAATACAAATAATCTTACACTTAACTTAATGTTAATAATGTAGAATAAGCTATATAAACTTTTCTCTATACTGGAATCCATCATCATACTCTCATGGGTAAATAATACGTTCATATTATATACATAAATCAACTCCAAACAGTAGGTAAATATACTAAAAATAAAAAAAGATTTTCGCTCCATAAAGTACAGCCTAATTGGGCATTTCGAATTTAGAACGTCAGTTTCGTTCAAAAAGGCCTGCTACAATTTCTTCACGCAGTATTATGGATGAGATAGAACCTTTGGTCGGCCAACCATTTCATTTAAGCATTTTATTTACAATGCGCACCGCATAAATGTTGGAGAACTTGTAATTTGGTTACATTTTCGATTAACAAAGTCGGGCAGATTTACATTATTCATTAGCTTTCAATATTGAGTTTCCTTATTAAGATGTCATATTTAACGAGCTCAATTAATTGTAAGATATTGATTAAAGGTCTATCTCTGTTTTCATTGTTTACCGTTATAAGGGTAGGATTTTAGATTTCAATTTACAAAGATTATTTTTTTCTAATAGCTACAGTCAGAAAAACAAATGCATTCTTATCATTTTAGTTCTATGTAAATTTCTTCAAGTTAAAATAGGTAGGTCCAACCACAAGGTTGAAAAAATATTAAACATTATCATAACATAAATATTTAGATGTAACTTTTGACGGATTGTTTTGCGGTTCATTTATATTGTTTTAATCCCGACGTTTCGGTTTTTTTACAGCATATAAAGGTCTCGGACAGACTGACCGCAAAAATAACTTCTATTTCAATCTCCAATATTCACGTAAATTTAAGAAATTATCATCATCATCATCATCAACCCATTAGTCTCCTCTCATTTTGGGAGGGATTAGGCTATAATCCACGCTAGCCTACTGCGAGTTGGCAGGCTTCACATGCCACCGAGAAAATCTCTCAAGCATGCAGGTTTCCTCACCGTTTAAGCATGTGCTAAAGACGCACATAACCTCCGAAAAGTCAGTGGTGCGTGCCTTGGGTTTGAACTCGAGACCTTTGACATCTCAGTCCACTGGTCTCACCACTAGACTACCACGACAGAAGAAGAAGGTTAAGAAATTATCATTATTTATCAATAAAAATATCCGTTTCTATCTCCCACGCCTGAGACAACATTTTGCCAGAAATCTTTCTTGTTTTATTTTTATTAGAGCGTCTAACACACGATAACATAATTTAAGACCTTTATCGAAAGGTGGATCGGTCCGCCGAAGAAACTTCCCTCATTCTTTATTACGCAGAAAATATCTTCATAATATACCTTATCCAGCTTACTGGTCCCTAGAGGGAATGAACCAAAAATATGGTTCACGCTCATTGATTTAAGAACACTTCTAGAAAAATTGAATGGAATATCAAGAAATTATATTTCACAGCTTCATTCTTAGCGATTAGTTTACATATTGTAGTTGAGCCTCCACGCTTCAGCCTTCACACAGATGTTTCTAGAAAGTAGGGAAAAAAAAGACACCCTACTGGCAACACTGTTAACCTAGCAACCCACCATCATAGCACTTTCGTTCATTCTGTGTTTCTGTGCTCAAGCCTTCGCACGCGCAACACGACTTCAAGTAACCGGTTTATATATTTAACGTCATTGTTATGCCTGGCAAGAGAAAACGCGATTTATCCTGTGAAAGGATAAAAAATAAAATTAGAAAATTAGAAACGCAATTAAAAAATAACCCACATCGGTACAAAAGATTAATTATATATTCAGACAGTGAAAGTGATAATTACGAATCGGATTCCAGTAATGAAGGTCAGTATAAAATGTTTTAATACTGGTTAAATGCAGAAACGCAACGATTTCATTCGCAATTTTAGCGATCTACCCTCATTTTTTTATAACCAAAACTTGATTCTTGATGCGAGGCGCCAACTGGGCTACCTCTGTCAAGTTACGTAATGGATTATCATTACTAAGACCATCTTAATTATTCTTTTAGAATAATAATATTACAATGTTGATGCGAGGCGCCACCTGGGCTACCTCTGTCATTTTTTTTGTAATAATGTTTATTATAGATGCACATCTATAACCTGATAATATTTTTTATTAATACAGTACTGTGATGCGAGGCGCCAACTGGGCTACCTCTTTCACAATATGTACACATAAATGCAAGATTGCATTTGCGTTCAAAAATTTATCTGCGTGGTGATAATACGCAAATAAATTGTCGTATTTCGTATTCGTATACATTTTAACAACATTCGTGGTTGTTTTAGGAATCGATACAATTCACAATGTAACCGAACCCAGAGCTTCAACATCTGTGGCTCAGGAACCCACGAGCAATTCATTGTTAGATTTTGTCGATGTACCCTCGACATCAAAAGCATTGGAACCTACGGATTTGCAGGACTCAACAGAGTTAGATAGTGACATTCTCGCTCTGCTTGGTGATGCACCAAGGTCAGAAACCAGGTTTGGAAATCCAACACATAAAGAGTTAGCATCCAGATGGCAAGAAATCCACGCAAAAGGTTTACGTAAAGAGTTAAAGGATAAATTGATGACGGAATACTTAATTCCAGAAAACTGTGATATGCTAGTAGCACCACTACTCAATCCAGAAGTAAAGGTTGCGTTAGCTGACAATATGGTCAAAAGAGATGCTTCGCTTATGGCTAAACAAAATCAGCTTTCTGTTGCTATCGCTGCGCTTAATCATGCAATAGAACTTATAATTTCTAAAGACAGTCATACAACTATCTTGAAACCTATAAGCGACGCATGCAGACTCTTATGTGATAGTCATTTCACTGACACCAGAACTCGTCGTGGGTTTGTTATATCGGCGATAAATCCTGATTTAAAGGAAACATTAAATGAAACAAATTTTAAACAATTTTTATTCGGAGAAAATATATCCGAAAAACTGAAATCTGCAAAATCAGTTAAAAAGTCAGCGGCTGACCTTAAACAAGTAAACACACGTTCAAATATGTTCAATAAAAATACTTTTATTAAGAAACCTTCAAACAATCGTTTAAACTCCAAAACAATGCCTCGGAAAATAACTCCCAAAACAGAGTATGCGACAAGAACTCGACAGGGCCAGCGCTCGGCAGCCATCAACTCTCAACAACGGGGTCATCGGGAACCAGAACGGGTGACAGGCAAACCGAACATCAGGAGACGATAGAGGTACGCTCATATTCTGGCCGTCTAAAACATTTCATCACTAAATGGATGGAAATTACTGATGATCACACAGTTTTATCATGGATAAGCGGATATAAAATCCCCTTTACTGGCACTCCTTATCGTATTGATAGGCTTTGTGTACGTCCTAAATCAGAAGCTGAACATGATCATTTTTGTAGTTCTATTAAATGTTTACTAAAAATGGGGGCTATCTCGGAATGCAAACATGTTAAAAACGAATTTATATCAAGTGTTTTTCTAGTACCTAAACCAAATGGTGATAAGAGATTTATATTAAACCTAAAATGTTTAAATAAATTCGTTAAAACTTACCACTTTAAAATGGAGGACTACAGAACAGCATCAAAATTTATAACAAAAGACTGTTATATGGCGTCTATTGATATGAAAGACGCGTATTTCTTAGTTCCCATACATGAGGACCATAAAAAATATCTTAGGTTCATATATAACAACATCTTATATGAATTTAACTGTTTACCGTTTGGTTTATCTACCGCGCCCTATGTGTTTACGAAAATATTAAAACCTGTCATAGAATTTTTAAGGTCAAACGGCTTCATCTCCGTAATATATCTTGATGACATATTTTGTATAGGGCGAACATATTCAGAATGCCAACAAAATATTATGAACACAAAAGGTCTACTTAAAAAACTTGGATTTGTTATCAATCATGAAAAGAGCTGCTTAATACCGAGCCAACAGTGTAAATTTTTAGGATTTATATTTGATTCTCATGACATGGTCTTAAAACTAACCGTAAATAAAATATTTAAAATAAAACAAAAGTTACAGGAATTCATATCAATCAAAAAATGTAAATTACGTGAATTTGCTAAGCTAATAGGTCTTTTAACTTCAGCATGTCCAGCCATCCAATATGGATGGCTACATACGAAGAAATTCGAACGACATAAATATTTATGTCTTCTGAATGATCCCAATTACGATCAAACAATTAATTTACCACATATTTTGGGCAGTGATTTTAAATGGTGGCTCAAAAATATAGAAATAAGTTATAATCCTTTCAGATTTAATAATTTCAAATTGGAAATATTTTCCGACGCATCCTGTAGTGGTTGGGGTGCTTGTTGTGATAAAAAAGAGACTTATGGATTTTGGAAAGATCATGAATCAAATATGCACATTAATATTTTGGAATTAAAAGCAGCTTTTTTCGGATTAAAAACATTTGCCAAAAATTACTCTGGATGTGAAATATTGCTTAGAATAGATAATGTTACTGCTATTTCGTGTATTAACAGAATGGGGAGCATTCAGTACCCTCATTTGAATCAAATTGCAGAAGAAATATGGCATTGGTGTGAGCGGCGTAAAATAATAATATTTGCATCATATATAAATACACGAGACAATGGCGATGCTGATCAGCTGTCTCGGAAAAAATTCACTGATACAGAATGGGAACTGTGTGATGAAGCTTTTCAAAAAATCATTATTACGCTCGGAAATCCTAACATTGATTTATTCGCAAGCAGGTGTAATACAAAATGCCCACGGTTCGTCTCGTGGAAATGCGATCCCGACGCTTGGGCTGTAGACGCCTTTACCATATCGTGGACAAAATTATTATTTTATGCCTTTCCCCCATTTGCCCTAATTCAAAAAACATTACAAAAAGTTATCTCGGATAGAGCCAGGGGCATAATAGTAGTACCAAATTGGCCTACACAAGCGTGGTTTCCACTTTTAAAAAAGATAGCAATATCAAATTTTATAGAATTTGGGCCTAGCAATAAACTATTGAAATGTCCTTTCAGATCGTCCCACAACCTGAGCAAGACGTTAACCTTGATTGCCGTGAAATTATCAGGAGAACGTTATTACAAAAATCATTAAATAATAATTCAATTAATATTATATTATCCTCTCTTACATTAAATACTTATAAACAGTACAACAGTTGTATTAAGAATTGGATCAATCATTGTCAATCTACTAAGGTTAATTATTTAGAACCATCTATCGCAAATGTAATCAATTATTTTGCTACACTTTTTGATAATGGTGCGCAGTATGGCACAATTAACTCTCATAAATCAGCCATTGCGCTGTTGTTGGGGTCATCCTTTCTCAATAATGATAGTGTCAAGCAATTCATGAAGGGAGTATTTAATCTTAGGCCTACAGCCCCAAAGTATAATTTGACATGGGATTCAAATATTGTATTAAATTATTTAGCTGGATTATGGCCAATTCAATCTCTTGATTTAGAAATGTTGACAAAAAAGTTATCGACATTGTTAGCTCTCGTGACTGCACACCGAGTTCAAACGCTATGCTTAATCAAATTATGTAATATTAATATAATAGAAAATACTGAGGTCATAATTAAAATTCCAGATCGTATAAAAACGACCCGTTTAAATAGTCAACAACCAGTTTTAAAACTGCCCTTTTTTCACGAAAACCCTCGTATATGTCCAGCTACTTGTTTGATAGCATATATTCAAAAAACAAGTACGTTACGTTTATTAGATAACGATAATTTATTTATTAGTTACAGAAAACCACATTGTAAAATATCATCTCAGAGGTTAAGCCATTGGATTAAAGATACTTTAAAAAATAGTGGTATAGACACAAATATGTTTACTGCACATAGCACTCGGCATGCAGCCACTTCCAAGGCTAACTCACTAGGGGTTAACTTAGACGTCATTCGCAAAACAGCTGGTTGGAGTCAAGGTTCATCTGTTTTTGCGAGATTCTATAATCGAGAAATTATTACCAGTGATAATAATCAATTCTCTCAAGCCATTCTCTCAAATGAGCCTTGTAAAATTTAATCACGAGAATACTACATATTATATGTAAATGTAATAAACTTTATTACCTTTTTGTGTTCTACCTATTCGTTTCAAAAATCAATAAAAGTAAAGGACTATTCACAATTTAGTTTAATTCTTTAAACATCCTACAATATGTAAACTAATCGCTAAGAATGAAGCTGTGAAATATAATTGATGATCAAACGAACTTACCTGTACGTGAAGTTCGATCATAATTATATGATCAGCTTCATTCGACGCGATTAATATTAACCCTCCCAAACGTGACTTTATTATCCCACCCAAAATTGTGAATAGGTAGATATACATAACTTTAAACAAAATGAACGAAAGTGCTATGATGGTGGGTTGCTAGGTTAACAGTGTTGCCAGTAGGGTGTCTTTTTTTTCCCTACTTTCTAGAAACATCTGTGTGAAGGCTGAAGCGTGGAGGCTCAACTACAATATGTAAACTAATCGCGTCGAATGAAGCTGATCATATAATTATGATCGAACTTCACGTACAGGTAAGTTCGTTTGATCATCAAATATAAATTGATCGTGGGATTTCTTTGGGCTTTTTTGCCTCTCATATCTATTTTTATTTGAATCTGGATATAACATCGTACAATATTATTGATAGGATAGGAGGATAGGATTTTTTATGATAACATTTCACTTATAAAGTTGTCAAATTCATTCGGTTCAAAATTTAGGTACTTGTTTTGTTATAGCTATGAGCATTTAAATTCCACTAGATAGGTAGTATTTTATAATTAATTTTGTAGCTGTGATAATGGACTGTGAAAGTCGAAGGTCTCGAATTTGAATCCAAGACACGCATCACTGATTTTTCGGAAGTTATGTGCGTATTTATCACATATACTCGATGCCTACGTTGTGACACGATAATATACTATAACAATTATATAGACATTTCACGAGCCGTAAACCCAAGGAAAATGCCGCCAGTAGTTGATACGTAGAGGCTACACATTTGGTAATTCTAAATGAAAGGTAATAATAATAGACTTTACTTTGGCGTCAAAGCGTTTTACGATGTAGAGCGCAGAAATGCATATTTATAACTGATGTGGTTCCATGTTGTGCTTAGTAGGTATAATTTTATTATACATTTGACATTATATTATGTTGCTGATCCGAACTGTTTATGGTCAGTGATTCATGATTTTCAGGTAAAGAAGGTTCATCTTCATTATTTATTCTATTTGTTCGAAATACAATACGTAGGCTGTTATATCTTCCTACTATGATATGGCAAAACAACGTTTGCTGGGTCAGGTAGTATTCTATAATTTACATTAGAACATATCTCACCACATTTTCATTGACACACGTTGACATTAAATTGAAGTATGCCTTTAACTATAAAATTGATGTGCTGCAGTACTGACAATTTCAAATTAAAATATATTTGTTTAGCTAAGAATTCATATTTTAAATTTATTTTATTGTAGGAACAAACAATTGTTTTTTTTACACTTTTACTTTAACATCAATTACTTTGACAGTTTGTATCAAAACAAAATCTTAACAATTATGGTTAATAAGATATTGCAAGAACTAATCTTATCACTAGGTACACTTATCGTGGAATTTCAACAGACAGATCAGCAATAATATAGGCAACTGCTGTCCAGAACGCGGCTCCAAGATCCAATTCTTCTGGACTTTCAACATTCATAGTATCTCCTTCTGTGTGGTGGAACCAGAAATATTTCTCATTATCATTGTATAGACTAGCTCCCGGTATACCATTACCAGTAAATACTCCAATATCAGATCCAGGACTATCTTCTTCTACTAGAGCCGATGCATTGATAGATTTAAACAGTTTTAAAACTTCTCCAACAATACAACGGGCTTTCTCGTTACCTCCCACAGCCAATCCAAGCGGGGCGAATGTTCCTTCATCAGATTCCATTATAAAGTTTATATTATCAAGTTCATTTTTATGCGCCTTTTCATACGCGTAGGCACCTACTAGTCCTAGTTCTTCAGCTGTCCAAAATATAGTCCTTATTGTTCTCTTTGGTCTCAAGTTCAATCGTTTCAGAATAACTGGAGCTGCCCAGCTGATAAACAGGCCACCACCATCATCCATAGCACCTTGGCCAACGTCCCAACTATCAATATGTCCCGATACAATAACAAGCTTTTCTGGATTTTCAGATCCCTTGTAATCAATAAGTGTATTTCTGGACACTTTAGTTTCGAATGATGAAAACATAGTAATATTGAGAACAATTGTTTCGCCTCTGTTGTAAATTCTTGAAATTAAGTCAGCATCTTCCAAAGTGATAGCTGCTGATGGAATTGGTTCTATACCATCACCGTATGTTTGAGAACCAGTGTGTGGAGTATTAATTGAAAACGGAGCGATAGATCTCACTAAAGATGCCACAGCACCTTTAGCAGATGCTCTAGTTGCTCCTTGCGTTCTGTATGTGACAGTTTCAGAGTAAGTGGTATAAACAGGAATATAAAGAACAATCTTGCCTCTGACCTGGTCCTCGGGAGTATTATCCAAAACCGTGAAATTAGATATCACTATCACTTCGGCTGTAATACCTTCTGGAGGTGTAATGACACTACGACCTAGCCCCAGAACAGCAATGTTTTTCACCCTCGGTTCTAGCATAGTTATTCTTTCTTCACCACGTTCCCAATGCGGCACCTGTAATAAAATGGTAATATTGTCTCGTGAGATGAGAATAAAAAAAAAATAGAATATTTTTATGTCTTTGGTTGCATTTATCATATTGTGTATACTCGATAT
This sequence comes from Craniophora ligustri, assembly GCA_905163465.1. Lineage (NCBI taxonomy): Eukaryota > Metazoa > Arthropoda > Insecta > Lepidoptera > Noctuidae > Craniophora > Craniophora ligustri. The sequence goes on from LR990960.1 coordinate 4,931,174, forward strand.
TCCGGTTAGGTATACAAACATTTTTTGTGAATAATACACAATTATAAATTTACATACAATTTATATATAAAAATGTACAAATTTAATTTATGTTTAATAAATGCAAACAAGAAACATAATAACTTACCTCCACATCCTCAGTGATGATATCATTCAAACCTTCCTCACGAGTCAGATCGATCATATAGTCAATTGATTTTTCAAGAACTTCTGTTCCTGATGGCCTGGCTCCAAACTTATCCACGAACTTTGCTAATCTGAAATTGCAAAACAAACATTTTAACTTTCAAATAACATGTTGTGTACCGGATTGTGACAGTCGGTACTTGAATTTTGCTATTTTAGCGCTGAGCTAGGTGGATATTATTTTTGGAATATTTTAAATGAGAATGCGTAATCGTTGAAAACCATGAGGCGTGTATATTCGAATTAAAGAAAAAATGTATGTACATAGATCGAGGATAGTGGGGTAAAGGGGACAATAGTTGAGCCAATGGCAAGCGTTTATCACGTCATTTGTAGATGTTTTGATTGGCTACGAACATGATGTCGCTACCGGTACTAAATAAGTCAGATTTGAAGCATATGCGTGAACATGCCCCCGGCCTTGGAAGCAGTCGCTTTCAAACCCTTCAATTGTGACACAGCGTCACTCATCTTGCTCATCATCGAAGAGTGGGCAGATCTTGGCGTAACCCCGTCGCACGACGCCCGCAGCTGTCTTTATTTCCGCTACCCTTGAAATGCCATCATTGCCTGGGATTGTCCGAAGCACTCGACCCATGTGCCATTTTAATGGTGGAAGGTTGTTGTCCTTAATCAGGACGAGTGAGTTTTCCTTCAGGTCCGTCTTGTTCTCGGTCCATTTGGTGCGCACCTGCAACTCAGTCACATATTCTTTGGACCAACGGGTCCAGAAATGTTGGCGAATTTTCTCCACCCGTTGATATCTTGTCAACCTGTGCTCGGGAACTTCGGTAAGGTCGTCAAATACTGGTGTAGTTAGCGGTCGACCAACCAGAAAATGAGCGGGAGTAAGAGGAGAAAGGTCTTGGGGATCTGAGGAAAGAGGAGAAAGTGGTCGGGAATTAAGAACCGCTTCAATTTGTGATAGAACGGTGCTCAATTCCTCAAAGGTGAGGTGCGCGTTCCCCACCACTCTGCGAAGGTGATACTTGCAAGATTTTACTCCTGCTTCCCACAGACCACCAAAATGAGGCGAATACGGCGGAATGAATTTAAAATCAATTTGTTGGCTAATAGCGTAATCTTTAATATTCAAATGGCATCTACGAATAAATTCTTTGAAATCGTTCATTAACCCGACAAAATTGCGGCCGTTATCGGAGTATATTTCCTTTGGTTTGCCACGCCGAGAAATAAATCGCTTAAGCGTTAATAAATATGCTTCACTAGTGAGATCACTGACGAGCTCCAAATGTACAGCGCGCGTTATAAAGCATACAAAAAGGCAAACATATGCCTTCGAAGTTTTAGCTCCCCTACCTTTACGGTTAAGTATGAGAACCGGCCCACAGTAATCTACTCCACATTTAACAAATGGGAAACCAGAAGTTATCCTTTCCCTGGGTAAATTACCCATTTGAGGTGTTAAAATTTTACCTTTAATGCGTGTACAGACCACACATGCGTTTACTATACGCCTAGAAAGGCTCCTGCCACCCAAGGGCCACCAGGTTTCACGTAAATGACAAAGCAATGCCTGGGGTCCAGCGTGGAGGAGCTGCAGGTGCTCATGACGAAACAACAACACAGAAAAATGATGTTTGCTAGATACTAAAATAGGATGCATTTTATTAAAACTAAATTCACAAGAATTACTTAATCGTCCACCAACGCGAATTATTTTATTACTATCTAAAAGGAGATTAAGTCGTTTTAATTTATTTTTACCCTTAATTTGAGCGCAATCAGTTAAAAGTTTATATTCATTAGGATAGCTTTCCATTTGAGACCACCGAACTAAAACTACCTGAGATTCATGCAACTCCTCTGCACTAAGAATTCCGAATCGTTTATTATTTTTATTGCGAATATTGTGTATAAAACGTAACATATACGCGACGGCGCGTTTCATACGCATAAATTGTGAGAATCGGTGAAACGAAAAATAAGTTGACTCACGTGAATCATGAATCATGAAAGAACAAATAGACGACCTAACCTCAGGGAGTTCCTGTTCTACTTCCATGACACCGTAATTCTCAAGTGAGAAACAAGTACTTCTCAAAAATTCGGGACCTTCCCACCATAATCTGGAAGAAGATAGCTCCTCCAAGTAAGAACCTCGTGAGGTCAGGTCTGCAGGATTATCCTTACTACCTACATGACGCCAAAGAACATTCTGTGTGAGTTCATGAATCTCCGCGGTCCTATTTTGGACAAACGTTTTAAGTTTATTTGGAGACATACGCAGCCAACCCAGCACTATAGTTGAGTCAGTCCAAAACACTATATTTTTGAACTCACAACGCAGCGAATTTCGAACCTTGTCAAGTATTTTACCACCCAGTAAAGCACCGCAAAGTTCGAGTCGCGGTATACTCACTGGTTTCAACGGCGCAACGCGAGATTTAGAAAGAAGCAATCTTACTGTAACCGTACTATCTATATTTATAGTACGTACATAAATGCAAGCGCCATACGCTGTCTGCGACGCATCACTAAAAACGTGCAATTCTTTATACATAGGTTGGCTACCTATAACGTGGCGAGGAATGTTTATTGTTGTGAGCGCTTGTAAAGTGTTAACAAACCGGTTCCACGTTCGCGCGATATTAGATGGAACTATGTCATCCCAACCCATTTTAAGAAGCCATAATTGTTGTAACATTACCTTTCCAATAATTATGGTAGGGCTTAACAAACCGAGTGGGTCAAAAATTTGCGAAATATTAGATAGAATATGCCTTTTAGTGACTGGCTTATTGTCATTGTGCAGTTGTGTATTAAAATGAAATGTATCGTTAACATTGTTCCAACTTAAGCCTAAAGTTTTAGAACTAATATTTTCATTAGATCTGATTTTTATTGAATCGTTTGATGACACATCATTATTGCGTGGGAAATTATAAACCCATTTTCGAAGTGGAAAACAACCTGCATGAAGCGTATTTTTTATATCCGTGCACAGCTGTAATAAAACTAATTTATCATCAGAACCTGTCAGCAAGTCGTCAACGTAAAAATCCTCCAAAATAGCTCGTTGAACCTCAGGATTAGAAGAGTCCATCCCTAGCTGTTTCAAACACCTAACACTTAGGAAAGGTGCAGAAGCGGTCCCATATGTAACGGTGTTCAATTGATATTTACCTAGGGGTTGCGATGGGTCATCGCGCCACAAAATCATTTGAAGTTTGCGCTGGTCTTCGGCGACGAGACAATTGCGAAACATTTTCTCGACATCAGCACATGCAACAAACATGTGCTGTCTAAAACGGAGAAGAATGGAAACTAGGTCACCTTGTATTGGAGGTCCAACTAACTGTAAGTCATTTAATGACTTACCGGAAGACGACGATGCGCTAGCATCAAAAACCACGCGGAGCTTAGTCGTGGTGCTATGCTCCCTCAATACGCCGTGATGAGGCATAAAATAGCACGGATGTGTATAGGAGCACACCGGACTCATATGACCTAAATCTAGGTATTCCTGCATAAATTGCGTATATAATAATTTGTACTCAGGAGAACGTTGTAAACGTTTCTCCAATGCGAAAAAACGTCGTTCGGCTTGTGTATATGTTTCACCTAAAAAGTCAGGTGACTCCTTGAATGGAATGCGTACAGTAAACCTTCCCTCACTATCACGAGTGGTCGTGCGAATAAAATGGTCTTCACAAGTACGCTCATCCTGGGTCCGCGTATCCCTGACGTTAGGAAGTTCTTCTAGCTCCCAAAACATGCGAAGTTGCGAATCTAAAGAACTACTGAAATTACAATGAACCCGCTTCGCATTCTGCGTATCATTACGAACTGAGCCAGAGACAATCCAGCCTAGCTTAGTATTCTGTAGATAAGAACCGTTGGAAAGTCTCATTCTACCATCCGCTAACAAGTCCCAGAATTTATCTGCGCCTATTAGAAGGTCAATATTTTTAAATTCTAAGAACTGTGGATCCGCCAGCCTAATGTTATCTGGAATAAAGAACCGCGCGTTTACCTTACACAAAGCTGGCGTCATAGACGTTATTTGCGATAATACAAAACAAGTAATGCGTGTTTTAAACGTATTATTAACCAGCGATTTAATTTCAATGTTACAAGTTTCCGAACATTGTATCACCGAATCGCCTACACCCCTAATTTCGTAGGTTGAATTTATCATGGGAACATTTATTAGTTCACAAAACGATTTTGTTGCGAAACACCTCTGGCTACCACTATCAAGCAGCGCGTGCGCTTGATGATAAACACCGTTAACGTCAGGAACTTCTACAACAGCTGTCGATAATAAAACTGTGTGCATACCTATATAATCATTATGCATATACGCTTTGTTTACGTGAATAGGAGGCGACGAGTCTACGACGGTTGAGGAGGCGGGGTCAGAGGGAGCCTTCACGGCGCCCGCGACGGAATTCTCAGCGCGACCATTAGTCGTAATATGGTCATGTAGTGCAACTAAACTTTCGACGTTATCCTTATGAATTAATGAATTATGTTTACGGTTGCATTTGCGACATGGCCCAAACATACATTTATCAAGGGTATGACCCGAACGCAAGCAATTCTCACACAGTTTATGTTCGCGAATCAAGTTTAATTTCGATTCTAAGTCACTGTCAATAAATTTTTGGCATGAATAAAGTGGATGGTTAGCGTAACATTTTAAACAAGGTTTTTTATGACGAAATGTGCGGCCATCGTTGGATTTATGTGTAGAAACATTGCAGTGTGATGTGCTGTGTGAATGTGAATTCTGTTTTTTATTTTCAGGTTGTATCGGTGTGTTTTTGTTACGTGACTGCTGCAATGTTTCTAACATATCCGCCCGGTCTTTAAGGAAGCTAATTAATTCTTTAACTTTAATAATGCGTTTGGTCTTGCTTTCGCTAGGGTATAATGTGCGTTTATGCGTCTCCCATTCGCGTTCGGTCGTCTTATCTAATTTCGACACAATAATGTAATTAATAAGCGTGTCCCATGAGTCGGTGGGCTCGCCTAGTATGTTTAAAGCGCGTAAGTTTTTTAATATAATATCAATAAGCTTCTTTAAAGAGTTCGATGATTCCTTTGTTAATGCGTCAATACTAAACAAGGCCTTAACGTGATTATGAACTAACATTCTCTGGTTATCGAACCTGTTTAACAATAATTCCCATGCAGCTTGGTAATTATCAGCAGAGAATTCTACGGAATTAATGACTATCTCAGCATCGCCCTTTAAAGAAGACTTTAAATAGTGAAACTTTTGTATGTCACTAATACGTTTAGAGTTATGCACCAACGATACAAACGTGTCTCTAAACATCAGCCAGTGCTCATACGATCCGTTGAAGGTGGGTAAAGAAATAGTAGGAAGCTTAACCGACTGTGACTGCTCGCTACAACAATACTTATTGAAGCCGTCAGTAATCTCACCCGAATCTTTGCTACTTGATGTTAGCAGAGATTCCGCGTGGGCTAATATGCTGTAATACGAGGTTTCAAAAGATTCTCTGCAATCTAACTGGTCAGACATCTCACTCTCGGAAACACACTCTTCAATTTTATTTTGAATTTCATTAAACTCATTGTACAAACTAGTAGCACCTTTAATTCGTAATTTCAAATCTATGCGATCTCGAAACGAAGAAATGAGATTTACATTATCTTCTAATGAATTTAAATAGTTAGAAAATTTGGTGAGTCTACCTTTAATAACTCCGCGCTTCTTGACCAAATCACGAAGTAACATGGGATCGGTACACCCGATATTAGGAGACCTATTGCCTGATTTATAAATAGAATTTGCACTATCAATATTTAGCGTAAGAGGAGATTTATCGCGTGGTTTTTCGGTAGCCATTTTGGTGGTAAGTGAGAACAGGAGTACTTACTATTGATCCACGTGCACGGTGCAGTAGTAACAACGGGTTACGTCACACTCACCAGCCTCGGGAATAGGCAGATTACTTCTAGATTCGTTACGGCAAATCACTGAAATCAGGTTAAACACCGGTATCACAAAGAGAACTAGGAAGTGGTTGGGATAAAGAGGATGGTTGGACCCACCAGCTTGCGTATAACTTCCAGTGGACAGCCAATCCTACTTCGGCCCCAATGTGCGCTTAGCCTCCAGTAGTTGCTCCAGATTTATGCGTCTTCCGTCTAGCTCAGCAGCAACGAGCTCCACCACGTAGTGGATCCACAGGATGCTGATTCTCGATATCGATCCGGCTCGAAGGACCACATGTACCGGATTGTGACAGTCGGTACTTGAATTTTGCTATTTTAGCGCTGAGCTAGGTGGATATTATTTTTGGAATATTTTAAATGAGAATGCGTAATCGTTGAAAACCATGAGGCGTGTATATTCGAATTAAAGAAAAAATGTATGTACATAGATCGAGGATAGTGGGGTAAAGGGGACAATAGTTGAGCCAATGGCAAGCGTTTATCACGTCATTTGTAGATGTTTTGATTGGCTACGAACATGATGTCGCTACCGGTACTAAATAAGTCAGATTTGAAGCATATGCGTGAACATGTTGTATGAATAATTATAAAACACAATCTAGAAATTTCGGTTCGTTTTGGTCTTAAAATAACTTAATCACTCACTCATCATAAGTTTTGCCTTTAAAATCACCGTCGAAAACATATTTCAGTATTTCATCCCTTACATTTTCGTAAGCCCATATCTCTTCAATCAATTCATCCCCCAAAATCTCTTGGCATGTATTTGAATTTTTGTTTAGACTTTTGGCTTCATTGGAAACGATAATAAAAAGGGTAACCAATACAATAGGAACAAAATTCATTTTTCTTTCAATGTCTTTGAGATATTGAGATGTTGCGATAAAACGTGAGCTCTTATGTAGTCTACCTTATCAAAATTCATTGTCACTGTCTAAATCTATCCGTCTATCTTATAATATTTAAAAGATGGCTAATACCAAACTGACTTGAGAGTATTCTGTCTGGATATTTTTCGTATCTTATCAAACTTCATGGCTTTTATCGTTTTGGATAACAATCTTAAGTATAGAATTTGATTGTGGGATTTCTTTGCTCTTTTTTGCGTCGTATATTTTTATTTGAGTCTGAATATATCGCTGTACAATATTTCGCTTATAAAGTTGTCAAATTCATTCGGTTTAATATAGACTTGTTTTGTTATAGCAATGAGTATTGAAATATAAATACTATATTTTAATTCATTTTATAGCTGTGATAGCCCAGTGGTGTGGTTGGTGGACTCTGAAAGTCAAAGGTCTCGAGTTTGAACCCACGGCACGCACCACTGACTTTTTGTAAGTACTCAAACGGTGAAGAAAAACATTGTGACGAAACCTGAATGCTTGAAAGATTTTCTCGATGGATGTGAAGTTTGCTAACCCGCAGTAGGCTAGCGTGGTGTACTGTAGCCTAATCTCTCTTAAATCAGAGGAGACCAGTGCCCAGCAGTGGGACAATAATTGGGTTGGTAGTGTATCTATTGTCTATCTAATACAGTTTTTTTTCAACCTCAGTACGTAACGAGCAATTTCAAACCAACATAATACGCCATGTACTCGCTCCTTTTTATTATTTAATAATAAATTGTGAATTTTTAACACATTCAACTCAGTACAAGCGTCGTTCTCTCGATGCTTACGCTGTGACACGATAAAATGCCATACAATTGCTGTTAAAATTTTGCGTTAACAAAAAGTTGATACGTTGTGGCTAGACATTTGGTAATTCTACATGAAATTTGGTAAAAATAATAGATTTTACAATGATATCTTTTAGCGTTGTAACTATGTAGAGTGTCGGTGATTATATGAATTGCTTAGCATTTATATTATTGGCGTTATGTTACGTTGCTGATCTGAAAGGTTTATGGTCAGTGCTTCATGCATTTCTGGTAAAGAAGTTAAATAATGTAACATCATCATTATTTATTTTATTTGCTCGAAATACAATGTACAGGTTGTTGTATATATTTATATATTATACATATAATTCATAACAGAACATATTTCACCCGTAAAATTGACACGCAAGTTGTGTAACAAGTTGATATTAAAATAAAATAACCATTATAAATGATAATGTAATAGGTGTTTACCTATGAAGTTGCCAGTATGCGGTACTGACCATTTCAAATCAAAATATTTTTTATTTGTCTAAGAATTATAGTAGGTATTAAATTAATTTTATTCTAAAAACATAGAATTAATTTTCTTTTACCACCACCATCAATTGGGTACCAAAAAAAACTTAAGAATAATATTTTATAAGATATGGCAAGAACTAATCTTATCACTAGGTACATTTATCGTGGAATTTCAACGGACAGATCAGCAATAATATAGGCAACTGCTGTCCAGAACGCGGCTCCAAGATCTAGTTCCTCTGGATTTTCAACATTCATAGTATCTCCTTCTGTGTGGTGGAACCAGAAATATTTCTCATTATCATTGTGCAGACTAGCTCCCGGTATACCTTTACCAGTAAATACTGCAATATCGGATCCAGGACTATCTTCTTCTACTAGAGCCGATGCATTGATAGATTTAAACAGTTTTAAAACTTCTCCAACAATACAACGGGCTTTTTTGTTACCTCCAACAGCCAATCCAAGCGGGGCGAATGTTCCTTCATCAGATTCCATTATAAAGTTTATATTATCAAGTTCATTTTTATGCGCCTTTTTATACGCGTAAGCACCTACATATCCTAGTTCTTCAGCTGTCCAAAATATAGTCCTTATTGTTCTCTTTGGTCTCAAGTTCAATCGTTTCAAAATAACTGGAGCTGCCCAGCTGACAAACAGGCCACCACCATCATCCATAGCACCTTGGCCAACGTCCCAACTATCAATATGTCCCGATACAATAACAAGCTTTTCTGGATTTTCAGATCCCTTGTAATCAATAAGTGTATTTCTGGACACTTTTGTTTCGAGTGATGAAAACATAGTAATATTGAGAACAATTGTTTCGCCTCTGTTATAAATTCTTGAAATTAAGTCAGCATCTTCCAAAGAGATAGCTGCTGATGGGATTGGTTCTACACCATCACCATATGATTGTAAACCAGCGTGTGGAGTATTAATTGAAAATGGAGTAATGGATCTCACTAAAGTTGCAACAGCACCCTTAGCAGAAGCTCTTGTTGCTCCTTCCGATCTGTATATGACAGTCTCACCGTAAGTCGTAAAAACAGGAACATAAAGAACAATCTTGCCTCGAACCTGATCCTCGGGAGTATTATTCAATACTGTGAAATTAGATATCACTATGACTTCAGCTGTAATACCTTCTGGAGGTGTACTGACACTAAGACCTAGACCCAAAACAGCAATATTTTTCACCCTCGGTTTTAGCATAGTTATTTTTTCTTCACCACGTTCCCAACGCGGCACCTGCAATATAATAAAATGGTAATATTGTCACTTGAGATGAAAATAAAAAAGACGTGTGGGGGCAATTTAGGTAAATAATGGCATCATTGTATTGGAATATTTTTTAAGTCTTTGGTTCTATTTATTATATTGTGTATACACTCGATATTCCGGTTATATAAATATATTTTTTTAAAACACTTGACAACAATAAAATTTACATAGAACTGTTGTTGAACAACTTGCTGTTGAAATTAAAATGTACAAAAAATTTATTTTTAGTAAATGCAAACAAGAAACGTAATAACTTACCTCCACATCCTCAGTGATGATATCATTCAAACCTTCCTCACGAGTCAGATCGATCATATAGTCAATTGATTGTTCAAGAACTTCTGTTCCTGATGGCCTGGCTCCGAACTTATCCACGAACTTCGCCAATCTGAAATTGCAAAACAAACATTTTAACTTTCAAATAACATGTTATATGAATAATTCTGACTCATTTTCGTCATCAAAAGATGGTTAATAACAAAATGACTTGTGAGTATTCAGTACTAGCTTTTGTCCGCGACTTTTTCTGCATATAATTAGTAATTTTATCTGCATTCCATCTTCACTTTATTGTATGTCCTTTCCCGGGAGTCAAAATATTATCTCTCTACCAAATTTCATCTAAAGTGGTTCAGCGGTTATAGCGTGAACAGGTAATAGACAGACAGACAGACACACTTTCACATTTATAATATTAAAAGTATGGATACTATGGATATGAAAATGGTTCGTATCTTATCAAACCGTGTGTGAAATTTCAATTGCACGCATTCCACTTCATGGCTTTTATCGTTTTGGATAACAGTCTTAAGTAGCCATGGGATATAATGATAGTGAAAACTGTGACAGTTACGTGGCTTTGTGTCTTATATACAAAATTAATACTTAGTACCAAATTTATTCGTGGTCGTGGGCCGTTAAAGTGTTGGTTATCCATTATTTACATTGTAAAAGTAATAAATAAGTGAGAATTATTATCTGGCTGATTTTTCTGACCTAAGGTCATGGTCTAAGCATTTGTTTTTCACCACGCCGGTTTAATCGTCTCACGGAAGAAACATCTATGTATATATTATATAAAAGAAGAAGACTGACTGACTGACATATAAAAGCAGGGCTTAAACTATAAGGAGTAGAAACTTCAAATTTTACACTTAGAAAGGATTTTTGAAAATTCACCCACCTAAGGTTTAAAACGGGGGTGCAAAGTTAGTATGAAACTATTTTTTTTTCGTTAAACTGCATGCGGAAGAAATAGCGGGAATCAGCTAGTTCATACATAATTATGACGCCAGTGCGTCCATCCGTGTTCGTGTATTAAATAATAATTGCTCAAGTTACTTTAAGTCCACGGTTGCAATCAGAATAAATAAATTTATGACTTTTAGAGAGACTTTTTGAGATGAAATTGATGTAAACAAGTTAATATTTATAGTCAATATATGTAAAGAATTTAAATTTGATTTAATTAGAATATGTATTTTGATTTCTTACACTCATGCTGATATTAAATACAACTACTAACAGGTAAAACTACTTTTTATGTATTTTATTTCGCGGTATATTATTATTTAACCTCGACGTTTTGGATCCTTTGCAGCTTCTATGGTCAAGGACACACATGGAGAGGTCAGTCTACCCGAAACTAAATGAGCAGTTAATCGTCTATGTTTATGAACCGTAAAAATGACACGTACGTTTGTATTTTTTTTTGTTATTAATCTTCAAACCCTAATTTGTAAATTAGGGTATTATTTAATCAAGAAGCTCTAAAAATAAGCACACCAATTTTAAAGCCACGATGTACAAAACACCATTTCATCATAGAAAATCAATTTAATTTGTGCAACAATACTCACTCATCATAGGTCTTCCCTTTGAACGCTCCCGAGACCGTATAGTCTATTATATTCTTGACAACAGATTCATAAGATGCAATTTCTTGTACCAAAGGACCAATATTACAAGATTCTGAATCAAAAATCTTTTTTGGCTCACATTTTGACTCGTACACAAGGACCAAAAATACGCAAAAGAATGATTTTAAAAACATTTCTCAATGTTGCGGACGCACGTCTGAGCGTGCTAACTGTCGAGAAACGAATATTAAAATGTAGTTATATGAATAGGTTACAAAAGGATGACGGTCTACAATGCGATCTAGTGTAACTATCATAGTTGTGATTTACTGTTATTACCATGATTTAAAATGAATCAATAATGTTACTTAGTAGTTTAGTTTACTTTTTATTTCTGGAGTTTTGCCTACCCCATGGGAAAAAGGCGTGAGTATATGTATGTTTAATTAATTAAGCTACGGTTTTAATTATAAAATATAGAATAATAATATATCCTCCTTATTTTGTTTATTTTTTGGACCGTTTTGATCAAAACAAGCGTTAGTGTAACCGAAAAATCTTTATCTTTTAATATCTTTATTTTTTTTTGTAAAGTATATTTGACTAGACCAACTGCCTCGTTGGTCTATTAGTCGCGCAGGTTCGATTCCTAGGTCAAGCAAACTTCAAGGAAATTTTCAGCAGCTTGGATTTTAAATTCGTGCTCTGTTAATGGCAATAGGCTCGCCCCCTAATACATGGAGCCTAAAAACATACCGGCGAAACGCGGATGTACATTAGTATACCTCTACCTAACCTTTCGGGGACGACAGGTGTGATGGTATGTCTATATCATACTTTTTTTTCCTGAGAATTTTTCTGTGAAATTTGTCTAACAGTGGACAAAATAATATCGGATGATGATGTTATTGAATTAAGAGTTTTTACTTCTATCCACTAATTTCCTATTTACTTGAAGGAAATATCTTCGCACTCAATAGAGTGTCATTCATTTCAGTAAGTCATTATCTGCCATACAAAGAGCGCCACACAAATCACCGGCGGGGCGGATTCATTCACTATGGAATATAATATGAACCCCTTATTAAAGGAAGAATAGTTCTATTAAAAGTCTTCAGATGTTAACTTAATTTATTTTATATCTATATAAATGTTTGTTGTGTATTTTATGACAATATTATGTTTTCTTATTTAATTTTTAAGTTTTTTTTTTGCAAATTGCCCCACACTCGGATTTTCTCCTTTATCGTGGGTGCGTTTACAAACACAAATTTTCACATACACAAACATCTAGACTCTTTTTTGCCCCGTGTAGGGATCGAACTCGCAACCTATGACGTATAAGTCGCTCAGACACTGCGCGAATCTGGTCTTCATACATATTTAGAATGTATTCGTGACAAGTAATAAAGTTTTAAAAACATCAAGCCAACTTTGTCGCTATCTTTTTGAATATACCTACATAATATTATATCAAATGTAACTTCTTACAAATTCTACTTATTCGTTATCATAAACCCATTTATTGTCCCACTGCTGGGCGGTGGTCTTCTTTCAGTCGAAAGAGATTAGAACTATAGTCCATCACGCATTGTCCGGGTTCAGTGGCCTTCACACGCCATCGAGAAAAGTCACTTCGAAAAGTCGGTGATGGTGGCCTTGGCTTTGAACTCAAGACCGTTGACTTTAACAGACTACTGGTTATACCACTGGACTATCACAGCTCCACTAATTGTATTAATTCAAAACAAGATATTATGGGACCACATTTTTTTTTATTCACGACGTGTTGAACTGACATCATTTACATAGTTCGTGAACTTTATTAATATTATTAAAACAGCCTGTGTGGACGATATCATTAGTATTTATTAAGCAAATTTCGAAGTTGATCATGATTTCTTGTAAGAAGAAAACTAAGTAAGTAAATAAATGTTTAGTTAAAAATTGACAGGTCCCTAATTTTCGTAGAAAATATTTAAAAAAAAACATTATTAAATTAGAGAAATAATAAAATAACAAGTACTGTAAATAAATTAACAATTGCAATAAAAATTGCTGTGATAGCCTGCATGCTTGAGAGATTTTTTCGTTGGCATGTGAAGTCTGCCAACCCGCAGTAGACTAGCGTGGTGGACTATAGCCTAATCCCTCTCAAATGGAAGGAGACCCGTGCCCAGGATGATGATAATGATGAATAAAAAAAAATCTGTATATTCAAATATTAAATGAAAATTTTAATGTTTTTTTTTGTTAAATTCGTCTTGTCTTCTTTCGCTTAATAGCCCAACTGACTATTTCCACTTATTTTAATTTACTTACTAATAAATAATGTAGTTATTGTCATAATATTACAAGATATATTATTATTTGATATAAAGACTTTTCATAACCTTTATGTCATTCACACCAAATCGTAACACAACCAAAATGAATAGGTAATTTACCACACATTATTTATAGAACAATTTATTTTAAGCGCGACAAAATAGCTCTTAAAATCCTTCACTCGCAGCACAATAGCCATTTTTACACAATTTGGAACATATTGTATGGAATAAATATGAATAGTGCACGTCCGCTATTCACCAATCAAAATCTATTCCAATCGAGCGCATTGTACCGGGGCCCCACTACGAACTCACGAACTCACACAGTTTTCACGACTATGTATTAAATCCACGTTTACATGATTTGCATTGCAAATAAAAAAATTTAGTGTGTATTATATTCAAAGAAAAATTCAGCATTTTTTTATATTATTGTAGTTACTATAACTGCAGAATAATCATAATTGATAATCAAATATTTGAGGTTTGTTTAACTATTTGAGTAATCGATTAAAATGGGCAAATTTAATTAAGTTTGGTTCTAACTGATAGAATATGAGTCACATTTGAATATTTGGCTGAAAGTCTGTATATATTTGTACCTTAAACTATGCTAAATGTTAGAAAAGTGATAAGTCACGACATACACGCAAACAAACACACTTTCACACACGTATTCTGTTTTTCAACATTATTATTTGGAAAAATAAACTCGGTATGAATTGATACTGATTGGAAATCAGGTGGTATGTATTAATCCATACTGAGTTTGAATCAGGACTGTCTCTCTTACACTCAGGTTTAGTGGTTTACTTAGTATAAACAATAATACTGCACTAACTTCTAATCTAGTGTATCGAAAATATACTTCGTACATATTTTATAAGCGAATTGTTATAAATCTAAAGCAATGATTACTTAAATAGAGACTTACCTACTCAGTTTTAGAGTTCAATTCAGAATACAATTAGTTATAGTATTTGTCGAAGAGCGTTGAATGCTCAGCTTACAGTTGACGCTACAATTATAATGTTATATAATGAAGTGTAATTTAACATGTTATGCAACAATTTGTTGGCGTTGTTGGACATTACCTTGGGGGTGACTAACACTCATAATGGAATCGTAAATAATAATCTTACGAGATACAATATTGTTGCCTTGGCTACATGTAAGTGTTACAATAATTCAGACTTTAAAGTCTTATAATAAAAGGATTAAGGTACCTACTTCATTCCAGTTAAATTTAAAATAAATTTAAAATTTAAATAAGACTAGCTGACCCAGCAAACGTTATTTTGCCACATTATAGGGGTTGGTGGACTACCCCTAACTTTTAGGGGGATGAAAAATAGATGTTGGCCGATTCTCATAGATACCGGATAAGCACAAAAAATTTCATCAAAATCGGTCAAGCCGTTTCGGAGGAGTATGGCAACGAAAACTGTGACACGAGAATTTTATATATTAGATTATTCACTTATTGTTGAAGACTTTACAAATTATAGAAGTCACTTAAGATAAAGTCAAATCTGAAGAAACTCCACGGATCATACTGTTGCTTGTCCTAATCTGAGCTTCAAGTAACACTGTGACATGTTAGGCGCCGGTTACACATAATTAACGGCAATAAATCATGTCTGTAATCTCCTACACGCCACAGACATGCCACACATTGATTTACTCAACAATAATTAATATAATAATAATAATAATAATAATTATTTATTGATATAAATAAAATACATCAGAATAGTAGAATCCCCTAACACCTGCGCTAGTAAATACTGTGTTGCAGGTGCTAGCGTCTTCCCCTCTATATGTTGACATCATTTTTAAATTTATATCAAACAAAATTTATATAAAGCTAATGTTTATGAAATGAAATAAATTAAGTTGATAACAAACCTGCTTGCATGCTAGTGTGTGTGTGTGCATGTGTGTATATGTGTGTATCTGTGTGTGTGTGTGTGTGTGTGTGTGTGTGTGTGTGTGTGTACATGTGTGAGTGGGTGCGTGCGTGCGCGTGTGTTTGTGCCAGTGTGTGCGTGTGTGTGCGTGAGTGTGTTTGCGTGGGTGCATGTGTGCGTAAGTGTGAGCAAGTGTGTATGAGCAAGTATATTAGAGTGATCAAGGTTCAACACCCTATAAGATTTTCTACTGCATCATAACTCTGACTAAATATGATGTATATACTTGTGCTAATGATTATACAATGAGTATATCGAATCTCAGATTAAATATTAATTATTATTAATTTCTTAACGAGTGAAGTAGTGTATATTTAATATATGAATAGAAAAGAAAAGATCAAGAGTAAAGAAGGAATAGAGATTCCTCATAAAAATAGACTTAGTTTTATTTCGGTTGGCTTACGTGTTTCTTGTGGCAGAACGTAAGTTCGAGTTTCTTTTTTATAGATAAACTTGAGTCAGAGGTAGGGATTGGCGTAAGATGCAAGGACTAGTCCTTGCATCTTACGCAAAGGCACGTGTGTGACCTATTTTAATATCATTATTATTTTCTGTCCGTGTAAAAATCTCATTCTTCTTCGTGTCGATGGAACATGAATGACGTCAAAGGAGACGGATACACTTTCATAGAAATTTGGACCTGAATGTAAAAAGATGAAATTAGTGTCTATTGATAACTAATATAATTAATATTTATCAAACAACCACTAAAAACTGACATACTGCGTTGTATTGTTCATTGTCTCTTAATAAAACTCAGCGGTCGAACAACGTCGGCAGGCAATATACTGATATAAGCACGCTGAAGACCGTACTATCTGTTCAAGTGTACAAGCGTAACTATGCACAGTTTGATATTAGTGTATAAATGGAGGAACCATTTCTCTTTGAACAGACACTGTCTTGTTCGATCTATCGCTAAGCATATTTGTACGAAGCTACTAGACTAACTAATGTCGCTTTAACAGTAACCAGCAGATGGTAGATTGGCGATCACATGTTCCGCATTACATGGTATATACAGGTATCTGTAGAGTAGATTTCCGTCGTTACGACGATTTACAATAAAAATAAGTTGCAATTCGTGGGACCTATAAAAAAGCAGAAGTAGGTACACTCGGGAGAGAAAGAAGGCGCTAGCATTGTATAACCTCACCTCATTTCCCGAAAATACAGTAAATAGAAGCACCAGTATAATTGTAGTTCCTACTCTATAGTACTAGCGTAGGGTGAGCCTGAACTTTTCAAAAAAGGCACCCGAAGCCGACGTACACACAAAAAAGTATATTAATTACCACAACTTGATAAAACAAGCCTCATTGCCCAGAAACAAAGTTGGTATTCTGAGAAAACAATTCTTAAGCATAATGTTTTGGTAGATAAGTTTTTATTACTCAGTTTAGTATGGAACGAGAAAGGATGAAAGCAGGTTGTTTGGAAACTTTTAAGGGAATTTTAACCTCTCAAGGGACTTCAAAAGATATATTTACACGCTTTGAGTTTGTGAAATATTTTAACCGAAATAAAAACATAACTTGTTCAACGATACGGCTTTTTTGTTTAAAAAAATGTAAGTGTATAATCATAATAATTAGCTTGAATTTTGTAACACAAGTGAAATAAAAATTGATTGAATAATATGTTGATTATGTAATGTATCTACTTAGATATAATAAATAATTGATGAAGTTTACATTAATTTATTCGGAAATATTTTACCTAAAAAACTCTCTGAAAAATATTTAATAAAACAAATTGTAAATAAAACCAGACGATGAATAACAATTAACCGGTATTACGGTTAATTAAACGAATAAGGCACGAAACAGGACTTGCTTATTAGAATTAGGCGCGACAGTATTTTACTAATTCGTAGTAATTGCTTTGGAAAATTACCTAGCTCTTTCATTCTGTGATAGCAACAAACCAAATGTTTCTGCAAATACTTGCAAGAAAATGTGCCGTCCTGAGTTTTTCAGGTAGGTACGTAATGCAATTTTAAATTTTGGACTATCTTACGAATAATTTGCATTATAACATAACACCTGACGTATCCCAATTAGGCAGTGGAATAAATAATATCAATATATCGAAATATGAATATAATAATTATAGCACTGAAAAGTGGACTTTATTTGATGGAGAGTGCAATGAGACGGAAAACATAAGCTCTCGAGTAGTTTTCGGCGAACTTATATATAATATTTACCTTATTATGTAGATTTGCTGTAATTAACAGATTATATATTTATTTAAAACAGTTTTATTTGTAATTATGTCGAATATTCGCGTAAGTTTTATAGGAGGTAGGGCATAGCGAGATTTCTCGCTCAAATTGAGCTGCCCGACTGGGGAAGTACCTCCGCCTTATAGAAGACCGCAGTGAATCAACAATAGTTGTCTTTCTGTGAGTGAGTAAGGTTACCAGAGCTCATTAGGGGAGTGACTATTCTGACAGCATGGGAATTCCGTTTACTGTCAGTGTAGGTTAGTTAGTTTACTAACCCCTATTTTAATGGGTTTGGCAACGCATTTGCAAGCCTCTGGTGTTGGAAATGTCTATGGGCGGAGGTCATCACTTACAATCAGGTGAGCCGCCTGCTTGTTTGCCCCCTTATCACCATAAAAATAAAAAATAAAAGTGTAAAAAAACAGTATGACGGAGAAATGGTTGATTTCTATCTATTTTCAGTGATACCCCTTACCCGTGAACGGAAAATAACCTGGTCATTTCCCCACGTAAATCGACAAGCTGTCTAATACCCCTTAACGTGGCGCTTTCTATTTGATTGTACGTATGTACATGTGCCACTAGTTTAGCCACTCAAGCTAGCTAAACATTTGCTCTCGTTCCATATATTCATGGAAGCGATTTGACACACCTGCCCTTTATGTTCCGTACTTATGTACCTGTAGTTCTATTTTGCACGCTCGTTACTTCAAAGCGGGTCAGTGGAGGAAGAATACTGTCATCAGTTTGATTGACGGTAGGTTGGTTTACATGTATTGATCTTCTAAAGAATCGGAAATATTTGAAGTTAACTCCAATTAGTGCTGCACAATTAGTGTAACGCATATCGCAGATTCCTGTATATGTAATCTACAGATTCTATTCAGTTCTTGGTCTAAGCTAGGTATATACATAATGACTATACATATTTGAAAACTTTACTAAAATACAGGACAAACATTTAAGTGTGAGATAACATTGAAACAAAAAACAGTGATTGAGCAATGATCAAATGCTCCTAGTGTGACTATTAATTGGTTCGATTGTTTATTACTATTTATATTGTTTTATACAATCTAAAGTCGGTACACATCATTATGCTAAGATGTGATAGAATTTGTGTAACTATTTAATGAACCTACAAACATGTTGAATAATGCTTGAGAGGTCGGCAATGGACCCCTGTACCGTTGTTTAGCGCGCTACTTAGTACTTGAGATAAACATAAATTAACATTAATTAGGGTACTAATTACAGATACGATAATGTATCCCTTGTTATCTGGTGCCGGCAGTCACATGTTAAGTCTTAATAGTAACGGCGCAACGAATTTGTATATATTTTGAAAAATTTGATTATTTTCATGATCCAATAAAATATGAATTGACCCAGTCAGTCCCGTGGTAGTTAACACTGCCTTCTGTGCTACGGGTCCCGGGTTCAAATTCCGGTAGGGTCAAATGTTTGTGTGATAAGCATGAGCATTTATATTATAGTCAAGGATGTATCTATATATAATATGTAGGTATTTAGAAAAAAAATGTATATTATGTAGTATATCAACCAACTAATATTCGTAACACCTCGTTGCTTACCACGGAACTAGATCGCGCTATGGCATAATTTCCAGGAATATTATAAATTACTAGCTTTTGCGAGGAATGTTTAAGAGATTTCCTCGATGGCATGTGTAGTCTGCCAACCCACAGTAGGTTAGCGTGATGGACTATAGCATAATCTCTCTTAAATGACAGGAGACTCTTGCCCAGTAGAGGGACAATAATAGGTTGATGATAGGAAAATTATCTATAGTGGTACATTTGTAATTACATTCAGTATTTTACCGTATACGCTTGCTATAGACGACTGCTTTTTTTTTGACGCCTTATATTTAAATCTCACTAAAATCAGTGCAAATCAAGTTTAAGCCCAAGGCTTAGTAAAAACTGAAAAATAATATTTACGTAAGTGCTTTTCAAGTTTACGTCAATATTTAATGAGTTATTTATTATAATACTTAACTAATTAAAAATCACTTCAATGTAAATGTAAATTCAATTTTTTAATAAGAAAATTCTCTAATAAAAGTAAATCTTATATTAGCCCGCCCCAGCGTCATTATTATAAATATTTTTTTAATAAAACTAAGTTCATGTTTATCATGGTTAATGTATTTCTAATGGTGTAAGGATTATTTAGATAGGTCCAGTAGTTTTGTAGCCTATGTTATACAAATAAACCAATAAAAAAAAAGCAAAAAAATAAATCTTTCCTCTTTATAATACATATAAAAGTACTAGTATAGATAAAAACATGTTACTTCAAGTCAAGCGAGACGGACCCTTATAACAGAATAGACCGGAGAAACGCTCAGATGGAGGAGGTTTATCAAAGTTTATCAAGCGTATTCTATATTCTATTAAATCCAAAGACAATTCTGAATAAAGTGATATGATCAGCAATATTCTTCACGGGTCGTCACCGTGATAGGATCTATTACCCTTCCAACAATAGTAGTCATATCTATTGTTATAATCTTTTGTACTAACGGTATCCTTAATTTAATAGCGTAATGTCCTCCTTTTACACCGTACTGTGTCATTTAAAACATCCGATGTGATAAAAGGGGTGCAACACGATTAACGTGTGAACGTTTGTATTTGAGCATCTATGTAACTGTTTAGGCATCGTATCCTAAACGGATAAACTTATTGTGGTTTTGTTTTGGAAACAAAGTTTTGAAACGACAATCCCATGATGCGTCTTGCATAGGATTTTTTGACTGGTAGAAATCATAATGAGCGGAATAGTACCCTTTTATAGCTCTCTCCCTTTTTCTGTTTCTTGATATTCTATACGCGTGCGTGTATGTGTATGTGTAAGTATTAACATTCAATGGTGCGTGAACTTATGCTGAGAAATGTAGGTACCATGTTCTCCAATGTTATATCCTTAAAAACTATGTCAAAACAATAGAGATACATAGAATAATGTATAAATGAAGAATTCTCTATATTATTATATATCTTTATTATTCTTTGAGTCGGACATCAAGGGAGAATAGGTGGGTAAGTAGAACCAGAAAGAGTAAAGATAGTATATTATAATTTAAGGTAATTTGTTTATCTAAATCTCTAAAGGTATCTCCGCAGAGCACAAAAATCCATGATAAATCTGGTTAAACGCTAATATAAAGAGGTTAATTTGTATGTATAAGAGTATTGCAAAATGGGCACTGGGCACATTTATTACACAAACCGTTCTGTTTCGGATCAAGAATTTATTTATTGTTATGTTAGATATTCTTGTTCTTTGCGGTGTGCCTGCAGTCGCCTTAATAGTATCAATGCTCTGACCCAAGAGGTTGACGCTAACGTTAAATTTATTAAACCGTAAATTCATCTGAATAGAACCTTAATAAACGTAGGATTATGTTTCATCAACATTTTCAAATAATTAAATATTCAATAGCTGGTTGGTATGAACATTGGGAATTATAAAGGGCTTCAGTATGCTAGTTACAGATTTCAATATTAAATGGAAAATTCGATACTTCGATCGAATAAAAGTAGAATCTATTTGGCTCATACTATGTACACACTAGCAACTTGGCTTGATCTCATGCTCAGCTTGGGTGCGTCAGTGTGCAAAGTTGAGAATTACAATATTTTCTATAGCTAAAATATACATATAACATAGAAAAACCGTCTGAAAGAAATTCTATAATATACTTAGAATTGAGTGTAGTATATATCACATGCTCAATTGTAAAGGAAAACATCGTGAGGAAACCTGCATGCTTGAAAGACTTTCTCGATGGCATGCGAAGTCTACCAACCCGCAGTAGGCTAGCGTGGTGGACCATAGCCCAATCCCTCTAAAATGAGAGGAGACCCGTGCCCAGCTGTGGAACAATAATGGGTTGACGATGAGTAGTATTTTAACATATGTAGGTATTTAAAATTACATAGCCCCAATATTTAAAAATAGAATTCAATAAAATAATTCAAAATAAAATATATCGAACCGGTCTTGTACCCGCCAAAGCCTTTAAACTTTATGTTAAATTTTTACACCTTTTCGTGCGTAAGCATCAGTTTTATTATTGAAAACGGTTGACGGGTGATTGATGTAATTTTAATTAGTTATAAAATTAGGCTAATCAATCAATATAATTAATGGATTATATCGACGTTCCTTTAGGGTTAAACAAAGCGTAAATTCGTCTGAAAGCCTGTTTTACTAACATAATTAATTTTACTGTTCCAAGTACTTGCTAATGAGTAAGCTTATTTGCAAGCAGTATTAATAAGAAACTATAATCTTTATTTTTATTATTCCAGGAGTAAGTATAATAATACATATGTAATTTTAATACATGTATTATTAACTAATAATACATGTATTAAAATTAGGTATGCAACTGCATACCTACCTATTTCAATATTAACAGAATTTACGAATAATTCTGACAATTTAACACGGCCCCTTTTGATTGACAATGCGAAAGTAATAATAGCCATACAAATTTAAATTATACGCTTACGATATAGTTACGCTTTTAACGTTTGCTAGCAACAATGCAATATCCAATAGCAATGCAGGTGGAATTGCTATTTGGAAAGCCTAACCTCGCTGATATCTGGTGGAAAAGCGCCGTGTTATTTTCATTAAATTCGGAAAACTAAATTCTTTTATAGTTCCGACAGTTTGGCTGTAACAGAAAGTATATTTATAAATTAAAACGGCATTTTATAAAAAAAAAACATAGCTCAACGCTTTTTCAACAAGTTGTCAGTAAATAGCAAACCCTAAATCGCGCTCTTTTGTTTCGAGCGTAAATTCAATTTCGCTCGATGACGTCACAAACAAACAGTCGAAATAGAAATGGTTAGACTTATTTCGGCTGGTGTTTAATTTAGTTTGTGGTCATGGGGTGTTTTACTGTGAACTGTTTAATTATTTACTCATTACCTACGCTCACGGAAATGTTTAGATATTGAAATAAAACAATTTTTTTTTTCTCTTGAAGGTTCCCACGCCGTAACGGTTAGGAAAGACCGCCGGCGACAGCTGGTTCCACAAAGTAGTAGTACGAGGCAGAAAATGCCTCAAAAACCGTACTGTTGAGGAACTCTGTTGAGGAACTTATTTCGAACTTTATAGCGGAATATTGACAGATATTAATTATTTATTTTAATCCCTGTCATGTAGACCTATCATATGTCATATAGATAATCCATGGTCACGGGAAGACGTGACTTTATGCGTGTCTTAATTATTTATAATAGCTCCCATACATTATTGAAAATTCGTTATTAACAAACCCAGATCTCACGGTATCCTTTGGTATTGTAGTAATTTAAAAAAAAATATTAACTTTAAATACATAGTGTCGATGTTTAACATAAAATAAAATTGCATTGATTGGACTCCAGAGGCGGAAAATTTGCTAGTGATGCAGAATTGCAATAAAGCTATGAAAATTGTGAGCCATTTTATTAACGTTCAGCACGGTATTCAAAATACTAGTTGTATAAGTGTTTTTATTGTAGTATTTACGACGATATAATATAAACTCTTGCGGACGGAAAAAACTGACAGCATTTCTTATAGGCGAGAATTAGACATTGAAATACACATAACTATGTACTTTTTACGTCTACTAATACCAACACCTCAGTTTACCCGTGACCTTGGACTCTGAAAAGTATCTAAAAATTCAGAATTAATCCGTGAAAAGTATAAAAAAGTATAAAAGTATTTTTAGTAAATATCTTAAAATCCGTGAAAAATAGTTCGTTTGAAAGCTGAGAAGAGATAAGAAACAGTTCAATACACAGATCAACGGCAGATTGACAGACTTCACAGAATCATGTACCCCAAAAACACATCTGACACTTGCAATCTCTTTCACAAGTAATACATAGGACTATTTATTAGCCATAGCGACTGTATAATTTTTATTTGTTAGTTTTTATTTAATAATTACGAAAACCAACAGCTGAAAGAACAAAGAAAAAAAATAGCAACTAGATTAAAAAATATAAAGCCAATTACAGGTTTTAACGGTTAGATATATACATGTACACATATCAGAGCCCATCACAATGACCAACTGATCATTTAGAAGTTGCCGTCATCGGATACGGTAGGACACACACGATACACATACATTTGTATACGTAATAGGCGAAGAAGTAGTACATATTATATCAAACGATGCATTATAAGTATGTTACACGAGTTCCGCTTCAGTGCATTCTTGCATCCTACGCTACTTGGCTCTCACACGACTATGTAGATGGCTATAAGCTTCGTTAGTCACAGTTCGTTTACTGTAAAAAGGTTCTCCTGGAAAACGTTCTAATAAAACTCAGTTTGTAAAAGGATTTTGAGGTAAATTGCTACTTGAAAACACTGTACTTTAAAACTTAATAAAAAAATACCATGTTATATAATTATTTATTAAAAAAAATGTTTGAAAAAAAAATTCGGATTATTTATAAATCAAAATCAAAAGGATTTATTTCAAATAAACTTTTTCAAGCACTTATGAAACGTTAAGATTCTAGTTGCACGGTGCCAAGAAGTTGATCTTACTTGAAGTGTTAGATGTCTTGATGCTTGAAAATAAAATATAACTAACAGCCAATTACTCATTTTACACAGAACGAGCTCAAGCATGCAAATGAAATTTTAGACTTGGGTTTAGATTTATTAGAATCTATTATGAATAACTGTGATAGCCAAAGTGGTGTGACAAGCGGACTGTAAATGTCAAAGATCTCGACTTTGAACCCAAAGTCACTGACATTTCTCTTGATATATTTCAACCAAATCATCTCGCTATAAAAAATTGTGTGTATTTTTTTAATGGCAACTCAATAGCGCCACAAAAAGCGATCAACCAAACCAACTGATTTAGTAAATAATAAAAAAAACAAATTATTACTTGGTAATTCGCTAAAATTTTTCTCTCTAAGTGTTCTAGCAGTTAGATGTTAAATGATTGGATGTATCTCTGTAATTAATTTCTAGATAGAATAATTGAATTTGGTGAACACTCCGTTTTCATTCCAAACAATATCTTAGTTCCTTCGTGAGAAATATTGGAGCAAAAGTGATCAAGTTTCATCTGACCTACATTTGAGCACACAAATACATCATACCCTGACATATTTCCACAGAGTTACCCGAAAAACTTTTTTGCATAAGTAAATAAACAGCAGCGGAGTTAGTTTCCTTATTACATTCCGTTCAATCTCCCAAATGAATGAGTATGAAATATTACTTCAATTCATTCGTTCGCAGTCATTCTTAGGGTTAAATACAAATTAATTATTGAGCATAATGGTTGCTGTTCGTGATTCATTTCTTACCGTGAAAGAAAAGATGTGAAGGATTATCTACAAACTTAATTTAAAATTTAATATATTGTTCTATTTTTCTTGCGACTCTTAGTAGATGGATGAATCTTTTAAGACTCTTATTGATTATTCTTGAAAAATACCTAATAATATAATCCTTAATAGAAGAGAACCGTTGGATTCATCAGTCTTATTTCCTAGTAGATACTTATGTTAGCATAAATAAGGTTCATTTTACTGCTAATTACCAGATTGAGTCATCAATTGTTCTCTTTAATTGCGACCATACGCACACGACCACTTAACGGCAACCCTAATAAATTTTATCAAAATGATGGGACAGTCATTCCTACCTCTATTTTGGTTTTCTTCCACTTAAAATGAAATACAGGAAAAATCGTTAACTTTAAATGAAAAACATTCCTTATTAGCTTTTACCCGCGGCTTTGTCCGGCTTATTTTATAAATAAAGAGTAGCTTATATGTTAATCCAGATAATATGCCAAATTTCAACCAAATCCGTTAAGCAGTTTTCGCGTGAAAGAGTAAAAAACATCATACAAACTTTCACGTGTATAATATTAGTGATATTTTCTTCTATCTAGAATTCAAGCCACATTGCCACAAATAAAACAAAAAGTAAGTAAGTACCTAGACTTGTTTCTCTAGAATTTAAATTTCAACAGGGTGCTTTGAACGTGATCAGAATATTGCTAGGAGGGCCGTACAGTCGCGGGCCTTAAATTTAAGTTAATTACTACTGGGTAATTACCGTTGTCTGATGTATTCCGTCGCTAAATTAGTTCTGTTTGCTGTACTTTGGTTTTATCGGTCTCCACTGTATGTATTCAGATTCAAATTCAGTTTTAAAAGGGGTTGACTTTGATGTGTCATTTTATTGAATGGTAGTGAATGGTTGAGCAGTTTTACTTTCTGTTGTCTCAATTATATATTGGCTTTAATGTAAACTAAACTGAAGCCAAAATATTACGCCGGTATAATTTTATCAGAAATCAACTCACAGAAGCGTGAAAATTTTAAACAAAGATACTTTAACCAAAAATTTCTATTCCGGAGAAGCTGCTGAAGAGAATCTTTCTCACTTTAAAAAAAAAACAAAATAGCAACTAAACAATATCAATTTATAGTAATTATAATCATAATATCGATGATACAATATTTCTCTGATTAATTATTCCTTAAAAAACTGATATCTGTTTTGATTTAACATTGAAAAGAAAAAAATATTCTCTTTAACTTATCATTATTTTGTTGAAAAAAAAATATTTGTTTTCCAAAACACAAGTTATCTTTTTAAAAAGACTTTAAGTTTTTATCACAGCAGTTTACGGATGGGACTCAGCGATCTCATTAAAAAACTCAATAGTTAAAATCTCAAAGAAAGTCGACGTCATTTTATTCCGCACCGGTGAGGCTTGCAATACAATAATGTCTGCCATAAAAACCCGGGATTATCTTTCCTGTAATTTTCTCTAACCGAGTCGCTGCCGAGAGCAACAATAAAACAGTCGTTAGGCCAAGCATAAAGTCACGGACGAGCGCTGCACAACGGAAAAGCTGCACCACTAGATGTAGCGCTGTATATTCAGATAATGTTACTTTAAATGCCTTGTTATTGCTTCGTGACTGTAACTTTTGTTTGGGTGTTTAAATTCTACGTACGGATTTTTACGACTTTTTCAGCTTCGTTGGGCTGTTGTAGGAGACTTTTTTACACATTGCCATTATTGTAATTTTAAATGCGAACAGAGTTTGCAATAACTTTCTGTCATCATCATCAACCCATTATTGTCCCACTGCTGGGCATGGGTCTCCTCTCTTATAAGAGGGATTAGGCTGTAAGTCCACCACCCTAGCCTACTGCGGGTTGGTAGACTTCACATGCTATCGAGAAAATCTCTCAAGCATGCAGGTTTCCTCACGATGTTTTCCTTCACCGTTTGAGCATGTGATAAATCCGCACATAACTTCCGAAAAGTCAGTGGTGCGTGCCCGGGTTTAAACTCGAGTCAAACTGGTCACACTACTAGGCCACCACAGCTCTATACTGTAACTTTCTGTAGATTAATTATATCGTTCCGAAAAGACAATTCATTGTGATTAACTATGAAGAAAATTCAATAGTTCGGTGTGAATTATTGTATCGAAAGATTAATATTCAGCAACACGAGAAGTAATGGATTCAATAACCTACTCATGAGATCTTTTTAACCGACTTCAAAAAGGAGGAGGTTCTCAAATCCATGTCCATTTTTTTTTAAATATCAATTATATTTGATAATTAATTTCTTCATCCTTAACTTGTATTGCTCTAGTGCTGGGTTTGTAAGATACATACATGCTCATATTAATTTATTATATATATAGGTGGTTATTTCATGCTTTCTATCTATATAAAAATATATAGATGTTAACGCGTATCAAAACAACTTATTTTTCATATCTATAGTTACATTACATCTTAAATACCAGTTCGTTTTGATATTTCGTTTCCTAGCTAAATAAAAACACATTCAGTGTTTTTATTTGGTTTTATTTAGTCATGATAATAGGATCTGATACTACGTATTATCTCCCCAATATTTTTAGAAAGGGAAGAAACGGTAGCTGCCAGTAGAATGGCCACTCTCGGGGGATCTCCAGTTACCCATTGATGTTTCTTAAGCTCCCGTCAACATAAATATTGAGTTGATAGACGAGTGTTTTCAATAAAGATAATAGGAGGGCTAAAATATAAAGATTATGGTGATAATGTTGAAAAGTTCTGAAGAATAAGATTTGTAAATGGTAGTTTGGTGTGTAGGTATAAGAAAAGTTTATTAAATTCTCCTCTTAAATAAATATAAACCTATCATCACAACTGTTGAGAAACCCTTGACCCTGTAGGAGAAACAGATAAGTATTATTGTAGACCCACATTTCACTGATAGGAGCTTTTTAATACTAAGCTTAATTTAATTTTTTATAATAAACGGGCAGAAATCCAAACTCCGAGCTACTACGGAGAATTTCCCTTTACCCAACCTTGTGAATCGAATGGGAATCGAAAAACTATAGATTAATGCTAAACAGTTGTGCTTGAGGTTACCAGACCTATAGGTCTGGTAACCTCAATTCTTCCAACCGGAACCCAACCGTAACCGTAACCGGAATTCCAACTATTTAAGGTTTTATGAGTTAAATAAATAAGTTTTGGGTTAATAATCTTTCAAACTGCTATTTATTTTAATGCAAAATTTTACAAACCATTTCTGGTTCAGTAATAGTTTCCTAATCTGTATTTAAATAAAAAAAACACAAAGGTATATTTCAACACAATACAGCATCAAACAAAATGTTGATCCTTTTTAAGGACTTTAGAGCAAATGCTTTGAAAAAGGATTAAAGGTGTATCCATCATACGCTGAACCTTTGTCATGACCGACCGGACTGATCTCTATGATAAAAAGAAAAGCTGTTTGTGACTCTACCCCAAACCAAAGGCTTCAGTAACATTTTCAATTTGAACAAAAAATATGAAAATGATTCAAATTTATTGAAATAAAACAATTATTTATAGTTTTTGTCGCGTTATATTGATATTATTTTATGTTGACTTTTAGGATTATTTATAGCATACTTGGTGACGGGTATACAATAGTCCAGTCAATAAATAAATAAAATAAAAACGTATAGTATTTCTTTATTTACTTTGCTCTTCAACGATGAGTATCGTATTATAGCGTAAGAAATAAGTATGTACCTATCAAATTTATTAAAAATAAATAGTGTCATTACAGCTGTAATAATAATGATATTCTAATAAACATCAATTATAATGTAAAACATATAGTTTAAAACAGCAAGTCAATCACTGTAGCTGTTCAGCTTATTATTGGTAACCCGCAAGTTTCAATATTTAAATTACCCACGATATCAAAATAATAATAAAAAACTGACCGTGTTTTAATGTTTAATATCAAATATTGCAAAAAGCATTTTCCATTAAACACAAAAATATAATAATTATACCATCAATTATTTTCCACCAACTTTTTGTTACTCCGAACAAACAATGAGCTTTAAATGTAAAGACAATACCACTGTCACGGGAACTCATTTCCCCGTGACACGAAACGGGAAGTGTCAACGAATATTCACCTTTATTTAGGTTATACGAACGAGCAACCAGAACGACGTAATCTACTTCAATGGTGACACCTAATATCCTGTTGGTGAGACAGTTTGCGAGTTTATACTGTTAGTATGCAAGACGTGTCATTCTGTTAAAGCCAACGGTGGGATTACAGAGGGTGAAAACAAGAGATTATGTCCTATTAAGAGTGCTCCTTGCTTAACCTTTTTCCTTTTTTACTTACCTTTTTCGTTAGTAAGGAACACGGGGTATATAAGACCGCATTTACCTATCCTGCCCCTGTTGTCAAGGCTGTAAACACATTCCCCGCCCATCTCCTCCTTGACTACGGGGTTGCCAAGATTTTCTTTTTAAGTAAGTATTCCCAAACTCAAACTCAAATAATTTATTTTAATTAGACCAATATTCCAGGAAATTGGATTGTCAAAAACTAGTTGCACGGTTCCAAAAAGTAAGTCTTATGGAGAACAACCGGCAAGAAACTCCATAGATACTCTTTTTAAATTAAATACAAACTTAAAAATATTTGGTTTTGTTTCACGATATAATATCAATATGAGACTGATGCAGTTCGATGTGAAACATAATGAATTATGCGGAAAGGAAATATACTATACTACTATAATACTATATTCGACATATTGTGCCCACTAATAGACAACAGTGTAGGAGCTTGGTATATTGTGAATTATTATAACCATTACTAGCTTCTGTTCGCGATTTCGACGGTATAAAGTTAGTGATTTGGTAGGTACTTTTTATCGAACATGCTTTTTCATCAATCTACTAAAAATAAAAAAGTACGAGTATTATAGTTATTTTATTAAGAAAATATTTTTACTCCATCTCATCATTAGTATAAATTGATATAAATATTTAATCTAAGTATTAATTCGTCTAGAATAATTTTCAACTAAAATGTGTTTTTTAATTTAAATCGAAAAAGGAACCGTGTCACGAAAAAACGTGTCCTCGGGGGATTACCAAGTAAAATACAGGAAATATCTTGTATCCCAAGAGATGGCCCCGCAGTTAACGGTACTTGCGAAGGAATGTAACCTTTTTTGTAAAGCCTATTTAACGACCGGTTTTTTAAATATTTATTTTTTATACCAACTGACCAAAGAGACTGAAGGAAGTTGAATTTCACATAAAAGTAATAATCACATAAATGCTAGTTGTGATTAGTGGTGTGACCAGTGGACTGTGAATGTCAAAGGTGTCGAGTTCGACACCTTTGGTACCAAGTCACCAGTCAATCAGTGTTTTCGAAAGTTATGTGCGTAATAGTTATAATCATCGTATAATAGTATAATAGTAATATAATCATAGTATAATAGTTATATTTCATCATCATCATCCTATCAACCGTTAGACGTCCACTGCTGGACATAGGTCTCCCCCAAGGATCGCCACGAAGACCGGTTCTGCGCCACCCGCATCCAGCGGATTCCAGCGACCTTGCCGGAGGCCTACCCACGCTGCGTCTTCCAGTACGTGGTCGCCATCGCCATCTTTTTGTTTACTAGAGACGAATTTTTGGTAATTAGAACCATAACATCAATCATATATATTTAATACCACATAACAAAAGACTTATTTCAAAGAAACTGAAAAGATCATACATTATATTCATGTAAATGTTCTGGTAGCTAGCAATTGAATAACTTGCCTCGTTATCTTGGCTTTGGTAGTTTGCCAATATTTCCATGAAGTTTGGTGCGGTGGGCAATCTCTTAAACAACTGCCTATTCTAGATATTACCTAACTAAAAATTATTATGATTTAGGTATTGTAGATTTTCTTTGTAGACTTCAAAAATTTATCGAAGTTGAAAATGTTATATTAATTAAATCTTCAGATTTGTGTTCAAATGTCGTTCTTGTTTCTTTTGCTAGAAATTCAGCAGAATTGAGCCTAAGCTACTTTTACTTAAAAAAAAACGCATTTTTTTACAGTCCAATTCTAAATTCTAAATCCGTTTATAGCTCACAAAAGAACCAAAGAGCCCCGAATTCCACATTCAAACGCAGTCCGATCAGTAAAAAAAATGGCATCGCGCGCTCTGTGCAGCCAATCGGAACGTGTGACGTAGTAACCACGGGAAATTCGATATCTAGTTTTTTTGTAACTTACCTGAGAATTTAGCTATTATTTTGTCTTATAATTAAGCTCATTTAATATAGGGTAGATTATATTCTTCATTAAACAGCAGCTCATAAATATCTCATTAGAGGGTGCTATTGTAACACAAATATTCATCTAAACAAACACCTAGACCCGGAACAATGAATACCCTGAAGCCAGCACAAATATTTGTTCGGCGCGGGTATCCAACCCGTAACACAAAAGTTATTACTTAGTTACCCTCAAACTACCGTCAAATACGTCACTTTGTTTGACCCTGTGATCATTAGAATAGAGGACCAGGACCACACGTCCTGAATTTAATTCTGAGTTTTTCAATGACATTCCTGTAACATGAGCTCTCAAAGCATGCCAGTGAACTTTCAGTGCACACTAGTATACATCAGCTTAACCCTTCGGGGATAGAAGCTAGTATATTGTGCTGCATTGCCATAAAAAGGGACAGAAACAGTAAATCTTATTAAAAGTTAATCTCGCTTTAGCTTGAAAGCCAAGTATTTCCCTGTGAAGCATTCTCACCGGATTTTAATTTAATCTGCTACTACAGCCGTTCCAGCAATACAGGTTTTTCAAAGAGCAATATTAGAATCTGCACCCCTCACTACAGCTGAAAGCTATCGGTGTTCCATCATTTACTTTGATACTAGAAACAACGATTTAAAGTTATTACATTCTCCGATAGATAGTTTTGAACGAAGATGAATGATGATGCATGGGTAATATTCTCGTT
Organism: Craniophora ligustri; assembly: GCA_905163465.1. Taxonomy (NCBI): domain Eukaryota; kingdom Metazoa; phylum Arthropoda; class Insecta; order Lepidoptera; family Noctuidae; genus Craniophora; species Craniophora ligustri. Next base: position 4,963,580 of record LR990960.1, read on the forward strand.
GTCTTGATTTTAGATTATTTTTATCCGTATACAACTGAACTATAAGCGCCATTATGAAGAGTCGAAGGCAGTTTAAATGTAACATAATCACCCCACTTTGCTGCCCATAATGGGCACGAGTCTCCTATCATTTGGACATTTGGTTTTCTCACGATGTTTTCCTTCACCGTTTAAGCATTTGTGATAAATACGCACATGACTTACAAAAGTCAGTGGTGCGTGCTGTAGGATCGCCTTCAGGAGTGCAGGACGATTTTATTATATTTTTTTTCTGATCAGTATTACATAGCGCCATCTAGTTACGTGGTAAGCAATGAGGCTTGTGTCACGGATACTAGTTGGTTGATATACTACATATATACTTTTTTTGTAAATATATACATATCTTATATATAAAATTCTCGTGTCACAATGTTCGTTCCCGTACTCCTCCGAAACGGCTCCGGCTCCGGACCGATTCTCATGAAATTTTGTGAGCATATTGAGTAGGTTTGAGAATCGGTCAACATCTATTTTTCATACCCCTTAGTGGTAAGGGTTGTCCACCAACCCCTATAATGTGGCAAAATAACGTTTGCTGGGTCAGCTAGTTATATATAGATACACCCATGACTCGGAAACAAATGTTGATGCTCATCACACAAACATTAGTCCCTACCGGCATTCGAATTCCAGACCTACAGCACAACAGGCAGCGTTAACTATCACTGAGCTAAGCGGGTCGTTTACATAAACGTCTAATTTATATCTTCACATGAAAAGTATATTTTATATATTTGCACAAATATTAGATATTGAAACAATAAGTACGTTTTACGTTTTTTACTGTGACAGATTGATATTTATATATCAATCTGTCACGGTAAAAACGATTATAAACGTTCAGATTATTTTATAAATATTTATATTGTATTATAAATAGAATCTCAACGTTACGAATCCTTTACAGCGCTACATAAAACTAATAATATAAATTAAGAAATAATATTTTTTAATATTTTCACAGCGACTGAACAACAAAATCTACATCTAACATAACATGCCAGTAATAAAGAAAACTTCACAGATAAATTTGGGGGAGTTGTTCAAGGTTGCGGAAACATTTGTACCCTTACAGAATTTGCACCGCAAATGCCCCGAACTTGAGACGTTTTGCAAACACTTTGGAGTCGTGCCGCGATTACTTTACTTAACAATAGACGTAGCAAACCCACACGTATTATGTGTCGACCACGATAACGTCTCGTGCCTTTAACTTAAGTTAACTGCAAATTGGCTGGGCATTTCCATTAAATAATCCTATCACATTTTCTAGGAAAATGTTTGACAGGACTGAAAGTAAATTTACAGTTCAGTAAAATTAGTTTATAACCGCAATTTAACATAAAATTTCCACTTTTTAATTTTCGTAAAGTTTCAAATTTTCAAATTTTCGTTAACTAAATTTATTATCACTAGTTGTGAGCATGAGCACAACTGAAGGTGAACGTGCTCACGACTCGTGCTATCCACTTACATAAACACACACTTACAACCAAATACTCAAACGTTGCCCAATTTTAAGTAGCCAAAAACAAAAATATTAGAATGGATAAACTTCTAAGTGATTCATCATGACAAACTATCTACAAACTATAGTTACTTGACTAAGTAGATACTTGTGGATTAATCAAAGGAGTTTCTTCATATTTATTATCTTTATGACATTCTTTGATAGATTTGTTGAAGTATTCTTCCAGATTATTTATTATTGTTGTAAGCAGATATATATTAACCTTCTTTTACGAAATAAATGTTAATATATCGAATATTTTTAAGCCCGATGATTTATTTGATTAGAAGATACTAGTTTTATTATACCTATTAGTATACATATTATAGGAACATACAAGATCCTTGACCGCTGATAATATATTTTCTTCGGTTTTTATGGTCCGTTATAAAACCGCACGGGGTATTTTAATAAACTTATTGATGAGAAAACGCGACGGTAGTGTCGATAAATATATCGTTTAACCTTGTCTATTAACAATATCGTATATATTGGACTATTATTCTACGAACATAAAATGGAGGTAATTTCGCTTGAATAGGCTGGGACAATCCAACACTAAACAATCCAATTCCGTATAGAATTGGATTGTTAAAGTCGGTACGATACATATTCTACACACAACTAACACTATACAATCACCCCTGTATGCCAACAAGGACAGGCAGAGGTATACTTATGTCCCATGTAATAAGGAGCGAGCTTAATGCAAACTGGGCGCAATGTCAAACTCCGAGCAGCTACGTATTGGCTAAAAAACCTCAATAAAGCTATTCGATATGGAAATCGAATCTAAACCAATTAATTAATAAAATAAATCAATTACTATAATAGGTACGTAATAAACAATTGGTTCATTAATAATATAATTCAACAAAGATAAAACATACTTTGAAATAATATATGTACATGTGAGAAATTATGCATAAATTTTTCATATTCTTTTTGGGTTCGATCTCATCTCAAGTTATGCTTTTATCACCATTACAAGTGTTTTATACATTTCACGTCGATGGTTTCCATGCCATCGTCAGGCATCGTTGCTCTGCAGATTGCGGGCCAGCTCCAACACCATTCTGAAGACTATAGGGAGGAGGTTCGACTCGCCTCTGTTGGGTGATGTTGTTCAAAGATGCATGAAGAACAACAATCTTGTTAAAAAATAGATTTTATATTCTTTAATAACACAGGTACATAAGTTTCTTGTTTTCTAACACATATGCATGATCCTTATCTTAATTAAAGATTATTATTATTATTATATATATCATTGACACCCAGGATTTCAAATATCTATTATTCATTACGGTCATATCGTTATCGCTCACAAAAAAGACCTAAAACCGTATGTATAAACACAGTCATAAACAATTTTCACTCCGAATTACTTCATCAAATTTCCTTCTAAGCTTTTTACCGAAAAACATGGCGTTGAAACAAAAGAGCGTTTCCGAGTTGCTTCCTCTAAAGTGTACTGACCTGTAAAGCATTGTACATGACAGGAATAACCCGCGGGGTTCGCGTTTAAATGCTATAAGGATGTGAATGCTATTGACGTTTAGAGTGCTACGCCCCAAACCCTCAAACTGATTGACGCAATTAAATAATATTGACGGAAAATCAACTTATTTATTTACTTTTGTTCCTTTTTGAAGAGGATTGTAAACAGTAAACTTGATGCAACAAAACCACTGTATACAGATTGTATGGCGGCATTGATATACCTATTTCTTTCAGTCTTCCCCAGACTATGTAAAAATAATTTTATATCTATAACCAATACTTAGTGAAAAGTGAACTTAAGTGTTGTAATATTATTACTATCAGCATTACCATAAAATATATCGGTTTATATATAGGTTAATTTATTTGTCAAAACGTGGGTGTGCATCAGTACACTTCTGCCTAACCTTTCGGGGACGACAGGCGTGATGGTATGTATGTTATAAATATTCGTAGAACGACTATCCACTGAATGTGCTTTCGGTGAGTACTCAAAGTGTAGAACCCATCCATAGGGTAGACCTTGGCAGCAGAAGTTTAACCTTATATGTCGATTGATCAGCGTAGTTCTCACCACGAGCTACGAACTCTTCTCTGGACTCTGATACATACACGTGAAGTTCTAGCAGACGATATATTTACTAATTTGCCGCATAACATCTGATCTGCACAATCTTATTTTACCATCTCCCTTTTGCCGTCAGATAACGAGACAAACAGATAAGCGGCACCGTTTCATGGTGAAATCCCCCAAACCGCGATTCGCTGCGTCCTTTTTATCCACACAGAGAGGGAATGGAATCAGTTGCCTGAGTTTGTATATTTCCCGACGAGCATAATTTAGGGATCTTCAAGTGACGAGTGAATAGGTATCTTCTATGTAAGCGTGCTCCATCTTAGACCACATTGTCACTTACCTTCAGACGAGATTGTAGTCAAAAGCTAACCTATCTATGCAAAAAAAATAACAACACAGATGTCACAATAGACCTGCGAGAATTGAGAGCAATCTCACCAACTGGTCTCATAAATAATCAGTTCTTTTAGATGAAAGCATAAAAGACCTACAGCCACCGGCTTGCTTTATTGTTCAGTACTTAGATGTCATCATTTGTATGCAAGAATTAAAATTCAACGTTCTGTAGTACTTTGTAGGGTTGGCCGTTAATAAAACAATGGAATAGGATTGGCGACATTCGTTTGAGATAACGATGTTTGAAAATTCCTTTTGCTTCTAAATTATTTTATTTGTAAAGTAGAGAAAGCTTCTATTTTAAGTTTCCCTCAAAACGTTCTAGTAATATTGTATTGTCTTGACAGATTTGTTCAGAGCCTGAGATATTTCAAACAATTGACGGCTAGTGACGTTAACGTTTATGTAAACTATTGAAGTAACTCGGATCATAGATATCATTTCCATTACCCTAAAGAAGAATAACCAAAACATATCTTTGATCACGTGACAAAAGTCAAAGGCATACATTGACATTTGTCACGTGAGTTGTATGACGGCTTGCTAAAATGTCAACGCTTATTACTATTTGCAGTATTTGACCAAATATAGGTATATTGAATTGGAAAGATACATAAATAAATAAATAAAAAACTATTATATTATTGTTTACTAAAAATTCAACATCAGTTTGTTCATTGAATGAGATCAAGAGCTCTGGCTTTGTCTAACCAATCAGAGCGCGCCACATAGCTGCCACAAAGTACCCGTTTGCCTGAAAATCCTGTCCTGCCATGCAGTACCCTGAAGTTATCCATGACCATAACCGTACCTATAAAAAAGAGTAGGTATTACGTACTTTATATTATGTATATTTACACACCTGTATATAGAATATCATAGTTTATCATATTATTGGGTTAGGCAGAATAAAAATAACAGTTTTGCAACTGCTACAGTTGAATGAATGAATGATTGAATGATTGATGATTGATTGATTGATTGATTGATGATTGATTGATTGATTGATTGAATGATGAATGATTGTTTATTTCTGTAAATAGATCTTTTTAAAGACACTTTTACAAGTCATGTACATTTTTTTTTTTAGTATCTAGTTGACATCGGCATTTCCTAACTGACGACCTCTGAGAAGAAATGCCGAAACAAACTCAGAGAATCATGGTCTCTTTTAAAGTCCAAACATTTTGGTTACAATATGTGAGCCTGACTATGTAGGTTAAAGTCTGAGATGGCCTTTTGAAGAAAGCACCAGTGCAGCTTTGAGTTGACCTGTCCATACTGACAGCACGCATACGTCAGCCATTGTTTAGCTCAAACCATTATTGTGGGAGCTTAACGACCCGACGCACGTCTATGCAAGATCAGCGGGACATTTGCGTAGGCCATTTCAAAAACCCAAAGCCGCCAGACATTAGTTTGTAAGCGTATGTTTATCTACCTACAAAGTGCTCACATTCACATAGATATGTATATTATAAATAATTCCATTGCATAAAAATCAACATAATGTCAAATATAAAATAATTATGTCAAAACATAACATTAACATAATGTCAAAAATATAAAATAAATAAAGTCAAATAATAATAATAATTAAAAATCTATAGGTATACCTATACAATTCATATCAAGATATAAATTAATGTCAACAAAAAAAATATAATAATAATAATAATAATTAACATCAATGTCATGAAAAAATAATGTCCAAATCATAATAAATTACAGTAAAAGACGTTCGATAGCCCGGTTCATTAGAACTATTCAATCCCAAGCAGTTTTATCATCCATGTAATCTTTTAACGTATAGCCTTTAGCACAAAGTCTCTGTTTGATAAAGGATTTAAATCTGCTGAGACTTAATGTCTGTACATGGGTTGGAATTTTGTTATAAAAGCGTATGTATTGACATCTAAAGGATTTACTGATTTTCTGGAGCCTAGTTCCAGGAACAACAAATTTATTCTTATTCCTAGTATTAATATTATGGATATCACAATGCTTTTCAAAGAGATTGATATTCTTGTAAGCATATAAAAGATTTTCGTAAATATACTGTGATGGAACAGTCATAATATCAATTTCTTTAAATTTCTCCCTCAGTGAATATCTGGGACTTAAGTTATAAATTGATCGAATAGCCCTTTTCTGCAACACAAAAATAGTTTGGATGTCAGCAGCATTCCCCCACAGTAGAATGCCGTATGACATCACGCTATGAAAATAACTAAAATAAACTAACCGAGCTGTATCTATATTCGAGCTGTATCTATGTTGTAACACACTCCTTTCAAACTTTAACTACATGTGTATTTTTACCGTCTAATATTGCTGTTTGCTTTAGGACTACTGCTATTATCTATAACTACCGGCCCGCCCCAGCTTCGCACAGGTAAATTATATAAGTATTTTTTTTTAAATAAACTATAGCCTATGTTCAACACGGATAACGTAGCATTCTAATGGTGTAAGAATTAATCAAATCGGTCCAGTAGTTTTGGATCCTATTCAAAGCAAAATAATCAATCAAATCTTTCATGTTTATAATATCAGCATAGATTAGTATAGTTGGAACTATTTTTGATTTAGATTAGTTGAATAAGTCGTCAGTTTTTCTTTCCAATCTTTCTAGATGCCGTTTGAATAACACAACATTTCATACGAATAACTTTTATAAAATCTCGGTCAATACCCAATATCCCAAGCATAAACTGGTAACTAGACTTTCTAGTTTATTGGGTGATACTAAAAATTGTAGAGTGGAATGATAGCTGCAAATTACATTAAACATCGGTAATACGTACCTGGTTTCAATTTAAACTTCCACTGATTGCTTGGATCTTGGTAGTATTTCGCTAAGTTTCTCAAGGAGCGGTAATAGGACCTGCAATCTTGACTACTGGCAAAAGCCATTGCAGCACGATCGTAAACGTTGAATCTGAAATCATAGATCAGATGCTATAATCAGGGTGGACATTTGCTATTGCAAAATAATTATTCTACCGAAAACAAATCATTGTAATATTGCTACATTGAAACTACTGGTCAGTCAACCCTAATTTGTAAGCTTGCTATATATTAAAGTGTGTACTGTACTACTGTAAACAAAACAAAAAAGATATTTATTTTCTCTTTTGATGGAGTTGAAGATGTTAAATAGTGTGATGTAAAACCATATGAGCAATTTAGCATCCTGAAGCGACGGGTAAATGATCCTTATAAATTAAAAAAAATCAAAGAATGATTGATAAAACTGCTGCTCGTAACAATAGATGGATGTATGTTAAAGGTCCGCAAAATCAAGATATATTATAATAAAAATATCAATATACCTACCGCGATAACACATGTAATTATTTTTCAAAAGTAATTCTTTTTATATTTTTAACACGTAATTCTTTTTCATTTAAATTCAAGTAAATGTAAAGAGTTTATATGCATTGACGAACCTAATTTGCACCAGTTCCTGTGTCTTGTTGTCAATTCTTATGACAGGTGCAGAGTATGTATGATGATGTCCATCCTCTATATATTCTGCTTCCACGTTGTAACTGGTGAGGAAATCGTAGTCTTCTGGAAAATCTTTCTTCAACTCTAGAGCACCGTTAAATCCGTCTACCAGTATTGTTTCGCCTCCTGTTCCGTTTATATGCTCCAGACAGTGAAGGATTTGGAGGCTAGAAATAATCACAGAAATTATAGTTATTAGTTCCATAATTATCTATACTTTAGGCAAGATAGTACACAATATTAACCCATTAGAAAGATAAATTATAATAATGTCATCCATTATGTATATGTCTCAATGTTGGCACACCTGCGCTCAAGCCTAGTTGGCAGACATATCGTTGAGAACAACCTTAATTGATTGAGGTTTATATAGGTTCATGTAATATTTTCCAACATGATTTTAAAAAACCCGAAGTGTGTGCCTTTGGTTCAAACTCAAGACCTAATACCTCGTTAAGTTATCACTACCTAATCGTAATGATTTAATACTAAACACTAATATAAGCTGACACTAGAAATGTATGTGTAACATTCACGTGTACAAAGGTGAAGAACTTTCTCACCTTCGAACAGTTTTAAACAAACAGTTTGAACAAAAATAAATATTAGAAATCCAACGATGAAATGTTCACGAGTTTCAGCAAAAAATAATTCATGGTAGCAAGACCGCCATTATCCCTGCTCAGAGTGCTGTTACAGTGACGGAAGCTGAATTCTCGAGGAGCCTTAAACGAATTGCTAAACAGAATTGATTAAAAGCAACCAACAAACAATAGCTTTCGAACGGACCTTGAAATAATAATGACGAAAAGGATCCCCTTTAAGTGGAACACAAATAAGTTCTTGGAAAAATAACCAGTTTCATTATTAATTCATAACGTTTTCTTAAGCACCCGTTTCTTTCACAAATTGAAATCAAATTGCGTTTCACGCTTCAATTGAGTGTCGTTGAATTCAGTTGGTAAATATTCAAGTTAGGGCAGTTAGGGAAATTGATTCCCTTGTAATTGTTACAACAAATGCTTTTTTCGAATCTTTTTTTATTCAGGATAAGGGGTTTTGACGATCAATTACTTAAAATCTGTACGAAATACGTGGAGGAAAAATTTTTCAACGGGTATTATTAATTGGTAGGAATAAAAAGTCGAAATCTGATTTCGTTCGGTAAATTACAACAATGCCGGGGTTACCAAGAATACGGCGTCCTTTTTCAAAGAGAATATAATATGTTAAGTTCAAGTAATTAGGTTACTTGAGACTTATATTATTATGATTCAATATCAAAGGTATCAAATAATTATATAATTTAATTGGAAACTTCTTTGTTAACTAATCCCTAGTTAAGTCATTGGAAAAATAAAAATAAAATATATAAAGTAACTGGACAAATAACCAAAATAAGAAAACCGGCTTTAATCTTTATAAGTGCTGCATGTTTTACTACAATAAAACAAATAATTATATACTTGTTTGTCACTTGATCAATCAAAAATTATAAATATATAATTAAGGATAGCCTAAATATTTAGATAGATAATCTTTGAGTGATCAAGTCTTTAGTATTTTATGTTGATTAAAAGTATAGACATTTAATCAACATAGCCCGCAAACAGAACTTAGTAGTAATGAAATTGAATAAAATACCTATCGATATGAATAGTGTACTCGTTATAATTTTTATGGTTTCAATTTTATTTTTCGTTTGACTATAGTATGAAATACTAAAGATTTGTTTTTGAAGTGGGGATACAAATAATATTGTACGATCAGTCTCAATATTTTTTTAAACAGTACTCGCAAGTCCCCCTGAACCCCTGTAACCAAGATTACCCGAAAGTAAGTCGTCTACTTCATTAATTAGATTTACGAGTATTTAAATATTTTACCAACGCAACCTCAAAAAGGAAGGCAATTATTACCCAGCGGCTTCAGTGAAGTAAGTGTTGTCGTTATGGGCAGCCAGCGGCAGGTTGGTGTACGCTGTGTCAGCATGGTCCGCCCTCGTGGTGAACTGCCACATTCCTCCAAAGATTGTGTGCTGGACACCTCCCAGAGCTTTGCAGACTACCTCCGTGGCTTCTAGTGATACACCTACCTGAAAACGAAATATTTCTAATATAGGTACATAGGTATATAAGTCTCGTGTCACCGTGTTTATTATCGAACTCCTCCAAAACAGATTGACCCATTTTTATGATTTTTTATGTGTATGTGTATGGCATGTCTGAGAATAGCCCGTAAAGTATTTTTCATCCCCTATCCCCACCCTCATTGTTAATCTCAATTTTAGTGTTTTATATGACAGAGTGTGTTTATGAGGTAGGTAGGTAGGAGGTAGGTAGGTGTGTTTATCAGCCAGCTTTTATATAAAACATAATATGGAACCTAACAGTTTTACCCTAATATATATACGTTTTTGAGATTCTATGAAATATGTTATATGTTTTACATAATATTATCTATATTTTCGAAAGCACATTATTGGACCTCAAATACTTAACAATTACTGATGTTGTGAGTCAAATACTCAATCCTCAAGCCCACCACTGACTTTTAAGGGCGAAGTAAAACATAGTGGGGGAAAGATATTTTCAATGGCGTGTGAAGACTGGCAACCCGTAATACGCTAGTGTAGTGGACTATTAACTAATCCCTCGCAAAATCGGAGGACACCTGTTCCCAGCAGTGGGGTTATAAATGGCTCGATAATGTTGAATACGATTACTTATCAAGTCGGCAAATCCAATTTAAAAAATATTCATTACCCCTTCTATCAACGCGACGCCATAGTCGAGAAGTGACTGGAACACTCGCTTTGCTCCTTCCACAGACTCAATAAAATCATCCACATGGATTTTCGTAATTTTATTATCTATTTTGCCCGTCCAAAGTATAGGTTTCAGCCTTCGGCCTTCTTTCCACGTCTTATAGTCGAATTTTGATAGAAATTCAGCTGTGTATGTTGAAATGTGTTCGTCGCTCCCTGAAAATGAAAATGTTTTATATAAAATACAGAAATTAGTGGAAATAATGAAGCAATTATTTCAAATGGAAAGTGAAAGCGCTGGAAAATTTATTATTTTGACAAAGCATCATTATACTTTAAAATTATTATTTTGTTTAATAGACTGGAAAAATTATTTATTTATTGAATAGTAAGTATTTATAATTTAAACGAAAACAAAATCCATTTATAAATTTTGTCCCTCCTAAGAACGTTATGAATAATAATAATAACTTGGTTTTTACCTACATTTAACCTCAATTTGCGACTTGTCATTTTCCACGCCAACAATAGTGGCATCTGGAATGTCTAAAATATGATGAGCTCTCTGGAAGGTGTCTGCGTGGTAGCAAGAAGAACACCTGAAACAATTTGCAGTTTACATTGAAAAGTCGGTGCCTTAACAGCGTCGAGTATAATTTAAATCCTTTTAGAATAAACAGTTGGAATGGCGCTTCATTTAAAATTGTGATTTTATGAGGTGCCTTATGATAATTTAGAATATTTGCTTTTCAAAATTTGTTAGGTGATCATACATTAATACTGACTTGTGCTGTAACCTTGACCGCAGCCTTGTCTGATGAAAATAAAAAAACATGGTGAAAAATTGATGCATAATATGTATAGTTATGTCGCAGCCAACTAGCTTAATTAGCCGTTCAATCAACAGCCTAGCCTCTTTTTTAATCAGAGCCGTTTAACTAGCGGCTTGAATGATATCCAACATCCTAAAATTCTAAATCCTGTAGTTACGGAAATATATAGAAATTTTATTTCACAATGGTCATTTAGTAATAATGTTTGTCAAACTAACGCCCTGACTATTACCTGCAATGGTCTCTGAGCCAACAGTCCTCAAAGCTGATGGAACTTCCATCACTGAAGTGTACCTCGAGGGCTCTGTTCGCTGCAATCAGTTTCTCGATGGCTGTGTAAATAAAAGTTGCTAATGAAATTGTAGCAATTCAATTGAAAGATTTACTTAGAATTAAATTTTAACCAGTGGACGAATTTATTTTGTTATTTACTAACCAAGAAAAACAGAGATTGAAGTTACCTTTCAATAAATAAAACAAAAACCTATAAAATTAAACGTTACTTATTTAATTTTTATGAATGGAATACCTTCTGTGAATGTTAATAGATAATTGTTCTCAGGAGCACTAAGAGTATAATTAAAATTGGATTAATTTTCATTGGAACAATTGGATCCAATTGTTTTGCCGGCAGTGCCAAGCAATGGGAGAATCTTGGTATCAATTGAAATGAAGAAAATACGTTTTCTTCAAAGATTTAATACTATTCAGTGGTTCTATTACAGTCCTTTAAATTTCATTCATAAAATTAATTACTTTTCACGGTTTTTAAGTCGGACAAAAAAAAGCAATATACCGGGACAGAATCTGTAATGTAAAAAGTACCAATTATTATTATTTAAATAAAATGTTTGTTTTAAACAACATGATTCCAACCTATAAATAACAAGTTTTAGGTATGTAATACCTACCATCGTAACCTCATTAGAATGCCAAATAAAATATATTCTATCAATGTCACAATTTACTTGTATCTATCTGAATACTGAAATTTAAGTAATACATTTAGTACGTACTTTTCTTCACCATTTTCTTCACAACACAAAACACAATCCAATACTGCAGCAACCACTGCCCACATCTGACTAATATTAAAACTGATCTTTGTGTTAAATCTTATCGGCATAAATTACCCGCATGGTCAAAGTTGAATGACTACTTTACCTCCGATAAGTTAATTACGTGATAATTATGCAACATTTTGTATAATTTATAAATGAATTTTATCGCCGTAGATTTTGTACGCGAAGATAGCCCGACTTCATGGCGTCAATAGAATAAGTAGACTGAATTAAGTATTTAAAGGAATTAGTTAAAAATATACGCCTTGTGATGACTGCCTCGTTGGTCTAGCGGTCGTACAGTGCAACTGCCGAGCATGAGGTCTTGGGTTGGATTCCCAGGTCGAGCAGTGTTATTGGATTTTTCTATGGAATTCTCAGTAGCAGCTTTGTGAGTTAGATTTGTGTTTGTGCCCGGTGAATGGCAATAGACTTGCCCCCTATTACATGGGACCTAAAACATACCGGCAAAATGTGGGTGTACACTGTACTAATGTACAGTGTACACCCACATTTTGCCTTGCATTTTGCACAGTATCTACACCTCTGGCTAACCCTTCGGGAACGACAGGCGTGATGGTATGGTTATAAAAGCATGTGAGCAACGGCTAACTGGTCATTTTGGTACTACCGTGAGGGTACAGGTGATACTCGCACGCACTGTATACCCCGCTTCCCTTGTTCATCACTGTCTTCGTGATGCTCTTAACATTATATACCAACACGTTTGTATCCCTCGCATGGTTAGTTTGTATGTGTTTAAGTGCCATGGAATTAGGTGCGAGTGTGTGGGCTTTGAACTTTGAAATGCTGTTGCAAGACCTCACGTTCATATTCATATTCTTTCATATTCTTTATTTGCCATTCCACAATGTAAATTAGATTGTAAAATTATGACTAGTGAGTGACTAGAGACTGTCCAAACTGGGTCCATAATGCTACATTATGGACCCAGTTTGAGCGCAGCAAAAAGTTAAATATTTTGACAGTACAATCACAGATAACTAATTATAACAATGTTTTAAAGCAATTAATCTATAAATTATATAACATATGATATTTATTTACTATTACAAACTGTTTATTATTTTGTTACATACATATTCTACTATTATTTATCAGTTATATATTCATTAACGCTATATTTTTTTTTTTATTAATAACGTTTGAAGTTCGTTTTTAAATTTATTATCATATTCTATTTCCCGTATCATATTTGGGATTTTATTATATATTTTTACACACATTGCAAAGGGCCCTGAATGGAATATAGCTAATGTAGATCTAGGTATTGCCACTTGTAGACCCCTAGAACAAACAGCACTGACCAGCGGCGGGAAACCATGTTGCTGACTTGTCATAAGATAATTATTCTTACGTATAGGTACTGATATTTTTGATCATAGTAAATTTATCTCTGAGAAAATATATCTGTAAAGCTATATAAAATATAACAGCAAACGCACTTAAAGGAAAATAATTTACTGTTGAAGTTGCTGGGTTTTGTAAGGAACTGGACTACGAAGTGATCTCCTCCACCGAGTCGTCACTTCTAGACATAAATATAGCTACATAATAGTAGGTATTTATGTTTATTCTTTCCTAAGGCTCTTTCAAAGGTTGGTACCTACCAACCTGTTTAGTAAAGCCTCGAAGCGTATCTCTTCAGAGAATCGGTTCGGTAACATAAGTGTAGGTGTATAATTATGATCACATAATTGATTTTGATTCTCATTTATTTGAAGCTCTCTGTGTTAATTACAACATACGATACGACTGGTCGACGATTTTGTAATATCGTACGACTCCTACGAGGACTCATAATAACAGTAAAGTCGGCATTATTCCCGGAGTTACTTCACGATCGATCACGAGAAGGTATACGACTATTTTTTATTGTTTATTAAATACATTTAATACAGTTTCAATTAGGATTTCAGATGTACACAAGTAACTGTGTAACGTGGTGGGCACGTTTTAGGAACGTGGCGACCGGGAACAAAATAATGGAGATAAATTACACTCGGAAGTACAAAAATATACAAATTTATTAATATAAGACACACTAGGCTAGAGTAGAGTGAGTTAAGCTCAGAGTGGGTTCGGCTTAACAACTGTTTAGTCCTATGCGAGCATGTTACCTTAAGTAACTATATTATAACCTTACGGGGAGGCTTTTATATACGCCTTTCTCGTCCTTCCCTCTAAAAACCCTCTCTAAAATGCGATAATACTTATTAGGGTTATCCCAGAAGGCCCCACTAAGAATTCTAGTGGGCTCCTAAAAACCTACTTTCGTTGAAGATTAATATTAAGAGATCAGTGAAGTCGTATCGTGCCGTATAAAGGCTAACTAACTCTTCACGGCTGAACAAACATCGCACTCACTCAAATCCTTTCCTCAACACCTCGGGCGTTCGAAACTTCAACCGCTATTACGTTTTATAACCTAATTAGTTTCTATTCAGAGTTCTGCAAAGAAAATTTAATCAATGCGTTTTTTGCGCGGTTGGAGAACGGTCGATACAGAGAGGCACTAGAGGAAGGTATTGTATCGGTAATATGCTTGAAATTGAAGCTTTTACTCTTTTCAGCTTTATGCATCCATCCTCTATATCATTTTTGTCCTTTTCTTCCCTTTTTACATTCAAAACAACCTTTAATTTATTTTAATTTATGACATGTAACAATATTTTGTTACCGGCGGATTCCAAAATATTTTTATTAAAAAGATCTGCAACAAAATATCTTCGTAGTAAATTTTTTTAATCCAATATCTGTTATGGCACGGCAGGAATTGATAAAAAAATACACAGCGTCGAAAAATAGCATTAAAACAGATTCTCATTTTGCTAAGCGCAGTCTCTCGATGGCAGCAGTTTCGTAATTAAAATATAAATGTAATGTTGTTGTTTTAGTTACTAAGATTAAATAAATATACGCTTATAAGATAAGCATTTTAATTCGGTAAGAATCTTAAACGCATTGACGTCATGCCTTCATGCGTTCGGATATCGACCCCGCGTTGTCGATCCTGCACAAACCTGTGTTTTATTGGGTAACAATAATAAGTAAACAATAGAAAAGAGATAGGAGAGATAGGCAACAATAACTTACTAAAATCTATTCTGACTTTTAGCTCTACCGTGAAGACTTGTAATGAAGTGCCGGCCGCACTACCCGACATTTGAATTGTAAATGTTATTATTTCCAAAGCAAGCAAGCAGCCCAAATACGGGCTCCATGTCTAGTCCGGTCCAGTATCACCGGCTGAATAATTGCTTAGCTATCTCAACACTTTGAAATTAAAAGCAATAAATAAACAATGGACTTTTGAATATGATTACTGGCTAGGTATTGTATCCGTTTGTTCGTGTCAGCGTCGAAAAAGAAAAAGTCAACCTACACCGCAACAAAAACCCCAAAAATGTTGTTTAATTTAATGTCTAGTATTCAAGTGTATAAAAAAGTGTAAGAAATCTGTAAAGCTCTGTTTAGAAAACTAGACTAATACGCTTTATATTCTGTTGAGAATTTCCCTGACACTGACACTCAGCTTAGAAGGGTTAAAAGCGTAACCGATACATGATATTTGAACTAACTTAAAAGGGTACACTCAGTTGCCTCTCAATTTCCCTCACCAAACAACGTTTTATTATGTTTGGTTGGGACTACAAATCACAAGATACTTGATACTGAGTGTACTGTTGGCATTCGCTGCTCTTAGTGTCTTTGTTTTAAATTTTGTTTTCGTCAGGTGTATGTTTGGGAATAGTTTTCCAGGTGGTAGCAATAATTTTAGTCATGTTTATAGAATTATCACAAATTATATTTAATTCTGAAAAAAGATCTTTTAAAAGGGACATTTTAAAGGACATTATAACAAATCATATTTAAGAAATTTTTAGTAACGGGGTGGCATTGGCATTTCCGACGTATTTTAGGTTTCAGGTCCAGCCATTTTTATTTAATATATATGTGAATCTAATACTGTAGGTCAAAGCATGTCACTATATGCATACCTTTGACAAACCTTTGAGTCGACCTGTTCCTGCCGATAGCACCAGTCATCGTATAGCTCAACCATGATTTCGGGGGCTCAAAGACCCGATGCACGTCAACACCATCAGTATAAATGTATTCCCGGAGAGTTACGCTGAGTAGCTACTAGTGGTGTGCGCCCTATTTGTCGTATTTTAAGATCTAATTTAACAAAAACCAACTGATGAAGCACGGATCCAAACTTATTTAGCTTGGAGCTACTGAATATAATAGAATTTCAAAACCCAATGACACTTGGAAATCAAACCACCTACACGTAGACTAAAGAAGGAGGATTTTGATAGGAAAATAACAAAATACTGTTACAATGCTAATTTTAAAATAAGAAAATCGATCGCTTAACAGACGTAAGAATCAATTTAAGATTTTTTTAAATCAGTCTATACCCTATCATTGAGGCTGATGAACTGCCATTATCCTGGGACAGATAGATGCCTAAGGTCATGTGTCATGACCGTACTTATTGTGGTTTAACCTTGTATTTAATCCATCGACGTGCAGATAATTAATCAGCGCTCAATCTTAATGATACCTTACAATCCCGACTATTTAATATAGTTAATTAGAATAAATTAATCCGTAATTCTCTTGGCATTTCGGAGAATTTGATAGAGTTGGAACAGCGCCAAAGAGCTTTCCAATTAACACGAGTCGAGTAAATCAAATTACTAAGATAATGTTTTTCAAATAGCACTCAATCACTCGTGTGATAGTAATTTACGCACAAATCAAAAATGTTTCCTTTTATTTCAAAAGTGAATTAATGATAATAATCATTTATTCAACATAGCCTTACAATATTATTTAGTCAAATTAAAGTTATACATGGCAATTTAGATTTTCAATAAGAAGGATCTGCTGACCCCCAAAGTAGGAAGTACCTGTGTCTTGGGAGTCAGTAGTATTTCCTTTTTATAAACACAGCCCGTGTATAACACATAGAATATATTATTAATTGTGTAAACTTGTAATATTGTAAACTTATTACATCTAAAACTACTAAGTCTATATACTGGTTTTTTGTATATAGATTTAATTAGGGCTACACTTTTCACGTACACTCTTTTGTTTCTTTTTAATTAACGGGAATCGTTCTTCCAATACTATAACTCAATACTACATATTATATTTTATTCTCAATATTATACAATATATAAAAAAACACGTAACATCATTCTCAGAAAATATATTTTTAAAATTTTTAATATATACTGTTTGGCGAACAGTTATCAAAACTTTTTGGAAAGTCTTTGTAAGTTTCATGTATTTAAATTCTATGATCTCTACAGTTTTTAATAATGATAATAATTTATTTATTTGTAGTAAACACGGTACATAAATGGTCTTCTTATTAGATTGTCTCACATATCATATCTAACGAGGTACACAAATAATTGGGATGTTTTACAACATACCTAAAGCCGCAAATGTGTGAAGGCGTGCCAAACATTTTTCAGTTTTAATATTTTCCTTTACAGGCGTGAGCTTTTTGCACGTTAGGCATCGTGCACTCTTCAAGCGTTGCTTTCTTTTTTTTTCAAATAAAAAATACTGTACAAGCAGCGCCTCGTTTTGAAATTCATTTTGGGAACCGTAATTTTTTCCGTTGAATTTCCATCGTCACTTTCGTGTTGCTATTTTGGCGTTTAATCCTATGCGATTATTTGAGTTCACTAATTGGCGATTTATTTGATCGTGAATCCTGAAAACAAACTTTGTTTTTTCCTGCTGCGCACAATATGCTTAAGGAGTGCGCAACGTTTTCTACTCACATATTAATATAATAAACTAGTAGCAAACCGTGGCGGGCCGCATTTCCCTCTTAAAGTTGAAATTTCCATAAATCCTTTCTAAGCACATTCTTTGCAATAATCCTATATTCCAAACTTCGGCTTTCTAGACAAAGAAGTTTTGGTTGCATGGAAAAACTCCATTCAATTCCATAAAAGTTAATATTGTAGGTACATTAATTTTTTTAAATGTATCGAAATAAATTGCCTATGATTATACATTATTTTTGCAATTCTGTCTTTGAAGATTTCAAGCAAATAGTTACGTAGGTTCTTAGTTGGATGGTCCAGTGAAAGATAAATATCATTTATATATTTCAAATTGTATTTAACCCTAGCAATATAATAAAGTATCTAATATTTTAACCGTCCTTTCAACCCACCCTGAAAAAATCGTACAGATGTATATCTACTTACGATAAATAAAAACCAAATCCTTGATACTTGGAACAGCAACAAAGACCTATTGTACCAAAACTATGTATTGGAAATATCCCGACAGAATTCCTTCTGAAATCCTAAGAATTTTGTATTATTGTTCAGCGTTCACGATAATACAATATTGTGGCAATGTTATTCCGTGTATCTGGCGTGCGAGACGAAATTTAATGTTACAAGCACACTGCGATTATATGTCGACACTTATGTTATTCAATAAAACCATTATTTTTTATTATTTTAGGATAGAAAAAGTCTATGTTCATAGTTTATGGTCTAAATGGAAAAAGAATATCGTCGTCGAATTATAAAGGTTACCGCCTCATTCTGATGAAAGAGACTAGTCTCCACGACACAGGGAATCCTAGTGTGGAGGCTAGTGTCCTGACAATGTTTGTTACTTTTGCTTATTGAAACAATAAAGAAATTTATTATTATTAATAAAAAAGAATAATATAATAAGATAAATGTGATAGGTTTCCATTTATCTTACAGTATAATGATCACATAACATCATGAGATGTTATTGAAAAAAACAACTTTAATTTTTCTTTTTTCTTTTTGTCTGCCTGTGACCATAAATATTGTAAAGGAGAGGGATTAAATTAAATTAAATTAAATCAATATACTGCGATAAAATCCGCAGAAAATTGTTTGATTTCAATTGCTAGTATTCCCGTAAGTGTTAAAAAATAATATAATTAAAATTGTTTGCTAGTAGAATAAAAATATGATATTATAAACCTATACATAGATTCAACACCGCTCCTACTTGTTAAACAAGAAATCTAACAAATCCAAATCCTAATTACCGACCATTCTATTTAAATCCAAACAAAATCCAGCGTTTTCACCAAATTTCTAGAAAAAATCTGAACAATTAATGAACGTCCACGTCTGCCCACTTTTCTCTGAAATCAGTAAGGAATGTTCCTTCATTAAGCCCGTCAGTCTTGGCCCGCGATGTTTTTTCACAGATGAAGATAGATGGTGGCCCTTAAACAGGATCCGAGGCAAAAACATAAGAATAAATTAGCGGGATTTCTCTTCTTAGTTGGTTTTGTTTCCCAATTTTGTTTGTGTAAAAAAATAATAACATAAAATGTTATTATTTCAAACATGTTTTTTTCGCATTTCATTTAATATGAAATGTCCAACCACCCGTGTAGAAAAACTTTTGCTTTTGATTTTTTGGGAGCGTTTACTAACACTAATTTTCACACACAATGGCCCAGACCCCGAACAACTGTAGATGATGATTGTACAAATATTTTTCTTTGCGGGGTGCGAACCCGCACACACACAAGCAATCCGATCGCTCAGCAATTGCGCCAATCGAGTCATCACACATTATTTAATTTCTGTCGATGCAAATCCTTTACAGATTCTGATGTGTCAGCAACAAGCAGATTCTAATACCAATTATGCCATCAAGCCTGTCATCCCCGAAAGGTTAGGTAGAGAGAGTATTCATGTAGGTACACCCACATTTTACCGGTATGTTTATATAGGTCCCATGTTATAAGCCTATCGCTATCAACCGGTCACGAATCCAAACTCCGAGGTACTGAGAATTTGAAAGAAAAACCCTTTGCTCGAGAATCGGAATCAAGAACTCAGTAGTCACATTTAGGACCACTAGACCAACGAGACAGTTCCTATTGACTGCAAGTAACATAAAACCCTACTTTTCAATAAAAACATAATGCATCATCCATTATTACCTAGACTGACGAACCATACATTTTCTTTCTAATAACACTACACAAGTTAGGGAAAGGTTAATAATAATATAGTGAAGTGAGCTCCGATGTAACTGAAACATTTCAACGTGTTAACTTTATGGGAACCAGCATGTGGCGAGATAAGGACTCGTCCATACGTTACCACAGTCCGAATACTCGATTAAAAAAATCGATACTCATTCTTACTACACTATAATTTATAAGCGAGGTAACGTGTGTGAAGTCACCGAGCTTGTCTAACAAGCCAACGAAAACTGAATCTATATATATAAAAGGAGAAGCTGACTGACTGAATGACTGACTGACTGACTGACATATCCACGCAGGGCCTAAACTATAAAGGTTAGAAACTTGAAATTTTGCACAGGGATTCCTTTTATAACGTAAGCTTTTAAGAAAGGATTTTCCGAAATTTTGCCCATAAGGGGGGGGATAGGGGGACCAAGTTTGTACGAGACAACATGATTCCTTGGTCCAAGGGCCTAAACTATAAGGGTTAGAATCTTGAAATTTTGCACAGGGATTCCTTTTTTATCGTAGGGGACCACTAAGAAAGGAATTTTGAAAATTCACCCCCTAAGAGGGTAAAACGGGGGTGTAAGGTTAGTATGTAACTTTGCTGTTTTTGAAGTTATTCAATTGAAATTCAGTTTGAAGGTTTTTATTGAAAGTTATGAAACGCGTGTAAAATATTTTTTCTAAAATCATCCTTTAAAGGGGTAAAATGGGGGTGCAAAGTTAATCTGAAATTTCTCTGATTTTCAATGAAACTTGGCGAGTGTAGTCTTTGTATGACGTAGGTATCCGATAAGAAAGGATTTTCCAAAATTTTGCCCATGGGGGGGGGGATAGGGGGACCAAGTTTGTACGAGACAACGTGATTCCTTGGTCCAATCTACTTCAAATTTTGCATAAACATAGTTTAACAGAATTGATGGAAGACGTATTTCGTATTTTATCGAAATTCAATCCCTGACGGGATTAAAAAGAGATAGAGAATTATGTTGGAGGTGATATCAATACTCCTTAGTGCTTTTGATTTAAATTACTTTTTATTTTGACACATGCGTGAAAACTCAATCCGATTTTATTCAAAAGAGGTTGAACTCACATAAAAGCTTGATAAAATGCAAATATTTTATACTCCTTAAAATTGGAATTTCTGTTTGTAATTTTATATATAAAAGTATAGATACGGTAATTACACAAAAAAAAAAATTCTAAAATGTTTGTCTGTCTCTCTCTTCATTCCTTCTAATTGCTGCAACAGCTGGACCGATTTTGTAGGGACTTTCACCACCGTTATAGGCTACTTCAATTTGAACAAGAAACGAATTAAAGTTCCGTATGACTTAAAAACGCGGGACCTGACCAATGCATGAATATGAACATTAAATTTTTCGTTAAATGTTTACGCGGACGAAGTCGCGGGTAACAGCTAGTCTTATATAAACGCAATTAAGTAATAAATGGCTAATTAAACATATTTTCTTTACATAGTGAAATTATTCAAATTAGCTTATATTTATATCTAGTTAGCTTATTTTTTCAGTAATACTGTATTGTGAAGAATATGAGTTAATTCATTAAATGCGATTCATGTCTTAGGAGACTGTTTATGATACAAAGGTCAAAACCAAATGTACATTATATTTATTTTGTTTGTACCTAGTATTATTAGCATTTTTTTCTGTATTTACAACGTAGCAGCGAACCCATTCATCATCATTAACTCATTAATTACCTTTACTGGCGGGCACGGGTCTCCGATTCATTTCAGGGCTAGGCTAGGGTCCATAAACAGTAGTGTAACTGTTAATAGCTCTTTGAAAGAAGGTTTTATTTAAGAACATCCTGTTGTTGGCTGTCGATAAATAATTTCAGTTTAAAATTGATTGAAAATAATATCGGAGTAGGTATCTTAGATAGTTTATGCCATGGGCGGACTGTGGTGTTGGTTGCGGTGATGTAGCCAGCTATAAGTAGTAGCATTTTTTTGTCAATTATTGCCATAGTTAAATAATACCAAGATACCGCGATATAATCTGTAAAAAGTAGTTATATTTAAATCTATAGTATCTGGATAAGTGTCAAAAATCAGTAGTTACATATTTTAGGAAAAGAAATAGATCTGAACACAACTTTACAGTTTCGTGTTACTGCGCGGTGTCAATTAATTTCCCACTTTCATATTTTCCGTGGTTGTTTGTGTTTGGTCAGTTTCTTTGACGTTCGAAAATCGTTGTAATAAAAATGCAGAAAGAAATTTCACGCACGCACGTGTGACGAACACGCGCGCCGCCTACTTGGGGCCATTTTCAGGTCGGGCGGCGGACTCCCCTAGTCGCGCCTACCCGCTGGCCACAGCTCATGGAGGCCGGAGGTCTGTTTGCGCCCTCCGGCGCCCGGTGCGTCTACTGCGGATCGGGAGAGAGGTTGTGATTTCTCTCTCCCTTTCCGCCGCCTCTTTTGCGCGCATAACTTGCTCGCAGTAAGAGGCGGCGGCATCCCACGCGTTCTCGCTCCCGACCATGGATAGGATCACGGCCGGAAGCGAGAGGTCACCGCCGACTGCCGCTATGAGTTCACGGCGCTGCTCTGCCCAAGCCG
Source organism: Craniophora ligustri (assembly GCA_905163465.1). Lineage (NCBI taxonomy): Eukaryota > Metazoa > Arthropoda > Insecta > Lepidoptera > Noctuidae > Craniophora > Craniophora ligustri. Next base: position 4,986,427 of record LR990960.1, read on the forward strand.
GGCAGGCCTGGAGTGTGTGCTGCGCCGTGTCCTCAGGGCAACCCACGCAGTGGTGACAACCGGGCGATGGCTCCCGGCCTATGCGACACAGGTACTTGCCGAAGCACCCATGCCCCGACAAGACCTGCGTCAGCCGGAAGCTGAGGGCGCCGTGGCGCCTCTCAAGCCAATCCTCCATGATTGGTCTTACCGCCACTATCGTGGCGTGCCCTGCGCTGGGTTGCGCAAGTCGCATCCTCCAATCCACCACTAGGACCCGGTGGAGCTCGGAGCGCCGTGCCTCAGTCTCGCGAGGCAACGGTAGATCACCCCGCCTCAGCGCCTCCTCGCGCCACTTGTATAGTGACGCGAGGGCCCTCGCTTCGAGGTCCTAGGGCGGGGATCCAGCAAGGAGGCTCGCCGCCTCGAAGGAGATCGTGCGATATCCCCTTATAACTCTGACGGCCATCGCCCGCTGCGGTCTGCGCAGCAACACGGTGGCCGCCAGGTTTCCTCCCCATATTGGCACTCCATGGATCGCACGATCCCCATATACAGACTCCGGCAGGAGGCGTTGGGCCCCCCCAGATTGGGCAGCAGCCGCGATAAAGCTGATGCGGTGCCCATTAATCTGACGTGCCATGGAATATTTTATTTAAAAGCGCTTGTGATAGCCGACTACAAACAAAACTGGCAAAAAGATTTAAAAGAAAAACCTTTTTGAAAAAGGAATGAACTTTTTATTACAAAACACGCAACAGTACTTACCATGACCATGTCTATAGTGCCTTTGCTCTTTAAAAAAATCTCCTTAGAGAGATACTTCCGAATTTCAAACTCTAGATAGACAGTATTTTCGATCGTTTTTATCATTCAATGGCAGAATTTCGGCGGCAGGTGTCTATAACTCGATAACTTTATGAATTATCGTCCTACTTAAGTGTTTCGAAACATTTTTTATTGTCAATAAGCTACGGAATCGCACCATTAAAAAGTTTAAACGACTTTTATTATAAGTTGATGCAAAATATACCTTTTTTATTTTCATTAAGATCTTATTTTAATTATTACATCTCCAAATCCATTTTAAAATGTTAGTAGACTACAAAATCACTACGTTCATAATGTATGAAGTAAAAATCTATTTTTAGGTACCTATACCTAATTAAGAATGGGGGAATCTATTTTTGCAAAGGTGACAATCAAAATTTTCCAGCGAGTATTTTATATTAAAATAATACCAACTGAATTTTGCCAAAAAAGAAAGAAAAACATACAATCCATTACATAATATATTGCATATTATGTATATAAGTACCTACTCACAATAAAAAACCTGCACACAAAACTAGACTTTATTACATACATACATGCCAAACTTCATTAATCCTTAAAAAACTAGCTTTCACTCTATATAATACATTTAGATATTACGTAAACCAAACCAAATTGGCACCAGACACAAAGAATCTGGGACAACAAACAGTGTAATGTTACAAAAAGGTTGTAAAACCCTGGGCGGCCAACCCACTCATCGAGTTCGTCTAAAAAGCTGTCGGCCAACTAATTTGTCAAATTGTCACCTTATCTCTGATACGGGTAGACGAATAAAGCTCTAGGTAAAAAACTAAAATGATACCTACCTAGTGTTTTTAACTGGGAGGTAAATTCAGGGATTAAAAACGTTTTCGGTTTTGATAAATTGTTGAAATTTAAAACAGTATTATGAAGTTATATAGTTACATATTAGTTGTTTTTTTATGCCCGTCTAAATTATTTTTCAACGAACATAATGTTTTTACAAAAATAACTATGTAGTGTTGCACCAATTAGTTTGGCATCACACAACCCTCGTTGCTTAATTACTTCGGAACTAGACGGAACTGTGGCATAATGCCCAGATATATTTATTTTATTCAACACACATCATCAACAACATTACATCGTCTTTCATTCGAACTTGTTCGCAATTTATTCCACATTCTGACAATAAATGGACCAGTTATATGGGCTGGAATGATCTATATGAACTTTCTACCGGACTTCGGGTAATGTTTAAAGGAATAAAATATAATTTAATTCGCCTATATATTAAATAAAATCTCTAAGAAAAAGGTCGGATGATAAAAACAAAATTTATGTTCGTACTTAATAGTTAACGTTATACAATGTAATAACGTTTTTATTCAAATCAAATTATTAAGGTTCCTTGCAAGAACCCGTACAACCTTCATAGCTTAAGAAAATATTGTAATCGGTATCTTTACGAATAAGGTTTTATTTGACTTGCAATATTCCTGGTTTGCCATATCTCTTTTAAAAAGCAGCTATAATTATTTAATTGAAATATTTTATTTTTAAATACTATTATTTTATTGAAATTACTAATGTGTATACCTATGGGTATTTTAATAATATTACCTACAACGATGCAGTAAAGTGTCCAAATCGTCGGAATAAAATATACGCGTCGACTTGAGAACCTCCGCCGTTTTTTGTTTCGTCGCGTCGGTTGAAAATAATGTCAATATACCGCGATAAAATCAATAAAAGTGATTTCAATTCGCGAAACAATACGTAAGTAATCGGGATAGGACTATTAGGCATATATGAATATTAGATTTATTCTACATATTTCCTTTCCATTTTGTATGAGAAATAGACGACTCCTTTTTAAAGCATAGCAGTTGGATAATATTGAATAATCAATTAATCTTTAAAAAAACACAAATTTATAAGTTTACATACTAAGATGAATTTAATGTTCACGGAACATAAAATAGAAGTAGTGCTCTGTATAGAAATGCAGTAGATAAAAAATCTCCTTCTAGTTTATGAATAATAAATAACGCACGAGTAGCCAATCAGCAGCTGAATAATAATTAGTTTGCATAATTACTGGAATGCGTGTCTTGTTTTGATCGAGTTTTCGGGTAAAATTGAATTTATCGAATATTTTGCGTTATAACCATGTCTGAACTATATGATAATATGTAGTATAACTTAATTATAATTATATGTTAAGGATTATAATAGCATAGTATAACAAGTTGTTAACGTTAAAAGACAGTAGTTAATTAAAAAAGCGCAGGGAAAGATGTTCGGTAGCTTGATATAACTAATACACTAACTAGAAACTAACTAATAACTAAATATAATTCTTGTCGATACTGTAAGATTTAAAGCATGTAACTACAAATTAACCTTACATGGGCTCCGTGCATAGATATAAGATTAGCGTATACTGCCTCCCAAGATACAGGCTTCGCCTAGTTTGGGAGACAGCGGACTACTACGGCAAGTCAAGTCATAGTGTTTACGTAATTGGTACCTAGTCTATAACACTACTAGTTTAACTATATTTCTTATGTTCTGCTGCTTCTTTGATTTTATGCAATAAAGATTATTATTATTATTATTATGTTGGTTGATTCGTTTCATACTGAAGAAGGTGTTTGTGTAGTGGATGTCAGCAATCGCCGTACTATGGAACATTTTGTGTCAATTATAATAGATTTTTGGAGTGATATTATTATATTATTATTATTATTAAAACCCGATTCTTTAGGTCCATTTCTAAAGGTAAAGAAAAGGATGAAGTTTCATACCATTCATCTTCGTATAATGTGAATTAATCAAAATAATATGAAATAATAATATACGAAATTTTGTATTCTGCAGGACCCGCAGCGGAAGTTTAAATAGAGGAAGATCAGTGACAACACTAGGAAAACAGCAAAGTGGATGCAAATTTGCTGAAGAAAACCCACCTATTTGTAAAGTGCTAATTTGAAGTGGTTTCATATTACATGTAAGTACCTTATATTCCTTATTATTTATTTATATTTCACATTAATTATTCTAAACACGATGCAAAGGATTGTGTAAAGTCAAAATGGTGGATACCGTAATTGCTCCATTATTTTCACCGAGTAAAAAAACTGGCTCACAGCCAAGAATTAAAATGTACCTAGCGATTTATTTCTTCCTTAATGAATCTAAATGGAGATAAACCTCTTTGCAAGTACCAACCAGTTACAAAAATTGTTGGCAAAAGTTATTCGAAAGTATTTAATTATTGATACTTCAATTCATGTCTCTGTACCTAGCGATTGACCATGTCCTGCGTTTTAACGAATACTTAGAACATAAATATCAATTCACGGTGACAAAATTAGTAAAAGTAGTTTTATTTCAATATAATAATAGTTGTTCTTTTCTAGTAACTAGCCTTCTCTAGTAACTATTATGATTATATGTTTATTATATATGAAGCAATACTTTTGAAATTGGACTAATTTTAAAAGGTTGCCCCTCTTTTGTAATTAATATTTTATATCTGTTTTGTATTGCAACGAATAAATCTTGTTAATGAGTGTAAAAACGTAATGATATAACTAACAGTATTAATTGTCAGGTATGTACCTAATAATTTCATTTTAATTAATTAAATACGTGTTTTTTATTCATATTAAGAACCTTGTCACCATACAGGACTTTCCTTTCACACACACATAATTCACAATTCATGGTATAATTACTTTTTTAATTAATTATTTAATATACATTGTATCTACCTACTCACCCCTTCTCACATCTTAATTTCGAATTTATACTGAAAGAAATAAAGGTTATTATTTATTAAAATGATGACCACGGGACACGTAAAAACACGACTAACAGATTCAGTTATTCTCATTTTATTACACCTAAACGTATACAAAACTCCTTTTAATATTTACATAAAACCTTTTGACGAGATAAAAGCGCTGAAAGTGACATCATTGTATCGTAAAAAGAAAATGGCGGCTAAGTGATTTTTATTCCTGTCAGTAATGGCGACTGTAACATGGGATAGGCTTTTAAATCATGAACAACATGTGAAATACGACGCACATATTGTTGATTGAGCGGCTTACCTTTAAATTTCTAAATTGTTTAAAAGCTCGAGTCTCTTTTATCTTTTACTCGTTTGTTTCTTTTTGTTAGGTGAACCAAGAACGTTGGCATTTGTTAGAGATAAAAGCCATATATGTTACCTCGTTAATTTATTCATATTTTAATGTTTAATGTTTGTGGATTTCTTAGTATCTATCTTTTGTTTTTATCTGCCATTTTATTACTAATGTTCACTGACAAGCTGTCCAGTATAATCTCACTTTCAAATTGTAAAAATTCAATAAGTATTATTACAACACTCTATGAGTAAGCTTTCAAATACCTACATACTTGCGCCTGCTAACTACGTAAAATCGTAGTTCAATGGCGTTATGTTTAGAATACTAAGATACGAAACTATTTTTATTTCAATATTAAGTACTAGCTGCCTCCCGCGGCTTTGCCCGCATGGTATATAGATAAAAAGTAGCCTCTGTGTTAATCCAGGTAATAAACTATATGTATGCTAAATTTCATTCATATCTGTTAAGCAGTTTTTGCGTGAAAGAGTAACAAACATTCATCAATACATACATCCATACATACAAACTTTCGCGTTATAATATTAGTAGGATAAGGTAGTTTTATTTTAATGACTAATATTTACACAAGGTTAAAAATCTGATATTTAAAGATTTATTAAAAAAACACAGATTGTAGAAAACACATTTATTATATTAGATATTTTGTACTTAAAGTACTTAAAATATTTACAAACGAAATTCTATAATATCGGTGATCGATTGAAACTATACATACAGTTCAACTATTTAATTATAATAATTTATTATGTCAGGTTTTACTGTTTTACATAAATAAGTATTCGTTTAACTACATAATATCCACTGAAAACCCTGTTTCATACTATTAACATTGGCAACTTTAAGTAACTTCACAATACTCAAAACATTTCAGTTAAAATTATTTACATGACTCGTAAAATATTTTTTAGTTTAATAATATTTAATTTAAATTATTGCGCTAGTAGACAGGTAACTCTGTAATTATTATTTAATTGTTAATGTTAAAATTGTTATTAATCTCCTAAGTTTATCGTACGAAAAACAAAATTATTGAAGATATTTAGGAACAATTATTGTTATATGGGAGCAGATATAGTGAAAATAAAACTATTTCTTATTTAAAAATATAATTCTTGACAAATGCAATCTTGAAAGTCTTTGACTAAACTCAAGCAAATGTTTAGCTTGGTTAATCTATACTGATGAAGTGTACCCTACCTAATATAGAAAACAGAACTTAATTGTCCATACAACTAAGCTCAAATTCGCTAATCTAGAAGGCTGCCGATACAAAGGAAACTGAGCATTAGGGAACACATCATATACGTCATAGTTAAGTTCAATGAAAATTACTTAACAATCTTCTTTCTAAGAAAAAATACTGTTCCTCAAATGTTTTATTCTGAGTTAATTTATTTGAATACAAAAAAAGTATAGTCTATATAATAGAAGTATCACTGAGCAAAATGTTGAAGTTTGGAATGTTGTGTGCGATATTACAACATGTGTTCTTGTAAGAACTTCTCTAGCGCGTGGTACAGATGCGGCCTCACGCCGACCAAGCCATGGTCTTCATCTGTGTAGCTCTGAAAACACCAAAATATATTACAAATTTTAATCATCATCAAACCAATGGCTGTTCTACTTCTGATGTCCTCTTATTTGAGAGGGATTAGGCTATAGTCCACCACGCTAGCCTGCTGCGGGTTGGCACACTTCACACGCCATCGAGAACATCTCATCATTTTCATTCACAAGCATGTGGTAAGCATGTGGTAATCACGCTTCGAAAAGACATTGGTGCGTGCATTATGGTCTCGACATCTCTTAACAGTCCACGGGTCAGTCCATGACTATTTTATCGCTTTTATAAAATTACTAGCTATTTCCGCTTGTAGCTTTGTTCGCATAATATATAGATAAAAAGTATTCTATGTGTTAATCCAAGTAATTAACTATCTGTAGCAAATAGCCATATACACTTTCGTGTTTCTAATATTAGTTATTATATACTAATAGTATTAATTTCTGTAAAAAGATTTTTATAACTGATACTTTACTAAGTCAATGTTTTAGATTTTGGTATGTAATGGCAAGAACTCCTAACATGACACGTCCTCCTATTACGAGTATAAACCCACATGTTTTTAATTTATATAAATAGCATATTCCAATAGGTATTTGTATACTGAATTAACTAAGAATTACTGAAATATTCAAGCTATTAAGTATAGCCTTTACATTCCTAAAATTGACTTAAAGATACCTAACAATATTTCTTGGGCACCTTTCATGACCTTTCCATCTACCAATACCTGCAGTATATCAAGTTAAGCGACCGTCCCTAGTGTGCGATCTGCTGTTCCAGCGAATGTTCTAGAGCCCATTAGTTATATAAACGAGCGGATATTTCCTCGCACATTACTTCTCGGCGATCGAGAGGCCTAACTCCTGAGAATTGCCTTCGAGGTTTGGTGCGTGTGTTCTTTTAATATTACATCGCAGAGGTTAAGCGGGGAAACCATTTATCAAGTATGTCTACTTAGCAAGTAGGTATCTGTTTAAAGGTAATATTTTATTATATACTAACAGATCTGACCACCCATTGCTGCGGCTAAGTTATTCGTTGGGTTACAATAAAAATATATTATGTTGAATACAGTATTTTGCTCAAAATACTAGAGAAAATACCTTGGTCCAAGCCCGCTTTTCAAAAAGTTACAGCTGGTAAATTCAATGCCATCTCTAATGTGGTGCAAATGTACAATCGATTTGCGCCTCAATGACGCAAACTGATTTAAAGTTATAATATAATATTTTTGAAAACTCAGAGTATTGAGAATCATGGTATCAACTGCGGGAGTGATACAATGTAGCACTATATCTGAAATGGTCTTTTGAAGAAAGCACTAAACTAGTTGAAGAGAACTTGAGGTTTCTTTTGGCCATGCTTTGGCCTTTCAAGGACTTGGATGTAGAACTTACCATCTGCGTGAAGTAGACGTCGCTCCTCTGCAACAGTCTGGACAGCAACATGGCGTGCTGGTAGTGCACGTTGTCGTCTGCTGTGCCGTGGATCAAGAAGTAACTCTTGTCGCGAAGGGAGTCCGCCTAAACAAGCCAAGGAGTCGTCCATTAAGAAAAAGAAGGGACTATCGGAAATCAAACTGAAACGAAAATAAATAAAAAAGTGGAGAGAAAGAGAACATTCTATAAGAAGATGAATTTCATTATGACGCTGAGTGCAATGTGCAATAATATTCAACCAATGTAAACGTAATTGGTAAATATTTTTTTCTGGTTTTGTTTTAAATTTAGAAATATCGTCTTGGACAAATCAAGTATATAATATGTACATACCACTTGGTCAGTAAGAAGAGATGAGGTTGTGTAACCTTCAGCATTCGTTGTTGGCAAGTCCATGTAACGTTCTGTGTAGATAGTGTCTGTAAACAAAGAACTCAGTATGAGAACAATCAATTGATTTAAAACAAAGGTTATCTGTTTTAAATTATGTATGGAGTTTCTCCTTTAAACCTGTTCCATTGGTGTTATTATTGATCTAATTGGTATGAAATGGATTTAAACTAAAGACTGAAATTTAATACAGTCATTATAGTCTTGAAGTATTTGATACAGATCTATGAAGAGTCTTTAGTTAGGAGTATTAATTTTGTATCTGCGGTTCTTTTCAGTCGTTTCAGTTAGTCCGTTAATAGTGGGACAGGAGAAAGGGCAGATGAACATTGAACAGGTAAGTGAAATTTGTTAAAGTATAATGCAGTATGAAGAAGAAAAGCAACTAACTATCTGACCATGCTATGAAGAAATTATTTTTTCTTATCCACCATTAAACCTAATTTGCATTACGAAACTAGTGGCGTCAAAATAGTTCCATGACATTAATTTCATCAACAATTTCACGTGTAGTGTAAACGTCAAGTTTTACAATGCATGCATTGATTTTACGACTCATGCATTGTAAAACTTGACGTTTACACGTGAAATTGTTGATGAAATTAATGTCGCGGAACTATTTTCATGCCACGTTTCTAAGTGAATTCGGCTTTAGTATATGTAATACGATCTCACCATAGAACCTCCAGTCAACAACAGGGGCGACAGCAGCCGCGCACCTGAAAACCGAGCCTCCTTCAGCCAAAGCTTTACTGGCAGCATAGCCTCCGTAAGACCAACCCCAGATGCAGGTGCGGTTGCCATCTATCCAGGGTAAGTTCTCTTGCAAGTATCTGAAAGAAACAGGAATATATTTTAGTTCACAATTACACGCTTATGCCTACTAAATAGTTTTCTAGTAGACATCATTGCAAAGAATAAAAAAATTGTGGGTATCTGATTATAAAAGCGGGTTTATGTATATTGAATGCCGCTTTCTTATAGTAATTATATGTTCTACTGTTAAGTCTTTTCTAATTATGATTTTATTACAATCAAAGGTGACATGTTACTGCACATTTTTTTATCTGAATTATTGTATGTATATCCTCGGATGTGCGAATTAACGCGTGACTTCAAAAATCCAGTACCATGATACAACAAAATACTACAGCCTAATATGGATATAAGGTAAGACCTATGCCCGGTAGTGGAACAGCTAATGGGGTAATTATTATGTCTAAGATACCAGATTTATTTAATTTTTACTATAAATTATATTCGTACCTGGTAACAGTGATCTGGTCTTCAATCTCCACAGTTCCGAGTCTCCTGTTCAAAGCGAACATGTTGTTGACTCCTCTAAGTCCAGATCCTCGTCCATCGATGTGTGCGATGGCGATGCCCCAGCGGCTGACCAGCGAGCTGCCCCAGTCAAGGCTCCATTGCTTGGTAACTAGGGCAGTGTCAGGTCCACCATACCTATGATTGGGTAATGGATGTGAGGAATTATTGAATGGAACCCAACTAATGTTCTTGAATCACACGTTTACACATTACAGTAAAGTAATATTTCTTAGTCTCTCTCTCTCTCTCTCTCTCTCTCTCTCTCTCTTTCTCTTCGCAAATCAGGAAAAAATTCGGGTAAACGAATTGGTCAACAATCAAAACGATGTAGTTAAAACTTAAATTGTAAAAACAAACAAAAGCTTTCTAGGGATCTTATTGCAGCAATAAGATTTTGGCGGTTCCTTTTGTTGAAGTTTTGGAATAATGCTTTTGCCTATCTTTTCAAGATAACTCACGATAAAATCCGTAGAATATAGTCCAATATTAGTTCATAGCCTTTTGCTAAAGATTTTTAATTTAGCTTGACTTTTGCTCAGGTTAGGTGCCTTTTGCTATAGGTAGATAAATGTGGTAAAACTAGAAGATATAGTCTAGCTTTAAGCCTAAAAATATACATGAACTGGTAGGAAAATGGAACTTACACGTAAACCAGGAGCGGAACGTTGGTGCGGTTGGCGTAGTCGGCGGGAGCCTGGATGTGCACGTCGGCGGCGGGGAGCCCCACCGCCACCGGCACCGCGAGGCGCACGGAGCTCGGCAGCACGCGGTTGGACGTCAGCGCCGCCAGCTCCGAGCTGTCGTCCCACACGCGGATCAGAGCTCCGTTCTACAATCAGAATACGTCACACATTATAAAGGCACTTTATCGGAATGTGATTTTGCTCAATGTGACTGCGGCGATCCGGAGCAAACCATGTCACACCTTCTGGTGTGTCCCTTGTGCCCAAAAACCTGCACGAGGGACGATCTCTATCTGGCCACGCCTAATGCCATCGAAGTGGCCTCTTACTATTCAGACGTTATTTAGGCCAATGACACGATTAGAAGAAGATCGGAATGTCTGTACTTACACGATTTCAAGACTACAGGAAGTTTATCGGCCCAATTAGACCTTAGGTGGTAAGAGTCTAAATACTGGTATAGTATTTATTATTTGTTTTTGTGTGTCCTATGAATCATATATTTGTGTGATGAGTATGAATAGTTGTGCTTGAGTCATGAATGTTTCTATTTAATGTTTAAGTTTATTCACAAAGAAAATCTGATGAATAGCACCAGCTTATTATGTGTCTTCATAATGTCAGACTTCATGAATATCGGTTGACAGCTAAGTAACAAAACACACACACTGTTCAATAGCAACTCTCCACTATGAAGTCAGTTAACCTTGCATAATTCACAATACTGCTAAATGGCACAAAGCTAAAAAAATATTCTGAGATCACATAACCAGCTACATCATCATCAATTGACTTGTCAAAATATTCTTTCTCCTTATAGACAAACCATCTTTATATGACTTACCGTGTTATAGATGAAGACTTGAGGGACTCCAGGACCAGCACAGTTGATGGTGATTCTGTCACCAGTGGGATTGATGGTAGCTTCGTTGTAGAGGCACTCGCCGCCATCCTCGCGGCGGATGGCGCAGGTGAAGCAGGAGATAGTACCGGCGTTGTTCACTGTGTAGATGTGCTGTTCAGCTGAGTCTTCCACATTGGTGGCTTTGTACCAACTGGAAGAGATATTGAGAATTGAAATGGAGACCATCATACCGGAATCTCCCGTGGATCCTCTATCTAAGAAAACAGATGTGGGTGAAAATCATTTAAAATGACCATTTTGATAACAACATTTGTCCACCCGCGATATTTTATAGTAAAATTATTTTGTAATATGTAAAAAGTACTTATTATAGTACTCTGATATATTGTCTAGCTACATTATACAGATTTACACATTCGTTGCCAGTAATAAGCAAATAATATTCCTTTTTTCTCATCCAACTTGGATATTCTCCATACAAAATAATTTGTCCACTTCACGGGCTGCGTCACAAAAATCATCTTAATAAATATATTAGCTGCAGTATTTAATTATTAACGAACTTTTTGCGAAGACTTTGTTAATTGCCATTGATATCGGTAAAATTTATTTTATATTAGTTATTTAAAATATTAAAATTTTGGGTAGAAAAGGATGTCCATTGTTTTGATCATTTTTGTGATTCATTTTTGTAACAGTAAAATTTGGTATAAATGGTAATTGTAAAATGGGACACTCAGACTAATAACGAGCCAATCACATGCCAGAATCGAATATAAGTCAGCCATTTTGTCCTCGAGTGAAAAAAGTTAATGACGCGTGTTTCTTTGTTGGTGAGCAAATTTCCAACTTATTACAATACTTATTGTTTTGTTTCAACCAACTCAGGTAAGTGAGACTTATATTATTTAATTAATTAATTAATTAGGTTATAGCAAACCTTTATTGAAATGAAAGGTGGTTAGAACTCATTGTGATTTTTGTTTGGCTTAACATATTTGGAGCTACTTGCAAACTATGTTCACGTTTCATTTTTGTTATGCTTTGTTACACTTTTTGGTTGCGTTACAAAAATGAAATAACAAAAATGAAGTAAAGTCACGATCACATTGCTTTGAATTATTATATTCTCATTTGTTTAAATACATATAAAATACATTTTTAAATGGAAATATATAAAAATAAAAATATACATTTAAAAATATAAAATAGTAGCCCACCAGTATCGGGAACAGGGTCCAAGCTGCCGGTGGTCAGGGCTCCAGAGAGAGGAACAACCTCCTGACAATTCAGAGCGTGATTCTCTTGTTCTTGTTGAATGTGAGCGTATTTTTGCTTAGCCAGAATTTTTATTAGAAGCTTATGCTTATAATTATTTAATAAGAAATTTGAAAAAATCTACTGATACAGTTGATTTTTAAAAAATTCTTATTAAATAATGAATTAATATCAAGTTAATTTGTTTGATCAGTTGACTTTTTATCCGTCAGTTAGTCTATCAGTATTTGTACGCCGTCAATCGACGCCTTTGTTTGTCTAGCTCCTTGTTCGTTTGCTACTTTTTCTATGTTTGTTTGTTTGTCCCTCTGCCTGTTTGTGTTTAAGCTATATTTTCTTTTTAGAATGCCAATGACAGCAGCAGAACGTCAAAAACGTGAGAAAATCAATGTTTGATATTAAATTTGTTGATTTTACCTTTTTTTTAAGAGTATAACGTTAATTAATGTTGTTGAATAATGCCTATTTATTTGTTATATCGTTGATTTGTTTTAGAAAGATAACTTTATAATCTGAGAATAACATTCTCAACATAACTATTCTCAGAACTGAAGCAAATTTAAAGATAACTGATAATACGTTGATGTCTTTTGATTGTCCCCAAAGAAAAAATATGTGTGTAAGAAAAACAATGTTCGTTTTGATTTTCTTTAATTAATAAAACAAATGATAAAAGAAATATAACTTGTTTTATTGCAGAACCCCTATAAAAAAACAATAATAGTAAGATAATAATGTGCATTGTAAATAAGCCCTAATATTTCATTTTTGTTATTTTTTGTTACGCGTTTCATTTTTGTCACATTTTCATATTTGTTTCATTTTTGTCACAATGGTCATTTTAAATGATTTTCACCCATGTAACATCGCATAAAATTGTATATTTTTTGGTCCAACGCCATACGGGACAATCTTTTAACTGGACACCAAAAATCTGCTAAGAGATTTTCATAGAAATACCAAATAACACTGATCTACCTGAGAACAGTCGTGCTTTAGACCATTAGAACAAAGAGGCAGAGGATTTGGACTCCATTTCCAGTCCAGTGAATTTCTTCGATGTATTAGGAGGAAAATAAGTTGTTAGAAAGCGATTGGATTTATTAAAATGGGAAGAGGAGTGCAGAAATCCTTGTAAATTTGTACAATGTAACATTGACTATAAAGTGGAAATTCTTACGGAACAAAAAAATTATAGGTACTTACATGATATTATCATTGGTCCACAACAGGATCTCGAGCACGGTGTGAGCGTTGTTCACGGCGTTCTGAGCTGTCCACAAGCCAGTGCCGGTGCCTTGAGTCACCCGAACTATTTGCTTGTATCTCGCTCCATCGACCGTCTGAAAACGCCATATTTATATGATAAAGGTTATTTAGGAATAACTAGTCAATATAACAAAAATCAAACTTATTTAGGAACAGCTGCTGATGGTAGTTCTTCCGCGTGGAATTTAAGTAAACAAGTTTTTTTTGTGCGCGTTATCTTAATACTTTTTGTGAAATAAAAGTAAAAACCACCCTATACTACCGTTATGGAGAGTATCCGGAAAAACAAACAGAAAAAAGAAAAAAAAATGTTACTCGTAGGTATAACTTTAATGCATTTATTAAAATTATTATGATATTACGAACTGACGCTTCATTTTTATTTACTTAATTATACCGAGATTGCCAAAATGCGGTTTATGTCACGCTCTTAAATATTAATCTCCCTATCCACAATTTATGTTTATTATCATTTTCAAACAATGTGTTTGTTAGGTCAGAGGACGGATTTTTGTAGAACTATTCTCCTCTACCTCTAAAGTAACTACAACACCATCTGTTTGCCACCGTACGCACTAACACCTCAGCAAAAATACATTAGAATTAGCCATTAACAGTAAGATGGCGCTAGTAGTATCTTTTTACTCCACAACTAACTCACCTGAGGAAGGATGGTGATGAAGGATGTGCCAGCTTCGTTGAAGAAAAGTGGAATGTTGTCAATCCAGCCATCGTTCTCTGTGTAAGAGTAGATCTGAAATATGCAGGTAAAATTATAACCAGAACTCATGTAACTATTACTTAGGTAATTGTTTTTAATCTAAATGTATTCGTCGGTAAGTTTTTTTAATAAAAGGCTACCCCACGCTAGGATTTTGTCCTGTGTCGTGGGTTACAAACCCAAATTTTCACGTGTAACACAAATGCCCAGACACGGCACAACTACCTACAGTTCGTAGAAATATTTGCTCGGAGCAGGGTTCGAACCCGCAACTCGTGATGCACACGCGCCCATCAAATCGTCATTTTTGTTTATGTTGTAATTAAAAACAAATTAAACTATACCTATATTGGATACGAAATATCACAGTGTTTAAATGATATTCCGATAATATGAAAAATATTTTACTTTGGTATAGTCTTTTGATCACAAAAACATCAGACGTTTCTTTTTTCTCTGACTTCCCTTCTATGTAAAGTATAGTAGTATTATAGCTTACCAGTGTGCAAGTAGCTTGTCCAGAAGTGCACAGTTGCACTCTGAGGGTAGTCTGCACTCGGTTGGTCCACATCAACACAATGGACTGGTTCGTCACGAATTTCACTACCTTTAGAATGGGCCTGAAATAAATCAATACGCAAAATTACAAAAAATACTTTATTAATAGAACTATCACCAAAAAAAGTGAACAATACTGAAGCATTGTTGTGTTGATTTATGTCATGCATACCATCACGCCTGTCGTCCCCGAAGTATTAGGTAGATGTGTAGGTACTAATATTAAATAATTCTGGACATTACGACACAGCGCCATCTAGTTCCAAGCTAAGTAACGAGGCTTGTGTTACGGATACTAGTTGGTTGATATACTACATACATACTTTTTTTGTTGTAAATACATGTATACATCCATGACTCGGAAACAAATGTTTATGCTCATCACATCCGTGTGATCAAATGTCTGCATTTGTCCCTACCGGGATTCGAACCCGGGACCAGACACAGAAGGCAGTGTTAACTACCGCTGGAATAATTGGTCGTCAAACTAATGTAGGTACATTCACATATCGATGATATGTTATAAGTCCCATGTAATACGGAGCGAGCATATTGTCATCAACCGGGCACGAACATACAAACTTCGAGCTGCTACTGAGAATTTCATGGTAAAACCCAATAACACTTTTGCTCGACCTAAAAATCTAGTCCCACGTTGCAGTTAATTTTTAAGAACTTAAAAAACACTTACTGTTCTAAATCGCTGGGCGCTTGGTAAACTGTATTCACGTTGTTGCTCAGTTGAAGAAGGTTCACTGACACTGTTGGGTTGGCGGTTCCAGACTGGGGAAGAAAAACGGAGACCCTTTAAAGTTATGTCACAAGTAGATCATTGTAGGTTCCGTCGTACTTATTGTAGGTAGGTATTGTTTATTGACATTTACTAAGCATATCCAAAATTATAACACAAATGCATTAATTTCTTTTAAACTATAATGAATGGAATATTGAGGTAGTTATTGATTTAAGTAAATCTAATTCATGGGCATGTTTAAATAACATACTTAGTTTAAGAAAGCCTATCGCGAGCGCCAAAATGTTCGTTTCTGGCGCTGGCGATAGGCTATTCAAGTTTAAAACTTTTTTTTATAAATGCAAAATAAAATTACAAATTCTACGTCGATGAAGTCGCGATAAAGCTAGTACTTATGTCATAAAGTCGGTATTACGATTCTCATAGTCTTAAGTTTTAAAACCGCCGTATTATTATGATCTATGGACGATGTTATGAACGTGTTGTATCTGACGTAGATCTCGCGATTATCGGGAAAAGGAGACCTAGATCTCTGAGAGACTTTCCGCCGCCGCCCACCACCTAAGGGAACGCTAAACAAGTCTAACATAATACCCAGTTTCTCTAATGTCTCGTTAATCATTTATTAACTTCGTATCTAAGGATGGATCATATACAATTATTTACCTATTGGTAGGTACTATTTTATTGGCGCTCAATATACTGGTGAAGAATACTTCATGCGACTCTTTTGTCAACATAGACTAGAAAAACCTTGGAGAAAGAAATCAAATGTAAGTTTAGAAATCATACTACTTTAATCTTTTAATATCATACATGGATAATATAATCACACACATGGTTTAAAAAACTCGCTGAACTGAAATATGGTCACTAAATTAACCTATTATAATCTATGGAAGATTTATTTTCATTTACATTAAAATGTTACGTTCTACGAAGTGAGTAATATGTAATAAACATTCCAAACGAGATGTTATCATTTAGTACAAGACCTCGATCTGTATTGTTCGCTCTAGAGTGGGCACTGTGCCAAACAAGTCGCGTGCCCTTTCACTCAAACGGCTAACTTAAATGTGAGTTAAGGTGGGTTACATTTTATTCCGCTTAGCGAAATCGTTTTACTTTCGCAATCTTTAGCATTTAGTGCCTTTAATTGAATACTAAAGTCTTAATATTTTTCAAAGATTCATCAATAAAACTTTTATAATGTATAGATCATTGATACATTGATGTTCATTCAATCTCTATGAGTTTTAACATTTCGAGCGTGTTAGTATTTTGTTATCCCTAAAATATAGGTCTTATTAGGTGTAAAATGAACTAAATATCTTCAATGAGTGCTCGATTTTTAATGCCATGGTCACGGGCAGACTGTGGACGGTATAAAGGATCCAAAACGGCAGAATTGAAATAATGTCGATAAAGATAAATTCCGTAAAAAGTAGTTCGATTTCAACGTATACTATAATGTATAGGTGAAATAAATGCTGTTAACGAAAATATATTCAATTCAAAGGGCCCGTATGATGCCTTCCGCCAATCCATCTCTTTCAACACAAATCCCTTTCAAAGCCTTCCCTCCCGGAAATCAAATATTAAAGTACAATCCCATTTCGCTCAACAATTGAGCGGGGTACGCAATTAACCGAAGGAGTTAAGTTCCCCGAGATTGTATGCAGTTCAACTACTCGCTGCAACACTTCATTACAACTTGCACAGTTTGTTGGAGTTTCCAATGATTTTAGTTATGTAGTTTGGGGAACTTTATGTAGCGACTGTTCTCCTAAGCATAGTTAAATCTTTGGCTTGTTTTGGAAGTTACATTGTGTAGTGTAAGCCAAATTAAATTATCTCTCGAATTTTTGTGACATTACTTCCTCTAGCGTTAGTGCTGAACTTTCAGCCTTTGATTCTATGTTTCTGTTGTGTTATTGGCTTTTTCTGTAACGACTTTTTCTTGAATTCGTGCCCAATTATTAGCAAAATGTATGTATTATTTGAATCTAAAAACATATCCCCTTCAGAGTTAAAGGTGTGATTACGTCACTCGGGAACCATTAAAGCAACAGGGAAAATTTAAAGAATTGATATGTGCTGGTCGGTGACCTCATGCATCAACCGCATTAGTCCTAATCGACTTTATTGCCCGAATATGTGCGTTTCTATTTATAAGGTTTGTTTTCGAATAAGGCCGATTTGCAAAATAAAGTTATTAGTTAATAATCAAATACAGTTTTACATACATTCGTCGGTCAAATGGGCTGTGATAAAAGCAGTTTAACTAGTATATGTAATATGAATGACAGGTCTGCTTAGTTTATTCTTTTAGTTATACATAAATGATATCGCTATCATGTTATTTAGAACTATAATCTTATAAAATTAATTTACATATCAATTTTTATCAGCTCAGCACGTGTTGTACCAATGCAATAAATAACAACAGTTATCTACCAAATATATAATATATTTATCTTTCTTTCGATGCTATCGATCTAGGCTAATCTGATTACCGAAAGTGATATACTAATTAGGTTCGTATGAACTTATTAAAACTACAATGATTTTTTAGGAGTATTAACACTAGAATACGTAATTTTTTTACTACTAAATATTCGAATTTATTTTTGTCATATTTGAATGAGAAATGTTCCAAGTGTCTTTAAACCGACACATCATGAAGGGATATTCCGACAGTTGATCCATTTATGACAAATATAATGGACTTGGTAGATATGTAATCATTATATTGGCAATACTTAATACAGGCTACTATGTAACCTAGCTAGGACATCAGATTGTAAAATGTATTGTTACCTAATAATTTCTGTGCATTATACCTACCTTGTTACCCTACTTGTAATAGACTGTACCACATTATTTTGAACAATAAAAAAAAAAATTATTATTATTAATCCTTATGAATATTGAGCGTAAAATAACGGGGTTCTCCTGCGCTTAGAAATAAACAAACTGCTCAAAATAAGATATTGCAACTACAAAATACTGTCACGGAAAGTATGCTATTTCTCTAGCACTAAACAAAGTTATTGCTCACGAAACAAACTTAAAATGGCCCTATTTATTGTTGATACGTTTACGCTTGACCGCCAGTTCACCTGATGATAAGCGACGCTGCGATCTACGACTGAGCGAGCCTACGTAGCATAAATCTTGAATTTGAAATAAAAAAAAAATAGATAAAGCTTAAATTTTTTCATAATATTTGCAAAAAAATCCAATACATATAATCTAATATTATCAAAAGTCATACCTTGGGGTATCGGATCTCGTGGTGCTGTGTGTACTGGTAGTTGAGTGAGCCGGGCACTCCGTAGTGGGGTACTCTCATCACCCTCACACCGGAGTCGTCAAACGTGACGTACGCCATCCTGGTGTTGTCTTGAGAGAACCAAATCGCGTTGCTCGAGCCGAAAACTTCCTCTGTGAAAAAAAATGAGATTAATTAAGAGATTTTGTGTTAAACATTGGACCTACGTGTTGGTCTCGTGGCCAAAACAGTCAAACAGATCCAGTGATAAAAGTAAATATAAACCAGCTTTTCTATAAAATTCTAAGTTACTTGGATATTAAATAGTTATTTTAATAAAAGTATCAAATCTCCTTTAAACTGTAACTAGAAATCATATAAAGAATGTAAGTTAGTTTTGGTGTATATTTGGTATTTTTTCTTGAGTCAACATATTATTTATTAACTCGTAGATATAAATCAACCCTCATTTATTTTCATTTAACATTCACGATCGTAAGGAACACTGCTGTAAAATTCCCGCATAAATGATATACGCAGCAACATTATTTTACTTTTTTTTACCGTAGAATAAAATCGTGTATTTAATACGATATATTTTAAAACACCATCCGATACTAAATAAAATAGGTGATCTAGATATAAAATCATTTAAACTTACCCTCATATACCCAATCCGGGATACCATGGTAGATGACATTCAGCTGTCCAGAGGTCGTGACTTGCTGAGGAGCACTGGTCAGACTCTCTTGATAGTAAATGTTGTTCAGATACACGAAGGCGAGGGAAGTTCCTGAAGGTCCCCACACGAAGTTCTGGAGGAAGGCTTCATCGGAAGCGATACCCGGGGGAAGAATGTCAACTGTGTTACCAGTTGCGATGTTCACAGCTGCGTACCGAGCCAGGAAACTGTACCTGTACACCTGGAAGAAAGAGAGTACGTTTAAAGTCATAATAAAATCAAATATTTTTATTTAAATTAGACCAACATTACAGGTTTTTATACTACACGGGTTACGCCTGACGGTAAGCGGTTACCATAGCCTCTAGAAGTTTACAACACCAGAGGTATCGCTTGCGCGATGCCGACCCTGTAAAAACCGTCTGACACTCACAGCAAACGGAATATCCTTACAGAATTGTCAGCACAGTCACTCGCAGAAACACAACTATTGTTGTTTTACTGCGGTCTTCTGTAACGCGAAGGAGCTTCCCCAGTCGGAGCAATCCAATTAGCACGTTTACAAAATCTATATACATAGGCATCTAATAAAGAAGAGCCAACAAGAAACTCCATAGCCTCGTAGGTACTCCTTAAATAAAATACTTAAAGTACGGTTTATTCTAATTGTTTGATCACGGAACGCAGTTTAGGTTCACAGCTGATATAACAAATGGTGCATTTAGTGATCAAAAGATCAGACGGCGTTTGTACTATGTGGTTCAAGTGAGTACTTAATATTATGCGATGAAAGCGATGCGTGTGCGTTACGGTTCCTTTGATGTTCTGTCTAAAGAGATAAACTTGAAATTCCAAAGTTTTTAAGAACAGAAGAACGGCGCGAAATACTACGCGCTCGTGTGAGTGCGGCTAAAGTCTCGGCAAATTAATAATAATATAATATATCCGAACATAAAACACAGCGCCATCTGGTTCCGAGCTTAGCTAACGAAGCTTGTGTTACGGATACTAGATGGTTGATATACTACATACCTATTACCTACATATATTTTTTTTTGTAAATAGAATAGAGACATCCATGACAGGTACGAATGTTCATGCTCATCACACAATAATTTGCTCCTACGGTTAGTTTAACAAACTTTAATACTGCTCCGCTAATCGAGTCGTAAATATTTTATTGCAAGAGAAAACTTAAAATATTAATGTATTCAATGCAAATAGCATTCATTGAATGCCATTGAAATAGTTCTGAATGACCTCAAGAGAACTTTTTCAAATGTACATGTGTACGTACATGTACATTTGAACAAGTGGTACATAAGTGTTGTTGAGAATTTTTTATATTATTTTAATAAACGCTATCAACCGTAATAAAACCTATTTAAATGTTTGAAGTTTCACAAGTATTTCATTATAAATTTTATTAAGTACTGCAAAACCAACAAATGAATATTGTGGTTTATGGTTGTAAATAGCACTTGAATAACATGATGTGGATCGTCACACTTCCATTTAAGTTACCTACATATTATTATAACGATTACATAGGACATTTAATAAATTGTGAATAATTATTACTTTAGCTTTTTCCTTTTTAAGATAAAATTGAGTCTTGTATCAAACAAAATAAGGCTCTAAAATCCAAAATAACGTCTTTGTTTCTGAAGTAGCATTCGAAAAGTACCTACAATTAGTTCTTAGTTTCAAAATATATGCAGGTATGCATTATGTTACCTAGTAGCACTTAATGTACCTAATAAATGATTAGGTACATTAAGTACCTAATCATTTATTAAATTAAGTTTATTGATGTTCTGAATATGCCAGATTTCTACCTTGTAATCTAACGACTAATGTTATTTGATAAATAAGACAGGTACAAGACGTTAATGCAATCAGGTGTTCAAACTCTAATAAAGGTGGTTTTATAGTCAACGTCAATATTAAAATATATTAAAAGCTAAAACTATAGTTCAATGAAACGATAAAACTTAGCCATCTTGGGACAAGGTATTTGGCAAGACATTTGGCATTAAGTACCTACTCACTATGAAAGATGTTTTGGCAGTACAACATTTCTTTTTAGTATTTTGTTACATTGTTATAACAATGGACAATACAATCTTTTTGTAATTATTTAGCATATTTCAAGCTAAGATTTTTAAATTTTTATTAAGAAATAATAAAAATTTAAAAATCTTAGCTTGAAATATGCTAAATAATTACAAAAAGATTGTATTGTCCATTGTTATAACAATGTAACAAAATACTAAAAAGAAATGTTAAATAAATTCGAAAAAAGAAAAATCGATATGTCGCCGTAAGACATAAGTAACATAAAGAAGGCAAAATTCAACACATCAGGCGGATACCTCGGTGGCTCAATGGACAATACTCAAAAATAAAAGATAACTAAATTACAAATAATTAAGAGTTAATATTTTCCTGGACATTCAAAACCAAACAGATTAATTGTTTGAATTATGTGTCTAAATGTCTTATTTATTCTAACACTACCCAAAAAGGTTTTAAAACAAGCGAACAGTAATGATACTTCTTCGATTCATATAAATAAAAAAGGCTTTCCGAAAAGCCCACAATTTGTTCTAACCAAGTTAAGTCTCGTACTTATCCGTACAATTCAATTGTCAATTTGGGTCAATTTGCAAAACTGGGTCAATGCAGTGGCCCAAGCTGCTGAAACTTCTGGTGGTTTTCTTTTCTTTACTTTAGGTGTAGGAACTAACTTTGTCTAGGTATCTTAGTTTTGCACTTTGTTCGGCCAAGGTGACTTGAGTGCCTGATGCACTAAAACTGCAAATTTTAGAAGGACTTCAAGAATCATTGCTTTGAACATTTTCTGTACCGGAGACTACATTGTACCTTCTTTTAATTATACTATAATGTAAAATTTGTTGAATAGCTTTGTTGCAACATTACAGAAATATTGTCTAAGAAATATTTACTGAATATGTTCGAATAACGTACAACATCGCCATCTAGCTTCAAGCTAAACAACGTAGTATCGTTGTTTAGTTGTCGTGGTATTATGATTTCTAGATGGTTGATAAAAATATATGTCGTGCGTAGATTTATTACTCAGAATCCATGAGTAAGATACAAAGATCCATATTTACATCAAAAATACTACTAAGAATCAAAACCGAAACTGTTACTACGTTAGGCGGCCTTAATACCACTGCGCTGTTTGGGTGGACATTGACATTGATTTAATTAGAAATTTTCGTTCTTTGACGTGAAACAAACCGCCAATTGTACTGTTTTACTGTATATTTTTCATGTTGTTGTCTTTTCTGGTTATGTATAATAAAGAATAGAAGAATATTCTATCCATCTATCTAATTTTCTATATCTTTTTTAATTTATTATGCGTTTTCCATCACGAATCCTCAAACGTGTGTGTGTGTGCCACAGTATGGTAGTTAAATTCAAACACCCATGATGGAAATATATAACTACTTTATGATATTTTTATATATATTTTTTAAATTCGCTTCCAACTTACATGAACACATAAGTTCCTACAATGCAGTAAGAATAAAATTCCAAAGGCATCGTTTATCTAGCAGAAAAAAATATTTATTTTTGTATTACTTATATGTATAACTAAATGATAACATTTAATTTAAAGCTACTTAAAGTACATTACCTCGTAACATTTTTATTCCCTTGGAAACTAAGTGTCTTGTAAACAAATTTCATTTTCTTATTCGCTATGGCTATTATAAGATCTCTCAAAGTATTCTTTTTGCCTTTTATAAGAAATTGTCCCGACGCTACTAATGTTTTCTTAGATTTTTATTATTACTTAATAAGAAATACTTATTATTATATTCAATAGAATATAATATTTTATTGATTTCTCTATATATTTATGTTTTTGTAATAAACTATACAACAAGCGGTTTGTACTTTGTTTAAAATGATACTCATTTCGCATTTTTTTAATACAGCCATTATTGTATTCTAAGTTCAGTTGTTTATTATCAATTTATTAGTATTACTTTATTAATATTATTCAGATTAAGTAAAATTGGGTTTTAAAAGTAATTTAAGTATTTGTTAAAAATGCAATAATACAACCGATTGAATATATGTACATGTTTTCTAAGATTTTTTTGCTATTATTAACTGTACCTACAGTTTCGGATTTAATAATCCATGAATATACCAAAAAAATTATGTACGTATACGTGAATTATTCACAATGACAAGGTTTTATTTCAAAATAATAATATCCATCACAATAAGTTCCAATTTCGCACGTTGCTCCAAAAGGTGGCGCTGCTGTTCTATTTACGGAACGTGCTTGCGTATAAATAGAGGTATTACGGTATTTCTGTAGACATTGCTTTTAATATTTACGTTTTTATATGACTGTTTGCACGACATGAAAAGCAATTTACGAAGTTTATTACAAGCTTTGACAAAAATATGTTTTAAACATGTTGTTAACATTTGGAATGAATATTTATTATATGTGGCCATTTCATTATCAACCCAATTATTGCCATTTTTTTTTAAATGCGGAAAAATCCTTTGCGGACCATCCCATCGTCTGGGGAGGCGACGGGGTGTGTCGGAGTCCGTTTGAGCGTTTACCGACTAAAAAACCGCACCCGTCAACGCCACTAACACTATTGCCGGGGCCATGGGATTCGCAAAAGCATGCACCACAAAACCCAATTATTAACATTTGGAATGAATATTTATTATATGTGGCCATTTCATTATCAACCCAATTATTGCCATTTTTTTTTAAATGCGGAAAAATCCTTTGCGGACCATCCCATCGTCTGGGGAGGCGACGGGGTCTGTCGGAGTCCGTTTGAGCGTTTACCGACTAAAAAACCGCACCCGTCAACGCCACTAACCCTATTGCCGGGGCCATGGGATTCGCAAAAGCATGCACCACAAAACCCAATTATTGCCCTGCTAGACACGGCTTGCATCTAGAGGCTATAGTCCAAGCTAGCCTGGTACAGATTTACAGACTTCAACGCCATCGAGAATATCTCTCAAGTATAGTCTCCTCACGAAGTTTTCATTCTTGAGAAGGAATATTAGTTCTTCATCAATAGGAGATAAATACAATAAAACATGTGACAAATACACAAGTCACTTAGAAAATTCAGTAGTGTGTGCGTTGGGATTGAACTGGAGACCTTTGACTTACCAGTCCACTGGTCACGCCATTGGTCCATTTGAGCGTAATTTTCATTTTTGCCGAAAATAAAACACTAATGTTCGAAAGACTAACGAGGATTACCATATGTATGTTATTTATAATTAGAAATTATTAATTATATCAAAATTAAGTACTTACTGGTGCAACATTGTATGCCAAAATAACTTGACTGCCATCAGGAGACAGCTGCATTACCCTTGATGATTGTTGGAGTATCTGGAAGAAAATCGCACATGTTATTATAATAATATAAGGTCGTTGGAGGTCTTTCGAAGGAATAATTCTTTCAGGATAGAATAATATTATGTGGGCTTGAGTAAAACATAGTACCTATACGAAAAGCTAATTAATAATGATAATAGAATAGACCTCCCGCTCCCGACCCTATATAATACATAATACCCTTAATCTAATAGTAAAAATATATATTTAATTATCCAGATTAACCATATAACAAAATATATTTTTGCAATCAAACTAAGCGATAGATAAAACATTATTGTATAATTTAGGCTCGACAGCTCAATGAACTAAATATATCCACTTATGGTTATGTAATGTGTCACAGCGATTAAGCGTTTTGCTTTCTTGCTTGTTCGTGTGCGAATGTTGCGTGCGTTATTCGCGTATCGCCGCAATTAAGCTAAGCGATCGATTTAACAAACACATACATAGAATTATCATTCCTGTGACAACTAGGTTTCAGACGGAACATAATAGACATACAATAATAATAGCCCAATCGGAGCAAATTATATCAAAAATATGTTATTAATATCAATAATTTAATTTAGAATATAAATGTATACTTACTTGAATTATAAACAATAGGTAGATATAGTGTTTTTACTTAAGCGAATATTAGATCGATTTTTTACCGATTTAATCGCGATATATTAATATGAATACATATTGATATATTGATATTGACGGGAAAGAAAGTAGTTTTGAGCCAGCAACGACCTCGACAGAAACCCATCTCTATTGGCTAATATCATTACTTTTTAAATAGATAAATCAAGATTTTCGTTTCCAATTTTAGGGAATTGGAATTAAAAGGTATTTATTAGATGATACAGGCACCGTTCAAAGTGAAGGTTGGAATAATTTTTAAACATTGCTTCGTAAAAACGATGAACATTATATTGTTCTATGCTGAACCGTATTTTACAATGCATGCAATTGAGAAGACTTTCCTTTAGCATTACGTAAGGAAATCTAGTTACTTTGCTAAATTTAAATTGAACAAGATATTCTAAAAACCTCTTTCATTAGAATCAATTAGTCGCAGTTTTAAATAAATGTATTTTAAATCGAAATCACCTGCTACGCTGTCTAACTCCGTTTACATAAGATTTACCAGTCTATTCAACATTTAAGTAAACTGAAATTAAACTGCCAATGTACTAGCCTGTTTTTTTATTTTAAGATCATGTACCTACACGATATTTATGTTTTTAACATAAAAAAACTTAATGTTTTTTTTATTGTAAGCCTTGGGATAGATATTTATTTCCGCAGAGACTGACAATATATATTTTCGTGATGTCTTGTTTTATTATTATTTACGTTAACAAGTTACAGACATATCACGTTTAGCTTTAACTATTTATGGAACTATAAGTAAATTATTTCGCATCGGTCGGGATCTCTAAGTTATCATTTTAAGGTCGTTTGTAGAGCAAGTCATTGATATTCTAAAGAAACCTGCATTTCGAAATCAAATTTGAATTCAGTAACAAATGCAAGAGAACTGCTTCGTTGGTCTAGTGGTCATACAGTGCGACTGCCGAGCTAGAGGTCCTGGGTTCGATTCCCAGGTCGAGCAAAGTGTTATTAGGTTTTTCTGTGAAATTCTCAGTAGCAGCTTGGAGTTTGGATTCGTGCCTGGTTAATAGCAATAGGCTCACCCCCTATTACATGGGACCTAAAACATACCGGCGAAACGTGGTTGTACATTAGTACACCTCTGCCTAACCTTTCGGGGACGACAGGCGTGATGGTGTGTATGTATGTATGCAAGAGAAATTTATTAAATATCAAAATCTCATTTTCTTTCCCACTACAGAATGGTTTGGCTATACTTTCCACCACGCTGTGTAGCAAGCCTGTCCCCTGTTATAATCAGAGGTTTATAATATGGAATAGAACCGGCATCCATAACTCGACAGTCACTAATTATGTCACTGCACAGCTTTTATTTTACCTAGTTAAATTTATTGTAACTGCCAACTAAGAGCCTATAACATAGGCATATATAAAGTAAAAACGAAGTAAAACATTTTATTTGACACGAACGTGTTCCCTTGTGTGCATAGCCACCTCCGTGTTCCCATAAGTGTTTTAACAGATGAATAAGGGATCCGACAGCTGTAATATAACTTAAGTACGTATTTCTAAACGTCTATCATACGGTACATACACGACTGTATGTATGTATATAAGATTTCTATAATATTTTGTATACATTATTTGTACAAACTAAGCTTTTCGAGGCTTATCTTATCATCATCGACCTAATTATTCTCCCACAACTTGACACCAGTCTCTCATCAGAGGGCTTCGGTGCACCACGCTAGCCGTGCCGAACTCAAAACCTTAGTCTTCACAACTCACTTGTCACACTAGGATAGGCTATTACGGCTTTATTAATTTGATACTTATATATAAAAACTTGATTGCTATCAAACGTACCTGTGAGGAGTTGAGAATGAGGGGAGTAGTACCATCAGAGTCAACGTCATAGAGCACCAGGTCGCCATTACTGTTACGGTATAACAACTCGCTTCCTGCAAAAGAACAATTTAATCAAGATAATAATAAATTAAAAAAGAAAATAAACCTATGCTTTCAAAGGGCTAGAAGTGTAGTATTTATAAAAGGCGTGCATTTCTGACAAAATACAAGCGTAGATAGTATATGTACGTGTTTGAAGCAAGTGGTATACAGATGTGTGGCGTTCTATACTATCGGCCTGCCCTATGGTAAAAAGGCGTTCATTTTAAGTAATTTAAATAAGAAATCCTCTTGTCAATAAATTTATGCAACTTTTGGTATGTTTAGGTACGTCTGTGATTGTATCGGAAATTAAGTGCAATTTATATGTAGACTTTTACTTTGTGTTTTTAAGATAAAAAATAAATTATGGAGTTCATTTCGTTACTAACGGTGGATGAGTGTCTATACATCAACAATCTGACTGCGACAATAACAATTACTAAGACTTACGCCACATATTAAAGCAGCCTTAATACCATAATATACAACCATGGTCTCGATAATGTAATTTTGATATATTCTAACCTATAATTTCGATGTCATCAACTTATTTACTTTCCCAATGCTTATATTCGTGTTAGCAAACTTCACACGCTCCGTAAAATAAATTTATCCCAGTTTCTTTCGTAGCAGTAAATCTATACAGGAACACGATGCACGAATATAGGCCACTTTTCAGAAAGAATATAGGCCATCTCATTCACCGGGCACATCATTGAAACCGACCGGAACTCCCAAAACGTACTTATACTCCAAAAATACTTCTTTTCTTTCTTATAAAATAACGTATGTATATCTTTTATAATATGAGCATATGTGTAGGTATATTCATTTGCTTATTGCGCGTGTAAATATTTTTTACAATGGAACAAGGAAGATAAAATAAAGAACAAAAAGTTTTGTTATGATTGGAGATCTTTTCAGATGTGTATTAAAAATAAAACGTTGGGGCAATTTTGGTATATTATAAATCTTCCTATTAAATAGCCAACTCCCAAACGCATATATTATACATATGCCGATTTTCTTATCTCTTACATTAAAAATATAATCATAATACATAATGATCATTCAAGCTGAATAGAATCCTATTAAAATTACCTATATATTATCTTATTTATCTTTACTGTTTGTCTATGCCATTACCTATGTATCTATGAGTCCTAATATAATGTAAATTTTATATTTCGTCAACAATCGTTTGATATTTTAGTACTGTTTGCTACATACTACCGCGTTGTTAAATTAAATTTTAAATACTGATCCGAGAATGATCTAGACATGGAAATTAAAATATTTTGTTAAAGGCATTTATCGTAAATTAAATTAGTAAAAGTTATTAAATTTAATTGAGTGACATCTTTACAATAATTTCGTAACTATGTTTGCTCGGTTTTGTAACTGTGTTGATTTTGAAATAAAATCTGTTGTTTTGATCTCCTTGCCAATTTTCAACAAAACCTGTTTCAAACTTTGGGTGTGAACAGACAGTATTACTTTCACATTTATAATAAGATGGATATGCATCGAAAAACAGATCAATTTCATTAATAAAATATAGGAGTTTCATACCTTACGGTTATTTTATTTATTTACATAAAAAATACCGGTTGGTGTGCAAAATCTATATTTTTATACTACTTGGTAACTTTCTGCTTTTTCCAAAAATGGGGCGAGCAGAAACATACATATTACCTACTAACTTAAAAAAACTTCGAGTATTTCTATAGAAATAAGTGTCACCGTGACACTGCTTAACTTTCAACAAAGGAGACTTTAATCTGCTTGTATCCGTGTTTATCTTACATAATATACCTGCCAGAAGTTTCTGCTTAATTCAAATACTGAAATGCTATTTTATTTATAGTATGATATCACTCAGAGTGTAATTTCGTTGTTTTGTTTAATATAAAAATGTTGTGAAAACCTTCGCGCCTATATTCAATTTTCTTGTTTTGGAGATAAATATTTATATTATTTGTTGGTGTTTAATTTTAAGCAGACCTAAAATATAATTTTCCTCTTTTATAGTAGAGAGAAAGAGCGCTTATAAAAAAAATATAGTATCACTTCATGTCTATGATATCTTGCAATATTTATTTACATAAAGATTAGGGGTCAAAGACTTGCTTAAAATCTATTAATATATAAATTATATTTTGCCTTCACACGCCCAATACAGTTACATAAGTCGTAACCATTATTCGCAATTTAAATGTAAACAACGATTACCCTACATTTTAATTGGCGGATTTACATAACACAACAATGTAGGTTTTTTTTCTTCCAAATTCGATGACAATTAACTTTGTCAGAAATAAAACGATATTTCTGGTCTGCGTCGTTGGTCTAGTGGTCGTAAGTGACTGCTAAACTAGGTTTGTGTTTGATACCCAGTTCGAACAAAGCGTTATAGGGATAACGTTATTGGGATCTACGAAATTCTGAGAGGTAGGGCATAGCGAGATTCCTCGTTAAAATTGAGTTGCCCGACTGGGGAATTACCTCCGCCTTACAGAAAACCACCATGTAGTTGCATTTCTGCGAGTGAGTGTGTTACTCTGTTTACCAGAGCTCGTTGGGAAAATGACTATTCTGACAGCATAGAAATTCCGTTTGCTGTCAGTTTAGAAACTCCCCAACGCGCAAGCGACACCTTTTTGTGTTGCAAACGTCTATAGGCTACGGTAACCGCTTCCCATCAGCCGGGCCGAATGCTTCTATGCCCTTATGATATAAAAAAGTACCTATCAGCTTGGAGTTTGAATTCGTGCCCGGTTAATGGGAATAAGTTCGCCCTATCATGAATATTTACATGGGACCTAAAACATAGCGGTGAAATGCGTGTGTAATTTAGTATACCTTATAACTTGGGAGACGAGAGGCTTGTGGTATGATGGTATTATATTTAATTTAAATTTTAACAACGAATTACCGAATACTAGTTACTAGATTTTAATAGATGTAAGAATTACTAGATTTTAGAAAGTAGGTTCTTTCTTCCAAAATCGATGACTATAACTTTTGTAAGAATAAAAAGGATTATTTGTATTCAAGACATTGGGTAAATTACATCACAAGTTAAACCTGTCGTTTATGTAATACGACACAATACTGCACGCAATGTGAACGAAGTCCGGTCGTTGCGCATACGCAATTATTATAATATTAAAATTAAACCGGTTCTGTATGAACCCCTTTACTCAAATGGCGACATCGGTTTCTTAAGTTCGCGAGAGATTTGGGAATGGATAATGTATGTTTTTATTAAAGCTTTTTATAGCTATCATAATTCTGTAATATTTATTAAGCATAAAGCATATTACGCTCATTAAATGTTGCATTAAGTGCAGAGAGATAAACATATTAAGATGTTCGCTCCTGCTCCTGGTATGTTGTTTAAAACTAGCCTATGTAAGAATATTGAGAGAGCCTATAGTCAATCACGATAGTCTAGTGCGGGTTGGCAGACTTCACATGCCATCGAAAGAATATTTTAAGTATGCTGGTTTCCTCACGATCTTTCCGTACACCGTTTGTGCATGTGATAAATATGCACATAACTTCGAAAACTCAGTGGTACGTGCCTTGGGATTGAACTACATATAATAACTTAACTGTGACTATAATATTTAGGTACCTTTGCAGTTTAGAGATAACTTCGACTCGCTTTTAAGTTGGACATGACACAGTAACTCTATTACCATATATTATACATCAAAGATATGCTAGTAAGTACCTGTTACCTTAACCCTTCATTTGCATACGTATGCATACGAATACATAATATACCAATATTTTACTAGGACACTGCCTTAGGGCATCATAATGATGAAATTTCATAATATTGTACTAATTAAATTCGCATATCCTTTTATAGTTGTGCGGTTTTATTTTTGGAGGAATATTGAACGTAACGTTTTAGCACAAATTAAATTTAACGTATTTTTTTTTCAATAAATAATAGTCACTTGTTTAGATCTACACCTGTGGGCATTAAATTCTCGAAGGATTTACCCGAACCTTCGTCATTTTATATGGCGTCACATGTATGTGTGTATATAGCGATCGGGAAAGACCATACCAAAACCAATGATCCTATTTAGTAATTATGTTTTTTTCAACAGAAGCATTATCGACCGACATATAAACAGCGATGCTTTTGTCATACGTATTTACACAGAATAAACTGCATAAACAACTATGTTATGTAAATAATGCTCAGCTGAAAATAAACTACAACTGATTAAAACTGATCACAAATGTGTACATATTTTTAGACTTGCATCATTTGGAAATAAATATGTATTGAATATCAATGCAATGTATGAAAAGTTATGACCGGCAAAGTACTAAGTGAACATATAAATACCTGTTGACCACGTGGCGTTAAAGGAAGGTGGCGAATAGATCCCTTCGATGATCTCTTCCAATTCTAATTGAGCAGGCGGTGCATCCGTCACTGGTGGTTCTGTCGTTACTACAGGAGGCAGAGCAGTTGTGGAAGTTGTAGTAGTCGGAGACGGAAGAAGTGGACTCGTTGGCCCTTCAGTCGTAGATATAATAGGGGAAGCCTCGCCACCTTCGTTGCCTGACAGGAGAACGACCAGAGTGACGACCACTCCCACTGCAACCAACATTGCGACGAATCCGAGTAGGTAACTTAATTTCCTCTTGCGTTTTGTGGCGACCAGAACCTGAAACATATACCATTGGTTACCAAACATATTCAAAGAAAAAAACACATTAATAATAATTAAATTAGGTACCTACTTAAAAGAATTTCATTAAAAAGTCCTAAGTAAACTATATAGTAGTTGGTAAGTATTAAGACTTAACAATACGTCTATAACTATTAATTATTATTAGCCCCACGTGTTGCTACTACAGAACAAAGGCCAATAATGGTATGGTATAGTGATAAAAAGTATTATAATTTAGATGTGTGTTAGACTAGGTAATAAAATTTCAAATTTCATCCAAATCAGTTCCGCCGTTTTTGAGTGATTAAGTAACAAACATATTAACTTTCACATTTATAATATTTAGTAGTATAATCAAAGACTAACTAAGTAATGGACGCCCAATAGAAAATGAGTTGGCGTGTTCACCGTTTTACTGGGTAACTTAGAATGATATGTTTCCTGCAATTTATTCAGCATTTGCGCACGAAACATTTTACCAATTTCACTTACGGGAAATGATTTTATTGAAATACGAATTAATTTACAACCTAGGTGCTTTATATTATTTTCTTTGTTAATAAACATATATTCTCGGGTAAAAATATATTTTGAAAATAATCTTATGTAACATGCCACAGAAAAATGTCGCAGGGTACAAATCTCAAAATACTACAAGTTATTTTCAAGTCGTGACAGAAATAAGTGAAGGTAAATAAGTGCTTACGCACTAAGCTCCAGGTTCTCGGATAAAATCCTCAATAAATAGAAATCATGAAACCTAACAGTACTAAAATTTATCAGCTCAAATGGTAGTTCTGATAAAAGTATTGTATAGATACTCAACATTACATCGAAGAATGTGTAATGTGTTAGCAACATTATTGACATGCATGGTTATGTATGATGTTCATCCATTATCATCATCAGCCCATTTAATGTCACACTGCTGGGGATGGGTCTCCTCTCTTCTGAGAGGAACTAGGCTATCGTCCACCACGCTAATCTAGAGCCGGCAGACTTAACATGCCATCGAGAAATATCTCAGGCATGCAGATTTCCTTCACCGTTGCAGCATACGATAAATACGAACGCAACTTCGAAGAATCAGCAGTGCGTGCTTTGAGTTTGAACTCAAAATCTGTGACTTCATAGTCCACTATCTATCACCAGCTTCCACCCATATCACTACTGTGATTTATTTTATTTACTTTTCTCTCTGAACATAATTATGATACCACCCCATCGCAGATACCACAGCTGCAAGCAATCTTATTTCATTCAATCCTTTAACAGCCCGACATTCCGAATGATAACAACGTTATTAAGATTTATGGCGGCTTTTAAAGTCAAGTGTTACCCTTTTATTTCAGGACCATGTGCTATAAGTATCTCTTTTAAGTTCACTCACCCATCTTGTTTCTTTAAATTTCGATATTGGCATATCATATATACATACGTATGATATATTAAATCATTCACTATATGGGAATTTTTCAATAGTCTTACACGCTTTTTTACTAGAGTTCAAAATGTTATGACAACTTCTACTTTATTCAAGGTCGGTAACAAGAAATGACTCAAAAACTTTACATTGAGTATGAATGTGTTTATTTGGTTGAAAGAGAATATTATGTGTTAATAATATGTTAAAGTCATGTAGACAATTAAGTACCTACTTCAATTTTTTTACAAACTGTTCAAACAATGGTAGTTTTGGATGACGTAGCAGTTGATATCAATTGGCTTTCAATACACTTAATATTTATAATAAAATTGGAGCCACCATTTAAATGTTTCCTGTTTTCCTCATTGTGCACTAAGTCCTAAAACACAAACAAAATATATTTTGTTCGGCATTTTTTTTTCCAATTCTAGGAACCAGATACATTTTTATTTAATTTTTTTTTTTTTCAATTATTTTTAAACAAAAATAAAGACACGGAATTGTGACAACAGATTTTAAAGCCGGTTTTCTCATTGATTCATTTTATAGAACTTAAAGTAAAAATAGTGAATGTTTCGAACGAAATTAAAATAAATTATTAATATTACCTAAGTGGAAAAAAACACATACATCACTTTTAACAACACTTCACTGCATTCCAAAAACACTGTGGAGAGTTTTATAATAAACTTCCAAAATCACTCAAATCCATATTGTTTCTTTAAATAATAATTAATATTTTGTTATTAAATGTTTAGTCTGAAATCGCGGCCATTCCGCTCACTGAACAAAAGTGGAATGGACTCGACCGCCAATGTAGACCTTGATTAGGTTTTTTTACTTCAACTTACTACTTCAC
This sequence comes from Craniophora ligustri, assembly GCA_905163465.1. Lineage (NCBI taxonomy): Eukaryota > Metazoa > Arthropoda > Insecta > Lepidoptera > Noctuidae > Craniophora > Craniophora ligustri. The sequence goes on from LR990960.1 coordinate 5,021,172, forward strand.
CGGGGGTTATCGAAGGCTATCTACTATATACATATGTTTGATATTTAACATCAATCACGTAGGTGTAGGTAACTCTGTGTGATGACAATTTTTTTTTATAAATTTAGATCTTTATATAGAATGAACCTTTCAATTTTCTTAATCCGTTCAGAAATGAAAGCTTTCATCGTCTGTTGGTGGGGGGTAATTTTCATATAACAAGAAAAGGAAAACACATAACACGTGTGACGTCACAGGCGTTAGAATGCGTGCGTGCGAGTGGGATAGCGAGAACCTTTCACAACAACCCCTCTCTCTTTTATTCCCTAATTTAAAATATTAATTAATTTTTCATATTACAATTTACTTTATAATTGATGTCACCGAAACGTACCCACATTAAATTTTATTTGAGGAAAAAGTAACAAAATTGTTCACACAACTATTATTTTGTTTATTTACTCTGCAAACTAAATTGCACTATAAAATGTATTTGTTTTCAAAACTAATTACTGCTAAGTGAATGGTTTAATCTATCTGCGGGAAATAAATATTATATAAACCAATTTGTAATTTACATAATACAATGGTACAAGTTTATCCGTCAATTTGTAATTTACATAATTTGTCTGTATCCGGTTACGATAAACTTGTACCATTCTTAAAACGCTTTTTTATATATCAACTTGGTTGGCTACTGATTAAATAAAACTATGGCCATTTGGATTTACATAGTATCTCTTGCTTTGTCTGTATTTGATAATGGAATATCAGTGTTTCATGCATTTGTCAATTAACACTATGTAGTTACTCCATTTTTTTTTAAAAGACGTTCCCCCACACTAGGATTTTCTCCTGTATCGTGGGTGCGTTTACAAACACAAATTTACCCATATACAATAGCCCAGACCCGGAACAACTAACTGTAGAACATACAAATATTTGCTCCGTGCGGGGATCGAACCCGCAACCCGTGACGCACAAGCCGATCGCTCAACCACTGCGCCACCGAGTCGTCAAAAATTTAAAATCTATCTCTCTCTCTCTCTCCTCTGGAAAATATGCTGAAGTTTCCGATGTTAGTCTATAGATAGGAGACAATTGCTAACTCAGAGAGTATATTAAAGCGTCGGTTCTGGTTGTCATATTACTAATGACACTGTTTACTAATGACAATAATAATTATTAAAAATCAAAAAGTCTTGTCAGCCATATTTAATTACACTTAGTAAGTTTATAGGCAGTAGACCGTACATTGGAAGCCGACTACAACATAATTTGGCAAAACATTTGGACTTCGTAATAATCATATTAACACTACAATAATAGCTTATTGACTCAAAATAAATGCCGATATGTTTTAAAAGAGTATTTATTGATATATTTGGTATCCAGTGAGTGCTCGGGACGGTAAGATGAAAACTGTACTATGAGACTAACTCCAAAAGCGTTCTATTAATAAAGATTAAATGGCAACAGAGTTCAAATGTTATCTTTTATAGCTAGTTTAACTGTACATATTACATTTAATGAATTGTTTTGATATGAAATAACTTATTTTGTTATTTTTCGGTATCATAATAATTAAACTATTTTAATGATGTAGAACACTTATAGAGTGTAACTTTATCGAGTAGGTTTAAATGAGATTTGCTCAGTTAAAGTTGTGTATTATATTTTCTTCTTTCTTCTGAAAATCTGTCAAATTAAAAAGCACATAGTACCTACCAAGTAGTTCTAGTTTTAAATTCCTTTATCAACCATAAAGATAATTTTATTTTATTGTGAGTGGCTAGTTCCAGTAAATTTCGGTATTCCCCATGTTAATAAATTCCAAAATGTCACCATTCCCTTTAAAATATAACGTGACTTTCTCCTGAGTCGCGGGTGGTCCGATATCAAACACACATTCTCACATAAACAAACCTAAAGGTCAAACTACTGCTACCTGTACACCAAACAAATATTTGCTTTGAACAGGGATCGAACCCGGAAGGTAGAAGCAAATTGTCAATCAGGTATGATGCTCTCACATCGTAGTTATGGACATAGTAATATTACCGTTTATTAATATTTTTAACGCTCATACACTGATGAAAACGTAGTCATCATTCACACCGCATTAAGATTTTTAAGCAGTTTGGATGCACGTTCCAAAAAAAAATTTTTACTCTATTTTGTTTCCTAACAATAATAAACATTTAATATTCACTGAGACAAATTATGCTATTAAAGTTATTTATGTTCAATATAACATTCTATCACCAAAATCGTTCAACGTAATCAAGCAACCGAAGTAATTCTCACCTGGTCACTGGTTCCCATCTCCATGGTGGAGTTGCTGTTGTCCTGGGCCATGTTTGAAGGAAAACTGTGAACAAATAACATAATTATAATAAAAAGTATTCATTTATTTATATTAGAGGAGAGGTTCTTGACTAGGAATAAGTATTAACATAGCTAAAGAACTGATCAACGAGAATATATAACCCTCTCCTTACTTCGGAGAACGCGCTAAGCCGTCAGTCCCAGTTGTTTTATGGTTGACACTCGTTTATGGTCATTGGGAACACGAAATGCCTGTCGACTATTTATTCTTATAGTATCCATCCATATCAACATAGTAAAGGCAAAGTAATCTGATTGCAGTCGATGCAAAAATAAATATGTACAAATAATATTTGTACCTACATAAATATTCCTACATATTATGTAGGAATATATTTAGGTATTCAAAAACTTGCTCATTAGACTGTAATGATCCAAGGAAAGCTAAAAAACTCTAGGCGATTCACATATTACGCCGTTCTACGCTGGTTGTCGACGGTACTGACCGACGCGCGACGGAGCCATTGAATGCGTGTTCTGTGTGTTGCACTACGCATGTTTTCAATGCAAAGAGACAAACTTTCAAGTGACATAAGAACACGCTATCTCGCGCTACGCTTCGTAAAGTGGTACAGCATGCAAATCGCGTTACTGGCGTGTAAACTGTACCCAAACACTAGAATTAGGGACCTCTACGACGCCATATTATTCACGACTTTTTTTACCATTGACATGATAAGAATTTTCAGTAGGCACTACTCAAGTTCTTCACTCAGATTCAAATAAATACATATTTGGACAACATGTTACATGGACAAAGTAACTAGGACCAAAAAACTAGGCATAATAATTATCATTGGAATGATAAGTATTATCTATCATCGTGAATCCATAAATGAAATAGATATTAGTATGAATTATTTCTATCTCGTTAAATGAAAAGTTGATAAATTTGAAAGATAAGTAGGTATTGTTTTTTTTTAGTAGCCTGTAGCTTCCCACTGTAGGGCAAAGGCCTCCGCATTATTCTTCCACACCTCTCCTATTGTTTTTTAATTGAATTTATACTTGACGTCTTTTAATTTAAAAAAATAAAATGCTAAAAATAAAATGCAGCAAATCTACTACCATACAACACAAGTGGATTTACTACAATTTATTTTTTGCAACTATGTAGGTACATATTATAGGTACATCAGTGACTACATGCCTATGTTTCTTTCAGAAACATTTGCCCCTACGCCTATGCCTATTGTAGATTTGACGGCAGCTCTTAGACCTATTGTAACAAAGTATACCACAGTAGTATAGTAACTGCCTCGTTGGTCTTGTGGTCGTACAGTGCGACTGCCGAGCAAGAGGACCTGGGTTCGATTCCCGAGTCGAGCAAAGTGCTATTGGGATTTTCTGTGAAATTCTCAGTAGTGGCTCGAAGTTTGGATTCGTGCCCGGTTAATGGCAATAGGCTCGCCCCCTATTACATGGGACCTAAAACATATCGGCGAATAGTGGGTGTACATTAGTACACCTCTGCCTAAACTTTCGGGGACGACAGGCGTGATGGTATGGTGGTATACCAAAGTATCAGATCAATTATGATTATCAATTAAATAATATTGTTATTTAATAAATATTAAAGAACTTAGAATGCGGTCAGTTATGTATACCTATATACTTAAAACTAGATATATCTGATAAGAGAGACTATAGCAATCTTAATCTTCGTAATCATTATTGTTTGTCTTATCTGTCTGGTTGAGTGCTAAAGATATGAAAAATTTTTGTAATAAAAAAAATATTTTCTAATAATCTACCCGTCAGTAGACATGCGTCTAAAAATTTATGAACCGCTAAACAGCTAGTTGGTCAAATAAATGATTCTTTGCTCTATATTCAAAAAGGTATCTACCTGTAACAGTACACTTCAGTTGTTTCTACCTACCTCCATAGTAGGTAGGGAGGTAGAAACAACTAAACGCCGCGTGCTACGATTTGTTCTTGCAATCTGGACTAAAAATATGAACCTAAAACCCTAAACAACATACATGATAAAGCCATTGTATTTCCTTAAGTACTTAATAATAAATTATAATATACGTAAACATTTATTTCTGATAACTTAAATAATGTGGCTAAGGGTTTTCCCAATCAACATGATCACGCTATTCATACAAGCCTAACCACAATGCATAATGCAGTGACACATCGATGGAGCGTAAACCCTGAATAAGTTAATAGTTGGTCGCTGTTAGTTGACGATATAAGCGGGTTCGCCCGGGACTAGCTACATTGTAGTTGAGAACCGATTTTTGTACCGTTGAAAAAAACACTAATGTATCCTAACCCTATTGTTAATATTGGTCCTATCATTTCCTAAGTGTATTCACCATGACTCCGACGGGTACTTGTCTTAACCTGACCTGCAGCCGTAATACCATGTGTTAAAGGAGGTCTTATTTAGGTTATACGAGAGGGATAGCGGTATTGAACGATATGCCTATCCTTGTTAAGCATCACTTATGTATTATTGGGTAGTAAAGAGCTATATTTCCAAAGAATATATGAATAAGTTCATAATCATTACAGTAAAATATATAAGTAATAAGTAGGATTTGCTACAAACGTAATATAACTTTCCCAATTCACTCTATCAAATTCCAATACTTTCTATAAATCTTTGGAACACAATTTTTCCCGCCCCTAAAATCCGATATTACTTTCTCGCATCAGCGAGTGGTGAGATATGATATTTATTACCTATCTTCTCGCTACGTGGAATTGGCTCAGAAAATCATCTAAAGTTTTAAAAGTTTTTGATTTTCTGTTGGGTTTTTTATTAGAAGCAGTTTCGAGTCTCCGTGGAATAAAGAGCTGATGAAATTTGATTGCCTAGTTTGCTTAACTAGTTCAGTAGCTGCAAGCATGGCTACTGAGTGTGGTGACTTGGATTTATTTTCCAGGATTGGCCAAAAATTTATCAAGACTTTTCAAATCTTTTCAGAAGATCTGAAAATTATCAAAGACATTGAATTTGACTCGCTAACTATATAAGAACAAAAACATTAACAAGCTGGGATTGAACACATATATTTATTGCAGCTGAAACAACTTTTTAAACTTATGCGGATACAGCGAGATTCCTACTAAACACGTAAGTAAACTTTGACTTTTATACATGTACAAGAAACAAGGTACTTAAATCTTCTTTTATATGTTTCTACCGATTTCTTAGGAGGAGATACACACGTGATAGTATGACTGTGAATATAAATAAATCTACTTAATAAACATCAAATGCTGGGACTTTGACGTATTTGAGTAGATTGGCATAGAACATTTTTTTAAAGTAGGTACTTTAAATAATGAGCTATCATCCACCTTATCTACATAGTATATGGCTACACGAAATGGGCCTTTTCAATATACATAATTTTCGATCGAAGAGACCCTCCAACGACCTACATTTTATATTTATGAATATTCAAGTAATTCACTTACCGCGTTGCGGATAAACAAAATTAAAATTAATTACGGACCGGCCTTAGGCCGTCTCCCCGCCACACTGAATATTTGGCTGTACTATACGAGATTATGATTATCAATTTCATAAAGATAATAGCATTAATACCTAATCAACAGATATAATATATATACGAAACATGATTATTCAGATAATATAATTTTATAGCAAGATTTTTAAGACTAGTCACAAAAAATATGAAGAAGGAAATAATAATCATAATCTTACAAATTCCCGCTGTTCGTTTTTTGAATTTGTTTTTTCTTACAACTATTTATGGCATATTATTCTGAGTAGTGTAATGAATGCGTGTAATGAGAAACTTTGCACATAAATCTTATTGCTTATTTTATCATAATTTAAATTTTCGAAATTATAAAAACAAAAAGCTGTCGTTATTTAATTATGTTCTCTTGTTTTAAATGTTAACGACGTCGTTGTTTTCATTTGTTTGCTTTGATTTGTTTGGCAACAATGTACAGACAAAAAGCAGGATTTGGAACATCGTTTTTGGAATTTGGTATGTCACATACCGATTCCGAAAATGATACAGGAATAAAGGGAATTAAGGGATATTCCGTCATGATTGCGTAAAACGTCATATATGTTGATTAGGAATATTGGGAAACAATAACATACCTACTAAATAGCAATCAACACCATATATTTTTATTGTAAACTTTATAGAACGAAGTACTTTAATCTAAATAAATAAATTGAAAGGCCATAGCCAAATGGTTTAAGGCAGTGGATTTATTCTCACTATTTATGACTTATGTAATATTTTTGACATAAAACTTACTTAATCATGTAAAACCTTTACTGTCTATCTGCTCCTATCTACTTAAGTTATTAAAATTTGTATATTTTATTGTTCATTTTCTCAATAATATCCAGAGTTATTGAAAACTCTTTTCCGGTTCTTAAATAAATTGCTATGTTTATTTAGGCTCCCTCTATATTGTAAGGACGCCACCCACACAAGTGATTTTTTACCTCATTCGCACGTATTAAACCCTACAAATGTATTGGCATTTTAAAAACCTCGTAAAATAATATGATGGAGTTCCTAAATTCGATCTCACTGAGAAACCTCTTTGCCACAAAATCATAAACCCAGCCAGTATTTTATTGCAAAATTCAAATTGAGAATTTCGATTCACCCCACTGATATTTATTGAATATTTAGATTTCGATCTTGAAACTCGAATGGTTCTATCAATTTTTACTGGTTCCGATTTTTCTATCACAAAATCGATTCCATCTCATTTTAACTCTCAATTGCGGGCAGTGATATTACGGAGCCCACATTTTTCCAATAAACCAACATTCTATGCCGTTGGCTCGACATAATTGGCCTGTCATTTGCTCTTCACTCACGAGCACTTTCATCACGATTCGTTCTAGCTGACTTGAATTAATAATTTTATGTGCTCATAATAACGTAACACGAAGAGGTACTTTCTATTACGCTGTTACACGTAACAATCGATACAAATGAGTGTTGTTTTAATTCAGACAGTGTCATTGATGTGTAGTCATTGTTTTGTTGTTCGATAAGAAGTTGAAACTAAACAAACATCATGGTCCAGTTACCATGATGTTTGTTTAGTTTCATACTCAGTTTCATACTTAGTTTCCATAATCATTATTTTATGCTACGTGTGTCACTGGCTGACTTCCTCCTTGGTCTAGTGGACGTATAGTGTGACTAGTCGAGTTAAGTGTTATTGGGTTATTCTATGAAATTGGCACTAGCATGTTGGAGTTCGGATTCGTGCCCGGTTGGTGGCGATAGGCTAGCAACCTATTACATGGGACCTAAAACATACCGGCGATATAAGGGTGTAACGTACATTTAGTACACCTCTACCTCAACCTTCGGGGACGTGAGGTGATATGTACGATTCAGTCACTGTACGATTTGAGAAAGAAAATAAATTTCATTAATGAATTATCCTTGTAAATGACTTATGTACTGTGACGTCTAAGGTCTCGAGTGACAAGTTGCTCTAAGAGAACAAGTGTTTAAGAGATTTTGACAACACCAGAGGTGTCGTTCGCGAGTTGCCGACCTGATAAAACCGTTTTAGATTTCTGAAAATAGTTAACAGACAGTAAACGGAATTCCCATGCCGACAAAATGGTCACTCCCCCTACCGAGCTCTGGCAACCGCACTCACTCGCAGGAATACAGACTCTCATCGCCATACAGAAGATTGCAGTGAAAAAACAAAGGTTGTGTTCACTGAAATCCAGGGCTGCCAGATTGTATCTTTTGATACCAAATTGGTATAATTGGACGATGTATTGTATCCATGTGGTATCCATGATCATTTGGTATAATTCGATACAAAAGCAAGACGCTCACAAAAAAAAGGTCATGCCAAGAAGGTGTCCGCTAATTCTGCAAAGGATAATAGAATAATCGAGGAATTCGAGCTAAAAAAAAAAAGTTCATCCGACATAGAATGGGCAGTATGGTATAATACCATCACATTTAGTATAATTTCAGATGCTAAATGGCACAATTGCGTCGTTGCTTACTGGCAGCCCTGCTGCAATCTTGTATAGTATGGCGGTGGTCCTCCCCGAGTCGGGCAGCTCAATTTTAGCGAAATGCTTCGCTATGATTTACTTTTAAAAAACTGGCCTATATAGATTTCAGACATTGTAATACAACAAAATAGCTGCGGTATATTAATATATTATTTTATATAGTTAAAAAATCACAATACTCGTAAGACTACAATAGCAAACCTTGACATAGATATTCAAGTGTTGAGTTCATTCAAGGACGTTGTTCACTTTTTGCATTAACTTACAGTGACTCTGTTCGTAACGATATCACGGAGCAAACTGAGTTATAGACGTAAACTTATCGAAGAAGAATAAAATAGATCATTTTCAATTATATTTATTATTTTTTTCTAATGCGCAGGAGCAATTCGTAGTTTAAATTTGTGCTCAGTGGATAACAATAGCTATGATAGCTTAGTGCAGCATTATATGAGACCTAAAATATGTATGTATAGGTTGCCAAAAATTAAGAATAAGGTAAGTCAATAGGTACAGCTCTGAGTAACCGTTCCGAGATATTTATGCTCTTGATGGTATGTTAAAAACTAAAGATATATAAAAAAAATATTGATGAGAATAAAACATATTTAGTCATAACTTACCGCTGTATAAGACTCCATGATTGAAAATAATGAATATAGTTAAATGAAATAAAAAAAAACTTTGTAGGTAATAACAAAAAATAAGGACTATTTTCCTTTTCACGGATTCTTTTGAAAAATTATTATTTTCTAAAAAATCTACTCTTAAAATATGTTTATCCTTGTATTGTGTTTTGCAGTTGACTGACAATCCCTGAGAATTGTACTGACAATGACTTTATCTCAACACCGTATTTCTATAATCTTCGACACAAGTGTTGCTTATCTCGCATAAGTAATTGTACAATCATCAAACTCTGACGTACACCTATTTTCACCCTTATTTTTATCAGAATAGGGTACACAAGTGATCTACCGCAAAGTGAGTAGATTTTAACTATGCACCTTTATTGTCGTACAACTGACACATCAGACGGTATTCATTTATTTCATAAAGTGCACACAAATATTGTATTATTTTTTACGATTTTTAATGGATGGTTTGATTGTTATTATTCCATCTACCGTTTGGAAGATATTATGAAGAAAGAAACACAATTATTTATAAAGCTTTTTAGACATTATTACACAGCGCCATCTAGTTCCATGGTAAGCAACGAGGCTTGTGTTACGGACACTAGATAGTTGATATACTACATATATATTTTTTTGTAAATACATACATATTATACATAGATATATCCATGACTCGGATACAAATGTTTATGCTCATCCCACAAACATTTGTCCCTACCGGAATTCGAACCCGGGACCCATAGCACAGAAGTCAGTGTTAACTACCGCGGCACTAATTGGGTCGTCTAAAATAAAATAAATAACATATTGGGATTAAACTAGTTTTTACAGATTATAGGACCGTGACCATTTACCCTAAAGAATTCAAAACGTTGGGATTAAATTCGTGTACACAAGACTCGGATATAAATGTTGATGCGCATCACATGGATTCGAACCCGGGACCCATAGCACAGCAGGCAGCGTTAACTACCGCTGAGCTAAACGGGTCGTACATTTAAATTAAAAAGATATTAGATCAAGTCAATATTTAATTAGTTGTGAAGTGTCCATTTCTTTTTCTCATTCATCCCGATACAAACCTTGTCCTCGATTCATTGCCATTGAACTGCTACAGAGAAATCTAATAGTGCCGTTCTTATTCGATTTAGAACTACTTGATACGATCTTTTGTTGAGCATCATTTGATTACATCGTGTAGGTACCTTAACTCGATACTGACTATCGAGGATAATTGCATTTATTTTCATTGCAAAATGAAATATAAAGGACAACTAACTTCACCAAACCACATTAGTTTCATCCACTTCACTGAATGCACTTCCCACTCTCTTAAATTGAAATTAGAAGGATTAAATGATATTTAATTCTGATATTCGTATTCTTGAGAGAAATCACTAGAAATGTATATCCGCCGTATAGGGCCGAAGCGAAATTCAATATTTAATTTAGAAACAAATAATATTATAAGATTATACAATATCACAGAAATATTGGTGGAGAGAATTAACTGCCTTAACTGAGTTGCAATTATACGTTTATAATCGACATTAATTCGATAGACGCCTGAATTGTCCTAGATGCGATAATTCCGGCGTTCACTAATGAAATTTTCATACTTTTTGTTTCAAATCATTATCATCATCATATCAATCGTTAGACGTTCATTGCTAGACATAGGTCATTCCCAAGGATCACCACGATCAAATCATTATAGATTCTAAATTCAGAACTGCAAGAGTAATAAGCACTTTTCTGGCCCTTAGTTATCATTAATAAACAAATACATATAAAAAGAGTAGGAAGCCTTGAAAGAAGCCATTATTATTAGGCGTTTTGTCTAAAACTAATAAAATTGTAAACTCAGTCTAAATAATAAGTTAGCTGCACCGTGTCTTCAATATTATTATTAGATAATTATATAATTTTGCTCACCCTAGCTTCTAAAGCTTGTATGTCATCATAATACTCATGAGCTCTACCGAACGATTTTGTGAAGAGAATTCATTCATTATGCGTTCGCACGAACCTAATTACAGAATCATTATCGTTGGCATAACATAACAGCCTTCCCTACATTCTCACAGTAATAGCCTCCGGAGGGGTTGGTAATGAAAACACTGTTCTGATATCTAAACAGGCTTCTAAAATAATGGGTTTAATGCTGCAGATACTGCAAAAAACCTAATAAAGCATATTTTACACTATGCATACAAGATTCACTTATGTACTCGTATCTCTCTATATACTTTATATTATTTTATATATTTTATGTAGATATAACGTAGGTATATAATGGTAAAGTGTAGTATATATGTATGTGTATTATTAGTGTATATTACAATATATATTTATACACCGCCAACTATTAGTTTTTCCCTTCTTTGAACTCTTGTCTATCCAATGATTGTCTGGAAGAAATTGCTTTTAGCGATAAGACCGCCAATTGTACTTTAGACTTTCTGTATATTTTATATTGTTGTCTTTTTGGTGTATGTACAATAAAGAATACACTATCTATCTATCTATATATGTCTTTCTAACATGTTTTCTGATTAAACATAATCAAACAATGACTGTCCTACCGCTAAGCAAGGATCTCCGCTCATGTTTAGAGGCATTACCCTATAAGCCACCAGGTTAGACTAGTACGGATTGGTGGACTTCACACACAGTCAAGAAAATCCGTCAGGTATGTAGGTGTCCTTACGGTGTCTTCCTTCACCGTTTGAGCATGCGAGTGCGTGACGTTAATTTTAAGACCTTAAATTTCACTGTCTACCAGTCCACTCCTACACAACACTGATTAAATGAAGAAATAAAAACACAATACGGCCGCTAATAGAAACACAAATTTATAATACAGATTTCACTAAACAATGCTTCTTTTCGGCGAACTGGCGGTCATGCATAAACCTTTCAGCAATATAAAAAAAAACGGGACCATCATCTCTCTTCAACCAGTAATTAGTAATTCAGTTATATCACACATACACATATTTTACAGTTTAATTATCTATTAACTATAATAGATGGTCGTTATAAGTGTCAATCGTCTGGGACAATAATGACAAGCGATTGTCACTAGCCATATTGATGTAAACTTACGACGCGGTAAGGACGAATTGTGCGTAATTATTTTTGTAAAGGATAATACTAATTTATAAGCTTATGTGGCGCGTGTAATCGTCAAGTCTCCAACTCAAAACACAATATACATTATATAATATAGAACTCTTGACTGCCTCGTTGGTCTAGTGGTCGTAAATGCTACTTCTGCAAAAGGTCTAGGGTTCGATTCCCAGGTCGAGCATTGCGTTTTCTATGGTATTCTCAGTAGCAGCTACGGGTTTGCATTCATGCCCGGGTTCGTCCCCTGATTAAATGGAACCTAAAACATGCCGGAAAAATGTGCCTAACGCTTCGGCGATGACAGACATGATAATAAAATTTATTAGATTTTTGCGTTGATTCGACTTTTTGGAACCCATACTGGAAAGGATCCTAGTCTAAAATAAGCTCGAATATTAATGTTAATTACAGTGCATATGCAACTTTACTTATTATCAAGTTGCCGCAATCATCTCGGGTTCTCGTAAATAAGTAAATTAGGTCAGTTCCCACTAGATATAATGAGTTAATGCGATAAACATGCAGGCATCTCATTGCTCTATGAACATGTATGTATATGTATATACAGAATAGGTATGTTCATTTATTTCGTTTTCTTGGACTTACTCGAATACTAAACATTATTCATACCTACATCGTCAGGCTGACATATTGTAACCAAAATGTTTGGACTTTATGAGACCATGATTCTCTGAGTTTGTTTCGGCATTAGGAAATGCCGATGCCATCTAAATCCTAAAATAAATTTACATAACTTGTGTGTCTTTAAAAGATCTATTTACAGAAATAAAAAATCATTTACAACCATCGTCATCATTTAAAATAAGGCTATATTATTTAATCCCAACATTTTGAATTATTTACGGTAAATGGACATGGTCCCATAATCTGTAAAAACGAGTTAATTCCCAATATGTTATTTATTTTACTTTTAATTTATAGTAACTACACTCTACAGTTACTGTTACGGTGTGTATACAATAACATTTCGTTAATTTATTTCAATCTTCTACATTTTACGGCATAAGTAGGCCTATTTGTAGTGAATCCTCCTGCGCCGCGCATCGATATATTTCTACTTCTTACATTATTTGATACAATCATGTTCACAACCATCTTAGCAATGATAGGTATTCTAAGATATATAAAATATGCCTGAATGTATCTCGTTCCTTTAACACTGGCGACCCCGGGGACTCGATACACACATGAATGTTACATACTCACTGGTATCCCGAAAGTGACTTGGCGCCCGGAACAAATGAATAACAAAACTTTCCGTGAAGGAAACACATCGTGTCGTGTTACTGGTACCTACTCAATGAATAAGGAAACTGTATGAAAAGTCTTGTAAAAGCTTTTGATCATTTTTAATGTCATTTGTGATTCGATGATTTGGCTTTGGAAAAATATGACATACGTGCTGAAAATATGACATACGTGCTGAAAATATGACATACGAACATAACATACCATCACGCCTAGGGAGGTGCCAACTCGTGCACGCGCGCGCGCGCGCGTGTTGACGAATAAGTCCAATTTTTCATTTTTTTCTTTTTATCAACCTATGTATTTACTTTTCCTTTTTTGGGCGCGGGTCTTCTCTTATTACAGAGAGATATATTCCACCGGGTGAGCCTAGTAAGGTTGGCAGACCTCATGGGTCATTGAGAAAATCTGAGGCATATTTCCTTTGCGGTATTTTTTTCTTCACCGTTTTAGCGTGTCATACGCAAATAACTTAAAAAAATTAGACTTAATGTCACAGTCCTTTGGTCACACCCATAAATAAACATAGATATATATATATTCAAGACAATTCAGTAATCTGACTGCACTAAAAACTTTGTTCTCTGCATTAGTCCGTAGTCATATAGAATACTGCTCCATCATCTGGTACCCAGTACATAATGTACACATTCAACGTATTGAAAGAATTCAAAAAAAAATCATAAAAAGACTCTCTTATAAGGCAGGTATTAAAAATACAGTTAAAACTTATGAAGATAGACTGAATTACTTCCAAATGAAATCCTTACACTGGCGTCGAGATTTTGCAGGTCTTATTTTCTTATTTAAGATATTAAATCAAGGCGTGGATTGCCCCCAGCTTCTATCTTCAATTAATATTAATACGCCTCGATCATCAGCTAGACTTCATAATTACAAGCCCTTTGGTACCGATGGCCGCAGAACAAAGTACGGGAGCAATGCCCCCCTTTCCTATATTCTCAGAAGGTGTAACGACATTTTTCACGACTGTGACGTGGACATATTTTCTTGCAGCATCTCTAAGTTTAAAAGAGCTTTGCTCAATAAAATGTAAATTATGCTCAATAATGTCTCAATCATCTTTTGTTGTGTGTGTATGTGTTTTTTAATGTTTTTTTTTTTTTTCTTAAATTAATATTGTGTTTTTAGTTTATTATTTAATCGGTCATATTTAATTTTTAATTTTAATTTAATTAATTTAATTAATTTTAATTTTATTTTATTCAGTTTAATTGTTTTATTATTAACTAATTCTTATTCATCTTTATATGTAATTATTATTGTATAGCGAGTTCAACATAAAATGCTGTGCTTACCTATAATTTAGATGCACGCAACGCTATTGTATTTGAAATTAATATGTATTAAGAATGTCTCTGTGTGTATTTAGTTGGTTTCCCTAAATAAATAAAATAAAATAAAATATTATTTCCTTCCATAAGACAAATGGAAGGAAATAAAACGAACAGTAACTAACTGAAGGACTGAATTAAGACAGGCACGTGCGTAAGCTGCGTTCTCATTGGCGATAATAAATATAGAAAAAATATTCTTACACGGTTTATTAGATATATATAATGAATGAATGTCAATTCCTTCAAGTTCTATCGTATCGTAATGTAAAACGCAAAATTCGAGTTATGCTAACTGTTTCTTCCTGCGACGACCCGTTTAGCACAGCAGTATTAAAGGCAGACTTTTGTGGTAAAGGTGCTTGCTACGACTCCCGGTAGGGGCAAAAAATATCTATGTAGTCAACCATTAAGTATCCATAACAAGCCTCGTTGCTTAGCTCGGAACTAGATGGCGCTGTATCCGCTTATAATGTCCGGAGATTTATTATTATACTAGCTGACCTAGCAAACGTTGTTTTGCCATATTTTAGGAGATGGTGGTAGAAGGGTGAAAATTTAGAATTATAAATAATATGTTTTATGCTAAATCGTAAAAAATACAAAAAAAATATTTTGTCAAAAAAAAAGAAAAAAAAATCTGGTGAAGGACATCCTTATCACCTAGGGTTATAAAAAATAGCCTATGACGGATTCTCAGACCTACCAAATATAGATTCAAAATTTCATAATAATACGTTCAGCCGTTTCGGAGGAGTTCGGCGACAAACACCGTGACACGAGATTTTTAAATACAAGATTATAGTGCGGTTTTACAAATATCGTTCTTGTTTTGTTTCATTTGTTTAAAGGAATACTACAGAATCTGATTGGTACCAACCCACCCACTATGGTTATTCTGGGACATTTTCCTCACTCGAGATATAACAGCGCAAAAATATACTATTGACATTATTCTTCTCAGAAATAAAACGTGAAAATAGCAACCGATAAATTTATTATTGTGCTATCTATTTTCATGATCATTAAAGCTCTTCGTAGAAGCAATCAACAATTTAGACACAGCCGTCTGCCGCAGGCGGAGTCGATGAAATAGTAATTATTCGATAAAGTCACCGCGTTGTATACACGGCTTTATTTTCGGCGCTGTCGCCTTGACAAAGTAATATTAATTCGGGAGAAAAGAAGATTAATTTTATTGTAATCTTATTCTTGTGTCGACAAATACAGTGATTTGTTCGCTTGATTTAATATATTTTGTATGTGTAGACCTTTGACAAAGAAATGCGGACTCTTAATTATTATGTAGTGACGAAACAAAACACGTTTCGGAAAGTTATAGTTGAAGTTTGAGTAAATTTATGTCTTTTTCTTCCATTAATTCCCGTTTTTATGCATTTATTGTTTCCGTTATGCAGTAAAACATTGTTGATTTACAATCCTTATAATCATTATCAGGCTTCAATGAATGAGCTAATGTTCTAATTACTTAAACCGCCTCATTACCAAGATGACGTAACGATTGATAAATAGGTCTTTCGGGATAGTTACGACCAATTGATAGCTGGATGCAACTGTTTAGCGCATGACAATACTTTTGACCTCAATTATACATGCATACACACACGCCTTTACGTGGTAGAGCAGGAACTACAGAACGCGATATGTATCCTGCATATAAATAAATAAATAACAATAGTAAATAATAAAATATATTTTTTAACAAGCATACATACCATCATCAATCCAATTGCTGTCCCTTTGTTGGGCTACTACAGTCCACCATGCTAGCTTGCTACGAGTTGGCACACATAACAAAAACACATGTGGTTGACACAGTATAAGTTAATCACTCAAACTTTATTTTGGTTGGCTGAATAATCATAATCTGCTGTCTCTTATAGGAGTCCGGTATCTTAAGAGGCAGCGATCAGCCAAAGTGTACACATTCATTAGTATTCAGCAACAAGTGAAATTTTTATTTAATACTAATCCTTCAGCTTCGTCCTTAAGTATGTAACTGTTTAGTTGTACCAAGCGGTCCTAATAAGCATTCAGTTTTGTGTAAGACTTCGAGAGAATTAGGACTTTAGAAGTTTATCTCAAAGCCCAATAATATTATGCTCTTTGCATTTCTCAGTGGGAAGTCAAAAGTTAGACCTATCCAACATTAATTCTAAACTAATGTCAGCCACCCTATTATATATTATCCTAACGGTACCAGCTCTCAATAATATTGTATCTTCTCGATCTACATTCAATCGTTAAGAGAAAAACCAAGCATAACCGATCCTGGTGACAAACAAACGTAATTCGTTACACAATTCAATTCATCCAGCTTTCACAGAGCCCTCTGTGAGGCAGCCAATTTAGATCAAATTTTGTAACTAGGCTCCCTCATCAGTATAACCGCTGGAGCATAAAATTTGTTCGGGCGCCTTTAATTGGTATAATTTTATCTGATTACCAAATCCGAATTAAGCTAGAAACATACCAGCGTGCTGTGACGTGTCGTGACGACGTCCTAGACGCATAATATTTTTAGCTTGGGTTGTATGTTTATTGTATTATGTAGATATCTATATTTATCTTAGTATCAAAATTTTCGGACGTAATATTTACCAACATCAAGATGTCTGTTAAAATTGAAAAATTGCAGATTTATTAAGGATCGACAAAAACAACATAATATTTTTTAAATCGGTTTATCATTAAACGTGATTTATTTATTGTAAACTCTAACATGTTTCTCCGTCTTGCTTGATGATAAGCATAAGCAGGGTTTTAAATGGAGCAACCTATTCAAGTAAATATTCTTTATGGCTTTGGCTCTTACGTAAACACGTCAGAACACAATAAAACTGCTTAGTGCCGGTTTTATTCGTAGGTAAGTTTGGTAACTAGCCAGCCAAGCGAATCATTAGATCCTATCACCAAGCATGTTGGATTTTATTGACGCATATATTTTGTACTAGCTTTTGCCCGCGGCCTTGCAGGCGCCCCTTCCCTTTTCCCCCTTCAAAGTTGAAACTTGTTATGCTAAGTTTTCTTAATACTCAGTTATATCGTACGATGTTATACATATAGCCTTTTTTTATACCACTAGCCTATGGACAATTGCAATGCCAGAGATTTCGCTCGCGCGTTGCTGATACTGTAAAAACCTTTATAGATTTCTTAAAATAGGGTATTTATTACCCTAACAGCAAACGCTCCCATGCTGTCAGAATAGTCAGTCCCCTAACGAGCTGCGGCAAACTTGCTCGCAGAAACACAACTATCGTTGTTTCACTGTGTTCTTCCGTAAGACGGAGGTACTTCCCCAGTCGGGCTGATCAATTTAAGCAAGTAATCTTGCCTAGCTGTCTATCTATCTCTGTTTCTCTAAATATTGGAGTATGGATAACTAGAGAAGAAGAAAAAATAAATATGTATTTATACTTATAACAACACGTTTCTGAGACGTCACGACACGACACGACATGCTAATATGTACCCATCGTTACTCCAGTGTCGAGTCGATTGTCGAACTTCTATCGCGCAGGACTTTGATCTTGATTAGAGCGGATTACACTTTCAAATCCAATGTTGAAGATTTTGCCGTCTGTGTTTTAACGAACCAATTAATCACGACTCATGTTGCTGTTTTAATGGCAAGCAATTTATTATATTGCTACAGTTTTTTGTTTCTACGGCTGTATTGCTCACGTTACTATAATATTTTTTTATATTGCTTACATTTGAGGCATTTATATTTTATTGTCATGTCCATCGTACCTTTAATATTACAACCATAATCCATATACATACTTTATATAATAAATGTGAAAGTGTGTCTGTCTGTTACCTCTTTACGCTTATACCGCTGAACAGATTTGTATGAAATTTGGTATGTTGTATAAATCATCCCTTGAAATGGCGAAAAGGGGATTGGAAGTTTGTATGTGGAATCGATAATTTATAAAAAGAGGGTAGGCATAAATATACAAATTGATAAAAAGCAGATTCGGTAAAATATTAATTCTACGCAGACGTCACGGGCCAATGCTAGTACCTAATAATAATTTCATGTCCCGATTAGCGTAGCCGTATGAAGTCTGTCTTACATGGGATGGAATATTCCAATATAAAAAATCCAATTCCAATTGAGGCATAAAAAATCCACGTAGTTCTAGTCTCCGTAATACAAGCTTTTTTGCTAACTCGGTACAGTTAGTCATTACAATGGTGGGTAAAATTTAAAATTTTCTATCGGTAATTGGTGCCGATACAATTATTTAAAAACGAAAATAATTTAGTATCAATATCATCAGTGTATCATTACAACAAAAAGTAGGTATGAGGAAATGTTGCAAATCGTCTGTAGCTGTCGATATTGGTCACGACTTTTTCTACTTTAATGACTGGGACATCATAAATTAATTTTATGGCTCTAAATATATGTTCTGTCATTTTCTAACAGAATTTATGAGTATAGCAAATTATGGTGTGAGGTAATGTATTCCTTAAACACTCTCAGGTACGTCAATTAAATCAATAAATAAATATATCTATACATTTCGACACAGCGCCATCTGGTTCCGCGCTAAGCAACGGGGTTCGTGTTACGGATACTAGAAGGTTGATCTAGGTACTATATATTATTTACTTTTCTTTTGTACCGGGATTCAAACCCGATAACATAAAGTACAGAAGGCAGCGTTTACTACTGCTGGGATGATCAGGTCGTCGATCATTAACTATTTATGACCAATATATTTTGGTATGCTATCGACTTACAATTCAAATCAATATTACACGATATAGGTACAATTGGTTAATGAATGATTTATTACATTCATTAACGCCCGAGTACGGTAGTAAGTCGGTTTGTAAGCTAGGTAACATTATAATATACAAATAAGCAATTTGAATACAATGTATACTTTTTATATTTTCGATTAACTCATTGATAAAAAAAAAGAAAATAAAAAGGTTTTTTTTTGTAATCTTTTCTTATCCGGCAATTATGGTCCTTAAACCGGACTAACATATAGGTACAAGTAGGTAGAATATACAAGGTGTTATTATATAAAGTTAAACCTATGTTTAAAAAATTCATTGTACTCAATGATATAAAAAACTATAGATACGTTACCCGCCCTCTAAAATGGCAACAAGAAATCAAGGCAATTGCCGGGATCGCGCTTAGTGACGCACCAACCACCGTTGCGACGGTACGTTCCGTAAAAATAATTCGTGCTTAATAGTTTTATGCTTTCCGAGAACAAGATACCTTCATGTGTAAACAGATGATACTACAACAGTGAAAGATAAAAATGTGTCTTTCCCTTTCTTTGCACAAATTAGTCGCTGTCGCCATTTTGCATAGCCGTAATGTTCGTGCATGACGTGTCTATATAATAATATGTCATTTATTGTACTGTATGTTACTATGTTACTGTGCGATCGTGTGGCACTTGCCCGTAGAAATGACCACAACATCCTGCGGCCAAAAATCCTTTTGCAAGACAAGGTGTAGCAAACACGCTGGTATTCGCACAACTAACGCCTTGAAGTTGACGTTGTGGCGCGATTCCAACAGCTGCACTCTGCGCGTACTTGATTTTAATGTCTCAACGTTATTTCCAAAAACTCGATATTAAGTAGCCTGTTGCACGTAAAAGAAATAAAAAACACTATATTTAAGTGCTACTAAAATTTGGGCAGCGTTTGACTTAGGCAAAACACTACGCGTAAGTACCTTTTTGATCATTTGTTTCCTAATCATAAAAAGATTAGCGTTGACAAAGGTTTAAAATAAATTATTAGTAATTAATGACTTCTGATGACGCTTAAAGTGGAAAAGATATTAGTCAAATTAGTTTGGGTACAAAAAACACAAATATTTATTTACAAACCAATTCTACACAAAGTTTTACAAATTACTAATATTTAAATACATATTTTTCTGGATTTTTTACACAGCGCAATTTATTTCCAAGATGACAAACGATTCTTGTGTTATGGACAAGAATTACCAACCGGATATTATATTATCATTATAAGCACACGCATCCATGATCATCATCAGCCTACATTCATCCACTGCTGGTCCTCCCCTAGTGAACGTCACAGAGCTCGATTTTTGGTTCTCCTCAGTTGCCTTCCGCAAGTCGTCACTCCACCTGGTAGTCCTACAATTCTTTTACAGGAATATAATATAATTAATTATAATAACAACAATAACTAAACATTGTTGTTTTTTTAAACCCCAATAACTTACAAAATAAGCTAATTGTTTGTGTTGAGCTAATTTTCGACGGTGAATTTAACTAAGTCTTCATTGGCGTGAAGTTAAATGAATTTACAACGCCTTTTTGGTTGCGGTTGTTTACTGGTCAAGATAACCAGAAAGTCGCCAGTTCATTGCAGCATAGGATCATAGATGGTAGGTAGTATAGTAGATATTCTTTAGTTTACTGTATATGGAAATATCGGTGCAACATTAATACAATCAATACAAAAATATAATAAAAAATATGTCTTTATTATATGACATAACTTTATGTGGCGTTCACTAGGGGAGGCCTACGTCCAGCAGTGGAAGAGTATAGGCTGATGATGATGATGATATGACATAATATAATAAACACATAACTTTGCGGTAGGTAATTTTCACCCTTATTAGTATTAAGATAGGGTCTGAATGTGTTTTATCGACAAGATTGCTAGTCACCCATACTTAATCTGTTTTCCAACATTCCCGTTTTAAAGAGATAGAAAATAAAGTGTAATTTTTTATCACTCGTTCATAAAAAAAAGGATTCGAAACGTACCAACGAAATGGATTAAGACTATGTTGATAAAAGCTGTAAAAAGAGGTCAGCAGTTTTACAAACACTATGATTAAAAAAAATACACATTTTTCTAGAATCTTTTGACCTCAATACTACTCATTCAAATGCGATAAGCAATAGTGATTTACATACACACAAATCACCATGTTAAAAAACAATGTATGGCCGTATACAGTATGTTACAGATTTGTATGTATGTATCACGTGTAACTACAAATAAAAAGTTAACCTTCACACGTAACGCTTAAGTAACACTACAGACGTTTGTAATCTACGGGCGAACAGTGAATAATCTACTGTGCATCGCCAGAAACGATTTCAAACTTTATCCTTTATATAATAAAGTCAGTATTACATTGTAGTGTGGTATTCAATGAGTAATTTAGTGCACTTCACTAGTAACTGTTAGCTATTAAAGGTATTCGTTCGCGATGCCTTAACTAGAGCACAAAGGCACGGAATTTAGGTTTAGGATTGGGGGATTTCCTAATACCTAATCTTAAATACAGACAGACTACGCCGTGAACTCGTTGTGAATATTAATTACTTCTATCTTCTTGAGCTTATTTGATTTTAATGTGATTTAAATATAGATATTATTAAATATAAATATAGATACTACTTCTAATTCTTGAGTTTTGTGAGTTTCGTAGTTAAAGGCGACTCTACAAATTTATAAATAATAATAGTAAGTAATAGCCATTGATGGAAAATCGACCATAACAATATTGTTTATTGGTATGTTTACTTCTTCACTATTGAAAACAGAATATTCATATAGGGAACTTTTACGCAGAAAATTTAAATAAAATAATATACCTGCTGCATGTTTTATTTAAGTAATGTAATTAAATTCATAACTTACTTTGAAAAAGCTAAAAATTTCTTGAAATAGACAAAAGCGGCGACTGGACTTTTTTATGAGTAATAATATGGAGTGACAACAAGGCTACAAATATTATATATGTACCTAGTTATATAGATGGCTTATTCCCGCCCGCTCCAAATCTTGTTCTCAAAATTTTATTTTTCCATACATTCATTTCCAGGAGCTTCAAGGATTATTGTATCAAAATAGTAAATAAAGCCACATTTACCAATTTTATTTCCATGTGCTATTTCATGTGTTGTATTCAACAGCGTTTGTGTCAACTAGTACATTCTACTAGCTTCCATACCAGTCAGTCGATAATATATTTTTACCTCATTGATTGTGAATACACATGACTGTTCCCATGATTATGAGTTGAAGAAATGTTATGTAAATTACTGTTGAGCTGGTGCGGTAATCGTTTCAGTACTTATGTATAATCAGCAATTTTCTATAGTCTCCTGGTATCGTCGCTTTAGTAGAGGAGGAGTAAGAGGAGTGTCTGTTACTCCTCAAAGTCCCTTTTGGCTGTATATCGCTGATGATCATCAGCAATTATTGTCCCACTGCTGGGCACATGTCTCCTCTCATTTACGAGAGTTTGAGCTATAGTCCAACACGCTAGTCTACTACGTGTTGGCATTCTTCACATGCCATGGAGAGAATCTCTCAGGCATACAGGTTTCCTCACGATGTTTTCCTCCACCCCGTTTGAGCGCTTGTGATAAATAGGCACGTAACTTTGAAAAGTCGGTGGTGCTGCCGTGGGATCGTACTCAGGACCTTTGACTTCACAGTCTACTGGACCCACCATTTACCTACCACAGCTCTTCCGATCAGCCTCTGATACGGCAATACAGCTATTAGCAGCAATAGTTCCTTAGTCCTCAAATCAAATCAAAAGAACAGAAAACCAGATCCAAAACACATAGCTGCATGCCACTTTTGAACTTTATGCTTGTAATAATAAGACTCTTAATTGGTCATAGGCCAAGATGCAGGTATTGCTTGTCAATATACGTACGTATGTATAATTGTATACATCAATACGGGAAAGAAATTCTATGACATCATACGTGATTGTTTGTCGCGATGTCGGAAGTTTAGTGTCATTAGTATGTACGACGGTGGCTTTGATTTGTGTACCGTGTATTCGTATTTAAATGAAAGTAAAATTGTGTCATACTTCCTCGAAAGATTAAGGTCTCGCTTATACTGAAATAGGTACAATATATAATTCCTCAGGTAAGTAATATCGCGCTGCGGCACCAGCAGTTTGTATGTACGTTTTTGAGGCCCTATTTGTGTAGGTGGTGAGCCTATTGGCATTTACCGGCCACGAAATCAAACTGTGAATTGCTATTAAAAATATCACAGAAAAACTCAATTAGATACACTTTTGTCGATCTGGAAATCGATTCAAAACCAGCAGTCGCGGTTAGTACTCGGCGGCGACTGTTGGAAAATAATAATAAGTGATCAATGTTCAAAAAATCTCAAAAAAAACCGCCTAAGTTTTTATTATTTAAGCGTTTTGGAATAACCCAATATCACGCATCACAAAGTTGGGGACGTACCTACCATATTTGCGGTAGCGCATTAAATAATTTCCCAAACGTCATGATGAAAATAAAGTACCTATACACAGCTGATAACGTGGGAAGACCCCAGTCACGCCATGTTTTAAGACAAACATAAAATAGTCGGAATTTACAGGGACGATACGACGAGTAACGTCACAGCAGAGGAATCCCCCGGACTCTCTCTGACTCAGTTCTGATGACGTCAGAATGCACAAAGTACCTTGAAAACGGTCATTATACGGCGAACAATTCCCATGAATTGATTACTATTTATAGTCATCCTCAATATAAAAATAGTATCTAAATATCAACCCAATTATTGACCCACTGCTGGGCACAGATCTCCTTTAATTTGGGAGAGTAACCTTGTCACCAATCCACCACGCTAGCCATAGCACGATGTTTTTCTTTCAACGTTTGTGCATGTGAATAATACGCACGTAATTTCGATAGTTGTGGTAGCCTAACGGTGTGACCAGTGGACTGAGACGTCAAAGGTCCACACCACTGACTTTTCGGAAGTTAAGTGCGTATTTATCACAAGCTCAATCGGTGAAGGAAAACATCGCGAGGAAACCTGCATGCTTGAGAGATTTGTCTTGATGGCATGTGAAGTCTGCCAACCCGCAGTAGGCTAGCGTGGTAGACTATAGCCTAATCCCTCTAAAATGAGAGGAGACCCGTGCCCAGCAGTGGGACGTTAATGGGTTGATGATGGTGATGATGATGAATTTCGATAACTTCTAAAAGTCAGTGGTACGAGTCTTGGGATCGATTTTTGACTTTATTTTTCACTGGTCACACCACTAGACTTTGACACAGCTGTTATATTGAGTAAAACCTTCATTATAAATTAGGTATGCCAATAGAAAAACTGCCTAACCCTTCGGGAATACACATTTTATTTTATGTATCAATGAAGCTGTAGGTAAAATATGCAAATAAAACAATACTATAAAATAAAACAATATGTATTGTTACAGGATTTCCGCATATAACGCCTGACTCCATCAATTATAAAATGTATTTATTACCGATTTCTGACCGTCAATTGTACTTAGGTATATATTCTATGTTGTTGCGTGTGTTTTTGTTATTGTACAATAAGGATATATCTATATATCGTTATTTCTTTTTCGTTGTAATTTCTGTAATTTGTAATCGAGAAGACAACCGTGAGTTCTTAGATCGAATAATGAATGCCGATCTTGCAATTGTAACCTATCAAAATCAGCCTATCAATTGACGAACCCTGGTAAAAGTTAAAATAATAATGTCGAAACTTCCGTAAGTAAAGTCATATTGCTAACTATATAATTAACTATTTTATTTAAATCTATCCTTATATTATAGTACCTAGCGTGTTGCGTATTACAATACAATTACATGGACGCAGAAAATCATACTTACAACTTCTCTTTTAATGAACAGAGTACATTGAACTCTAATTTAAGGTTAATTTTAAGTACCTACAGTAATATTACCAAAGATTTGTCTTTTTATAATGGAGGCTTTTAACTATGGTATTGGTCATTAATGGTGGTTTAGTTATATTACTACTATAAATTAAATTGCGATGACAAAACTTGTCAAAATGTATTACGTGAACAATCGATTGTAACCGTTGTCTTCACAGAGTACATTTGATATCACATTTTAATGTGGCCATCTTTGAAATGTGTTCTACATATTAAAATAACTTTTTAAACAATTATGTGTGGTCATAAAACAGTTTAAGAATATATAGTTGAATAATGAGTCACATTAACATCATGTCTATTATCAAATATGCGTTATTTCTTACTTTCTTTTTTATTATCTTTTTTTACCGTATAACTGATCCATTCAGTGTCCAGAAACCAGCTTTCATTATAGTTTAGAAACATAATTCTACATACACACTTTAAGCGCCGACTTAAGAACTTGTATTGGTTATAAAAGCTTTTTATAGCCGATACCCGAAACGGCGGTCAGTCACGCACTTATCCAGTTATTCAGTGTTTTCAGACAACGCACAAAAGATGAGCAAACTTCATTCTGTCAATAAATAGTGATGTCAATGTTTTCTCTTTCATACTTATGCATCAACACCGTGTTGACATCTAGAAGAAAATATGTTCCATTCAAATGAAGATAAACAAGTTGGAATGGTGTTAGTATTTCCAATTGACATCATACGGTAGTAGTGACGTCAATCAAATCTAGGAAGACGCCGTAAAGCATTCAATATCAACACAAATCATAAATCAAACATTCTATCAGCTTCTTCTAAAAAATCACCATTTTCAATACCTATTTTACTGGGTGAATGCAATATCATAAGGTAGAAATAGAAAAATAATACATTAATTAACCTTTATCATCATTATCATCCTCATATCAGCCAGATGGCGTCCACTGCTGGATCCACATCATTGTTGATTAAATATTTATATTTGAATACTGAAGTCCCTTACAAAAACATTTATGAAACTACTTACTTAGAAAATTTATTACTTTAGTTTATCCATTAAAGAAAATAGTAAAACAAAGAAAAACATCCGGAACAAAGGTTTCAGTTTGGAAACATTAAATAAAACTTGGATATAAGAAAAGTTTTTTTACTATTTGTTTGGGCACACTCGCGTCTTTTACTGATTAAAATCACTAAGTCTATACTTTATAACTTTGTTCCCTGTGAGTTGTGTACAGTCAGCAACAATTGTTTGAACATTAACTACTCAAGTCTTTAATGTTTAAAACATACCATATCTCGAAGGCTTCATGGTTAAATAATAATTATTCATACATACATACGTTTTTGTAATGATCATGATACCTGGCGATTTTTACCTAAATAAAATCGCGGTTACAATTACAATAATGTAGATTAACTTATTTCATCACTAAGACGCTTGCGTGTCTTGATAATTGAATAATATAAAACATTATCCATTTATCACTTTCAATAAAAAATGTTAATTGGAAAATAGATTATTATAAGATTCTAATGATCTCCATTGTTTATATATATATTTTTATTCTCCAACATTTAAAAAAGTTTAGTGCTTGAAAGAGTTTACCTAGATACAAGAATAACATAATATGAATGCCTCATTGGTCCAGTGGTCGTATGTGACTGCTGAGCTCTTACTTATCGCCTGGGTTTCGATTCCCAGATCGAACAAAGGTTTATTGGGTTTTTCTGTGAAATTCTCAGTAGCAGCCTGAAGTTTGGATTCATGCCCAGTTTATGGCAATAGGCTCGCCCATATTACATGTGACCTAAAAGATACCGGTGAAATGTGGGTGTTGTTTAAGACACCTCTGCCAAATCCTTCGTCCGGGGACGACAAGTGTGATGGTATATTATGTTATGTGAAACCAACATTCTTTTATGTTATAGCTACGCCACAGTTTGTAGCTATTCAACGTTTTTGTAATGTGTTCTCTGTTCCAAATATATATTTTTTTTTAATTTTGCTATACCGTCTTCAGTTTTGTCGTACCGGATCTGAACTCCTATAAGGGACAAGGTCATGCCTCGTATCCGGCTCTTGTGGCGTGGGCCGAGGCTCTTAGCTCATTGTTCACCTGTCCTGATTTTAATGATGGATCGAGACACCATAAATCGGTACAGGTTTCTTAATTCCACTGCCCAATATTTATAGCCTACATAATTGTATTTTACCACTGACATAAGTACAATATTTCGCCTTTTACAAAGCAACTTGAAATAAGTTAAGCAACATTTCGTCCTACATTACAAATGTCTCTTGGCGCCCTTGGCTTTTCTGTACATAAAACACTCGAAGCATTACTAAAATACAATGACATACAATCATGATCATGTAAAGGTAATGAATGCAGGCCGTATACCAGATATTTTATTATTCTAATAAGTTTTAATCAATTCATTAAAACTACCGTATAAACGACTGACCTGGCCGCTCAAGTACAAGTTATTATCGACTTTGAGAAGCGAGGAATCACAAATAATTATTTGATTTGGGAATCAAAATACGACATCAATCTAAGCAGCTTTATTTGTAGACCGTAGGGTGAATACCAAAGAGGATAGGTTTTCCTATGCTACCTTTTTTTCATGAAATATACAAGATCACACAAGACTCAAACTTTTTAAGAAAAATGTGTTTTAAAGTTTTATTTTATTCCTTTATTTTTTAAATAACACCAACATCTTCTATTTACAAAAATACTATATGTATAATATTGAACTACGTTTTAGTATAACTTTTAAATTAATGCATTCTACACAGATCAATGAACTCTTATCACACAATACTTTTGTACTTGATAATAACGTCTTTATGACATAATGGTAAAGAATGATACTCTCCGAAGTTCTTTGAACATTATCTTAAACACTTTTATCTATAAAGAAAGTTTGTTTATTTAAAAAAAATATAGTAGTGGCCTTATCAGCTCTTGCTGAGTTCAGATATTTTTGAGATACATCTGTTGAAAGGGACAAACCTATTGTCATTAACTGCGCTCAAATCTAAGCCTACCGGCTACTAAGAATTTCATAGTAAATACATACCGATAACATTTTGTTGAGACTGTGAAACGAATATCAACCTTACAGTCAGCTAGACTTAAAATCTAAAACGGTAGTCCACTAAGGCAGATAGTAGCTAAACAAACGATACGATGTTTAGCAACTATGCTGAGCGATCGGCTTGTGCGTCACGGGCACTCACGGGTTGCGGGTTCGATCCCCGCACGGAGCAAATATTTGTACGTTCTACAGGTAGTTGTTCCGGGTCTGGGCGTTTGTGTATGTGAAAATTTGAGTTTGTAAACGCACCCACGACACAGGAGAAAATCCTAGTGTGGGGCAAAGTTTTTTAAAAAAGAAAAAAAAAATGCATCGAAAAATCTAAGATTTTTTTCACAGTCACACCTTTAGTAAATATTTCTTAAACATAAGTAATTTCAAAGGGGAGGCCTACGCCCAGCAGTGGACGAATATAGGCTGATGATGATGATGATAAGAAATCTCAATGATAACCAAAAATGGAGGGAGCCCATGACCAGGAATGACAATTACAATAATATCAACCTTTGTATAATCCATAAAAAAACTATTTTATTATCTAACATTCGCGTAAAACCAGTTACAGTTTTTTTTAGTAAATTCACGAAACAATATTTTATAACATAACACAGCAACTGGTCAATTGACAGCTATAGATATGAAGTAATTTGATTTTTATTTTTATTTCAATTTTTTCAGAACGATTAATACTATAATTATCTTACACGATCAGACATCTGGTCTGATCATGCCATTTAGTACTTAACACCAACCTTAACATAAACCTCTTTGCTTAGATCGGGACTAGATGGCACTGTCGGTCTTAATGACCGGAATAGGTGTATTTATTTACATCTAAAATAAAACCTTGTAGTGAAATAACAGCCGGTGATACAATCATTAAAATCTTTACAAATAAAGACTTGACCAGTCAGCGATGAATATAATAATAATAATAATAATAAAATTTATTTATTCAGATAACTTTGATCCATACATGAGACTTTTAATACAATAAAGTAAGCAGGGACTTAGTCCGCTGCAATAAAATCCACGTCAGGGGACAATCGTGCCGAGCAGCAAATGCACTCAAAATGCCGTGGCGACTTCCACGCAACCGACTAATAAATGACGCGGTCTTTTTACGCCATAATGCTGCAAAGCCATCTGTGTGTGCATCAGCAAACATTGCAGATGCGCTACAAAAACGATATATAGCAACGGAAACTAGGTTTATGTGTAATTAACACTATCAGTTGAATCTAAGACATCAATTAGCATAGGTTATCTCACCTAATCTGCATGTAGCCGTTTGAAATAATTAGTACAAGTGACGATTGTTCATTATTATCTTCTTAAGAACTTTAATTATTATCATACATCTATATACCGACTACCGTAAATATACATACCTACAGGACTTCGTTAGTTATATTAGTGGACAATTTTTTTTCTGTTTCATTTTCTCTTACGTAAATTGACACTTACTTAATTCTAATTGAATCTTATAACATAGGATTGTTCAATAAGGAGTGAAAAGCTGGCAACGAGTGAGTTTCACCTCAGGTGTTGCAAACGTGCATGCGATACGGTAACTGCTTAGTATCAGGCTTCTTTAGCACCTTCATAGTATAAATATGGTTTTCATAAAAAATACTGCACCAGAAGAGATTTCCGCTAGCCTTATAATTTATATTGTTTCTCATATTCGTTACCAAGCATGCCTGCGCTAAACCCATGTCCCTCTTGACACGCTTTAGCACTAACTAAAAGTTCATTCTATTGAACTAGGCCCCTTTGAAGTGATTTAAAATACTAATGCTATCTCACTCTCTCTCTCTATCGTGTGATTCATGATTTTTGTAGTGAAAACTTCTTTAGGCGCGTTGGGCACTTTTTTGGGTGAACAAAAATGAAAGAACTCGCGTCATTGCCATCGTCCCGAACACTTTCCAACAGCTGTATGTATACTATGTATAATGTACACTTTTTGGGCGAACAAAAATCGTGAAACTCGCCTCATCCTCACCGCATGCTTCCAATGAGTAATATGTAAACTGTGTTCATGTAAAAAGGTATACCTCCGTTCATATTCACATCTAGCATTCGGCAGTCCCCAGAGACTGCCCCGCATATTTTGTTTTACTTGCGCTACTGTTCGGACAACCTACCTTCAGGGGGGCACAATTAAGTGGTCGAGACTGCACTACGTACAGAATGGTCACTCTTCGGCTCTTTTCTAACGTCAGATTTCTCGGAGGCCGTGTAGATAATTTGAAGTTATTTGCCTCGTAAATATGTAGTCTTCCGATTCTTACGCGTTTGCATGCATACAGATAGCATTTTATATATGTAGTTACAAATTGGAATAGAAAGGAGTATCGGTTGAAGATTTTCTATAGAGTGGCCTTTAGGGTGTTCCACACACGGACACATTATTTGCGAATATATGTATAATAATTTAAACAAAACATGTAGAAAATTGAAGTAACTAGTGACTTAAAAGATTTGGATTAAAAAAATCTCCAACATAGTTAATGATATTCAAACGATTGAACAGGTTTTTTTTTATAACTATCAATCAATTAAACCTTTGAATAAAAAATCTAAATCGTAATCGCTTCATCCGTTAAGGAGGTACGGATAAGTTTAAGGTGTGTAGTGATACATACTTTACCTGTAAACTAATGTTATGTTGGAAATAAAAATTTCAGATTTTCGTTTACAAGCCTTTACTTATAAAGATACTAAGCTACACCAAGTTGTTGTACAATCATCACGATTTATGTGACATGTATTAGACAATTTATAAAGGTGATAAGGAGCATAGAGCTGTTTGTGTGTGTTATTGAACTGTTATAGCCTAGTGGTCTGACCAGTAGTAGACTGACAAATTTAAAGTTCTTAAGTTCAAACCACTGACTTTTCGAAAGTTATGTGCGTATTTATCGCATGCTCGACCGGTGAAGGAAAACTGTGAGAAAACATGCAAGTTAAAGAGATTATCAGCAGTGGGACAATAAATGGGTTGATGATGATGATGATAGAACAATGCAAACTCCTGGCCATTCAAAGCCAGACAGCCAGCTATTAGGCCTGCTATCCTCAGAAAGAATGTAATTGTTAATTTTACCACTACCACGGCAACACCAGCGGTTGAGCGTAACCAAAGTTGCTTTGAGCAAGACATTTTTATGCTTTGAAATTGAAACCTTAAGAAACATACAGTAAAATATTTGTACATCCTTCTGGAATCAGTCCTAACCTGCCTAGAAAATAACTGAAAGACGAGTGGCAAGAAGTTCATTGGATTTACAACCTTATGACCATGACATAAGGCATTACTGTAAGTGTGCTAGCAACGGTCACCAACCTAATTTATAGGCGAGACTTATAATAATCACATCTTCGATAAATGTATTTGTCAATATTGGTCAGAAATTTTACCCTTTTTATGTATAGTTTATATTGCTCCATATTTAACCTTTATGTAAACTGTTTTATTTTAATTTAAGATTAAATGTAAACAAATACTTTCTTTACTGAGAATTTCCTTACTATATTTACCAAATACTATATTTACCTAATCTTTTGCTGCAGTTGAAAAGTGATGTTATTCCTAAATTACATTCCATTTGAGTTACCTTTCTCATTGCTTCACTCAATTTACAAAGTGAAGTTCCGGATTGAGAAGCGAGCAGTAAGAAAATCCACTTAACGGTAAAGAAATTTCTCGTAATAACACATATTGTGTATACATTGACAGGTATCTATACCAGTAATCGTTGTACCAATGCGGAATTTTACTTAATTAGAGACAGAGACTAGAGAGCCTCCACACGCAACGCAAACTTGAAAATAAAATGAACCCGATACATTTCACGCGATGCTTTTAAATGGAATAAAACCAGTGTACGGGAATGAATACATATAATATACCATTATTCCCTACTTAGGAAGCAATTAGAATATACTTTGATCGTTTAAATATAGAATTTTGAGCTACTTATTCAAATTCCCGGCTTTGTGCTAGCGAAAACGATTCTTGAAAGGTTATAAGTATGTTATATTAATAGCGAATAATTTCGTATTTTTTTGTGGAACTTTTTATGAGCGGATAGCAATACAATCTGATTTATTCTGCACTTGTTTTATTTGTTGAATGACGATATATTCAATATAATTTTATATCATAGCGCCTATTTCCTCGTAATGTTAGCAGAGAAATTAATACTCACAGTTCACCGGCCATATTTGTACAAACCTAAACGACTTTTAACTATGCATTTTTAACCTCTCATTTGAGAGAGATTAGGCAATACTTTTGTGATAAATACGCACATAAATTCCGAAAAGTCAGTGGTGCGTGCCTTGGGTTCGAACTCGAGACCTTTGACGTCTCAGTCCACTGGTCACACCGCTAGGCTACCACAGCTCACAAGCTCAAACGGTGAAGGAAAACATCGTGAGGATGCATGCTTGAGAGATTTGTCTTGATGGCATGTGAAGTCTGCCAACCCGCAGTAGGCTAGCGTGGTGGACTATAGCCTAATCCCTCTCAAATGAGAGGAGAACCGTACCCAGCAGTGGAACGTTAATGGGTTGATGATGATGATGAAGCAATACTCCGCTAGCCGAGCTGGTTTCCTCACGATATTTTCCTTCATCGTTAGGGTTAAACACACAACTTCAAAAAGTCGATTTCAAGGATTTTTGACTTCGCTGTCCACTGGTCACAGCACTAGGCTATCGCAGGACAGGTGTCTACGATTGTTTAATAGAAAAGAAAATAAAACAAACCAGTTCAATAAACTTTACGCAGGAGTTGTAACAAAGTAGGTGTTAAAATAACTGACGAACTTTAATGATTTATTATTTTATTATGGTTTAGTTATAATAAACAACTGTTTTCAAAGCGATTTCTATAATAGACATGTGTTTTCTATATCGATTGCTATATTTAATATTTAAATACATTCACAACCACATCAGTCACGCTATAAAAGCAATGATAGTGGTAAATGTTGCCATTATATTATTTATGGGTAATAAAATATGAAAAAAAACGTTTAACTTTGTTTATGGTATCGCAGGTCCTAAACGGATTAACCAATTTTGATTATGTTGTGTATGAGTGATTACTTGATCAACTGTTAATTGCTTTGATTGAATGGTTTTGTCTTCCGTTTGCAAATCATCAGCTCTGTTCGGGGTTAAATAATAATCAATGAGATGCTAAGGTTTAGCTACTCCTATCGAAATGCTAAGTGGTCGATTGGACCTGGTAGTCATCGCATATCTGTGATAATATTTAGGATATCTGTACATTATCATCAAGATCATCTTCATAGTCAGTAATCAGGTTGCGAAGGTTTTATGTCAAATACCCAGCCATATTTAGCCAGACTAGAACCCGAAACCAATATAGTAGGGAAAAAGGACTAGTATGATAATTTTAAGAGTTAGGGAATATTCATCATCAACCCAATTATTGTCTCACATTATTGTCGCACGGATTTTTTCTTATATGAGAGGGATTGGACTATATAGTCTACGAGGCTAGCCTGCTAGGTTGGCAGACTTTACACGTCATTGAGCAAATCTGTCAAACGTGCAGGTTTCCTAACGATACTTTCCCTTCACCTTCGGAGCATGTGATAAATACACACATAACTTCCGAAACGTCAGTGGTACGTGTCTTGGGTTCAAACTGGGGTTCTTTCACAGTCCACTGATCATACCACTCAGCTATCACTATCACAGCTTCAGGAGAAGTGTTATGTTAAGAATAATAGTCTTTCAAAATAATTCAAACTCAGATTCATTTATAGTTTCAATAACCCAAATATAAATATGCAAATGTAACGTCCCTCAGATGCGACAAATAGCTGGAATTTTGAACTAAGTTTTGCTTAATTTGCATTTAGTTTTAGATGATAAATTTAAATAAAGCCTTTGCACCAAAATGGAACGTACGTAGTAAATCTCTTAAAGTTTATTTTTAGATTTTCAGTGCAGTGTTTCGTTCTTTTAATTTTCTGTGTGTACAAAAATCTTTATAATAATCTCGTTGTGGTAACTATTACCGAATAAATAAAGAATTCCCAGAATTAAACAACTGCGTAAAAAGTTTTGCGTCAGTCATTAAAACATATTAAACGTCGACCCTTTTCCTTTTTTTTCCAAACACCCAGACGAACACAAACACTTATATTCATCACATAAATATTTGTGTCCCGTGGGAATCGAACCCACAAACCTCGTGATCAGCAGTCCGGTACTCGAACCACTAGACCACAGAGATCGTCTGAAGTCTATAAGGAATATATTTAGATAACTCGCGAATAAGGGTCGCCCCCGTAATATTACAATTACGGATAAACTCGTCTTGTGACTACTTTATTCCCTATAAGCTAAAAAAACATATTTATTTCCATCTATAACTGTGTGTAATATTGTTATCTGTTATTGACAAACTAATTTGCGAAATCCATAACGTTTATTATGATTGCGAGGGAGGGTCTTGTTTATTTCGTCTTTATCTTATCCTTGGGAAGAAAGAAGGATTCTAATTTTACTTTGACTTGACTTGGACGAGCCAATGGCAACGGCAGTTTTATTTACAAGTCCTCTGGTGTTGCCAAAGTCCATGGGCGGAGGTGAACTGAAACACTTACCGTCAGGTGAGCCTCCTGCCTGTTTGGCCCTTATTATCATAAAATTAATTATCTCGTCATAAAATAACTTTATCCTTGGGAATAAAGAAGGATTCTAATTTTACTAAGACTTGATTTTGGCGACTTGATTAGCACAGCGGGCAGAGTGATCGGATTCTACGTTACGGGTAGAGGGTTGGCACCAACCAAGTATTTGTTTGCCTTTCAGGTAGTTAGTAAAATATGATCAAAATATTTCTGAGAAAACAATAATTTTAATCTTAGCTATTTTATTTAGTAAACAAATTTAACATGTACCTATTATTTTCCATGAAAATTAATACATATAAAATTCATAATACGTTACCAGAAAGCGGTTAAAGAATAATGTACTATATTCAATAGCCATTGAAATACAACGACTATACGTATGTTAACGAGGTATATTCATATTGATATTGTGACCGTGGATGCTGTATAGGATCTGAAAACTTGAGATTGATCCCGAGCAAAGCATGTTCAAAATGTACTATCATTAACATATTAGCCAAAGGACTGGCATGTAACCAGTCCTTGACAAAATCTTTTGTCTAGACAAAAAACAGTGGGCTATAGGCAGTCATCTGGTTGATATGATAAATAGCACGTATTAAAAATAATATCATAAAATTAAAATTTTATTCACTTATATCTTTACTTGTACTTAGTATCATCATCATCATCATCAGCCTATAGCCGTCCACTGCTGAACGTAGGCCTCCCCCAAAGAGCGCCAACCATCCCGGTCTTGGGCAGCTCGCATCCATCCGCTACCAGCCACTTATCGTACTTAGTTTGATCATATCTTATTCGGGAAGAATAAATATCAATGGCGACTTAAAATTATATATCTAATATAAATTACTCGTTCAAATACTATTATTCATAACAAAGCAATTAAAATTAATCTTAAAATATACTTACAATATACAAATTCCCGAATGAATACTTAAACAAAATTAACAAAAACCTGAATATCCCAAACTTTAGAACTTTCGAAGTTGTCTCATTAAAATCAACATAAAATCTTAACAGTGAGGGTTCTAACTAGGTTGAACAAGCGTTAACACGCCTCCAAGTTGAAACTTTCTTACTGTACGGTGTACTTTAATGACCTCTGTAAAATTTATGACACTTGTCTCATTATTATATATGAAGTTGCATCGTTCAAACCATGATCAACAGTTACCATTATAGAATTATTATATCACATAAAATACGTTACTGGAAAAAAGACTATAGTACATAATTATATACTATTTTATTATTTATTTGTCATTAATTGCAAATCATGAACTATCAAGTTCATGCGTTTGTTTATTTAGCTGGCGTGTGGTATATATTAATGATAACTAGTAATAACATATTATGTAAATACATTCAATTCAAATAATGTTTTTAAAAACTCACCTTCGTATGTTTTTGGATGTGATACTAAAGATTTTGATCCTTGGCAGTTCACTCACATCAAACTAACTTTAGAAAATCTATTTATATTTAAAAAAACACGTAATTATTAACAAGAAACATATTTTACACTTCACTCAATAATGCTACAAGTTTTCACACAATTATTTTTCTTTCAGAACTCCGAAGAGAAAACTTTTCTAAGAGCAGTCAGCGAAACCGAATTTCCATCTCGTTCTGACTAATCATTAGTTTATCAATAGTTTACAGTTGCGGCCCATAGAATGGGCGTAGTTTAAATGTGCCCATATTTGTAAATATAAACAGTTGAGTTGTTTATGAAGTAGACGCACGCCAGTTTACAAAACAAAACATTTGGCCAAGAGTGTAGCGCGGTCGACGAATGGTGATGGGCGACTGCCGCGCGCGCTATGTCGCCGGGCTAGTACAGAGGCAAGTTCACTTGCACTGTTATGGTGAAGAAGTTATATAATATAAGCTAATGGTGCAATTTATGTAATAATGCTCTAACTTTATGAAGAGTAAATAGACCTTTAAGTCATAATGATGGAGTTTCGCTTTCCGTTCAGTACAAGTACCTTTTATCATAGGGATCTTGAAGTACTTACCGAATAAAAATGCTATAATGTTTACATAAAAAAAATTCATAATTGTTGTCATTTACAAAAATAAAATCATTAGAATAGAATAAAATATGCTTTTTTGTCCACTATATTAAAAATCATACATTACATTAATATACCTATTACAATTATTTATGAAATAAGAGTACAATGGCGGTCTTATCACTAAATAGCGATTTCTTCCATTCCTACAATCTTTAGATGGACAATTATAATTAATTGTTTGTCTAACATCGGGTCCTTTGGAAGGGTTATGGGGCATATCTAACGCGCAAAAGCCCATGTACTATGGGAGTACAGGACTAATACAGGTAGAGCCAAAACTAATATAGATTATGGAAGCTATTATTTATTGGTCTATGAATGCGTGAAGGCGGCATCTGCCTTAAACCTTTAAAAAGTTTAGGTATAATGACTAAGGATAACTTGCCGACTCACTAACTTAGTCCCCTAAAAATAAAATGACTTCGTCATTAAGATTTCATCATTTCATTTCCATAGACATAATTATAACATAAGTACAAACAATAATTATGTGAAACAATTGTTAACCGAATGTGTTTTCTAAGTCATATTGTGGATTATTAATGAGACGCGTTAAGCGCCATTTTAGAAAATGATCAGTCATCATCATAATTGCAGCATATTACCTCTTTCCATTTTTTATTAAAAAAACAAATAAAAAAATATTAAATTACCCAATAAAAAATAATCGTATAAAAACATTAAAAGCAAATAACGGACGTATTTTT
Organism: Craniophora ligustri; assembly: GCA_905163465.1. Classification (NCBI taxonomy): domain Eukaryota; kingdom Metazoa; phylum Arthropoda; class Insecta; order Lepidoptera; family Noctuidae; genus Craniophora; species Craniophora ligustri. Next base: position 5,059,283 of record LR990960.1, read on the forward strand.
CACATTAAATTAAATTCTTGACAATAGGAACATGAAACCTTGATACGACATAATGCACGTTCATTATTCGTGCACTAAACGGAATGATACACATTATTATCATTATAGGTTTTACATTCAAATCATTTGAAAGGAGACCTTGAAATGACGCAAAATGTTCAAAAATAATGTTTTACGGGCAAAGCTGATAGTGGGCCTAATGGATGATAGGGATGATAGTGAAAGTTGAATATGTCAGAAAAATAAACAAAAAAAAGAAAGTAACAATTAAAAACCCCAGATCACTGATATTCAAACACAGAACATATTTTCTTAAATCATACCTAAGAACAATCTCGATCAAGATTCTTATCAAACAAAAAAAAATGGGTCATCTCTTTAGGAAAGGCAAGTAACTTACCTGAACGCCGATACTAAACGCGGCACGTGTGTGGTGGAATATTCATACTATGCTAACGAACGTAGAAACTGTTAATTAATGGATAAATTATATTAAGTGCTATCGAAAGTGATCTTGGTGTATTCATCAATGGACAACAAAACATTAAAATTTACATACTATCTCGCTTATACCCTTCAAAGGTATAGCTAGAGACATGATGTCATATACACCCACAGTGAAATCCGTTTTTAATGTGTTTAATATTTTTTTATTGTTTTTGTTTATTGGGATAAAAAACAGAAGTACAATATTTACTACAACAAAAATTAATGCTAGGTTCAATTTACCTATTGAACTAATCACACACTTACTACCTACTAACTGTATTCATAATTAACATGATAAACACGTGCGAAGAATACTTAATAGTTAATAGTACTTGCCTCTGTATTTTTAGATACACGAACGTCATGATGAGTAAGAAAATATCAGTTTGACAAAGTTACAATGACAGTACTGTCACTGTAAACAGCTATAGTAATATGGTCAAAAGTTCCAAAACTACAGGTTCGTAGTTATAAGGGGTATACTAAGGGCACTACGCTAGCTTTCTAAAAACATAATTATTTAGAATCTAGCCAAAACAGACATTCAGAGAATTCGGGCAAGTTTTATGTTGATCAAACAAACAAAGCTAAAAAAACTGCTGCACTGGTCTAGTGGTCGTTAGTGCGACTGCCGAGTAAGAGGTGACGGGTTAGATTCTCAAGTCAAGCAAAATGTTATTGGGTATTTCTATGAACTTCTCAGTTAAAGCTTAGAGTTTGAATAGGTTGGCGGTTGATGGCAAAAGGCTCCGTCTCCTAGTACATGGGACCTAAAAACTTACCTAACATACATTAGTGCAACTTGGCTTAACTCTTCGGAGAAGACTAAGAAAATATACAAAAAAAGATTGAGAACGAGAACTCCATAATTTACCCGTCCTAAGTCAACTGTCTCAGCCGAAGTTCTTGTACTACCTATACATATTACGTATGATCATACTTTACAAGCGGATCTGTGTGGAAGTAAACAACATAACTCAACGAAATCCGTTCCACGGTACTATTGTCACGTCCATAAACAAAAATATCTACATACTGGCGTGTAATATGCGATCGTTAACGGGAGCCAACAGTATATAAAGTAGTAAATCCTTTATTATTTACCATCTATTTTTTGTTTTTTTTTCGTTGTTTTTTTTCCGATTTGGAAATCTCCAAACGCACACCCGGTTAGGAGAAGAGTCTGCGAGCGTGGGATAATTTACCTCACTAAATCCTACCCGATGGTGATTCATTAGCACATGGGTACTCTTAAGTGACCGACTCCGGAACCCCTTGTGCATCACCGAAAAGCAGTATTTACTAACCAACGTTATACTAATTTCTATCAGTCGGTCCGAGAACAATCATCATCATGAACTCATTATTGTCCCACTGCTGGGCACGGGTCTCCTCTCATTGGAGAGGGATTAGGCTATAGCCCACCATGCTAGCCTACTGCGGGTTGGCAGACTTCACATGTTATTGAGATAATCTCGAAAATTTCTTAAGCATGCAGGTGTCCTCAATGCTATTGACAAAATCTCTTAAGTATGTAGGTTCCCTCAAGATTTTTTACTTCACCGTTTGGCCATTGTGATAAATACGCACATAACTTCCGAAAAGTCAGTGGTTCATGCCTTGAATTAGTACTCGAGATCTTTGACATCTCAGTCCACTGGTAACACCTCTAGGCCACCGAGACCAATGGTGCTATAAAAGATCTGAAACTATGTATATAATATCAATGTATCGCAATAAAAGTCGTACAAATGAGTATTAGTTCAACTACTGAACATTCTGGACCTCACAGTGCAGTCGCACTTGCAATCATTAGCCTAATGAGGCCTTTGTAATCTAGAAGTTAATCAGACAATAGAAATTAATACTCATTTCGTTGTTCTTTCTCATTAGAACAATGTATTTTTAATAGAGGTTCATAAAACACTGGCCGACTTTGTTCAGCCCATTATATTAAGTTAATGAACATTTTCTATGTTCGACTGGAGATTTACTTTCAAAGGTTTTGTTGATTTTTTGCATGTTTTTCTCTTTTGTTTGGACACGAACATTGTTGGTACACTATAAAATAATTTTTTTTTTATAAAGTTATTTGTTTCTAATTTAAAATATTTCTTACCTCAGAAGACATTCAGTCCGTTTTAGCTTGCCAGCTAAATACTGGCGAAGTGGGAAGCATAATATGATACTAACGTGTATCTCTGGATTGTTAAATATCTGATACATCCATAATTGTGGGCTCTAGTATACATGATGTTTATCCTGAAACAAATTTAGAAAAACAAGGATTTTTTTTAAGGATTTTATCGTAGTAGTATTTTCTAAGCATTAAAAACGTAGCAATTTAACAAATGTTACGAAGACAATGCGAGTCCGAATAATAGCGAATCAAACTCGCGTGGAGGGATTCCGGTTAATGAAAGTCATATGAACTTGAGCCGTCACAGTGCATAAAACTCTAGCACTGTAGTCAAAAAGGCATTAGGAACCAGAATATTTGCTAGTCGCAATAAGAAGACACAAAGTTTTCTTAAAATTAGATCAGTTATTATGGCTATCAGTTAGTATATATTAATGATTACCTCAAGAGCCTAAATATGTGACGTTAAATCAATAAATTTCTGACAGTGTCGTTTACATTGCTTATGCTATTTTTATAATCAACACAAAATCAAAATATACATAAATAATCGCAATAACCAAAATTATAACAAAACAAACTTATAAAAAATTACAAAATTATAAATTAAAAACCGATAAGCCGAAATATAATAAACAAGTTCGCAGGTACAGTAAAAGTTGAACTATGAACCTAATATTTATGGGTCACTTATATTTTTAATTGATGATATAAATACAGTTGCTACTTGTGTACCATGTCAAAAGATCCCAAATATAGTCTGGGACATACATACACAACTGACTTCAAACGTCTGGCGGGATGTTAGACATTTCCAATACAACCGACTACTTGGAAAATGCCTATAAATACTTTCCATTACAGCAAGAGGATGGCGCTATTTGTAATATTGTCTGAAAATTATCTTTGTAATATGATATTTTTGGGTAGCAATTAGATTCGTGGCTGCTGAGGTCAGGCTATGGATGGGTGACCGCTCTTAACATATCTAAACCCCCTGTGCCTGCCAGAGCACGTTAAGTTGTCCAGCCTGGTTTCCATGTAAAGATTTAAGATAATCGTTACTAGTAGTCTGATGTTTGCAGCTGTTAATACCTTTTTTCTTCAGGATACCGAGAGATATTTTTATTAAAGAATTTTTCTTTAGGTAGGCACGTATACTGATGACTTCGAACGTCAATATTGATCATCAGAAAATATTGGTTGGTCTTTTTTACACATTTCATTCCTAATGTCTGCCAAAAGCAGCACGACTGGAGGCTTTCATAATAACCTACTTTATACGGCATTTGCAATAAAGCTTCGGGGCAATAATAGACGTGCCTACCCGTACCTACCTCAATGGAACCTCTTTGATAAAAATATCCAATAAATATTATTATTATTATTAGTATAAATCAAAATAAAATATTTTCCTCAACGGTTCCGATGTTAACATTTGCCACGTCTGAACAATTTCCTCGTTCATCTCCTTTGTATCCGTCACGTTTATGGAGTTGTTTGTGTTTTGTTTGCGGAAACCAATCATAAGAAGCGAAAGGAAAAAATCTCCGGAATCTGAATCTATAGACCTCAATTTTCAGGTAAATACTTAGACATAAATCATGTCTGCTCAAAAATAATTATAGAATTGAACTGGTAACATTAAATAAACGAGAAAATCTTCAACTTCAGGGGTTTATGTATTCCTGTAATAAATTAATTAAGGTTTTATAGTTTTACTTTATGTAGTGAATTACAATAGGTACTATAAGAATAATTTATTATTATACATGATCTAGGCAACCGATCGGCTGACTGATTGGCGACTCAATCTAAAGAGACAAGGACATGTCGTATCTAGTGGAAGATGGAAAAATATAAAACGAAGTGATCCAAGATATGGGCAGAAGATTACGTATTGTCTTACTGACAATAGCCGAGGTTTTAAATCAAATCAGATCGTCTTAAAATATGGTACCTACATAAGAGGTACCTACCGGCGAATTGAGGTTGTCCATCAGTATATCTGTGCCTAAACCTTTGAGAAGCATGCGTAAGTCCAGTTTCTGTTAGTTGATATTTATATGGTAGATACTAGGTGGTAGGAAAAGTAAAATAGGATGCGTCATTAAAAATATAGCCGAATAAGCTAGAATTTTGGTTCTTAATCTCTCCTGCTGATCTTACCACAACGCACTAATATTTTATTGACTTGTATAAGAGGCGTGCATAACAAAGCATTTAGTGCCTGGTTGCCTGAATGTAAATTCAAGAATATCCATCCAAGTGATGTACCACATGTATATTGAACTTTTATTATTTTATTCATACGAAGTAACCTACCTAAGTAATAGATATGAGGTATTCCACCTTGTGGTAGAAGATAAATTGGGCGGCTGTAAAGTTAATTTAATTCCCTGACCCCACATCAGGTAGAACCAATTTGTTTCGCCTCCATTTGTATTTTATACCTTTAATCCTATCCTGAAACTCATTTAGTAGGATTCCATTATCAACCGCGAAATATTCGTCTAAAATATAACTTAGGTATTCCTGAGCTCTATTTAACCGATACCTACCTATTGGTCTCGTGTTTGAAAGTACGGAACGCGACTCTCTGACTTTTTGAAATTAACTCGGTAAAGTGGTAATAACAATATAATAGATATGTAAGTAATGGGTATGTCAAGACAAGCAAACAACAAGTACAGTTCAATCAGAAAAAAAAATTTAATGCATTATTTTCATTCTTCTTTTCTTACTATATTTTTCTTTTTTGTATTCGATACAAAACAAAGTACTAAGCATTCTGTCAATAATAGTTTTCTTTATGCTTTCCCTTTTCTGCGTTCCATCTGGGCTTGCCCGACCTACATTCATATAAATGCTTACGATATGAAATGGTAACTGATCAATAGATCTTTTGAGGACATTATTACAAGTCAATAGGTTAGGTACCTATTGACTATATATAACCGTTTATGGATGTAATACCAACAAATTTATAACTACAACGTCCTTTGTCCATATTTTCGCCAATACGCAAACGTATGGCCCTTTGACTGGCGTAATCATAAATAAATACTAGAGAAACTGTGCCATAGTATTTACTTAAGTATTTACAGTCTAGTTATATGGGTTGAAACGTATAAGGTCCGCCGCCACACGCAACGCAATCTAAACGCCTTTCACTTGAGGAAATAAGTTATAGGTATGTATGTGGATTAAATTACGTTTGTAATTGATAGCCCAGCGGTATAAGTGGTTTTGGTTATTATTAATAGATACGTACATAAAATACTTTTACATGCTGGTAATTCTGTTTCCTATTGAAAGTTTTGCTTCCTATTTTTTTAATACCACGTTGCAAACACGGTTACGACCCGCCTGGTGGGAAACAGTTACCGTAGCCAATGAACTTTTGTAACTCCAGAAGTGTCGCTCGCGCGTTGCAGGGCCTGTAAAATCCTTTTACTTCTTTTTTGAAGAGCCATATAGCCCCTATAGCCGTCTATGGAAAATCTCAACTAGTAGCCTGATTGTACGTGGAATGAAATTCCTCTGGAACCGTACAGTACGCGATGATATTCTTAGCCCTACTATATAGATCGTTCAATATTATCATCATCATCATATCAACCGTTAGACGTCTACTGCTGGACATAGGTCTCCCCCAAGGATCGCCACGACGACCGGTTATGCGCCGCCCGTTCCATTGGATATCAAATAGAAGACTTTATGGTGTAAGTAGGTACCTCTTGTTACAATCAGCGCTAATGGTTGCAAACATAAAACATTGCAAAAAAATATTCAAATAAAACTATGCTGCTCGGATTCTGTTAAAGATCCAAATAGTTGGGTTGCGGTACATTAACAAAGTACCTAGTTACATACATACATACTCTCACGCCTTTTTCCCATGGGGGTAGGCAGAAACTACAAAATGCCTCGCGCTACGATCCCTTCATACAAAGTAGTTTTATTTGAATGTCTAATATTCGCGTATGTAATTGTGCTAAGTAGAGGAAATTAAAGATGTACTTAATTAATAATAATGTTGGTGCGGTTGCAACTCAATTATTGGCTTATCAGGAAATTAGGTATAAACTGGAGCAAGTCTCGTTAACACTGGGCGGCTATCACCGAGTGATAATTCTTCGTGTCAGGCAACATTAAAATAGAAACTCCTTTATAGTAGTACATATTCTTTAAAAAAAGAGTGCCCGGCAATAGGATTTTATCCTTTCTCGTAGATGTACTCACAAATTAACATTCTCCCATGCGCAGACATAAACGGAATCGGGATCTCAAACGGGACATGCCAGCAACTATTTGTTGTGTGCAGAATCCGAACCTGCTATCCGTGGCATCAAACCATATCGCTCAACACTGTATCAAACATGCGTTCAATTGGTTTTTCTGATCATTTTATAGGAATGTACATACATTTAATCCTGAAAAAAATTAACAACATAAGGACATAATTAGTCATCAGTCAATCTGATCTTTACACAGCCCCGTCTAGTTCTACGCAATGACTTAGTAACAAAAACTACACGGTTGATACAATACTTATGTACATAGGTAGATGTTTTATTTCGTTTTATAAATTTAAAACGTAAAACATTATAACAAATATTTATTAAAACTATTCTTTAGGAATGCTGTGAAGGAGGCGAATCGTTGAGACGTAAATAGCACTAACATTAGAACAAAGTAGTTTAATTTTTAATGTGTACCTAATATTCGCGTAAATAAGTACATATAAGAGATATCTATGTATAGGAATATCCACGACCCAGATAAAAATAATTAGCATATGAAATTTTGAAAGAAATAATAAAGAATTCTGTAACGATGTCTCACAAAGAAGAGACTCAAATAGGAAAAGGAAATTATTAAGAACCGCTAAAAGGATGAATTGTGACTGCGGACCATTTGTCGGATGTAATTTATTGTGTACTTCCCAGCGATTGTACGAATACTCATTTCATTTCTACCTGCTTCATCTCTAAGATTGAACTAAATATCCTGATCTAAGGTAATATGTTTCCTGCGTTTGTAAATGATAGATCAAATTAGTAATTGGTCTAGTGGTCGCAAAAGCAACAGCTGAGCAAAAGGTCTCGTATAACTAGCGATTCAAGAAATCCAAACTTCTTAGTACCAGCTCTGAGTTTAGAAAAGTGTCCTGTAAATCGCCATGAGCTTGTTCCTTATTATATACCCTAGTAAGTCCTAAAAATTATTCTGGTGAACAATGGGTGTAAATCAGTACATGTCAGTCTAAGGCCTACAGAAGGTATTGTGTAGGCCTTTGGACTGACATGTACTGATTACTGAAATGCTAATGGAACTTGTTAAATGTAAAGTTCTAGTCGCGTGCGTTAAAAATGCAGTAGCGATGCATTATAAAGTTATTATTAAGTGGGTGCAGACTGTGCAGAGCTAACGGCAACTCATTGTCTTGTCACCCCTTGACCTACTTGCCACAAGACCACGTTATATTTTCGTTGTGTCACTACGAACAAAAGACATTATGTTATGTCTACCTTTATGTGTCCCATTCAATTAATACAAATTTCTAGGTAACTGATACCTTTCTATGTACAATAGGTATTACTTATCTTAGGTGCTAATATAACGTGAAGTGGTGAAGTAAAAGTTTCGCCTATAATATCTCATCATCATCATTATCATATCAACCGTTAGACGTCTACTGTTAGACGTCATAGATCTCCCCCAAGGATCGCCGCGACGACCGGACCTACGCTACATGCATGCAGAATATTCCAGCACCCTTAACCATGTCGTCGTCATCGTCGTTGCCTTTAGTACCTACGTATTTATAAATAGGACATCGATTCTTCGAATCCCTTTAATTTCGAAAAGTGCGAATAGTGAAAGTAGTGAGCTGTGTAATGATGGCAATAATTTCTAATAATTCATGGAATACATAATAGTGATTCGTTAATTCAACTTTATATTTAAGAGATTGCATTCGACTTCAGACCAAATGATGGGTGGCACTTAAAAACACGAAGGAACTTTTTTATAGTAGCGCTACCCCTAGCAATCAACGGAATAAATACAAAACATTTGATTGATTTATTCATTCATAAATAAATCATCCGGTCGTAGGAATTAGAAGAGAGAGAGAGAGTGGGTTTGTACCTGCGCAAATACTTACCTACTATAAGATAATCACGCGCGGATGACCCTTGGCAATGTTTTCGGATGGAAAGCTTGCTAATGAAGGGCCAGCTTCGCTGGTGTGGACATCTTGTACGTATGGAATCTACCAGATTTCTAAAAACTGTTTCATACTCTGAAATCAGCTCAGCTAAACGCAAATCTGGAGGATAGTATCTACGCTACAAGGATGTTCTCAAACAACACGTAACAACAACGGGCGTGTCACCAACTCCTGGGGCCCGACTCACTACTCGGAGATCGGAGTGGCGAAAAACTGTCCATCAGTGTACATCATACCTACATATGTAGTTATGAATCTCAACGGTTAAAAGATCTTGACGCCAAACGTCAGCTTTCGAAAACTCGTCCGAAACCCTCCTACAGGTATACATACAACTCAAATGGAGACCTTCACTGCACCTTGTGTGAGCGCACGTTTAAAACCAAATTCGGCCAGTCATGCCAGGGCTCACGAGCGATGACGAAATACCGGGGACTAACAGGGTGTCGATGGATACGTCTAGGAGGACATCATCAATCAATCAATATCAATTTATAAAAACCACAATAATACTGAATTATTGTGGTTTTTATAAATATATGTACCTTTTATAAAATTTATGTATAGTTAAATAAATAAATTTTATAAATGGTAACTAAGTGTTCAGATGTGTATAAACAAACAAAACGTTATTGTGATGGCAGCACTTACAAGCGAAAAAAATGTCAATGTCCGTTGTCATAAATGTCAATGTCAAGATTGTCAAGTTGCCTTTCCGTCTAAAATAAAAAGTGTAAACAAGAATTGCACAACTCAAAGTTTTATAATTTTGGAGAAATAATACATGGGAATTGTTTAAAACAATGGCTGCTGCAGAGACTCCCCGTCCTCGTGACTGCCTGTCTTGTAGGATAGTGGGCGCCGTTGGCATGGTCGGCATTGGAGGTTATCTAGCAAACAGTGCCTGCAAAAATAAAAGCTTATCCGGAAAATACGCTCTAGCTGTGCTCTCATTCGGTACTAAACATTCTTTACCATCTTCTTAAATACTATTTGATAGATATCTCATTCAATTTCTTTTATTTTTTCAGGTTTCATCTGTCTAGGAGTAGCAAGATATAAACAAACATTCCCCTTTAACAAAAATGAAACATTCAAATCAAAAGCATAATATGTAGGTACAAAAATGTTCACTAAATAGTTTATAAGTTGTACAAATCTTGTGAAATAAAAAGAATAGTCTTAGTTATTTAATTTAACTTAGGAATCATTTTTTGAAAATACCTAAATAATAAATCAGTTTATGTTAAAATCTGCGTTATAAATTTATTAATTTTCTCTCCTAAGTATGTATGTTATTGATATAGATGGTTAAATTTAAATTGATTACCACAGCCTATTTTCCTGGATGCCGGACATTTTTTTTCTCTCATATGTATTAATTACAAAAGGCACTAAATACATGCTATGTCACTATAAATAACACAATAAATATCAGATAAATCTGTCAATAGGAAGTGAGTCAAATTTCAATGTCTAAATTCAACACAAATCAACAAACCGGTGGAGCTAAATAAAACGGTTTAAAACAACAAAGAAGATGCAAAACATATTTTATTAATATAATATGTATATCCATTATTTGGTATTCAACTATAACAAATCCGAATAGCTCAATTTGGATTTGTTAGATGAATTTCTTAGTTAAAAAACCAATAACACTCAATGGGGAGTGAACTCAGAATCACTCGCACAATAAACATGCTTGCATCTACTGGAACAATAGATTGAACCAAAAAAGTTGTTTATTGTTTAAATTAGCACCATCTATAGTTTGACACTTATATTTTCAACTTTCTTATTCCCAAACTCTATCTTAGTAGTTGCAGTTATGATATACAGATGGCGCTTATAACAATATTTTAGTGATTATATATTGCAGGGGCGGCCAAGCTCATTGATAGGAATGTCAATTAGCAGCGCTAGAGCTAAAAAGTTCATCCCATTTTCCAGCAATTCTTTTTTGTTGTGGTACCTAATTTTTGTAAGTTGAGAAATCAAAGTGCCATGATGTTTATTTTTCAGTTTGGCCACCCCTGTTACATTAGGTACTTGCAATCATCAGCATATTGTGTACAGTACAACAGTTGTTGAAGTTTGTTATAAAATGTCTCACTGATGGGTACGGGTCTCCTCTTATTTGAGAGGAGACTTGGCTATAGTCCAACATGCTAGGCATGCAGGTTTCCTCACCACGTTTTCCTTGTGTTAAGTTCCGAAAAGTCAATGGTCGAACACAAGGAAGTCGAGACCTTTAACTTAAACTGCTATCACACTATCCTATTTTAGTTAAAAATTAATTTTGTTCTTTTGTTCTTTTATTTATTATTTTTCTAAAATACATATAGTATACCTATACCATGCACCGACATATTAGCTATGTCTTAGGTTGTCGTAAATATTATGGTTTGGCGACTTGACAAAAGATGACCTTTGAGAATACTGTAGGGAGGAGATTTTCAAAGATCTCTCATCTTAAAACTACGGACAGTTGTCAGCCTGAGCTTATAATTATGATCTCGTAGAATACCTATTTACCTTCCCTTCATTGTAAGTATACATATTCATATTCATATCATTTATTTGCATTCCACAATGTTTTTATAGATGGTAACAGACAATCTTATGTTAGACACAATTATGGACCCTGTCGGGCACAACAAATATAATTACACTAATTATTATAATATATTATTATTTAAGTCATTTGCTAATGTTAAAATACGTAGACAGAGAAAACAGTTAAAATACAAGACAAAAATATACTGCACAGGTATCTACAGGTAATTTAAAAACAGCCTTAATTTTTAAGCCTAATTAAGAAAATGTATTATGTCAATGAGACGAATAAAATTTACATTTTCATGATCTTTCAAGAACTTCCTAATCATATGATTGAAACTAAGCTGTCTACATTTTTAGGTGATAATGTAGTAAGTATTCCATTAGATTTCTTTTTAATTACCCAAAAATATTTCATTTTAATTATATTTTTTTACATGTTACGATTTAATCAATAAATCTCAATTTTAAAACCAAGAAGATTTAATACCAGTTGTATTTTTTAAAACTCGAATACCCATACGTAATAGAATTTTCAAAATTTTAATTCATTTCAGAACTTTTTTTTATACGTAGGTCTGTACCTGTGTTTGATAAAATGTAAAATGTTTTTGTTTTTAAATCATAAATAAACGGCTCAGATTTAAACATTTAAGGTTCAATGGCTGCCCTTCACTGGTGCAGTTTTACGCTCCTAAAATGTACTTGATAATACAATATCTTGTTTTTATTAAGAGCTCGACTCTAGTCTCGTAATAAAATGTCTAAAACAATGGAATTCAATTTCGCTCCCAATACTTAGATTCTGTTATAGATAATGCTATTTTGTATATTTAATCCGATTGGTACCATCCCGGCTCCGACTCAATATCTGAAGAATACGCGTGTAATGATGAAAGGTATGAGAGCATCGGATTTTATTCGATTACCGAAATATTACCCTTCGTTGTGAATATTTACTTACTACATATACCTACATATTTATTTAGGTATGTCTGGCTCAAAGCTGCTACAGTGCCTTCTTCAAAAGGTCATTTCAGACCTTGACCTATATTGTTGGCCTCACAATATTGGAAACGAAAATGTCTGAACCTCAAAAGGGACCATGATTCTCTGATTATGTTTGTGTATTTCTTTTCAGAGGTCAGTTTGAAAATTTCGATTTTGAAGACGAGAGTGAATAGACATTGTTTGAATGCTACATACATCTTCGGCTGCATCGTCATTTACCATCAGGTGAGATGCTGTCAAATGCGCTCAATTTCGATACAAAAAATATCGACGCCTTCGACGTTACATAAAGAAATTATATATATACATATATATACAATGTGGGGAGGACAATATGATCATAAATGAAACTTCGTATAAGTCATGATATTCCCAACCGTCACACAAAAAATCAAATGAATATATCCAGTAGTTTAGCCACAGGACATTATTTTTCATTTTAAGTATTTTCGACATGATGTTTTGTAAACAGGAGAGCACGCGACAGGTTAACGACTTACGTTGCCAGCTCGCCACTTTAAAAACCTACGCCTTTTCTATCAAATTTATTTTCTCAATGCAAATTATACTTTATGCCCGAGCCATAAGAGTCATAAAGCGTGTCATCACAGCTAGATAAGAAAATATGTATGTGCGAAAGAGATAGGTAAGTTTGCTTGTTTCCTCTTTGCTTACTTGTCGACGTGTCTAGGTTACGCGGTCAGTGTGTCACCGGACGTCCTTACTGCCTGTGACGCATTTTATTTTCTCTGGAATTTCGGATGCGCCCGCGCCCGTTTGAAGTCGCCGCGCGAGTGTTATCGTATCTTTGTTGTTGTGTTGTGTTGTGTTGTGCGAAATTTGACGCTTTGTTTTAATAGTGACAGGACACATAAACGTATTATAGGTACTTAGTTAAATAGCTAAGTGAACTTTGCGAAATTAGACGCTTAATACTTGGTGTTTCAAGGTTTTATTATTAAATAATCATGCCTCGTTACAATTATACCGCTTCGGAGTACACTGATATGATTTTAATTTATGGGGAGTGTCACGGTAATGCCGCTTTAGCTGTACGGACATACCGTGAGACCTATTATCAAGAGTGAGAAATAACATTATACGTCGGTGTAGTTTGTGTATTCAAGAACACGGCGGACATATTGAAAATAAAAAAATTTAATGACTGGCGACATAATTATGTGATCGAAAAGTGATTGTGAATAATAAATTGATCAGTGAATAACTCGCGGGTGAATGATGCCCGACTATTTGGTTAATATTCTGTGATTTGATTTGTGTAATTGAGCATTAATAACAATAAGAATAATGGCGCCAAACATTACGTCGCTGCGTCGGCCACAGCTTTAACATGAATGAAACCAAGCTGCGTTGCCATTCTTATCGCAGGTCAGTGTACCATTTTTATAAATGGTGTTTTATTTTGTTTGCAGTTTTAAGCTATTTAGTTTGTAAGAAAATTTTTTTTTTTTAATTTCCATGTTCGGATTTATTTGATAGTTTACAAATGTTTCTATAAACCAGTATTGCCAGTGTTTTCATTTAAAGTCATATTGTCATCTCCACATTGTATATACTTTATTAAGTAATATTGACGACCTGATTGGCGAATATACATATATATATATATGTATATTTAAACGTAGCCCCACTCTAGGATTTTTCCTGTGTCGTGGGTGCGTTTACAAACACAAATTTTCACATACACAAAACACCCAGACCCGGAACAACTACCTGTAGAACGTACAAATATTTGCTCCGTGCGGGGATCGAACCCGCAACCCGTCACGCACAAGCCGATCGCTCAGCCGCTGCGCCAATCAGGTCGTCAATATTACTTAATAAAGTGTTGTATTTACAGAAATATACATGAAAAAGGAACTACGTCTTACATACAAATAATTATATTAAGTGACCTCTGCTATCTTCCTCGGTAAACAAAACTAATTCAAAGTAGATTATATTGTATAGAGTGGACGCAGTTTCCCACACTCCCTCGAGAACCTTACACTGTACAGAATATAAGGATAAAATGTGTCTTATGTAACTCGGGAATAGTGTGACTTTGTAAGGGCGAAAGAAGTTTTTTAAAATCTGTTCAATACTGAAAAAAACTAGCTACTTTTACATTTCAATCTATCTAACTAAAGCTTTTTATTAGGTCTGCAATGCGTGAGCGACACCTCTGGTGTTGCAACCGTCCATAGGCTAATTAGGTACCATCAGGCGACCCGTAAGCTGCTCTACCCCATCGTGGTAAAAATAAATCAGTACTAACTCATTTCGATAACAGTTTGTTAGACTGATTCGATTCCAAGCATTTCTGTCTCCAATAAGCATTAATTCCGACGTTTCGAATCGTCGCGTGTGTAAGAAATCAGTAGGTATCGGATCATAGTACCTACTTATAAAAGTTCTCCCCTACACACAGACGATTCATTATAATACCGTCAACTGCAATGTCTTTACTTTCCGTGGGTATCTTTAGATAAGCATACCCTATACTAGTTCTCATTAATTTTCATTTTGTCTGGGGCAGGGACCACAAATGATTATAAAGTTTAAAATAGCATGAACTGCCACAGACAAAACAATGTTTTATAAAATTTAAAATTCAATAAAACCTCCGACATTTTGTGGTGGCTCCCGACTAATTCAACTTTTAATAAAAAAAATCTAAATCGGTTCATCCGTTTGGAAGCTACGATGGCACAGACAGACACACACAGACACTTCAAACTTATAACACACCGTAGTTTTTGCGTCGGGGGTTAAAAATATTGGGTCTTTGGTATAAGGTAAATGTATGCGTATGCGGAGATAGATTGGATGAGGAAGGCGGAGGACAGTGTTATTATGGCGTTTGTGAGAGTTTCAGTTTAGGAGAGGCCTATGTCCAGCAGTGGAGTGCAATAGGTTGAGTTGAAAAAGTTATGCTTCAGTAAAGATACACACGGAAAGTACAGATGCCACTGTTGGGTACCTACATATTTATAAATACGTATTTGATTCATGTTTGGGCAATGTTATAAAAAAATCATATATCTCTTGCTCTGACCCCTACTGACTTTTACCCACGATTATGTATCGCGCTCCTGCAGGCTTTTATTTTGATGAAGGCTCTAATGGAAACTTTTTTGTGGTTTGACAATACTTGTCAACACACAACGCTAACGAGGTTGTTTACCTTGTAGACTAACTTTTTAGACTCTGTAAGTCAGGCTGGCAGTGAAATTAATCTTTTTAATTACATCTACTTAAGTTAAAAGGCTCTCTTAATCAACAGTCTATGTTATATTAAAGTGGGTACGTATAAATGAATTTAATTTTAATAAGTACGTGACAACAGCGCGTTGTTGCGCCGATTTAGATTAATGGTTCAGTAGATAATTGCATCAGTTCAGTTCATAAAAGTGTTAGAGATTGCGAGGGAATGGCTAATGATTGTACCTTTTGAGCATTTGAGCGTTTGCAAGGAATGTTCGCGGCTTGAAGGCCTGTAATGCGAAATTGCTTACGAAAATTAACTTCTACTTATGAATATTCACTATAAATATCATTCATCATTTTAAATTTAATTTCAACTAAGTTAAAGTTGACTTCGTTTTTATTTCCCGAACCGAACTAACATCCGCTTCCACGAACCAATTACGGTACGAGTTCAGTGGAAGGTAAACCAATATCCCTTTAAAAAAATATAATACCAATTCCATGAATATTAACACCGACAACGTCAATTTTCATAGATATGCAAATCTTTTTACCAGCTACGCTTATTGCTGTTTAACTATAGGTTGGTGAATGAACGTTATACATTGCTGCTCTCGCACACAAATGTTCCCATCAAAGACTTTGGCTTACCAGTAATAGGTAACGTTCAAAAACCAATGGCCCACTTCGGCCAATATTATTTACCAACGGTCACCATTACAATTCGAAACGCGGAGCCGCTTTGATAAATAAAGATGCCAGACCCTATCTGTCAACATTAGCGTCGTTGATTTTGTTTGAGACTTCTAAGGATGTTAATTTGTTTTGTTGGTACTGCTGGAAATGAGGAAAAGAATCAGCTTGTTCTTTTTATCTTTACTGACTGTATTTTTCCTAATAAAAAAGTGGGTGTGTGCAGGCTTAGTATAAACCTTTGATTATTATGTTTTATCTTTATAATATCATCAATTGTTTACTTATATACCTGTAAGTTGCTTTGTGAAAGCTTCTGTACCAGTTGAGCTAAAATGTTGACCATGCAACCCGCTTCTAATATTGTTATTACCTATTTTTCGCATAAATATTTTGTGTTATTGTCCATTTCTTATCAATGTAACTACAACATACACAGCAAAACGTGGTAAGAAACAAGCTCTAGTACAACATATATACAAATACATAATATAATTAAATACAATAAACTTCCCTGTTATGTAGATGTACCGTTCATCCAAATACACCTATGAACCATTTTCCGAGATCAAAATAACAGTAACAATACTCTATTAAAAGTAATGTTAACTCGCTGGCGCTCCATTCCAGGATTAAATAAGAGAAATCACATTATTACCGCCCTTTATGTCATGAATGGCTATTCAGAGTTGAGGGCGAGCTAACATAACGATGTATTTAACCTAAAGCCATTATATGCGATGGTGTTCGTAGAAAATATGAATACGCAGAATGCGAACGACCTGATGTATATCAACCTATATTTTTATTTACGCAAATAAGTAACTAGGGACACATATGATCATGATTAATTTCGTGGCGGGTTCAAAGACAGTTTGTACAATTCCTCGGAACACTTCGTTCTTAATTGTCTCAGCGATCTTTTTACAAAAATAAAAAATATCATTTAGTCGTGACTATGCCTGGAAAGTAGAAAGGTATATTTATAGAACATACCAATACGCCTGTCGTCCTCGAAGGGTTAGGCAGAGGTGTACTAATGTACACCTGAATGTCGCGCCGGTATGTTTTATGTCCCATGTAATAGGGGGCGACCCTATTAATTAACCAGCACGCCAGCCATTAACTGGGCACAAATCCAAACACCGAGCTGCTACCGAGAACATAGAAAGACCCAATAACACTGCTCGAGCTTGGAATCGAACCCAAGATCTCTTGCTCGGCAGTCGCACTGTACCTACGACCACTAGTCTAGACTGTCTCTGGTCAGTCAGGACACTGGGTCCTGACTGACCAGAGACAGTCGAGGGTACGGACAATATTTATTGAAAGAAATCTCATTTTGTATAAATTTCTCCAAGCAGCAGATCTATTCGAACAACATATAACATCTATAGATACTGTTCTCAAGAATTCCTAGCCGTACCTACCTATATAGACTTATCAACAATGTTATTCGACCTCTTTCCGCGGCTCTCCACTTTCATAAAATTTTATTTCGTTTCTCATCTTGTCGTTAAGTAAGTTGATCTGCGTATATATGTATAACAAATATGAATGCAATTGAGCCATGGCAGCGGATGTCCATTGTCTCTAATGGATGCTTGCTACAAGAATTTTCCGTAACAAAGCATGAGCCTAATTTTCTTTTTTATTATGTTTATTTGTTCTTTTTTTATTCTGTTAGAATATGGATGTGACAATATTGGTTGATTAATAATAATTCTTTTACTTACTATCCCGCCTACTTAACAGGTAGGCAGAGATTATAGTTTTCCATCGGCTCTCTCTTGAAGCCCTTGTTCCATTTATTTGCTTCCTCATTTAATTGATTTAAAACTTTATACTTAAAATGAATCTAAAACTTACTTTCTTACCCCGGCTTCGCACATGTATTGTGAGTCTAAAATTGTAAATACAAATCTCCCATTGTTTTGTATATTTACTTTGGGATACATCTACCGAAGTAGGTACTTACTCAACTTATATAACATAATTTAGAATTAATTCCCGGTTTAATATTCATTCAATGCACACTCTCACCACATCTGTTGTCAGGCAATAGACAAAGTAGGTGTAGTATTTAGATATCTAAATACCTAGGTGTATTTATCTTTATAAATACACCGAGGTATTTAGTGTCTTTAATTAATTCAAATCAACTACAACCTCACTCATAACTGAGGCGGACTCACTTCAAGCGTAGAAATGAAATGCATTATAAGTTTGCGGTAAAGACCCAGAAGTTATTATAAATTTCTTCCGCTGCCTGCGAAGTAAATAAACTTGCGCATAATATTAGACCGAGCGTAAACTTTTGATTGCCACGTATTCAACGATTTGAGGAAGTTTGAATTTCAATATGTACAATAGAAGTTCGATTATTGCCTCTCCGATCATAACACGTCAAGGATCGTAGCGAAAAGGCCTCTAGTAGGTACTTTGCTAATAACTGTGGTAGCCTTGTGGTGTGACCAGTGGACTGAGATATCAGATATCTTGAGTTCAAACCCAAGGCACGCACCACTGACTTTTCGGAAGTTATGAGCGTATTTATCACATGCTCAAACGGTGAAAGAAAACATCGTGATGGCGTGTGAAGTCTGCCAACCCGCAGTAGGCCAGCGTGGTGGACTATAGCCTGTTCCCTCTCAAATGAGAGGAGACCCGTGCCCTGCAGTGGGACAATAATGGGTTGATGATGACTTTGCTAATAGTGAATTGTATATTCTTCGTGTTTATTTGAAAGACTAAACGAGCTGTAAAGAGACCCAGCTCTTGACCTTTTTGTCGAAGGTCATAATTCAACAGTGCAATACTAACGTTTTACCTCGCCCATGCTAATTAAGTGCACCGCTTTAGCAGTGTTTTTCTGTCATGAACTACACTTAACCCTGAAAATAATGAACCTGTTAAGCGCTGCGTTTAAGAACCGCTTACTGAAATTAGAATAGAAATACCAGTAGTAATAAGAATAAAACTATACCTATTGATCTAAGACCGGTAATAGAGACAATCCACATTGAGTCAGTTATATAATATCTACTGACCTACGTCAGTAATAAATAGCTTTTTCTTTTTCATAATCTTCAACACGTTTAGGTACTGTCCCACTGCTGGGCATGGATCTTCTATGATTAGAGAGGGATTAAGCTATATCTAGCGTGCTAATACTGATTGGTAGACTTCACACGCCATTAATATAATCTCCTAGGCATGCAGGTTTCCTCGCAATGTTTTTCTCCACCGGTAGATATGATAAATACAATGTGTATTGACTTCTGCTGAAAAATTAAAAAAACGAACATTAATTATTGAATACATCAAAACTTAAGCTTGGCGATAAGCTTATAATATATATCATATAAATAATTGTGTAATATAATAAATTGATGGATTTGATTGCATTTAAAGTTCATTTACTTCTTTTTAGACCATTTATATAAAGCCTTATTTTTAAGAATGTTTTTCTTATTATTATTTTTTTGTTCTTAAATATTAACCACACGGGCACGGATACATATTTAATACAAATGAGAAGTTAATATGCGATAAAAATAATTAATTATTCGATGTAATGTTACATGTTATGACGTCATAATAATATCAAACCTCTAACGTGACCTACATTCTTTCACCGCTTATTACATCATGATAAGTTCGGACATGTTTCGTTTCAAAATACTACGGTTTTTTCCTACAATATTTCGTCGTAGAAATATGAAATAAACTGTATATTTTCCAAAAGTATAATTTTAATCTTTAATCAATAGGTACCCTTAGAGTATACTTACAAAGGTATACACCTATTTAATACGAATTTATAAATAAACTTTTTTTGTGTATGTAAATTTAATAAATTAAGGATGTAAACTTGTACAGTTACACTCAGGTTTTTTTTATTTATGCAAACATAAACACGCAATAAATAATAAAACCTTTGGAGGTCTCCCAAACTTGAAACATACTTTGCCTAATTCTTCTATTACTAAGAAAACGTGTATAGTAAGATTACTTCGACGCAATAAAGTCAACATCGCGACACAGATCACGGCGTCCCGTGCGTCGGGGTAAACAAGTCGGTTTAATGATAAGAAGAGACCCGCCGCCAACCAGTCGCGCGCGCCCGCCCGCCCAACGCACGTGTGACGAGCTGCCACAGATAACAACAAATAGTTTAATTCAACCTTATGGGTGAGTGGACTCTTTTAAAATACAATAAATTTCAACATTCTATTTTTAAATTCGTGCGTTTTGCAGGACCATTAAATAATTATTAAAAAAATGATTTAGTTTTTAGTGTCTCTTATGGATAAATATAAATAGGTATGCAATCCTATTTTCTTCAATTTTAATTCGTTTTCAATTTCCAAAGTGTGTGTCTCGACGGTGTCAATCTATTTGATGGTGATGGTACTTTGTGCGTGAGTGAGTTTATGAGTGACGCGTGTGACGCGTGATATTAGTTCGCTATCTCCATAATGGAATGGAATCATTTTACTTTGAGAAAGTAATTTTGCAGAGTCTAAGTTTTTAATTAGGTCATTAGTATTTTTTTGCCATTTAGATATAAAATGTTTTTAATAAGAGTCAAATTATTATATCAAATATTTATAATTTCTTAAATTCACGGACTACTTCATTAAAACAGATTGTGAAAAAACACCCGAATCTCTATAAGTTTTAATCCCCGATTACGTTTATTATGTTAGTCATATTATGTTAGGCTGTCAATAATTATTTGGTTAGATTTAAAGGAATATAATTTAGTTGAGACTTAGATTAACGTTCTCTTCACCTACTTCGGTAGAGCGTATATTTATGGTAATTGAATCTGAATAAGAAGCGCAGAA
This sequence comes from Craniophora ligustri, assembly GCA_905163465.1. Lineage (NCBI taxonomy): Eukaryota > Metazoa > Arthropoda > Insecta > Lepidoptera > Noctuidae > Craniophora > Craniophora ligustri. The sequence continues at coordinate 5,080,479 of LR990960.1, forward strand.
AACGCGTGGCAGATGACACGTCCACATTGTTTACTAGCTTTTGTATTCACGGTGTAGCTAGAGAATCCATTTATGTCAATTCATATTATAAAACCTCGTGTTTATCCTCGTAGGGAATAAAACAAAAAAGAAATTCCCATAGCAACGTTGGTCCTAATGGATTCTGGTCCTCCCATCCGCGCGTCTTGATCTAGAAAACAGAACAAACGTAGTTTTCCACTGATACATAATCCATGCATGGCATACACAATGGATCGATGTAACACTATTGTACGTAGCTAATTTCGTTATCTACAGATAAGCAGTGGGCTGAGAGGCTCGAGTACGAGACACCATGGGATTCAGACTACGTTTATAAAAATATGGAGAAGGAATCGACGACGAAGGTTGTGGAAGCTCTTTCTGAAGCCAGGGTCGGGGTATCAGCATGGGATATACACGGAAACGTGTGGAGCGCTGCCGTGGGCGCAATTATTGGCGCTGGGACCGTATTGCTGATTGCTGCTGTGATCCTGATGTGGAAGAAGCCCCGGAGACAGGATCTACCTTTCTTAGCACCAATGGACGCTTCACATAATGTGAGTTGATTATTTTATTAATTAATATAGCAAAGTTGTGTGAACCAAGTTATTAAACTATGGTATTGATGTCAGTTTTAATTAACATCTCAAATCTTGGTGCGCAAATATTGGAATTAAGTTTAGACATGTACTTACTTGAAAATAGTATATAGTGTAAATACATATAATAATAAAACAAGCTGCAATAAAGTAGGGGCGCGGTTATTCTGCGAAAGTTAAATAACAATATTTCTAATAACTGTACATTGCATTTAATAACATCTCAGCTTTCATTTATTCGCTCGGGAATAAAAAACAATAATAATCATCTGATTGTTAGTAACTAGAAACTTTGCAGTGCAGTTGTTGACTTCATAAACAAACGACAGAGAAATCGATATCTAGTTGGAGCTCAGTCCAATTAGATAGGTGATACAATAGAAAATACTTTCAAAGGTAGCTTGATCCTTTGAGATTCAGCTCTTTATTTGGTATTAAAACTGCAAGTCATATACACAGACAGACATACATAAATAAATGTATGTTTGTCTCCTTTGATTACTCTAAGCTCACTATTCTTGTTTGGTTTACAAAATGTAATTTTGTAAACCAAACAAAAATGTCCACAATATTATTTTCTGAAAAATAACCTCTAAAAACCTGGACTCGTGTTTTTATATAAATATTTGATTCGGAGAAAACATGTGAAAAACAAGTAACAATTTCTTATATTGATCAAAAAATGAGCAGCTCCTAAAAACAAAAACTTCATTACATTATTTCTAATCTGATCAATTTACAGCAGGACGTGTCCTGTTGTACAAAAAGCTCGCGTGTCAACAAATGACCGCTACGTGCTGCTGCAACGTTTATCTTGCCTTTGATAACTTTGAACGTCTCGAAAGACCAAGTTCTTTGGACCCTAATTGTGTTTTGACTTTTGCACTTTTAAAGCTTTCTCTTGGACGTGAACCCAAATATAATTAGAGACATAAATACATGGCCTATAACCTGACCCGACCTGCCTTGAAAAATTTGTATATTTTCAAAATTATAATTACTTTTTTGCCTTCAATAGGTTTTCTTAATACATATCTTAAAGTATTGAACTTTGAACGGATTTTATCACGGTATTTCGACTACTATTCATTTTTTTATTAGACTGTTTCGGAACCATCAGTTCGGATCGAATCAGGAATATATTACCTACCCTAAAAGTTTACCAACTATGACATAATATGCTTATTAAATAACCACTCGGTACTTAAAAATATCATAAATGACTATAACATACATCTAAAATTAAATAAATCGATGGCATTGGGAGTATTCACATCCATCAAAATTGCCTTCGAGATTGCCATGCAGCCAACCTGCATTATTCCAGCGTAGTAGGCCTGTAGTCTACTATACTGAACTAATGCAGCATAGTAGACTACAGCCCTCTCAATCTAAGAGAAGACCCGTGCCACAAAATGTGACAGTAAATACGTTGGTCATTATTGCAGCAAGTATCAGATAAACTGCTAATACAGTTCACACGTACTAATAACATCGTATACGGTCGCATGTCCCCCGCCACGCTTGTTAGTTATGACGATATCCCTTGGGCTTCCCGGGGACTCTCCGTATAGCCTCCCACCCATTGCATTAAGATAAAAATCGTATTTCTAACCTTATTATAGTGCCTTCTAGACAATTTATTATATGTATTATGTTCGCAATACTTTTTAGTGTGTGCGCCTCATTTAATAGAAGGCGTCCTTATTGCTATCAACTTGGAACCCAATAACACTGCTCGACTAGAGAATCGAACCCAAGACCTCTTGCTAAGCACTCGCACTTACGACTGCTAAACTAACGAGGTAGTCAAAGTATCTGAATTTAGCCTTATTTTATTTGGGAAATTTGCATATATGTAGGTATGATATGTTCACTTCGTTTCTCTATAGTTTGGTTGACGGCCAAATGTATTGAATAGTTTTAGGCTTCCTTAGTCATTGTTCCATAATATTTTAATTCTAAATTTAATTTGGTAATTAATTGAGTAGTTTAATAGTACATAGATATAAATAGCCCCTGTATTCTTTCACTCTTTTTAACAAAAAAAGATTGTGCTCATATTTTCTTTGGACCTAGTAATTAATTATTTGAATGATCAATAAGTCTTTGAAAAATATAATAAAATATTTTATTCATAAGATGACGACGGTTTGGATACGATATTTATCTTTGTTCGTAAATATTATGTATAAAAATATTGGTATATATGATTTCTTTAATAGCAGCAGCTTTACCAGCTTACGTTCTACGTGATGAATATTATAATAATTCACATGCAACATAAATACGTAATTAAATCATAAATACGACTTACTTTGAAGTTGATTTATAGCACAAGTAAGCTTAATATCGATAATCACCAGAAGCAGCAGTCAATCTTGCACACTTCCTTGATTAAATACTCTGGAACGTTATAACTCGCGCATAACGATGTCAGTCATTACAGTTAGATATGGCGTTATGATACGCCCACATTTTAGAGTAGTAAAACACTAACGTAACAAATATTTTGTTTGTGAATTAAGTAATCTATATAAATGAAAATAAGTCACCGAAATGTATTTACGACCATAACTTTCGATCGACTGCACCAAAACTGGTTAATTCTTTTTGTGTCCGTTATCGTCAGGACAAGCTTTGTATAAAAAAAATTAAAAAAATGGACGAAAAAGAAAACAATTTCATACGAAGTTTGCCGGGTCAGCTATTAAAAACTAATTGTTAATATTTTATTGAAATAAGTCCTGTGTTGGACAAAATAAAAAATATATATAAATCTGAATTGGTCCTTCGAGTCGCATTCAGGAAACGTTCTTAGCAACAGCTTTCAATAAGCCGATCTGCCATTTTAATCAAAATATTCATTGTTGAATCACAAGTCCCACTCAGAGTTATGAGTGTATACGGACACAGGAATACATAAAAACAGGTCAAATGCAAGGCGAACACGCGCAGTACTTCCTACCTTCCTTCCCTACCCTCTAAAATAAAATTAATACGATAAAATAAATGTTTCATGCAACATAATGGCATACAGACTACATAGTACTAGTATCACATAATAGTCTAACTAGAGATTCGTAACGTAAATTAATTCATTTTGAATATGGGGATGTTTTTGGGGAGTTATTAGGAAATGGAAATAGCATGAAACCATATCGTATATTTTATGACATGTTGTGAGAGATATTGCGAGGGTCACTTGACCTATTTTCTAAGGTACAATTTTTATTTATTAATGGGAAATATACTAACTTGTCTACGTGATACGATGATACAAAGACATCGAAAATAAATACAAATAGAAAATAACTTACCAACCTTTGAAGCTTCATAATTTAAGCTCACAAAATCCTTGCACAAACACGCAAGTCATCCATTTCACGCTTAAACCTGGCATTTGACGTCATAAGTCACGTCATAACTTTTATGAGTTTCTTCCTGTTGGATGTGTTTATAGGATGTTCGTGATTGATGCTTGACATTTACGTTTAATTACAGGTTTTTGAATTAATATAATTACTCAATTATATTCCCGGTACAAAACTGTGAAATACAAACAAAGGTTAATATTTATTAGGTATTTCAAAGATAAGATAGATAATCTCGATATTTGTAAGTAAATTCTTCTGAATCAGATTTTTTAGATTCTGCAAACAATTAACATTAAATTAAATTAATAATTAAATTAAGAGAACAGAATTTTTAACAAAAAAAATGCATTAGATTAAAATAATATTATACCGCCTTTTAGCTATCGGGTATCTTGTCAAGTACACAACCTCACCACAGGCTTGTCCGTGCGTTACAGAAAACGTGACTGAAATCCATTTTCATAGTTTATCCAATACCTAAGTAATAATGTACCAGAATATTTTATTTGTAGTGATCTATATTTAAGAAGGAAACCTTTTAGTTCGGCCACGTCTTTCCATCTGTCAGTCTGTCAGCAGTCACTAGGTCGTGTCGACCTGTCGCTTCGGAGGTATCCCATTATCAAATAAATAAATCACGAAAGTTGGAAAATAATGGAAAGTGATAAAATCCAAAAATCATTACTAAGATTTTTGGATTTTATTGTCCGCGGTATAGTTCAAAGATTACATAAGTATAGACACACACAGCACACACATCAATCACGCTGAAAAACCTGAATAAAAAAATTAAGGGCAAAAATAAGTTTGAACATGATTATAAAAAAATACATTTAGAAATAAAAAAATAAAATATTAAGGTCTACATAAAAGTTCAATCAAGCGCTAGAGATGGATAAAAACTCTCAGGCAAACTAACTTGTGCGTTCGGAGTGAAAACATAACTTTGAAATATGTAACTTCTATTTCAATACTAGTGCTACATGATAAAAATATAAGTGAAGTCACCTTGAACAAAGTTATACTACGAAATATTAAAAGTAGCTGACGAAACGAGGTAAATTCAAAGTGAGTTATGCTATGATTGTAAAAACGTACCTCCTACAGGTTATAATATGAGTCTCACTATCCATAAGAGGACATTAAAACAACAGGGTCGGCAACGCCTCGTGAACGATACCTCTGGTGTTGGTGTGGTTTAAAAAAATATGACTCAATTAACACCCCCGAAGGTTAGGCAGAGGTACTAATGTACACCTTCATTTCACCGGTATCTTTTTTAGGTCCCATATAATAGACCCATGTATTGCTATCAACCGGGCACGAATCTACACTCCGAGCTGCTACTGAGAGTTTAAAAGAAAATCTCAATAACACTTTTTTCTACCTGGAAAGCGAAACCAAGAGCACTACCTCAGCAGTCGTACTTACGTCGTACCACTAGACTAAGGAGGGAGTTAAAAAAGAGGATATATTATAATTTAAAGGTGGACTACTAAATCATGGCATGACGTAAAAAGTTACCCTTCCAAAAGTTAATCCATCAATGTGCATAAAAGTTTAAATAAATAAATAAGACTGTCTACTTAAATACATTAATATTAGTTTTGTATTCTAAAATCACACCGCTCGAAAATACATAGTTTTATAAGATTACTAATGTGTTGAATATAAATTTCAGTTTAAAATATTATGATAGAGAAAAATTGAAGTTCAAAAAGCTCAGTAACTTTATAATAAATGAACATAAATAAATATTTATGATTGAACTATGAAAGTGCTATGCACTTTATATGTGTGGGTGTTTTTTAAGAGCAGATTTAGTTAAGCTAGGATCTGTTAGTTATAAATTTGATACATCTTCTGTAAATATGTCGTCAATAAGTTCGATACACATATTCACGCCTTTTTGCCATGGGAGTAGGCAGAAACTATGGAATTCCACGCGCTACAATCAGTCCACATTCATACCTCTTGTCATGCATGCGCGTATGAGTACTGCACACCGATAATATACCGATAATATATTCAATTGTAAATACTGTTTTATAGAAATACCTATACAACAAAACAACATTATCAAATCGTAGCCAAGCAAGGCTTCCTACGTAGGTAAATCATTTTAGCCCTAAAAGGAAATCACCAATAACGTCGCATACAAAGAGTCGTATAAAATACATTTTGAACCTTTTATGCGATTAGGTTAATCGCATAAAAAGCTCTTAATACACTGAAACATACCAACCGTATATTTATCTTTTGCTCGCTAAAGCGAAAGCTAAGTCGCGGGTTATACATATAGCTGGTATGTAATGTTATTGAGTGTTAATCTTATATATAAAATTCTCGTGTCACAGTTTTCGTTGCCATACTCCTCCGAAACGGCTTGACCGATTTTGATGAAATTTTTTGTGCTTATCCGGTATCTATGAGAATTGGCCAACATCTATTTTTCATCCCCCTAAAAGTTAGGGGTAGTCCACCAACCCCTATAATGTGGCAAAACAACGTTTGCTGGGTCAGCTAGTCTAATATATAAAATTCTCGTGTCACAATGTTCGTTCCCGTACTCCTCCAAAACGGCTTGACCGATTCTCATGAAATTTTGTGAGCATATTAAGTAGATCTGAGAATCGGCCAACATCTATTTTTCATACCCCTTAGTGATAAGGGTTGTCCACCAACCCCTATAATGTAATGTGGCAAAACAACGTTTACTGGGTCAGCTAGTAAAGTTATATATTTTGGTACTTCTACTAACATACGACATCTTTCCTTACACCGAAGGACTAACAGGAAAAAAACGACTCTATAAAACTTTCGTAACCCTTTTTTTAATAACAACGCCATCTATCGTCACTGGCGTAAACAAACATTTTCTACTACGTTTGAGTCCTCCCTTAACTGAAGCAAGCCTTACCTTCAACCTTATAGTTCACTGCGTCGCTAAAAAATCTGTAGGTGGCGTTGATGGTAGAAAATACATTTGAATATTTACTGTAGCGAAGACACATCAGGAGTTACTCAAAGCATCCTGAACTAGGTCAAACAATTTGCAACACCTGAAAATCAATTTTGGTGATTAAATATCTTACTAGGTACTAGTAAGCGTGTCAGAATGACTCAATTTGCTCTACCTGAAATGGTAGAGCAAATAGAGTTAATATTAATTTATGTTTTTAGCTTCGTTCTCGATGACTTCTGGTATTTTATTTATTATTATTATATCTCTTCGAAAATACAATTCGAGTTTTTGTTTTGTGAGGTAGACTTAGCGTCTGGGACTAATACATTCTAGATAAATTATAGTATCTAATTGTATTTTATTAAAGGTAACGGTTTCTCACGTTATCCTCACTCTATCTCTCTACACTTTGTGGGTACAATTATAAACAAAAAATCACCCAGATCAGAAGAAACTACCTGCGGGTTATTTGGCCAATGCGGGGATCGAACTTGCGACCTGTGTGTGTAGAAACCGATCTCTCACAATTGCGCGAATCTTAAACTCCAATCCTGGCACCATAATATAACATAGTATATTATTTATAGGCCGCATATTAACCACTAACAATACTTATGGACCAAGAATAAACGGAAAATTATCTAGCATAGTGCTAATCTAGGTATATCCAGGACGTTTTCGTGTTACTAATCTCTGTCAATAATAATAATATTACCTACGCTAATACGGCAATGAGCCCTAACATTTTGTACATTAATTATTTAAATATTCACTCAGCTAGAGACGAATTATCGTAATAATAACGATATAACGATTCCATTTTCGTTGAAACCACTCTGAATTACGTTGGGACCCTTTTAATGGGGCATCCGCTCCGAACGATAATAACTTACTACATCTGAAAATTTACCTATACAACGGAGCTTCATTTAAAATGCAACCCTATTACGTAAGCCATAGTTATCATAGTACCCGTGTTGTGAACTGATTAGACTGTTTTGCGCTATATCTATTGGTCGGTTTGTATATATTCCGCTTGTGCTCTTGACCTGCAAAACGTCATCGGAGCGATGTTTAATTAACTTTGCCAGTATGGGAGAGATTCCTTCCAATGTTTTGCATAGTTCATTCATATGTGCACCGTAATGCGTTTTACGGAAAGTGTTTGTGGTGTGACCAGTTATAATGCATAAAGTAAAAAGTCTCGAGATCAATCGAATATAAAGTGAAGTACGAATACATGCGTACTTAACGCCTTAACGCCTTCTCAAACCGTAAAGGTCATCGTGAGGAAACTTGCATACGTGTGATGTCCTTAATATTTTCCAACCCGCATAAGGCTAGTGTGACAATGAGCTGATCCCTCTCAATTAGGAGGAGATCCTATTATTTCCTCAGGATTGGGGAAATAATTGACTTGGAGATGTGTTGTGGTCCTTGCATACGAAATAACTTTCTGGTTTTCTATTACAAGAATTGTAATTATGGTGATGAAAGTGCTATTATTTATTGTTATTCCTACGTGTTAAAATCTGAAAAACTTAATTCACTATTCATCTCATGGGTGGCCGTACTACGTTTTGTGCGAACGAAACTTTAACTGATTGTGTTGAATATTTAATTCAAATTGGTAGGTATTAACTTTATCATTATTATTTTGAAAGTAGTATAAGTTGCTTTAAAAATAAAAATATATTACTTTACATAAATCAGGTATTATTTTTTAAGCTTATTGTAGAAAAGGTAATACCATATATTTTTCTTCATATATTTCATTAAAAGCTACCGCCCGCGATAATACCTGTGCGAGGTAAATGTAATTTTACCCTTTTCCGGATTACGTTACCGTATTTTCATCCAACCAGGGTTATAGTTAATAGTGAAACGTGGTCCTTATGTACTTGTAGTATATGAGTACTTGGACTGCCAGTGATAATTAATGCTATACATTAATTAAGAAAATCGCTAATTAATATAATATAATTTGTTTAGGATACCTTATTGGGTGCGCCAAGATGTAAGCAAAAGCAATAATCTTCATTGCGATATATTTATTTTTGCGCTGTGAGTACGTAGAATGAAAATAAATGTCAGTCGACAAATTGTGCTATAAATAAGACACCCGTTGCTTTCCACTTGATGTCAACAAAGATATCTAAAGAAATAAACGCGAAGTACGAGTAAAACAGAAGAAATATATGTGATCAATGTAATAATAAAATAATGAAATCATTATCATTAGTATCAATAATATTTGAATTAAGTCATTGTCATGTAATTAGTCAAGAAATACTACTTTCTGTAACAATGTTTCTTTTTTTAATTTTGCGACATGATTTATTAATTTTTTGAAAAGAAGGATCATTTTCAAAGAAGGTAAATTAATGATGGCTAAAAGTGCAACTAGTGTTGACAGTTCAAAAGCACCAGTAATAATGGTTTACTTAAAACAAAACCTTTGACTTTGAGTATTGTTGTGTGACTTAAACTTATTATTATTTTTGTAGAAATTCTATTATTCATAAACCAATCATGCACTAGATTCCAAAGCTCTTTTATCTAGAACTAACTGTACCCCGAAGTTTTACCCGCCGGGCTCCTAAGAGCCTTAGCGTGATGTCAAATATATATAGCACCTATCTAAAACAAAATATATTTTCAAATCTCCAGATTAGCACAACACATGCGCGTTATCATTAACGGATCTCGTATACGGTCGTAGCATAAAAGCGCTACGTATTTTATGCCGTAGCACGTAGCCAAATCACTGAACTGCATCGTAGCACTAAAAATCTTTGAACCCTACGCCATTTTCAAAAGACCTTTATAAGTTGAAGATAATCGCATATACACGTATTCATTGGATATCGTCCCGTAAATCAGTTTTGGGGCTCGTCGAGCGGGTCGGGGGCGGGGCACGGCGTAGCGGGGCTGAAGGGGACGGGGCGCTGCTTACGTCACACTGATCGATGCAGCACTTGTTGCCGCGTTCAACAGGCACCAAATATCTCTAAATACAATCGCAACAGACTCAGAAACTTCACACTTGTTATGCTTCCCTGGTACCTGAGATTCCTGATTTTAGTTTCGTAAGCGGAACACGTCTGACAAACGGCGACACAACAATGACAACTCGGCACTTTTAACTTCTAAAGTATTCATTATATTCATTAAAGTTGATATTTCAATTAAGTATTACAGAAATTACTTACGTCGTTATCTCGCTATGTAAGCTCATATTATGTTACAAACGCGACATTGCAAGTTAAAAAACTATGATGTATCACCAAAGTTTGCCATATTATTACTTTCGTAATTATAACGGAAAAAATTAAAAAACTTAAAACATTTAACAAATACGCTCCCACTTTTAATAAAAAATAATAATTTGTTACTGCAGAGGTTGTCGTAAATAAATTGTCAGTGCGTGACTCGTGGACACCGTAGATTTATAAAAATAAGCAGTCACTGTACTTTTAAATATTATGACAGCGGAACTTCAATAAAGAAAAAAAAAACGATTTGGTGGGGTACGAGCAGTATAATTGTTAACCTTTTTTAATTCATCATCATTATCAACCAGTTCACTATCCCACTACTGGGCACGGGTCTTTTTGGGATTGTTAGGCTGTTGTCCACCACGTAACGAGCCTAGTGCGGGTTGGCTGACTTCACACGCCGTCGAGAGAATGTCTCAGGCATGCCTGCTTCCTCACGATGTTTTCCTTCACCCTTTTAACATTATGATAAATACGCACATAACTTCGGATAAGTAAGATTAGCCTGGAGTTCGAACAGTTTACGCTTTACCAGTGTACTGTGAAATCTATGGTCTCAAGACCATTGATTTTTCAATATATTGGCTTAAATAATATTATATATCTACGATATTATATCAGAATTATCCCTTGGTTGAATTTCAACGCGTCATATATAGTATACAGCCTATTAATTTCTAGAAACCATACGTCAACATTTTACTGTAGGCACTTCAGGAAAATGATAACATAAATCTCTTGACTAGGTACACACACAGGTGTTCGCTCGCATTTTGATAACTCAAGTAATACTCAAATTAATTAGGTGCTTTGTTACGAAAGGAAATGCTCGGCGAACCGCGGCCTGATTGTATTGTTCCTGTAAATTGAAAAGGTGCTAAGCAAAATTATTAAGCTTTACGTACTAATACGTTGGGTTTTCCTTAAGGAAATGTTCAGTAGGGATTACGATTTAGATTTCTCCTAATCTTCATAAAATTTGTAGAGGGAGCTATAAATAAGCGGCTTTAAGTATTTACGATTTACACATCATCATCAACCCATTATTGTCCCACTGCTGGGCATGGGTCTCCTCTCATTTGAGAGGGATAAGGCTATAGCCACCACGCTAGCCCACTGCGGGTTGGCAGACTTCTCATGGCATCGAGACAAATCGATGTTTTCCTTCACCGTTTGAGCTTATGATAAATACGTACATAACTTCCGAAAAATTAGTCAGCCTTGGGTTCGAACTCGAGACCTTTGACGTCTTAGTCCACTGGTCACACCACTAGGCTATCACAGTTCTCCATTACACAGCAAAATTATGAAAGTCTGCAGTCATTGTTATCGAAACTTTTGTGTGGAAAAGGTTTTAAAATAATTTATATCAATTCTATACTTCAGTTTCTTTCTTTCAAAGCAGCATAGTTATATCAGTATTGAATAAAGTTTATATAATATTTACATTCAGATTAAACAGCGGAAAGTATTTCGTTGTGGGTACATTGTAATTTAATTCCAAATGTGCATGCTTGCAAAATTGGTATGCTTCATTAGCAAAACATAGCGTTCTGTTTATTTCATAAGACCTTTGTATGTATGCTACCTATGTTTTACAAATAAAATATTTGAATTTGAATTTAAATTTGATTCTTAAATAGTTTAACATATTTGCTATTTTTTATGCATAAAGTTTTAACAAATGTGCCCATATACGCCAATTAAGCGCCACAAACAATAAACAAGTTTCAAGAAAATATACGCCTACTGCTATACATATATGTACATATATAAGATACTTATATGTATACCTTGAGCGTTCCCGTTGCGTGCCTACATAGGAGATCCAATTACGAATCCCTGATGCCATATAAGATATCAATCAGTGCGCGAAGCTCTTTCATTTGTTTAGTATCTGCAGCCGTGCGGAACTGGCGCCATCTTCATATCAAATAAAGAACTTATGTTTGTAATGAAATGGTCCGAGTTTACATATAACATAACAAACTAGCACGCCACTGTCGTCCCCTTAGGATTCGGCAGACGTGTACTAATGTACACCTGTATTTTGCTGGTATGTTTTATTAAATTCCCACGTAATAGGGCCTATTGCCTTGGCACGAATCCAAACTCCGAACTGATACTGATAATTTCATAGAAAAACCCAACAATGTAGTGATCAACCCAGCAATCGAACACAACACCTCTTGCTCAGTAATCGCGCTTACGACCAGAAACCCATCGAGTCAGTTCGCTCAGAGTTTATTGTAGAGAGACTAGGTATAAAATTTCAGGAATTTCCTAGGTGACAAAGCTTAAGATGCTTTAATGTCATACCTAAATTAAATGTCAAATGTATAACAGACTAGCGTTTGCCCGCAACTCCGTCTAAGTTGCATTAATTATAATTATTTAATTTTACATTTCTTACGAAATGTAAAATTATAAACGTTTTATAATCCTTTCTTCAAGAAAATATTGATTCTTCATAAAAAATTCCATCCACCTCTTCGGTCCCCTCAAGACATGGTATCCGGGATATAAACTATTCTATGAGCTTCTGCGAGTGGCGCAGAACCGGTCGTCGTGGTGATCCTTGGGGGAGACCTATGTCCAGCAGTGGACGTCTTACGGTTGATATGATGATGATGATGATGTTATGCTTCTCCGGGACTCAAACTCTATGCCAAATTTCATCTAAATCAGTTCTGCGGCTTAAGCGTGAAGAGGTAAATACTAAAAAATAAATACTTTCGCATTTATAATATTAGGTACTAGCTGACCCACGCAACTTCTTTTGTGTCACCCAAGAGAGAGAGAGTGGTTTGTAAGTAATGAGTCTTCCTAGTTTTTTTGCAACATTTTTCATTTATTCTCCGCTCCAATTGGCCGTAGCGTGATGTTATATAGCCTATAACCTTCCTCGATAAATGGACAAAAAAAATATCCAAGACAAAAAGATTTTTTCAATTCCATACAGAGTTTAGTGCGTTCAAACAAACATACAAACATTAGTATAGATTATGGATAATGTACATTTGAAAAGTTAGAAGCTCAGGGAACTACAACCGACATTACGTACAGTTGAGAGTAACGTTTGAAGTGGACTAGAATGAGACAGTGAAATTAAATTCTTAGTGCTTTTATGTTGTTTAATATATTTTCCGTTCTTTGTTGTAGTTCTGTGTTGCGTTGTTCTGCGTTCCATGTTGCCGTATTGTGTGACACTAACTACCTACTTAACTAAATAAATATGTTGTATACTCATTTAAAAAAAACACGGGCGGCCCAGCGCTATCCTCAACCCGATGTGTTAATGTGGACACTGTGCTATGCCATACTGAGAAGATGAACAGCTGTGCCTAGCCTAGTTGTGTGACCAGTGGACTGAGATGTTAAAGGTATCTAGTTGGAACCCAAAGCACACATAAAATGAATACGCACATAACTTCCGAAAAGTCAGTGGTGCGTCGTACCACTGACTTTTCGGAAGTTATGTGCGTATTTATTACATGCTCAAACGGTGAAGGAAAACATCGTAAAGAAACAGGCGTGCTTGAGAGATTTGTCTCGATGGCATGTGAAGACTGCGATCCCGCAGTGGACTATAGCCTAATCCCTCTTTTATAAATTAGACATTATAATACTTTGCTTGTCCAAACATGTTTATAGATCCATTGTCCTTAAAAATCTGTCATTTAGGAGTTTAATATTCATAAGTAATTAGTTAACTCAATATTCGTTAAGCTCTAATGCAATTAGTGGACGTATGATTAATACTGTATGATGCAATGGCCGGTAACCATAATGCATGGCGCGCGTCCGGGCTACCCAGTTAATTAAAATCTAGGAATATACAGGATTATAGAATCTATATCGCATCGGTTTATTTAGCCACCATAAAGTTTCTGTCTCAGACAAGACCATAAATCGTCTGGAATAGACGAAGATATATAGGATAAAAAGTAATTAATTAATAAAACTGTGGGTCGGTATAGGACTACCATTAAAATATCTGTTCTGATAATTTAAATAAACACTTTATTAATTTTAACTCATTTGTGAAATGTGTTAGTGGTCTGCGAGCGTATATGTTTGCCAGATAATCGCCTTAAAAATATAAAAATGGTCCGATAACGGTCAATATCATTCTAACATTATCGATTACTATCAAAACAAAATCTCAGGATTCTGAACCACAAATTATTCCTACCATCTAAACTACAGACGAACTCCATAAACACTAAAGTACTATAGAGCTAATTGAAACCTACTTTTAGGAACAAACACTTTACCAAAACACGGAAGTTTTGAGTGTACCGTCTTTGAAGAGTGAATCGAATTCAAACAGTGTGTAGTAATGTGCTTGTCCACGGACGGAGGCTCGTCAACAAAGGCTCGAGTGTAACATACACTAACACACACTCGTTTGTTTGTTTGTGAACACTTGTAGTGAATTATTGAGTTCCGTAGTTGATAGTACGAAGCGTGTGAGATTGTTGTAGTTCCTACTTGGAGCTGTTTAAATGTCTGTCAAAACTATAGTGATAGTTTCTAGATTTTTTTAAACAAAAGCCGATATATTGAAGATACTTTTAGTATTGTTGTTGTTAATATTGCGAATATTGCGAAGCAGTAATTTCATCATTACCCATTTTTACTTTTGTTGTAACATTTTTGTAAAGCAATCAATGAAGTCATCTGTAGTAAGTTCTTTGGTGGCTTCATGGAACGTGTTCATCGTTTATCGTTATCCTTAACTTCCAAAAATGAGAAGGAATCATAAGTTGTGAGGTTAAATTATATATTACATATTTGAAGCCTTTAAATATGCAATTGTTTGTTAGTGGAGTGCGGCCATGTTACTGTGCGGATGCTTTATGTAATGTCCTGATTTCATGAAAACCATTTTCCTTTCAGTACTTTATCTATTCTTTATGACAACTTTTATATATAAATCTTCAAAATAAAAGTTTTAATCTGCCGTGCTGTTCAAATTAACATAAAATAACTGTCGTCTATAAGAAAAATATCATTTTACGGTAACACTACGTAATTATTTCCAGCCTTGGTTGTCGTTAAATTATGCTGTATCCATCGAGTGCAAATCATTTACATGCATATAATTATGTAGGTACTTAATGCTTTGCACTTGGCTTGGCTCAATTCAATACTCAGTAAAGAACACATTCGTTTGACAATTTGAACCCATCGTACTTTATCAATATTAGATTTAGTAACCACATTTGCCGGCCCACCTTAACATCGTCATGGAGATGATCACGTCACCGAACCACGAATACACAGAGCACCAACATGGAGCTTCATCGCTAAATGTAATTGTAACTTTCCGGCAACTCTTATTAACTCAAGCTACGGCAATCGAAAAAATCTTTGTGCGAAATTTTTCACGAGTTGTATTCATTATAATAGCGACCCACAATTTATAAAAGGACGCCACAATGTAAAAACAAATGACAATTTCGCAAATAAAAGAGTGAAACATATTTTCAGAGAGTTCCTTTTCCCAATTCCGTAATTACATTTTTATTGTGACTAAGAACCAAAACCAGGTTCTACCAAAAATGCTTCAGACTATAATTCTGTTATAAAGTCTACAAAAATCAACACGCCTATATGGTTTCTTATTTCGCAAAAATTAGCCCATTGTTTTAGTTATTAACCTCAATCACTGCGAGTTATTTTTGTCAGTAGAAAACAACAACTCGTGTACCCGTGTTGTCAACACATGTTGTTGGCATCAGTTTTTGTATCTCTAAAGCCTCTATAGTAGCCTCTCCTAAAGTAATTTTGTGGCCGTTGAGTTGACAAAAAACCTATCAAACACGCAAACTCCACCCGAAATAGATTTTACTATGATTTTTCGTCTATATTTAGAGCCGGCAAAAGCGATATTCAACTTAATAGCTTGTCCAGTTTATTGTTTTGAACTCGTTATTTATATGACAAAGATAAAGAACACTTATTGGTGTAGTAGCCCTAAATACAGCTGCTGAGCGAGATGCCATTGGCGCAGAGCGTTAATGATTCTAAGTTCCTATTGAGTTTAAATAACACGAACTGAACACTAAAGCTTTATATTTCATCTCCTTAAACATATTTTAATGGCGAACTAAATTGTCTTGATTGACATAAACATGAAATGTGAATTGTGAAATGATCAACCCATTTACCGTCCCATTGCAGAAGGATTATGGTCCACTACCCTAGCCTAGTATGGGTGGGCAGACGTGACACGCCATCGAGAAAATATTTCAGGCATGCAGGTTTTCTCACCAGGTTTTCCTTTACAGTTTGAGCATGTGATAAATACTAACACACGTAATGCTTTGGGATTTTACTCGACACCTTTGACTTCGCAGTTCTATTGTCCCACCACTAGGCTATAAAGCCATGCCATATAAAAAGGTATTAATAATAAACCAAATTTCATCTTTGTTTTATTCTATTAACACATCCGATGTTTTTTCTAACACTTCTGGCGAACCATCAACATGTATTCAAACAAGTTATGTTACACCGACATGTTAGGACGCAGTTCAGAGAACGAGCAATTTGTAAAGTTTGGACAAACGCCACTCGACTGCAAGTCAAACACACGAAGCACACACACAGTGTCGGTTAGGCAAGCCTGTTACATACATGTATATGTAACAGTTTCAACGCTGACACACTGGTTCCTAGTGTTTCAATGCATTCTCTATAACGACCATTTGCTTCATCGATCTGTAATATCCAGTTTCGTCATCAATCTATTTAAGCTTCCACTACTGTACGCGGGTCTCCTCTTACTTGAAAGGATTAGGCTATAGTCCACCGTCCGCCATCGTTTGAGCTAATGATACATACTCGTAGCTTCAAAAAGTCAGTGATTGAACTCGATACCTATTACTATTCAGTCCTGGTCAATTAATAGCCTAGTGGTCATACTAGGTATTAAGTTATCCAGTTTTATCAAGATAGAATTGAATTCTCAATTAGGTACTTGCAGTTCTACGGTTCATACAGTTAAAGTAATTACTATTACTCCGAAGAAAAAATTCGACCACAACTTAAAAACCATTGAAACTTTAATGTAATTAAAATACATTGGCTGTAACTTTCTGCACATCTTCACTATTAAAAATGGACCATTTGAAATCACGCAAAACTCACAAAGTTCTGCTCAAGAACTTCTTTCAACTTCGCGACTTAAAATTGGAATTTCTCCTTTTGAGTTCAAACAGACTGAGTCTATTTTGTTTATAGTTTATGGCATTTATTGACAGCATGAACGTAATTAATAATGTTTATATTCATTTTATTAATTTGTCCTTTAGTAAATTTTTTTTTCGATTTCTTGTCAATATAAAATGTGAAAGTAAAATTTCGGTGTTCGAAATTCTAAAGTGAAAATTTTCAAATGTCATACCACTGAAACTTTAGTTTGAAACGTATACTAGTGACAGTTTGATGTCAAAGTGACGTTAGAATGACGTTTAGGGTGAGTATAGACTGGAATATTTATTCATATTCATATTCATATTCATTTATTTGCAATCATGTTGTTTACAAAGATAGTAAAGACATATGTGGTATCAAACATGAACCCCGTTAGGGCACAGCAATGACTTAAAATTAAATTATAGGTACATACATGAAATAATATAAAATTTTCATAATTATGCTTACAAAATTATGTAGACTTATGACATTGTTTTTTTTTGTGTCCTTAATCTGAGTGTTTATATTATGAATGTGTCATGTCATGTATGTATGTTATAAAATTTCTTATCTTATTATTTTATTTATTTATTGTATTTATTTATCAGTGAAGAATTCAGTTAGGGAGTAATAACATTTTAATATTAAATATTTTTGTAGTTTGTTTTTAAATTTATTTTCATACTCAATTGTTTTTATGTTTTCTGGGATTTTATTGAATATTTTTACACACATTACCAACGGGCCGGAATGAAATAAGGCTAATTTTGAGCTCGGTAAGGCCAATTTATTTTGGTATCGTAAATTTCGCTGTTGCGGGCGTTGATCTTTGGCTAAAGGAAAAAGTGATGGGTTGTTTTTTACAAATTTACAAGTTTCTAATATATAAATACTGGTTATTGTGAGAAGTTTATATTTAATGAAGTATGGTTTGCAACTCTCAATAGGGTCTGTAATATTAGCAAGTATCCTTATGCATTTTTTCTGTAAGATAAATAATCTTGTTACATCTACTCCATTTCCCCATACTACAATTCCGTAGTTCAACCATGAATATGCATAAGCATAGTAAGCTGACATAGCTGTTTTTAAGTCTGTGGCTTTTTTTAATTCTCTTAAGGCATATGTGAACTTTGATAGCTTTTGGGCGGTTGTTTGAACATGGGCCTTCCAGTTTATATTTGTATCCACAGTTAAACCTAATAGTGTGAATTCATTTACGCATTGTAGTTTTACATTGTTGTAAGTGAAGTTAATATTTAAGTGTCGCTTTTGGTATGATCTATACTGCATTATTTTAGTTTTAGTAAAATTTATTTCTAAATTATGATCATTCAACCAGTTAACTATTTTTGATATTTTATTATCTAGAATCGCATTTATGTTTGTATTTTCATCATATGGGAATATTATTGATACATCATCGGCAAAAAGGACACTGTGAGAATTTATTACATTCGGCAAATCGTTAATATAGATTAAAAACAATAAACACCCTAGCACACTACCCTGCGGTATGGACATGGTCACATCTGCCTTCTGAGATCTTACACGGGTTATGGAGCCATTTTGTGAGTGATGCTCTACTTCGACATACTGCGTGCGGTTTTTTAGATACGAGCAAAACCAGTCATGGGCGACACCTCTAACACCTATTAGATATAATTTATTTAGTAGTATATTGTAAGAGACCCGGTCATAAGCCTTACTCATATCTAGCAGGATGCCTACTGCGTATTGCTTGGTGTTTATTATGTTCAATGCTTCCTGTATGAACTTATATACGGCTAGTGTAGTGGATTTTCTCTTTCTAAAACCATTTTGACTTTCATTAAAGATTTCAAATTTTTCACAATAATAATAAAGACGTTTAGACATGGCAGTCTCAAATATTTTTGAAAAAGTGGATAACAGTGCTATAGGACGATAATTGCCTGTGTCAGTTTTATCTCCTTTCTTGTATATAGGCTTTATTAACGATATTTTTATTAAATCAGGGACTTTACCTTCTGTAAAGGACTGGTTAATTAAAAGGGTAAGGGGAGTTATTAGTTCTTCAGCGCAAACTTTTACAAGGGTTGGTGGTATTTCATCATATCCGAAGCTATGTTTATTTTTTAAATTTTGAATTATTAATTTAATTTCACTAGGATCGACGGGTCGTAGGTAAATAGATTTTTCATTTGATCTTACAATAGTGTGTCTGGACGGGCTACCGTTACCGTTGGTTGAATTTGTTTTCCCGACCGATACAAAATAATCGTTAAAGGCGTTTGCAATGGTATTTGCGTTATCAGTAATATTGTTATTTACACATAACTTAATGTTTTTTCTCGTTTTTTTTGGTAATTTATTTGTTCGCTCTTTTATTATTTCCCACATAGTTTTGGATATATTGTCAGACTTGGTCATTTTATAGATATATTGAAGCTTTTTGGATTGAGTTACGGTTTTTTTTAAAGTCTTTTCGTATTGTTTATAGTATTTTTTTAGTATTGGGTTGTTCGTTTTTGTGATTAAGATTTTTAGCAATCTCTTATGTTGACACGATATTTTTAAACCTTTTGTTAACCATGTTTTTGTTGTTTTATCTTTAAGTTTTGTTTGTTTTGTTGGTATATGTAAGTCTAATAAGTTTTGTAATACATCATTAAATTTAATATAATTGTCGTTTATGTTATTATTATCGTTTATGATGTTACTCCAATCCACTTTACTCAACTCTGTTTTGAAGTTTGTTACATTATATTTGTTAAACCTCCTTTTTTTAATATACCATATATTTCTCGCTTCGGTTAGAGGATTATTATTTGGTACGGTTATTAAAATACCTTTATGGTCTGAAAGTCCTAGCTCTATTATTTCTATATTGTTTTTATTTAGGAAGTTAGTAAAAATTAGATCAATACATGTGGAACTCTTGGCCGTTACTCTAGTTGGTTCCGAAACCATTTGGTTGAAATTATAACTGCTCATTGTGTTTAATAGAGTAAATGTATGTATATTTTTTTCCATAATATTTACATTGAAATCTCCTCCTATTACTATTTTCTTACGGCTGTCTTTAATATTCAAGAACTCTATTAATTTTCCTAAAGAGCTATAAAATATTTCTGTTTCTCTATTCTTTTGTGGCCAGTATATAACAACTATAAGAAGATTTAGTTTTGGTATCTCTATTGCACAAGTTTCGAATATAAACTCCACGGTCATATCTGAAATATCTCCGCGTTCCTTGTATTCTATATTTTCTTTTATGAATATACAAACACCGCCGCCATCGTAGTTTTTCCGACAGTATGATGTTACATTGTAACCTTCTAATCGTAGTAAATCCTTCTTTATTTCGGTAATCCACGTTTCTGTTAAACAAAATACTTCTAACATATTTGAATTAGTTATCGATTCTAATAAATGGCGTTTATTTTTAAAACTTTGCATGTTTTGGTACAGTATTTTTATATTATGAACGAAAAGTCTTTTTGCCTGGTTGCTTATTGGTCTCGTAATAGGAGTTTGATTCATATGACTTTGCTTTTTTTATAAGTGGGACGGGTTTGAAGTATTGTATTATGGTTTTTTGTTTGTAGGTTTTAAATTTGTCGTGAGTGTGTGTTACTGATTTGATAGTGTTATCTTTCGTTGTGTTAAGAAATTGTGTGCTATATTGTGTATGATCTATCTCGACATTTAGTTTGAAACACAGAGCTTGAACATAATTATATCTAATGTTATACTTATTATAGGCTTTATTTTCATAAATATCTATTAGTTTACAATTTTCGAAATTTCGAAGCAACAATTTCATGTAATTATTTAATAGATTTACGTTCAAAAATGGGTTATGTTTTATTTTAAGCAAATAAACTTGTTTACATAATTTTAATTTGTTAAGGGCAATACACAATTCAGAAAAAAATATGTAGGGGTTTTTTTCATTAGATCCCACTGAAATGGTTACTATATCTTCTTTGGTTAGGTTAGGAATTTTACCTAGAATTTGCGAAGATTGTGCTCCAGGCTTGCACATCGATGACACTGTATAGCGATCGTTCCAGGTATGCTTCCGGCTTTCAATAAGGTGTATAGCTAATCCGCGTACATATTGATCTCCCAAAATTTGTATTTTTGGTTTGTCCATGACCTCTTTGTGGTTGTAGGACGGTGGATAGTTTTTGGTGAGGTGGTCATCCAAATCAGTAGGTTCTGTTGAAATTTCGGAGCTATTATATGCTATTTGTAAGTCTTTCTTGCAACTCTTTTCGATTCCTACAGCATTGCTGTCTATAATACTCGCATTTTGCTGGGAGGTTCCGTTTTTATCAAAGTCTAGCGTTTTTTTACAAGTCTCACTCTTCTTTTTTAATGTTGACATTCTTTTATTATTAGGCGTTGGCGTATTAGAACAAATAGATTTAAGATAAGTAATTTTTTGTTGTTGTTCCTGTGTAATCTTGTGTAGGGAATTATTTTCGAGTAGTAATTCATCAATTTGGCTGTGTGCACTTTCAAGTTGAAGTTTTAGGTTTCTTATTTGTTCCTCCATATCATTGAAATCATCCTCTCGATTAGCTAGGTCCGGTAGGCTATTTGCCATCGAATAATTTGAAGACGGGCTGGTGAGAAAGGATTCATCGATTTCTCTTAATGGTATCTTTTTTTTTGGTCGCAATGTTACATTATCCAGGCTCATTTTGTACGTTGTAACTAAGATATTAAATTTATAAGTAAATTTAATTTAATTTTATAGGCACAGTCTGGTATACGACAAGTAGCGCCCTCTATTATTTTATTTCAGTTTTTGTATTGACTGTGTAATTTTAAGTTTGGCTACTCGATAATAGATGTCGCTGTTATCAATAAATTGATGAGAGAGATGTGTCGATAATTCAAAATATTTTTCCAAACGGTAAATTTAGTTGTTTTATGTTATTTTACTAATATTTTATTTTCACTGTTATCACTGTACTTCAATTTTAAAGTTTTTTAGCACTAGACACTGTTGATTAAGTTTATTTGTTCATATAAGGCAGAGTATGTTTTTTAAAAATTTGTTGGCGGTTTTGTTTTAATTTTGAGATATTTTGGTATTTTCGTTTCTTATCGCCGTTGTAGTCACAGTTTAATCTCCCAAACACTGTTACGATGAATATTTAGCACTTTAAGTATATATATTTACATAGGTTTATTTATTAACAATTAAAAACTACGGAGCGTCAAATATCCAATGTTTTACTTTTAAAAAACATCTAACCGCTCTAATGTGTCACCGCTACACGAACCAAATATTTATAAAAACCGTTTGTAACATTACGTTGTGCTCAGCAGAAATCATCATCCACTAATTAATTATTATTTATTTAATTAATTATTTTTTATTAATTAAATTAATTATTGTCCCACTACTGGACACGGTTCTCTTCTTGTTTGAGAGGCCATAGTCCACCACGCTGGACTAATCCAGGTTGGCAGATTTCACGCGCCATCGAAAAAATCACTCAGGGATACATTAGCTCACCCACGGAACTTTTCTCTGTTCCGTGAGCTCATCAGTGTTTGACACTTGACTAGTACCGAGACCGGTGTTCTATACCTTGCTATATACAGTACATTTAGTATTCCATTAGTACCAAACCGATTTAATATTCTCTTCGTCCCAGCGTGTTGGAATATACGCACACAAACAATAGACATAACCTAATCTTCCAAGCATATCCAAGAGAGGAGTTGTTGCAGTATATACAGATATTGGGACAAGACTTAATATATTATTATTTAAAATCTAAACTAATTGAATAGTGTAACGGTTTAAACGTGATTCCTTACCTTAATGTCCTGGGTTTAATTAAATTCTCAGTACCAACTTAGAGTTTGGATTTTGTCCAGTAATTTTTTTTTATGGTGATAAGGGGGCAATTGAGCAGGCGGCTCACCTGATGGTAAGTGATGACCGCCGCCCATAGACATTTGCAACACCAAAGGCTTGCAAATGCGTTGCCAAACCCCTTAGAAACCGTTCAGGTTTCTTAAAATAGGGAGTTACTGAACTGACAGCAAACGGAATTCCCATGCTGTCAAAATAGTCAATGCGCTCTGGTAACCTGACTCACTCGCAGAAAGACAACTATTGTTGATTCACTAGGAGGTACGGAGGTACTTCCCCAGTCGGGCAGCTCCTAAAACCTAAAACATTTACAATGTGCAATGTGTGTGTGAACACAATATAGGTGTATAGCTATAGCAAAATACTCTGCCTAATCCTCTGTGGTCTTCGAGCATGATGGTATTTAACACACAATATTTCAATTAAATTTCGTGCGGATATTTTGTCGATAGATACGTTGTCAAGCAATTTGATCAAATAATCACCAAATAAATGATGCACTAATTGTTTTCACGTGGAACGTTTTACGGATATACAAATGCAGTTTGGTACCTATAGAAGAGGGTTATGTCGGACGTTATCTACGTAAACAGCTGACCACAGAATACGATGTTTACTGCAGTATAACGATATTTTGACACATTCAATAAAAACATACCATCACGCCTATCGTTCCCGAATGGTTAGGCAGAGGTCTACTTATGTTCACCCGCAATTCGCTTGTATGTTTTAGGTCCCATGTGGGGCAAGCCTGTTGCAATCAGCTGGGCACGGATCCAGACTCTGAGCTGCTACTGAGAATTTCATAGAAAAACACAATAATACTTTGTTCGACCTGGGAATCGAACCCAAGACCTCTTGCTCAGCGACTACAAGACCAACGGAGGCAGTATTCGGTCTTAAAAATATTCCACATCATGATGAAATTATCAATCTATTTATCTTAGTCTGTTTTCTTGTTTAGACAAATAAAAATCCCATACTCTATTATTAGATTTTGCTGTAACAGTTGTAAACATAAAATTAATCCAATTATTAATAGTAGTAGGTATTATTATCGTTCATTTTAAAAAATCACTACTTCCAGCTTAAAGATTGCTCAAATACTTCTCTCTGGTATATAAGAGCAGCATTCAATAGCAGATGCTATTTCTTAAATATAAAGACAGTGTTATTCTCCAAAGACAACTTGGACGTTTCTTAATTAACCATTCCCTTTAATGGGCACAACTGAATGAATTAAGAATTCTTTATTAGGAAGGTGAGTTAGACCTCTTTCCTTTGGATAGCACTTACAACGCTAAGCTTTTAATGCGTTGGACGATGCCTTAGTGAAAAATAACTAGCCATCCTTTCTTAGTTAATATATTATGAATGTTACAATATAATATTTAGTTTTATAGGTATATGGCGTAAATTAAATTAAGGTGGTTAAATATAAACTAGACTAGAAGGTTTGTTTCTATTTTGGACCCTCGCCGTAATAGAGGGATGATAACGTATGTATCTGTGAGTAGCATCGTAACTTAATGTATGAAACTATGAACTTATTTTGATGATTACTTCATAGAGAGCGTTATAAGCGTTTAGCTGATTCAATAAAAAAACTGCTGTTTGGACAACATGAGCTCTGTCAGGGCCTTTTTTTAAAATTCATCTTTAGTTATTCATATCACACGTAAAACATGTATTTCCTAAAATTTTCTGAAGCTCAGCAGCATCTTGGAATCTTTATTTGTATCCGGTCCTCTTTACTTGAGAACAATAATCAATACAAGAAAACTGTAGTCTGACACCAGCTCACCTCTGCTTAATGCTTGAAGATTACAGGCTTGACATACACAGTACTACATAATAAGAAAAAAAACGCGTTTCTAAATTAATGTAGGTAAGTCGCGCGGATAAGTCTACCGCAAATCAATCACAATCATTGACAATTCCTCACACCGTCGCCAGTTATTTGTTAACGAGTTAAACGTTTGTGGAAGCGTTATAGCTTTTGGATAGATTTATTATGCTAGCAAATTGAAAATATTCATGAAACACGTGCCAAGATTTTATTACAGTTAATTGGAACCATTAAACGGCCATATTTCAGAAAGGGTTTACGGAAATTCCAATTAGGTTTATGTATTCAATAGCTGGTTCCGATATTTCGGAAAGCTGCATGCCCGAGAGACTTTCTCAATGCCTTGTGAAGTCTGCCAGCTGTGGCTAGCGTGGTAGATTATAGCTTTATTCCCCTTAAATGTCAGGAGACCCATGCTCAGCTGTGGGACAGCAAATGAGATGCTGACGATGCTATCTTGAAAATCTTTAAAATAATGTTCGCTTTCAAAATCTGCATGTAACAACGATTGATTGAGAGACTTTCTCAATGACGTGTGAAGTCTGCCAGCCGAGGTAGTCTGCTAGCGTGGTAAATTATAGCTTTGTTCTGTGTCCCCCTTGAATGTCAAAAGGTCCATGATCCAGATCCATGTAACAACGACTAATTGAGAAACGAATAGACAAAAGTAGAATACGAACACCTACCATATTCCTTAGCAAAATCATTTTATGTTCCTTCTGTGTACAGTACATATTGTGTTCCTACCATGACACGATAATTTATATTGTTATAGAAAGAATCGAATTAGAACAAGGAAAATCAAACTTTTAACCAATCATTATATTTTTGAGTAAATAGATCATAAATTAAATGGCCGAGGCCCATTATTGTTGTTTTCTTATACAAACATACACATACTTTTTCAATTTCTGACTAAACTTGTCAAAACTTTAGTTAGAAATTATAAAACTATAAATACGAAACCAATTAAAATATAGTTAAACCTTTCAAATACGTACCGGCCGTTAAATATCGAAAATGGAACGGATAGCTATAAGTATTTAAAGAAAAATTAAAGGAAATCAATACACTCATGTCATTAAGAACTTGTAAAGTGGAATATATTTGTTGTTTCTTAGTTACTTTGGAATGAAAAGTACCTTTCGAACGTTATCATACGCTTTTTGACTTGTAGCATACGTAAAATACTGTTGTTTTGCGTCCATTGCCTTTAAACGAAAGAGTATCCATAGCCTTCCTTAAGAAGTGGGCTAGCAAATGCTATAAAGTACTTTTCAAATCCAACTAGAAGGTGCATACATAATTTCAGAGACAGTATTATTAGGTACCAGTGAGTTTACCGGTACCTAATGTTAGAGTGCGTTCAAAGAAATAAACGCTTCAGTTATATTATACATTTGCGTAAAAAACATCAGAAAAAAGTTCCTACCTGAAAAAGAAAAGTATTGTGTAGTCTAAACTACTTGCACACCCTCATTTTCTAGTCTTAATGTCCGAATTAAACGCCATCCCGTCTTATAAATAAAAATAAACTTTACGGCCAGTTGATCTCGAGTTTTTAACTGTTTTATGGTTTATACTTTCAAAGCAGTTGCCGGTTTGCTCGAGGTAGTTTTCTAAATGTTGTTTCTTGGACTTCATTTGCTAACTAGAATAGAGTCCTGAAATTACGTAACACTTTTAGCTAAATACAGCAAATGCTTACAATATTTAGCTAGTATTTACCCCTTTAGCTATCTGCAATATAAAGTTTATTATGGATATAAAGTTTGCTAGCCTGCACCAAGATAGCGTGGTGAACTGTAGCCTAATCTGTCTCAAATTACATGATATCCATAACCAGTATTAATTGGGTTGATAATGCGAACTTTTATAATTAAAATTATGTTCTTGGTGGTCTGCTTTCTCGACAAAAAGTTCCTGCAATTTTGCATCTACTACAATTTATCATATTTTAAACACTTTATCTTCTAAAAGCCATGTTTCGGTAATAAATATCACGCAAAGCATACGTAGCCCCACATTGGTATGTGGGGTTACGTATGTGTAACAGAAGGTGAGGTTTGTGTCGAATGATTCGCCGAACTTGTTACACAAGGTTTATATTTTCCACAGAGCTTTTAAAATTCATATCACTGATTTACAAATTTGTCAAATGCAATTGTGACATGTTGATACTACATTTGACAATCGATTTACTGAAAAGTTTTTGAAATCCATCCTACTTTTATTCTATTAATAATTCAATAGTGCTAATTAATCCGATTACTTTCAGGGGCACAGGTTGTCTCTCAAATGGAGAGGGATAATGCTATAATCTATTACGGTAGGTATGTCATCCATCCGTTAGAAATCAATTACGTTAGACTTGGCGGGCTGGCAGACTTCACACGCGTTGGGTACCTTCTCAAACCAATTAAGTAAAATAATAAGTAGTTATTGTACCTAAATAATAATTAAAAATATATTGGCAAAGAGTCCTCGTGAGCTGCGTGCGACAGATGTAGGTATGATGTCTGTTGTTCTACTCTTACCTGTTGCTTGCGCCACGAAAAAGTGACGACGCTGAAGCGCCACCGCCCTGTGTTGCCAGAAATCCAAATATTGCGCGAAAATTGGGTAAAGCTTTTTGGGGTTACTGTGTGTG
Organism: Craniophora ligustri; assembly: GCA_905163465.1. Taxonomy (NCBI): domain Eukaryota; kingdom Metazoa; phylum Arthropoda; class Insecta; order Lepidoptera; family Noctuidae; genus Craniophora; species Craniophora ligustri. Next base: position 5,108,308 of record LR990960.1, read on the forward strand.
TTTTCTACGATATACACGTTTCAGTTTCAATTTAATGTTACATCAACGGAAAATGGTATGCGGGTTCAAGGCCAAAGTACACTTATTTGCACTTAGGTATACGTGGATATATTATCGAATATAGGGGCATCACAATTAAATTCAATAAATTTGGGCTTAAAATATATTCTGGCACTCACAGTATTTTCGAAAAATATAACTCATACGAACCTATATATACTAACTATACTATATATTGAACTTAAATATCTAATATCATACCATCACCCCTGTCGTCCCCGAAAGGTTAGGCAGAGGTGTATTAATGTACACCCACGTTTCGCCGGTATGTTTTTATGTCCCATGTAATAGGGGGCGAGCCTATTGCCATTAACCAGGCACAAATCCAAACACAGAGCTGCTGGACCTGGGAATCGAACCCAAGAACTCTTGTTTGACAGTCGCCCTACTACTACTTCATCTAGTGACCAACGAGGTTTTTAAACTAAGGTATTATACCATTAATTTTGGTCTACATTTCCCACTGTCCCAACTTTGTTAAGTGCTATGCAAAAACAGATAAATTTTTGTCCAAATTTTACCTTTGATTATCATGGCTCATCATCAACTTGCAAATTACTATTTGTTATAAATTAGTACAATGGAAAAACATGTTTCTGTAACTAGAAATACAATAGAAATACCGACACTTAAAACCGACCCGGCAACTGAATAATTCCCTACATTTACATCCACCTAATGACTGACAATTAGTCTAAATCCTTGCACATCCGCACTGACCCGAAAGCTCCGATTACACGGGTGGGTACATTTGAAACTATTACCCGGCGTTCGTGCACTGGTGTGTGCGAGTACTGGCAACACTGGCCCGGGCGGAGGCAGTGTGCGCGAGCCGCCACCCGCGCCGACCGCTCCCTGACAACCCTAGTAATAAGTGACAACAGACTGTATAGCGCACCTCTTATTAGTTATACGTGTTTATAAAAAAAGTCTGTGCTTCCTCCAACTCAGTTGCGTAGTGCTCAAATCGGTTTTTAGGTATCGATTTTATTTTTATATTTGTTTAATTCGGGTTTTAAAGTGTGTTGCGTGCTTTTATTTTTAAATAGAAAATAAGTAGGGATTAAAAAATACTTTTCTAGTTCCAAAAATATTATTTTATTAAAATACCTTCGTGTTTAATAATATAAGTTCTAAGGATCATTTTGTTACTTGACTTCGTGTTTCACGATACGGCGCATATTTACATAGTTAAAGAAATTTACATATTTACTCAAAGCGTCAATCCATGCTTCTCTGTTAACTACAATGTTTATTTTTCTTTTATTGCCAAAAATACGTGTTGAAAACGCTTAAATAAATATTTCTAAATAGACAACGAAGCCTCAAAATGAAACTACTATTAAAATAAGAACAGAAACCTAAAATAAAGTATCAGAAATCCGAATAATTTATGAATGTATCACGGACACCCTTTACCGTAGACTAGTTCATACTTAAAACGTTATCACAACATCGGTAACTCGAAAATTTTAATAAATACGCAATCTCCGAGATGATACCCGCGGGAGCCTTAGAAGCGCAACAGTTAGTTCATAATCTTACCCTGATGTTATCACGATCGTTGCCATTATCCATGTATGAACAAACGTCCTTCACTGATTTTAAGTTTACCCTCAGAAATTAAACAGTTTTGATATTGTGACTATTCCGCGACGCAGCAAACTTTAGATCGATTTATAACTGCGTAGGTACGTGAAAATTCTCGCATTAGGACTTTTAATTAAAACGCTGTCAGAGAATAATTGGGTTCATGATGCTCCCGTGGTAATGTCTCTGCTGTACTAAGAGTCCCGCCTTTTTAATTACTTTTAATAATGTTCGGCGAGTGATGAGTGAATGTAAAACTCGTTATTACACGTCGCTTCTATTTTTGGCGCCCAACGTGGGACCAAAGCGGATTGTCGTCCTTGGCTGGGACCTTCACTAAATAAGTAAAGAAAAGCAATTACACGAGACAAGGAGGTATAACATCCACAAAATGTCAATGTGAAATCAATACAGTTCACAAGAATTTTATTTAAGCGCGCCTGTCACATGTTTTTTCGTATTAAATTACTAAGCCATGTTTTATTATATAGACAAAAAAAATCAAATTACGAAATCCATCTCACAGTTCTAATTTACTAGCGGCACATCCATCAAAAACTTGGGATTTGCTTTTTTAACTTGTGACATAATGTTTGTCGTGGTTGTACGGCGTACAATTTATAGGCGGCTATGAAAAATGAATTTTCCGCAAAGCGACTCTGAGCGAGACATTGATTGGAGCCGAGAAGTAAACAAACACCCACCTTTAATGTCGTAAAATTACTACGATCCGTAGTAACTCTTACTATAGGGTAACAAAATAAGGCAGTGAAGAAGATTCATTCTTACAAAACACACGATATTCTATTGTAAACGTCATAAAGCTAACATTTAAATTTTAAACCATTACCTCCGGAATTTAAAGTTGAGTTTTGTTTGATTTGACTGGTGTTTTCACGGTGTTAACCTCTTTGGAGTTTCTTGCCGGATTCTTCTTCATAAAATCAACGTATTGGCACCGTGCATCTAGAATCTTAAAGTTTCATAAATGCTTGAAAACTTTATTTGAAACCTTTTGATTTGATTTAGGATTTTCATTGGGGATCGTACGAAATTGACCTTTTATACTCACGTTTTTGTCGTGGGGATTGAGCAGGTGCTCGGCGCCCACGCAAGTCAAAGGCAGTCTGCAACCCCGCCAGCACCGGCGGCATACTGTCTGGTTTGAAACAAATTGAAAATAATGAATAAGATTTTATCTTTTGACGTTTGTGACTGTTTTTAATAACTTTGCGGATTTGCCGGTTGTGCGGTGTCTATTCTATTTTTGAATTAGACATTTAATACATTCTTGAGTCATCAACTCAACCTATCGCAGTCCACTGCTGGACATATAGGCTTCTCCCAAACTGCACCAATAACGATAGAACAATAAATATTGTTCAATAAGTATAGACTGCTGCCCGGTATAAAATTTAAATAGAATTTTATTAAATCCAATTCGCATAAAAATAAAATAAATTAACCAAGTTGTTATTAATTATAAAATATGTCAATCAGCAAATGCTTATGCTAGCTAGTTAACTTGAGTTTTTCAAATCACAAGAAAAGTCTCCGAAGTTAATAAGAGTTCTTGTTTACTTAATTAAGTGAACATTTTAATTAATGTATTGTGTTCATTTGGTGTATCTACAGGAAAAAGTAACATCTTAATGATGGTGATCCTTAAGGGGATTAACTTGCTCAAATAGCAGAAACATGCTCAGTTTAAAGCATTTTCCTAACGTAACCTTTGGCGTGTTAGGCGTAAAAAAAATGTTATGTTACCCGTAAGGTCATCATAAACACATTTACTTGTTTAAATTTTTATTAAATTCACTACAATTTCGGAAAAAATAAAAACTATGAAGCCCTTTTCTTGACAGAAATTGTATTTTCTCTCTATAACGGCTCAATGCTTACTCATGAATTTTATACAAAAAAAATGTAAAAACGTAATAAACAATTTTACTTGTTTGATTTTTCGGATTTCTTTTACATTTTTAAATAATCAATAAAAAACTAAATCTTCACTTACACCCCCAAGAAGCACCCCCGCAAATGCGCGCAAGCCGTCTGTCAATCAGTCAAATCAGTGCCTTGACGGCTCCCATGGAGAGTGGATGTACGTGCGATTTATTTGGAAATAAAATACAAAAGTCAACAATTGTCAGCGTTTTCTGAATTAAAACATATTGTAAATATTTCAGATATACATATTCCGTAAAATAAATATTAAAATTAAATGTGTAAATATATATTAAATTAGTTTTCAATTTAATATGGTTGCCAAACTTGTCATAGATTAGTTAGCCTAGCTATGCCTTAATACAAAAATGTAAAGGGAAGCATGGCCAAGCTCTCCAACATTATTTCGTAGTATCAATAACAATGTACATTTACATTAAGTACTTACAACCTTCTTAGTAGGCTACATCATTTCTTTGCTATTTTTTTATAGCTAATAGCTATTTCGAGTTTTGGTTGATAAAGGAGGATGAGACCACGGTGACTACGATGATCTTCCCTCCCCAAAGCTAAACTTAGAAGGTATGTATAGGATCTCAGAGATGGCGCCACGTAGAACTATCAAGTTAGGACTCATTCGAAAGGGCTGCTGAAGATCTAGGTAACTGTAAAGATCTTCCATACCTGTCAAAGTCAAAATATCATTTATTCAAAGTAGGCCAAATTAACATGGCTTTCTTTGAACGACGACAATAAAGACAACCCCCAAAATCGCCTTCCGCTTCTTAGTGTTTTTGCTGGGCAAACAGAAAACTAAAAAATACTGATATAGAATACAGAACAACAAATAATAATATTAACTCACACTCTTGGCCTCCATTTCTCTGTATGTGCCCGTTCATACGTACATATCTCAACAATTACACTTATTTTACAAATTAGACTGCTATCTTGGACTAATCCGGTGACCATCTATTGTTGTCACTAAAATAGTCACTCAAATTATAATAAGCCTTTGTAGTAAGACAATTTTTTACCTTACTTTTGTATGCGTCAGTCAGTAAATCCAAGATATCAGTGAGTATTCTATTATAAATAGCTATACCAACCCGCTCAAACGAATTATGTACGTTATGTAAACGGTAACTGGGGGCACAGTTTATTCCGCGTATTAATACTATGAACGTCACGGTTTTTACAATAGGAATGTATATTTTGCCTTATATGTATTATGTTGCCATAAATATACTGCAACAGATGCAACAGTAAAAGTCTTTAAAACGTCCCTAAGAGAAATTCGAGCCCCTAGCTGATATATGGAACGAACAGCTCGCTTTTGTAAAATGAAAATACTTTCTATATCAGCAGCTCTGCCCCACAAAAGAATTCCACAGGACATAATGCTATGAAAATAACTAAAATAAACAAGTCGAGCAGTGTATACGTCGGTCTACTATTCATGGCTATGAATATATCATGGCTATTTCCGTTAGCCAGAATATACCAGGCCACTCAGAAAGTATTGCGACAAAAAGTTTTTAATTTATGTATAAGACCACCACCAGCCACTTCTAATTATTTTGAAAACTTCGATTATTTAAAAGTAAAAATACCACTCTTTGATTTTCAAATTTCCCTCCACATTTTTTTGAGATCCAATTCAAATTTTCTTATCTCATAAAAAAATGGATCTGCATGGAGAACATTTTCATGCAATTATTTTTTATGATTTCAAATGTGGCTTAAAACTGGATGAGTCATTTGATCGACTTTGAATTGCTTTTATGGATGAAGGATCTTCCAAAGCAACCATTTACCGCCACAACCTCACCGAAGCTCAGAAGCAGGCCCGTGTGGATTGGTGCCGTGATATGATACAAAAATTTGATGCAGGCTCGTCACGGTGCGTTTACGACATTGTGACAGGTGACGATTCCTGGATTTATCAATACGATCCAGAAACAGAGCGTCAGTCGACAGTGTGGCTGTTTCAAAATGAACCAACGCCTACGAAAGTGAAGCGATCGAGGAGCGCAGGAAAAATTTTGATCGCTAGTTTCTTCACTTTGATGGGGTACCTAATTTTAATTCCACTTCGAGACCAAAGCAGCTTCAACACCAAATGGTATAGCACAAAATGCCTGCCAGAAGATGTTTCTGCAATGAGCAACAAGCGACCGAACACTGGGCCCCGCGGGGTCCTTCTTCACCACGACAACGCGCCCGCGCACTCTGCGATCATAACGAGGGACTTCCTGGACTCCACACCGGTTAAAGTCTTGGGACACCCTCCATACAGTCCTGATTTGGCTCCGTGTGACTTCTTTTTAATCCCTAAAATTAAAAATCAGCTCAAATGGATACAGGTTTCATCGCCGGATGACGCGCTAGCAGCGTTTGAGAAAGCCGTGGAAGTGCTTTCTGCGGAGGACAGGAAAAAATGTTTTGAAAATTGGTTCAGACGCATGAAACGTTGTATAGAAGCTGGTTGAGAGTTCTTTGAAAAGATTTAATAAAAAAAAATTTTTCATAGGAGTTAGTTTTTAGTTTCTCAAAACTTTCTGAGTGTCCCACGTATAAGTATTTAGTTACCTAGTCATCACCAGACCTGTATCTGTTAGAGAGAATCGATAGTTACATAAGTGGATTTTTTGAAGTGGGTACATACTCTTTCTTTCAAGACTTTAATGTATGAAGTATCTCACGGAGCGAATAAAATAGGCAAAAACGATGACAACAATACCTATGACACATCTGTTTTGTTTAATCGGCAGTTTCTATTATTGTAGTACGGCTTTCTGCCGGTAGTTGGCGCCAAAAAAACAAATATTAGTACAGCGGTCAAATCCTCAAGGTCATCGGGCAATGTAATCCCCTTAATGAAACGTGAAATAAATGAGCCTTGTCTTAAGAATTAATAACGAATTTACTTAAACGATCTGTTTGTTTAATGTTCATGGATAGGTGACTATTCATAACATATCAAGACGCGTTTCATTCGATAGTAATATGTAGTCAGAAAGCTGAAGACTCCCTGACTTTTTTCTCGATAACGTATATGAAGTTGAGGGGAGACTTATAGATTCAAATAAGAGGAGACTTATGCCAGTAGTAGAACTGTAAATGTGGTGAGAGATTCTATTCATTCGATCAATATTCAGTTAAGAATTATAAGCTAATTTACATGAAAATAAAATTGGTTGTCTGTAATGTCGGTTTACGGACAATAATTTTACGTGATAACGTTTGGCCGATGATGTGGAAGAAATATAGATGTGTCACAAACCGAACGCTTAGGTTGATCGTGCCTCTTTATCACTTGTACCGCGCTCTCGCTTGCACGCTCTGCTCAGGCGGAACGTGACAATTTTTCGTGAGTGCAGCCGGCGTTCATATATTTATACAAGATGTTATCACGTCAAAAGCAACGTAGATAACCTATACCTATTTCTCATCTTCAATATACATATTTGTCAAGTTAGTTTTGTTATTGTAATTATCTTCAGAATCTTAATTCACGGGTAGTTATTGAGTGCCGTAAATTATTCCACACATCTGCAACACGACGTAGAGCTTAATTAAAATAATGGCCTTTCCTATACGTAATAAGCTCGTAGGCTCAACTTACCGAGGATAATACGTAGAAAGCTCTTTTGAAGATATATTTATAGTTGCGCGCGGATCGGTGAATCATACGCACGCGTCAGATTAACCGCTCCGTATATTGCAATGAATCTACGTTTATTCCGCATACCCACATTTATTATATTATATTTTTTTTTATTTAATAATGAGTAATGAAAGTAGTAGAAGCTTATCACCTAGTTTACCTAAGTTGCTGAGTGATTGTAGTGATGATGAAGCTGAAACAATGGAACAAGAGGAAGAGAGGAACATAAGCCACTCTGTGGCAGTCGAGGCGCCGCAGCGAGTAAAGAGGTTTAGGAATGAAAGTGAGGAAGGAGCAGAATATGATGAAGACGATGGTGATTTTATAACGGTAAGTCGGAGACCAAAAAGACTTAACCGTAGTTCTTCCAAAAATGATGGAGCGAATAGTCAGTCTAGTAAGGATATAACCGAAGAAAATACCAAATTTGAAGTTTGCGTTACTTCTAAAGATCCACTACCTAAACAAATAGCCCTGGCAAAGCTTATGAGAAGAAATAAGATAGAAAATATTACGAGAATAAAATATAAAAGTAATTTTAAAGTACTAATTATGTTCGATTCTAAAGAAAAAGCAGACGTTTTATTGAACTGTAGTGAAATTGCAGATCTGGGATTAAGATGCCAGCTTACCTATGAATTAAACGTATGTTACGGAATAGTAAAACAAATGGACTTAGAGACTGACATAAAAGAGTTGGAAGAAGTCTTAAAATGTGAGTCCAACAAGATAATATCTATTATACGTCTCAATAGGTTGAATAATGAAGGCGCGTGGGTAGAAAGCGAAACAATTCGTATTGGTTTCAGAGGATCCACTTTACCTCCGTATGTTTTTGGATACGGTTGTAGGTTTAAAGTGGAACCCTACACCTTCCCAGTCACACAATGTTCAAACTGCTGGAAGTATGGACACGTGAAAAAATTTTGCCCTAAGAAAAAAGTCCTGTGCCCAAAATGTGGACAAAATCACACAAATTGTGAAACAAGGGAGTTTAAGTGTTTGAACTGCAATGGCCCTCATATGTCTTTTGACAAGAATTGTCCTACTTTTCTTAAAGAAAAACGAATTCGTGAAATAATGAGTGAAGAAAACTGTACATTCAGAAAAGCGTTAATGATTTATTTACAAAAAAGAGAATATCAACATGAATCAAATAACAGTAGTAATCAAAATATTCAAAATTCACAGGACACAATAGTGTCACCCAGTGCTACATTAGCTTCGGAAACAAGAAGCTATAGAGATGTATTACAGATAAATGAAACAGTACGTAAGGAACAGCATAACTTTCAGAAAGAAGGGGACAGATCAAATAATGAGATAAGGACGCAAAAAGAAGAGAAAGAAAGTAAGAGGAATAAAACTTCGAAATGGCAGAAAGAAAAAGAAATAGTAGAAACTTATACTAGTGAAAATATAGTTCAAGAATCACCACATACAGAACATTGTCAAAATGAAAAAGAGAGATCTGAGTTATGTAGAAAATTTAATTTTGCCAGATTGATTCAAAAGCTAAAGACAGTAGTATTATCTGATACAGGACTCGAAGAAAAAATTAGGTGCTTTGGAAAAATAATATTTGAGGAAATATATGCGTATATAATAGATACAATAAAAGACGGAGATATAATAAAAAACTTTTTCTTGAATATATATAATGGATAACAGATCGACACAATGTGCAATCAATATTATACAGTGGAATGCACAAAGTATAAGGCCAAAAATAACAGAACTGGATGCAATTTTGAATAGAGACCAGATACATATAGCAATCATATGTGAAACATGGCTGAAAGAAGATAGCTGGCTAAATATATCACAGTACAACATATACAGGAAAGATCGACCAGATAATTACGGCGGAGTAGCAATTATAATACACAAATCTATAAAGTCTGAATTACAATTATCTAGAATTAATTGTATTGGGATAGAAATGTTACAAGTAAGGATCTATAATTGTAAGTACATTCAAAACATTATAGGTATTTACTGCCCCTCCTCTGTTCATACTAGACAAGAGGATTGGGATGATTTATTTTCGTTATGTACAGAAAAAACTCTTATAGCAGGGGATTTTAATGGCCATCATTCCAATTGGTCGTGTAAAAATGATACGAGAGGTAATCAAATTATGGATTCTGCAATAGAATTTGGTTATATACCTTTAAATGATGGCAGTATTACGAGATTGAAATATGTTAATAATAACTTACAGCAAACATCTCCCGATATTTCTTTTACTTCCTCCGATATAGTCGTTCATTTTTCTTGGAGTGTTTTAAGTGAAAATTTAGGAAGCGATCACTTAATCATTAAAATGAAATTAAACTATCAAGATCAAATGAATATAATAAAAAAACTAAATTTTAAAAAAGCTAACTGGTTTAAATATAGTGAAGATATAGAACATGCCTGTGCAGAGTTACGTTATTCAGTTAATATACAATATATGTACACATCTTTCATCAATATCATTAATAATTCAGCAGATAACAATATTCCACTATATAAAATTTGTAACGTTCCTCAAAGAAATTTTAAACCCAAACCTTATTGGAACCAAAATCTCTCTAAGCTTGTAGCAGAGAGAAGACTTGCCCTAAGTCAATTTAGACGTAACCCGAGCCCTGAAAACCTTGGTGTACTGGAAAGAAAAACCTTGATAGCTCAAGAAGAGATTCGTAGGGCAAAAGCAACTAATCGTCACGAGTTTTGTTCAGCGATTGATAGTTCTGTATCAGCGTCTGAAATGTGGCGAAGAATGAAATGGATCAAGGGTTATATAAATAAAAAATATATACCTATGGATAAAAAAATAGACCTCTTGCGTAGTTTAACCCCTGATGCAGTTCTATCTCAGAAACCTATATTTGTCTCGAATAATTTATTGTTAGAATCAGATTTTAAATTACAAGAACTTGAAGTTTGTATTAAAAAGAAAGATACAGCTCCTGGAGAGGATGGGATTACTTATTCCATGATTTATAACCTCCCTCCTGTAGCAAAACTATATTTGCTTCGAATATATAATAGCATATTTAATTTAGGCTATATTCCACAAGAATGGCGAAATATTAAAGTAATTGCTATACCAAAGGCTGGTAATAATAATAAATTGAGACCTATATCATTAATTTCATGTCTATGTAAAATATTTCATTTAATGATATGTAAGCGTTTAGAATGGTACATTGAACACAATAATATATTATCCCCGAGTACATCCGGTTTTCGGAGAGGTCAATCTTGCCTGGATTCTCTCACTCAACTGATAACATATATTCAAATTGGATTTACCAAAAATTATCCCACTCTAGGATGTTTTCTTGACATCGAAAATGCATACAATAATGTTTTAATTGAGAGTGTTGTTCAGTCATTAGATAAATTGAAAGTTGGTAGTCAGATATGCAATTATTTATGGGAATTTTTAAAGGAACGGCATTTAGTAATTAAAGATGAATCGGAGGACGGGAGAGATATCGTGAGATGGACTAATCGAGGCTTGGCACAAGGGGACCCCCTCTCTCCTTTGTTATTTAATATTGTAACTGTGGATATTTGTAAAACGAATTTAGTACAAATATGTCAATATGCGGATGATTTCGTTATATTTATTTCTAGTAAAAAAGTGAATGATAGTATCAGTAAGTTGCAGATTTCTCTTGACAATATAACTGAAATTTTATTGAACATAGGGCTTGAAATATCAACCAAAAAATCACAATTATGTTTATTTAGCAGGGGGTTTAGACGACAACAAATTCAATTATATATAAATGAAGTTCCTTTGGCATCAAATCAAAATATAAAATATTTAGGTATGTGGTTAGACTCATCACTCAGGTGGGGAAAACACATCAATGAACTTTCTGAAAAATGCCAGAAAATGTTAAACATCATTAAAGTACTAGCTGGTCGTGATTGGGGGATACATCCAATACATCTAAGACGTTTGTATGTGGCTCTAATTAGAAGCCGGATCGATTATGGTGGTTTTCTATATGATAGTAGTATACAGTCTCGTTTATTTAAAATAGAAAAGATCCAGAACCAAGCCATGAGGATAGTTGGAGGTTTCATTAGAACCACACCCATTCACGTAATGGAAAGCGAATTGTGCTTACCCCCATTACATCTTAGGCGTAAATATTTGGCTTTTAAGTATTGTTTGAAATCAAAATCATGCACCAGTGGCAAGACGAGTAAGTTATTGTCCAATCTCGGTAATCTCTGTGGCAATAGATATTGGTCAAATAAAAAGAAGCCTGTTTTAATGAGTACTTTTAATGAAATTCAAGAAGACAAAGTTTATTCGTCAAATCCATTGGACATGTTCAAATTTAGCTTTTGGTGTAGCTACATTGCCATCCAAAATGTAATTAAAACTGAGTTGCAAAGTGTAAATAGACCTAAGAAATCGTATGATATCAATTGTTTAAGAAATGACATCGTACTTGAAATAAATGAGACCTATATGGGATGGCATAAGCTGTTCACTGATGGCTCAAAGAGTACAGACATGGGAGCAGCTTATTATGATCCAATAAATAAAAATAGTGGTAGTTATAAAATTGTATCTAAGGTGTCCATTATGACTGTAGAGTTATTGGCAATTTCTGAAGCACTGTCGTATGCAGCAACACTGCTCCATACAGATATTGTTATTCTCACAGATAGCAAGAGCGCTCTTCAGCATGTGGCTCGATGCTCTTCTGGACACAGAGGTGTATCGATAGCCTACACCGTGTTAAGTAAAATTTATCAATTTATGAACGATAACATCAATGTAGTGCTGCAATGGATTCCGTCCCATATTGGTCTGCCGGGAAACGAGGAGGCAGATAGATTGGCTAAAGTAGCAGGAACCTCCGGGGTAGAAATTTATATTAGACCTATGTATTCCGAAATCATATCGAAATTCAAAAACTATTGCCATGAAGAGTGGAAAAATCACTTTGATGAGAGGTCAAAATCTAAAGGTATTTGGTATAAAATCATACAAAAAGAACCTCCTCGTATCCCATGGTTTAACAGCGGTGTGTTGACACGAAATGACATAGTCACAGCTCACAGGGTTCGTTCCGGCCACATGCCGTTGAGAGGTTTGGCATTTCTAATGAAAACAGTTAGTTCACCTAATTGCGAGTTTTGTGATGGTAAAACAGAGGATGTGCAACACGTCTTATTGGAGTGTGGTAGGAATGAACCCGAAAGATGTAGATTATTAAGGAAATTAAAATTAAATAAACTAAATGTAGGCATATTCACCAACATATTGGCTCAACCTTCGTCACAGGAGGCAAAAATGATTTACACTTTAGTTAATAATAACAATAGTGGTACTTAGTATAATTTCTTTAATATTATTAGTGACATAATGATTACTTTGTATTAGTCATAGATTAAGTTATGATGGAACTGGCATGAACTGCGTTCAAAAGTTCCTAAATAAAATAAAGAGTAAAAAAAAAAAAAAAAAAGATATATTTATTTCACAGTTCATCCTTGTTTTTAATAAATTAAATAAATAAATAAAATTTTATTGGTACAACTGAAACGTTAACTCGTGCGTACTGCGTTTCATGTTGTGCGCTGTGATTGGCTCACTATGAGTTCTCCAACCAATCACAGTGCCAACTGCAGTGAAAATACCGTGACACTAGTCACTCTGATTGGAGTAAAATTAGAAGAGGATTATAGGGGAAGATTATAAAATCTTATGATCCGTTTGAGCACGACGCCACATTTCTAGATTCAAATAAATTACTCAATTGTTTTCTCCCTAGCCAAACAATAATACTACATAATAATAAACAACGAAATAAACAAATAATTAAACATATACATACATACATAAAAATTTAGTCTACGTACTGTTAGTGTGTAAACAGCTTACATAGTAGTAAGTGATTAGTGATGGTACTAGTGTTGCGTCAATAGTCGAGACAAGATGAGTGGGTTAGGCCCCCCTGGGGTGTGGGCCGCGCAGAAGAGGCTCGAGTCTTGGGCCCGGGCTGCGAGGGAACGGACCTCAAGCGCCAGCAGCGGCCAAAGCCATAACTCCACTGATAGCTTCGGCGATGACAAGTCACACAGCAGCCTTAATGTAAGTATCTCATTTGTTGAACGCTTTCCTGGACAATATATAACTACATAAGATAAGTATTATGTTTACTATTAAATTTAAAAGTATCTCTTTTTGTCGGTTGAGGAAATGTCCTGCTCTGCCGACCTTACCGGCCAAGTGGTTGGAAAACCGACTACCTACAACTCGTTACACTTCTCTATAGTAGCGGGATCACAGAAATCGCTCGCGCATAATCGTTGATTTTGGAAATTTGTTGCACTTTTACAAGGGCCAGGTACTCCCTGTGGCCACCTTAAGAACGAATTGGAATGGGCAATCAGAAGAACCTGAGTCTTATGCACAAGGCCTTTTTTGCGTCGGGAATGACATCTGGCTCCTCCGTCAACCGCCCCTCGACGATAAAACGCGGCCGGGCGGCCCCACCGTGTCAGCAGTTTCACAGTTGCCTCACCTAAATCAAGACACATGGGATGTTCACATTATCCCTTATTATACGACTACCCTGTACTGTAAAAGTATGTAATTAGTACTTGACATCGACAACGAAAGAAATATATTCATAAATTAGATACTGTTAATTTATTATTAGGTATGTACTTATTAATAAGTATACCAAATTATTATTTAAAATTTGCTAAGCTTATATAGAACTATGATTGATGAAACAGAAGATGTTTTCAGCAATAACATTCTGTTTTAATAGATATTTAAGTGTCTATGTAATAGGTATGAATAATCTAGCGAAAACCAAAACATTATTATTTATTTATCGGCGTTGGATTCGAGAAGAGAAAGGGCTTTCAGCCTTTCATCGTACAATGTTGTTTATCTTTTGCGATGAGTTTATATATTTTAATTCGTTAACATTTCTATTGAAAGCTGCGTTATAATTTGAAAAAGAGTGATAAAATGTCGTTTATCGTCAAATAACAATGTGACCTGTAAATAAATAAATATACATATCCGGACTTAAAGGCGCATCGCTATTTGGTTCTAGGAACTAAATAGCGCTGCGCCAACAAGCTGTAAACAACATGGCTTGTATTACGTATACTAGATAGTTTATACACTACAAAGATATGCTATATAGTTTTTTGTTTGTAAATACTTAAATGTTATACATAGAAACATCCATTACTCATCAACAAATGTCTCTGCTTATCACACAAACATACTGACCCGGGACCTTTGCCACAGAAGATTGCCTTTAATAACCCTGCACTAATCAGACTGGCAAAAAATATATAATACATTGCAACACTGAATATTTAAGCTTCAATGAAAGTCAGTGATACGGAATCAATACTCGTACTTATTCAGGCGTAGGTACAAACTATAATAAAATCATATACCTACCAGTCTAATAAAACAAATAACGTCTCGTCCGTTTGTGTAGAAATACATAATAAATACAGTTTTTACCTCCCACCACAATTCTATCAAATTGAAAATGAACGTGAAAATGACGCGACTGGTGGGTAGTTTACAGTCTACAATCCCTTTTGAGAATGGCAACAGACATTGCAGACTTCATTGTTTACTAACTCAGGCTGTGGAATGAGCTAAATCAACTACTAAAATCAACGACTAACAGCCTATTCAATTCTTAAAACAAAATGTTAATAGGTTTTTAAAACAATCGGCAACGTACGAGCAACTTCTCTGGTGTTGCAACCGTCTATGGGTGGTACCCGGTACGGTAACCGCTTACCATCGAGCGGGCTGTTAGTTCGCTTGCCACCTTCGTTTTACAAATACACTTAATTATTTTACTCTCATTATAATGGGTACGGCTTTCTAACAAAAACCACAGCTTAATTGATTTACTCCCATTGGCAAAATAGAGTTTCTAGCAAAAATCACGCCAATCTACATATATTTATTGTACATACTATCTAATTAATCTATTTGCTTGCTTTGAAATAATATTGTTTACGGATTTAATTGCGGTATATTGAGTATATTATAAAAATGTAAGGTGCTGTTAGTAATTATAATTTCAAGACGACCAATACCTCAGTCTGCCCTTGATCATGGATGCTGTAAAGGATCCGAACGTCGCGCGTCGGGTTTAAATAATATCAATATATCGTTTTATTTCAATATTCGCGTAAGTGTAAGAAATCTATTAGCTGGCTTTCAAAGTAACTTTAGTGTCTATAATAGAATGATATAATACGATGACAATAAACAGACTTCCGATCTCAGTAATATTATAGCCAACCGAACCAGTTAACAATTTACAGGGTATGTTTTGACGGGCATAGCCGCGGGCAATCCACTGGTTGGAAAAACAAGTCCGCGCAGCTTATTATTTTTACAATTCAAGAGTTCGAAATAACGAGGTCTACGAGTAAAACAAAAGATAAAATCTTTTTCATGACAGTGTAGATTATATTTTTATTTGTAAGTTTATTTAGGAGTTCTGTCGTATCTTGGATAGTATTTTACCTATATCCGAAATACCACGGTAAAATCCGCGCAAAGATATTCTATTTAAAATAATACAAACCTGCTTAACTAATATGGCTCAATACATTGTTCTAGAATACTTACACATTATTTATTGTTTCTAAGGAATCGTTTTTATCGATTTATTTATTTAGGTGTTACGCTGAAAAACGTATATTCTCGATATAAAATAATAGAACTTTGTACTATTTATCACTTACTTCCAGCAATTAACTAGGTAGGTGATACCTTCGTTAATTCTAGTATAACTAATATATCGATTGCTAAATTTGATTTTAATGAATGCACAGTTCGATTAACGTATAACCAAGCTATGTATACCAATAATAATTACTTCATACGATATCGATATGTATACAACAGCAATACGAAGGGTCAAAAGCTTATGAGAAACTGTAGCCATAACGCCCAGTTGTTCGGCTTAATCACTATTTCGAGTTAGTACTAAAATTCCAATATGGTTGGCACAACGATGCTCGAAACAGGCTGTCCACGCATCAACAAGATACAAACAAAAGGACAACTATCCACTGAAATGTGAACCTAGAGATATAAAACTGTAATATAGCATTGTGTAAATACAAGGACACCCTCAGTATATCAAATTAGCCCCAAGGCTAATATAAGCAACTGACTGGCCTACTTGGTTTAACTGGCTTTGCTTGACCCCTCTATTTCCCCCTAAAACATAAAATTTCAAAATCAATTCTTGCTTCGTCTCCAGCGTATAAAATACCTGCATATGTAAAGTACCTAGTTTTCTACATTTCGTGTGTTTAGTCAGTGAACTCTTTTATATACCTCATAATTACGTGGCATAAAACAACAATTATGTGAAAAAGGTTATATATTTGTTGCACTGGACAACTGCGTCGACATGCATCATTTTATTTGCTTCATAGCATAATTATGATAAACCATCATGACCTGCTGTCGCTTCGAGGTAAACGTCGACCACCGTTTAACAGTAATCAAATGAAGTATTCATAACACTAAAACACCACTTCAGCCCATATTCATAGGAGCCATCGATTTATTGATTTCATATATGTAGTTAAACTTCTACATTTTTTATTCAGTGGCTCTTATAATTGAATATTGTTCGTGAATACGGCTCGCAATTGTTTACTTTGTGTTTATACGTACGGGCGTGGATGTAAATAAAGACCGTACTATATCATAGTGGTACGAGTATTACAAAAAGTTCTGTTTGTTAAGGGAATTTGCATATAAATAGGTGGCGAGATTGACAGTTTAATATTGAACTGCATCGGAGTCTCGCTTCGTATGTTTTTACTCAACTGCCCCAAAAGTCGAAGTATATCGTTACGTAGGTAATCCTAATAATTACTGAACCTTTGTAGTTTGTAGTATGACATGAGTGCTTTTAAGAAAAAAGCATATTGGTGACAGCTGTGATGTCACTGATATCAATGGGCGTAGTCACTTACCATCAGGTGACACGCATGTTCGTTTGCCCCCTTTGTTTATCTGTTATATAAAAATAAAAAATTACTGGATTTTGTTATTGTATTAGATTTCTTCTTTTCACAAACAGTGATATAACTATTACGAGGCAGAATATTGTCACTAAAAGCAGCATGAACTACTTGAATCTTGCACATACAGTAGAGCGAAATTTTCAACCCTACGTTGTATTATAATACCGTGTATTATTTTCTCCCTGACGCTCGAATTGTTCATACAATGTATAAAAGAGTAAAATCCCATGGAGACAGTACCGTTGGTACGCCAAGGGAAATTACTTTTCATCATTTATTATTTACAAGGGGCGCACTCGTAAAACTAATACGTTTCATTTATTATTTAAGGACACCTTTTCACGCCTAGATATAGGTACAATAATTTAACTTTTTGACAAAAAAAATAAACAACCGAAATAGGAAACTGAAATCGGATCAAAATAAACTTTTTTGAGTCAGCGTTGAGGAAACAGATAATTAATAGGACGCGATTCGTATCTCGTAATTCATTTATTTGATTGTTTGGCGTCGACTCAAATTAAAAGTTTATATTTCGATTTTCAATTTCGTTTTCGTCTCTTTATTTTTATAGGCCATAATATTGCCATGTATCGAATTATTAGGATTAAGATATTTCAAAATTCAGTAGGTATGTGACTAAACAAATATATTTCTTTCTTTCTGCTTTAACGGTGGCAGGGTGGGGCGTTCGTTTTTTTTTTCAAATTTAAGTTTAATTTTAAACTTCGATTAACAACAATAATGACAGTAGTGTTCCGACATCTAACCAAATTATAAAATGTATTCAATGCAGATTATATGAATTTATTATTCTGTTGACATAACTAGATGTATGCATAGTCTGTGGATTGAGTAAGCTCGTTGCGTACCTATTTGTCGCACTGGGCGAGAAACAAGATGCTTGTTTCAATGTACACTTGATTTCAACAGAAGAAAGAAAGAATTCAAAGAAAGAAGATTTTAGTTATCTATAAAGTGTACTTATTCCATTGTAAAATTTTCGAATGACGCTGATTTCTATAATTATTTCTATAATAGCAGTAACTGGACATTATTATTTTACAATAAAGGTTTCATAATAATTGCTATCATCTGATAATTAAGTAATATCTCCGCAAAATGTCCGTGCCCAATATGGTCTAGTACTTAGTCTCTTTTCAGCATGAAGTACGATTATCAATCCAAAAAATCATCGTTAAAAAAGCTCCCTCAGGAGTCTTCGCCGTTTAGAAGCGAGTAAAGCAATTCAAACTATATCGCATATTTTTTATCCAGGGTTGGCAGGTGTAAAATTAAGATAATAGGTAGTCTGTCACAGAGAATCTTTACGTCAGGCATGTGTAAAAAGCTATGATAGCATGTAATAATCCATCTTTTTTCTCTTTTCTCCGTTTTCGAATCTCGTGTTCGTAATAAAGAATTATTATTAGCAATTAATATAACGAAGTATATTACTTTTAAATGTAAACACTAACAAAGTTAATGATACATCACAATCTCGACTTGTTTGTATTGGTTTAATTAGCCCTGCTTTTTTTCTTTAATTTATTGATTATACTGAATTTATACATATTTTCCCTACTTATTTAAACTTCAAGACACAAAAATATTATAATAGTAGATATATTTTATCCCGATACTGTTTATTATACTATTGATTTACCCAGAATTCGTTAATCATATCCTTATTTATTATTCAAAGGCCCTTTTAGATATGATACAAAATTCACTAGTGATGGCTTCGTATTATCAAGTTTAATATATTTGTTTCTGGCGTGAAGCTAAAACGACATGATTTAACAGTCTCGTCATCATCAATACAATTATGTTCCCACTGCTGGGCAAAGATTAGATTTCCACGACCAGTATATGGATGGGTGAACAAAAACACACCCTCTATGCCAGAAAACATTTACCCGGCTATCAAGTATACCGTGACAGTCGTTAATGGTATTTAGAAATCCGAGAAGAGAGACGATCAATTTAGCCCGAGGATACACGTGTTACACTGATAGCAATTGCTTTAAGTAAAACATATACTAAACATTCAGTCACATAATGTATCGTTATTATTTAATTAAAAGGCCATTTCACTTCATTTCAGACATTAAAACATAAGAGGTCGTCAGTCAGGAAATGCCGACGCCATGTATATTAAAAAAAAAAAACGTATATAGGTATGACTTGTAAAAGTATCTTCAAACGATCTTTTAAAGCAATAGTGTTCTTTCTATATATAGAAAGAAAAAATAAACAAAAAAGGACTTAATTTTATATTGGCAGGCAAGCAAGTAGCATAATTTACTTTCTAATCCCTATGTACGTGGTATAATTTTATAAACAATTTTACTTGTCATAGTGACTCGCCGGAGTTCTGATGAATAGATAATTAAATTATTTCCCCTGAAAAAAAATATAATAAGGCTACAAGTATGATTAGCTTCCACGGAATTCTTTGAAAGGCTGCGACCAGAATTGAGATAGTAGAGCGTCCTAATGTTTTTTTTCGCATTACATTTACCTTTTATACTAATTATTTTCCTTGGAATCGATGACCGTACATCGATTTCAATGAAAATAATTTGTAAGGATGCCGATATTACGAAAATAACCATAATTAGGTCGGCCGGTTTCATTCCTTTAATAAATATAATTAGACTGACATCCTGTGCACATAGAATCGGAAAATAGCTCGCATTAGCTGTCAAATAATGTCTATTTTACCCTAAAGTTATGAAATTATTTTGTACTAGTGTTATAGTTCAATTATAACATTATTACGTTTGTATAGTGTTCATTCTCTAAATCTCTGATGAGGATTTCCCTAATACTAGGACCGGACGTGCCTTCATCCTTAAATTGTATTACCACGTGTTATAAACGGTTGTTTAATGTTATACATTTTTGCATAAAACGTGAGTACCGTCCGCCTGTCATATTCAATGGTGCTGTAATATGATAAGTCTAGCAGCAAGTGCCACAATTTATTTTAACATTAAATACTAACTAATATAAAACGACGACTCGGTGGCGCAGTGGCTGAGCGATCGGCTTGTGCGTCACGGGTTGCGGGTTCGATCCCCGCACGGTGCAAATATTTGTACGTTCTACAGGTAGTTGTTCCCTAGCTCCAACGGTGAAGGAAAACATGAGGCAACCTGCACTAGGCTAGCGTAGTGGACTATAACCTAATCCCTCCCGCTAGTGCCTAGCAGTGGAACAATAATTTTGATGATGACTAACCAAAATGCCTGCATTTGAACCTTTACAAATTGATCATCCGAGCCGATGACAACCGCAGAATTGTGGTCCTTTAATATTTATGAGCGATGACATTTTAGTTAATAGTATTTATGTAGTCGCAACTGATTAATAAATTCAATTATAAATTTGTTTGGTGGTTAATCCCACGTAAATACGCTCATGCCAAAAGTGAGATTATAAAACTTTTTATTACTTATTGTAGGTAAAACTTCTTTTTACGGATTTTATCGCGGTCGCTTTATTTCAATATTCTAATTTTCGTGGCAGTGCAGTGTAAGAAAGCAATATTTTTTATTGATAACGCTATTTTTAGATCTGCAAGAAAAACAAGCAAAAAATAAATTTAATAATCGACAGACATTACAACATAGATAATCTCGCAATTAAACGGCACTCATTCTATATCATTTGCTATGGTGCAATGTGTAACCGACAATAATAATTATCTAATTATGGTAGTATCGGGGTTCATATCGTACATACATACGCCTGTCGTTCCCGAAGTGTTAGGCAAAGGTGTACCAATGTACACCCAGTTTTTACCGTTATGTTTTAGGTCCTATGATAGGGGATGACCTTAATGCCATCAACTAGGCACGATACTCCGAGCTGCTACTGAGAATTTCATACAAAAATCCAATATTACTGTTCAGGATTTGCACTCGTGTGGCGATGCAGTTATTTGAATAATACAACCCTGATATTATAAAGATTTTTTGATAGAGTGTAATAAAACTAAATGCGGTTGTTAGATAAAGTTATAAACTGCGATATTGCGTAAAAGGATGCTAAAGAAATCCGAGGATTTTCCACCGGAGGGAGGTCGGAACTTTTATGGACTTTACACTGCGTTGCAAGTAGAATATTATATTGCTTAAGCCTCTTATTCTTATATTTTTATTTTCACAGACAACGAAGATTTTCATTTCACCTTTCAGAAATACGTGCCTGTATTTTTATGAAAAGAAAATAGGTATTATGTGGCAGCATCAAACATAAAGTTAAAACAAATAGGAGCTATTTTAAGAAAAACATCATTATGTTTTTGCATAAACAGCAGAAATTCATATACATATTTTTTGTTCTGAGTTAGCCTGGTACTGTGAAGTTGGCGGTCTAGAGTTCAAACTCAAGACGCGCACCACACATTTTTCGAATTAAGTGCATATTTATCACATGCTCAAACGGTGAAGGAAAACATCGTAAGAAAACGGAAATGCTTGACAGCTGATATTCTCTTTGGCGTGTGAAGTCTGCCAACCCGCCCTCAGAAAGCGTGGTAGACTAGCCCAGCAGTGGGACAATAAATAAGTTGATGATTTTTCGTTCCAATATATTTTCTTGTGTTATCTTAATCAGTAGTTATAGGTATCGTTATTGTCGACAGGAGATGCTGATACCGAAGGAGCAATGCCGCGTTCAGCCACTAGCTACCGAGGGCCGAGCAGCCAGCTCGCTACCTCACGCCAGGTTGGCCAGGACTCCTTCAATATCTTCGCAGAGCAGCCTTGATAGCGGTACATCGAGAGCCACTGTGAGTATATGTACCTCCATATATTATGATCATGCACTTCTTACATAGTCAGTCAGTCAGAGGTCTCGACTAGTCTCGAGTTCGAATCCAAGGCGCCACTGACTTTTCGGAAGTTATGTGCGTATTTATCATATGCTCAAACGGTGAAGGAAAACATTGTGAGGAAACCTGCATGCTTGAGAAATTCTCGATGGCATGTCAAGTCTGCCAACCCCCGGTAAGCTAGCGTGGTAGACTATAATAATAATATAGACTAATACAAATATAGACTATAGCCTAATCCCTCTCAATTGAGATGAGACCCGTGCCCAGCAGTGAGACATTAATGGGTTGTTGATGATGTTGATGATGATGACTTCTTACATCAGAGTAAACAATTCATAAAATAATATCGTATTTATTTTATTATGCATTATGCTTGTCTAGTTATTTTACATATACTACTTAGTTTACGTTAAACTTGTATTATTCCTCATAAACGTCTATTTCACATTGTAAGAAATAACTATTAGCAAGATGGTGTTTTATGTCCATTACTATACGATTGATAATTAATCATCGAACGAGAATCTTACCTTGCCGTAACACAGTTTTAACTAGCGCGGAAGGTAAAGAACTTTATTTATGTATAGGTACCGTCAATGGACA
Organism: Craniophora ligustri; assembly: GCA_905163465.1. Taxonomy (NCBI): domain Eukaryota; kingdom Metazoa; phylum Arthropoda; class Insecta; order Lepidoptera; family Noctuidae; genus Craniophora; species Craniophora ligustri. Next base: position 5,131,098 of record LR990960.1, read on the forward strand.
TTTATCATTATTTTATGCTACTGGAAAGCAAGTTTATTTACATAATTACAATGTTACTTTGTTTTACTTAATAATCGTTATCTAAGTTTTAGTTTTATTGTGTATGTATTTTATTGTACAAGTGTAGATGAACCTTAGAAAGTTCATGAGTGTACATTAATAACTTAGAAACGATGTAAGTACTTTAGTTATAACAACGGTGTACTGTATTTAAGATGATAAATAAATTCTATTCTAAAAAAAAAAATCAATAGTATCCTGTCGTTTATATTTGGGGTCTCAATTCAATTGCATGTATTTTGTGTATGTTCTGTAGGTACCAAAACTAAGATACTCTTTAAAGTTAATATGAACAGATGATATCTGATTGCAAACGTCTTACCTATTTGCTAATTTAACATAGCTTACTTCAAATAGGTGTGTGCAAAAGCACTACGCGTTTCTAGAAATAAAATATTTGAAACAAGGAGTATCATATCAACGTATACAATAAAATAAATACATTTAAATATCCTGACGTTTTTACACAGCCTCATCTAGTTTCGTGCTAGTACAATACTATATAAGTATAGTACTACATATTTTTGTAAATACAAACCTATACATAAGTATATCCTTCATGATTCATGTATAAATTTCTATGCTCATCCCACAAACATTTGGCCCTACCGAACTTTTATATACCATACAAGTGAGCTGAAAACACTGCACCAAACCAAATGACGGAAACTCAAATGATCATATCACAAACATCTCAGCTAGCTGATGCTGCTAATATGGTAGATTTATTTAAAGTCTCCAAACAGCCTTGTAATTAAACTCAAACTGAACTACCACACGAGCGTATTATTCATTAAAATAAATTAATAATTGTCAGTATCCTATACTAACACAAACACAGGTACTCTAATACGCCACAGTATACATATTTCAATATGCCAACCATACCACAATACATTTAGAATTAATCATGAGGCCCTAGGGTGCTGTGAAAACTATACCGAACAATGTTACGTTTTAGTTATTCTGTTGAAAATATTCGGCGTCCTTCAAGGGTCAATGTTTTTTAGAGGTTATGTAAAATGTGCTTTGGTCTTTCATTATTCTCAGATAAATGTTTCAAGAACATTAATTGTCTTCTGTAGTAAGATTGTAGTAAGATATCACCCTTACGGTCCTCACGATCATTGTCTTTTTGGCTTTTCCATTGGAAACTGTAACTGATAAAGAATAAATAGAAAAGGTTGTTAAAGTAAAAATAAATAAACAGGATTTCGTGATCCATCATCTTAAAACAAAAGTAGATGTAGTTATAAGAGATATTTATTTGCAAAACGATTGTTGTTTATTTGATCCTGGATTTGATGTGGAGCATTCTGTTAGATAATCATACCTAGGTACGCGTTAAATAAAATATTTTCCAAGTTTTATTTTCTCATTATGTTGTCATAATATTTGTCCAATTTATTCTAATCTATGGTCCAATTTAGATAGAAATGTAATGAATCTGACATATTTATCTTATTGACATCCCAGTGCTATTATATAGATTGTTCTGAAAATCAATACTCAGAGGTACTGTCAATTTTAAAAAGATGACAATTGACAGGTCTGCTGTCAAAATATTGTTTTCAATAAAATTCGGAAGAATTTCATGGATCTATTCTATCGCCTCGGGTAGTGTTATTGTAGATTGAATCAAACCTTAGTACTGTACATCTGTCGTAGTGTGATTCTTTCGAAGTGTTTTCACTATCAAAACGTGAACGCGTTGGTCACGTTTGCCTCATTCGATGCTCTGATTTATCAGACAGCTCGAAGCAACTGCCGCAATACCGTACGCGTTTACATTTCGAGTGAAATTGCTGATCTCATCCGGGTTGCACTCACAAATAAAAAAAAATGTATATTAATAAAAGCCTGCATCGTTTTAAGGCATTTATATTCTGTTGTATTGTCACTAATTTATTGACTTGACGGACTTTATAAAAAAGTGATGTGCACTAATTTGGTGCGCTAACAAAATCAAATTAAAAATATTACAATCTAATTTCCCTGAAACGCACCAAGTGTTCTTTTTTCACTAGCGCCTTATCTAGTATACTTAAGATTCTTTTACAAATATAAGTACATTTAAAATTAAATAAAACTTGAGCAAAAGGTAAACAATTTAATCCGCCGACAGGAATGAAAGTTTCTTTAATATTTATCAATTTAATCACACATACCGGGCAGCGCTGACACAGCCATTCAAAAAGCCTCCTCTGAGCACGGAATTCACACCCAAAAGGAAGAATTTTACTAAACAGTAAGAACCCCTCGTCTTCCGCTCCAAGTCGGCACCTTTACCCTTTTCATTTACCTACCTCTTTGTTCTGAAATAGAAAGTGTTCAATTCATTTTATGACAGCCTAAATTACCAACGACTTCACGGCGGGTTTTCGCGATTGTAATAACAGATAAAGTCTAACTCGGTTTTAAAAGAAAAGCAATCATGACTTGCACGCGATATACCTTCAAACTATCGATGTTAACGTGTTTTCAGCAAAGTCTGAGAAATGTGAATTAGGGGATTTGTTAAAAGGAATTTGAAAAGTTTTTTCAAGTTAATCGGCTGGGTTACGACTACGGTAAAGCTTCAGATGCTTTGTATATTAGCTGTTTCTTTAACTGTCTACCTACAACAGTAACTGATGAGTAAATACATATTTTCCACCACTGTATCCGATCTCATGGAATCCGCACGCACCAAATCTTCCTAAAAACGTTACCGTCACCAACCGAGCTGTTTGTTGGTTTTCTCTGCGATTGGATTCCATTGGGTTACAAAGATTTGTGGCACAAGATATGTGACATTCAAACATTCTGAGGAGTCAGATCACAGACATTTAAGAAAAAATAAGATTCCATGTAAGATAACTTTCGCAGTACCTACTTGTTACCGGCGCGCATGCATGACAATAGATGTATGAATGTGGACGAGGCAAAAGTGGTATGCAGGGATTGTAGCGCGTGGCGTTCTATAATTTTTGCTTTTTGCCTACCCCCACGGGAAAAAAGCGTGAGTGCATGTATGTATGTATCTATAACTTCTTAGTGTTTTTAGAATTTTATAAAACGTGTACGAATGTGACTTTCACATTATCCCCGATATAGGTAAGTTATGCAATAAATAATCCGGATCCTGCTGGCCATTCCTGCAAACCTGTTCGTAGTGGGATTAGTGGTGGTTATTAGCACACAAACACATCACATTACCGTATACCTTATATATATATACCTATTGTAATGGACCATCCATTACAATACAGTCCGTAAATATTACAAGGTCATACAGTGCCTAACATCTCCTGGTTAGGCACTGTATGACATGACATTAATTATTATCTATGATCAAAACAAATATTTCAAATACTTTCTCGCGTTACAAAATAGTGTAATGATAGGGTTGATTTCCATATTACTTTGGTTAGGCACTTACGTCGTTTCAAAGAAAGAATATATTGTACTCTTATTTTATATTAATACAGTTTTCATAATATATTTATAAAGAGTATAGGCAAAGATCAGTCATCAAAATAAAAAAAAATATTACGCCATATTACACTCTTGCAAGCCGTTGTTGATCGCTTGGTATTTTTTGTGAAAAACAAAGTAGTTGTTAGTTTATTACGTAAAACCGGAGTCAATTTAGCTAGTGCAGTATTAGTAGATGTCACATCACAATTTGTGACCTTCCCTGTGTCAATAATTTTAGGTGACCCAGGGCCAAAGTCCTGGGAATAAAATAACCCAATAAATACAAAATTCATGAGCGTCATACCTAGTCTCCAAGTCTCATAAAACTTCAGGAATTACATTTCCGGGGTTGAAAGCCACAAAGGAAAATGAGCGTTTTTGTCCTCACCAAAAAGTAATGATTTATTCACGTGAAAGCTCTTTTCATTAGTACGTAATGAATTGTAGGTACAATGTCCATAAATTTTAACCAATTTTCATATTAAAAAATCCAATTATAAAAATATTCTCTCTCTAAAGCTCGCGTCAATAGAATCATGTTAGCACTTACAGCATAGGTACAATGAACTTAATGTTTTAACATTCGAGTTTATTCTAGAATGATTTAAAATCGTTGGATACAATAATTATGTTTGCTTTCTCTGTTCACTTTTTAATCTTGCTAAGATGGCAAACAAACCTAGGCACAGCTAGCTGTTTGAAAGCTAGCGATACTAGATGTACTATTCGCGCGCTGGCACCTTGATTGTTTAACTCTCAGCCCGGTACCATTATTGGCTTGGTTACCCACCAAATTGAAACACAATAATGTTAGGGCACTAACTACTGTTTAGCGGTATGATGAATGATGAAGGTCTCTAACACTTCCTAGTCCTTCATATAATACCTACAGGTTAGTATGATCATATGATGATCATTATCAGCCTTGAGTCGTCCAATATTGTACGCAAATCTCCCCTAGTAAACTCTACAGAACTCGATGAGAAGAAATCGTTTAGTTGCAGCCAAATACTCGTTGATTGCAGCTAATTGGACTCGAAACTAAACTGTTCAACACTATTTTTGCCTATAATATGTTGCCTTACACAACGAATGTTACAAAAAGTAATATAAAATGTGATGTTTCCACAGAAATAACATTTTCCATTAGCTCAATAGCCGCTTTCAAAGCCGTTATTTTATCCCTCTTCGGAACACCTTCGTCTAATAATAAAATCTAAGTGAATCTAATATTTTTGTTCGGTCACGTACCTGTTAAGGTACTGTACTGTTAAGGTGGCTATACATTTTCATTGAAACGGATCGATAGAATATGCTTCTTTGATAAGAAGCTATACATCTACCGTGACGCACAGATTTTGGTTAGGTTAGGTACTTCATAATGGTCGCTAAAACAGCTGTGCTCACATACTTCTAAGTGTAGTGATTATCGTGCTCGCCTCCTGGCTTAAATATTTTGTCAGGGCACATATCAATTCAACTCAATTATAAAGGGGAATAAAATATATGATTCTAGGCCTTATATCTAATAAAGCCATTTTCCAAAACAATGTTATAAATTTTTTTTGGGACAAACCCGGCCAAAATCCAAAATAGCTACCAGCAATATCAATAGTTTTAGTCATCCAGAAAATTCATATTAACGAATTCATAGTTTTTCTGGAACCCTATTCTAAAATCAAAAATCCTTGAGATTTCGTCGACATTTCGGGCGTTTTAGGTATTCGGAGCGTCGACGCTTGACGGGAAATATAGTACCTACATACAATATTTGTATTATCAATTTTATTTACCGACTTTCACAAAACAAGATTAGCTACCTAGATTTACTATTGTTTACTAAAAAAGTAAGAGAAATTGGCTATAGTAGAACATTTGAATAGGTTTCAAAGGTACGGGACTGACGGGATCCTAAGTGCGATTTAATGGTCGGAGGTGAGCGCAAAAATGTATGAATAATTAAACGTTGGGAGCGTACCGTGGATCATTGCCCGTTACGCAACTTAGACGAACGCGTTTTAGGTTAGAGGAGAGTCGAAATACAATGTTACTAAGTCCTTTTAACTTTTAAAAATTTATGATGAACGTAAAATTTACTTTACGTAAATGGACTAGGCAGGTTAGGGTCTATTGAGAACTTATTGCATGGAGAGTACCAGAGGCGCAGTGTGAGACCAAAGATCGAACACGGTAGACAGAAAGATTTTGTTAGTTGCTAAAACTAGTGGGATGCATCTCAAAGGAAGAAACTTAACAAGATATTAAATATTTTATTATACTCTGTTCCATAACATCAATACATCCAACACCTCAGTTTACTCGTAACCATTAAAGCTTTAAAGGATCGAAAACTTCGGGATTAAAATAATATAAATATACTGCGTTAAAATAGGGAAAAAGTAGTTTTATTTCAATCGATATTATTTTTCTCTATCTTTTTTTCTGTTCACTAGGTGCGTCATAAAGCCAATTATTTTTTTAAATAAAATCGTCTCCCAAAGCAAAGATCAACTTGGCCCTTTCTTTACAAATTTATGTAAAGAAAAAATACTGTTAAAAAGAAGTAAGAGTGTTACCCTAAAAGTGTTAAACTTTTTACTTGAAGTGCAAACGCATGAATATTAGAGGCGATGTTTGTCACAGTCACAAGCGATACGCATGGGTAGCAGACGGTAGAGGTGAGCGGGAGGGGGAAGGGGGGTTGCGTTTGAAGTATTTCGTCACTGAAAATCTTCCATCAGTTATGGGCCTGGCGCATTTTCATTAGTCATTAGCGCCCATATGCGGGGTACGGGGTATTTTTGTAAAGCATGCAATAGAGCCCCCATTCGGGAAATAATTTACACGCTTTTCGACCAAGTTCGCGACCGATGAGTTTTATTTCAGAGCCCGGATGCGGGGTAACCACCGACTAAAGAAATTGCGCTTTTATTGACATACGTATTATTTTATTGCTAGAACTAGCACATATATCTCCTCAAGTAAATATAATGAAGTTGGTTTTGGATTAAAAACAATTAGAGACTAATTAAATTGATTTATCTCTACTATAGAGCATTAAAAAAATCAAACACTATTAATAACACTTAAAAAAGATGCGTACAAGTTTATTTAATTTACAGTATTAGTTTAGAGGACTTTCCTCTTTCGATCTTTTATAATATCTATGGAACAGACTCAGTCAGTCACGGATGCTTTAAAGGATCTGAAACGTCGGAATCCAATAATATCAATGTGTAATATTTGTATATTTTTAAATATAATATTTACAAATACATAAAAGCTATAATATCTAGGTACTCATATTGCGTTTTTTTTTCACAATATTTATGTATCTAAACTAACGTACATAACATACATACGATCACGCCTGTCGTCCCCGAAAGTTTAGGCAGAGGTGTACTAATGTACACCCACGTTTCGCCGGTATGTTTTAGATCCCATGTAATAGGGGGTGAGTCTATTGCCATCAACCGGGCACGAATCCAAACTCCGAGCTGCTACTGAAAACCCCAATAACTGTTTGCTCGACCAGGGAATCGAACCCTAGACCAAAGAGGCAGTCTATCTAAACTAAATGTTGTAAATTCTGTACAGAGTCACCGTGGATCGTCGCCAGCTATACGCACATTTGCTCCCGACGGCCGGACCCTAGAAGCTGGGGCGAGTGGGGTCCCCCGGTCCCCGTCGCCCCTCCGCGCCGCCTCGCTCGACGTGCGCGCCGCTCCGCTAGCGCACGGATCTCTCGCTTCCCTCGCAGACACACCAACCCCTTCAAGCCCTAGGCACGCACCGCCAAGATGTCTTTCGCCGCTCCTAATGCCACCAAGGTATTTATAACCATCAGCAGGAACATACATACCATCACGCCTGTCGTTCCGAAGGGTTAGGCAGAGGTATACTAATGCACATCCACATTTCGCTGATATGTATTAGGTGCCATGTACCTAGGGGTGAGCCTATTGCAAACTCCGAGCTGATGATACTAAGAATTACAGAGAAAAACCCGTTAACAATTTGTTCCACCTGGGAATAGATCCGCATAGAATAGGTCAGCAGTTGCACTTACGACCAATGGTACTGGTAATATCGTATATGTATGTATTCATTATACATCACAAAGTAATGTTTTATCATTCTTCGTTGGCAGTAGGTACTCGTAATATAATGTACATATTATTCGTTACATTAAATAATAATAGAGATCCACTAGGCTACCACAGCCAGTTTATAATCTGCCTGATGGTAATGGCAAGTTGTACCTTATTAACGCTTGCAGTTGCACCGCACTAACGTTACTCGCGCGTTCTCATCCTGAGTTACTTAGTTGTGAAGTCTTATTTTCCCTGTAACTTCACTACCTGAATTACCTTATTTACTGGAATGCAGAACGTTAGTACCTACACTACCTGCTAAACGGAAAAAAAAAATTCAATCTATACTAATATTACAAAGAAGAAAGATTTGTATTTTTGTGTGTTTGTAACGAATAAACTTAAAAACTACATTAAAAAATCATAACGATATCAATAATTTTTTCACCGTGAGAATTCTACATTATTTGTTATATGCAGTAACATTGGCTATATTTATCACAAAAAAAAATATAAAGAGTTGTGAAAGCATAGTGGTGTGACCAGTGGACTGCGAAAATTAAATGTTCCGTGTTCGAACCCAAGGACTACAGCCTAATATAATCAAATAAGAGGTGACTCGTCACCAGCACCGAGAAAATGGGTGGGTTGCCGATGATGATTATAATGTTACGGGTTAAAATAGAACAAAAGGTAATAGACCCTACAGAGCAAGACAACATAGAAATGCAAAACAAAAAAATAACCTACAAATATCTGGCAAAGCCGCAGCTGTCCCGCATAAATAAACCCCTAATTAAAATGTTGTTCAAAGGGAGATGGAATCAAAGTGCGAATCTTGAACACCTAAATGTAAACGTATGCTGTGGTTTTAGTGACTCAATTATTCCGCGTTAGCGCTTCCTTCATCAATTATTCAGCAAAGTATCACGAGTCGCGCCTGAACATGACTACATACTGTGAGGCCTTCGCCTTTAACCTTTATCCCTCAGAACATTTCGGCGCTTTGATCTGTAAATTCTGTAATGCCGATTTCAATTGGGCAATGACTTTTCTGCGTAATTATATTGAGTGGTATTTCTGTTTTGTTACGTATTTTTATGACGGAAGGCGGTAATTAATGTTGAAATTACGAATGAATTCGGACATTATTATTTCCTTTGTGATGGCCACTTTTTAAAATTATTATTTTTGATGTGAAACATCTATAGCCGCACGTAAAACCGATTTCTGGCGTGGCGAAAGCGTCGCCACGAAATTTAAATTTGATTTTAGTTCTATTTTCAAGTTTACCTTTTTTTTCGAATTGTGTATTGTATTAAACCTCTTTGAGTTAGTGTTAATATGTTTCTTTTAACACATATATTTTTGATGTGGAAAAAAATCGTAATATTTTATTTTATCATTATGACATATTTAGTTCCTATCACAATATGTTATTTTCTGCATATTACTTTTACAAAATAATGTCGATGTTTCACATCTGCCAGGCGTCCCGTGACGGCTCACTGTTTTTTTACTTGTTCTTTGATGTTCTATGGACTTTGTAGGACGGACGGGTTACACAAAAGAGTTCACCAGTAGGTAGTACCTATATTCCTAACTCCATATGATATCAGGGTAAGCCTATTGTTATTGAATAGGCACAGATCCGAACTTAGAGCAGCTCCATAATCCAGTATAGCTCAGCAGACGCGCTTCAGACCTCTAGAGTCTAGACCAAAGGATGCCTGCCTCCTTTGATCTACTGGTCTTAGACGTCTCTTAGAAAACAATTCGATGGAAAAAGATACAATAACTGATTATATGTATATAAGGCACAACCCTATTTAGTTTAGCAACTAAAATAAGTCTGCTATAACTAAAGACATTAAAATGGAACAAGGGAAATCATCCAATAGAAAAGTATCTAGATGTACGTATATATGTATACACAGTTATCAATTCCCACAGAGACTTACCCTAATGTATGTAAAACATCCTTTCCCAACCCGAACGCAATTCCACTTACGATGTAGATTCCAGAAAATTGGTGTATACGAGTACATATTATATGACAAGAAACTATTGCCTATTTCCCATTCTGAGGCATTAGTTGGATACGCTCAAAACGACAATTGCTAGTTTAGAAGGAATAGGGTATAATACAGTTCGCAAGAAATATAGATTTTACAATACGCTACCTATTTATTGGTCTATTCGTAAAATTTTAAAATGTATTTTAAATCATATTTAAAAATCTACTTCTGTCTGCAATATTTCTTTTACAAATGGCTGAAACGATTCCTTTGAAAACTGTTTAAAGACATGTAGTTATGTCATAAAAACAACATAGCCATTCAATGTCTTTGGCATGTCAAATGGCGGCATCAACTTTCCCGCGAGAATGAATGATAAGTTTGAATTAGTTTTGCGAACAAATCGATGAATGATGTAAATACCAGTCGCTTTTATAATCACTTTGAGCCATCGGATATAGAAGCCACTGATATAGAATTTATTTATTCAATAAGTCCTTAGTGGAGACGAAATGTGTGTACTGGGTACCTAAATGCCTGTCGTCAGGTGATTTAGATTATATATGCATCGTTTACGTGGTTTTGAGCCGCACTGACCAAAGCCGGAGATCCGTTTCATCAACCGATTTATGCTATTCCATTTTAGCTTTGAGCTGTTTGTGTTCCTCGTATTCCGATAGTCAGTTTGCCTTGAAGCGAATATACGACTAGCTGCATATAAATTCTAGGAAGTAGGGAACATCTGGCTACTATCGCTGGTCCATTTATACTCGATAGACTGTATTACTTACGTAGGTTCGTTTGTGAAGACCTCATTCAATTTGTCATTACTACATAAGTCGGGCCAAACAAGATAGGATGACCACAACCACACATTGCTGAACATTAGGTAAGCTTTACGAGGCTTCCGTCGACGTGACCAAATACCGATCTAGGTCCCAGGAGACGCAACACCGTCAGAAACAGGATGTTAGAGTTGGGCCCTATCAGTATTTCAAAACTTTGGTGGAGCCAGTTAAATAAAATAGGCAAAAGATATAACAAAATATAGTATTTTATTAAAAAAGAAATACTTGCTCATACATTAATTGCTCGTGAACGGGTGCTATCGGTTGGCGCTGGTCGGATGTTATGGCAACCTAAAGTGGTTTCTCTTATTCTTATTCCCTTTGTGGGTAATTCATGTGTTTCACATCAAACTGCATTATTCTCATATTGATATTATATACATCAATCATTGTAAAAAAAACCATTTTGTAATTTTCTTTTTATTAAAAGAGTATCCTTCCGTGTTAGCGAGCGAACGAAGTAGACGTGCTACAAGTTGTTTTTAAATTCCTTTAATAGTCAACAAGTCATTTTAAATCATAGTGTATACGCATAAAATATTTTATTCCAAATCAGCTGTGCAATAAGTTACGACGATATTCTTTTAAATATAAGTGCAATTTGGAAGCAGCGTAACGGCGACGGCTCCTCACCCCCTCGACAAAAGAGGACGGGCTCTTATTCTCTTCACTACGCACACAACAACTGACACGCACACACCAACGTGAGTAAATTAGCATCATTGATATACAATGAGTGTACTACGCTCACCGACTGGAAGCGACAGTGGCAAAAACCATGGTGGATCGCAACCAAATCTTTCGGAAATGGCTTATAGTGACTCGGTCCCACAAATAACCATTCGCAATAAACGTAAATTCACTGACGACAGCGACCTAATCAAATCTGAGCTATCTGAACTGAGAAAGCAAATGACCGAATTAATGTCTGTATTAACCTCAGTTAAAAATGACCAATCAGAAAATATCAACAAGCTTTGTCAAGATGTCGTTGCTATCAAAAATGATGTTGGTAATATTAGCACTACTATAGAAAACCTTGTTTCGGAAAATATTAATTTAAAAAAACAAGTGTCCAATCTAACTAACAGTAGAGTAACCACTGAAAAAAAGGTCAGTGAGCTAGAAGCCGATGTTAATAAATTGAAATGTACTCCGACCTCAATTACGGAACTGCAGTATGAGGAAATGTATAGTGAATTCCAAGATCGCAATGTACGATCTAAGAATATTATCATTGTTGGTGTCCCGGAACCCAACGCAAAAACTACAGCATAAAGGCGAGAGTTTGATATGAAAGAAATTTTAAGAATAATAACGCCAATATACAATGACTGCCCTCTCCCTGAAAACATCATCCGTCTGGGTAAATTCAAACTGGGCCGCACTCGCTCAATTAAAGTCTGCTTTTCATCAAAAACAAGTGCTAGACATATACTGCGCAATAAAAACCGTAACGAGAACGAGAACATCAAAATATTTTCTGACCAAACTAATTATCAACGGAAATACATGCAAAGTCTAAGAGAAGAACTAAACAGACGGATCATCAAGGGAGAAGTCGACCTTAGGATTAAGTACATGAAAGGAATTCCTAAAATTATTAACCTACAGGAAAAACAAAACACTGTAAAAACGACTACAAAAAACTAGCTGCGTCACCTGATAAGGTTACGTATCAAACTATAAACCAATACTCAGACATTATCTTTACAAGTAAATCTTTAAAATTTTTCTATGCAAATGCTCGAAGTATCGTCAAACCAGGCAAATTTGACGAACTGAGATGTATAATTACTTCACTTCCAGCCACAATACATATAATAATACTCACCGAGACGTGGTTAAAAAATGACGATGAGGCAAAAAGGACCCAATTACCATGTTATACGCACTACCACAATTTTAGACAAAATAAGAGAGGGGGTGGAGTTTCAATATTTGTCCACGATAATCTCAAACACAACCTGATTGATGAACAATGCATTAATGATATACATTACCTTTGGATTCATGTAAAAAAGTTCTCTCTTGATATTGGTGTAATATATAAACCTGATAAAACTAATATGTCCAGCTTTCTGGATATATACTCAGAGCAATTACACAGCAAAAAACGAGCAATAGTGTTCGGTGATTTTAACTTAGACTTATTAAATCCAAATCGACCAACCCGAGACTATAAAAGCGTATTGAAAGAATGTAATTTCAAAATATTAAATAAGATTGATAAGAAATACTGCACACGTGAAACCGCGACAACTAAAACCATATTAGATCATGTCTGCTCTAATCTAAGAGATCACAATTACCATATCGCAATGATCGATTCTGATATGTCAGACCATAAACAAATGTTCATGGAAATCAAATACTATTGTCCTCCCCCAATTCTGAAAGTGGAATATCAGGCATTAAACTATACTGCGTTTCACAAAACCTTTGAGGATCTTGAAAATTACGTAGTATCTACATACCAAAAATTAGAAGAAAAAATATTGTCATCCATATCCAAGAGTACTATTTCCAAAATTAAAATTCTGAACCCACCTCAACAGGATTGGATAAAACAGGAAATTATACAAGAAATAAATGAACGTAATATGCTATGGCAAAAACTAAAATTAAATCAATCAGATGCAATCTTACAAAAAGAATACGAAGAAACCAAAGCTATTGTAGCAAGGAAGATTCAGACAACCAAAAATAGCTATTATTTTAAATGCATAAAAGATAACATGACTAAACCCCGAAAAATGTGGAAATTGATCAACAACCTTTCAAAAAACAAAATTAAAGATGACTCCGGACCTGATAAACTTGAAACAGATTCGGGTGTTTACACCGATAAAATAGAAATATGTGAGCAATTTAACTCCTATTTTTCAACTATTGGCTCGTCTCTGGCAGATATGATTCCTGACTCCTACAAAAACCAAAGCCATCAAGACCCTCAACCTACTAATATGTTAGAATTAAAATCTATGAAACCAACAACCACCGATGAAATAGATAAAATAATTGGCAATTTAGACCCAAACACTGGAGCTGGCATTGATGGCATTACTACTAAATCTATATTATGCATTAAAAAAATTCTCGTCCCGCAACTCACAACCTGTATCAATGACTGCTTGGAGCAGGGATCTTTCCCAAGTAATTTAAAGATTGCTAAAGTTGTGCCTATCTATAAATCTGGTGCGAAATCTGACCCTTGCAACTATCGCCCAATATCAATCTTACCAGTCATCTCTAAGATCTTCGAGAGAGTGATATATACCCGTTTAGAAGAATTCTTGAAATCGATAAAATTCCTCTACTCCAAACAGTATGGTTTTCGGCCCAGATCAAATACTCTATCCGCCACTGTTGATTTAATAACAAAAATAAAGAATAAACTCGATCAAAAACATGTAGCCTTAGGTGTTTTTATCGATCTCAAAAAAGCTTTCGATACAATTAGTCCGGAAATACTGTTACGTAAATTATCAAACATAGGAGTCAAGGATAAAGCGCTCAACATTTTTGCGTCATACCTTGAAAATCGAAAACAAGTTGTCAGAATAGGTAAACACCAAAGTACCCCAAATCTAATTAGCTATGGTGTGCCTCAAGGCTCAATATTAGGCCCGCTCTTGTTCTTAATATATATTAATAGCATTAGCCAACTTGGCATAAAAGGAAACATATCTCTGTACGCAGATGATACAACTGTATTTTATTTTGGCCATTCGATCGACGCCATGTTACCTATTATCCAAAGCGACCTAGATGTTTTAAATAACTGGTTTAAGTCGAATTTGCTTACAATTAATATCACTAAAACAAGCTATGTTATTTTTGCTCCAAAAAATAAAAAGATTAATGATAACATACAATTAAAAATCAATGACAAATTAATTCAGAGAAAAACAAACGAGAAATATCTTGGCATTATCTTAGATAATCACTTAAGTTGGAAACCTCATATAGAAAAAATCACGTCGAAGTTGACATCTCAATCGGGCGTTCTTCATAATTTAGCAAGATGTCTTCCTCGAAAAGTTCGATACATCATATATAATTCGTTAGTAAAACCACATATAGATTATTTAATTGAAATTTGGGGCACCGCAGCCAAATCAAATTTGGAAAAAATTCAAGTCAAACAGAATAAATTAATAAAAATATTATTCAACTACAAATTTAGAACACCCACGAAAAAAATATATGAAGGTACGAAAATAATGAATGTCGCTCAAACCTACAGGTATTATACGTGCATACTAATACGAAAAATTTTAAACAAAGAAATTCATACAGATCTAACTTTTACTAAGAAAAGCCAAGTACAAAAAATGAAAATGAGAAATGCTAATTATCTAGTCACGCGGGTACCTAGAACAAACTACGGCAAAAAGAACATTGAATATGAGGGCATTAAAATATATAACAAATTACCTGATAATGTTAAGGATGCAAAAACTTTAATCAGCTTTAAAAAACGCCTAAAAATACATTTACAGGAAATACATGCATACCAATAATTTGTTTGTACATATATGTGTATATTAAGTTACATATATGTATATTATATTACATATTAATATATTGTTATCGTTAAAGCAATCAGTATAAATATATAGAATAGTCATTCATATTAAACAAATAATAACAATAAAAAAAAATATATATATATTAAAAAAATATATAGGTATATCCAATGTAAAATATAGACATAAACTATAAACATAACTTATGAAACAATAAACGAGATAGAAAAATAATACAGGTACATAATAATAATATACAATGTGGGGAGGACAATATGATCATAAATGAAACTTCGTATAAGTCATGATATTCCCAACCGTCACACAAAAAATCAAATGAATATATCCAGTAGTTTAGCCACAGGACATTATTTTTCATTTTAAGTATTTTCGACATGATGTTTTGTAAACAGGAGAGCACGCGACAGGTTAACGACTTACGTTGCCAGCTCGCCACTTTAAAAACCTACGCCTTTTCTATCAAATTTATTTTCTCAATGCAAATTATACTTTATGCCCGAGCCATAAGAGTCATAAAGCGTGTCATCACAGCTAGATAAGAAAAAATGCATACGAAAGTTATTACTTTCCTGTTACGCACTCATGTCAATCGCAAAATATGTATGTGCGAAAGAGATAGGTAAGTTTGCTTGTTTCCTCTTTGCTTACTTGTCGACGTGTCTAGGTTACGCGGTCAGTGTGTCACCGGACGTCCTTACTGCCTGTGACGCATTTTATTTTCTCTGGAATTTCGGATGCGCCCGCGCCCGTTTGAAGTCGCCGCGCGAGTGTTATCGTATCTTTGTTGTTGTGTTGTGTTGTGTTGTGCGAAATTTGACGCTTTGTTTTAATAGTGACAGGACACATAAACGTATTATAGGTACTTAGTTAAATAGCTAAGTGAACTTTGCGAAATTAGACGCTTAATACTTGGTGTTTCAAGGTTTTATTATTAAATAATCATGCCTCGTTACAATTATACCGCTTCGGAGTACACTGATATGATTTTAATTTATGGGGAGTGTCACGGTAATGCCGCTTTAGCTGTACGGACATACCGTGAGAGGTATGGGAACACGCGTATGTGTCCGACCCACGGGCGCACTATTGTACAAGCTGTCCAGAGGATACGGGAAAATCAATCTTTGATCCCGCACGTAGATGGTGCTCCTCCACGTGCAAATGTGATTTCAGACGAAAGAGTTATTAATTATTATGATCGTAATCCGACGTCCAGTCTGCGTAATGCAGGTCGACATTTTCGTGTAAATCACAAAACTATTCAAAAAGTTTTGAAACGTGACAAACGCAGACCTTATAAGTACAAGAAAGTACAAGCATTGTTACCGAGAGATAAGCCAATAAGAGAAACTTTCTGTCGCTGGTTGGAAACCAAACATCTCGAGAATCCTGACTTCCTGTACAATGTGCTGTGGACTGACGAGAGTACATTCACAAGGAATGGTTTATGGAACCGACAGAACCTTCGGTACTGGAGCCGCGTGAATCCGCATCTAGTACGGGAGTCTTCACACCAGTACAGATTTGCGGTCAATGTGTGGGCTGGCATACACAGAAATACTATTATTGGTCCGGTATTTATTGATGGCAATTTAAATGCTGTAAAGTTCATTGAACTCCTCGACGGATCCGTTTCCGAGTACACGGACGAACTTTCGCTGGACGTGTACAGGCAGATGTGGTACCAGTTAGATGGAGCACCAGCTCATTCAGTGGTGTCTGCAAGAGAGCGTTTGACTCAAATGTTCGGACAGCAGTGGATTGGCCGTTTTGGACCAGTGCGGTGGCCAGCGAGGTCACCAGATCTCACGCCCCTGGATTTCTTTCTGTGGGGTCACATAAAGAATGAGGTATACTCAACAGAAGTTACTACCGTTGAGGAATTAAAAAATAGAATAATAATATCTTTTAATAAATTGAAAGAAATGGCTGCTAATGGTGACCTATTATCAAGAGTGAGAAATAACATTATACGTCGGTGTAGTTTGTGTATTCAAGAACACGGCGGACATATTGAAAATAAAAAAATTTAATGACTGGCGACATAATTATGTGATCGAAAAGTGATTGTGAATAATAAATTGATCAGTGAATAACTCGCGGGTGAATGATGCCCGACTATTTGGTTAATATTCTGTGATTTGATTTGTGTAATTGAGCATTAATAACAATAAGAATAATGGCGCCAAACATTACGTCGCTGCGTCGGCCACAGCTTTAACATGAATGAAACCAAGCTGCGTTGCCATTCTTATCGCAGGTCAGTGTACCATTTTTATAAATGGTGTTTTATTTTGTTTGCAGTTTTAAGCTATTTAGTTTGTAAGAAAATTTTTTTTTTTTTAATTTCCATGTTCGGATTTATTTGATAGTTTACAAATGTTTCTATAAACCAGTATTGCCAGTGTTTTCATTTAAAGTCATATTGTCATCTCCACATTGTATAACAATAAAAATAAAAAACCAACCAAATTACCAATGCCGCCAATGCCACATCTAGTAGTATCAATATTTTGAAGTTCTGTATATCTGTGGTCGCCGGTTACAGTTACTTAGCATCGCCACTTCGTAGTTAATATTTTTTAAGCTTACCCACTCTGTGTTTATATTATTTCTTTTGTTAATTTATTTGCTTTTTGTACGCTTGCAGTTAACCTATATTTTAGTTAGTAAATAGTTTTCTCAGTAAGTGAATTTATGTAATTCTTTATGAGGAAATAAAGTTCTTAAACCATCTATGGTGTTTCTTGCCAGTTTTTCTCCATAGAACCTACTTCTTGGAAACTTATTTTAGGTAGCTGAAATTCTATATAATTGTGCCATAAATACATACTTGCAGAACAATTAAACAACAAAGCACATTATACCGCAGTCAGAACGTCTCGCCAATTATAATTTGTCCAAAAAACCCTGAAAACCAGTTTATTCTTTAGACATCGATATTGCTGGGACAAAATCACATGAATGGCTATTACCTATAATTAAACGCACTATTGTTATAGGTAGTATGAGTGTAATTCCAAACAAGTACAATTTAGGAATCTTCAAGATGCATGAGTGAACGGGTATCTTCTAGGTCAGCATGCTACATCTAGATCACATTATCAAAGGTGCCTATATATTTCATAAGTTGGTACCTTAATGTAGGCACTTATTAAGTTAAGTGTTGACTCAGCCTGAATAGAGGTATATATGTACACGTACTTATTCCCCAGTATGCATCCGTTTTAAGTTCAATTTCATAATGTAGCGGGCACATCTGTCGCCGGGTCCATTCCCAAGTGATTAATGATGAGCGCCGCAGATGCTTGCCGATACTCCATCTACTATGTTGTCTCTCCTACCTCGGCAACAAGTCTTAAACCCTCCATCCCAATTACTCTGAACTCAGCCTTCACCATATGTGCTAATATTTTACATAGCACAATTATTTGATACACAGCATTTTCTGTGACAAAAAAAGTTAAGTGATTCTCTTTTCTTTACTACTGGCCTGTAATTAAAGACTAACAAAGGACTATCTTGGTTATAAAAGAAATGGCCTGGTTATAAAATAGCACTGTACACTTGACTGAAATGGCACCAATAAAACGAGTCTGAGTCTGAGAAATCTTTAGATTTATATCGGAAGAAGCTGTGTTAGTCTAGGCAGAAGCTCTGTCTAGTATGAAAAGTAGACTGTAAATTCAAAAATCCCGATACGTAGGTACCAGTGACTTTCCGGAGTTACTTGTATAATAATATTTATCACATTTACAAACGGTAAAGTAAAACATGGTAAGGAAATGAGCACGCCTGAGAGATTTTCTCAGCGGCGTGTAAGCCTGCCAACCCACACTAAAATGAGATGAGACCCATGCCAAGCAGTGGGACTGTAAATATTTTGATGATGATGATAGGGAAACGAAATTCTTCAGGTACTAACAGATACCATCGTATAATAATTAGTTTGGACACTGGACTATACACCGGGCGCTGAAGCATTAGTATAAACCTACCTATTGCTGTTGAAGTACCGAATCGTATTTCGAGACTTTAGCCAACCATATATATACTTGTACAGGATTTCGACTATCGCATTCAAACTCGTCGTCAGTCTTTCAGTTTACTTTCAGTGTTCACTCACGCAAGTAACTTCATGTCTCAGTGTGGAATTAACGAGCTCGATAAAGTCTTCCAAGGTAACTTTGAGCTCTAATAGCTCGATTAAATTCCACCGAAGCGCGAAGCGTGAATTAGTTTCGTTGTTAAGAAAATTTCAAAGAGCAAAGTTGCTTGTTGTCGGGAGAGTAAACAACTTAAATGCTTGCACTAACTAGAGATGTGCACAGTAAGAATGCACTTCGCTCGCTTCAAGACAAAATTGATTTTGTACGAGTAATGATGAAGTTTTATATGTATGAAGGTCCTCGTGGATACTATCTTTCATTCGCCAACTTCTTTATATCTTTTTGTTTGGGAAATTTGAGTTCAAAGACATCGCTTACACAATTTGAAGAGTAGTCGCTCTCTAGAGAACGACTACTCTTATTTCTCATAGTTAATTCTTCTATAAAAATAAAACTTACTGGACGACTGTCTATGATTGGTTATTTGAACTTTTATAGGCATGCAACAGACCACATATTTCCATTTCTCCATTTAGGTATTTTATTTATTACTTCTCTATGCTCAGAGAAAAAAAGTACACCGGCTTCCAAAAAAAACAATAATTTTATAAGTGACATCATAGTCTTTTCGAAGAGTGCAAGTTACCACGCCAACTTCATCCTGAGTTCCTTATTTACTTGATTTTTGACTGATGTTATGCATTTCTATTGGTATTTTTATATTGCCTACCAAATGTATTTATAAATAAGTTCAGTGAATTAATGCGCTGAGTCTCCGTCTCCTCCTACATAGAAATCGTTATAAATTCAATTCCAGGTCACCTTCGCCGAAGTGCGCCGTAGTGCCATAGTGAACTATACCTACTATGCCTACATCAACCCCCTTCATCGATATTATGGTACAATCATATTAGGAATTCAGTTCAAAGTAATTAGTGAACATTTCTGGACTCAACACCGAAAAAATTTGAACAAAAAATGTGCGGCAAGGTTTTCCAATGCTTGTTAATTCAAAATACGGCATTTGATAAGTAATTTTTATGATACTCGTGTATATTCAAACAACACTACATTTTGTTGGCATTTTGGGTATTTTGATTACATTTTAGTATGCCATGGCACAGTTTATAAACACGCTACATGCTTCAAAAATCTAAAATCATGTTGCAAGTCACTTTGTGTGTATTGTTTGTTCTCAAGAACAAAAACAAATGGTTAAAATCGTAGGAAACAGCTTTAAATATTTAAGTTACTGACTGTCATATCCACATAGGTATTGCGCATTTGGAGATTCAGATTGTGGTATTTGAATATGGGCTAGTTTAAATAGACTAGTATCAAAATGTTGATTGAAAATTTGGAATATTTCATATGACCCACACAAATATCTGGTATTATCGTGCTGCGATGTGTCATGTCGTTGAGCTCCCTAAATAATAGTAGAGCTATATAGTGACTGTAATATTGCATTCACGCCATTAGTTGGTACGGGTTATAACAACCCTGTTAATGCTACAGCATTCGACTAGTGAGCAAGAGTTCGGTTCACAGGTCGAACATGAAATTCTTAGTGGCAACTCAGAGTTTGGATCCGTACCCGGTTGATAGGAATAGGCTCGCCCTATAACAAGGGACCTAAAACATACCGGTAAAATGTGGGTCTACAATAGTACACCTCTGCCTAACCTTTCGAGGACGGTAGTGGTGATGGTATTTATGTATCCAGTGTGTGGATTACACCACAACAATCCATGATTATGTATCTATCTACGCAGAACTGTGCAACTGAATGTCATTAGGATCACGTTTCAAAGACCTTTGATCAATAAACAGTATCAAATTTACAGATGTTTGTCTAAATACAATATTGTTAGCACAGTTTGGTAACGTTATTACCATTGTATTGTGTACTTATATTATTATTATGGTATTTGCACTAGCATTATAATTTAGAATAAAAAAAAAAATGGCTGAATATTAAGTAAATATTTCGCCTTCAAAATTATTTTCCTTTGTTAGGCAGGTACCTGCCTCATTGTTTTAGTGGTTGAAAAGTGCAACAGCTGAGCAAAAGGACTTGGGTCCGATTCCCAGGTCGAGCAAAGTGTTTGCAGTTTTTCTATGAACTTCTCAATAGTAGGTCGGAGTTAGAATTAGTGCCCGCCCCCTATTACATGGGAACCTAAAACATAATATCGGCGATATATGGGTGTACATTAGTACAACTCTGCCTAACCCTTCGGGGACGACAAGCGTGGTATATGAATAGGTTGTATTTTGTAATGTTAGTAGGTATAACTAGTATGTAACCTAAATACGTAGTGATACTGTGCAGCTGATAAAAGCCCGGAGTAAAACCTTTTTTTGCCGTGTGTTGGATAAAAGAAACGTGGAATTCGTTAATCGCTTTTCGTTTCGTGTGAAATCTGAAAAGTTCGAGGAAATACGTTTGCAACTGAGTAGTTCCTAATGCAACAGGTTTTAAATTGCAATGCCGCGGTTTTAAATCAGCGTTTTGGAGATAAACGTAACCATGTACCTATTTATATGCCAACAAAAATAAATTTGAAGGATGCAGTTTGATAGTTTTTATCCATTTACCTCGTGCCTATACAGCTCATTGAGCCATCGGTCTTGGTTCTCACAGCTATGACGATAGTCAGTGGTAATGAAAAGCGCTGACTACTTACTAGAATATCATTAGAATATCATTGCCCATTAAATGAATTGAGGAAGGCTGATGTCATTTTATTGCTATTTAAACACTGGCCAACATTTGACAATTTCGCTGAAGCGGGATTAAATAATATCAATACCTACCTACACCGCAGTAGTTGGAACGAAGTTCCTTATCGCGCGTTGCGAAAGGGGGCTAGACCGAAAAAAATAAGACGAAAAGTTGTAACGATAATTTTTGCTAGTAAGTTATTGTAAAAAAAAATCAATTTTATTACAATTCCTTCACTAATTAATCGAAAGGAACTTCGTGCTATCCGGGTGTCCCTTGACACCTCTCAAGTTTTTTTTGTTTCAAAATCTTTCTGAAATCAATAAATATGAAAAAATTATAGCATAATATAACTGCGAAAATGTTTTTGTTTACCAAACCTTTTAAGCCAGACGAACTTGTCAGGTACATACCCAAGGTATATACGGGTCCCACACGTAACATATCCTATGTTGATTTATTTCCCGGTCGTAAATACTGTTAAAATATTGATGGGAACATGCATTTGCCCGTTAGATATAAGTAGCTGATGTAGCCGATATGACCCAGTAACCTATCTTCCGGATAAATATACAATGTGAGGTACGCATGTACCTACGTACATTTAAATTACACATAGTTAAGGGAAAATATAGCTTATCGCCATTTTAAGTAAGTATATTTTATATAGGGGAACCTGTTGTACCTTGACACCCTTTGTACCTAGAGCCACTTATTTTTTTGAAATGTTCGCGCCTTTTTTCCGTCTCTTTATCGATGGATTTATTGAACTTTGACAAGACTAGTCAACATGAAGTTAGTTGCAGGCGGCCATTACATCGAGTTTGCATGGGAAATCACTTTAACGTTTTCGCTGCAAAAAAGTAAGATATTTAATATTTTTTATTTCTTTCATTACTTCTGTTATTTACTTCATACATTTTTAAAACCACTTGATTTAAACAAGTACTTTAGCCAAGTTTAGAATGTAGTATGCTTATTTGAGTTAATCATAACCTTCATATTTTCATGTGAGAATAAACATAAAAGGTTAGGGGTGTTGTACCTTGACCATAGTAAAACAGTTGTACCTTGGTCTTATGGTCAAGGTACCTACATTCAAATGTATTCTTGTTAATTCTGTTTATGTAAAACCTGTAAAAAAGGATGATCAATGCTTTTGTATAATTTATATTATGAACCACATTAGTTCGTCTAACAGCTAAAATTTGTTTAATCGCAATAGCTATAACCGTTTTTTTTAAAAAAATCGTTGAATGAAAAAGTGACCAAGGTACAACAGGTTCCCTTACTGCCTGACGCGAGGTCACATATTGAAAAAGTAGGTAATAGTCAATCCAGGTACCTGGTAAACTATCTGTTGCCATATTTCATGCAAAATCCTACAAAATCAGTCTTTTGAGTAAAAATCTCTCAGGCATCCAGGTTTCTTCGCGATATTTTACTTCACCGTTTGAGCATGTGATAAATACGCATGTAATTTTGAAAAGTCTGTGGTTCATGCTTTGGGATTAGGCTCAAAGTAAACCTTAGGCTTCCTGGTCTATTTATACTACCAGCCTATCACAGAGTCCGTAAATTCTATGTAGGTATTGACGTATATATAAGTTCAACCTGGCGCAATAATCTCCCTTTGCTGTTAAGCTTAACACCGACATCCGCTACCCATTACCGTGCCGTCCATTATAGTCATTGGATATAACGAGTACATAAGTGCGTTTTCTCGCAAATTCACAATATTTTTCTTGGACGTTCTGAGCTGTATTGACTTTTACTTATCAGTACCAGAAATGTACTATATCGTTGTACAGTTTTCTTACAGAGCTTTCAGTTGATTCGTATGATGATATTATTGCGTTTCGAGAATTGGAGAAGTTACATTACACTGTTGTTTTTTTATCACATGCTCAATCGGTGAAGGAAAATATCGTGAGGAAACCTGCATGCTTGAGAGATTTTCTCGATGGCATGTGAAGTCTGCAATCCGCAGTAGGCTAGCGTGGTGGACAATAGCTTAAACCCCCTCAAATAAGGAGACCCGTGCCCAGCAGTGGGACAGTAATGGGTTTATGATGATGACACTGATGTTTGATTTGCTTGTTCCCGTTCATTGACCTTGACGCCCAGGTAACGGTTAATAATAATCCAATCTTCTGGCTAACATTAGAATTCGGGTAAACAGTTTTTTTTTAGAATATAACAAGTGACACATGGCGCTTCACTTTCCGGAAATAGCCAAGTCTGTTCGCAGTTGATAAAGTTGTTACTACTCACTATTGTATTTTTTTTAACAGCGCGGCCAGCGGCTTCCTGGCCTTTCATGCCGTGTCGCTTTATTTTACTATGTATGTATACATAGGTACATAGGAATATAGTAAGTTTTGTGTGTACCTACTAACTACGACTAAGTAATTACTCTACGAAGGAACATACCTTGGTACCTAACTTAACACACCGGGCTCAGGCTAGCCCGCGGGTGTGTTAAACTACCTAGTTTAGTTTGCAATCTACCACTCGACCTGGGTATACCTAATATGATACGTTGCATAATTACGCAGTGCTCGTTCCTTGATTTATGCCCAGGGCGTCGCTAATACGTACCTTTCTGGTTCCAAACCCGGCTGCTGAGCGTAAGTTTCAGTAGGTATAGGTCGATTTGCAAGTGTTATATTTTTAATTCTCAATTGCAGTAGATATATATGATAACTCACGAAATTCAATACCGAAAGTAAGTAGTTATTCTCTACGGGACTTCTATGCAATGGAATAGGAATGTTACGGATCTTCGACTTCGGATCCGAAAAGTCGGAACATCCGATTGATATTAGACCTTCAGTTTCGATAGGTTCCGACACTTTTGAATCGGTAGTTAGAATCGGAGGTGTCTCTACCTACGCACTACTTACTAATAGCGTAACGATTTAACCAGACTCAATAAAGAAATATTAATTATTTTTAGACGGATAGACCGCAGCAACTCTCTCGTCGAAAGCAGCAGTGGAGTCGGGCCTTTAAGTCCTGGCGCCAGCGCTACTATCAGCTCTTTGGGGGCGCTCCAACCGGACTTGTACACGAAGAGAGAAGCCCCTCTCGTTATAGAGCTGGAGGGGGCCGGCCCATCGCTTGGGAGGATCCATCTGCGTTTGAAGTATGACTTCGATAGATCCGACTTAGAAGTGCATCTTATTGAAGGTAAGTCCTCGTTTTGAACTATATTGATTTATTCCACTACTTAGTAATTAGAGGACTCACGCAGTCGGTAACTTGGGCCCTGATCTTGAGATAAACTGTAAGCGGAATAGCAATGTGGATGCCCGTCAAGTTAGGTCATCGGTTTCAACAACTTGTGACACTTATTATGGCGCATTGACGTTTTTTTAGCAATTATATCATTTAAGTAAGTACCTATAATACAAATGCCATGCAGGTAATTGTAGGTCACTGTTGATAGTCTTTCGTTTGCATTGTAACTACATACCTAGGCATTTTTCTTGTGCATGCCAAAATACAGAAGCCTTCCCAACGCGTCGACGGATGGTTGTGTTTTTGACGCTTTGGAAGGCTTTCATCGATTGCTCTCCGCTTAGCTGACTGCCGATTTGATTCCGAAGTGAAATAGTGAATCCGGGTTTCATCCATTGTCACATAGCAATGCAAAAATCCTTTTAGTTCCGATTAAACAGTGCCAAATAATGTTTTGATTCGCGAAAGCGCATCGACGCGTTGTCGTTTTGTTTCAATACGATATTTATGTATCATGGCCAAATTTTGATGGAAAATAATAAAAACACGGCTAATTGATATTACCTCAGCTATAATAGGCAATTTTTTTTATGGAAAACCAAAGGGTTCCGTTCGTTCACACAGGCCATGTCTTTTTTTCCGTCCTGCTCAGTATAATAAAGTCTAGTCGGCATACAATTTTAACTCATAGGTTTTAGATTCGTAAAAGTCATTACTGGGCCGGTGGGCATAGTAATGACTTAGACTGTCTTAGATGGTTTCACTATTTAAATATTGTACACACAGTCAACAAACACGACGATGATTGGCTCAGTAGCGAGCTGCTGGGGCTTGTGGTTGCGGGTTCCATCCCTGCCTTGAGCAAATGTTTATGCTATCTACAGAATTATAATATCTAATTGGACCTAAAAGGAAAAGGCGTTCCAGGTATCGGCGTGAAAATTTGTATTTGTAAACGCACCCACAACACAGGGGACAATACTAGTGTCTGACGTTTTTATTTTATCTTCAAAAACATACCTACTATTCAGTGACTAA
Organism: Craniophora ligustri; assembly: GCA_905163465.1. NCBI lineage: Eukaryota > Metazoa > Arthropoda > Insecta > Lepidoptera > Noctuidae > Craniophora > Craniophora ligustri. The sequence continues at coordinate 5,157,248 of LR990960.1, forward strand.
CAATTCCAGCTCACGACCTAGCGGGCTACGAAGCGGGAGGTTTCAACGACCCGTACGTGCGCGTCACCTTGCTGCCTGAAGTGGACACGCGAGTCCGACAGACCCCAGTCCATCGCAACGAAGCCAACCCGTTCTTCGACCAGCACTTCAAGTTCCCCGTGTCGCATGACGAGCTCTCTGACAAGACTCTGTTGCTGCAAGTCTTCGATTATGATAGGTAATTTTCACATCATCACTTACTCAGATTACTTATGGCCAAATACTCTAACGCCATACAATTATAATTAACTCTGAAGCTGATAGACTTGAGAATTCACTTGTAACAGAACATCGAGCATTCACTGTTTTTAAACATGTCGAACTGAACAACGGACAGCTTAGAGCCAAACATCGCTACGAACATTTTCATAATCTTTCTAGAGATCGGCCTAGTCGATGCTCACCAAAAAATATTGTTCACGAAGATGTCAGACTTCACGGTCGCGCGTGCTGCATGTATACTTTTGATTATGTTAAAAAATAGAAAAAGAAAAACAGAAGATGGCGATGATAAACTAAAAACTAATCTGTTTCGTCTTAGAAATGGTCCTCTAAAACGAGCTCGTTTATTTTTCTGCAATGTAACATTCGTAAGAATGCTCATTAGAGGTGAATGCTCAAGTTTATCAGCACCTTTAAATATTGATTTCTCGTCTTTGACTCGCCTACAAAGTATATTATACTGCACTCACATCTGAATTATAACTGCAATATTTAGCAATATTTAGTACTGAGATAAGATCATTATTTTAAATAATGATAAGAAAAAAAAATATTGTTATTCTTGTTGATTGTTGTTCTGTATTTAATGCCGGTCCCAACCACATTATCTCAGCAGATTGTTATGATGAAATTACCATTATTAGTATTTTAATTCCAGGTTCTCACGCAACGAAGTAATGGGCTCTGCTAAGGTGCCTCTCTCCCGCGTGGAGGTGGCGGGTGGAGCCGAAGTCTGGGCCGAGTTGTCCCGAGAGCGACGTCCGCCAGAGGAACTGCAAGAACTGTTGCTCTCTCTGTCTTACTTACCCTCTGCTGAACGACTCACCGTTGTGGTGCTGAAGGCGAGGAATCTACTACCCCCACAGGAGGGGAAGGATGCTTTAGGTTATTTTAAACTTATTAAATCGGTTTACTATTCACGGGGTTGTTATTTAAGCACGGCATACCTACACACCCAGGGTGCGGCGTATAAATTAACCTGCTTATAAAGGCTGGGGAAGTTACCCTACACTATATCGTCAGCCGTGTAGGCCTATCAATACATATAAGTAATTACTTGTCTTAATTGACGGACTGATTCACTGATTCATCAAATACAGAGCCTAAACCGGTATATTCCGGTAGTTAAGTACCTAGTTAATATCTTTTTATATTGTAAACATCATCAACAGCGTAAAATAAGGGATGAACACAGCATGAAAGTTCACTCAAAGGAAATTCATTCTTCAAGTTAAAGTCTGAAAGGCTTTTGAGTAAAAATAAACGCTTATACATACATCTCATTGTTTTGGAACGTCAATATTTTGCTAACGTAAAAGTGACCCCACAGGAGTATGTACCTACCAGCCTACATTGCACACATGCGAAGCCAGGGCTGCTACTGATTTACAAAGGTATAATTATGTTGAATTTGGCTTTTCCAGATGTGTATGTAAAAGTGTATCTGCTGGTGAACGGCAAACGCGTTAAAAAGAAGAAGACGAACAGGAAAGAGATTAACAGCCCCGTGTGGAATGAGGCTTTATCGTTCAGCCTGCCTTCTGCCAACCTACAGGAGGCTTCCATTGAGGTAATTATATAAGAAGACACCTTATAATGGACTCATAGATTTAATACATAAACACATAACTACTCAGCATCAGACCTGTAGGTATTACCAAAAGGTTAGATAGAGGAGCATTATTGTATGATGTACTTAGGTATCCTAACAGTTCGCTAGTATGTTTTGAAGTTCATATAATAGGAAGTAAGCTTATTGCTATTTAACACCATAGTAAGGAGTGTTAGGCTTAGGTATATATGAAATTCTGAGCTGGGATCCGTGTCCGGTTGATGGCAATAGGCTCTAAAACATACCGGCAAAATGGCAGAGGTGAACTTATGTGTAGGCACATTAGTTCACCTCTGCCTAACCCTTCGGGGACGATAGACGTGATTCACGTGATGGTATGTTGTGTTATTGAAATTTATATTTGTGGTGCAGGTGTGCGTGGTGAGCGGCGGCGGCAGCGGGCTGGTGGTGGGGTGGTGCTGCGTGGGCGCGGCCGAGCCCGCCGCCGAGGGGCGCCACTGGGCACAGATGGCCCACGAGACCCGCAAGGCCGTCGCCATGTGGCACACGCTCAGATAGACATCACACGTCACTCACACCTCACTCGCACCCACTCGCCTAGTTTATCCAAGACCGACCCATGCAATATGTGTATTACTTCTGTAGATGCTGTTATGTAACTGTTATCTAGGACAGTGACGTCATGACCAGAAAATAGTGGATTTATGTACCTACTACTTTATTTATTGGGGTATTTATTAGTATGGTACGCATTACACAATCTAGTACGGGGAAAGAGATGGTATGAGACCAGGGGTTATTTTATAAATCCTAAATGTATTAAGAAAACTTGAGATTTCAAGTTGCAGACTTCAATGTCATTTATCTATTTTTAGGTAATCTTACAAGAAATCATCTTTATGGATAATGTAGATAATTCACAAGTGGATATTGAATACCTACCCTCATTTCCCTAAATTACAAGACGTCACTCTTCCTACCGTTACTGTGTGATTTATATGTCTGTCTAAACTAACGTAGTGATTTTACCATAAGTAGGTATAACACAATATACTTGCCTAATATACAATACTTTATGTAACCGCAGAGCCTAAGTTTGCTCAAAGGAACGGTATTAATAATACGTATAATGATATTAATATGGCTACGTACTGAGGTAATAGTTAACCAACACCTGCAATGCAATTGTTGTCATTAGTAATGACCCACAGTGCGCCCCAGCCATTCTACGTTCAAGGGTGCATTCTAGATGGGGATCTCCCATCAGTAGGTACTAACACTTTTTATTTCGAACTACGCGTTTGTAATTACTTTTACCGGCTTCCAAAGTCGTTAGCTGTAAACCGATTCTGATGATTGATTGAATTTTTAAGATCGTGTCAAGTACCGTTGTTAACACCATATTATAAAATTAATAATTTTACTATTTCACTTACATTGTGGTGTAACTTTGAATGATAGATTGAGGAATGATCTGATATGAAAACGTTGTGGTTTGAAAGACGACGTAGTGAGAAAAATTAAGAAGAATGTACTGAGATGATTTAGGCATGTTGTGAGGATTAATGATAGGCGATTGACGAAATGAATTTATAAGGCGGATGTCAGTGCAAACGCCGGGAGCGGGCGCCCTAGAAGGACATACACCGACCTAATTGGTTGAGTCCTTCAAAAAGGTCAGGTGCGCAGTACTCGTAACCGGCGCGCGTGCATGACACGATGTATGAATGTGGACGAAGAAAAAGTGGTATGCAGGAGCCGTAGCGCGGGGCATTCTGTAATTTCTGCCTACCCCCATGAGAACATGTGTTGGATAGAACGTTTATCTACTTTAGCTTTTTGGTTTACCGAATTGCATTTGTTTTTTTTAAATCAGCTTTCCTTTTTTTTAAGATAACTTTGCGTTGTAACCAAGGAGTTGGAACTACTATAAAGCCTACAATACATGTTGGCATGTAATATTTTTACCTATATGTGTATGCAATACAGTCCATTAAATATCATTATACGTATACCATAATATTATGTCTATAATCTTGTTTAGATGGATAATGTGTCTCATTTTCAATAGATTATCATGTTTGTCTGGAATCTTGCAATAGTTGTATTTACTAGTCATTGGTATAAGTATTATATTGATATAAAGTTTCGCTACACGAAGCACTGATTAGATATACGTATACCTATCTATTAGCTCTTATCGCTCTATGATAAACTGACGAGAAGTCATGTGAGCGAAGGGAATTGTGTCTTTATGAGGTTAAAAATAAGTGTAATATCCCTTTATCGAAACTTAACTTGTATTACACTCCTTGCCTTCCTATACTGTCCAGTCTCAACTGTGGGCTCCAAAACTTCCATCTGAATCTACATAAATAAAATTATATAATAAAAAAAATATAGTAGATATTTATCTTGTTAACTTTATAAAAATTTATAACAGTATCGAAGTGGAAAACTATTGAGCTTTTGGAACACCAAACAAAATCTTATGAATTTATAGAATTTTTTAAAACATGTTATTTTTTAAAACAAATTTTATTACAAAATATAATCACTATTATGGAATGTTTATAACTATTCGTATCTCCTGTACTGTCTTACACAATGTGCCCACAGTTAATCTGTCACATAACTAGTATATAAATACTTAATAGTATTTAGTCATTCAATAGAATGGCCTCCGTATGTCGAGGGTTTTATGAATTATATCGAATTTTATTCCAAATATATACGTACAATATTTTTATCTAAGTGTATGTATCAATGTGAAGAGGTATTTTACTTTTTATTTCCTTTACAATGTCTGAATAAAATGTCTATTTATAAGATTAAAGGTGGTTTCATTTATAGAAATAAAAATCGAATATACAATATTTTAAATTATCATTTATTAATAACTTTTTACATGTGTACAATATTTTAATATTAGTAAAAAATAAAATGTAATATAAATTTGATATATTTAACGTAACACAAAACACTTTACCAGAGTTTCGCAGTCCCGTAGTGCGGTACGATCAAAGTGTGTCCAGAGCACTACAAATGCACTATTATAAAGTTACTCGAAACTTACCACCAATGCTGCGCAGACGCAGGTACACGTGCTAACGCCAACTAAAATTGCATTACACAATGTTAAACGAGAGTTAAAGTAACAAAACTTAATTTAACAATGCCATCACCTTAATACTGCAGGGTAGACATGCGAAGACACGTAAAATCATGTTAAGTAATATAAAATAATAAAAAATCTTTCATAATTCGGAACAACCTACATACTTATTTTTGTTAAAAAATACCAGATTTTTTTTCGATATTTGATATTTTCATACGAGGCTAATCTTAAGTTAGAACCACAAAATAAATATATACAAAAGGTCTAGTTAATACAAAAGGCGACAAAAGACTCACGAATACAAAAATACATACACTCACACCTTCTTCTCATGGGGGTAGGCAGAAACTACGCGCCACTACTTACTTCGTCCACATTCATACACCTTGTCATGCATGCGCGCCGGGTACTAGTACGGCGCACCTGACTTTTTTTAAAGAGTTCACCAATTAGATCGGCGTACTTGTCTTGCTAGGGGGGGCCTTCCCGGTGTTTCTACTGACATTCGCCTTATAAATTCCTTTCGAAAGATCTCTATCGATACGTTGGACCGAGTTAATCAGAGATATTTGTCATTCGTAGTCCTGTTATCGCTTTCCGTACTAACCCTCCATTCTGTATGTATTTATTTGGTACTAATAATTGAGATTCACGAGTACTACCATCCGGGTCGCAACAACATTTTGTATGTCGTCTTCATGAAATAAACGGCGACCGAATGATTGAGTAGCAAGAATTATGCCACAAGCCTTATTAGGTACGAAATATCGCGTTACAAATACGCTCGAAAATGTACTCTGCGGCTAAAGTCATAGAGTAGGTTTTGAAATTATACATTGTTGCGCAAATTAAATCCTTGTATGTGTTTTGTTTAAAAAAAATACTTCGGTAAGTGGCCTTTAAAATATATCAAATAACTGACCGTTACCAATTTGACGATAAGAAATAAGGATGATTATGATAATTGCATGGAAATACGACTTGCTACATGATTAAATGGCTTTAAAAGAAAATATAAAATATGAACAATAGACTGACATTTTCCAAATAATAAGATCAATTTAATTACAAATTTTAAGCTACGGGAATCAATTGTAGGTTTGTTATAAAAAGCTGTATACTTTACACATCGCTGAAGAATCCTTTGTCGTCTGTGGACTATGGGGGACGGGATTGGGTAAGGTTCTTGTGTGTATCTGTGTCTAGGTGGGTATGTGCGAGTGTGTGTGTAATGTCACGTGGAACGGGGTTGGGTGTGTAGGTATATGCAGTCGCCATCCTTGCAGTCACCGCCCACTTCAAAGGGGCAGAGGATCGCGTTTGGATCACCCTCCCAACTGGAAAGCATAATTATTTTAAACAACAAACTGATTTATCCAAAAGGGGTTTGAAATGAAGGAACAGTTAAAACAATTCACACCAAACACGGGTATATGATCGTTTATGAACCGTAATTATCAGTAAGTGATTGATTAATAGTAAGTACCTTTATGGGAAATTATTTTAAGAAAAGGAAAATATAATTACACAGAAATATGAATAAACATGCAAGTAAACATTTAAGTACATACTCAAATTTGCAACCATGTACATAGTATCTAAATTCAAATAGATTAACACTTTTCACAACAACCTTGAAAAAATATAGGTAATTGTTAGATTTGGAATTAATTGCAATGTCATTTTTTTCCTAAGCAAAAAATCCAAAATTGCAGTATAGTCATTGAAGTAGATTCCAAACCAGACAACTAATAATTTTTCAGTTACTATTTTTAAACTATTTAAGTCTTTTAAGCCATACATAGAAACTACCTAGAATTTACAAATATAGTTTCTTTCAAAATAACGTATAAACCCCACACAAAAGGCCTTCTGAATAATATATTTTACGTCGTTTGTATTGACCGCACGACATTTAAGCAAAGCAGACTGTAAAAATTGCACAAGCGAAAATTGAAACATGCCCCAAAATATTTCGACTTACGTTGTACTCCCAAAAGCATCTAGAGGTGATTTGTAATCATCATCTTTTATAATTTTATCATTGTATTTCTCAGTCTCTCTACGCCCTCCGCCTTTCTCCACAACTGGGTGACTTGATAACCTTTTATTTTCCAATGAATCTTCATTCCTATTAATCTTCTCCGTATCTGTTTTGATTTTATCGTTGCTATCAGTTTTACCATCTGGCATCTTTACAACTTTTTTATTACTAGTGACGTCAAGTTCCACCGACAATATTGGGTGTTGGATCACAAGCGGCGCTTTTTTTATCATCACAGCCTGTTTCTGTTCCACAGGATTTCTATGTACTTCTATAACCAGATTGGTGTCGTTGACGAGTTTTGTTGTTCTATGTACTACGGATTTTTTTAATTCTTCTTTACCTAGATTATTTTCATTAACTACAACTTTTGTAGAATGATGTTCCACAGAATTTGAATTAACTTCCTTAACTACAATATTTTCGTTTACTACGACTTTGGTAGTATTGTTTGCAACTGTATCTTTTTGATCTATAAGTTTATGTTTCTGGATACTTGTGATTTGTGTTGGTTTAAGAACTTTAGGAGTTTTATGTTCTTCTATATTCCGGTTGTTTTCTTTCACTTTTGTAATCTTGTTCAGTACAGGCGCGTTTAGTTCTTCATTTATGGGATTATTTTCTTTTTGTAATCTAGGAATCATTTTATTTAAAGGCAATATGTTGTTGTTGATTTTGGAATGTGAAGAAGTAATTGAGCTGAAAAATTAAATGTTAAAAGAGGAAGCATCCAATAGTGTTACTCAAGAAATAAAGTTATATTAACTCTAGAAACCCAATTAAGTACTAACTAACCAATGAAAATAGAAACGGATAGAAATACTAGGAGCAAAAAAAATTAGACAAACAGAAATATTCTAGTGCAATACAACAAAAATACCTTTTTAATAAATTTTGATGATGCAACCTAATTTTTGTTAAACAATTTTGAACTGATCTGGTCTGTTTCTTGTTCAATGCTATAGCAGTTTTGATGTTACGAAGTTCTGTAGCTACAATTTTATATTTCTGGAAGAGCTTTGTTGCTTCTTCTTTCAACATTAACATCTTAGCAGACTCCTCAGCTATGTGCTTTCTGTAAAAAGTAACAAGTTGTGAATATGATCAACTTAATATAATATACAGTATAGTAAGTAACAAAATATACCTTGATGTTTTTATTTTCTCTTCTAAGCTATTGATAGCAGATAATTTTGTAGCATCAATAGCTGTATTACGTGGTTTCAAAGTATCTTTCATTGATAGATTGTTTCCTAAATTTATTGTAGATTGTCTTGCTTGTTTTATCTTTTCTAATTCTACCATTCTTTTCACTAAGTTCTTGTATTCAATTTGCTCCGACTTTGGCAAATGTTTTACGGCCTAAAAGAAACATCAACCTTAAAATGTCTGAAAAAACTACAATATTTATGAATAGAAAAAATACAGCAATCAACAGAATTTTCCAGACCTTGGCAACAAACTTTTCGGTTTTCTTTGGTTGGGCAGGTTGCTGTACAACATCAGGAAGCTTTGTCTTTTCAACTTCCAACCTAGTACTCTTCAAAAATATGTCTAATCTTTGCTGAAAATCGACTTGTTCAGATAATTTCATATGCATTTTTGTTAAATTCTTAGTTGCTTCATGTTCTCCTTCAGAATCAGACTCGCCAAGTGTTATAATAAATCTTTTTTCTTCAGGTACTACAGCAACAGGCACAACAGGTTTCGCTTGAGGCGGTTTCGGTGATACAGGCCTTGTATCTTTAATAACACCAACGGTATCAATTATATTAGGATTTACTAAATTAGGTAAATTTTTACTTAAGGAAGTAAGCAGTTTGGCGCGCAACAAGTCTTCATCGTCTTCAAGTTCATCTTCATCTGGAACTTTTTTCGTATGAATATCTTTTGATAAAGCGTTAGTAACATCTGTTATATTAGTATGGTCTTCAATAGTATTTGGTTTGATAGAACCATCTGTATTTTCTTTAGTCTTCTCTTCTGCATCTGAACCAATATCCATGTCAACAGATTCTATATCAGTATTATTTTCTAAATCATAAAAATCATTTGGCAAATTTGATGATTGGGATAGTCTTTTCTTTAGTTTCTGTTTTTGTTTCCTTTCAATAGCTTTTTTTAGTAAAGCAGATTTAAGACAAATTAATCTTAGCTCTGCTGTATCACTGTCTTCATCTTCAGACACTGTTTTGTTTTCTGTTTGAATATCAACAACTTGTGCTTTAATATTTTTGGTTTTAAGTGCATGTTGCCTGAGCAGTTCTAAATCTTCATCAGAATCTTTATCAGATAGTTTTAATTTATCAGAAGTTTTCTTTAAATCTTCATTTTCGTTAGTTTTACTACCTGAATCAACAACATCCTGTTGTAAATTTATCACTACAGGTCTGCTGTCTTCATCAGTACACAAGTCTATTAATTCACATGAGTTTGCTTTTCCTGGTATGATTACTTGAGCTTCAGAATCAAGTGTGTTGTTATCATCAGCATTTAGTGAAGAAATAGGAGAAAGCTCTATTGATTGTTCTACTTTATTCTCAGCAAGTGTATTTGTAATTTTTTCTATAAGTATTGGTTTAATTGGCCCTGGATCTTCTTTACAAAGCATTTTCTGCAGTCTTTCACTTAGGGATGATTTATCATACTTATTTGTATTTTTATTCACGACAACAGCATCAGCCAATTTTCTTCGTCGATTTCTATATTCATCTTCAGACTCATCACTTGATTCACTAACAACCTTTACACCTAATTTCTTTTTTGTGTAGTGATTTTTCTTCTTGAAGTCTTTAGGTTTTAAAGAATTGACAATTGGTTCCAGTTTTCTTCTTTTTTGTCTGTGGTGTGTTTTCTGACGCTTTGGAAGTTTGAGGGGCTTGTGTGGTGTAGCATGTGAATAGTAGTCTTCTAATTCATTTGCCGATATTTCTGATAGATCATAGGACAATGCATCTGGCTTTCTATGTTTTGTACCTAAAATGTTAGAGAATGCACACTACATGCTGAAAAACACCTATAACTTTCTTAAATTAAAAAAAACATTGAATCTTTCTTACCATATTTTCTTCCTTTTAGGGTTAGATAAACAGAATAAAAACTTATTAAAATATTTTGAAAACATAACAAAACACTGGTAATAATTTTCAATATCCGGAGTGCATATAATAATGGACAGAAACAAAATTATGACCATGATAATTATAAAATGATCATTGTCCCTTATTTCTGCAAACTCTTATTATTGTTTTAAGTTATAATATCATACTATTATTACAGAGTTTAACAATAAAGAATTATTTCAGTTTTTTTATATTATTAAGTGCCCATGTCTAACTGAGTGCTACAACTTTTATAATACAGACATGATCCTATTTTTAAACATCAATTAGCAGTCACTTTTCTAAGGATTTACTTTTAATTGAAGTAACAAAATCCTAGAAATAATGACATTCCTAGCATACCATAAAGTATACCATATTTTCAAATCAATCTGTTACTTGCTGATGATTCAAAATAGACATTATTGAATTGAATTCAAAATTTACAACTTACCTAAACATTACATATTTAATATGATACAATTTATTGAGGAAACTATAAAATATGTTTTATACATATTTATTGTCATTATATATTTCCACAATATTTTTTCCTTTAAGCACTAAAACCTTCAAGTTTGAAAACTGTTTGCATTTAACAGAGCCTTAACATTCAACGCAATAAATGTTCAGGTGGATATAGGTTGCATGGACATTTGAGTGGTTATATTTTTAATTAAGGATGAGTCACCTACTTACTTACACCTCTTTGCTTGGAAAATTATTATATATCCATTACATATTATTGTTTTACTCTTTTGTTCTCTGAGATTAACTAATATAATTTCACAGTAAAACACTTATGTAGTGTATATACTACTAATACTAACATTATAACTATGTAAAACAATGCAATAGACTCATTTACCTACTGATCAATAATATTTAATAACCTTTATTTTAATATAAATTTTTAAAAAGTATGAACAAATGAAGAAATAAAACTAGTTACATAAAAGTTCAGCAATGTGATTTAGATATATATATATATGTGTGCAGTAGGTATTTCAAAGTCCATAATACTTATGAAAGTGCAAAGCAGCACATTTTACTGCTTATTTCTTGCAATAGGTTGTGTGAACTTGTAACTAGGTCAAAGGTTAACACTCATACTGACCTTGAGAAGTACAGATCGATAACTATAAATAGCAATAAGTCGACAAACGTTTTGAGGTATTCTCGAGTTAATAGACAAATTACTGATTTGAACATCTTACCCGGGCCAACAGAAGATCGTTTAGCTTTCTTACGCTCAAGGACATTGTTGTAATTTTCCAACACTTGTAATCTCTGACGCAACAGGAACTCCTCTTCCGACGATATATCAGATAGGTCGTCTACTATTTCTCCTTCTTCCATCTCCGAGTCCACTTTTAGTGGTGGTATATTTTCTACACAAGCCATTTTCATTTGACAGTCTTCTGAAGTAAATAGAAAGTGTAAACTGCGTGGTATGCACGCCAAAATACATTAGCCTGTACTTAATAAAAGTAGTATCCTTACAGTTTCTAAAATATCATTATGGCACTCTCTTTCTTCATAAAACTAAAATTATTTCTCAGCCTTGTAGTTTTCTGCAACGAGCAGCAGTCTAGCATTTCCTTCGAAAACTAATCGAAATCGAAATGCAAATCACAGAATAAATAGAATTACAATTTATTTAGTACCTAGCACAGATAGTGTAGACTGTAGTAGTATGTGTATAGAAATGTGATCAAATGTGACACTGACAAGCAGTGTTGCTGTGTTATTGTCAAACATTGGAACGAAGTTCCCTATTGTAGGTGCCCTAATAATTAATATAATTATTGTTTTTAATGTGTTTTAATTTATATTTTAACAAATCCAATTAAATTTGGGATGGTATTTTCAATTTATAAGCATGGGCGTGTCTTGATTTCTCGAACTGGGGTGGCCACAGTCCACCGTATGAGAATCGGTAGACCAGTCCTGGGGTGGACAAGCTTAGTGAAAGAGATTTTTTTTTCACAAGCGCTACAAAGCTTTTTTGGTATATTAGCGGTACTTGCCATATCATAAAATAAATTTAAGTTTACAGAAGTGTAAACATTTTAACTGTCAATATTTGACATTGACAAATAAATAGCTCCGCCCCCAAGTACCTAAATAAAAAATATACATATTTTCAAAATAAATAATCTTATATTTTTAAACGACTTTTTATTTAGCTTTGACATTGCCGTTTTTGCTCTTAATATAAATATCACAGTGTAATCATGTTTCAAGAAAACGAGGATGATTGTAAATTTGCTGCTTGTACTTATTTTGCTAAGAATCACCCCGGTGAAACGTGTGGAAGCAATGGGTTGCCTCTTACACCAAGTTCTATTACGATATTGGGGCGAGCCCAGCGGCTATTAACAATAGACCACGATAATTTATGCACATACCTCGATGTAATCCGTGGGAAACATGGTAAGTTGCTGTGTGGCTAAAATAACCAATCTCCAGTCTTATTTACTATATCCTATGTCCACTGTTGAGCTCCATACTTAGGCTAGAGCTAACATATGAAGATACTAAGTAATACGTTTTGTCTCAAACAGTACTTTGTGCTCTCATTGTGCTCATAGAATAATAACTATCTGATAAATTTCTTACTTCCAATAAATCCTTATAAATATTTCTTCTTTTAATATTTTTTTAGTAGGTACTTATCGTAGTTGTTAAGAACCGATTCTGAACTTAAATCTCAGTCATTGGAAACAACAGGCTTTTTATTGTTTAAGTAATTATACTGCTTTCAAGGTATAGAAACACAAGATAACAAACAGACAAGTTACAAAGTGGTCCAAACAATTATACAGTTTTTAATTTATTTTACTTTTTAGAAAGAATCATAGTAGTAGCAGAAGTTATAGGCAATTCATTAAAAGACTGTAAATCAAAATTCTCATATGAAGAAGTGACTAATATTGCTAAACAGATAGCAAATGGCTTGAAGTTTTTGCACAATCAAGATATCATACACAGGACTTTGTCTGATGATAACATACTAATAGATAACAGTGGGAGGGTTAAGCTATTTAATTATGGCTTGTATTACTTGACTGATGGTGGAAATGAAGTGTCTTTTCCTTTGGGGTAAGTTTTTATTGTATACATTTTGATAGATTCAACTGTTTCCTACTTATTTTTAAATAAAGATTCTTATGAAAACTCACTGGCCCACTGAATATAAAAAGAAACTGTGTAATTAAACATAATATAAATTAAAATTAAACCACACATTTGATAAGTAGCGAGTTGGCGACTGCACCCGATTTTGAATGAAATATTGGTGCACTACTACTAGCAAACTCGTTAAAGTGAAAATATTATTTTCTCTTGCCAACTTTTTTATAATAAACAGTAGAGTTAATCTAAGACTTTTTTTGTTCTACTAATTATCATAAGTTTCCCACCCGACTTTGGTTCCAAAACGACTACAATTTCACGGTACAATTTCAATGTATATTTTATCATGGTATATGGATATAATTGTTGTTCATGAGCAGACCTCTCTATGTATTCTTAAAGTAGCATAAAGATTTATTTATTTGTTGATTGATTTGTTTATTAACATTTTAGGATTATTTTTAAGTAACAACTAAAACTTTTCCAATTGTCCAAGTATATTTGTTTTCCCCATAACACCTATCATATTTTTTATACTTACCTAGTGTCCATAATTTCCAGCCTTCCAAGATATCTAAGTCCAGAAACAATACTAAATGGTGGAGGTCCTGCAGCGGATGTATGGAGCTTTGGCATCATCCTACTAGAACTGTGTATCGGTAAACTATGGAACAACTTGAAACCTGGGCCCATTCTAAGGAGAATACTAACATTGGTGCATGCTAACAATCCTGCTGAACGGATAGCGAGAGAACATGACTGCTTTGAACAGTATAAAGTAGGTAAATTGATTGTTTTGTTTATTTTTGTTTTTGGTGCGTACTTTAATATATTTTGATCGAATTGAGAACCTCTATATTGAAATCTATGTATTATGTATTTGTGTATTTGGAAATATATCTTATTTTCCTTCCTTTATTCTAAGTTATTCTGAAATAGAATTCACAATGTCAAAGTAAAATCAGATGATAATTTGTAACCAGTAACAATTACTTTTATATCTGAATTAAATTCCTGGTTTAAAGCAAACAGGAAAAGGGGGCATGAAAACTTCTAAAATAATTTACTAATGGGTCCTTTATTGATACTTGAGAAAAAACAGTACAGGAGAATGGGATACCATACCATGACATAATTTTTCAAAAATACAGTCTGTTTACCAGCCAGACATTAAATAGAATCAGTTAGACCCAATTCAATCCAAAATGCATCAACCTCGAACTTGATTTTTGAAATGAGGAAAATGCTTTCAAACATATGAGTAATTATCATAGTTGTTCAAATATAATTGTCAACAAGATGTAAATGAACTGAGAGATGACTTAAGTGTCATTGACCTCTAGTTAGCAATGTGTTGCTCAGTTTCTGAATAGATAATATACATACATTCAACAGATAAAACTAAAATATAAAAAGCAATTATTTTTCTATGCTTTGTTTCTTTCTTTCAGCAAGTCTCAGAGAATTTGAGGTCTGTAATAGAAAAATGTCTCAAAATCTACCCCAGCGAGAGAGCAACCTTCACAGAATTGGTTGAAGATCTGTCCCAGGTTGATACAAAGACATTGGTAGAAGTAAAACCTCCTCGTGGGTTGATGGGCTGCAAACTTCAATATCTTTACCATTGGTGGCAGTTAGCTGGGGGTGATATCCAAGCAGAATTGAAGAAGAATTATCTTATAAAAAATAGTCCACCTATTTTGTCTATGCCAATGTAAGTTTTAACTACCATTTATTTGCTTAGGATCAGTGTTATATTTTTTATGAGTGTAGGCCACTTGATATCCGCGGCCCCATGCACTAAACACTAAAGTTAAATTTCTTTGAAATAGGCCGCCACTAGGACGCTGCCGCCCCTAGGCCGCGGCCTATACGGCCTATTGACAAATCCAGCACTGCTTAGGATATAGTCAAAACAAACCAATTTAATAAATTGGGCAATCAAGTTTTACACAACATTTCTTGTTACAAAATGAACAAAGTGAAGTATATAACAAGTCTTTGGATACAAGAGTGTTTTTTGCTTGATAAAAAGTGAATTTGAATTAACATCATTCCCTGAAATTCAACAATCAAATACAGCCTGTTTTTCTATAAAATTTTAACAGATGGTCCTGTCAGAATTTTGGTAGATGTGTTCATGATATGCACGGCTCTGACTATAGGAAAAGGTTTGGTAATTACTGTTCGTAGTGAACCCACTAAGCAATTGCCAAACATCTTACACTTCAAGCCGCGGGACCATGAGGTTCTTCGGCACTGTTAAAAGAAGAAGCGTAATCTTTATATTATTTACTGCCAAATTACCAAATAAATCTATTTCAGAGCAATACTCCTAGATGGCTGCACAATAGGGGGCAAATCTGGCGCCTTGTTTGACCGACGGCTGGCTAAATACAGCTTGGACTTGCTCAAGTCTCGCCTTAGCCATGTGCCACCCCACGACTACTACCCACTGATGCACGAACGGAAGAGGGACTACGATTCAGTGGCATTACCCAAGATTATACGTGAGCGAGATACAGAGTATCAGTTCTACAGGTTGATTTGGTTTCAAAGGCTTTTGCATGTAAGTAGACTGTGATTAGGTAGCTGATATATTTTTTAATTACATTACATTCATATATACACATACCTGCATTAGCACCTATGCATATAGATAAACATTAGCCGTTATAGACACGAACAAAATCCATTGTAATAGATTTAGCACTTATTTTCTATTTTTATTTTATAAACGATTTAGTTAAAAGTCCCTATAAGTTTAGGTATAGGTGTGCTAATGAACACCCACATTTGGCTGGTATATTTTAGGTCGCATGTTATAGGGGGCGAGCCTATTGCTATCAACCGGGTACGAATCCAAACTCTGAGTTGGTTCTAAGAATTTTATAGAAACAACCAATGACACTGCTTGACCAGGGAATTGAACCCAGGACCTCTTGCTCAACAGTCGTACTTATTTCTAGTAGACTAAGGAGGTACACATAGCTAATTACAATTATTGAAATTAATCTGTATAAAATTTATAAATAAAAATAAATAAATATTCTGCGACATTTGACACAGCACCATCTAGTCCCAAACTAAGCAGAACTTGTACTATGGGTACTAGACAATGGATATAATACTTATAGGTATACTTTTTTTTTGTAAATACATAATTATAATACATAGGAAACACCCAGATGAACACAAACACTTATATTAATCACATAAATATTTGTGCCCCATGGGAATCGAACCCACGACCTCGTGAGCAGCAGTGCAGTACTCGAACCACTAGACCACAGAGGTCGTCAAATAATAAGACTCTTCAGCTTTGCTGTGCCGAGAGCTGAGAGCTCTCCAGCTTCTTTGAATAGTAGACCTTAACGCTAGTCAATAACATGTCTCAATATTCAATAACCAAATAACACAACATTTTTTCTTCTTCTCAGGGTTACCCCTACACAGCGCCATACATCAGAGCTGAAGCGGAGATAGATATTCCGCCGCTAGTCCGAGGCGATGTGTGGGCAGCCCTGCTTGGTGTTGTCGGTGACATAGAAGACCAATACGAGAGGATTGATAAAGAGACACCTACACCTACAGATAGACAGGTAGGTGGTAACCACTTTAAATTTATTATCATAATTGTCCGTATTTATGCAAAATGGAACCACTCGACAAATTTCATTTTTTACTTTTTTTGAGGAATACTAATGTAAAAGTGGTCTAAATTCTTATACAAAAAAGAACCACCTGATTTTCCCCTTGGAAACAAGGTATATTAAAAGCAGAACAGAACCAACAGCAATAACAAACGTTATATGTAAAGCAAAACGGAACCACGGCACAACATGACTCTATTGATCAAACAAATAAACGATAGTACTATCATGTAATTGTATACAAAAAAGATCCACGCATACTTGGTACCATTATACATTAAACATATTTCTATTATTAACGAATATTTTTTATACACAAAATAGAACCAAATTTGACGACATAGATGGACTAGACACGGTGGATTTCGAAATCCAATTTGATGATAACGTCGAATAAACGTGTATTTTTGTGTATAAATTAAAGCTTTATCCCGATTATAAATCACATTGTTTCACTTATATCAACAAATCCCTAGATTGTGGTTCTTTTTTGTATATGAGAAAACTTATTAATTACTTAATGTTTAAAGGAACCACATGCACGATTTCTTAATTATTTTGAAAGTATACCAGTACTCAACAAAAAAATATATAGACATACTAAATTTAGTAATTTATCAACATATTTAAATAAAAGAAATAGTAATTTTACTTCATTTAACAGTGCTGCACATGTTTTTGTAAACCCTTTGATATCTCAAAAGTGTGTGTTTGCTGTGTGGTTCCATTTTGCATAAATACGGACAATTATGTTACAAGTGATAATTTAGGTATGATAATAATGTGATAATTGATTGAGCAACGAGGCTTGGTTTACGGATACTAGATGGGTGATACACCACATTTCTTATTTGTACCTTTTTTTGAGAGGTAGGGCACAGTGAGATTCCTCGCTCAAACTGAGCTGCCGACAGGGGAAATACCTCTGCCTTAGGCATTCCGTATGCTGTCAGTTTAGTAATTCCCTATTTTTAGAGACCTAAACAGTATTTGCAGGGGTTGGCAACGCATATGCAAGCCTTCTGGTATTGCAAATGTCCATGGGCGGCGGTGATCACTTACTATCAGGTGAGCCGCCTGCTCGTTTGCCCCCTTATCGCCATAAAAAAGAAAAAATACATATACACATGTATATTGTATATGTTACCGGCAATCTGTATAATCCGGTATTCCGTACAATGCTACTTAGGCAATGTATAGAATACCTAAACCATGTAGGTAATGTATGAAATATTATTTATTTTATACTTTGCCTAGGTATTCTATACAATACCGAATGTACAGCCGTTAATGTACATAAAGCCAGAAGAATTTTTAGTTTCACGTTAATTTTATTGTGATTTTTCATCTTATTGTGAATGAAATAAATTGAAAAATCAGAATTAGACACACAAAAAAAACAGAATTCCGGGATTCGTATCCGGAACCCTTACCACAACTAAAACCAAACAACGCAGCAGCAAGTATAAATGTAATAAATGAGAAATAAATCGTATTTAAAATATAAATTCCACGTCGCGTCGCCTGTCGATGTGATGTTAGCTACGTCTGTCTAGATATTTCTGCTAGGATCAAGCTCGCTCACTTGATAAGTCCAGTATTATATAAGATAATGTACGCGGTCCTCGGTTCCCCATATAATAGTATCCTCTTGCGTCGATATCAAACACAGGTGTATTTAAATTCATAATGGTACCGGAAAAATCTCCTAGAGATAAAATCGTTTCATTCATTTTGCATTTCTTTTTAATTAATTCTTAATTTATAGATTTATTTTTGTATGTTCCCCCATTTTAGCGGGAGGCAGACTTGACCTCTCTGTATTTATAATATACTACAGAATATATGTAGTTCCAGTTTTATTTATTCCATTATATTTATCGAAAATAAAATAACTGGAATTACACATATTCTGTTCTAATACTCAATTTATTAGATTATCAGACTTTTTGGAGGTTCCTTAAATGTTCTAAGTAATTTTAAAATAAAGATTCAAAGTAAAAAAAAATGTATTTAGCCTGTACATTTATGTTCATAGAATTTGCCTTATATTTTTTTCATTAGGGCAACTTTGTATTCCTTAAAATGGGAAGAAAATACATTTAAACAACCAGTTCCAATTATACAAAATAGCATTTTCTCCTTAACAGATAGATGTGGACATTCCTCGCTGTCATCAGTACTGTTGGTTGCTGTGCGGTTCCGCTGGTCATCGCACCCTGAAGCGGCTTCTCAAGGCATGGCTACTGACCAACCCGCAGTATGTGTATTGGCAAGGATTGGACTCGCTCACTGCACCATTCTTGTATTTAAACTTCTGCAATGAAGGTAAGTTAAAAAAAGACCCTTGATATATTAGGCTATTTTTGGCCAGTTTCCAAAAAAAGCGGCTTTAATTTAGTCCCTTTCCAAAAAAGAAGTTCAATTTAAGCCAGTTTAAAAAAACGGCTTATTTTAAGTCAATTTCCAAAAAAATCATAAATACCGTATAATAATACGAAAATAGGGCACGCAATTTCGACGTTTTCTCTCCAAATACGTAAATAAATAAAAGCAATGAAAATTACATTTCGATTAATATATATATAATTTTCACTTTAAAAGGGATGCATTGTAATTTCATATTTGACCACCTGATTATCCCAGCGGTAATAAAACGCTGGCTTCTGTCTCGGGTCGATCTCGGTAGGGACAAATGTGTATGATATGCATCAAATATTTGTGGGTATTGCATTTACAAAAAAAAGTTTATAATAATATGTATTATATTAAATCTAGTAGGTAACCGTAAACCGAGCGTCGTTGCTTAGCTCGGAACTAAATAGCGCTGTGTCATAATGTCCAAACAATTACAGATTTATATAATAATTGTGTATTATTCTACAGCCCGCGCCTTCGCCTGTCTCTCGGCTTTCGTGCCAAAGTTCCTGCATAAGTTCTTCCTTAAAGACAACAGTGCGGTGATCAAGGAGTACCTCGCCAAGTTCTGGCAGATGGCGGCCTTCCACGAGCCGGAACTCGCCACGCACCTACATGAGATCAACTTCGTTCCCGAGTTATTCGCTATACCGTGGTTCCTTACTATGTTCTCACGTAAGTTATATTATTCATCCAAATATTCCATATCAATAAGATCAATATAAAATAATAGAAACGTTTAAACTATTAGGCAGTTAATAAATAGGTTTTATGGAGACTACTTCATTAACAGCATTCAATGTCATGGGCAATTTACCAAAATCAAGTAACTAATTAGTTAATTTGAAAATCCGATAAATATAAACTATTCTTCTTTCTTTTCTACCATAATCTTTCTCTTGTAGACGTGTTCCCGCTACATAAAATCGTCCACCTGTGGGACGCGTTGTTAGTAGAAGGGCCGGCGTTACCACTGTTTATGGGAGTTGGCATATTGAGGCAGCTAAGAGACACGTTACTGTCGTCTGGCTTCAACGAGTGCATACTACTGTTTTCTGATCTACCTGAAATTGACATCGGGGAATGTGTTAAGGTTAGTAAACTTCACTATGAAACTACTGTTTTTATTTATATGATTAGTCTGTCCTTACGTCGCATGGTTTATAAAGAAAAATAAATAAAAAATATAGTGTTCTCGAATATGTTTCAACAAAAAAATCTAAGTTAAGCTGTCTGCATACTTAAGTTTGAATATTGAGATCTGACTCATTTAAGAACCATCATATATGTATAAGGAAAAATATTTAAATTGGTAGAGAGACATCGGAAAATAATTCCTCGTAGGTAAGGCTGTAGGTTCTAGAGTGGCGACCACTTACTGGAAGACGCAGTGTGGGCAGGCCACCGGCAAGGTGGACTGACGACGTGGTGGTGAAGGTCGCTGGAATCCACTGGATGCGGGCGGCATATGACCGGTCGTCGTGGCGATCCTTGGGGGAGACCTATGTCCAGCAGTGGACGTCTAACGGTTGAAATGATGATGATGATGATGAAGGCTGTTTTTATAAAAGTAACACAAAGAAAGAAAAGCATTAAAAATTTCCGTCGTTTACGTCGTTTTAAAAATAAATATCAAATATAATTATAATATGTTAAGGTTTAGCCTGCCTTTGAAGACGCTATCTTCAAATGCTCTTACGTCCTTTCAATATGTCTAGTCAAGTTTACCTTCAATGAGCGTCTATTACTCTGACCCGACATTGACATTGGAGAGTGTGTCAAGAGCATCTGACGCTAGCTACAGCTATTGTACACTTATTTCACTATATCAACTTAAATGTTTTGTGACACCTTGGCATGATTTCAAAGATGATTTAATCGTGATCATAATCTCAACATCCGCTATATTCCAATTTGCACTTTATCGAATATATTGCTTAAGGTTCAAAACCGGTTAACCTTACATTTTGAATACCTTATTCGTATATGAAATAGGCGTAGTTTGACAAATAGGATCTTATCCACATTGACTTCAAAGTATAGAAAGCAATTCTTCATAGATGTACATAATGTTATTTTCCAAGAAGAATAACTGGAATAAACAAGTACATGATTATTGATTAAATGATAATTATATACTGTGATCTTTCTGATCCGCGACGCGAGCGTGGAACTAACGGGTGTGTAAATGTCTATTTGTGTAGACTGACTCCATAGAAAAGGGTTATAAGTGCAACTGGTTTTGCTGCTGAAATATAGGTGCAGATATGTACAATATGGCCCATATTGTACATTTGTATTTTTCATCCATACTTTAGTGTAATAAATCTTAGCCCTAATAATAATAACATATCACATTTTTCTTAATCTCATTGCAATATATGGATGGCCAAATTGCGTAACAGCACCAACTATATACGAGAAAATTATTATTGAAAAACAATGCGTTCAAACCAAAATCTTTGAGTACGCAATGAATATTTGATTCCATGTCCGCATTATACATATATAAAGCACAACGAATCGGAACTACTTCACGAAACAAAACAATAAGGCCTATTTTCCTGAAAACAAATTTAAATTAAATTCACAACATCAAACCAACTAAAACAATTTAACGAGTTCCCCAATTATCAATTTATTATTTTCACTTAGAACCACGGTTATATTTAGCGATGATAAATGGAATCAATAGAGGTCAATGGCCACTTAGCGTCGTATTCACAGGTGATGCTTTGCGAAATCACGTAAAGCATACTTGCGGCAGAATTAATAGTCGCTTAATAAATACGACTTTGTATTGATATTTAATACAAAATTGTTTGAAAATGGTGAACGTTTACTGTCCCAATGGTATGGCATCCAGGCGGGTCCACGGTGGGTCATGGGGGGAAGGGATCATGACCTATGACCCCCCTGTGGGCTAGGTTTATCGACTAAAATATAGAAATGAGTCTGTGATCTGATCTGAGCCCCTGAGACCATGATGGTCCAAATCAGTGACGAGCTGCTAGGTGAGACCTAGGGATAAAAAAACTTTACTTGTCGGGAGTTTCCCACTTTCCCAAAAAAAATTTATGACTTGCCATGTGTAAAGTTAAATTAGATTAAATTAGTGCTTTAATTTGTTTGAGCTCCTTGATGATCATCTTAGATACGCCAATGACCCTCTGACTTGAAAGCTGGATTCGCTCTTGGGCACGGGTCTCTGATTGAGAGGGATAAAGGTATACAAATATAATCCAGCACGCTAGTCTAATGCAGGCACGTGCTATAGAAAAAATCCTTCAGATATTCATCATCCAGGGTTTCCTCCAGGGTTCAGCATTCAAGTCCTATGACTTAGCAATCCATAAACCAAGTGCCTAGTGAATTAGTGTTATGTATTACTGAACCGAGTAGGTATAGCTGTTTCGGGCCAATGACCTCAGACGTATAAAGGCTGCGGAAACCAGTATAGCCTATCTCCATAGACAACTTGGACATCTTAAATATAATGTTTATTCTTTTGGTAGAGTAAATTGTAAATAACATTGTAATGTTTTAATACTGAAAGATACTAAAAAGTAATATTATTTATTTTAATTTGGATGGTGATTAAAATCATCCAAAAACTACTTGTTATAAAAAACTCCATGATATTACTACATATTATTATCCCGATGAGAGATATAGAAAATGTATATGTATAATATCTATAATATATGTATAAACATATATGTCTATAGTAGTGTTATCACCCATTTAGTACCCGTAACAGCTCGGAACTAGATGGCGCTGTATCACAATGTCCGGATATATTTATAATATTACTAAACAAAAGTCAATGACCCATGATTATGATTAACACTTTTTACATTTTCCACAGGAATCTATACTAATGTGTCGCAGTTCGCCGAGAAGTATAAGTTATCGCCGGTTCACTAATGAAGCGCAAACAAAAGATCCTATGGTAAATTTACATCTAATTGTTACTAGATATTATGATCATTGTGCTAGGTATGCCTGATCTTTCTTGCATACAAGCAAGGGCGGATACGGGCGGGGTCATGGGGGATCATCACCGCCCATGGGCCCATGACCAGTTTTTTTTTAATTTACAAATATCGAATTGAGAGTCTGTTAAGACTAATTAACTGATCATGTGAACCCCCTGAGACCATAATGACCCAAATCAATGGTCGCTACTAGGTGCCTCCTAGGGCTAAAGAACAAAACAAGCCCACTTTCAAGTTGAAATTTGAACTTAACTTTGTTTTAACCCATATACTGTCCCACTATCAAACCATACATTAGGGTGGGTCACTCTAGTATGGAAAAAAATAAAACTTAATGAATCAAATTCTAATAGTAATATTACGTTGTAGTGTACTATTAAACTTAGTTTTAGATAAAAAACGGATAATTAATCACACATCTTCAGCCCGCGCATGCGTTTCAAAGTTATACGTTTTTAAACCAAAACACGTATTACTAAATCGCATAGTTCTTTATTAGAAATTACTTAAAATACTATTTAAACATAACAAATATTTAGTGAAAGACATATATTATCATTTAAAAAAATAAATTTAAATAAATACACATAAAAGGTTATCAAAAAAATATTTATATTTATACAAAAAATCCGGTCTACTATCGAATTTCGTAATAATTTTCATTTTTCAATTAGCCTTATGACACCACGAGAGATTTACCCGTATTTGTCACTGCTCCATCGCATCCAATAGCCAGGTCAGTAGTGCTAATATTTTTGGCGAAAAGAAGAGGAAGAGAATTACAAGGAACTGCGAAGAGCCCTTAATGATATCTCAATAAACGCTCTTTGCAGTTGGTTGTAATGGCGTCACATACCCTATATAAATGGACTCCGGTTCTTTAATTACAGAAACGTGATCTTTAATTACTACTTTTTTGTACCATTTGGTACCCTTCTTGACCATCTTCAGGTCCACCCATCAAAATAGTCAAAATAACAGGCAAGTTTAAAGCCGATTGATCCTTCACAAGCGCGTCACGTGTTTTCCTTCTCTCTCTTCGCAGTTTTGATTTATCTATAACGATATCTGACTAAAGTTCGTATAATACTGCAGAAGCAATCGCAGCACCAGCTCTGTCAGATACTCCATAACGGTCACATATTTGCGACAACATCAGTAAACTTTTCGCGAATATCTTATTTTCCATAGTTCCTGAAGTAGAAAATAAAGACCCTTCTATATTTTTGTGTAGATTTTCCTTGTTTAGCTTTTAGCACTACTTGTTGATAACATTTATTCTTGTTCTGGCATTTTGGATGGGTTGTAGTAGCTCTTCAGACAAATTTTTGTTAAAGCTTGCTTTCGAACCACCTTTTTTGTAAACTTTTGGTTCGATTGCGTTCAATGCCACCGATTTTCATTTTTCTCGCCTCGTTGATCGATCAAAAAGTCGTGTTCTTCTTTAAGAACTGTAACTTCTCTAGGACAATTGCACTGAGTTATATTCTTGCATTTGCACGAACAAATATCGAACAAAATTTCAATTTGCTGCAAGAACTCAGTTTTTTTCTTGTTGACAATCTTTCCAATTATTTGATAATACTTTTACATTTGGAATGATGCTTTCAGAAGCTGAATGACTCTTGAATGGAGATTACAGGGATTGATTATATTTGCCATACTCCTTCAACTTTCTGGGTTACAGTTGCAATTTTGAAAAACACGCGCTCTTTGTTACTGCCATTTTTAATTATCACCTGCAGTCTATTCCACTCGTAACATTTCATAACTCATTATGGTATGCTGGTAAAACGTTTTCTTCTATAGTTCCTAATATAGGGCACTGGTTGGATGGGGAGGGATGGAAAAATGTAACTTCCAAGTTCTAAAACCAAATCTACGCAATTAATAATTTCACAAGTTTTCACAAGAAACTAGCCACATTGTTACATTTATATACTTACGTCAAAAATCTTCTTTATTTAAACAACATAGTTTATATAACAAAATAAACGTGTATTTTAATGGATACTAATTAAAACATTAAACTACACCCAAGTTCAAACGTGTAACTTAAGGTGTAAAAGTGGGTACTCGAACCATTTTTTTCAAAACTTCAATCGCATTGCGCGGGCTGTTCCAGTTAAAATAATTCCATAATATTCTAAAGGGTTTATAATGATACCTTACTTCAACATATTTTCACTATTAGAAGTCGATTACTTAAAAAAAAAAATTTTTGACCCACCCTACCATACATGTCTTATTTGAGACGAAAAGACTTACAGAAAATCGCAGTGAAATAACAATAGCTGTGTTTCATCGAGGGCGTAAGGATACCAGAGCTCGGGGGAGTGACTAGCACTGACAGCATGGGAATTCCATTTGCATTTTTGAATATTCACTTCGCCTTTATTATTACCAACACAAGTTCTAAAGTTGCAATGTCTTTTATGCCCCTTGATATTTATATATAAGAAGTTCTTACTAACGTGAGATTGTTTTCAGGATATAGTGGAAATACCCATGGAAACTTTATTCGCAGAAATAAGCCCAAGAATCAACTTGTCAGATTTCTTCTCGTTGATATGCCAAGATAAATGCTGTGTTATCGATATAAGGTCCAATTTACTGTGAGTATAACTGTTGATTATGTACATCAATTTATAAGTGATATTGATCACATGCAATATAAATGTATTATATTCTGAAATATGTTTAATTCTAGTCTCCTCCTGACTTTATTATCATAAACTAAACTCAACAAAATTAGTTTCGTCTTTTTTATTTGTGACAAAAAGTTGGAAGTTATAGCGTAGCGAGATTTTTGTAGAACATAAATCTAATAATCAGTTGACAAAGCTGGAAATATATGCATAACCGCGTTTACAAATACTATTTGACTTATGACCAAATGCTCAAACGTTACTCAATTTTTAGTAGACTTAAGACTGCAGGCGAGTGAATGAAAGGGGCATCATTATATTTGAAATGAATAGCGTTTAAGTATTTGGTTGTTAGAGACAATCCCAGGTGTTTATAACCTCTATAAATCAATAGGTTAGGGCAATAGGCTCGTCCCCTATTACATGGGACCTAAAACATACCGGTGAAATGTATATTAGTACACCTCTGCCTAACCCTTCGGGGACGACAGGCGTGATGATATGATGGTATGTATAACCTCTATACTCTCTTTATAGATGATCTAAACACCTAATCGAAAATAACATTTAAAATCAAACCGAACACTCAATTCTTTTTGTCCTATAGCTACGAAAAGAGCTGTATAGACGGCAGCATCAACGTTCCATACAGCGGGGTCCACCTCGGCCAACACGAGCTCAGGGCGTTGGGCCTACACCCTCAGAAAGTAATACTAGATGCCATTAAACTGAAGAAGATGGTCGTCATCGCGTCTGCTGAAGAAGAGACCGCGCAATTGGTAAGTGAAGTTATATATAAATATTAAAACGAATGGTCGCCCACCGGTTTAAATTCGACCATAATTAAATTATAAGTTCTATTTATGCATCTTTTAAAAAAATATTAGCTATCCGTCTCTATATAAACTGTAAGTGTAGGAAATTAATCCAGGTAATAAAATATCTGTATCCTAAATTCCATCCAAATCCGATAAGCGGTTTTTGCGTAATAGAGTAACAAACATCCATACAAACTTTCGCGGTTATAATATTAGTAGGATTTTTAATATAAGTAGGATAGACGGCTTGAAAAAATCAAACTATATTCATCCTAGTATACTTAACCTTAACAATGTTCCTAGTATAGATCAATTCGATTCCTAGATATGTTCCAAAATGTTACCAAGAAAATTACTAAAATAAAAATGTTTTAATTTTAAATTGATCACCAGACCGTGTTGTTAGCATTGTATTAACATATTTCCCTGAGTAAATGTTAAGCAAAACCACCTGAGAACATTATTTTATTGACATTATGGTATTGTACTGACATTTTATTAGCCTTTTAGCAATATAAAATTGAAATTTATAAATGTTTTTGGCAATGTCTTCTCGTCTTTAAAACCAGAGAGTGGAAATAACTAGAGTTAAATATTATTCATCGCAAAAATAAAACCATAACTAAAACAGGTTACTGATATCAGATATATAAAAAATACAAAAATTAATATTATTGACTGCAATAGCAATTTGCATAAAATTATTTATATTAAAAAATACTGTAAAGTTATTTTTCAGTGTTCAAATATATTCCTTTAATTGTTTAAAACTCTATTCGGCTATGTAATAACCACATTATCGATTAATCGCCGAGGTCGATCTTTAGATGTATTCTTAATACACATTGAGAAGTTTATTATTTATTAATAGCTAAGCCGTTGATTCCAGTTGTCATAGAATTACCTAAGACAATAGTTATTAGTATTTAGAAATCTAAAAAGCCTGACAACAAGGATATTGTCCAGTATATGAGTTGAGCTGTGGTAGCCGAGCGGTGTGACTAGTGGACTGAGATGTCAGAGGTCTCGAGTTCGAACCCAAGGCACGCACCACTGACTTTTCGGAAGTTATGTGCGTATTTATCACATGCTCAAACGGTGAAGGAAAACATCGTGAAGAAACCTGCATGCTTGAGAGAATTCTCGATGGCATGTGAAGTCTGCCAACCCGCAGTAAGCTAGCGTGGTAGACTATAGCCTACTCCCTCTCAATTGAGAGAAGACCCGTGCCCAGCAGTGGGACATTAATGGGTTGATGATGATGATAAGTAGACCAAATTTTATAGTAGTCGTTTCGTATTACATAATGATTTTAAGCCACATTATTATTAGAAACAGTCCCAAAAATCTTTGGGAGAAGCTAAGCTAAAAGGATGTCCCTTTTAGTCATATGTTGCTCTTTTTGTAACTAGCTAAAACTAAAATTTTCTTTACAGTTCAGTGATTACCTCGTGAAATGCAATGTACCAAGAGTCTGTATACTTCACGGAGGAATATCAGCTCTATTGACACATGTGCCTTCGCTTTTTACTGTGCCACCGAAAAAGAACGGGCATAAGTAGACGACGCACTTACGGTACTCAAGCACGGAGCGGGAACGTGATCCTGTTCTCTTTTGATGCGGTCCTGCTCTATTTGGGCCTTACATCCAGTACGCGCAGCAACCAGGTGCTAAATACCAGTGACATAGCTAAAACAAACTCCAGATGATGGAACTTATTGGCGAAGGTTTTTATAATTACTGTGGTTAAGGATTGAAATGTCTAGAGTGAAACCTGTGGTTCCGAACGATAGGTTCAGGCGAAATATTGCGTGATTGTTATTATAAAGTCGATATAACCCTCGGCTATCAGCAGTGGGCATCCATCGAGGATGTCAACAGGCAAACATTTTCAAAGAATTCATGAAGATTATCCATATTGGTTACGGTATGTTTTAGGCGTACAGTCAGCCTTACTAAGATGTATACAGTAAGCGAATGTTAGCATTAGAACTCATATATTTGAATGTAATATCCACATCAATATCAGCCTATATGCATCTTGTGCCAGACACAATTTATTCTCTTCTGTAGGATCTTCGACGCATCTTTTAGCAAATGGTCATTCTTCCTGGTCGAGTCTTCGATTCAAGCAAAAGTTTTGCCTAACATCAATCGGTACTCCGAGAAATGAAAACTCAGTGCCGATCCTTAGATTTATGTTAGTAATTTTGATCTGATTGATGGGTGAAAAACTTTCGAGATTATTCCTTCAAAGAAACATCAAGCACAAGCTCTCCATAGTTTGGTGTGTGCCTTTAAACTGGTGGACCATCCTCCTCGTGTCATTGACGTTATGACTTAGTAGGTTTTTATTAAGTTACTTATCACCTATTACATGCTTCTAATACCTACATTGGAATTTCGTTGAGTGCATACTTCTTTTTGTGGCTGACTATGTGCACGTATTGATCGGCAACAGACTGATGTGGCAGTTTTTCTACATATTAGCACTTCATGTAACCGAGAAATAAATGAGGTTGTTCTTGTTTTTCAACCCGATGCGTAGGCATATTATTATTTTACTTGAACTCATTTTTAGTTTTGGAATACATTGTGATGTCATTTTGTCGACGAATTCTCTCGATTCGCTTCTTAATTTCTCGACATGAGATTATTTCGATGGTGACATAATTATTTCGATGCCCCAATGTGAGACTAGTTTGAAAATATATAAATTGTTGTATAATAGAAATGCATAATATTGCATTTTCACAAACCTTAATTTTGGTTCAGATATCTAAAAAGATTTTATGCATTAATACAAGATGTTGAGTTATTATTTTATAGTATAAAGATGTATATTATGATCTGAATTTAGTTTTTTAAGTAGGTTTGAAGGCCTATTTAAGGTATTGTTCATTACTTTCTTTGTTAATATATTTATTTATTAGTTAATCTTAAAATGAGAAACAAACCAATCAGATTCTATAATTATGTAGGTCCATAATTAAGTTCATTTATATTAGTATATTATTTGGATTTAGTTTGTCATCGTGTTCATAATCAATCATGTTGTATTCCGAATAATTTTATGGTTTTCCCTACTTATCCTTAGAAACAGTATTTAAGCGCAGAAGCCTTATGTATATTTTTAATTAAGCAATGTATCTATTCTTAAGTCATCAAACATCAACTGAAGACAGTTTTGATGGTTACTATAATGATATTTTAACGAAGAATTAAGCTATTTATACACGATACGCATGTACAGTACAGCTACGAATTTATTTAATAAACATATGAACGTTTATTGTTTGTTATTGCTTCTGTGTTACGTTGTGAATTCCCACGGCTTCATCTCTCGACCGACTTGCACTTCATTGACTGATAAGTACCCACATAATTACCGCCGTATTGTCGTGTGGCCAGCCCCCTAACGGCTTGTGAAGTTGTGACGTTTTTATCCCCTATCATGTTATGAATGAGAGGTTCGTATCAGAAGGGGGAGGTGGGAGTGGTGGGGGGGCCGGCAGACGCCGCTCTCGCATTCGCCGGCCGTAACTTGCCGCGAGTGAGTGTATCGTTCGCGCTCAGCGTTTTCACAACATTCCTCGCGTGCAGTGAAACTTTATAAAAAATATATTTGTTGCAAAAACAAATGGGCGTCGATAGTGAAACGTAAACTTGTGATGATGCACAGTGTTCTGTGAAATTTACGTCGTCTGACAGTTAGTCGTGGTGCAGTTTACATTCTTTCCGAGTTCCGCCCGCTCGGAGGACAGTAAGAGAGTGACAGTTTGCTGTGTTTTGTGCGAGTTTTTCTCGGAGGAGTTCTCTGTGTTTGTAGTCGGAGGCCGTCGTGTACACCGGCCCCGACCATGGAGGGTTACTTCGACATCTCTAACGATCTGAAGGACGTCTGGGAGGCGGACATTGACCCGGTAAGTTGACCTTGCTTTGATATCTGTTATCACTCTAAGGTAATGATTTGAATTCATTACCGATTCGCTAATGATATCAGAAAAAAGTGTGATGTTATTAGATCGCTGCAAATTTCATTGCAACACAATTTTGAATGTTATAGTCGACCAACTTCCATTCATGTCGAAACAATTGCTGAACAATACGTGAAGAAAAAGTTTGCTAGTCGCATACCTCGGTGCACTCGCACGGATACGTATATTTATTCCATCATAAAAATGCGAGACTGGTATGAAAGTTTGCGTCGATAACACTGATAAGCTGTTGGTACCAACACCATCTTTATTAAATCAGCCTAACTTATTTACTATATTTTTTCCTAATTATAACTTGAATTGCCTTAATGTAGATACCTACTTCCTCAGTTTAACACGGAAAAGGTTGAGCGAAATGATTCTCGAAGGTTTGCCGACTTTCTAAAAGCGGCAGCCCTGACTATACTTAAATTTGAGACAGTGAGAGAATACATTCAGAGCGACTTCCCAAGTGTGTGTGCAAACTTTCATTTGTAAGATACTGTTGATAAACTAAGTTTGAGTCACACATCAACCGATACGCGTTTGAACGATCGCAATTAAATCAACATCACCGCCTCCCCTATAGTAACGTAATTCCCAAGACAAACGCATGTTTAATCACGCATTTCATATCAGTTTGAATCGAGTATTTGCAATGTCTAGAATGTTCGCTAATTCTTGTTTGACGATTTAGAAATTTCGATTAGATTTCTAATCGATAGTGCGTTCATGCTTAATATGGATTTAATTAAGACCTGGTTCTTCGTAATAGTTCTGTATAACGTAAGCGGAATGCCCAATTTAGTAACTATTAGGTAAGTAGAGTGCCTACAAATAGGTTTTCAAAAGATGATTAACATTTTTCATAAATAATAATTGTCTCTTATTGTTTCCGTGGATTTTAAATTGCCTACATAACGTCAAGTGTTGTTTATCAATAATATAATGGATTGTTATAAATATAAGATAATATTTGAGCACTTATTGTGTTTAATTTTGAAAATCATGTATTTGGTGCGTGACTTGATAATTGTTTTGATAACTACCCCCATTGCGAAAACCGTTAAAAACTGAAATTATCCAAAGAGTTTTCCAGTTATTCGATTTGTGTATTTCTTCATGTAACTAGGTACCTATAAGACATTGTACGTAACTACGTAGGTACTCGTACAGAAAATAATCAACGTTAAAAATAAACATTGAGCAAACAGTAACAGTATGCACGTTGGTCGTTATCATGATTGTTGCATTAAATGATCTTCAAACTTTTATAAATAATCCACAGATAGGACAGGTACATCCAGGTCACCTCTTACAAATTCGGCTCTAGATATTTGTATACCACTAATATTTATTGAAATTTTTATTGTTGCCATAATTTTAACTGACTGTTTTTTAAAATGACAATCGAAACGTGTTGAATACGTCAAGTGAGGGGAATGAAAAGAATCACTTGGTCACTCACCCTAAATTAAATCCTCAAACCAATAATACATACTTATAAGGGTACCTATAGATAATATCATTGAAAATCAATCACAATCACATTTGCTCAATAAACTCATTCAAGTAAAATTAACTATTTAAAGGAATAGGATATAACCAATTAACAGTTATCATTATCATCATCATCATCATCATATCAACCGTTAGTCGTCTAGCGCCGGACATAGGTCTCCCCAAGGATCGCCAGTAATATCAGCCAGTAATATCACCTTAAAATTGTTAGCACCGTTCGTTTATAATTAATCTGCACGGAATGTAAACTGTCAAAATATTATGAATAGTAACATAACAGAACGTTATAATTAAACAAACTAAGTAGTCAAAATGGATTGTTTATGCTTGGCAGGTTCTTTTTTTTTAAGTGGCAACACTTGCCGACTTATTAAACTGTGTTGCCCACTTCACACAAAATCTGAATCATTCATAGTTCGCTTACACCACTGCCACTGTTACCCAATCTACATACGTCTTATTGATATTCTACTCATACAGCTCAAGTCCTGTCTCCTACGAATGGAGAATTTATTAATAGTACAATAATTTACCGTCCGCAATCATCAAAGGGTAATCGTTATATCAATAGGAGGATTAATCTGTAGGCAGTAAATGAGGTTTGTTGACCTCTACCATACAAAAAAGGCCTACAATCAAAGCAAAACAATTTTTTGTCGAGCTTCGGTTGTTGGCGACAGTTTTCAAAGGAGAGGTCGGTACTTTAGACTTTACCCTGCGACCTCATTCTTTATGATGTTGGCATAAAGTTTTACTAACAAAGGTATTTATTAAGTCTTCCAGTAGCTGTAATTGTGTGAATAGGGATTTTATACTATAAATCTTTTTTTTTAGTTTCTTTGATTGACATGGCGTGGAAAATAGTTTTTATTGATTACTTTTAGAATGTAAAATGTTTATTTTTTCTCTGAAAGTAATTTCAGTGTTGTGCACAATAGCCAATAAAATTAATCTATCTACTATATACCTAATAAATAAACTGCTATAAAATAGCTTGGTTTACATAACTAAGTGGTAAAGTAATTTAAAAAAATGCAGATAACTATTCAAATGCTTTAAATTTCGACTATTACCTGATCCTAATATACCCCATTTAATAATATTATTTATGTACAAGTTTTTTTATGGCCATTATGTAAATGAGCTGTTTAATGAATAATTCGTTTCTATGCAAATTAGAATCCTCTCAGTTTGGTATTTTTATCCTGTTATCAAATATACAGCAATAAAAAAATAAAAATGATACCAATGAACAATATAGGTAGGTATTTGATACTTTGGAAAATATAATTACTTAGGTAAAGCAAATAACTTACTTCATTTATATTTTCAAGTATAAAGTGGCAACATTAATTACAGATGACAAAACCATAAAACCGTCATTCCAACTTAAGTACTGCGGGTCATTCCATAAAAATCCAGCCATTAAAAGTAACAAGGTTTACTTACCTTGGTAACCAACAATTTTGTCATTGTTTTCAACCGCTGCGCGCTGGCTGATTACTTGTGATAAGATTATAAATTCAAAACTTTTCGGGAGAGGTAATTTAGATCTCGACTAGAAGCACCTGTAACTTGTTTTGTGCTATGCGGTGACGTCATGGTTGACTGTTAATGGGTGGTAACCCGGCTGCGATGCGGAGATGATTTGCATGCATTCATTTATCGCGTGCGTGAGGGCTTCCAGATTTGGTCAGGTTAGCTGGGCGTACATTTCTTATGGCTCTCGGCGTACGGTATAGTATGGTGCGTCGACCCGGTACGTTGAACTAAGGGGCCCGGCGCCGCAGGTGCTTTTTTTATTAATATTAACTTGTTCGTTCATTATGATGGACAGCGATGGCTAGTTAACGTTATTTAAAAGATTGATTTTATGTCTTGTAAGCCGTTAAAACGAGAGATTTGACATTACTTTAACACTTATAGAAAATATACTACAGCTATCTGGATATATGTAAGTACTTGATAAATCTCGTAATATTGTGACTCGCCGTAACAACCTTTTAATGCTAAAACATGCAAATATTCACGAGGAAAAATTCTAATCAAATGCAAAGTGGGTAAGTTCTCCGCTTGGGTAACCTATTTCAGGTTCTATTCCTATCGCTTTCTGTAAGTTTTAACCAATTTAAATATTAATATAAACTGAAATTAAATATGTTGGTCTTACACCGATAAACATTGAGAATATTCATGGACCTAAAAATAAAAATAAAGTTTTGAAATGTCAAAAAAATAATGTTGCGAGTTAATAAAACTACTAGAAAACAGGAACTTTGGCTGAATACGATCTGTTATTCTAATTGTTTGAATAATAAATGATTATCTTAACATAAACAACAATTCACTATTAAATACTAAGTCTATTTTTTTGTGTTAAGACTCATATTTGCATATCGTCTTTAGAAAAACTGCTTCTATAAAAAAAACGGTTATTTTTCTTCATCTGGGTAACAGTTTTAATACATTATTCATATAACAATATATGCGTTACGCGATATGTAATTATGCGTTATACAGTTATATGTTATGTGCCCGCTTTTTTCATTGATGTACGACGTAGATAGGCAGATATATATCTATATCCTTTTTCCAAAACTGTTCAGTTATGTCCGTTTCCGTCTATGCGTCACAGTAAGTACTCAGTAGGGTTGTCAACTAGACATAAGAGGTATGACATTCTCTTACATTAAAATATCGTTATTAACATGAGCATTGTATCAAAACAACTCTAATATAATGCTTATATTAATATCTGAGCCGAATATTCTAGTATTTTTAGTGATAAGAATTGAATGGTATTAATAATCACTGAAACCATGCCATGGTTTCAGTGATTATTAATATAATTCAGTTATTATTAAGCTTTAATACGTAGAGGAAAGTAAAATTAATGCTTTTTGCAAATCAATCGATCTTAGTCTATTAACTCACATAAAAGTAAAAGGTAATGGTAACCACTAGGTTATATCAATTCCGGGTGTTGCTAATGCTAAAAATAGTTAAGCAACTTTATCTGGCAACCCTAAGCTAATAACTACATAGTTCAATAATATTATCAGAATCTACTTATGTGGCAGTATTCCTATTATAGTAACGAAACTTTCGGAGCACTATTTCTTTTAACGATAACCTTTGCCCTCAACTTATTTTTCTATTACTGGCAACACTTAATAGGCATTATATCAATAGGGTTGCCATTACTTTTATACACATATACTTTTATCGTGGATTTGGAATAAGTAGGTTCATCTTAAGCCCTAATTACTCTTGCGTACCTATATGTTCTAAAATAAAACTTGACTTTTTAATTATTGCTTTATCCAAGACTAAACATTATTTTTCTATGAATAGCAGCAAACAATAGCTTATAATTTCAGACGGTTCGTGTTAGTTGATATTAAAATTCGACGTTTCCTCATGATGTTTTCCTTCATCCTTATGCAATGCTTGGTGACATCATTTACAACTGGTGTCCTAAAATAAATATAATACTGGTATACGCATTATTGTTTGACATATGCTTAGGTGGACACTCTTGTAATGCAATTGAGAAGGACAGTAAATTGATTAACGTGATGGAATTATTTCCGTACATTAAGTTTTGCCGTATCCGCAGAGACTACATTTTGTTCCGTCTTTCTTAAATATAAGCTGTCAAAGGCTTCCTTACTAACCAGGCCTAGTTGTCTGCCGTCATTGTGGCTAGTGCTTCCATAATTTACAGGCATGTGATTTACCACAAGATACTATATAACTAGTCTCCGCATTACTGGAATAACATTTTTTATTGCTGAAAACAGTGCATAATTTTTCCTTAAGTATAAATGCTGTAATTCACGCCATTATCCTATTAGCTCAGGGTAACCCTACACTATAGTAACTATAACTTAGTATTGTCCGTGAGTGGCTCCGGCGCGCGGCCGCGTTATAATGGTAATTGAATTTCCTATCCGGTTCTAAGTCCTCATTGCTCGTACTAGTAGTGAGTCGGCAGAATGAGCAGTAATTAAAAATAACAGATAATTACAGCATAATGCGCTTTATGCGGTGAATATCTAGTGATGTTACTCTAAAAGGTACTTGGTAAGTACAGGAACTATAAAGACATTAGTATGATATTTTGAATAATAGAATCATAAAAACGCGTTCGCGTTCCGCGCTATGATTTGACGGGTCCGATCATTCCAGCCAATCAGAGCGCCGAACGCCGAACTTAGGCACGTTCATTTTTGTGATCCACTTCGATCTTCTGGGAAACTTTAAAGTAAATCGTGGTGATTTATAAATTACATTGGATTAAGTAATAAAATATGATTAATTTGACGTTTTACAAACTAGTCTTGCATGCTGTTATGTACGCGTTTGAAATCACGCAATAAACTGGGCTCTGGCCAGGTTTCGCATGTAGGTATTTATATTGTAAAATTTGTTACATGTCGAACAATATTTTTTATCTTTTTTTATTTGTATGTATAGAAATTTTGGTACCTTCATTGAATTTTAAATCTAGTTTACCTTCATCAATAAACGTTCTGACTTTGACATTAAACCAGGAAAGACAAATTCTTTGAATCCACCAAAGCAATGACGTAAAGATTGTCAGACTTTAACAGAACACTGCGGTAGGAACTGAATGATTCAGCAACATACATAAAAAATGGTATCGGTAAACCTATTCTATGACTTGAAAACGTTTGTTTGTTGAGTCTGTGAAAATTTTTGTTACGCGGGCAGTCCAACTTTTACGCTCACAAAGTTAGTTGGTGTTTGATAAACCTGTGGGAGTTCCTATTCAACAAATATAGCTGCAATGAATATTCGACTTTTATTGTCTATTTTATAAGTTGCTATTTCTATAACACGAACTGAATTTCATACCTTTTTAGATATTTTATTTGCACTAAGAAGGTTGAGTTCCGTACCTATATAGATTTCTAAATCCTAAACAAAGACTACAAAGTTTACGTAAACACAATAAGTCTAACGATTAGTAATGGAATGTTGCTGACCTTTTGTAAAGTGCTCCAATCTAGGGCTTCCAAATAAAAAAACCGGTCGATTCAGCGAAATTCATACGGAATTTCGACCGTACGTCCTCGTCCCAAGAACGTTCTAGGAATTAATATAAGTCGGAAAGTTTCTTTAACTTAATTTAAATTTGCGTACCTTGGCTTCGTTTAGTACACACATACTTCGGTTTATTGTATATATTAC
The DNA here is from genome assembly GCA_905163465.1 of Craniophora ligustri. Lineage (NCBI taxonomy): Eukaryota > Metazoa > Arthropoda > Insecta > Lepidoptera > Noctuidae > Craniophora > Craniophora ligustri. The sequence continues at coordinate 5,194,734 of LR990960.1, forward strand.
ATCCTGTTACCTTATATACAGACTTAATTGGGCCCATTTACGTCTTATTTACATGGTTGCAGCTCACGATTTTAAGGGTTACTATCGCGAACTTGGTATCAGTTAAATTTCGTTTCGTAATCTGTGAAGAATAAGACAAGTACGATAAACTAGTCTCATATAAGCGTATCAGCCAATAAACTGCGCGTGAAAATCCTTTCTGTTGCTTATAATACAGCATATGATACACATAATGGCACCCTTGCTATCACAGTCGGGCTATCGTGTAGACCTATACAGATTTTATTCGAATATAGATTCACATAAAGTAGTGCATTCCAAAGATAACGAACGCGACAGCCCTGATCACACGGATACGCCCAGTGTGGCCAATAAGAAATGCTAACTGAACCGATATACTTAATAATTATGAATAATCGACTAACATATCACGTGTCCTGAATACAACGTTAGTCAATCTAGGCTAACATGTTGTTCTCGATGCAATTTTCCAAGCGGCCTCGAAGTAATAACTTGATACAGCTATACACAATGGAACGCGATGTAAAAACGCGTTATAACTTAAAATTGCCCCGACAGAAGCTATTGAACTAAAGGTACTTGAAGAAGCTTAACCCAGTGGTGAAAGCTTGGGCTGTGTGGGTGAACAGTAGTACCTAGTAGTTATCGTAGTAGGTAATAGTTTCAAGGACTATTCTATCTAGGTATGTTGATGGTATATTCATATTACCAAGATTATCAGTGTTTTAAGCAGAAAAGATGAATCAACATTTTTTAACGTAGTTTTCCTGGTTAATTTTAAGTAATGTAATGTAGAATAGTACTTACACACTGTATACAAAGTGACGGGAAAATCAACATATTCATTTGAAAAGTTTTATTAGTATTATATATGGGATTAACACCGAATGAATTCCTATCAATAGGCAGTAGGGAAATATCGCAGGCATGAGATTTATAAAATCAGACAACATAAATAAGAATTGAATAAGAAAATATGAAATAACTAAAATTATAGGAATGTGGAATATTTTTCTCCATCATCTATAGTTTCGAGGGAAAACAAAATTGGATGCACCTCGAGAATTAAGAGTATCGCCGCATGCCGTATTTCTATGCTGTCCCACAATAATTCCCAGATATAATAATTATTAGTGTTAATACTAGCTTGTTTGTAGCTGGAACAATGGGCACATTGCGTAAATACATGGCACTGGCCTTGCGTCACTCACGTTCAGTGTGTATCGAATGGTATCATTTCAAAAACAAGATATTGACACAAGTGTACACTGTGACATTGTTTCAGAACTCCGTGCCTTACTTATGTATAGTTCAAGTCCAATAACACAAATTCTTGTTATCCTCTACTTGTTTTCTCGGTTTTCTAACATAGAAACGTGATTTATTGAGAAATATGAAGGTGACAGTATATTTTTTCCATCTAGATAAACAAATCTAGTTAAGTTAAGGTTTTGGAAGTTGTTATTTGAGGAATTCTTTCAACCGGTCCTTGTCGAAGTATTTTAAGAAGGCTTTCGTTCAGCAATGGACGTATTTCGGCTAATATGGCAAGATTTACAGAAATTCCAAGCGGTATGTTATGAAACTGTGTAATGGTTTGCTTATTAACATTGGGACTGCCTCATTGCTGTCATTGGTGCAAGTTGAACAGTGTTATATAGTTTGTATATGAACTATTCAGGCGCAACACGTGGGTTTGGGTTTTGTCTTTTTAACAGCACCATAATTTCCCGTATTACATGGAACATAAAACATATCGGTGGTGTTTATTTATATTATTCTGCCTTTGCCTTTTTGGAGATTTAAGTGAGTATTATTGGATGTCTCGATTTCTATTGTAGTCTGTCTGCATTCATAGACATGTTTATGCTATAGTTCCTATGCTTAATATCTGTAATCAAATACGCAATTACAAATGGAGGCTTAAATAGATGTGGTTTTTACTAGAAACAAACGTAAAACGAAGATGCTCACGAACCTCGCGACATTCGCGTGTGAAAGGCGTAGTAAGTGCGTCATGATCGCCAGTTTGCATTCCTCTCTCAATAGCGGGTACGTGCGACCATACTTGTTGCACGTGATTGGATAAGTATTTTTTTTTACTAGATGGCACTCAGAGCTTCAGCCGGGATCCACGAAGTCCTAGTGGGAATTTCACCTGTGTTATGGGTGCATTAACAAACTTTAGCGAAAATTTACCAGTTATGTCATACAATATAAAGAACAGGAGACCGCAGGGAGAAAGAATTCTCAGTTCGTATTAGTTACCTTGGTAGAAAAAAGCTAATTGGTTAACAGTATTAATGTTTTTTCAGCAATAGTGCAATTCGAGCGATATTCAGTTCGGTCCATTAGCACTGTCTAGTGGCATATTTCACACAAACGATGCGGTTTTTAGAAGTTTCAGCAAAGACTACCTACCGACTTACCTAAAATACAAGGAATGGTACCTATTAACGACTTACTAGTAAAAAAAAGAATTAACATCAAACATCATATTGCAGCATAATATCGAATCGGATATCAGAGAATAACTTACACAGAAAATAGAATCATTATAATAAATCACCAAGCAGCAAGCCAGATGCAATAACAAAGCGCATGGAACATTAAACTATTAGATAAGCATCCTAATTAATAGGCTCATTAGCCTGGATGGTAATTGAGAGGCTAATTTGCTCACACCTTCCGCAGCTTCGCTTTAAGAAGTGATGGCTGAGCGGCTAGCCACAGCTTTCGCCAATTTACAGCAAATTGAAAACCGTCAGAAGTAATTCCTTTTGGTTTTCCTAGCTTATTTAGGTTTTGAAGATATCAAATTGTATTCGAAACTAAATTAAACGAAAATAAAAATGACTAAATTGATGCTAATTAGACATTTACAAATATTCATTATTCAAATATTATTTCGTAGATTCTGGAATCTTCGAAATATTACATATATTACATATATTTTGAACCACATCCAAGAGTTAGAGGTTTAATTTAAGAACTTTTCGAAGCCTCATAAATAGTGTATTTATTACGATTTTTAACCTTTCTTAGATTAAATAATGTATTTATTACGATTTTTAACCGACTTCAAAAAGGAGGAGGTTCTCAATTCGTCGGAATCTTTTTATGTATGTTCACGAATTACTTCAAAACGCCTTGACCGATTTGCAAAATTCTTTTTTTGTTTAAAAGGGTATACTTCACAGATGGTCCCATTGTAACCACATCACGATCTGATGATGGGATCCTAGGGAAATCGAGGGCAACCCTCAAATTTTATAGGCAATTATCACGTTTTCAATATATTTACTAAAATTGTTCCAGTATTTGCGTCTGATAATCATCATTTGATGTTGATGAGCTGATGATGGAAGGTAGAACTCCTCAACAGTTAAGAGTTAGAAGAAAATTCTTTCAGTTATAGGCATTTATTACATTTACATGTATTCTCCAAAGCTGTTCAAGTATTTGCATCTGAAAATCACCATCTCATGTAATGATCTGATGATGGAAGGTACAACTCCTCAACGGTTAGGAGTTGAAGGAAAAATCTTTCATAATTATTAGTATATATGGATCGATAGTTGTATTCTTGCAAGTTATTAGATTGACCTGATATGAAAAGATAATTATATATATATACAACACTAAAAAGAAAAAAAAAATTAACTTAAAAAAAAAAGAAAAACCAACTTCAAAAACTAAAAAGCAAAAAATAACTTCATACAGTTTTACCTTTTTTTTAGTTTTAAAGGTATGAAGTCGGTGCCGATGATGTGGTGGTTGTAACCACCCCGCTCAAGGTCACTCGCGGAGAGTATACTTACTATTACGATCGGCTTGGCACCGACTTCATACTATTAAAACTAAAAAAAAGGTAAAACTGTATGAAGTTATTTTTTGCTTTTTAGTTTTTGAAGTTGGTTTTTTATTATGTTCTCTTATATTGCTGTTTAAAAGTGAAGATGTAGGTAGTATTTTTATTGACCGTAAAATTAGAAGAGTGTGTTCTGAAGATGGTTAAAGTGTTTATTCGTGACATCATAGCTCCTAAAAATTTCGGCTGTACCGATACTGCATTCTGCTGAATTCGCTATTAATTAACTTTGCTATCTCAAAGTGAATAATGGGGGTTGCATAAAACATGAACTTGATTAATGGAGATTATTCAAGAGGCACCTTGCGAAATTTTAAATAGGTATCTTTGTGGCCATTTTTAGCACAATTTTAAATAGGTATCTTTGTGGCCATTTTTAGCACAATTTTTTAGGTACACAATAGATATTTGCTATGCATATAGCTATGCTTTGTGTACCTACACAGAAGTTGTATTTTTTAAACATCGAGTTTTTTATGGGACAAGCCCGTCGCACTAAGTTCCTACTACTGCAACTTCTGTAATAGGATCCACAATAGCTACCTTCCAGAAAGTCGTCGTGAGTATGAAACCCGGCGCGCCTAGGGGAATGTTTTAAACTGTCATAGAACCCGAAAGAAAATTAATCATGAAATTGAATAGGATAGAAAAATATCAGTCAACACTAGGTTGGCGCTTGACCACAGTCTCGCCTGATGGTGTCTAAAGTGGACCATTAAGTGCATATTGACACCGCCCTTGAATAAACCCATGTTGTTTTGTTAAACATAACATTCTTTTCATATTCAAAACTCGGACAACCGAGACCGACTCTGTCTTATGTAAACAAACTTGCGACTGACAAACACATCCTCACATTCTCGTTAGGTAAAATGACTGTAAATCATATGCCGTCTTTATTACGTCACTGCATTGTGTCAAGCGGACTGCGACCTTAGATAATGCGTCCCTGATAATGGATACCTTGTCGACCTGCGCGCGACAACACCTCGACGCTTTAATTGCAATTGACTTCGCGTTGCGTAATATCGCTTTCGTTTTTTTTTTCGTCAAGTTTGAAAGGAATGCTGGAAATGAAAGGCTTTCTTTTTTTTATTTAGTACTTTTAAGTACTTTGGATTGTGCAGAAAAAAAATGTGACATTGTTTTTTTTTATACAGGTAGGATAAGGCTCATGTACCTACATGCGCAATATCCTACCTATATTTAAAAAATAATGTAGCTTTTGCAATCGAGAAAAGTTAAATTTTTTATCTGTTTTAGAAATGTTTGAAACATTGGATCAATTGACATTTGAATGAATTTAGTAAGGTGCCGTTCTGTGCCAAATTCAAAATTATAATTTTTAATAAGTAGGTAGTACCGGGTAAGAATCCAGTAAAGTCACTCAAGAAATCATAATAACGTATTGAAGCTAAATAATGATAAGTAAATATATGTATATACCTTACTAAGAATAATCAACGGGAAACGGGACTTTCCTATATTGAAATGGAAGTGTTTGAATGAATTCCTTCGACCTATTTATATGTTTTTGTAATAACTTTAGAACTATTCTTAGAATGGGGCTAAAGTTTATCGTTAATTAAATGAAAAACCCGTAATACAAATCTTTAAAATGCGCAATGATTCTTTATCAAATGTTTTTGATTAGTTTAAGTTAATAATATACTGCACTCGTGACTCACAGTTCTCTTCATTTTAATAATTCATTGCCTTTTCGCCTTCAGTCTTATAGGACGAAACAAAAATACACGATGCTTTCAGTTGGACTCTGTAGGCACACAAAATAAGGACCTTGGGATACAAGATCAAATTAAATCAGCGCCCATAACAAAAAAAATAATTCACGGTACATCGATATTATTTGAAACCCGACATTTCGAAGTTTAGTTATATCATCTACGGTCAAGGACAGACTCTCAAAATGTTTCATTTTAATGATATTGTCATAAAGTCATAGAGTATTTAGCGCTATTGTTATTTTTTGGTTATTGGTTCATTAGTGTTAGGATTGTGAGGTGCTCGTATAGCCAGGTTAATGAAATTAAGAACGATACGAAATGAAATTGTAAATAATATGGTAAAAGATAGGTCGCGAATTTCAATGGCGAAAAATCAAAACTTGAATTTGGAACGCTATCGTGAGCTTTATCGTTAATGCACCATTTACAAAATGCAACTATGGCTTCCCGGTGTTCGTGGATATCGTGGGTAAATATCTTTATAATATAAGTATTAAAAGTAAAATCATTGAACTTTCTCGGTATCCGTCACGCAATCCTCTTTCTCTCTCCATTGAGAGTCGTTTCTACAAATTGTAATATTAGGTGCGTAAGCATATAAATTTCATTGAATGACTTGAACTATTGACTGGGACCATCTTTTTAAATGGCTATTAGACGATGGCTTTCTATTATTAAACAGGCAATGTTATGGTAAGTTCTGAAGATCCGGTATCTTAATCATTTAGTTTGTTAAATGGAATTTCCAATGCAGGCAGTGTTTCGCTGCTGTTTGTTAGCGATGAATATCTTACTATCACACTTGTATCTGGATCTTTAGTAGTCTACACGTGTTAATTAATTGCTTTAATTACCATAAACATACACATTTAAATAAACCATTATGATTCGGGAAGGCTTTCGACATACGAGAAATATGCAGCCAATTTGAATTTAGAACATGTTGCAACGATACAAATTCAACACACGACTGTTGTAACGGCCATCTTTAAAAATCTATGTGTCACTATGTCCCTCTTGCCAGTAGCTATAAGATAAATAAATTAAAAGTACCTAGTCCATTATTTTGGTAAATTTGTATAAATAAACATTAATTCAATTGGACAGTGTGCGTAAGTAAGTATCGACATGGTGTAAAACATCCTCAGATAGGTATTTATCGGACATAAAATATAAATACAATCCGACATTAAGTATCTTTGATAGCAAGTAATAATTATGACAGGAATTATCTCGTTACAACGGTGTTTTATAACACTGGGCAAGGCTTTTTAGAGTAGGATTTTCCGTCTGCAAGTACTGCGACCGAGGAATGCGCGACCGATTGCGATCGCATCCGCGTGAATGCGCAAGAGTGTGACAAGCCTTATACAAGACATACTGAGTATCCCAGAGTGCATACCATCACGCCTGTCGTCCCTTAAAGGTTTGGCAGAGGTGTATTGTACTAATGTTTGGTATGTTTTAGGTCCTTTGTATAAAACTATAAAATATGTATCCTTTATGTACTATACAATATATTATCATAATTGTAGCATTATGATGATAACATCAATTAAAATCGTATTAAGTTATTATCAATAATATCTATGAAGGGAACGCCTAATCTAATACAATTAAATGTTTACAGATATTACGTAGTTGAAATGGAGCGTTATTGTTTTGAAGAGTAATTTGGAAGGACGTTTGTACAATAAACAAATTTTATCTAGTAATGAAACTACCTTTAAAGGGTTTTATCGCGGTATAGTGATAATTATGTTCATTTAATCACGATGATTTGGATTCATTACCGACGGATCATCATCCCTGGTCACAGGTAGCTTAATTTTGTTTTCAGATAATAATCTGAAAACAAAATTAAGCTACGAAATACTTCGGAAATACCAAAAAAAAAATTCTACAAGAGAATATACATAGTGAAAGATAGAAACAGTGACTGTTTTAAACTATAAAATCTTAAGTATAGTTTCTATCGTCATACTTACCTACAAATAAACAGAAAAGTCATTAGTGAAAATGATTTTCCAACTCAGAATTAATGTTAGTAGGTATAGGTATATGATGGAAATTAGAGGTAGCTCGAATAAACTTACTCCGGGCATTATAATGTTAGATGGCGACCGATTTACTGAGGTACTATGACTACTCATTTATAAAGGGATAAGGGTCCACCTTGGTAGTCAAGTGTGGGTTGACAGACTTCTCTTTCTTCTCGAAATTATCTCAGGCTTCCCCATGATCCCGTAGGGGCTGTGGTGCATGCTTTCACGAAAGCCATGGCCCCGGCAACAGGACTGGTGCTGTTGAGGATGGTTTTTAGTCGGTAAACGCTCACTCTGGGTGGAGTCCAACTCACCCTGTCGCCTCCCCAGGCGGCGCGCTCGTGAGGAAACTTGCATGCTGGAGAGATTTTCTCGATGGCATGTGAAGTCTGCCAACCCGCAGTAGGCATAATTTTCCGCACCAAAAAAGAGTTTCCTCATGATGTTTCCCTCATTGTTTGAGCGGTTTGGTTTGTGGTACGCACATAACTCCGAAACGTCAGCGATTCGTGCCTTGTGCACTTTGAGAGGTGGCTACTTAGTCCACTGGTCATACCACTAGGCTATTACTACTATGTATGTGTATTTGTAAACACTATGCTAATATTTGAATTAATTATATCACGAATATAATAAACCCTTCGTAAGAAATGACCTCTCCAAATTATATGGGCACGAAGTTGCAGTTCAAGAAAAAATAATGACGTGCAAAGTTTATTTTCCTTATTGGTTGGTTTATTGCTTAAGTCTCATTGACGGGTCGTTTAGTAGCAACAATAAAATGGATAATATATAAACGTACTCAGCAATATCATATATCATAACGTAGTTGTAATATTAAAGGTACGTTAACATTAAACCCACACATCCTTTTTAATAAATCATGCTTCTGGATTCTTATATGTACAACACAGCGCAACATTGATGTGTAATAATGCCTGGAAATATTTATTTTATTATAATAATAAAATAAATATATCCAGGCATTATTATTTACTTCGGATGACTTTGTAAGATGTTTTGTAACCATTTTTGGTTTTAATATTACTACTGTTGATAAGTAAGTAGATCAGAATTAAGTAAATATAAATCAATAGGCATGCATTATTTTTTGTTCTTTGAGAAAAATTAGAACATAATTTGAGTCGTTGCGGCCGCACATATTATTATACTCGGAACATGTTCGTATTAGTGCATGGTGAGTATTTTCCAACATTAATTCTGCAGAACGAAATGTGGAATGTTTTGTCGATAAGATGTCGCGCAATTCTATTTGGTAATGAAAGTTAGATGTTACTGATTAAATTACTAATCCCTTCATTGATTATATTTTGTTGCGTTTTCTAAGTTAATAAATGAATGTTAGGAAGGGTGCCTAAATTTACATGTTGCTCGATCATGTTGTAAATAAATACATGTGTCAAAAATATATGAAATGATAACGGATTTATTACATCATACTGTCATATTCGGAGTTTCTGACCCATATCCATGAGTTTACTTACACGGCTTTCTAGGAGAGATAAGCATTTATGCATTGTATTACAATGTTGTACACGATACACCCTAAGGGTATGTTTCAACCAACAGAATTTTATAAACATAGCAACTTAAATTTTATCTGTGCGTCTGTGACCAACGAGAAACAGAATGGCGATGGAAAAATGCTAAGTTTGTATTACAAACTATGTAGCCGATCGCCCGGCCGTGCCTACGCAACGCAGCCATGTGAAAAACACATAAATCACTAATTACTATGTGTAGAACAAGCGTCGCGTTCCAGTTTATGTGAGAAAATCAAAAAAGCATGCAAGTAGAACGCCTAGCACGGCGTATTTAACGAATTATTCATGACTTTTAGCATAATGGGCACGGACCGTACGAAAGTGTTGTTGTTTCATTGACACACTTTTTAATAAATTATTTTTTAAATGTTAGTAGCGACGTTTCTAATCGATTCCCGGCGAAAAATTGAATTGACACATCGGAGAAATAAACTGATACTAAAATCATATAAAATACAAAATCATAATAGGTATAACTGTATTACTTAGTTTTGATTTCATAAACGTTTCATTGCACTTTGAGAATTTAAAACAGTATCATAAAATATTTTTATTTAAATTACAAAGTAGCTAGGTATTCCGATAATTCAAAACAATGTAGGAATTGAGTACCGGCCGGCGCGGGCCATGTAATAATATTCGTTATCACCACGGTATAAGTCGATTATTCGACCGTGAGCGAATAAAATTTATCGCTTGATAACACTTAACTAAGCGAGCGGTTTTTGTATTGGATAGTGTTGTTACATAATCTGCTTTCGCCACTCAGTGAAACTGGCTGGATCGAATCCGGTTGCAGTTTTGAAACTTACACTGTTACAGTTACTGTCATAGGTTTGACACATTCCTATTTTAAATGTTGAGGTCGCCGATCTGTCTTTGATAATTATTTATTATATGGAGCGAAATCATGATAGGATTTATTGTAGTGTTGTATCGTAATCAATAGAAAGCAACAGACCGATATCAGTTGAGTGCTTGTTGTTATTGAAACTATAATTATTTATAAGTATAAAAATATAATATTAATAATATTATTTTACCTTTCTTTATTCAATTTCGATCCTATACCACCTACGCATATTTTGCATTGTTTTGTGATTAAAAAGTTAAGTGGAAAATATAGGATAGTGGCGAAATCACAGGTCAGTACTTTGTGAAATGGTTGTTGTTCTTATAGAATCCTTAGAGTCGTAATAAGAATAATTATGTTCAAATGACTGCTGACATAATAGGTACATGGGTATCTAATCAATTTAAGCTGACAACAGGAAAAAAAATCCTGCTCATGGATTTTTCAACGCCTGCTTTAATACGCAGTACGCCAGGTACTAGGTACGTTTATGACAAAACACACTCAATCACAGATTAAACGCAACGGTTCCTCTCAGCTCCCACACATAAGAATTTAATACATATATGTATATATTCGTGGACATTATGACACAGCGCCATCTAGGTCCGATCTAAGCAACGAGGCTTGTGTTACGGATACTAGTTGGTTGATATACTACATATATACTTTTGATACCTATACTTTTTTTTTGGAAATACATGCATATTATACATACTTAGATACATCCATGACTCGGGTACAAATGTTTATGCTCATCACACAAAAATTTGTCCCTACCGGGATTCGAACCCAGGAACCCTAGCACAGAAGGCAGCGTTAACTACCGCTGGACAAATCGGGTCGTTTTGCTCTCAACGTTCACAAAAAAACCTACCGGTCACAGTAGCATCACAGCCGTAAAATCAAAATAATTATAGGTTAAGTTATATCAACGGCCTCAGTTTTTATCAACTTTTATCGTAAATAATTTTATAGTAGGTGAACATCACAAACCGAGGTGGCTAGGTACCTATTTTAATATGTAACTCAAAGGTGACCCTGTCTACGTTGGCGTGTCCGTCATTTGAACTTTGCAGACTGTTTGATAACTATTATGTAACGTTCGAATAGGTATATCATTTTCTAGAAAGCGTAAAATTTTCTGATACAGATTTTTTTTAAGTGCCAATGGCGGTGTTGGATATCTAATCTAGATAGGCTATTATTTTGATGACCTATTTATCTAGTTAGAAAATGAGTAAGTCATAATCATCATAATAAATGGTTTTGGTGTTTTTTTTTAAGTTTGTTAATACATATTAACATTTATTACGATTAATTTTTATCTGTTATTATTGATAGGTATATTGTAATAATCGTATAATGATGTATCGATACTCAAATAAGAATATTGTAACGGACATCCCTATTCATAGATCCATTCATTTATGTATTTTACAAATTATGTTACAAATGAAATTAACTCTTGTAGAAAATGAAAGACTTTTTAACTGTATTGTATGATTAATATAACCGGTACTGTGAGAGTATTTAGACTTAAAATAGATGAAAATTCGAACATTAATAGCAATAATTTTCTTCAACGTGAAACCAGACAATGACCGAGTTTCACGAGACTAAAATCGCGTGAATCGAGAAATGCATGCGATTCTCGCGCGTGCCTAGAACACAATAAAAAAAATTTCTTCATCAATCGTACCTGTACATTTTAATGACGTACGCAAACGCAACATATATCGATTATGTAGACTGGTAGGTAATGTTGGAGGGATCAATGACATGTAATTTTAAAAAGGAATCAATGTAATTTGTGGAATGTTGTTCCAAACTTGAATTATTTATAAAATAAAGGTTTTACGCTTTTTTTTTGTGTTATCGCTATTTATTATAATCCAAAAGATTTTATTTAATAATAGATTATTTTTAGCTCGATGTGACCTCAAAATGAACCTAGTTCTTATGTAAATATTGTTGAATAAAACAGTACATCTATTGAGGTAGTAAGAACATTATAGGTTGTTTTAAATGTAGATACACACTTGCATTAAAAGCACCTGTTTATTATTGTCATTTACAATATGTTGTACCTATGAAGATATAATATCGTCTTTTTCTCATGGGGGTAGGCAGAAACTACAGAAAACCACGTGCTACGATCCCCGCGTTCCAATTAGATTGGTGTGTGTTTGTATGTTCAACTAAAACGATAAATCAAAGAGATTCCTAAAGAATGACTTAATATAAGGGCAATTAAAATATAATCGATTATATACATTAATCATGTCTTTATGACTTTATAAGGAAAATTTGATTTTTCCTGTATTTAAGCTTACCACACGTGTTGGCATAGGACTGTTGTTTTATATACTCGTGTTATTTATCCTTAAGGGACTCACAATACCTTGACTGTAATTATGTTGTTGCATACTCAATGGCGACTTGGAATGCAACATGATGTATGAAACACAATCATGATGTGTTTTTACTTATTTATAGTATGTGGACATTCTATCGGACTTCCGAAGTCTATGGAGAACGACGGTGACATAGAGACTCCTCAATGTGGGTGACTTACCCATCAAAACCTCAAGGTGTTTACACCACTTTCTGTTGAGGTAACACGAACGGTCTTCCATTATACCCCAGTTTTACCAAAGAAATCTTCTTGTAACAATGTTTTAAGTAAGACATAACATATAACATAACACAGACACATTTAGGTATGGACTGAAGATTGGACAAGATTAAATAAAAAAAAACAATTTATATTGACGTATGAAGTATGTAGTATGAAGAGGTAACACACAGGACAAACTTACTTTCGGATACATAATATAAGTATGGATAAGACCCATCTCTATTGACGAGACCTACACTAGTCCCACTGGGAAACTGCGATAACCCACTGGACAAAATAATCTACGTTATCAAAGTTGTTATGCACATTAAGATAGGTTATAAAGTAGATATCGCATAAGGGGAGTACCTTAGATAATCTGTATATCTCTCTAGTTCCGGTGAATACGACAAACTGATAAACTTGGCACACGTGAATGTGTTTGGCGATAGTGTGTTGGATTAAAGTGGAACTTACCTGAGTGTAGAATCTAAGGATATCTTATCATTGAATGCAGGTGCATGGCTCCAGTTTATATGTGACTTACACTAGTGATGATAGCATGGGAAGATTATGTATCGACACCATCAAAATCCAAAAGTATGTAGGTTTGTGTTAAGTATGTGTGCGTGTGCCTACGCACCGCTAAGTATTTATAAAAGCAATAAACGTCAGTGCGTTACTAGCAAGCGATTGTTTCACTCGTCTGTCCCCGTACTTATCATTGGCGACGAGTACCCTCGTATAAAAAGTAAAAATGTCCGGCTCGGTTTTTGGTATTTTATCAGTGTTTGATCACAATGTACAGTCTTGGGAGACTTACAAATGCCGAATCAAACAGTGGTTCGTGGCAAATGACATCACCGAGACAAGTGATCCTACGGGAACAAAGCGACGAGCTGTCTTGCTGAGCGCACTCGCAGATGGCACACACAAGTTGGCGGCTGACCTCGCGTTGCCAAAGCAGCTGCAGGACGTTCCGTATGATGACATACTGAGGCTGTTGGATGAGCATTTTACTCCAAAGCGCTGTGGGTTTGGTGAACGTTATAAGTTCTACGCGGCTACGCAGCAAGAGGGGGAGACGTATGCACAATGGGCCGCGCGGTTGCGTGGACTGACGGCACACTGTGGTTTCTCGAACGTCGAGGAAGCTCTTCGGGATAAATTTGTAATGGGAATGTGTCTTGGACCCGACAGAGAGAAGCTATTCTCGAAAGATCTAACGGGCCTGACATTGACGAAGGCGATTGAGTTGGCGGAGAATGCGCGGCGTGCTCGTGCAGCAGCGGGCACCAGTGGCGGGATACAAGCAACAGCACACGACCAGCTGTTTAAAATCACGCGGGCGACGGTGACGGCAACTGCCGCGCCGCCGGATCGAGAAGCTGCGTCGAGTGCGGGAGTTAAAGTGCAGTGTCTAGTGTGTGGCTATTATAATCATGAAACGTCCCAGTGTCGTTTCGCAAAATCGAAATGTAGGAAGTGCAATGCTACAGGGCATCTGCGTAGGATGTGCAGAAAAATTAATTACGTTGTATCGAAAGCTGTGGATGAAAACGACGACGACGGTGAGTGTTTTAATATTCGGTCAATAGAAGGGGAACCAATGACGGAAACGGTAACGGTATCGGGGATCGAATTAAAATTTGAGATAGACAGTGGTTCGGCTGTAACAGCTATTTCTGAGGAAACATATAAAAAATATTTTAGCGATGTACCATTGTCAACGACTAGGAAACGTTTGTTTTCATATACGGGTGATAATATAATTTGTGTGGGTATAGTGCAGTTGCAAGTAAGCTATGCGGGAGTATCACAAGTACTGTATTTTTATGTTGTACGCGATGGCGGCCCACCGATTCTCGGCCGTGATTTTATTTCAAAATTTAAGTTAGAATTGTTACCGATACAATACTGTGAGCAAATAGACGAAACTAATTTGTTTGATACGTTGAAATGCCGTTATCCTTCAGTTTTTTCGGATAAATTAGGGTTATTTAATAAATTTAAAGTGAAGTTACAATTAAAGGAAGACGCGCAACCAGTTTTTGTTAGGGCCCGGCCGATAGCTTTTGCATTAAAAGATAAAGTAAATAAAGAGATAGATAGGTTAGTAAGCTTAGGGGTTTTGAAACCGGTTGATCACGCGCGGTATGCGTCACCGATCGTGCCAGTGTTAAAGCAAAATGGATCTATACGTATATGCGCCGATTATTCAACCGGCGTAAACAAACAGTTAATTATCGATCAATATCCCTTGCCTACAGTAACTGAACTTTTTTCTAAGTTGTGTGGGGGTCAGCAGTTCACAAAATTAGACTTGTCAAATGCTTACAACCAATTTTTGTTGGATGATGCGTCACAAGAGATAACGTGCATAAATACACATAGGGGAATATATAAACAAACACGACTTTGTTTTGGTATTGCGAGCGCGCCGGCGGTGTTCCAACGCGCGATGGAGGGCGTGTTGACGGGCGTGCCAGGCGCGCTCTGCATGCTAGATGATATTTTAATAACCGGTAAAACTAGATCTGAGCACCTGGAGAGATTGCATCAAGTGCTACTGAAATTACAAAATGCGGGACTCACGTTACAAAAAAATAAGTGTGTGTTTTTCAAAGACGAAGTTAATTACCTGGGCTACGTAATAAATAAAGACGGATTGCATAAATCACCGCTGAAAGTGAAAGCTATGATCGAGGCACCGGTACCAACTAACATAAACCAATTACAGTCATTTTTGGGATTGGTAAATTATTATAGGAATTTTGTTCAAAACGCCTCGTCGGTGTTAGGCCCTTTGTATGACTTATTAAAAAAGGGTAGTAAGTGGTGTTGGACACGGGACCACGACGAAGCATTCACCGCTATTAAAAAATGTTTAGCGTCAGATCAAGTATTAGCTCATTTCAACCCAGACGCGACTATAATTCTAACTGTTGATGCATCCCCATTAGGCCTTTCTGCAATATTATCACAAATAGAAACCGATAGGAGTGAGAGACCGATCTCTTTTGCGTCGCGGACTCTTAACACGGCCGAGAAACGTTACTCGCAGATCCAAAAAGAAGCGACTGCGATTATTTTTGGGGTTAGGCGTTTCCATCAATATTTATATGGTAGGTCGATTCCGTTCATCCTTCGTACCGATCATAAGCCACTGTTGTCGATTTTTGGGCCGCGCCGTGGTATACCGGAAGTCTCTGCAAATAGGTTACAGAGGTATGCGTTATTTCTAAGCGGTTATAATTATAAAATTGAATATGTACGTAGCAATTGTAACAGTGCGGATTTCTTATCGCGCGCCTGCCTGCCCGAGGAGGGGGGTGTGGAATTAGGCGTGCGAGGCAAAGAGGCCACGATGCCTGATCCGGATCGGGCATCGTACATTAATTTTGTGTTGGATGGTAGTTTACCAGTTACCTTAAAAATGTTACGCGAGGCGACGAATACTGATGTGACCTTACGTAAGGTGGGACATTTTGTAATGAATGGATGGCCTAGGAAAACGCCTAATGAATGTATGAAGCCATATCATTCGTGTAGGACGCAATTGTCTTTCGAAAATGGATGCGTGATGAGAGGACACAAGATTGTAATTCCAGAAAAGTTAAGAGGTAGAATATTAATGGAATTGCATCAATCTCATTTAGGAATTGTCAAGACAAAAGCGGAAGCACGAGCGCGGTTTTGGTTCCCGGGGATAGACGCAGCTTTAGAACGTTTGATAGGATCGTGTGACGTGTGCATGCAAATGCGACCATCGCCGGCTCGAGCGCCGATTGCGCACTGGGAATATCCTTCCACGCCATTTGAACGAGTACATATTGATTTTTTGGGACCCATAAACGGTCACACATTTTTTGTGGTAGTGGATGCATATTCCAAGTGGGTTGAGGTTTTTAATATGAAGAGTAGCACTTCGACTACAGCAACAATTGATAGGCTATACGAGTTTATGGCAAGATTTGGTATACCGCAGACGCTGGTCAGTGACAATGGTACATCGTTTACATCACACGAGTTCGAGGCTTTCTGTAAGATGAATGGAATTACTCACATGACGTCACCGACTTACCACGCAGCTAGCAACGGCCAGGCTGAAAGTTTTGTCAAGATAGTTAAAAAGGGTATCAAAACAAGCCTGCTTAGTGGTAATGGGGCGCGAAATTTAAATAACAATCTTTTAAAATACTTGTTTGACTACAGAAATTCCGTTCACTCATTAACTGGATTCTCCCCAGCTGAACTGGTATATGGGCGAAAGCTTAGATCGCGACTTGACCTAATAACACCAGTATCGTCGGCGTCATCATCCACAGCTCTTGCTAACGTGGTTAAACGTAAACAGTGTTCGCAAAGGGAGATGGGTGGGCATAATACTCAGGTGTTTGCTACTGGGAACAGAATTTATTATAAAAATTATAAAGTAAATGGTAAATATGTTTGGTGCAAAGGCATAGTGATTAAAAAAATGGGCAACGTGTTGTATTTAATTAGAGACTTAGCAACTTCAAATATGTTAAGAAAGCATAAAAATCAAATTATATTGTATAAAGGCGATGATTACGATTTTAATAAAGAGGTGGACATAGACCTAGAGGAGCAAAGCAGAAGCCCAACGTCGAACACGATGTCGGCTGATGTGATGACGTGTCCAGACACGGGTGAAGGGGGTGAAGAGGCGCCGATTGCTACAGATAGTATCGACTTATCAATAGCAGCTACTCCGGAAAATACACCCGTAGTTGTCGCACAGTCATCAACACCAGACAACTCGGCCGAAGAGGAGGAGGTCCAGGAGGCGTTAGCCAGTCCTCCTCAGGCAGGGCATACCAATGAACAGGAGCTCCAACAACAGACAAGCCCACCACGGGCGAAACGTAATCGGCCTAAAGTCAACTACAAGTTATTTTATTAGAGAGCACAAATGTTTCGCAATAGTAATTGTTAATTGTGGTTTACGTATCGTAGTGAGTTATTAATTTGTATTTTTAAGCTAAGGGGAGGAATGTTAAGTATGTGTGCGTGTGCCTACGCACCGCTAAGTATTTATAAAAGCAATAAACGTCAGTGCGTTACTAGCAAGCGATTGTTTCACTCGTCTGTCCCCGTACTTATCAGTTTGTTGTTGTTGTCTGTATATTTTTCAACAATTACGTATATATCATAGATGGGAGGCCTGGTGGTCGAACTATATGGACTGGAAGGTACACGAGTTCACACAGCATCGTGAGGAAACCTGCATGCTTTAGTGATTTTCGCGATAGCGTGGTGAACTATAGCCTGATCCTTCTCAAATAAGAGGAGACTCCTACCCAGCAGTGGGAAAGTAAATGTGTTCATTATGATGATTGTGTGTATTATCAAAATGAAAACGAGAGAATCGTTCCCATTTTAGAGTGATGTGGATCAATTGAATTTGAACTTTATGTCTATGTCCTCAGAAGTTATTGATACAACTAGCATCGTAAATTTCAACACCTGGCAACCACAAATGCAATGATAGTCAGTTGTATTTATCGTGTATGAGTTCCAAGTAATTTTAATTAAATTATCCTCTATACGAGTAAAAATTATTTAATTTTCGATGCAACCGATAAGTTGGAAGTCGAAGATTGATCAGACCTTCGATAGAAATACAAAGCATGTTCGATATTGTACCTAATTATGATAATAATCTGTTATATCGATGAGGTTCCGAGAAAGGACGATGATGAAAGGTATAATATCTATTTACACTAAGCAGTTACCTACAAATAATAGTGGAACATATCTTGGAAATTGCCTGCGTAAAATTTTAAAAGTAATCAAAATATATAGGTATAACTCAAGGTGACTGACTGACTGACATAGTGATCTATCAACGCACAGCCCAAACCACTGGACGGAGCGGGCTGAAATTTGGTATGCAGGTAGATGTTATGACGTAGGCATTCGCTAAGAAAGGATTTTTGAAAATTCACCTCCTAAGGGGGTAAAACGGGGGTGCAAAGTTAATATGAAACATTTTTTTTTTGTTAAATTGCACGCGGTCGAAGTTGCGGGAATCAGCTAGTAGATAATAAAGGTAAAAGCTGTGATAACCTAGTGGTGTGACCGGTGGAAGAAGACTCCAGAGCTCAATCCTAAGGCACGCACTCTGACTTACAGAGTTACGTAGGTACATAATTATCATATGCTTCAACGGTGAAACAAAACATCGCAAGGAAACCTGTGTGCTTGAGAGATTTTCCCGATGACGTATGTAGCCTGCCAATTAACAATAGGCTAGCGTAGTGCACTATACCCTCAACCTTCTCAAATGAAAGGAGACTGGTGCCTAGAGGTAGGACCTTCAATGGGTTGAAGATTTTCCATCTTCAATAGGTTTAAGGTCTAGTATCTCGGTAACAATGTTCGTATGCAAATTCAGAAAATTCCAATTCAAAACTGGTACTATAATATTTACTACGTTTTGATTGGGACTTCCCCCCATTGCAGAATTAGTATTTGCCATTCAAATTATTATTATTTTGGGTTGCAAGCCGTTGCAATAGTTAATTAAAACCACTCTCCGATATTCAATTTTCCTCGTATGATAATGATAATTATGTTGTGCACTAATAATATTTTGTGAATGTTTACGAGCGGGTGATTTAATATTGGAACTACCGTTATTTGTGGGTCACTATGTTCACAAGTAGCTGTTATGGAACCACACGGCGTCTGCTTGTCTGTCAAATTCAAAGTTGTATTAATACCAGCGTTTGTCAGACGTCGTCTGCGTGGAATTCGAAATTTGAGTGATTAAATTTTTATGCAATCTGTATTTTCATCAATCTGTTTATTTATTTCTTATGAAAAGTAAAAGTGTTATATTTATTTGCTACTTTTTTTTAACTGTTGAGAACATACAATCTCCTACGGGGGGTAGGCTTTAGCCGTGATTTCCGGTATACTCGTGAAAACTATCCTATATAATTCCCCGAGACTCTACCTGGCTACCTGCACACAAAATTACATCTATAGCGGTTCAGCAGTTTAAGCGTGAAACGTAACAGACAATCATACTTTCGCATTTATAATATTAGTTTGGATTTGGAAGAGACGTGCCCCGCAGTGGGACAGATATGAAGGTCAATCGAAGGCTTACCTAAGCACATTGTTTCTGGTACTCACGGTAAATGTAATGACGTCAGTAAGCAATACATAGTTTTACACGAAACGTCAGATGCATGGCTTTGACGTCACTGGTTCACATGTCCCGAGCGGACACGTTTTAGGCTCGAAGCGCGACCTAGCTTGTGACTAAAATACCCTAAATGGATTTGATTATAAACCTCTGTGCGTCAGCCTCAGGAACATTGTCAGTGTTACAGCATTATGACAAGCTTGCCGGTAGCTATTAAGATTACATTTGCAGTCTGGAATATTCAATAGGTAAGAGTAATTTTAAATATAAGTCCCACATTTTAAAACTTATAAGACTTTTAATATTGTATCTTATACCCTGGCCCATAGATGTTCGCAACACCACGGGTGTAGCTCGCGTGTTGCCAGCCATGTAAAAACCGTTAAGGTTTCTTTATTAGGTACTTGGTAAGACTCAAAATTGTGTGTATTTTCGAAAAAGGAGACAATCTGACCGAATTTCTCTACGAAAAAAAAAATTGTTTCGCTACACATCCAAGTATTTATTTTAAATTATATTTTACGGGTGTCCAGAACGCGTGACTAACAACGGGCACGATTTTAGTAAACCTTTTTACAATTTTTTTTACGTAATGCCGTGGCTATCGAGCCACGTGTTGCTTATCAATGGCCATGTGATTGTTTCGCTACGTTGCCATAAAAATTCCATATAAAACCCGTTGCGAATTTACGGAATAGCGTACATACTACAACAACATGGATTTAAGAGAATTCCGGAGTTAATGTCTAGATAATTGACCCAATAACACTCAAATACGTAGCATAAGTTGAATATTTCAAAGAGTTATTGAGCCTACTTAACGTACAAAGGAGGGAATTTGACATTAATTTGCAATCTTATCATTCATCATAGATGTCCCATCATTGTGCTATCGGCTTTTATGTGCTTAAAAATGCATAGCACTTGTACATAAAGATAAAAATTTGAACAAGAATCGCTTATTCTTTTCAATCCTATATATAACATCAAAAATAAGCTAAATTACTACTAAAATACTTAGGATAAACATAAATGAGTTCATCTTTGGTTTGCAATTATTTACCAATTTCTCTCATCAACGAGAACATTCGCTTTGATCTCATTTCAGACATACATGTTTATGTTGGTGGAGATGTCCTTTGAAACTTAATTTGCTGGCCAGAACAGTAGTTAACTACGTCAAACGTGATAAAAAGCTTAAATTAAGTAATATTCTGCCTAGACGCACTTCTTAGCGGTATAAGTATGACAAAATTTCAACTGAAATATCTACATATTTCAGGTGCGTTTCTACAAACGCTTACATATAAGTATGTATGCGTTTCTACATATGGAGTATGGAGTTTCTTGCCGGTTCTTCTCTATAAGACCTACCTTTTGGAACCCTGCAACAAAATTCAATTAAATTCGACAATTCAAAAGCACCTGTCTCTAATTGAAATAAATGATTTGATTTGATTTATATAGTTCATACGAAATATTGTATAACCAACCAGAAACTTTCAGTCTTACGTCAATTAAGTCGTATGCAATCAAAACTTAGTCAACAAATCAATCATAATTGTCATCATCAACTCATTTACTGTCAAATTACCACGGCTGGGAACGGGTCTCCTCTCATTTGAGAAGTATTAGGCTACTGTCCTGCACTAGTCCAGTGCGAGTTGACATACGATATCCAGAAAAAAAGCCGGTAGGCAGGTTTCCTCACCGCTTGAGCATGTGATAAATACACATGTAACTTCGAATAATCATTGGTATGTGTCTCGAGATCTTTAAGCTCACAGGCCAGTGGTCAAAACACTAGGTTATCATAGCAAGCATTTATTTAGTCCATATGAAATATTGTAGATATACCTACTTATAATAAACTAGAAGCTTCTAGTCCTTCATCATTTGGGTCATACGTTGTCAGAATGTAGTCCAATCCGTTTCATATCCCTGCATACATTTATTATTGTAATCAAGTAATTATATTATCAATCTATCAGAGACTGAATTCTCAATCGGTCACCTACAGTGCAATCGCATTATTTCGAATATAAATTGCATAGACAGACTAATAATATCTCAAGTACCAATCTAGGCAATATAACCTATGACTATGACTTGAAATGTCTAGAACACGAAAACAAGTACGCTGTGTGCCTAAGTCCTTCAAGAATGCATACATTAATACTTTGACATTTTATGCAGTACTAACTTTTTCCCGCTACTTGGTCTGCGTAGAAACAAATTTTTATCTAATCTGTTTATTCATTAATTTCTTATTCTCCTCTTTTAAGAAATGATCTATTCTGCATACAAACTGCCCTCCGTTTTCACCTTTTTAGGGATGATTTCTGAGTTAAAAACCCCCAGGGACGCAAGCTATTTTTATACGAAATTTCATCTAAATCTGTTCAGCGGTTAAAGCGCGAAGAGGTAACAGACATACGGACATACTTTCGCATTTAGGTATAATATTAGATAAGATTACTATTAGATTGATTGCTCAGTTGCTGTGGGAAAAGCAAGTCATCCGAGTGGATACATTAAATAAATAAAAGAGCATGTGTCGTGAGCTTTTAAAAAAACTCTTTCAGAGTCTATATAAGTCTAAGCGTTTTTTTTTAGTTTTAAATCTATTATCAACGCACCTAATTCTTTTATATTTTATTTTATGTATGATTTTATAATAATTACTTTTATATTAAGAGCCTATTTCATTTTGTAGGGATAATCACTGTCCACCAGATAAATTGAAAAAGGAATAACATTGGTATGATTTTTTTAAACCTATTCACATTAAAATACGGTTAAACAACAGCTCTCATTCTGGATTTGTGTCTACTGACTGTAATTACTACGAATATATCCAGTACTCTGTTAAATGTTAACAGCACATTATTGTAATGTAGGCATCAAAATCAAATCAAACCGAAACAATATAAAACTTTTTGGACCGATTTAATTGACTCGACTATATACCGATAACAAAATATACCGGTGTATTATGGCTCCAACTTAGTAGGTACCACTGCCTATTACTTTGGGGATATAAGCGTGATAATATGCACAGCTATATTGCAGTGATGTTATGCAAAGAACCGTTTTCCAGAACATTCCACAATTAAACGTTTAGACTCGGCTGTTTATTTCCTTGTCGTATCTAAAGACACGTATTACGCGTGGACCTAACGTGTACTCCATTGTCGCTTATTGCTAATATCCGGTGACGCTGATGCTTCACGGGCACAGATGTAGGTACAGATTTACAGGATAATATAAGAGTATTAAATTGATACTGGATTTGAGCACGCTTGAGTCATAAACGCTACATTGATTTAGTGAAGCGTGTGGATGTGGTTTAGAACGAAATTTAAAACGAATTTTCGTTTGAAATAATAACAAAGTACATTAACAAAAAACAAATCTAAACCACAATGATTGTTCGTATAGCGCCGACTCACATTTTTTATTAACAGTCAAAATTCTGTCGTTCAACTACCAATTATACATATAGGTACATATATTTGATCGCTAATAGGGGGTTTTTAAATTTTACAACTAATAAAAATAAAAAATAAAGATATAATGAGAGTCAGAATAGTCTATAAAAATGTTGCATGTTTATAAATGCACTTTTAACAAAGTAAAACAAAAAATTCTAAATTAGATCGTTAAGGATATAGTATGGAGCCACAGTTATAAAAAACGGATTCGCTAAACTCGTTACCTTAAACAATATACTACGTGAGCGAATATTTAGTGTCGTTCTCGGTACAGGAAGTATTTTGCAAGCCAGTCGGCTCCACACCACACAAGCTATTGCACTGGGAATACTCGGTAAGATCCTTGCTAATTAACTTACGTGCTGTAGAGGATTAGTTCCTACTACCTTCGGGCATATAGTAAATAGCTGTTCAGAAGGTACACTTAGATACACAGATAACCTATCATAGTGATACGGCTGTACGTTGGTTTTGGCGTGAACTGAAATTGCAAACTATAAGCTCAATTTACCAATTATGCGTTAAGTTCTGATCTGTCATTCAGTTTTTAGACAACCACTGAACATTCTGTATGTTATTAATCGTTGCCAGGTAACGTTGATTTTCTTATATAAAATAATTCGATTTTATACATACTTCGAGTTTGGTTTATGATGACTCGTTAGTGGTAGAATGCGGTTGTGCACAGATAAGCTAGTAAGCGTCGAGAGAAATATAGTACGTCTATATAAATTATGATAATTTGCTTCTAAACTACGAGTACGACCTTACTTAGCTGCTGCAGTTTGCTGCATAATATTGACCTTTAAGAAGTATTGGTATATAGGCAGGACACGTCACAATCGCTTGAGTTGGTCATCAATAGAGCTACCTACTGTATGACAAAAACTTATTTATATAACAAATGCGACTGTTGGTCTACCCGTACTGATGTCGGTACGTGTCCGTTTCAGAACTATAGATATAAAATATTTAGACAAATATAGATAGCTTGTATAGACGTACGATAAACTAGCGTTCTGCCCCGGCTTCGTACGGGTACATATAATGATTGCCAAATATTAAAAAAATAATAAACATTGAGAGATATCACGGTTACGTTATTGAAGTTTTCAACGATCCCTAATTGTTGTTTTTTAAATTAATCATGAACAATGTAACATTTTAACGGTGAAAGAATTATTAAGATCGGTCTAGTAGTTTTGGAGCCTATTCAATACAAACAAAAAATTGTTCGGACTAGCTAGGTACTGCATCCGCAACTTCAGCCCTCAAGTCTGAACTTAAAATTGTAATTGTAATCGTAAAGCGTTGTCATAGACCCTCTGACTAAAGAAGGTATCATTATCAAAAGAGTTCAAGGCAGCAGCTTATGAAGAACTTGTGATTATTTACTATTCGAAATACTTACTAATAAATATTTTTAAAGGGATGACGGTGGTAAATATACCACGTCACAGTTATTCAAAGACATTTTTTTCTCTTTTTCTAAGCTATTTCTGGCTTTCTCATAGTTATTAAGTTAATGTATTTTTAACAAGCAGCAAATTACTTATGTACCTGCCCAATTGTCTGCAGCGCATTCTTACCGGTAACTTGTCGTTATGTATCGCAAATATTCGATGTGAAGGGACCCTGACTGATTCACAAAGTAAGTCAGTGTGTGGTCAAGACAATAAGGGAAACAGTACGATTATGTGCACTTTAAACTGACTTTAAGTCAATGTAAGTGGTAATATCTTGGCTTTATTAGGGACTACATATAAGCATTAAGTATCGCATCATCAACCCATTCACCGTCCCACTGCTGGGCACGGCTTTAATAATAAAAAAGCTATATCGAGTTTAATAGTAGAATGCAAAACAAAATACAATGAAATACAAGGTCACGAAATTCCAGACGCAAATATAGAACCCCTTTTAACTTATAGTGCTTCCAAAAGTTTCTCATTGGAAAATCTTGAAACAATATATTGTACAGTTCAAAGGAAACCATATCTAATGTTGTAATTGTTTATTTCATTGTTTACTGTAGCTAAGTGACGTGTGTATATTAGTTATTATTATTTTGATACCGTTTAATATTTGAGTATATATGTACACAGTACCAGAACAATGCATCAGCACGCTACTCTACGAAATAAATATGCGCATAACGGGCTTAATATTGGAAACATTTGTTGCAGACAAGTGTCAAGTTCCCTGACAGTTGTGACCTTTTCAATTGTTTTCCCACAACACATATGTATGTACATCCCTAGTACTTCGTACTTCCCACTCGGTAACAAGGTAAGTAGGTCGTGCATTCAAGCGTACGTAATGTGTCCCGACTCGGCGCGACCAGACGGCTACAGACTCATTTACAGTCGCTAAACAACCCTAGTCGGTGCCATGGAAATTTCTACTCGTTTATTTGTTAAGTTATAGTTAGTTGGGGGAGGTTAGTAGATTAATTTAAACACGAGGATGATCCAAATGCTTTACGGACACTGAACTATAAACGTTATCTACTTAGAAGTAAATCAATCAATAATTTTTTTTCATTGTGATATGAATTGGATTCAATTTCAATTCCCCGTGCCCAGCATTGGGACAGTATGTTTTCTAAACTACTGTAATAGAACAAATTGTAAGCAAATTAAATAAATTAAATTGAATTTAATTGTGTTATTTAACGTTATATTTTGTTTTAAAATATACAAACAACAAAACGAATTGTCAATAGTATTTCAAGTATGAGTAGAATTTCAGTATTCTTAGCTGCGCTTCCCACGGATAAAATAAGTTAGGTACGTGTTTTGTTGTAGGTAATGCTTCCACATCAGAAGTCAGCAGTGGCCTTGTCAAATTCGTTACAAAATTACAATCTAAAGTCACTCAATGCAGGGAAATACACCATAGATTACCATTCATCCTTTGTTTGGCAAGAAATCAGATACAATGACATTTTCTATTATTCCTGTACTGTCAGAGTTCGAAATTATTGTAAGATTTGATTGGTTTTATTGAGCAATGTTTAATGTTGTTTGAATTCGATGTTCGATTTTGTGTACTTTTGCATTGTTATGAATTCTTAGTTTGTTTTAAATTGGACCTATTTGCAATACTCTCTTTATATCTACATTTATCCATTATAATATTATCTATGTAATAATATTATGCATTCACCCTTCGGTTATAGGGCTGGAGCCAATTATGTACATATCACAAAATTCCAGGACCACTAAAAAAGGCATGTGACAGAATGTTACAATTAATTCAGTTATTAAATTGATCGTTTATGAGATACCTACGCGAGGCCTAATGTGTAACGTAGGCAAGCGTTGAGTTATTTACTTTCTTATATGGATATTTATTTACATCCGTAGGTTTTCTTAATCACAAAGTAAGAAACGTACCGGGGGATTAGTTTTGACAAATTTATGTGAAACGCGTTTTGAACTAACAAAGTTTGAACAGTGAAATAATTTGGCTAAATACTATGTATATTTTTTGTTCTTAAAAGTAAGTTACGGAATGTTAAGACTTATTTAGTAACGTTATACGGTTAATATTAAATGTTTATACTGCTTAAGCAAACTAGAATAAAAAAACTAAAAATATAAGTATGAGCTATTTCGCAACAACTTGAAATTTCAGAAATCAAGATGCCAACCACGGTAACAAGGGGAAATAATATAACATACTTAAAGTACTCGTAGTCAAATACTACTTATTTAAGTAGATAATTAATATATAGTGCTGTCTCTTTCATTTTGTTTGCGACTGAAAGAGGCGGCTGAATTTGAAGATTACTAGCAATTAAGTAGCGTTTGAGTGTATTGCTTGTTTATCTAAGTGTAACTTTTGTAGTTATTTTATATAGTTCATGTCTTACAGCAATAAAGTATTTGTAACATTCCTTCACTAGTTTCCATTTAAGAACGAGACAAAAAAGTAGTAGATTTATCTAGTTCTAGATTCTTTTGCCATGTGAATTCATAATTTTCTAATTTAAAATTGCTATTTATGTTCGGTTGCCACCTGAGCTAATTGGCCTGGATATTTTATTAACGACTTCTCATAAAGAACATGATGCACCTACGAGGACCAATTGGACTCGTGGATAGTCGGGACAAGCTCGAAAGTTTACAGTAAATAATGGTACTGGCATGATGCACAATTAAGAAAAAAAATGACACTGACATATTACGTGACATAAGAAAAATCGTCTTAAAATAAATTTGTTAAACTTAAAGTCAAAAACATTGAAAAGTTAAATATTTTGAAATGTATTACGTCAAAAAATATAGGCCTCGCTACGATTTATAAACGACCGCTTGCTCTTGAGGAGTGGAGCGACATTTTGCAATTAAACGTAGTTATTGCTTGATTAGCTGTTGCCGCGTGCTGTATAGGTAGGTAGGTACCTGGAACGCGCACATAACTATTGTCAATAGGTACATAATAAAACCAACTGTGTAAGTGAGACATACCAATTAATTCATTAAATTAAGTACTTTAAAATATATTTTCACAAATTTGCTCTTTCGTCTAGCCGAAAATCAACTGGAATAAAAATTCAGCTATTTGGTCGTTTGCAATATCGCAACATCATTGGCATTATCCTATGAAGTTCATTGTAAATGCACACTGTCATTTCCGAATTGCTTTAACCAAATATCAAGCGAGAACTCACTGATAGAATTTCTAACATATTGTCAATTTCATTTACGGAAAAAAAAAATATAGCTATACATATAGACCAATGATCTGTTCGTGTATTATGTCCATGCACCAGATCTGCCGTCGATACGTCCTATCCGATCATTCAGTTTATTAATCAGTCTGACTTCCGTAGTACCTACCTAAGTTCCGTTTAGGCATGTGACTCAACGTAAAGTGAGCTAAATACGATCACTGCGCATGCAATGTGGGACAACTGACCGGACGGAATTGCCATTTAATATTAACGACGTTTTATAAAAGATTTATTAATGTTGTTTACCTACCTATACCTAAATAACTGACCATTAGCTTCCGTGCCTGGTGAAGAACCTAGTACGGTGAATAATTGGAACACATTGACTGATACGAGTATTTTCATACAGTTTTATTAGTTGTCGATTGTATTTTATATACCTGCGATATTAGGGCGACAAAAAAACGAAATGAATTGGATACTTAACAGTTCATCAAATTCAGTTACATACAGATAATACCAGCCAAATGATGTTCATTAACATACCTCCTATAAATTACAAGGACCGGTTACATGCCGCTTGCCCTAACCACACTCAGCGCCCTTAAACTAATTAATGCATGAAAAATTACGTCCAATCTTAAACGCTTTATCTCAAATCGAGTAATAAATCCTGATAAGCCATAATGGATCGATTACTTTTTATCGAGTTACGTCGATTTTTTGCCTCCTGTCAATGTCATGTTTACAATGAAAACAATGCAGCGTGTGTACAACCGCGGACCCGCCAGGAAGCCGTAATCGCGATTATCCGGCATTTTCAAATCGGAAATGTAAGTACCGAGTAGATTGGTAGTAAAATGGTGTTACATTAAAATAATAGTGTTGTACAGCAATCTGTTTACATTGTTCGTTTCTATTCAAAATAGGAATAGAATATGTTCCAATTTCAAAAATGGATATTCTCATTTGTTTAAATTTATCACCAGTATCTCACCAAATATTGTTATATTTTTATATGTAGGAACTCCTTAAAGGATAAAGGTATCAGAAAAATAAAAAATGTAACATTAAATATCTAGGAAAACACTGATTCATCATAGATGAAACTTCCGACTGTGGAACGCAGTTCAGTTATCTACTGTGCAAAGTTACGTTCACTTTGCCATTCATGTTTGAAACACGCTATAAATATAAACACGGGCGTAAACAAGCATATATCGTAAAGTGCAACAATCTCGCCTTTCTAAGCGCAAGTAAGTAAAAGTATGGGGACTTTCACGTAACAAATAATTATAGAAGATCCACTTCAAAGATTTACCACAAGAAGATGCTGAAGAAAGTAAAACTACGGACTATTAATTAATTAATAAAACTTGTATGATTGCAAAACCCAGACTTAGTAGGTACTTTTGAGCAATTTAATTGAGCTTAGCGACCTATTGAGCTACATCAGTAAACCAACTTGTTTGCGTGTATGAGCGTAAATTGATAAGAACTTATACGAATCTTTCATTCATTCAAACCATCATGCCTGTCATCCCCAAAGGGTTAAGCAGAGGTATGCTAATCTACACCCACATTTCGCTGGCATGTTTTTAGGTCCATTTGTTTAGGTCCCATATAATAGGGAGCGAACCTGTTGCCATCAACCGAGCACGTACCTTCCAGCTGCTTCTGAGAATTTCATAGCAAAACCCAATAACAATTTGCTCAACAGTTTACTCTGTTGCTCAATAGGCGAACTTACAACCACTAGACCAACGAGGCAGTAGAAATGTTGTTAAGTTAAACTTCTGTTGTTAAACTGTGCCGTGTAATACAGAGTTCTCCCTCGTTTGCGCGCCACGCTTTTTGACTGACAACCGGTACCGTCGACGCGCCGTTAGCTCACCTGAAATGTACTTATTACTATTTATATTTAGGCTATGTTCACAGAAAACTCACATTGACTCATACAGAACTATGAGTCTACATTTAGCACCTTTTTTCAAGAGAGTATCACTCATTTACTGTCCCACGGCTTAAGAGGATTATAAATTTATAATCCACTACGATAGCCTTATGCGGTTTAGCAAACTTCACACGCCATCGAGAAAATATTTATATTAATTTTTAGAAAGAAATCTCGATATAGAGATATCTCTCCTTCACCGCTTGAGCATGTAATAAATACGGAAGTAACTTTCAAAATTCTCTTGATTGAAATGGAGACTTTGACTTATGTCCACTGGTCACACTACTAGGTATTCATAGCTTTGAAAGAGTTTGCAGGACCCAAATTGGGGCTAAACACTCGACTTATTTGAAGTTTTGAACTATGCGACGCTACTACACCGTAAGTGACTGTAGTCAACTACTCGCTGGTATAGTCATAACGCATACAGTTCGCTGAAGACTGACTAATTACAGATTCGCGAGTGAGACTCGACCGGCAGACAGCGTGCCGCTGACTGATGGACGTCTAGTCATGTGTGTACACAGCCTTATTCTTGTTGTTCACGGCTAATGTTTATATGAATTCATACCAGAGACACGCTTCACGTGTTACGTAAATTATATTTTTATGGTGGAACATTTATGACAGTGAAATCGACGGCTCGCGATTCATGGATCGGAAAACAGGAAACAGTTTTATATTGACGTGATAACGGAAATTTTAGTTTTCACTTTTGTGGGTGCACTTTGAAAGTATTTTTTATTTATTTAAATAAAAATCCTTTTCAGTTTCTTATAGTATAAAAGTTAATTGCAGCAAAATTCTATGTACTAAGTATAATTCTGATGCGCTTAGAAATAAAGCCTTAATGACCGCTTTTCATAAAATATTTTCTCCGCTTCACTAGAGATAACGGTATTCATTCTAAACGTAGCCTGTAAAAACATTGAATGTAGGTATAGGAATACGTATAGGAATCTTTAAGACTTACACAGGTGTCAGAATATCTAAACCTAGACGACTAGGTAAGTATTTTTACCTAGCAACCAATTTAATTTTACCAAAAAGAGTTTGTTGCTTTTTGCACCTCCTTGATAAATTGAGGGCAATTGTCTCTGGTTTTGGTGGCTGGCACATAAGAAAACGATGATGTAGCGGTATTATAGCCAAAAAAATTGGTCGCTCTCTGACAGGTCCGATATATGGAGTTCAATGACTCTCACACTCTATTAAATAAAATAGTGTTTTGTTAGACGCGCACGTTTTGATCTTATTGTTGGCTAGTATTTTGCTCTGGCAGACAACAGTAGTCTCTAATTTTCAGGCGTTAGAGTTCAGTTTCGTTTGAATATAGTTGTTTGGCCTGGATTCGGTTAATTTCTTCAAGGAAAAGCGAGTCATCGTTGAATGCAGACGAAAAATATTGCGCGAGTTGTTCGTTGAAGAAGTTAGGTAAGATCTGTGATCAGTGCTTCCGCGGATAGACTATCTTAGTGAATTAGACTGAGGGTGAAAGCGACTGCTGTAATACTAGACTCATGCAGTGTTGTTAATTGAAGACTAAGAGGCTAATTGCAAGCAAGAGCGTGACAAAAAGGCAATTTAGTTACTTTTCTTAATATGCACAATATTATACACTTTTAAGATTCATTTTAATTCTACGGAATAATTTTGTATTTCAAGTGCGGTTTTTTTTTCTTTAGAATAGGGATTCGTAGTCAAGTTGCAATTCTAAATACAAAATTTAAAATACTTCACTTAACATTTATTCGCGTCAGAATGTTCATAGGTTTCATTCCAGTATATTTTGATAGAAAGCGTTGACAATTTTCAATTTAGAATTGAAACTTTATTAACGTCATTAACTTTAAAAAATATGCAATTCGTTTAGAAAGTTTAGCAAATTTAGTTTCAGAAGATGTTTGTTGTTTCAAATTTAATTACTTATTACTGTTATATGTAAAACCAATATAATACAGGTGTAGCACATCCGATAAGGTAATGTTCAAAATAAAATCTTGGGAATTTTGAAATTGCATAAGTCTAATTACAAATTACAAAAAGTACAGTTGAGCAATAAAGTTCTAATTAATTCCTTACAAAACAGACAGTAGGTAGGTACTACTGAACATTGACGTCATAGTTCAGTAAACTTCAGTACGATATCGTACGAAATGGAAAGAAAATGCTCTCATAGAGTCATTATTCTATTATTACCTTTGTAATGTCATGGTAAGTGCGTATCTGTATCTGAATGAATAAATCGATTCTGAGGCTGCAAGAAAAACACCCACTCAGTCGGGAGTTTAAAAAAATATATTAAATGCCTTCAAGTAGTTGTCGGCAAGCCAATTCGTCGTTATTATCTCTCTGAGCGGATCTAAAAGTCCGTATCGAATCTGTTATGTATAATACTGTGAAAATTATGTAAATCATGTACTTGCCGGTCGCACCTTACGCCGATCTACTTCGTTTACATAACTTGATTTGGACAAGCCACTTTGACATTTAAGTGGTCACTGATCACCTACAAAGTTGACATGAAAATGTAACTTTTCGATCATTTTATGAGTTTGAATCATATATGCAGATATTCTAGTATTTATATGTAGCTATTTGAGCATTTATTTTACAACTTTAGACTCACTTACCATCGCCTTTGAGTCTAAAAACGTATTTAGTGATTTCCGATGCAATTCTAAATATATTTAATTAAAACTTAAAGTTTATGAGTGAATTCTGAGTGTAAACTATTTTATAAGTATAGTTATATACAGAAAAAAGTATTTATTATACTATGATATTTGTTTTAGCTCGACCAAATAAGTAAGTCGAACGCAGTGTGCGTTTGACTTGAATTATTATTATCTATCTATATTCATAAAACTTACTATCATTATTCTGTTTGTGATTATTGGGTCGAAGTCAATAAAGTAAGTAGCGAATCACTGTTGTCAAGAGTGATTGACCTACGAGGCGAATGTCTTCAGCTCATAAAAGCCGGTATTACACACACTTCAGCATCCACTGATCTGTTTCTACCTTCTTTGTTAGAACTCTATTATACAAAAGGGGCAATGAACGCCGAAACGTAGCTAATGCGCGCCATTACTCTCCGAGTCTCAACGGTTTTAAAGCAATTAAAAAGAGACAATAGACCCTTCTATTAAGATACATTATGCTTTACGATAGTATTAATAAAAAATATCTAACTTAATGGGAATGATTTTATACGAGCAAAATTCTGCTATAAAATAGCAAGGTTAAACCTCAATAGAAGTATTTATCCGTTACATTTATAGTGCATGCCCTACATTTTAAAATTGGAACAATGCTTTAGATATGAAAAGGTCTAATTACTTGATCCTTACTGGTCTTCTTGGGACATATTATTTTTATCACCATTATTATCACAGAGAAGCAGCCCTAAATTAGATATTTAATCCGTTTACTGTCCCACTGATGGGCATAAGTAACGCTTATATTGAGAGGCTGTATATTATAGTTAATCAAGCTGACCTGATGCGGGTTGGCAGACTTCACACGCCGTCAACAAATTCCCAGGCATGCATGTTTTCTCACGATGCGATGTGAGTCAGTTTCAGTGACTAATAACTCAATAATCATACTCGTAGATACTTACATCATTAGAAATGTCAAGCCAATCCTAGTACTATTACTTGGTATTCTGTAGTTATATCACAGTAGAAAGGACTTTTAAAACTATGATTACTGAGACACATATTTATTCAATAATTTATCGAAAGTAGAGACAAAAGATAGCAAAATAGTTTATTTCCTTAAACAAAAACTCATAGAAGCAGATATAAAATAAACCTAAAAAGTATACATCAAAATTTGCCAGCACTGTTCCAAAGATACCCAAAAAAAACGTAATAGAACAAGATTTTTGATGTCGTAAACTAATAAATAAGGGTCTAATTCAAAGCGCTTTGATATTATGATAACATTATTTATTTTTTTTACCATCAAAAACCGGCTGGTCTACACAACAACATCACGCTTCCTCTTTCATAACGTGTGAGTAGCATTAACGGTACTGCTGAGTAAACTGGCACCATTAAACCTCTTGGGTACACAAGTTGGGTTAAATGTCAGAATGTGAGCAGTGACAGGTTGATGGGGTACCTGTGACATATAGAGGTAATTTAAATGTTTTATTGTTATGTTATGTTATAACACTGGTTCCTGAGAGCTGGAGAAGGAGAAGTATGAAAGAAGACTGGGGAGGCCGTTGCACTTTAGAGGAGCGCTATAGTTCTTTAAAAAATGTTATAGAGAATCGAGAAAAATTGTAAAATAAATAGAGAGTACATACAGTGAAACCTGGATGAGTGCCCCTGGATATGTGAGGAACTGCTGTTATTAATAATTACAATGAGGTACCGACACATGTATTGAAATACCTCTGTTATTGGGAATTTAAAACCGGTGTAACTGAAACTCGATTTTTTAGATTTTTTTAATTTCCTCCTCTATAACTGAGAATTTGTAGCTCGAATAACTTGTATAAATAGTTCGCACAGTTTGGATTGAAGAGATTTGGTCCCAGATTAAATAAAACCTCAGTAACTCGGAGATAGGATTTGTGCTTCGTTTAAATCTCGCCCCGTTTGACATGGGAACTAAAAATACTCTAAAAATGAGTGTAGGTACTTCTGTTCACCCCTGCCCAATCTTTCTCGGATACAGGCGTGATAATATGTTATGTAGCGTAAAACAGCTCAAAGGACATTTTGGAAAATGATCTCGGTATTTGTAGCATCGTAAATTAGCACTTCCTTAAGTCTCTTCCACGATATTCACATAAATTGTTACGTACTTAAAATTAAACGTTCTGTGAACACTGCTGTAAACTATTCCTTGAATATGGATCAAGATGGACACTGGTACTTACATCAACCAGGAAATAATTACATTCTAAGTAACTGTTTTGTGTCTAGTTATGCATAGTTGAGATCAAACCTCAACCTATGTTTTTTTTTTCTGTAAAAGTAAATTTTATGTTAATTAGAAAATAAAATGAAGGCAGGAATTTTCGCGATAGTGTAGTACGGTAAAGTTTTTATATCTAAGTTTAATTTTACTTAAAATATTTAAAAAGTACGCGGGCGCCATCATGAACTTGTAGGTTTAAGGAGCACAACCCTAATGACTCTCAGTCACTAGGGTTGTGCTCCCTTGTTGGCATCACCATAGTGGTAATGGAATGACTTTGTCCTGCTAATCGATAGATCGACTAATACTAAAACTGGCTTGACGGTGTGTCAACAAATGTGTTGATCATGATTGTATCATCCAACAGTGTAGTGGGTCACTGTCATAATGTAAGAAAGAACAACTGTCTCTAACCACACCACAATAAGTGGAACACCCGAATAGCAGTACTATAATGTTATAATAATAATTTATCATAATATGATTACCTCCTATCAACAGGTATTAAGATGTCCGATGATGTCATAAGAATTTCCACGCGTCTACATTTAATTCTAAATATAAATATTCAACGGAGACAGAGATTTGATTAGAATTATTAAAATCGATTCTAATAATCGATTCGAATGAACAGGATTAGACTAGTCGAGCTATAACTTTGTTGTTTATAAGTGATTTCATTTTTGTAGCTTCAATCTCTATGTTTGCCGTTTGTTGATAGATGTGTAAACTTTTGATGAATGTTTTGAAGTAGAGTGTGGTATGTTGTATACCTTAATAACATACATATTAGATTGTGTACATATTAGTTCTCACCTTGACCTCCAACTTTTATCTGATTTTACCTTAAACTTTTATTAATGAAACCTTTGACTATTGAGAAATTTTAAAAACCTACATTGGGCACCTTTAATACTGTGTTGTAGCGTTTATTTTAAAAGAGTTAGTGATATGGAGTTTCTTGCTAGATTCTTCTACATAAGATCAACTTCTTGGAACCGTACAACTCTTAGTGTCAGTCTTAACGTTTCATAAATACTTGAAAAGTTTTCCTGCATTCTGGTGTTGTGTATTTGTGATAAACAGAGCCCGACAAAGTATTTATTTGAATAAAGTGCTACTGGGTTGATAACTACCCACTCGTAACATCGACGACTTCAGTTGTAACCTTTAGTCACATTTTATTAAGTGTAAGTACTTAAGTAGCCATTTATGTTCGGTACTGAAGTATTGGCACAATGACGACAGACTTAAGTCGATATGATTCGTCTTGTGTACTTGCGGTTTTGGACTTAAGGATTCCCCATGTCGGTATTTACATGTAAAATTTGTTCATTTACAAATCTGGTTAATGTTTTTTATAATGCTAGTAACCGGTTTATTTCTGTTTTGCCCGATTTTTTCTATGGAATCCTTTATGAGTTAATTGTCCGGATTATTCGACAAACCGCGGCGGGTTTGGAATTGGTTTTCACTGGCGAACTTACGTCAAGTAGCTGCAGCCAATGGATGTTTGCAACAACAGAGATATATCGCGCGCGTTGGTGACCCTAAATCTTTCCTTTTTAAGATAAGTTTTCTTGACGCAAAACCTTTATAATGTAATCAATTTCAATTCCCTCTTTTTTGATTCTATCCATTCTCACACGGACAAAAACTGAAAGTTAAATCCAACCATTAAACAATATTGTCATAGGTATGAAAAATTATATACCTAATGCCTCATAAATTTGTTGTCACGAGAGGTACAAGTATGTAGATAACAATAAGACATTCTGTTCTTGACATTTTGTTTACTGTATCGTTATTAATTCTGTATAATTTAATTTATTGTTCGTTATACGTTTACTTGTGGTAAGCATAATAACTAGGTTTCAGTGTTGCGTACCTAACAAGATAATCGTATAGCAAAGTGATTATATGGCTACGTTCACTGAAATAACTAGTACCTAATGTTGACTATGCATTTTATGTATTTATTCATTTATTGGATCTCCCACAAGAAATCTACCTTACATTACAGAAAATTTACAGTTGTAGTCTATGCTTTCTTACTATAGGAGGCCACATAATTCTCAATTTAATTAAACAAAACACGGAAATTGTAAAATTATTATTTTCCTCAATTACAATTTCAAATCTCTAATCTAACTATCTATTTTTCTGCATATCTTTACTCTATGGCACGAGGCACAAGCAGTCATTAGATGCGCAGACGCATCCAAACGTTATAAACACGTTAAACAAGCTTAAAAATCATAAATCCACGTACAATAGCAGATCCGAAACACGTAGGTCGCTAGATCCACCGTCCACCTGTGCGGGTCTGCATTCTTGTGTCCCGTTAGCTTCGCCCGCCCCGCCTCCGAGACAGCGCTTTTATTTATTTTGTACTCTCCGCTCCGATTGATGCGGACTAGATGAAAAAATGGACTACTAGAATAGTAAATACCCAGAAATTAAATGAACTGTTAATTTTAGGTATTACTTATGAGATTTGGAAAGTTTTGAAGCTTGAATTCAAATTGTATTGGGATCGCTTTATTTCCCAGTATTTGTCATTAATAATAACCGATGCTGATAAGGCTCACGAGATGAGTTATGTACCTTAGTTGTTTATATCCTCTAAATTTACATAATTATTTACGTTTAGCCTGTATATGCGTTTGATTAAATTAAACTTTATAACTACTTAAACTTTTTTACTTGGTCTTTGGTGGCGAAGAATAGTAGGTACTTAAATAAAAATGTTAAGTCTTATTGGAAGATAAATAAATAAATAATAATAATATGAATAAAAGTTATTAAGTATCTATTTCGGGAAAACTTCTAAGTTTAATAATAATTTATATAGGGTGTCCCGTAACATAAATATGATACAGGTTTAAGTTGTTTATAACCTTAACGCGTATATTGCAAATATTATTGTAAAGTGATACGGGCTTCCCCAGGGCAGATGCATGGCTAATCGCCTACCTGTGGATAATGCTAAACACTTTATTTATAGAGTCCTTTTTGAGTTTCCTGTAGTTCATCGCGCTTACATTCTGAGAAACTAATGTCAATCAATGTCAAGACATAAGTATGTTTTAAATGCAATGCTGTTTGAATTATGTAGGCCTTTAAATTTTCTATTTTGAATTTTGATTTTATATCATTGAATTTTTATATGTTTTTACATCTACTCTTTATATTTTCTCGTGTTACTTAAAGAGCCTACTTGTATATCAACAAGTGTTATTAGCAGTTCTTGAATATCGTAAAAGCGCAAAGATTCAATAATATTCAATAGTGGTATTTTCACATATAAAAGGACCAATTTTCTTGCTGCTACACAACATTATTTGATAGACTCTAAATATATTATTGAGCTGTAATCGTGCTAATACGGATCAATAAAAATATTTATTTTCCCGAAGCTATTAAATAAAATCGTGTTGTAATGTACTGGTAACGAGCACGTGTAACGTTTACAAGCGTTATAAAGTTTATGGGATCAATCACCCTGTTTGCAATTAGTTCTAAGTTTATTTTATAGCATAGGTACGTATGACAAAAATATGTAGTATCTATGAGCCGTGACTAAACTTTTGTCAAACTCCTTAACTCTGTTGTAATGTGTTGGTTTCTGCCAGTTTACCTATAAGACCAAAAATTACATACAGCAATGGTTTCCACACTTTCCTTCACGAAATGATAATTTATGGACGAATTTATTGATAGGTGGCCCTAACGATGGCTTGTTTATGCAACAAGTAAAATAAATTTGCATATAAATTAGTACATAAAATCTAAAATATAATTACTAGATGGTCAAATAATTATTTTGCATTACCTGCTATTGCGGAAATACATAACGTAATAACTTTAAGTCGACCAGAGAATAAGGCCTATGTTTTAAAGCGAGCTCGTTGCCATTCTGTCAATGGAGATAGGTCTAGTGATATTGGTTTGATTAGCCAGCAGGAGTTAAATTACGTTTTGCGGCAAAAACGGTGGCTTCGTTGCGACTTCAAATTGTGGTTACGACATAGCGGGTTCGACGACTGCGCTCGAACAATAACAAAAGATTTTGTCACTGCATACCCAAGGATTACCGCAAATTAAATACTTTTTGTTGGCTCACAGTAGATTGAGCGTCGGCGATGTAAACTAAAATGTTTCCAACATTTAGTACGCCCATGATTAGATACTGTACTAATCTTTGTGAACAGTTATTTCACCTGTCATTTAAAGTAAAATGACCTGTAATACTAGATTTATGAGAATCCTATTCAATGTGTTAACAAAAAGTGAACAGGGTAAAGATGTTCCGAGTTTAAGATCATAAAACTTTTCGTATTGCTTTTTTAATCTATTAATTAGGAGATCTATTTTGGTAGTTTGGTGGTATTTGGCTCCGGTAGGAAATACAATTATATAAATCTGTTGCAATCCTTTCTAAAGCTATATTTTAAATAACTAAATAATTATTCCAGAGCGTTTCATCGTGTTCCGATCTAATCATAGAAGCTTATCTTAATACACTACATTTTTCTTTGTAAATACGTACATATCCTACATGTACACATCCAGATATCCATGATCATGATCCGGAATATAATGATATACCTATTACGGAAGATAGTATCACAGCTGCGCTTATCGGGTCATTTATACTATCAAAATCGTTTCGTTTATTCATCTGTGCAAGCGCTACAAATTTCTTTCAATGCTACAACGAAAAAGTATGTTTTTGTTACAGTACCTACATCTATTGCACTAACATGTCACATGTATTCAAGACGAATAATCCACCTTGGATTAGGAGATTAAAGATAAAGGCTGTTTAAAGTAAGCCTAATGATTGTAGAATATTTAGGATAGCTATAAACAAAAGATAAATCCATGGACGTCTGCGCAGAGCCCATATCGCCCGGAGCGAGCCAATAAGCAGCCGCTATTAGATACAGCTTTATCATTGACCGTTACTAGAACTTGGTCCTTGGGTACACAATGAAATTTCCTGTATTGTAAGTACGGACAAGATACGGCTACGACTTTAAGGGCAATGAATCGCGATACGATTCGATGCTTGTTTTGATTTTGAGGCGTGTATATTTCTTTAATCAAACACGAAGGTTTGTGTTGTTGTTTACCATGGCTTAAAAAATAAGGGAAAACATCGTCAGCGATCATTTCCGAATATCAGAATATTTGAAACCGATAAAAACGCACTGTGCCATAATAGACAGTCGCAAGATCTGGTCTACACGGTTCTAAACATCTAACAGCACTGGTAAAAAAGTATATGATGAACATGACACTAACGTGCGATAATGTTCGCAGATATAGATCTCGCATGCGCATTTGCACAAACGCCCACATATGAAATTGCAAAGTATATGTATCAATACAGGTATCGTGCGCTTATTCACTCGCTTATTACATAAAACTGCATTGTTTTTATGTACATTGATACATACAAACAGATTGTAAATTAACCAATTATTTCGTAATATATATTTTATTTAAAAGAGTATGTACCTATCTATTGCCAACTCTTCTCCACAAGACCTAATTTTGGAACCGCTTAACTAGTTTTTTCAATTCAAAAGTACCGTAATATTGATCAACTGGAAATAAACTTATACTTTATATAAATAAAAAAACTCAATTTATACGAATTTAAACCAAACCTAAATCACCTATGGAAAAAATGTACACCAGTTTTGTTACAGGTGACATTTATCAATGTTAATTTTTATAATTTCAAAGTCAGCATGATACGATTGTCTAAGTACAATCAAAACGTCGTGTATCTGAAATTTAAAGATTAAATACTTGGTTGAATGTAAATATATTATATGTAGGTAATAAATTGAGAGACTCTAATTGGACGTCAAACCCTGCTTATCATCGGTTCCAGTGAAGTCGATAACACGGGTCATTTCATCCCCAGCGGATACATTGGCAACATGTGGTAGGTTTTAACCCCATGAATGAAATGTCACAGGCGTTAGTGACGCCGGCACTAATCAGTTGGATTATGTTACATTCGCCAAAACCGAGACCATTTGTCAAAAATGTTGATTTCATTTTTCTTTGACGGAATTATCTGGATATCGTTAATTATGATAATGAGAGATGAGCCATTAAGGGTATTTTTAAAGATAAAAGTTCCCATCCGTGGCCGCATTTGGGTGCGTTTTTAAAATACACATATACAAACGTCCTTAACCCAAAAAACTACGTACACATACACATATTTGCTCCATGCGGGGATCTAATCAGAAACCCGTGATGCTCAAGTTGATCGCTCAGCCACCGCGCCAACCAAGTCGTCAAGTCAGTCTTTTGTCATTTGCTTTTGAAAATGTCACGTTCTTCCATAAGGAAACATCTCAGTGTCTTATAAATTCATAAATAATTTGGTTAATAAATGTACCTGGTTTATAGACCCTTAAGGATTTATCACAGTCCCATTGCATTCTCGACGCGTTTAATGACTGACGAGGATCAACCAATCTCAGAAAAGGTCAGACAGCAAAGTGCAGTCATTCCAGGAACAATACTCTTGGAATGCGACTGGAAACGCTAGGCAATAAAATCACCGTACCGTAGGAATTTAAGTCTTTATTATATTCATTGCTTGAAATTAAGTGTAAAATGATCCTGAAGTACGAATTACAGCGTCATTTATGATTTTGTATAGTCCTAGAAGTGTAATTACAAAATAATAGTTTTAATTTGGCTATTTGACAGGTTAGTCAGTATAATTCAAGAACTACTTTTGACCTCGTTATCACAGTAGCCTGCCTAGGATAAGTATTCAAATGACTTTTTAATACCTAAACTATGGATTTATAGATAGAGTTAAAGAAATAGTAAATACGAAAAAATTTTGTAACGTACTGAGCGAGTAGGTGAATGTTTTCGTTTGCACCAGTCGACGTTTACCGAAGTGTGGCGGAAACAGCGATATCGCACCGATAACAGTTTTTATGCAAATTTTTGTTACTTTTCATTTCCCCCATTTGTTGGTTACTGTTTTCACCTTTTTTTTCTTTTGCTTTTCAGGTAAGTGGCTACTGCTGAAAGTAAATTCTTGGATGAAACAAATTACTGGTATTGCATTCAGGTAAGAATCAGACAAAATGCACACGAATATCTACCCAATTTTAAAACAATAAGGTTTGTATTCGATAAGGATGTACTAACAAACAATGGATGTAATAATATAATTAATAACCGACAGATTAATGCATTTTTTCACCCGTTACTTTTCTGTAAAGGTAGTTTTGTGACTGGAATTTACTCATAAACATATAATATTATTAATCTGCTGTCGGAAGTTGATCCAAGGTTCTGAACAAGAATGGCATCAAGTAAATTGTGCATTGTAATAATTTGTCTATATTTTGTTCATAACAAATTATAGGTGTTTATGTTTCTTTATATATTTTATATGATGTGTAAGAAAAAAATGACGTCTTAATCATCAAGTTTCTTGCAAAATAGTCAAAGGACACAATTTATTTGTTTATTTAGTTCACCAACGATTGCTTACGCCAATTAAAACTTAATACAAATGTACAATTATCGACTCAGTAAGTGCAGCGGTATTAAAGGCATTGGATTGGCAAATCATTGGATTTATTATTACTTAAAAAAATGATCCAAAAACAAACTACCATTTATTTAGTCCTTTAGTACAATTATACAGTGTTGGTCCTTTTAGCCTGAAAAAATATACCGTATGCATTAACTAAACATTGAAAAGAACATTTAAAATAACAATATTAAATTGTTATTTATGAATTTATGGAGGTTTTATGTGTTTCTTCAGATATTTGTAAACGTAATTGTTAAGTTCTAAGATTAGCTCCAATTTACGACTTTTATAATTATAGATAGTTGTAATCTACAGCGACGTAGAAACTAGTAAGAAAATAAATAATAACATGTAATTGTGTAGTTATCTAACACGTGGCTTGAAACAGAACTTATTTATTGCATTACTAAGTAAGACCCATTTACTTTATCGATAGTATTGTCTGGGATTCACGTGAATATTGATATAATTGATGTATTTATATTTTCTTTGATCATTTTTTAATATAAAACACAAGTGCAAGCAAGAATAACCTCTGCCAAAAAATTTATTTAATATTATAAAATTTATTATACAAATATTATAAATGAGATAGTATGTAACTCTGTTTGTTGTTACCTTTTCAAGTCAAAAAGTAATAATTCTGATGCAGAAAATTTAATAAGTCGTGGGAAAACTTATAATAAATAAACTTTACAGGATCGGTGGTAACCATGCCACTAATTAATACTACTATTTAATAGGTTTGGCTCGCGGCCCCTATAAACAATATAAAGGTGTGAACACGTAATAAATATTTGGCGAATTCCTAATGACATTACGTAAATAAATAGCTACACATACTTCGCTTTACATACTTGAGTCACGCGGCGAGGTCAATGCCCCCCGAAACGAACGTACACTGTAGCAAACTTCTTGGTGTTCAAAAGAAAGAGGTTTCGTTTCCGCGACTAATTTGCAAGACAAGATGTATTATTGGCATTTCTGCAAGTGCCATTCGTGTTGTACTTGCAAAAAAATAGATATTTGACATCAATAGCCATAGACATCCAATTTTGACATGTTAGCCAATGTTTTTCGTTAACGTCGTCGAAATTAAATAATCACCTACATGTACAGTGCTTGTATTGCTACCTAAAAAATATACGCGTCGACTTGAGAACCTCCTCCGTTTTTTGTTTCG
This sequence comes from Craniophora ligustri, assembly GCA_905163465.1. Classification (NCBI taxonomy): domain Eukaryota; kingdom Metazoa; phylum Arthropoda; class Insecta; order Lepidoptera; family Noctuidae; genus Craniophora; species Craniophora ligustri. The sequence continues at coordinate 5,238,484 of LR990960.1, forward strand.
TCGTTTGAAAAGTAATTCTAGCTATTTGTGTTCTAAGTTAGTTCTTCCTCATTTATTGTCCCACTGTTGGGTATGATCCTATTATAAAACCAAGGTTTAGGCTATAGTTTAAGACGTAAGCCTAGTGCTGATTGATAGTCTTCAAATGGTGATAAAAACTCCCGGTTACTACACAATTATTTTAATATATTTCTTGTATGGCATGTACCCTAACTAAAATACCCTATTACTGTAACTATAAATTTCATACGTATATTGATAACCAAAATGTAATAATAAATAACTTTATTACTGTATTTTTCAATAACTGTAACCATCATAAATTATTGTGTCTTTAAGGCTTCTGATACAGATAAATATAAGAAATGACAGTGATTCCACTTGTTATACTTTTATTACATAATTAATCATATCATAATATAAAGTAAAGAATAATCTTTGTCAGATATCTCTTAAACTATCAGTCCTTATATCAATTACTATTTGATAAGATTCTTAAAAAAACATAAATAACCAGTTTAATAAAAATCGAATCTGTCAATAATCGATTTTGCCTATGCTCTAGGAAGTTAAACGTTATTTGTCGAATCTTCAATATCTGGAGAAAGTTGTAAAATAATCTTATCTGCTATGCACCCTTCCGGCCGCGTACTTCTCACCTAAGGCTGATCTTTGTAAACTGGTAGCATGAGAAAATATAAATATTACGGCAATTATCTACACACATCTTATCTTACTTGACAATTAAATTTAATTAGCTTCCTGCCGAAACTTTCCTATTTAAAAAAACATTACTTAATCACTTTATCGTTTCCTGCTGTCACTACATACCTGTGCTAAATATTTCCGGAAATACGTCACTTGACGTTTCTGGTGGAGGTGTAGTCGTATACTCCAATGATAATAATTACTCTACTGACCCAGCAATTATTATCAGTGATAATGGTAATTTAAATCCATTAAAATATCTTTATTGTGATAATAGCGATATCACCTAAACGATGGTTATTAAAAAATCTTTTGAATTACCTTGAACATAAATTAAGAAATAATAAAAAGGAAATATTTTTGTGCATTTTTGTCAAAGTATCTGTATTTAAGCCATTATTTTTAACGTGATTACTATGCCACGTATACTGTTTTAGATGTTTTGTTTTTATATTCATTTAATAATAATATTTATAATTGCATTTATATTAATTATCTGCTGTATATTAATTATCATTAACCGTATGTAATATGTACGACACCATCAATCAAATATTCCCTAACATTTGGAACAAAACAGTTTGTTATTTTTGTGTAGAATTCCGGTAACAATTTCAGATTTCAACATTACCCGATAAGCAATAGACACAATAAAATATATTTTTGCGTTATTCATTTCTCAGAGCCATGTCATGTACATACATGAAATAACAGATTTAAAACTCTTTGTTCTTTCCTTTGCCTTGGAAACCCCAGCGTGGTGGTCATACACTTTAATTTAGAAAATTACTTGAAAGTATGTAGGTACATTTCAAGTACACCCCGCCTTCGTGCTACCAAGGGCGGCATTGAGGAACTAGCACAAGGCACAAGGGACATTTATTAAAACTTGAATCGACATTAATTGCTGCAAACTTGGATTGCATCAGTACTTTGCATGGTTTCCTTAGAACCTGTTATGATTAATATCAGCTGTAATAATACTTCATCTTTTACTCTCTTACTGTTAGGAACGGGTCTTCTCCCATTTGAGAGGGATTAGGTTATCGAGGCTATAGACTATAGAATCTACTACGATAAACTAGTGTGGGTTAGTAGAGTTCACACGTCATTGACATATTTCTCAGGCATGCAGGTTTCTGCACGATGTTTTTCTTCACTTTTGGAGCGTTAGGTAACAATCTATACTTACCTAAAACAAGTTTTAACCCTTTGTTCACTATTATCAAAACTAAGGTTTAAGTTATTATAGATGCCTTTCTTTTGTATTGTTCAGATTCCGTTGAGAAATATAAACATTGACGTTAAAACACTGTCGAATAATAATTAAAAATACAGTTCATAGGCATGATATAGCTTAAACATAGAATATTTGTGTAGAACTGCTACATTTAATGTTATTTATTTAACAATTTTATTTTATTCAAGTTGTATCTTGATATTATGGCGTTAGTAATGGATATGCTGTTTGAAGCACGTCTGACTTTAATCTTTACATTGTAACAGTTTAATATGAAAACATTAATTGCTGCAAATCACCCGATCAGACCCGCAAGTCACAAATCGTAGATTATATTCTAGGCCACCCACAGATATTGCGACCTTACGGTCAAACTGCGATGTTATAAACTTATAATCTACTAGTGAGTTCTAGTCAGTTCGTCATCATGCAGAGCGCACACGTGGCGGAGAGGGGAACCCACTAACCGATTATGTAACTACGACAACAATGTTGAGAGTCTACTACTTAATTAAATTACTTACTTACTTGAGATAGCTATTGATAGATTCGCGGTGAAACTACTGTAGCAGATGAGTACTGTTCAGATAACCGTCCTTGCAGGTGTCTAGATTGACTCACAATCTGTTTTAATTAGGATTTCCTAATTACATACTTATATGTTGTCTAATATCACGGTAGGACTGGAACAACCATATATGTAAGGTGCTGAAACTTTGCCCAGTCTAGAAAAGTGAGAGGTCAAACCTCATCCTCCTATCACATTTGGTCAAAGGTAAAGGTAATTACCACACCGCTAGATCGTCATCACGATTTTCAAGAGCTTGCAGCATGTCCGAGATTTCTCGTTTAGATGAGTTATCTTGAATCTTATCTATTCTATTTACAAATAATATCTTGGTAACGAAACATGTTTTGTACCATACATGAACATCGAAATTTGATAAATGCGATTTGGTCCTAAGTTCCGGGTAACAATCCCAAAGGACCAGGTTCTTCGCAACAAAAACATTTATCGCAATAATAACATCACGAAATCAAAACATAAATAAAACAATCTTGTAATTTGCAACACAGTTGTTTTGTTTGAGTCATTACATGTTATGATGATTAACTGCAGCCTGTTATGAGGATAATGTTATATGATAACAAATTATTATACAGTAGACTTTAGGCGCCGTTATTAAGTGCGCTGTTATGTAGGTTAGAGTTTGGTCTTGTTATTTATATGAAAATATGTATTTAGAAAGAGGAAATAAAATGGGCTACACATGCAATTATGTTAACTAGTAGATCGTCGACTCATAGGTTCTGATACAAAATTTGAAAATATTTATTATATATCTTGTTTCGTTTTATTTCTGACTTGAGTAGTATGAAACTAGTCACGTAGCAATAAATCTAAATGTCAGTTAGGATTCTAACTATATTCAAACTTAAATGTTTAGCATCTAACTAGATGCATGGCCTCGGTATGCAAACAATAGCACTTTAATAAATAATACAAGTAAATCTTTAAACTGTTTCAATATCTACTCGTAAAAACAACGAGTAACGATCGCGTACCTAAAGTAAGACCTAAAAGATCACAATAAAGGCTACGCGGATAAATACACAGATAATACTATTCATAGTAATAATGCGGTTCACGATCCGTGCTCACGCGCATTGCTAATCATTGTTCCTAGTAATTATTGTTTATTGTATCAACCAATGTTATCACGGATTTAGCGTATATTTTTCACATACATCTGCTGTAGTGCAGGATTGAAACGAACATGTGTTTAAAACAAAAAATATGTATATCTAGTATTATCTGTATGAAGAAGCAGTGATGTTGTATAAATAAAATGTAGGTAAAAGAGAGGTCAAACTCTTGCACGTAGAGATAAGACGTATGATAGTTATGTTTTTAATAAATAATTTGTTCTGATAATATTTAATGTATCATTGTTATGTAATGCTCAAAACCATTACAAGTTATTAGGTATTATTATAGTATTATTGTAATAACTATTAGGCTAAATGTCAACACATACGAAGAAGCCATTCATCATCAATAACTTTATAGTATTCGTTGTCTGTTTTACGAGTTTCTGGAAAAGACCGGTAGCCAATTAAAAACAAAAGAACACAAAGACGGACATACGGAGCATTAGTGGGAAACCCCGATGGTCTTTATTTCTCAGTATTACACAATATATGTTACATGGCCTGATTTTGACAACATTTTTACGAAACGCGTCATGAAGTATTTAGCAAGTGTGTTCATTTGCATCATAGGGGTGACTTGCGATGCGGGTTGTTACAATAACTGTTCTAACAGCTTTTTCATCACACATTATAGGTAAAAATATAAATATAATTAACCTTTTTTTTTTGTTGTTATTCACGAATGAAACATATTGTCAACAGATACAAAACTTTGTGTCACAAAATAAAGAAAATAATGGTATTATTTATGTTGAGATAAATAAACAAATTCCTAATTGTTCCTCTTCTTGCAATAAGATACTGACAGGATACCTAGGTCAAGACATGTGTATTGTATTTTTTTATAAAGGCTGAATAACAAATAAACATATCTAAACCACTGATATGATAATAGAAGTTAGAACTTAAAGATTTTACAAAATAAAAATACTGGTGTCAGAATCATTTTAAAAATGACCCTGCTCATGATTTATTCACGTTTAGTTAAGTAAAAGTAAAATTAGAAGAAATTTACTGCGTTATGTGGTTCTTACTTTCATCGAGACGCGTCGGAGAAGATTTTATAAGTGCATCGAATTGAGTCGACAGTTTTAAACGGTTACTTGTAAATATTTAAATGGTTTTTTTACTAACTACTTATGTATATACTATGTAATGTAACTACTGAATTCATAGTGGGTAAGTAGGTATAATATTGTATGTGCCAAAAACTTAAGGAAAAGTCATGGAGGAAAAAACAAGACAAAACAATTGCAATAAACCTAATACAAAATTTAATTGTTGTTTAGTGAGTTTGCACCATGTCTTATTTTATATTTTGTCTTTAAATTCTAAAATAAACATTACATTGCTCTCCGGGCAGGTACAAACATTATGAGAATTCCATTAACATACACCGGTGTCAAAATAACATTAAACGCTTATAAACAGGATATTTTATAGCACACGTCGAATTAAACCGGTAGCCACGCAACGTCCACGTTAATCCCGACTGTGCCGATATTAAAACTACGACTAAGGCGGTTTACACACTTCGCCGCTCTACGCTGCGGGGTATGGTATGTAGCGCCTGAGCCAATGAATGCGTTTCACCACGCGTGTTTTCAATGCAAGGAGAGATAGTACTTTCAAGCAACGTAAAAACAAGCTAGCAATGTAGCCAGTGGACTGTTCAATCAAAGGTTTCAAGGTAACAGGCACTATCTACTGACTTATCGAAGTTACGTTAAAACATCTTGCGGAAACCTACAGGCCTAAGTAATTTTCTCGACGCCGACGGCCGGCGTGTGCAGTTCGCTAACCGGCACTAGGCTACCTTGGTAGACTATAGCCTAATCGCTCTCAAATAAGAGGAGACCTCTTCCCAGAATGGGTTGATAATGAAGTACACGCACCCCTGCGCTACGCAGCGTATTACGGTGCAGTGTGCGAATCGCCTTAGTCGAAGTTAATATTGGTTGCAGATTAAGTTTAACTTTTTGGAATAGATAAAATGTATATTGCAACATTACTACGAAACCTATGTCATAAACTATTGGTCTATCATTGAATTTTACAACGTATATTAAATGTAAAAATCGCTTCATGTTATAAACGTGAGAAATACAATGTTCAATGTCAACAAATAAATACTACGTAATTATTATATAAATTTTATACCTTGTACGGTAGGTATGTATAATATTAAGGCAATAAAATAATTTTAAGAATCATGGAAACCTAATAATATAAGATTTTCCTTGTCGGGGAGGTACCGATATCTCTAGCGGTGTGGCCAGTGGACTGAGACGTCAAAGGTCTCGAGTTCGAACCCAAGTCACGCACCACTGACTTTTCGGAAGTTATGTGCGTATTTATCACAAGCTCAAACGGTGAAGGAATACATCGAGAGGAAACCTGCATGCTTGAGAGATTTGTCTTGATGGCATGTGAAGTCTTCCAACCCGCAGTAGGCTAGCGTGGTGGACTATAGCCTTAATCCCTCTCAAATGAGAGGAGACCCGTGTCCAGCAGTGGGACGTTAATGGGTTGATGATGATAAATATGTTATTTTAATATCGACGGTTTAACGATGATCTACAAGTTTAGAAAATCCAAAATGAAAAAAGTACTACACACTACACAGATAAAACAAAAAAAATAATTACGGCGTAGTTAAAAAAATCATCTATATCTTAGTGTCGATATATATATTGAATAATGATTTACTTTATATTGTTTTACTTTCAAAATATGTTATGACTTAAAATACAGATGCACGTTATAATTACTAAACAAACTAAGTCCTTCTTTAGAGTAATACACGAAGTTCTAAACATACTTCAGTACAAATCGTGTCCCGGACTTGCGCATGAGTCACTCGATCGTCATCTTTGGCATTATAGACTAGCCTTCACAAGGATCGGCCGTGGGGAAACACGAAGGAAAATGATCTTTTTTTGTAATTTGATAATGAATACAGGCTTTGTTGTGACAAACTGTGATTCTTGATTATCAAGGTTGAGATTTGCTTGGCATTGTCTGTGATTAATTATTCGTATTGAAAAGGACTGATGATTTTTTTTTTCATACTAATCGTGTCTTATTGGCTGATAAGCTGTAAGAATAAGGATTGTTTCGCTAACACAATTGCATAAAGCTGATTTTTCTGTATCAGTTTTGTCTCTTCTTTATCTTTATTACATGACATTTGAGCGGTCACATAGTAATAGGTAATAATTATTATTACGATAACAACTGTGAACACCTGTAATTTATAAAAAAACTAAAAAAAACACGTCAGTAAATAAATTCATTACCATTACTAATCAAAATCAAATATTTCAACTTTTCTGATATAATTTAATTAAAAATAAATCGTACTAACTATGAGGTAGTATTGAATAAAAAATAATAATCAAAATCGAACTACTTAGACTGTGTAAAGATACTTGTATGTGTCTTCATACATAAAAACATAGACGCGTCAACTTGAAAACATCCTTTTAGTTATAAAAACGGTGACGGTAATGGAACCTCATTCAACCTCTTTTGTAACATAAAGGGTTTTATTTCTGCCCATCGTTTCGTATAGGGGAACTATCTAACATGATTATTAGCACCCGACGCAGCCTTGAACGGGGCCTTTACTCCGTAGTTCAATAGTCGGCGAGGTGAACAACCCTTTTTGGCACAACCAGTTTAGCTAATGTCTATAAATTCTATGTGACCAGCGTAGCCGGTATAAGATACTTACTTTGAAGAATAAGCAATGACCGATGACATACAAGTGTTAGAGATATTTATATTGATATTTTTATGTATGGAAAATAATTGAGAAAAAAAAATCGGTTATTTATTCTTATATGATTAGATTGATTAAAAAAATCTCTATATTACCTAATACTCTGCACTTATTTATAGATTATAATGATATATAATTAAATCCCAAAATTTCGGATCCTTTACAGTGTCTATTAATGTTTGGATGGATGGTTAGTCTATGGTCAAACCTGTAAAATTAGCCAACTGAGAACCGAGCAGGTTGAGTATCTAATCTATTTGCTAGACGAGCCAATTAAGCACGACTTATTGTAGACAGGAACTTCTGCTCCATCGGTCAAATATTCTAAATTTATATTCAAAGTTAATTGCTTTGAGGTCAAATGACATAACCTAATTCCATTTCAGCACGAGAATCCTTTGCCGATGACTAAAAAAAAACACTCAACGACTTAACATTTGTAGATATTAATTTAGTTAGGTTAGGTTAGATCATGAACTCCTCATGTTAGAAACCCCTGAAACCCGCACTAAGCGTTTGCTTCACCATTTATTAATGCTCAGAGCGAGTGAATGAAATCTGTATTTCCCGACGCGTACAATTTAGGGGTCTCAAAGTCAAAGTCAAGAGTGAATAGATATCTTCTACGTAAGCAAGGTACATCTTAGACCACATCACTTAGCATCAGGTGAGGTGGTAGTCAAAGGTTTACCTTTATAATATACTAACTGATTCCCGCGTCTTCGGCCGCGTGCAATTTTACAAAAAGAAGTTTCGCACTAACCTTGCAACCCCGTTTTACCGGTGAATTATCAAAAATCATTTCTTAGAGCTCCCCTACGTTAAAAAAGAAACCTTTGTTCAAAATTTCAAGTTTCTAACCCTTTTAGTCAGTCAGCTTTTCCTTTTATATCATATACATCTAAGATATTTAAAAAAAAGGTGCGTCTTGCAAAACCCAGGATGCCTTTAGTTAGCCTCCCGCAGGCCACAGCTCATAGAGTCCGGAGATGTTTCAAGTAACATAACCTACAGAAGAATTATGTATGACGTCTTACCCATATTGTTCGTGTACATATGTACGTATGTGTGTTAGTTATGTGATTGTTGTCGGTTGGCTGACTGCTTTCCTAGTTATTATTATTTAATACGGCATTGTTTTTTGCCTTCAGGCGTTAACTTTTTTTACGCCAGAATACACTATTATAAGTATGTATTTAATATGGATTTCTAGAGCATAAAGCGAGATGTTTAAAAATATATTTATGTATAATTTTTCAGTATTCGCTCCTATTTTAATTGACTTACGTTTAATTACTAGCTAAATACTGCCACTCTGCTGAGGCAGATTGTGGTTGCAATGTCGCGAAAACTATATCTTTGAACCATGTTGTAATCGTATACTGTGTCAAAATTTGAGAACATTTTGAGTTTTTGAAACTCACAAAAGACAACTTATTTTTCATGTATTTCTTTTATAGCCTATATCTAAGATAAAATTAATGATTTGGTAATAAAACTTACAGTAAATTTGAACTATCACAAAACTAAGCTTCATAACAATACAACGACAAAATATAAATAAAGCTGTTAGCTGGAAAAACCCCAAGGACAAATTAACAGTTCTAGATAAACGTAAAATTGCTGCAATTCATGTAAACGCTGCATTTCGCCAACTTGAAAGATAAATACTGAAATCCTCTTTAATTCAGCATGTGATTAAGATAATTATGAAATGCTTAAGTACTTACGGTTACAAATAAAAGTATAAGTGACTTTTATCGACATTGTTATCTAAGCGCCCGGTTCTAGAAAATTCGGTAGGTACCTAATAAATATGTTATATCGAATGCACCGGAAGACAAGATAAAAAGAAAATAAAATCCACTTTAATGGCCTCGTAATATATGTTGAATGTGTTTAAAGGGTTAAGTTCAATTTATTTTGTCGTTACCGAAGCATATTATCATTTAATCAGTAAGGAAAAAACGATAGAAAACAGTAAACACAGTAGGTATAGGTGTTTACTGTAGGTACTCGTATGTGTGCAAAAACTATTTTAAATTTTTATTGCAAAGGATATTTCCTTGTAGAAATTGAGGCGGTTTCGAATCTAAATTACGTTTACATAAAACATAACATACCATCACGCCTGTCATCCCCAAAACGTTAGGCAGAGGTGTACTAATATAAACCCACATTGACTATCTATATAATAGGTATGGTAAACAGTTGAATGAAAATATTTAAGTATTTCTATGTACGACCAGTGACAAAGCCATGATCACTACATTTTCGATTTTTTTGTGTGTTGAGACCTATAGGTATATAAGGAAATTGTTAAACGCTAATATTCTGAGCGATACCTATTCAGAAGTCATCTACATGTAGAAGTTTGAGTCTGTATTACAACCTGACGAGTATAATTCAAGTCACGAATGAATTGGCATCTTCTAGGTAAGCGTGCCTCATCTTAGACCACATCGTCACTTACCATCAGGGGAGATAGTGGCCAAACGCTGACCTATAAATAATAAAAAAAATTGATGCAAATGCTCTTTATAACCTAAGTTGTATCTTATTTTTTACTATTTTTTACCTATTTTGACGTGATAGTGGTAGAATACATCTATTACCGATTATAAGCTTAATGGCATAATCGCTTTACCAGATGCGGGGATCGTAAAGTGCGTGGGTAAAATCTGCTAACTTTGCCACTTTTCACCCTTATTATAATAATATTGAAACTCTCTAAAATAATAACCGTTATAAATTCATCAAACAATATCAATATTACACGCCAGTTATAAAATTATAAATTTTGCACAGGTTTGCACAATAATTTCATACTATTCGGAATAATCGAATTGTGTACATCGGTACACAATTATTTGTTACCTACATGAAATCGTTTTCGCACACCCAGCGTTGCTATGTTGTTATTTATTACAAGTCAAGTAAAATGAACGTCAAGCGGATTGTTAAATTCCGAGCCATTGGACTGGTCAAAGCGACTTTATGTGCGTGAAACTAGACATAATTTTATAACCATCAATGACTTAATCTTTACCAATTTTTTAGGTTACATTCTTATCAACGGCGCCAACAATGCCATTATTCTGGACGACCCGTTTAGCTCAGCGGTAGTTAACGCTGCCTGCTGTGCTATGGGTCCTGGGTTCGAATCCCGGTAGGGACAAATGTTTGTGTGATGAACAACAACATTTGTATCCGAGTCATGGGTGTATCTATGTATAATATGTATGTATTTACAAAAAAAAAAAGTATATATGTATGTAGTATATCAACCATCTAGTATCCGTAACACAAGCCTCGTTGGTTACCACGGAGCTAGATGGCGCTGTGTAATAAATGTCCGGAAATATTTATTTATTTATTCATAATACCTATATCGGTATCTATTTGCCTGCATCATACAAACTAATCAATAAATAAAACACTACTGAAAATTTATACTTAGGTGTACATGAAATGGGTACGTTTCGATATATAGGTACTGACTCACAAAACGCAACCGCAACTGACGGACAGGAACAATGTGCAAAATTGTCAGTACGTAAATTGTAGCTATTAGTGTTCGTATGACATGTACCAGAGGGGCCATGGCTAAGTAATGACTAAGCTGGTCATCCATCTATCCATCAGTGAAATGTGTGGATAGGAGACCATTCTTTACATATCGAGAGTACATGGAGAGCTCGTTAAGCCCTCGGTTCGTCTGTCGCGGTGGTCTAACAAATACCTACTACTTGAATGATGTCCTTCACCTAAGGCCTAAGTCTGTAGGTAATATTTTGAACCGAGTCAGTCAAACAGTCAAATGCATTTTTGAACGAAGAATGCTCTTGAATATTTTTGAATTAATAAAACGTTCCTTCTGACCTACACTATATTTAGCAGCTTAGGTCAATCTCTACTCGTCATTTAAAACACGTGACTACTGTTATTTGATCTATCCATTTCAGGGACATAAGCATACAAGAGATCGGATAAGCCTTTATCACCTTTATAACCATGACGGCCTACTTGAGGTTATCATCAAATGCCAAGTTATATTGGCTACCCTCAAAGCCACGGACAGTTAGGCGTCCCATAAGCTCCATAGTGACAGCGTTAGTGAAAGTTTTTAATCACAACGCAACTATATACACAAATCAATCATTCTTCAATTTAACGCTAAATGGGACTGTAATAGCTGACAGTGATGTAAGAATTTCCTGTACTTGATTGTCAGTTTTTTGTTGGGAATTTGTTTGGTATGTCCGTTATTCTTGGTAGGCAACCAAACTGAAAATAGTTAAGTAAAATCTTCCTGCTTTATGAACAAACGTGGTGAAGCAATTAAATTACTTTAGGGGTATTGAGAATAAACCAGGCCTTAATGTACATTGTGAAATATTTATTACCATAGTCTGGGTTTTGGCCAGTCATTTCAACCAACCCAGAGGAGAATATTCTTTCAGAATGTTGGCCTACACAATTTGTCATTTTTTGCCACTTGCAATACAATAACTGCTTGTTAGTGTATGCTATTATATGCTATGCTTTTTTATATTACTAAAATTGAAACATACGGACCATCTGATAGTAAGCGGCACATGTATACCGTAACATATGGATACGAGCAACAGTAAAGTTTTCACTCAAGTGTTAAGTACTGTCAAGTCTCATTTACTCAGTAGGTTTATTAGCTACAATACTCCATCATAACTGGAACATACACACTCAGAAGCAGGCCCCTACCATTTAATAAACTCTCGATGAATCTAATCCTTCTTTTAAATAGCCCACAACCATCATGATACTCGTCTCACTGTAGAGGAAATGACATGAAATTAGAGTTCTGAGCTAGACGATATAATTCAGACCATGGCAATGATTATGTGTAATGATAACAATTATGTATCGTCTGTTCTTGAAAGTTATGGAGCGAAAACAAAATGAGTTTAAGTACGTTAACCTCGCAATGAAAAACGTAAGACGGTTGCGGTCTCCATACATACACCTTAAGAATGAAGAACTACGAGCTATTTACCTCTGAATAAATTCGATAGTATGATACATGTGCGTCTTTTCTACCTCCTACCTCAGAGAGATTGAGTAGACGTCCAGCTCCAGCCGAAGTAATAAGAATAATGTGAGATAAATATGACATTTAAAATGGTGTATTTTTCGTCATGACAACTGAGTGAATAAGAAAAAGGCTTTTAAATTTATATGTTAAGAAACTTTATTGAATTTATAAAAGTTTATCACTGTATATCAGAAGTAAGGAATTCTGATGATCATTATACAGATTGACTGTCAAACGCCGATGCGCCCGCGCCGCGCGTTAACGTATGGTGAATCGGTTGACACCATTCACGCGCATTCCAATGCTTCTTCTACTGCATATACATGACTGAATACGGATATTAATGAATATCCATTAACGGAACTGATATTTTATATTGATAGGGATACTTAGAAAGATAATTAACTGTTATCAAACATTACGTTGCTGGTATTTATGTTGACAATGGTGGATGCCCATTACTAAGATGATAAACAAGCTTACTACCTAAAATAAAATAAATAAATAAATATTCAGGGACATTTTACACAGCACCATCTAGTCCCAAACTAAGCAGAGCTTGTACTATGGGTACTAGACAATGGATATAATACTTATATACTTTTTTTTTGTAAATACATACTTATAATACATAGGAAACACCCAGACGAACACAAACACTTATATTTATCACATAAATATTTGTGTCCCGTGGGAATCGAACCCACGACCTCGTGATCAGCAGTCCGGTACTCGAACCACTAGACCACATAGGTCGTCCTACCTACCTGACCGACCTACCTGATGATTAGCTATTTATATAATACTTCAGCTTATGTCCTTTCACAAGACCAAGGGACGCGTGCGTTGACACGTAAAAATGAGTATAAGTATCATTACATGCTGCTGTTAAAAACCCCACAACGTAGATTTCCTTGAAAAACTTCGAGGAACGAGCAAATGGCAAATTTTGAACGAGACATGTAATGTATTGATTCCTAATTAGACCTAATTGTGCCGTCTGATTAGCCGTCTCCATCATATAGTCTATTGGACTATATGCCAAGTACCTGCCTACCTGCTATTAGCAGACAGTGAAATGGAACTAATGTGTATTTCCACTACACTAAAATCATACAAAGCTATGACGTCAAATAGGTAGCATGAACAATGGAACATCTAATTACGGAGACGCGTAATATTGTTAGTTTTGCCCTTTCATTTTGTAAGAAACGCTATGGCAATTTTTAAGACAATATAATGTGCTATCTCGTATCCTCTTATGCAAATTGTGTTAGTGAAAATGAGATGACCTGATGAGCATTGAATTAAATATTACATACGTAAAAAGTTTACATAAGTAATCGTTGTGATGACCCAGTGATAGGGCCATAGATTGCTCAGTCCAAATTCGAAACCGACCCTGATTTTTCAAAATCATGTATGTATTAATATTAATTAATCGATTAAATGCTGAAAAAAAAACAGAAAACCTGAACGCCAGATATTTTTTTCAACAAATAGTGAAGTATACTGCCTCGAACCTTTATTTCATGTTCAAACGGTGAAGGAAAACATCGTGAGGAAACCTGTGTGCTTGAGAGATCTTCTCTATTCTACTACTATAGCCTAATCCCTCTCAAATGAGAGGTGACCCGTGCCAAGCAGTGGGACAATAAGAGAATTGTTGATGTTAGCGTGGCAGATTTTACCCTACCCCCACTCGATCCGAATGATGACCCGTTCCCAGCAGTGTGACATGACAATGGGGTTTTTGACGCACTTCTTACATTATACGCTGCAGAAGGTAGGCTTTAATAACTATTCTATAGGATATCACGCTATTTTCATTTATTGGTTAGCACATCGTTTACTCAATCATTATTTTACATTTATCTGTCGGAAATGATCGGTTGACTGGTTATGCAAAACGTGATCTTGGCTACTCTGTGGCACCGATTGGACTTATGATAGTACTCGAAACTTTCTTTGGCTGTGTCGGCCCTTACAGGGGGAGGCCCTAGTCAGTTTGGCGGTTACAATTATGTAACTGTAATTTGAAGAAAGTTAAAATTAAATGTTTAATTGAATAAATTATGATGTATGCGGAGTTTGAAAAGGTTATGCGTTTGGTGGTGATAAAGATATTCATAAAATAAAATATCTACTAGAGATTTCACACCGTTATGTTCTTCAGTTTTTATTTTTCTTACTGTACAATGGAGATTAGATTTAATTGTTCCTTAAAATAAAAACTAAAATGTATATTCTACAAATCTACATTCTGACGCTGATCTGAAACTGGATTGAAAGCATTCGGAAAGTTTTAATTCAAACCTTTATAACCAACTCAGATCACAATAAAAATGTTGGCAAAATATAAACCAATTCATCAGTATTCTTTATAGAGAAAAACACGTAACAAAACATGTACTTTCTCCAGTTAGAGTTACAGCTATTCGGAATGATTTTCTTTAAAGTTTGAGTCATTGGTGAAATTTTTTTTAGCACTTTTTCTATTGATTCTTCTTCTTTGATTACATTTCTCTATGTCAGTACTTGGAAGTAGGGTCATACCAAATGGATAAATCAAAAGTCCGGACAATAATCGTGAATTTCCACAGGGAAAATACTGATATTTTATTATAATTTTAACTGTATACTAGAGCTTATCTTGCCAAAATCAGCGCCAAGCAAGCAACAAAGAATACAAAAAGCTTATTATTTCGGAGATTAATAAAAATATTAAGACAACTGACGAATGACTATGCCCGTTCACACAGTGTCAATAATGTATTCCAACAATCACCACGTGTGCAAGCGGCATAAGCAAATATAAACACAGTGTAATAATGTCAGGATAATGTCCGGATAACCACTTCCTGTATATGCGGTTGAAGTCATAATAATTGGCTGTACTAAGTACTTCTACTAATATACTCCAGTAATACTCATCAACATTCAAAGCCAGCCATGCTTGTAATTTCGCCCAGTCATGTTGGTCAACTTATAATACATACATCAGAGATTGCAATGTGAAGCAATTACTACGTTGACAGACATATCACTAACAACCACTGAATAATGTATTTATTAGTAGGTAGTTAAGCATAAATATCAAGAAGGAGTTATATCCCAGATGAAATTACCACAGGCTTAGGTCAGGTCTTGACTGAAAATTTGATTAAACGGAAAATTGTATTACCAGCCACAGATCACTTTTATTTTTTCCGCCAAAATGCTATCGATAATTCTATCATCGATCTACTTGGCTGGTATGTTATTAAATTGAGGTTAAGTGGTTTCATTCTTTGTTTACTGTTTTAATGGCTCGTTAGATTACTAAAACGACAACTGAGTAAGTATAATCTTTAAGGATATATAGTCAGTAATAAAAATTGGCCAATTTTGCTCTTCATTCTGCGGCGGAATTGGCCAATTGTAATATTTTTAAATCCCCATACCTATGTTTTATGGAGAAGAAGAAGAAGATGGTAAGAAAAAAATACGATTATATTTATTTATTTATTTATCTTTGGATATACCTACACACATACATACCTATAAGGTGAACCGAAACTTCGGGTTAAAAAGGTATTTATACCTCATATAATTATATAATTACACGATCTAAACCCGTTGTCTATAATAATTAGAACACACACATATAGTTGAAATTCGAACCTGTGACTAACGCAGAATTGACATTCTTGAGCAATTGTATGTATCAATAATATATAGGTTAATAAATTTATTATTATTAACTCCTCTATATTGGTTACGCCTTGTAACACAAATATTCTGACAAAACATCAATATCTATAGAAACATTTGTTCTGCACGGAAATCAAAACTTGCAGCACGGAAATTGATCACTCACTCACTGCACAAATCGTGACATTAAAATTCGTAGATGTCAGATACAAGTTCGGCATCTTAATCTATTGTGTCAACTAAGTATTCAACTTGAGTTTGACTACTAAGCTTCACCAATTTGCTTTGACTTTTAAATCACTCAAATGTGGGGCAGCCCTAGCGCCGGTCGTGAGCGGTGTAGGAAAGCGTATCGAAACCCAGAATTTCCCTGAGGCGCCGCGCGGACACGCTCTATCAAGTTGACACCTCGCTAAATTATTGCACATAATACAAACATGATACGTGCGCACGACTTTAATCCATATGTTGTCGTTTTACCAATACTAGCTTAACTGTGCCAAGAAAGATTTTGTAAACTTAGTAACCCTATTCATACAGTAAAAAGTGTGGCTTAGGAATCTTTTATAGGTCGCAATGTCTTCCTGTCCGGATTTATTAATTTCGGAAGCTATTGTGGTACTAAGACAATCACTGCCCGTCAAATAACATCACCACACCGTTTTAAATTTCCATCTTAAACCACTTGAAATATGCTTTTTGTGTAACATCTTTTGCTAACTTCAGAGCCACGAAAGCATCTTGCTTGTCTCCCATTAGAAACCAATAGATTCCCATTCTACAATAAACTGTAGTTATTATGGCATGTAAAATCCACGCAAATTGATGAAAGTATTTATGTAGCCATTGGGCTACATAAATACTAAAACACTTATAATATCGCCAGTATTATTGTAGTAATAATATAATGTTCTGCCACTAACATGATTGACAGGACTACGAGCCCCAGATACGGTATCAGTGACGTATCTGCAACTATCTGTAGTATTTGTGACTAGGTTATAGATAAATAGCTTAGCTGTGAGTAATAGAAGAACATACGTACCTACTTACTGTTCCGTATTTTGGAACTATTGTTAATTATCCGAGTTCATTTCTTGAATATTTTTTTTCATGCAAATGTAGTGAAATGTTATGAAGGTGCATTGTTTGGCAAGAGCCCCGAGTTGAAATACGTGTACACTGATATGTTTGTGTGATTGGATATTAATTAATACCTGATTCTTATTTACGGATTTATAAAAAATGACACAAATTGTTGCTTAGTTTGGAAATACATCGCTTGTGTAAAATAAAGCAGCATGTAAAGTGATACCGCTGCGCTAAGTAACATATAGATACATGTTTCTTCTTTATTTTTATGATCTAAAAACGTTACGTTATTAATTTTAAAACAATTAATTATCTACAAATCGCCAGCTTCCCGCGATTGCGTTGTTTTATCGTTACATGATTTTATCGCGTATTTTGTAAAACTAAAATTGTCCATTATAGGTGCTGATATTTAATAACAGACGCGCCGAATGTTTTCCTCGATAACGAACGATAGTACGATGGCTTAATTCAAAATTGTGTTGTTTGACGTAAAAACTCGAAAGTACACTTTAAAGTCAAGTTAATCTAATTTACGTCACCAAAAAAATTGAATAGGACTTACTAGGTGATAGACTTGTGGTGTGGCATGTGAACGAGGAAATCAAAGGTCTAAAGTTTGATCCCGAAACGCACCATAAAACCATACACTCTGGTTGAAAGTGTATCAAAAACTTAAGAAAAATCTATCAAACTTAGATACTTAATAATTGTTGTCAGATACAGGTAGACAGTTTGTGTCGCTGTTTTTTTATATTTACCTTAGTAATTATCCAGATCTAAGTAGACCCGTTTTAATTACCCGACGGATCCAATCTTAGTTTTCACGGTATAACAATGCATCGATTATTATAGAGTACTTATAAACGAATTAGCTCTTTTTAGCATAAGTAGACCTAACCACAAGAAGTCGCTATTCTCAAGACTTGTCTAGCAGATAAAGTGACGACCATTTTGTGTCACTTGGCTAGAAAGCTAACTGTTGTAATGTTTTGTGTCTTCATAGTAAACAGTTTTAAATGAAGGAATCAGTTCGAAGGACCAAATTCATTGGTATGAAACAAAAAGTGGTCCTTCCATCCGGTTGAATAAATTATTTTGGGAATAATAAAACGTAGATATGTCTAAACTGCCGAGTCTCTACACATTTCTGCAATAGCGAGAAGGGTTTATTTCATACTCTACTTACTATACGTATGACGGTACATTTAACGTATGACGGTAGTTTTCATTTGATACATTTGATTTGCATCTTTATTTTTTCTACATATTCAATTTTCACAACGTAAACGTATAAAACAAACGTTCACCGGTTCAATACTATGTCATTCCCACAGTTAATATGTTTTCCCCACTTTGGTATCTTATCAGTGCATCTGATAGCGCCTGATCACTCGAGCGTCTCACAATATCCGCCCATCGCATGCGTCGTTCATTCATACGCTGTTTGTTTTCCTATTTAATGACATTGCAATTTTCTATTCGTGACCATAGACGTGACCTCTATTTTCTATGTATAATCGTTGTCAGTTGTTGCGTTGGAAATATTATGTCTATTATTATATGCTAGAGTGTTTTTACAATTGTTGTTCGGGGTTTTTCCCTAGTAAAGATATTTGTATAAACAATATTTCTCTTGGGTCTTTCTGACAAGTCTCTGTCTGATAAGTATAATTTAGAAGGATATCTAGACTGTTATAAACCATAAAACAAAGTAATGTTTTGATTTTTTACGTAAACTTGACTTTTGTATAAAATTAAATATTAGCAATCACTACCAGGATTTAAGATAGGCAATGCATTTATCTGACACGCAATACTAGACACAAGTGTCACGCGTGCAAGACTGGCGTGTTGTCTATTGCAAATGTCAGTGTAATGTCATATAATTTAGAAAGTTTAATCGCCGGCGCACGCGTCATGATCGACTCGCGTGTAATTGTGTGCATTAAGACCGGGCACACACGTGATCCATTTTTTTATTGTCGTTCCTCGCTTTTATCAATTTTCGACAGCAAAACGCATTCTGAATGCAGAATTGTATTAGTACTATTCGGGAATTCGAAGTCTATTGAATTAAATAAATTGTAACTAACATCGCCTTTACGTGACCGAAAAAACGTCCAATTTTTGCATAGGTTCTATTGGTAAAAAGAATAAAGCCTACATAGATATTTATTACTAATATTTCGCTACAAATTTGAAGTAGCCATCCAAGCAACGATGAACTAAAGAAAGGCTAAAATTCTAATATGATTTAGTCGCGAAGCTGCAAATCGCCTATATTCAGTCTGATGTGTGCGCCCGGCGTGACTCTTTTAATTAAGTGTTATTATTGTAGCACGCCTTTATTAAGACGTAATACAATAGAGCGCGATATTATCTAAATATAAGCCGAAGGAAAGCTGTGCAAACTTGTATCTGAATGAATCTGATTTAATATAAATTATGCTCGCTAAAGATTTAAAACGTTCGTTATTTCTAACATTTTCATAATTACGAACTGAAAAAAAAACAGCTTTTATTTTCATTAAAATGGCAAAAGAATTAGTTTGTCCCTTGGTAGCGAACATAATATACTTATATGATTGAAATTTTATTAGCCTGGAGACTTACGTAAGAAAGGGTTATGTGAAGAATGCCAGTAACCTTCATTCGAGCAGATCGACTTCCGCCGAAACCTTCACTGATAAAGGCATGAAGGTATGCATTCCATATTTAAGCCCCTGATTGCGCATTCAATCACGCAAGAATAGGTTTAACTTCAAAAGTATTCCTCAGTGGTGACCAGCATAATTAAGGCGAACCTTTCTAGGTTTTGTAATAAAAAAATGCTCTAGAGATTATTTAATTACTCAGTATTCAAGCATGCTGCTCTCTTTTACTTTGCACTTCATACGATAATTTTCTTTCCTCTTTTTACCGTTCGAACAATCGATCGAATATATTGGACGGGCCATCTTCACAGTTGTCTGAATACCAATGAGTGTTACTGCATCGTTTGGAAGGAAACCAAAATACATTGCCAATTATTTGCGTGTATCTGCGTCATATAAAACAGTGCATTTGTCAGACAATTGTGCAAGGAACAATTCATATGTAACATGCTTGTATGTCCCTGATTGGCGTTATATAAGTTCGGTCAGCCATGTCGAAACGTTTCTTAGACCTTTTTGAATTGACATTTAAAATACATTATTTTGACATAACTAATTGATGAGTTGTGATAATATCACTGGATAAACTGCATCAATGTTTTATAGTTAACGATACTAAAAATTCTGCGTGACGAAATTTCACCAAAAAAGGATAAACAATTATTGTAAAAATATTTCAATAATTATTACAATATATATATATATATATATATATATATATATATATATATATATATACATGTCAAGGTTTAAAAATTAAATTGTAATAATTATTGAAATATTTTTACAATAATTGTTTATTCTTTTTTGGTGAAATTTCGTCACGCAGAATTTTTAGTATCGTTAACTATAAAACATTGATGCAGTTTATCCAGTGATATTATCACAACTCATCAATTAGTTATGTCAAAATAATGTATTTTAAATGTCAATTCAAAAAGGTGTTGTATAGGTATATATAAAATGGTGTTGCTTAATAGAAAAATCGATTTAATAAATTATCATATTGGTTTACGAAAGAGAGAACGCATAACAATAAAATACAAAACCTTATCTTAACAGTATTCAGTGCGAAAGGGCAAATATGATTATGACCTACAAATTAAATCAATATTAAAGTTGCTAAACGTGCTGCAATTAATCTATTACCATTCAAACGTTTTAAATTTCATTATTCACTTATAAATATTGATGTTCGCGTTGGAATGTGCAAGGACGTACATTTTCTCGTACGGTTCGCCAACATTCCCGTAAGGTCTGAACATACTTTAACTCACCATTGTTGCAACAAACTTTCTAAGTGACGCAACTGACCTATTTATTGTCTTCTAATTACGAGCGATCCGATATCTCGATGCAGACCGATCGATCTAGCATTGAACGTAAATCGATTGTTTTGTTCATGTTATTAGCAGTTTCAAAACTCTTCGATGGCTCTAGATAACTCTTCGGTATTGCATATTGCATTAAGCTTGATTATACGTCGCAAAAGCTTGTTGTGAGTGAAGGATGATCTCTATGCACCTTTGGATATATATCCTACGTACCCACTTGTAGTGATTCGAGGATTATTGTCAATATTTTTAATTTATTAAAAAAAACGTAAGTTTATACAATATTGATCCGTATATGTAGTCATAGAGGACGTATAATATGGGAATGGTTCCATTACATGTCAGGGATTTCATCATCCTAATTTCCCCAGGGCGTCCAAAAGTCGGAGGGTGGCCTTTTCGAATAGTTGTAACTCGCCATAATATTCTCGTAATAGAAAAGAAGTGTAAATGACAAAATTGCGCCCTCATCTGACCAATAGCAGTAGTTAGAACAACTTAATGTTGTTATTAGCTAAGTTTGTTAAAGAAGTAATATACTATTCTTCTTCGTTGAGATAGCAGCAAAAACTTTCCTATAATTGAGTAAAAATGAAGAAACTCCCTGTGTAGTCAATACTACTAATGACGAACCAGAGTTTCCTAGAACATATAAGTCGATTAAATATACTGGAATACAATATGTTTAGGTACTCTGAGAAAACGAATTTACTGACTTTGAAGCAGATACATTTTTGGTCTTCAGTCCTAACTTCTTCCTTCTTCACGAAGCTCTAAGGACCAAACATTTGCTTAATTACGAACCTGGTCCCGTGGAATCATAAAATACTATTCATGTATTAATAAAAAATCTGATGTTCAAAGTTCATAGTTTAAATATTTTCAATACTATCAATAGAAGAATGATGTCACCTAATGTAACCTTCTACTAGTAAGTGGTGATTCATATTGACAATATTAAGTTATTTAGGCGAGATTTTGTGGTCAACAAAAGTATGTTAATATGACTTTTAAGTTTATATTGAAGATGTGATAACTGTCACAGCTTATTATTTGTAATTTATTCCGATATATCTTCCTTATTGTCTTAAGTAAACATAAGACACCCAACAGCCAAGCCAAACTTAATAGTAAGTACACTCACCGCGAGTGACCTTGAGCGGGGTGGTTACAACCACCACATCATCGGCACCGACTTCATACCTTTAAAACTAAAAAAAAGGTAAAACTGTATGAAGTTATTTTTTGCTTTTTAGTTTTTGAAGTTGGTTTTTCTTTTTTTTTAAAGTTAATTTATTTTTTTCTTTTTAGTGTTGTATATACTATATATATTAAACTTTTCATATCAGGTCAATCTAATAGCCTGAAAGAATACAACTATCGATCCATATATGCTTACAATTATGAAAGATTTTTCCTTCAACTCCTAACCGTTGAGGAGTTGTACCTTCCATCATCAGATCATTACATGAGATGGTGATTTTCAGATGAAAATACTTGAACAACTTTGGAGAATACATGTAAATGTAATAAATGCCTATAACTGAAAGAATTTTCTTTTAACTCTTAACGGTTGAGGAGTTCTACCTTCCATCATCAGCTCATCAACATCAAATGATGATTATCAGACGCAAATACTGGAACAATTATAGTAAATATATTGAAAATGTGATAATTTCCTATAAAATTTGAGGGTTGCCCTCGATTTCCCTGGGATTCCATCATCAGATCCTGATGTGGTTACAATGGGACCATCTGTGAAGTCTACCCTTTTAAACAAAAAAAGAATTTTGCAAATCGGTCCAGGCGTTTTTAAGTAATTCGTGAACATACGTAAAAAAAAAAAAGATTCCGACGAATTGAGAACCTCCTCCTTTTTGAAGTCGGTTAAAACATGGTCCTTATTCCCGTTATACATACACAGTATTTGCATTTTATCAATCAACATCACTAAACACCTAATCTCAAAAGCATTACTATCTTCTAACATAAAAAAACGGAGCAAGAAACTTGATATTAATATGATCTGACAACAAGCTTCGCAAATAACTGTGTCAATCATGACACGACGGGTGCGGCTAACATCATTACACTAAGTTCATTTCAAGATAACGTATCATTTATTTCAATTTGAAACTTGTCTGAATATAATAAGAGTCACACCGAGCGTATCGGTGAAATGAACTAACTAAAGACACTACATAGTATACCATTATAGAATTACATAACGGATAAATCAAACAAAATTCGATGTAATTTTTTTAATTAACTGGAACGTTAGGAATTTCTTCTGTGTCGTGGGGAATATTTGCATTTACAAACACCCAGACCCCGAACAATTACTTGTAGGCCTTATATATACATACATATATTTGTGTCATGTGAGGATCGAACCGACACGCGAGGCAGTAGCCGATCGTTCACCATTGCACCAACCATGGCGTCGATTGATCATGTGATCATTGATGATGATTGATTGATTGAGCGAAATTTGGGCTTTAGAATGGAAATTCATATATAGAATAAAGCGTTCTTATAGATTCTGGGCATGAATAATATTCATACCAATATTTTATACAAACAAACTTATGCCAATGACTTTATGGCTCAATAAAAGCTTTGTGAGCAAGTAAATTTCCTCCATGAGCTGTGTAAAAACTCGTCACAAGATAATATATTCGTATAAGCACGACACGTGGGCATGGCTTTACTAATCTACGTCCTAGATGATAACTGCGATGCGAATGCGTCACGAAGCGATAAAAATTTTGCCAATTGCCAAAACTGGTATAGGGAATTGTTAGTTTATCTAAGTACGTTTATGCTATCTATTACACGCCAAGTGTTTTGTTTGTAGTTTGTAAATATTGACAACTGGTAACAATTGGCAAACATTTCTGGTAGGTATGAAACATGTGTAGTTTATGTAAATGAAAGCTTTCGGTATTTTCGTATCAGGTTTTTTTTAATAAAATTTCTAGTAGGTATCTAAATACCATAAAGCCAATACCCGTTGAATATCTCTCATTTATTTCTCATAAAAAAATCAAGTATAAAACAAAATACAGACTGTTCTTATATACCCACTATACCCACAGTGGCTATGAAATGGTTGTATCTTATAGCTTCGCTCACGTAGGACAATGGGCTCCCATTGCGAACATGGTAGAACAAAACAACAAGCTTGTAATTTCGCTCGGCCGTCCTTGACTGCGCGGAGATCGTCGACACGGGTTTGGTAAAATCCAAAATTAGTACCTCGCGGTTAGGGCTGGCTCGCCCCAGTTATTCGTAATTATAGGGTTTCTTTTCGATAATTAAGTTGTATTGAATGTTAATTGCGGTAGTCACGATATTATAGACATTTGTTTTGAAATAAACTGGGGGAACCAAATTGAATGTAAACAAATTTTATGGTCTGCTAATAAATGTACCTAACTGTGGTTGTTATTAAGCAAAGTGTAAGTATAATTTTATTATGTGTATGATAGAGCTGGAACTTAAAAAGGATATGTTTTATTTAAATCGTATCGTTAAAACAAGCTCTTTAGGTATCTGGTTAGAACAGAACATTACTTTTAATCGTTTACAAAACTAACCACAACGCGAATGCGATTACCCAATATTTTTTTTAAATAAAATGTTGTGTCAAGCCAGGATATTTTCCTGTGTCGTGGGTACGTTTGCAAACACATATGTATTTTCACATACACAAACGCCCAGACGTGGAACAACTACCTGTAAATCATACAAATATTTTCTCCATGCAGAGATGGAACCCGCAAACGGTAACGCACTCGATCGCTCAGCCACTACACAAATTGACTCGTTGTAAATGTAGGATGTAGTGGAAGTAGTAATCTCAATGTAAGATGAGATAAATTATCGAAAGATCAACAGTGGCTATTTTCCGTCGTTTCAGTTCAACAAACTCATCTACATATATTTAGCATTTTGGTATAGAACCTGAAGTATACAGAATACATACAATGTTCAAAATATAGATATAACTGTTGACGTATCGACATACGTTTTTTACAAGGCGTTTTATCACATTTTCAGTACAGTAGTAGATCAGACTTGATGGGAACGAATTCAGTGATAGATACTCAAGATAGGAGGAAAAACGGTAGCAATACACTACACACAACATTCATGTGATGTGAATGTGATAATGAATTTTAACTGTACAGATGATTTTGCTGTAGCCGGAAATAATTATTTAAATTTAAAAAAATAATAAGGGCAGTTTATCCCTGAAAGTATTTTTATAAACTTATTCTAATAAAATATGATACTTTTATCAAGAATATTAAAATAATTATTTATTTTTAAATAATAATAATAAAGAATTTGTTTCTCTGAAATAAAAAAATAAAAAAACTATATTTTATTGTACCTACATGTTCTCATAATATAAAACTCTGCGAAGGTTATAATTCAAAATTGATTATAGAATTTGTGTTCTAATTACGAACATTGATTTCTACTTAGCTATGCTGTCGCAATGTGCAAGCGCATCACACTTGTCTTGTTTGATGAGTATGCAAATCGATCTGGGTTATAAAAACACGACCACATTTATTAAATCTACACGTTTGCATAATAGACAGAACTTATTATAATGATTTCTTAATATTTTTAGCCTACTATTTAAAGGGCACAATATTATAATTCGTACCTTTGCAGTACCAACTAACTGCTTTTTTATTTTAGTAGGAATTTATCAATGAGTGTAACAGGTTATTGGGAGATTTTCACGTCCAATGCATGTTATATACACGCATACGGTGTACATACACATATGTAGATGTAGGATTTTGTGTCTGTTTCGATTGATTCAGAATTGAAACAGACACAAAATGCTAAAATATCGCTTTCTACAATCGATTCTTACAGAGAAAATAAGCAGAGCGACTAAACTCAATTGAACGCTTATTTAAAACGGACTTGCCAAATCTAGAATTTTATATAATAATCGCTTTCAAATTTTTATGAGCCGATAGAATTTTACGATCGATTTAATAAAAATTCATTAGATATATCGATTGAATTGCCCGAACATATATCATTGTATTAATCGTTTGACATATCTACTTGATGAAATAATCCAAATATGGGCTTACTATCCTTTTAATATCGAATGAATATTATAAGTATATAATTTAAGAACATTTTATGTCCATTGATTATGCAATATTATTCTGCAAATTTCAATCTTGAATTCGATGTCAAAGCTGTAAATTTCGTAAATATATATTATAAAAAAAGACATAATATTTCAAGTATTTATATTGACAAAAAAATATTACTTTACAAGTAAGACATTTATTATACATTGTAATTGCAATAAGAAATGTAATATTGATACTTTTATTTCAACAATCGCATCATTGTATTTTTATATGATGTCGTTACAGCCGAATATTGATTGGTTGAATAAAATGTTCCATAAAGTCGACAATCGAGGTTGTTTCCCATACTGTATGGAGTCCATAAAGGCTGGAATGTCGTTGGGGTGGCGAAGGTCGCCCGCTGACACACCTGCATATCCCGACACTCGATATCATTGAAATTATTGTAATCTACATGCAATTTTGTTATACTTTAAGTTTACGACAGCCGAACTTTAAAATCTTGTTTAAAATTATATACTGGGCACAGACTTGAAACTCATTATGTTAAGATATTTTGTGGTGTAAATGTAAACTATTTGGTGGCAGTTACATTGAAATTTAGTAAAAGTGCAAAAATAAGAATCAAAACTTGGAACAAAATTTATTTTTATCGCACTATTTTTTGCATTTCATTTAACGGAGAAATTTAAAATAGGAATACAATTACAGATTTCCTTGCAAAGCAATTTACATATAATAAATATTAATTAAATGAAATTAAAAATATATATTTAAATTGCAATTTATTATTGTTTTCCTATTTTCAATTGACTACCCAATTCGTCAAAGCTTGACCCATAGAACAAAAACTTGTAAGATATGGTTGAAACCCTTCTCACTTAATATTTCTTTCTATGCGATCACCCATCGATCTCCACCAATTTAGTGGGTTCTAAATGGGTTCTATCGCTCCGCGAGGGGGCGCGCTCGTGTGAAAGTGGGAACCCACCATTGTCCTTCTACAATAGGTTAACGCAACTATATCGTAGTGAAAGTTGCTTCGAAAAGGTCTCTTAAACTCACCACACGGGTGCTAGTGAACTTATCCTTATTTATTGATGGCTAAATATCACAGTAGCGTTAAATTGTAACATAATATGTGTCACATAAGGTTGTGATAGCCTGATGGTGTGACCAGTGGACTGTGGAGTGAAAGGTTTTGAGTTCAATCCCAAGGCACGCTCATCACAGAAATATTTGCCCCTACCTGCCCGAAGTCAATACTATAGGTGTAAAACAATTATATATTTTTTTATATAACAAAAAACTTATAAACTTGACTTAGATAACTATGTGAAATATTGTTATACTAGCGGTAGACAAATACTGATAAGTAGTACTACCTACTATATAGTATTACGTTAGTATAATTGTTGTGGCCCAATTTCTGAAGTTGATTACAACCGTGATAAATTGTTGACATACTCCAGATTTTACTTAAATACTTGAATAAAACTTACAACACCTCTATTATACATAATTACATTTCATCATCAACTCATTCACTATCTCACAGCTGGGACACACCGCTAATACGGATTGGCTGACTTCAAACGGTACATACAGATTTCTTCACGATATTTTCCACCACCGTTAGAGCATGTGATAAAATATGCAAGTAACTTCCAGAAAGCAATGCCTTGGGATTGAACTCGAGACTTGTAACTTAACAGTCGTAAATCATTTACAAACAAGTAATTAATTGGGATACTATAAATAACATAAGTTTGAACTTAACCAATTGGTATTATCTGAGGTTTAACTTATTATCTTAAGGTTGAATTCATTAATTGGTTTGACATTATCAACATGTCAAATTACTTTTAAATTTGGAATGAATTTATAAAAATGAGATTTATAAAATAGGTTGCATGCTTAGTTACCTTTGCTTATAATTATGTAAATAGGCAAAGGTATTGAATACCTATGTACCTGTGCCTACTCTAGATTAATATATGCACCCATATTTCTAAATATTATCATTATAAATGTCAAATCGATCAACTGATCTCCAATCCAGATGTCAGTCTTGGCAATTATGTAATATAATTGCCCTACGCGGTAATTATGATTACAAAATGTTTTTTACTTTTTAGAATTTTATGTTAGAGAGATCTTTTTTTTAAAACATTTTCTCAGACACGTGCTATCACGCCTGTCGTCCCCTAACGGTTAGGCAGAGGTTCACTAGTGTACATCCACATTTCGCCGGTATATTTTAAGTCCCATGTAACCGGTCAAGAAATCAAATTTCAAGCTACGGAGTAACGCATAAAAAATGACACTTCGCTTGACCTGGGAATCGAACCCAAGACCTCTTGCTCAACAGTCGTACTTACGGGCACTAAACCAAATACCACTTTTCTTAAACTAAGGTTTCTTGATCTTGAGTGCTTTTGAAAACCCTAAACATATTATCATATGTACAAATGTGAGTATCGTGCGGAAACAAGTTAATATTATGTTCATTCTTCTAAAGTTATTTTTAAGTACATACGTACGTTCTCAATGAATGAAATTGATTGACTCGTTTAAAATGTGACATCGACAAAATACCAATGCGATTTTGGACATGTTTTTCAACAAACTTTATGAATAAAACCTTTTTCTTTTTGCAGGTAAGTCACCATATATGACAATGGACGGCGTAGAAGGCGACATGCTGTAGTAAGGATACCTGGATATTATGCAGGTATTTAGTTGTCAGAATTCCGTCCTTTTGCCTGCCGTGGGCGTAGAGGGGGGGGCCGGGTGGGGCGTGCCCACCCTAGGACGTTGGGCTACTGATTAGAAGTTCTCATGCGGTGGACTGTGCCCACCCCAAGTGCCCACACTAGGAGGAGCCAGGTCCCCTTGAAGGAAAAGTTGGCTTGCACGCCCATGCTGCCTGCCAGTGGCTTAGCTCAGACAATCATCGTACTACGATGCTGTTATTTGACTTAGGTATCACGTCGACAAAGTCGCCTATAAAACCTTGTACATATTTTTATTAAAACCCTACAATGCGCAAGACCCGACACGCACTTAGTCGGTTTTACAATAAGTTAAAATGTACGCCAAATGTGACTTTTAGCCGTTCATATTTTACCTCAAATTGTATAAAGATAAGAGTTTATATTTTTTACTGTATTCGTATTTCATTACACTATTATTAAGCAGACTTTAAGTATTCCACTATATAACTACACCTTTATTGCCGCTATGTTATTGCTATAACGCTATCACAATCTTTACTTTCTTCTCTTGCATTTCTCTACTTAACAAAAGTAATATAAGCATTATAAGCAAGTCAGAAACTATTCGATGAGTCAATTCTTCATTGTACGATGACTAACATAAATAACATTTCTCACGTGACTGAACGGATGAATCTGTAGATAAGAGATTAAGCGAAGATAAATCACGCGCTTCGTTTTGTGGACATTCGCTATCTTTTAATTAAGTTTGAGTAAAGTTTTTAGTGTCAAGTTTGTACTCAACTAAGAAGGTCGAAAAAAATTATATTCAATTGGCTTATGTACAAAATTCGCTTAGGCATAACCAAACTAATGCCTGATTAATAATATGATATGGGTATGACGAAGCTCCTGCACTCCTGCCGACCCTGTACTTATTGAGCCTTGGTAGCATAAAGGCATATTAATGAATTTATTTATTTATTTGGAATAAATAAAACCTTTAATGATAATAAAAAAACCTTTATATATTTATCTTGTACAAACTACCTAAGTGAAATTAATATGCGAAAATCGCAACTATTGTATTCAAAATCGTTTGATATCTTAAATAGTATCGCCTGTAGCACAATGGCCCGCCAGTTATTCGATACCGTTATTCGAATCGATAGTTATACTGTTGACATTATCA
Organism: Craniophora ligustri; assembly: GCA_905163465.1. Classification (NCBI taxonomy): domain Eukaryota; kingdom Metazoa; phylum Arthropoda; class Insecta; order Lepidoptera; family Noctuidae; genus Craniophora; species Craniophora ligustri. The sequence goes on from LR990960.1 coordinate 5,268,823, forward strand.
CGACTCAGCTGAGGCTCGATTTGTGCCAGATCGATTATCATCTTCTTTATTGAACTTGCTTCGCTTTAAATATGTATTTTTCACGGTTTCTTCCTGGAACACAGAATGATTTGTATTTGAATTTATAACGGTTAAAAATAGTCGTCAACAAATACAAAAAAAATTACAATGATGTGTACTTTTTACCAAAAATCTCAACACTATTTAATTCTAAGCCCTAAAACATAGTGATGGCATATATTCGTTTCTGTTTAATATGTAATATAAATAAATATTCATCATGGTGCGGCCTTTACGAAACCGTTGAACGAACCCACGGGGCACAGTTAGTATACGAAAAAAACTACAAGATCCTCAGTCTTGCACTAAATCCATTTACATTGTATCAGTATTCAAAGCATATGCAATTCGAGGCACTAACATATGTTATTTACAGAGAAGACATAAGATATTTTCTTCCCAAACCTTCTTCATGTAAATCTTGGGGGCATTAAAACTGTCAGCGATTTGTTCACGATAGTAAGGAACCTTGAAGTTTAAAATCACTTAGCAAAGATACATCGCTTTGAAGCCTATTTGTCTTCGTTTATGTCACTAAGAAAGGCAAAAATATTAATGTTAAATAAAGATTTTTTATCTGTTCTGTTACTCAAAAGAGAGACAAGTATGGTTGTTAAAATAAAGGATGACTAGTTTCACAGTAACGCTGCACTTGCGACAATCAACCTTAATAATAGGAGTTCCTTCCTGAATATAAAATATTGATAAGGAAGTAAGAATTAAACTCGGAGCTTGCAAAACTAGGTTGACTAAATAACCGGAAGGATCACATTGGCACATTGTCATTTTGTAGGAATTGATAAAATCCGATTTATCGATTGGCATTTTCAGTATTTATATTCTTCAAATAACAGCAAATTTTTTTTATAAAAAAAGTGGTATAGATCTTAATGAGCAACATAATTAGCGAATTTGTTAATAAAAGAGAAAATATGACAAAAATTTCACATTGACGTGCTACATTTTATAATTTAAATGACGAGTTTCTAATTGTTTCGTTTTAATATTAAAATTTGTCGCTTTTGCCAGATGTATGTATAGTTCGTGGCGATCTTAAGAGAAATCTCAAACTTCTATACACAAATAGTGTTAGGATTTAACTAACACCCAGTTTCTTAAAGAAATTTGAACCTAGTCTTGTCTTTTTGAAAATATTCAACAGATTTATAAATCAAAATCTAATTTGAAACAAAAGATATTTTTTTATACCACATCGAATTATTGTGATATCGTGAATTACCTGATGGTATGCAATGGTATGGATATGGTCTAAGATGTAGTTTAACACCTCCAAATTGAATTTTATGATTTCAATATACAACTCTTACAAAGTTACTTATGCGTACAACAACATCTTGTGATAAATATATTGATTCCTTACACTTACGCGATTAACTTCAGTTTCAATTGTTCAGAAGTACTATTAGTAACAAAGAGGTATTTTTGCGAGAGCTCAGTCTGTCCTCGGGTCAACCGGTTCATTTCATGTTAATAGCCATGTTATAAAAGTTCACTAGTTACAACTAAGTCCACTCACCAAGACATGTGAGATATGATTTATCTAATATATCTATTTATAATAATATGTCGATATTTTTGGCACATCAATGATGTCAGGTGAACCTAGTAAGGATATTTTGTCACTGATGATATTTAAGCTGTTAGGTGGAATGCAATACCTATTACGTGCATTTCAATAACCATAAAATTTTGTAACGAGGCATTAAAAGATAAAATTGCACTTGTAACGTATCGGAATTAATTATCTCGCTTGTCACAATAACAAAGTGTAAAATGATGTCTTGCCTCTAGATTTCAATACTGATAGTTAAGATAACAGGACATTTACGACCGAACGATTTGTCATAAATATGATTTAAAAAGTTTATTTCCACGTTCACCTTCTGACGAAATCACGTAATAGCTTCTACTCTGACACAGCACTGATTGTTCCACGCCACACACCATACTAATAAGAGCGGTGATAGCATAGTGGTGTAATTAGTGGACTTTGAAGTCAAACTCAAAGGTCATGAATCAGATCCCAAGGCACACACAAATGACTTTTCGATGTTACATATTGTGTGTTTATCATAATTATACTCTAAGGGTAAGGGAAAACATAATGAGGAATCCTGCCTACCTGAGAGTTATTTTCGATGGCGTGTGAAGTGATGATGTGAAGTTTTATACTGGATACTGTCTGCGGATGTGGAAGGTCGCGAGTTCAATCCCAACAATCGCAGCACTAACTTTTCAAACTTATATGCGGATTTATCACATTTTCACACGGTGGAGGAAAACTTCATGAGGAAACCTGCTTGCCTGATTTTCTCAATGGCGGTAAAGTTTGCAAACTCGCATACGATATACTTAGTGGACTACAGTCCCTCTCAAATCAGTAAGTGCCAAGCAATGAGCCAATAATAATTAGATATAGCTGAACTAAACTGTCTAGTTCGCAACACCTGGACTTGTTTTGATTCAGCTGACAATTAATTGATGATCATACCTTCTTTAAAAACGAAACGCAATCATATTATGAATGAGTTATTGTATCATGTCCTCTTTATTGTTCGTAATAAGGAGCAATTAAGTACATTGTGACTGGAATAACAATACGATATGTGTATAATTAAACAATCATTGAACCCTGTATCTGTTTAAACTGTATGGAATATTTTTAAAGTCACTTGTATTAAGAAATATTTATTTCCGTAACAGAGGACAGACAGAACAGTGTTACAGAGGAGTCATCTAAAATTATAGCAATGCCAGATATATTCAGTTTTGCTCACAAATTTTGCATGTTTGTGCGTAGACCATACAGACTTGACAACCCAATAGACATTGACGACCCAATTAGCCCAACGGTAGTTAACACTGCCTGCTGTGCTATGGGTCCTGGGTTCGAATCCCGGTAGGGACAAATGTTTGTGTGATGAGCATAAACATTTGTATCCGAGTCATGGATGTATCTATGTATAATATGTATGTATTTACAAGAAAAAAGTATATCAACCGACTAGTATCCGTAACACAAGCCTCGTTGCTTAGCTCGGAACTAGATGACGCTGTGTCATAATGTCCAGGAATATAAAAAATAATATTTTGAGGCGTGGATGCAAGAACCACTTTCAAAATAAAAACTCTGTGCGTGTTTTAAACAAGTTTTATTTTGTAGAAAAATGTATATTGCTTATACTCCAACATTTGGTATTGTTATTTCAATTATTTCTAACTTTCATTATTTTAAGTAATAAAAAGAGAAATAGAGGTACAGACTGGCTTCTTATAAAAGAATGCCCCTTAATTAATACAGAAATTAAGTCTAAGAAACCTTTTTGGTGAAACAATACGACATCGGAAAGAGGCCAAACAAACAAACAAACCTTTTGTGTAATAAAACATAACTGTCATCAGATTTATCTAGAAAGCCCACAATGTTTACAAAGATTGCATTTTTCGCGCATTTGTCGGGAGACATGATGGCACGCGGCTTTCTCACGGCCCTTCAGTATTCAGTCAAGCACGTACTGACATTGCCTTGCTGTGAATGTGAAATTATGCCGATACTCGGACACGCATCACAAATCCCCCATACACTTGCTAACTCGACCGTTAAGCAACTTTAAACTTTATATTAGTGTAACAGAGGTGGAATTTTTCATGAGGGATGGTAGCACAAGCTGTGTTTTGTGACACGAATACTCATTACCACAAGCGGATTACTGCGTTGCGTCATTTCTCTGTGAAAATATTTAGTTCGGTTGCTTTAAGTGTCTATTATATTAAGTATGTTTAGTGTATAACATACATGCATTTATTTAAATTCAGATGGACACGGCAATTACTAAAATAAAAAGTTTCCTGTAAGACTTTCTTTACTTTTAATGTTCCAATTTCTTGATGAAGTGGCACAAATATGTGTTGATTAAATCCATAAAGAATGTGAACGAATCGATATAGATAGAATATTTTATTCGATCCTGTATTTATGAATCAATAAAAAGTTATGAAAATTGAGAGAAAGGAGGTTGTTTGTTTTCCCGCCGGGGTTGTGGTGCATGCTTTTGCGAATCCCATGGCCCGGCAATTGGGTTGGTGGCGTTGACGGGTGCGGTTTTTTAGTCGGTAAACGCTCATGCGGAGTCCGACACACCCTGTCGCCAAAAAAAAAGGTTGTTTGTTTTACGTAATATTTCTCGCATTTAAGCGAATAGTACCTACGTATTAAATAAAACTACTTTTAAATGGATTTCATTTTGCTATCTGATATAAATTTTCATGTTTTTACATAAGGGACTTGTTGAACTGCCTTAGCGAATTCGGCAGCCTGTAAACAGAATTGCAACCTGCTGCTAAACGCTTTTTGGTTAAACTTATTGATATATTAATACTGTATCTATTAACAATACTATCAATACAAATCATATGTTTTATCTATTATACATTCGTCACTAAAATACCAACGCAAATAACCCTAAAATGCGCATTGTACTTTGTATTGAGTGCAATGTCAGTGTAAATCTGGGCTATCGAATACGAATGTCGACCGCCTGCGCATGTTACTCATGTACTGCGTGTTATCGACACAAGATACCGTTTACCGCCGGTAATTGAGCAATTACACGACTTACAACATAGTTTTCACTACAGTTTACCGGGGCTTACTGTTTTGGCGTAATAGTACCACTTGATATGAAATAGTACTTCCTTTTTTATTTTTTTTACTCAGTTTACGAGTACGCGTAATCATGTGACTGTAATTATTTTATTAAGTATTAAGTATCAAGTCTCTTGATCGATCACGACTCTGACTTTTCGAAATTATTTGGGAATTAATCACATGCTTAAAAATCGTAAGTGAACCTGAACAATTGATAGGTTCTCGATAGCAGACAGTTAGCGTGAAATTTCTTAAAAATAGGGGAACCTATGTCTAGCCGTCCTTTCCCAAGATAAAATAAATCTCCTTGGTAAATATTATAAATAAATAGAGGCACTTTCACATTTAAATTATTAGTATACATAGATATGTAGATTAATAAGTGACAGTACTACTTATATTACAACATATTTTTACGCCCACAGACAAAAAGAATGTGATTCATTTCCTCTTTTAGCTTGGCAAAATTATTATGTAGTAAGTAGCAGGTAACCGGCCCGCGTTCCAGAAAACAAACGGTAACCCTTTCCCTGCGATTCGTACGTAATTGTTGACATGCGTGGAATAGTAAGATGATGACCATTGCATTGCTTTAAAAAAAAACCTGCGCAGAATCAAATATAAACGAATGAATATTTCAAAAACTTATTAATATACTCCGTTGATTGCTTTTAATGGTTATAAATTAAATAACTAATTTAAATACTTAATGTTACACTTTGATTGACATTTTTTCATAAGAGACTAAAGTCTGGTCTACCAATTATATAATCAATTGCTGTGCTAATAATTTTTTATTAAGTTGTCTATGGTTATTAACGTGTAGTATTTAATTATCGTATATGTTAATTTATTTGATATGAGTGATTTCTGATGATTTTAGGGTTATTTACTCTATCTTTATTTTGTGACTTTGTTCTAATCTAAAACGTTCATTAGTTAACAGCCATCTTAATTACATACATATTAATTAACATTCAAATAGGAAAAAATAAATATAAATAAAATAAAAGGAGTCTGTCCGTGACCATGGATACTGTTAAGGGTCCCAAAACTCGGGTTAATACCTAGATATAGCTTCATTAGCTTCATTAGCTCAGTAAGCGTTTACTAGAAGTTTTGAAATTAGGCTCTTATTTGGTAAGAAACTTCATAACTTTCCCAGTTCTGTTGTTGCTGGGTAGCATAATAAGCATAATATGTTTTATAACAAAAATGCAACGCCTATCAAACTCATTATAAGCGACCTAAACAATGCGTTATCGTGCCCGATGCGCATCCAATTAACGTCCTCGTTACAGTTTGCGGGACGCTCCGAGGAATGTCGGTTACGTAACGCGTCCATACCGTTACTTACGCGGCGGTTGTCTGTTACCGTGCTACCACTATGACAATCTCTATCCGACTGTACTTACCTAATATAGGTTTACTTTTAGTATATTTTGGTAGTGATTTACAGTGTAAAATAAAGTTTGGTTCAATTTGTTGAAAGTAGGGACGTTGACCCTGGAATCTGTTGTAGAAGTTTGTGTATAATACTTACAATCTAAATAATTATACTAGAGTTAATAGCACCGGCTAATTCATCCTTTAATTAAGATTGGATACTATGCCACTGAGCCATTAAAATATAAGCCATCTGGTAGAATCATAGTGTGATGACAACGTGATGCGTCTTATGAAGAATTCTGACTTAGAGGTGTGATAAATGATAAAAGGCAATAGAAATATTAAGACAATTTGTTCTGATTTATTTCCTTGATGACTAGTTAATTAATTAATATTATCGCACTTTATTGCGAAATTCACAGAAAATAGAAACAAATAAAAACTAATTGAGCATTTTGAAAATGTCCAAATCAAAGAAATGATCCAAATCATCAATTCAATCAATGTTATGTAGGTCATGTAAAATGTCTAACTTGTATGTGTACCTAGTGTAAGCTGTTAGTAAATGAATAAATAAAACTACATTTAAGGAATTGTATCGCTGTATATTGATATTAATTAATCCTGAGGTTTCGGATACTACACAGTATTCATGGTCTGCCCATGATCATAGATGTTGTAAAAGATCCGAATTAGATAATAGGATTCAAAAACATTAAAAAACCGCAATTAAATTTGTAAGAAGTAAATAAATAGATTGACTTCAATGTCTATTAGCCTAGTTAATGAAACAATCTAAAGTAAGTTTGGCAATGATTAAGCAATGTTCATTCAAAAATGTCAACCTATTATTTTATCAACCAATGCATTAAATTCAAATAGGACAGTCAAGCGTATTAATTTCGCACCTAGAAAATCTACACACAATATCATCATCATCATTTTTCTTCGCTTAACAACGTATTGCAGTCAGTATTACATCAGATCTTAAAATTCTTAGCTTAATTATGTCGATTTATGTTCAAATGTTTGAGATGTGTTTCCGTTGATAATACAGCTTCCTTCCTGTGTTATCGTTCGCGTTGACTGTTCGCTTGTCTCCCGTTGTCATAATATTATATGGTTGTAAAATAAAACTTGGCTGTTATATATTTTCACTGGCGCTTAACGTGTACACTCGACCGAAGAGATAAGTATGTAAGGTGTAAAGAGCCGCCGTATGCGAAATGAGTCATTATTACGATGCGCGACGCCCATTGATACCGTAATATGTCAATATCATTTATCACAACTCTTTTCTCAGGTTGACTAGGGCTTGATTATAATCTACCACGACTTTTTACCGTTTAAGGGCGAAATGATAATATCTTAAATGATAATGATAAATCTTACACTTTGTATTTGATTCATTTGTGATTTGTTTTCGTAAAGTCAGCGCCATTTAAATTCGAGGTCCTGCTATCGGTGTATATGTTGATAAAAGAATAATACTAAAAAAACTTTGATTGATATAGTTTTATGTGATTTTAGAGAATGACATAAATCCGTAAATATATTATCTTCATTATTATCACTAATTTCACCTGCAAACCTATCTCGTTTGCCGACTGTAGGTGCACGTCTAAGATAACGTATCATTTTTTATAAGTATACCTACAATACGTGTAATCTTTATAAAACTGCTTTTGTTCGGATGGTTCCGAATTACCTTATTATTACGTTTTAATCACCTTATTAATATGTAATTTATCCCTAAATTGTCTTTAAATATAAAATAGCTTGATAGACGTGACATATCACGGCTAATCTAACATTCTAAAGGTGCAAGATTTATTGAAATCGGTCCAGTAGTTTCGGAACCTAATAACCTTTACACAAACAAACAAATCAAATGTTTCCTCTTTATAATATTAGAATAGATAACGCTTGCAGTATAGGTATATTATTATTTGGTATTTCTTATTATTCACGGTAATACAGTCTGAAGGACTGTAGGTACCTACCGTTGTAATAATTGGAAGGCAATTAAATCAAATTTTAATCAATTACGTTGACACTTTTGTTATTCATAAATAATTATAATAACATGCTTTGTTGGAACATGTAGCTCATCCAATCATTTAATAATTTTGAATTTACATGAATGTCATCACCGAAATCAGGGTCGTTTTAGAAAATAAATGTTTAGGTGCATAGTATTATTCTCTGCAGCTGTAGTCGCTTATAGCTTCAATGTATGCTACTATACTCCATATCTGTATTATAAATGTACCAAACTAGGACAATATCGAGTAATAGATTAATTATAATTACACTGTTTTTGTAGAATAAAATACAATAGTTATGTGGGTGATAAGCAATTTTGTTCGTTATTTTAACAACGTAACTAAATCACATACTGATTACAGTAGTGACATTGATGTTGTATTAAGTGTACACAAAAAAAGGGACACCTAATTATGTTGGTGACTTAAAATAAATTGGTACGAAATTTAAAAAAAATCTCACGATGTACCTCTCGCTGAGTAAAAACCTTCCTTCATTTACCTTAAGGGTCCGTCAGGGTCCCGGGATTTAGTCATCAACGACCCAATTAGTGTCCCACTGCTGGGCACGACTCTCCTCTCATTTGAGAGAGATTAGACTATAGTGCACCACGCTAGCCTAGTGCGGGATGGCAGACTTCACACACCATCGAGAAAATCTCTCAAGCCGGTTTCCTCACGATGTTTTCCTTCTGCGTTTGAGCATGTAATAACGGGATAAGTAAACATACCTATATGCCTAAATTTCGATCGAGGCACAACATTTTATCATAGGTTGCCAAAAAAAATACCTATGAAAACTCAAGCAATATTTCTAAGTATTCTACACGCAAGTGTGCGTAAGTCAGACCCGTTAATGTTATTACAAATGGAATCCGATTAACATATACAATTGGGTGACTCTTTACGTAACTTGAAACTTAAATGTCACTCACTCACTCCATATTGCTCATAACTAAGTTACGAAAATCTGGAGTAAGGACGCCGCGCGGTGAAGGTGGCGATGTTATTTTTGGAATCTCGAACTTTTACACTCGACGACACGACATAAGAATTTTTGTTTACGTAAAATGATCCTAAAACCACAAATCTGTACCCGCGTATTGTTTCATCATCATCATCATCATCATCATCATCATTTCAACCATTAGACGTCCACTGCTGGACATAGGTCTCCCCCAAGGATCGCCACGACGACCGGTCATATGCCGGTATTGTTTACTTACATCAAATTGCATTCTCTCGACTTACGTGGGTAGTTTCAGTGATCTTCTTCATCCAACCAACCATCTGGTCCTACAAGTTGATCTAACTCTTAAAAAGCTTTCGAAGCGTCTCCAACAAGTTGCTATAAATAGTATAAAATCCAATTTACAAGTTACAGGCGCTATCTATGTGGGCGCAGGCGGGGTTAGAAACGCGGGAAATTGAGAAAAATGAACCAACAGCGACAGTGCGTGGGAGACTGGGAGAGCGCGAAATGTGACGATATGGCGCCCTCTGACGTCACGCCGCGCCCCCGACGCGAACGACGGGCGTCAGCGCGCCGGAACCAACACTGTTATTATAAAAATAATATTTTATAAATATTTATGGCCAGTCAATGAATAATTTGTACATAGGAAAGGAAAACTTTGTGGTTTGCAGATTGAAATACAAAATTCGCCCGGCTAGATACTAGTTGGAATCTTAATTACTTGCTTCCTTATTATTTTACTTCTACAGATGACGGTACTCATCACAAAGTAAATTGAATTACCGTAACGTCACTGTTTAATGACTTGCAGACACATACCTAAATTAACCCTAATTTACAGCGGTTCTGGTCCTATGATCCGCAATACTTAAATGCGGAATAGATTAAAATAAACTGTACCTACTCATTTGTACAATTGTACCATGTAATAGACGCAAAAGAGTTCTATATTCTGTTTTCATTTCTTAGTATGTAATTCTTAGGTAAATTTGCTCTTTCAGGCCTTTTTCAAGGTTGCTTACAGATCGTTTTATCAGCCTAGATATTACTGAACCAAACAAGCTCCTGCCATTTAATCTCTTATATATGTCTGAATTCTAACCTTATTTTTCTATCATCCGTTATCGCCACTCAACATACCGTACAAAATGGTATATACCTTAACACTAGCCGTTGCGTCGTCGTCTGTATCAGATAACTGTGGCCACGGAACTGGAAAATTGGATAGCGGGGTAAAAACTTAGTTATTTTTCAATGAAACGTGGAATTGAAAACGAGAGTGTCTTTCCAGCCCTATTATCTCTTTGATTTAAAACCTTTCTTGTGCGTGTGCGTACTGTGGTCGCTTAAAATAGAATTCTCGGATTATGTTGAGAAAGGAGTGAAATTGATTACGCTGGTAGGTACTATTAAGTTTGCGGGAATGAAAGAAAATATTATTGGATTTGCTAGTAGATTATTACTACTTAATAAAATTAAAGTTTGATGCCACCTTACATATTTGTTTATTTTAAATTGACGTTTATGACAGTTGTAACTTTGATGTGACGAGTACGTCACGAGGCCGTGCACTGAATCATGGTAAGAGTCAAACACTGACACAGAGGTACAGTGCAATAAAGCGTCAGTCTAAATTTAAAATAGATATTGACCCCTATCTCCACTATCTAATGCACACATTTTTATCAAATTCCAATTAAGTTATGGATAAAGACAAAAAAAAATCTAAATTCTTTGACCCTAAGGACCAATAAAAAAGCAGAAACTTTAGGAATTGTAGTTATTATTGAAAATGTTCTATGTAATCAAGGTCTTAGTTTTTTTTCTGATCCCCTTTCCATTATCCACGAGTCTAGTATATCAAATTCAAATTCAAATATTTTTATTTCAAGTAGACCAATATTACAGGTTCTTTCGAAATGTCATCACTAGTTGCACGGTTCCAAAAAGTAGGTGAATAAAAAATCTAAACGTGAAGTTAACTTAGGTACCTATATGACGTAAAATATGTCGAATAGTGTTTATCATGCCGTGGGCAGTTGATAACATGCTATACGGAGCAGCAACTGTTAATGCAGTCATTGAGACTCTTGACGTCATAGGCCGTCTAGACAAATTTATGGTCCGCGTCCTATAACATCACGTCCGCCTACGTTGACGATGGTACGATCATGACCCGTGGGTTGGTTTGGTCGAATACAATTTATTGGAAAACCTTTTAACGATTTTTTTTCTCGTTGAAATGTTAATGTAGAGGTAGGTGGCGGCTTTCCATCTTGTAATTGCAATTAATAATTAAACTATATTACTATTGTATGTATTACTAATTCATTTAAATATTGTGCGTAGATTATGTATAGGTATTGCCTTATTGGGCAAAGGATTTCATGCATGGCTGCTGAGTCCTGGGTTCCACTCCCAAGTCGAGCATTATGGCTTTTCTTGGTGTTTGGTGGAATACCTCGTTACACGCTACACACCGGCAAACGGGTCCAAGTCTTACATATATTTCATGAAATCATTTTCAAATGTGAACGTATTATTTTCACCGACCACTGAAATTATGACATTAAATATAAAAACAACTGTGTTTACTTTATTTGACATTTACATACTTTAAAAATACAAACGGCAAAAATATAGCAAACTGTACGCCTTTTTATCTTTCTCATGTACTTATTGTTATTCAATGTATTCAATAGTTCCTTTAATACATAACGGAATACTTTAACATTAAATCTCAAACAACATTACTCTCAACATTGAAAGTCATGAGACAACAGTAAATATCGATCAACCCATGTTAGGCATTAACAAGTATTTTTCGTCTTTCGGCGAAAAACATTAGCATGGAGTGGCGTCAGACATTTAAATATCGGACCCGAAAAGGGATGAGGAAATTCGTTACACATTAACCATCGCTGAGTGACATGATTCGATTACGATTCTTGACGTGATAAAGGAAGCAATGTAGAGCGATCGATGTATAAACTCGGGTTAGTAACACGATGAGGCGAGGTCAGGATGAAATTGTGTGGTGTTAAAGCAATTATCTTCCATCTATTGTCTAGACGAGGTATATATGTATGAAACCAAGTTGCTATGTGAATGGGCTTCATTATATTATATTATCCGTACTGGTAATGTGATTTAAGTGGGTATGAAGATTATATTAAGGTAAAAGTAACGTAAGACGACCCTTGGGCGACGACTTACGGAAGGTAGAAGCAGTTCACTGCCGCGGGCTGATAATAATTTATATCTCCATTGTTATGTTAGTTATGATAGCCCAATAGAGGACTTTAAAGTCAAAGAAAGTCTTGAGTTAGATCCTACGTTCGGGGCACGCATCATTGACTTTTGAAGGCTACGTGCGTATTTCTCAAATGCTGAAACGATGAAAACATCGCGAGGAAACCTGCATGCCCAAAAGATTTTTCGATGGCGTGTGAAGTCTGCCAAATTGTACTAGGTGGTGAACCCCTGCCCAGCAGTGGGACAGTAACTGAGTTGATGATGATGAAATCTTAATCGGTAACCAGAGGTATGTAAATAATAAGTGTTATTTACGAAACTGTTAATTGTGAGTTAAACTCCAGTAATTACTTTCTCACACAACTTATTTTCACACGCACATAACGTTATTGAAAGAAACGCTTTATTGTGTAATAAATAGTCCGGTGATATTCATCAAAATGAACGAGAATTCTGTCATTATTATAAAATATTTGCTTAGAAAATTTTATATATACAGTACATTAAAGGGTGTAGGATTATGGTCGAAATAATATTCGATTGTTATGTTTATGCAGAGATTTTAATAGGTTTATTCAGAACGACACAACACGCAGCAAAATGGAAAAATCAAGAGAGTGAAGATTGCTGTCACATTTATAAAGCCTGTTAAACATATGTCTAAGTTTCGTTTACAAAGACATTCCAACACCTGCCCTTAAACGAAAACATTATCAACCGATTATAAGACAATAAATATTACTCATAACAATAATTTCTACACAATACTCCTTAAACTAAATTGGTTTAGAAAGTTAACAAACTTTTCCTTTATTAGAGGTTTTGTGAGAATATCAGCCGGCATTTCATCTGTGGGTAAATATTTTATATTAATAAAATGTTTATTTATAATATCTCTAATAAAATGATGCCTGATATCTATGTGCTTCGTTCGAGCGTGAAACATTGAATTCTCACACAACTTCTGTGCAGACTGGTTGTCATTATACAAAGTTAAAATACAACTCAAATTGAGACATTCCATGAAAAAAGTGCGTATAAATAATGCTTCTTTACATGCATCTGAAAGCCCCATGTATTCAGCCTCTGTGCTGGACAATGCAACCGTCTTTTGTTTACGACTTTCCCATGAGACCACAGAGTTACCTATTTTGAACACAAAACCTGTATAAGATTTGCGATCGACTTCGCAGCTCGCCCAGTCAGCATCTACATAACCAGCGATATTTAATCCTGATTTTTCAAAAAACAAACGATAGTTAAGTGTGCCTTTCAGATATCTTAAAACACGCTTCGCAGCCTTCCAATGAATCTCCGAAAAACAATTATTAAATTGACTTAAGAAACTCACCGCATGGGCGATATCAGGTCGCGTACATACTGCGATGTACATCAGACAACCAATTAGATTTCTGTACTCATAATTGTCAGATGACGTTTCTGCCTTGGTAAGTTTGAGACCTGGTTCCATCGGTGTCCCTATGGGCTTACAGTCATCCATTTTAAATTTATGTAAAACATTTTTAATATAACTTGTCTGATCAAGAGTTATTGTACCTTTTTCTTTACACAGTCTCATTCCTAAAAACTCATGAGCTGTACCCAAATCTCTTATTTCAAATTCTTTCATTAGCTGATCTTTAATAGCCTTTTTATCTTTATTCGAAGATGTCAATAATAAGATATCATCTACATATAAACAAATCATGGTGAGCCCGTCCTTTTGGGATTTAAAATATACACAAGGTTCTATTGAAGATCTTTGAAAAGACATCTTCTTTGTTAGAACTGTATTTATTTTATCATACCAACACCTTGCTGACTGCTTGAGACCATAGATAGATTTGTTCAATTTATATACCTTATTTTCTTTTCCTTTTATAATGAAACTCTCTGGTTGATCCATGAATACATCTTCGTGAAGATCACCATTTAAAAATGCAGTTTTAACGTCTAACTGATCTATATCTAGATTATATTCAGCAGCTATAGCGAATAGCATCCTAATTGTTGAATAACGGACAACGGGTGCAAAAGTTTCCTGATAATCAATGCCATATTTTTGCGTAAACCCCTTTGCAACTAAACGAGCCTTGTATTTAATTATTTTACCATTAAGACTACGTTTAATTTTAAAGACCCATTTACACTTTACAGGCTTTTGTCCCTCTTTCCTATCCGTTAAAGTCCAACAATTATTTTTATAAAACGAGTCGTACTCATCTTGCATTGCGTCTCGCCATTGCTTAGTGTCCTTGCCACTCAGCGCCTCCTGTACTGTCAGTGGCTCGTCACTGCCATAGCTCTGCATGGATACCATGTTGACATACTCCTTGAAATCCTCCATGCTTTGGAAGCTAGAACTATCATCACCAGATTCCAGCGACGATTCCTCTGGAATGTAAGTTTTATCCAACGGATCATCTGTACTTAAAATTGAGGACTCTTCCGGGTCAGTCTCATTCGATGAATAAATCTCTTGTCTTCTCTGGCTAGACTTAGTTACTATGTCATCAGACAAATCCTCATTAGAAGACTCTGGATTAAGTCCACCATCATCGAATGATTCTGACTTAGGAACGAACAATTGAGATTGTTCTACAGAATCAATACTTGGTGTTAAAGGGACTTCAAAAAAATCATCATGTGACATATTATTTTTGAATTTCTTTGAAATAAATTTTTCTTCAAAGAAAACTACATCCCTTGCTTTTATGCAGGAAGTTGGACATTCTGAGTCTATGAGCCTATAGCCCTTAGTATCCTCACAGTATCCAACAAAAATGTACTTTTTACTTTTGGCGTCTAATTTCTTTCTATTATGCACCAATGCATAAGCTAAACAACCAAAAATTCTGAGATGACTAACATCTACCTTTTTGCCTGACCATTTTTCTTCCGGTGTCACACCCATAACAGCTTTAGTAGGTGTTCTGTTTTTGATGTACACCGCAGTCTTGACCGCTTCTGCCCAAAACCGTTTGTCCAAGCCGGCATCTTGAAGCATGCACCGTGCCTTCTCCATTATTGTCCTGTTGGCTCTTTCGCTCACTCCATTTTGTGCCGGGCGCTAAGGAACAGTCGTTTGATGGACTATGCCGTGCTCCTTCAAGTATGCCTGTAAACGATTATTGACATATTCACGACCATTGTCACCTCTCAATATTTTTATTTTCCTATTGGACTGATTTTCTACTAATGCCTTAAAATTTTTAAAGCTTTCGAAGACTTCACTCTTAGACTTAAGAAAATAAATGAAAGTCTTCCTAGTAAAATCATCCGTGAAAGTCAAAAAATATTTTGCTCCTCCAAGTGAAGCTTGTGACATAGGCCCACATAGATCGGTGTGAACCAACCCTAATATCTCATTTGACCTGCTTGTAGAAACCTTAGGAAACGGTAATTTAGCCTGCTTTCCTTCTACACAAGCAATGCAAGACATATAATTATTTTCATTATAATCAATCCCTGTGACCATACCTTTTTTCATAACATACATACTCCTCGAGTTCAGATGAGCCAGCCGCCGGTGCCACAGCCCTTGTGTAGCTTTACAACCCGATGTGGCAGTTGTGGAGGTTAGCAACCCTGCCTCCTTAACAGATGTGCTCGCAGACACATTCGAAACATCTGAAGTCTCCTGTGAAAGACCTGCAGAATCCAACACAGAACACGAAAAAAGACTGGCACTTTCAAATGCTGTATTACATGTAAATGAATCTACTGTGTCTAGTTGATACACATTATTTACACGCGTAGCAGTAGCTACTATCTGATCCCCGTCTAATATCTTACACCTCTTTGAGTTGAAAGACACTTCATAACCCTTACTGGTCATAGCGCTGACGGATAAAAGATTAGCTGAAAGTTTAGGTACAAAATATACCCCACTTATGGTCTTATCGCAGTTTTTCAACTTTACTATGATGTTGCCTTGACCAACAGCGGACAGTTTATCACCATTAGCAATGTTCACCTCCATAGGCTTTATCGAGACAAAGTCACTGAAGATACTTCTATCGTTACACATATGGTTCGTTGCTCCAGAATCAATACACCAAGAGTTTGCTTTCACAACAACCGAGAGTGCTGTCAACAAGACTTTATCCTTGACAGATGGCGTCTCGTGTCTTTTATTTTTCTGAGGACAATTCTTCATCATGTGACCGGACTTTTTACACCTGAAACACTTGAAAGTCTTCCTCGCAGCAAGAGCCGTAACCGTCTCTGTATTCTCATCCCGTCGCTGGTGCTCCTGAAGTAACTTACTTTTAACCATTTCACTCGATAGCTTGATATTATTATTTTCTAGTGTCATGATAAGCGGATCATATTCTGGTGGCAGCCCGCTTAACATTATTACAGCTACAAAATCATCATCTAACGGAGAACCAATATCAGCCAGCTGTTGCACAATTTCTATAATTTTGGATAAATATTTGTCCATGCTCTCGTACTCACACAGTTTCATGCTGAACAGACTTCTCAAAAGACTTAGCCGTCTGCACAATCCCTTATCCTCATAAGCTCTTTGCAAGTTATTCCAAGCTTCGAAAGCGGATACCGCATTTCTAACGTGAGGATATGCTGATGTATGCACTGACAAGCATATTTTTGCTAAAGCTTTCATACTTTTCTTGTCTGCAGCTTTTTCTTCAGATACCACATATTCCCATAAATCTTCATGCATCAGTAGCATTTTCATGGCAAATTTCCAATTATGGTAATCCTGGATTCCTTTCAATTTCTCCAGTGGTATCGACATACCTGTGCTTCCATTGTTAGCGGCCATTTTGTCGCGTTGACAAACGATTTAGTTTGAATAGATTTTAAACCGTTTTACAACTTTTCGTGTAAATAAACTGTTTACTACACACGGATAACACTCTGGGCCCATAACCTGTAGGATTATGGTCGAAATAATATTCGATTGTTATGTTTATGCAGAGATTTTAATAGGTTTATTCAGAACGACACAACACGCAGCAAAATGGAAAAATCAAGAGAGTGAAGATTGCTGTCACATTTATAAAGCCTGTTAAACATATGTCTAAGTTTCGTTTACAAAGACATTCCAACAAAGGGCACTTGAATGCTAATAAAATTATTTATGTTAAAATCTCTGCTATATATATATAAGAGATTTTTGAAACTATACAATAGTCTACAGTAGTCTACAGTATTGCTTTTTTTATTTTTGTTTTATGTGAATTATTATAATGTTCTATGTCTCAAATTCAATTTCAGTTAACAAAATTTAAAACACGTATTTTGTAAATTGTACATTACAATCGAATATTTTAATCACTTGCTCACTGAATGCATCGTTATATTGTTGTGTGTACCAAAAGACCAGAAATTCTCATGCGATGACTCTACGGCGACCTATTTCGCACCAATCTCAGAGTCCCACGATTGCAACAACAGATGTTTAAAGCTAAACAAGAACTGTGAATACTGTTCACTCTGTTCAGTGGAATGAGCTATAAAAATCTAGTGGTCCTAAATACATATAAAGGTATTTATAAAATTTTACGGATTGTACCATTCTGTTTAGGGGCCGAATTTATTTGCTAGTATATTTGCCCGTCATGTCATCGGCGTAAAAACTTCTGTCTTTTTCCGTCATCAGTTTAGCGGTATACGGTTTACGTGAAGAAGTAACAGACGGAGAGATATACTTTTGTATTTAATATTAGTATGGATTTTGTAGAGAAAAGAACTGAAGCGTATGATTAATACGTTAAAAGAACAAGACATGGCACTAGCTTAGCTTGAACACAGAAATAATCAAGGAAAAGAAGAAGAATGCCTTAACTGTGTCAAAAATAGGAAGCAACGATGTCTACACAAACAGACAATCTTTGATAATTTAAACAAGAGATTTCTTCCCACAAGTTAACTTAAGTTTGTACAATCCATCAACGTCAAACTTTGTATTTTTAAGGCTTCTTAGTAATTTTATTCACATTATTTTTACCTGTTAAGGCTGCCCTTATATTTGACCCAGATAACGTTTTTTGAATTAAACCTGATTAAATAACCTCTAATTATATTATAAAGAAAATGTCTTTATAACAATCAGAATGGCATGTGAAAAACTCCCTGATTATGAATATCTAACAAGGGTATCATTAAACGAAAATACAATACATTAAGCAAGTTTAACAAGAGCACGTTGAAATGCAGTGTTCGATCGCGATAATGGCCAATCCGACAACGGTACAGAGTGAACCGGATGCGAATCCACTATCGACTGGTGAAAGTAGATGTTACAAAAAATGCTCCCATTCCTTACGCCGGTTGATATTTCATGAGACATTCACTTGATACCAAATAGCGTGTGTGTAGCCTGTTTTCTCAGGGCAATGTGAACTGGACCAGGTTTTTGGTTCAGAAGTGGGGGGAAAGGACGTCTGGTATTGCTTCCACCTTGTTCTCTTAAGTAATGCTTCGTATAATACTGTAAATGGTATTATTGTTTCACAAGAAAAATCCAATTTATTAACCGAGGTGATTCTTTCAAACCTTATAATATGGTTTGGCTATATTTATCTATATAATATGGGGTATTGTTATGAAATCGATAGGGTTGGACTCGATCAAGTTTTCTTCAAAACAAGGTTGTATACGGTGCTTGGGGTAGAATGAATGTTTGAAGTTTTTGAAATGTAATAAGAGCTACAAAGGAACCTTATTTAGAGTTCTGAGATTTCCAGTCCCAAAAATAGATACATTGAAAATCTTATTAACTTTAAAACCATTCATGTATGTTGAAATATTAATGCCACTTGATTCGTATTGGTATATTTGTTAATAATGTTTCATATAATATTATAGATATCATAAGAGGATCTATCAAATGTTTCGTCATTGTATTTAAAGTAGCTATTGCTGCACAAACAAAACTTTCCTCATTATAATATTAGTACGACAACGTCCCTAATAGATCACGACCTGAAGTGAAACACGAATGAATTATGTGATTCCATCTTCCATTGCACCCTGCTTATTCAGAAAATAGCAACATTTAACTGTTTCTCACGTCTCGTGGCTCGTTTGAAAGCAACTCCGTCCGTTAGTATCAGGATGGTGAGGTTAGCATGCACGACGGGCGGTTTACGGCCCACTACACTGCATGCTCCAAATTCTAGTGCATTTTGTCTTACCTATAAAGTTGCCCCACATCCTGTTGAACCAACGAATTTAATATCGACTAAAATAGGCGTTGACATACTGAGTGTTCCGTGTTCATTGTCCTTTATTAGGGCCGCAGAAATTATTGCAGCACTTAGTTTAAAGTGTGAATTTGAAAATAGAAATATCTCAGGTTTTCTTCACAAAGGTACAAATGTTTGTGAATATAATTAAAACAATATATAAAAGGATAAAAGTAGATAGTTATTAAGAACAACAACAGAAATCTAATCTCTTTCCATGATACTGAAACCATTTCTAATCAAGTCAAAGTAGGCTAAACCGCTCGAACTATAGTTAATATTTCAGTGGAACAAATTAATATAAAATTTTTACCTAGTAATAATTTACCTAACATATGCCGATTATATAAAATACCAGACGTTTTCTGGGGCACAACATGTAAATATAATTAACCATGACAGTACTAGAGTTGTCTTATTTATACACATATTGTAAATGCCAGAAATGTATGCTTTAATGAATAATTTGGTCAATACATTATGAAGAACTGGATCCTTAATGGCCGTAACATTATCTTGGTCATAAATAATAATAGCTGCCATGAATTTATTTAGGAATTAAAATTTATATACAGCTAAGCTGAAGTCAACTCATTTGGGTTGTAGAGTAACATTGTAAGTAATAATTAACAGTGTTAAGTTTAGTTTTATCCCTATCTCATAGATGTCAATTAATACTGCATTTTAGTAATTCCATCATACTTATTATTAACGATTACGGTGACGTCCTATACAGCTTCACACCAAAATCCATTACCATCTCGGTTTCTCATACGTTCAAGCGAAAAAAATCAAATTTAATTGCTCAAAGAACAATGCAATAAAAGAAATGTGGATGGGAGTGACTCTAATTGATTAATGTATTTAATTTGAGGCTAGCGTTTTACTATCATAAACTTTTGTTCCTTTCTCACGTGGAAATATAGTGCGATGTAAGAAAGAGATGGAAGAGCGTCCGCCAATTGTTTTCGTTGAAACTCTCACGCGGCCATGCACAATGAATGAGATGATAAATTGTTTTGATAACGTTACGGGTTTCGTATAACAGTACACATGTACTTTGTCAGGTACTTAAACGTGTTAATATAATGATACCTGTTTGTACTCTTATACCTTTTTTATATTTTCAATTACTTCGATGACTCATTTATGTTTTATATGTTTGATCATAATCAAGAATATAATTTGATAGTAAAGTTAACTTTTATTTTGATTGGGCCAAAAAATCTAATATCATTTATTGCGTAATATATATAATACCTGAGTAAATTTAGTTTTTGTTCAGTATGTTTAAAACTGCAGTACACTGTTGCAAAGGTTTCGGCCTAATTACCTTCATCGGAATCTCGATAACCTTGCCTATCTGTGCAATGTAGTTTATCAAATTGCTGTTTTAAGTATGATTTCAACTCAATTTCTTTATTGCGTAATTGCTCGTTTAGCATTCTTAATTAGTGCGTGATAGATTAATTGCTTATACTGACCTAAAGGTTAGGTACTTGTTGCGTGGTTCGACTTATATTTTACTTATAAACGCGAAGTACCTACCAGTCACCTATTAGGTAAACAATCTCTAGAAAAATAAAAACCTGTAAACTGTACCTGTTTAAAATGAGATAGCATTACAAAATCCATTTTCCGAAAATCATCTTCCAGTGGAAATTGAAGTCTTCGTGAATCTTCGTGTAAACGAAGATGCAGACAAATGCGAGTACCTATGTGATATTTTATAATTGCGCAACCGGCCAACTTTGAGAATTGGTGCGCGGACCGGTTTACTGGTCCAGTTGCATCACTATGCACATTTGACAGCACGTGTGTGAGTATGTGTAAAGGTGTGTAACCGGTCTATTAATAACTTCGATTAGTTGACGAAATCAGGCTATTGTTTTGTTTTAGCAATTGAGATTGAAATTGACTAATAATTTATAGCTAGAATATCCATTACAGTCCTTCTATCTATATTCTGCTCTAGTACTAGTTGACGGCGTTTTCACAGCTTACTTCAATCATAAAATCTATAAGCGTATATTTAGATTACATATCAAGCTCGAAATCACAATGATTATTCAATAAAGGTTTTGGAAACTTTAGAATAACCATTTTAGAATAACCACATGAATCCGAAAATTTAGAACTATCTTAGACTTCAGCTAGAACCCTTGTTTTTGCACGTTCATAATCCAATATAATCTGACATAAAGTTCGCGTTTGCTCTACACAAAGATTGATGTGCTTGCAAATGTATTTCTTTAGTAGGATTTAGTCTACCTTTCACATAAAACTCACGTTTGATAGTGTCGATGGCGCAATCTGTCACGTTGTAGACAAAGCAACTAGTTAAGTAGCACAGAGCGCGGCGTCATTAAAACTCGAGTGGAATCTCATTCGTTCAATAAACTGTACCTATAGTAGGTACTTACTGTATCATCACAACCAGGTAAAGGTACTATTAGATAACTTACTATAAGTTATCTAATTTATACATATTTTAGGAAATATAAAATCTAACTTTTCCTGTGCCTTTAACCTGCCTGTAATGTGCCTGTACTGTGCCTGTACTGTGCCTGTTCTGTGCCTGTACTGTGCCTGTAATGAATCAACGTTGTAAAATTTGTAAATAAACTACATATATGTTCTTATTATGACTAGGAGCGGCTCATGCAATGCAATAAAATCAGCCAAATTTACATGTTTTTTAATATAACTAGTACAGCAGCTATTACAGCATTCGTTTATTTACCTATACATACGAGCGTCTATTCTATTCTATAATAATGATGATCTGTATTGAATTGAACATTCCTACAAGTATTTCTTTGATAAATCCGTTACTTTACTGCATCACTTAGACTTCGAGGAATGCACGATACATACATGTTCATATTTATGTAGTAAAACTGCTATTGAGATTAATGCACCGACAAACAAGTGAACGACTTAATATCTATATTTCCTTGCATTGCAATTTGCAGTAACGCGTGAGAGATGACTTGAGAAATACAAGATGTTTGTTCCATAACCATTAATGTCTTACTAGTAACTTAGTCGGACATCTTGGAGTTAGAGGAGGTATGGAGGAAAGAAATAATATTGACGATAAGTTTGAACTACTGTAAAAATCGCGCAGAGTTCGAAGAGTGTAGAAGCGATTAAGATAAAGTTTTTACCTTTAGTACTTATTGTATCAATAGTATTACAAGTTATGTAATTTGTTATATTATAGGTATATTTACTTACTTTTTAGCAGAATCATTAATGCTGAGTTGTGTGATTGTTCAAACTGTAATCCACAGAACTGATTCTGGGTTCGCTATAAAGATGTAAAGAAACATCAGATTGAACTGACTTGACAACGTAAGGTACTTTGGAGTGAAGTGTAGCAAACAGAAATAGTGAAGAAAGTAAATATAGTAGGATGATGTAACAATGATATTATAAAATAATAAAATATGAGTTGAGAGTAAAACAAACAACCATCATGTTTATTATAACACAGTCTGATAAAATCAAAGGACCAAATAAAAGATAATTAATTTATTGCTAAAACTTTATATTATACTATACATACTTACTAAACTATATTTACCTATATAAAACATTACTGAGTATAGACTCAGTTGTATAGGTAATTGCCAAACTTTGGTGATAAAATATGTATCGAAGTACATTAGTGATGTAATTACAAGTAAGTTTACGTTGATAACGCTTAAGCTATAGTCCTTTCGTATCCTTCAAAAATTGATACCAATCAATCAGAACGATATCTTAGCTTGGTAATCTGAAATGTATGATAATAAAGTACAATGCTTTTTCACTAAAATAGAATAGTAAGAAGGATTATAAAAGTATGTTTAAGTATTGCAGTAATATAATTCGACGTTATTATACATAAATACTATGAATTATGAAGACGGTAAGAAAGATAAAATCTTATGTTATTTGTTGTGTTTATGAGAATACAACCACTTGTTGATGCTCTGTTCGAACAGCCAACAGGTTTTGTATGAAAAACGTTTTTTTTATATAAACAAATATATTGTATTCCTAATGGTTTATGATATTAACTATATCAATACAAACTTTGACTATTTCTTGATTAACCCTTACAACTGAATTTACCTGAATTCATATGCTTCATAATCGAAAAGGTTTACGATCTGTATTTGGCGTTAATTTATGAAATAATTCACTTCAGCCTTGCCATATTAAACAAAAAAAAAATAACCTTGGAAACATTTAAAGAACAACCGCTTCAAAAGATCACGGATGGTAGTTACTTGACCTATCCACTCAAAAATTAATAAGTATAGTATTCATCGAGGATAATATTATCTTACCAACGTGAATTTTAAACTTATAGGTACCTGTAGTATTTTTGGCAATAAACACAAATGTAGGTACTTATTATTCGGGTCTGTTGATTTCATCTACCTCATCATAATTCATAGTTATTCTCCTGTACCCTCTGTCTATTTTGGGCTTCATTAATTAACCTTGAATTTTTTTTTTTTCCGATTTAGACATTGGAACTTTTTGGACTCATAGTGCAACCGAGACACCAAAAATCACAAAAAGTTTACGCACTCTACTTATTAATAGTGTTTTTTTTTTACGTTACAAAGGTATGATCAATCGCACTGTAGTGTAGTTATTATTCAATTCAAAATTTAAGTATTAATTAAATATACATTTATTAATTTTAAAAGGTTCGGTTAGTTACAGAGCAAAGCGTTTTGTGTTAATTGTGAAAGTCGTTTATGGTGGGCAAAAACACGAAAATCCAATCAAGATTAAATATCGGACTTGTTCAGTAATCAGGTTGTAACTGTCGGCTTATGTCAGGTCATTCATCAATATCGTGGGTAGCCTGTTCCCGAGTCGAACATATGTAGTTGGAAGAAGGCGTGGGCCCGGTTTCCACAAAAGTGGAGAGGAGAGATGTGCGGAGATGTGTTTTGAATAACCAATCAGATTTCGTTATTTCCACATCTTCTCTCCGCAACGATAACTGATTAGTTATTTATAACACAGCTCCGCACATTTTCTGTTCCCTTCGGTGGAAACCGGTCCTAAGAGGGTGATACAGCATAATATTATACAGATTCTCTTTATCTTGCAATTTTATAAACGCACAATTATGGTAAGAGATTGCCAAAGTGTTGAATAGTGTAGTCACGACTCTTACCCAATAGCAATCGTGGATCCACACGATTCTAACATGTAATTATATTTTGTTTTATTTTAACCTTTCGAGAGACAATGAGTGGTTCGATAGATTTTGTACCATGTGAATATGTCTGAATAGGTCTTAATGACAGATGACCTAGCTATTACAGACAGCCTTAGTGCTAAACTACTAGTAGATATAGTTTTATCTACGCTATAAATCATGTATCTATTGTATATTTAAACTGATATTAGGCATTGTCTACGAACATATAGATATCACATTACTTACGTAGTCTGTACAGTACAGGTCATAATTAGTACTTATGATTTTACGACGAAGAGATTTTCAAGAAAACATTATAACAATAAAATATAGAATTTAGTTTTCTATAGCTTGGTAGTAATGTTGGTAGAAAGAATAATTTTGTACCGCACAGTTTTGTTAAAACAAGTTTATAAAATGTACCATAACTATTCAGGTCATGCTTCAGTGTCGTATCGTTTGTAAGATGGCTACATGCCCAATCAGCTTGGAGGTTTTGTCGCCAAGCATAAAACTTTATATTTATTTATTAGTTCGTGAGTTATTAAGTAACTTTTGTCTTTTATATAATACATGTAGATGAGAACTTCAATGAAACAAAAGCGCAGCGGCCGAGTGGGGCAAGTGGCAATTTAATTAGCGCGGTATTAACGAGTCGTCATCGAAGATCCAATGTGATACAATTGATTTAAAGGGATAAACAATATTTACGCATGCCATTTACCAAAAATCCAATAATCGAGTTGCCTCTAAGACTTTTAAAAAAAGGCAATAACTCATTGCACTACCTGGAAGTCGAACCGATGACCTCATACTCGGCAGTCACGCTTTGCACGGCTAGATCAATAGAGCAATGCTGCTAATAAAAGAAAGTTTCAAACTTAAAAACCATTTAAAGTTAAATTCATGAATATGAATGCTACTCGTACTTTCCAAATAATTGCTTGGCAACAGAAAAATGTGTCTAATAAACGAATGCAACACCAATATTTTTTATTCAATGTTCGGATACACATTCTAAAATGTTTGTATAAAATGTGCTAATTTAAAGATCTCATTTTTGACACGCTTCTGTACTTTAGGCATTATTTTCATTCACCATACGTTTGTATAAGTCAATCACATCGGGTGTTAAGGAATTGGCATTCCGAGCCGAATTAAAATGTTTATCACGAACTACTATTCGGGTTTTCCCACAAGAGAACTACTATATCATTAGGTTCAATACCCCAGTCAAACATTTTGAGAGCTATTACGTGAAATATTGTATAAACATTTTTGGCGTGTTTGTATTTAACACGTGCGTGCAAAAATAATGAACAGACATCACCTACGCATTCTTTTTTCAAAATCGTGCTATTAATTCAAACATTAAGAGGCGAGGCACACGTTTACAAAGTTTCTTCGTACGGGTACTTCAAATATGCTTTTATTTTGGTTCCTTCGGGCAATAAGGCGTTGGATGTAATGTCGGAAGCTCATCAGGCAGTCGGAAGGCGTCCGGCAGAGGTCGCCGACCGAGTTCGGCTCCATGGCCGTTCATTCGCCTCGTCTATTTGTACGTATTTGTACGGTGCCTATTTACACTCACTGCCAAGGTGAGGGACACGACATTAAGGTGCAGATCGATTAGAACGTACCGAGAATCGAGATGTCTGCATGAAATTTACACGGCAATTGTTTTTATCAAAATTTACGAGTTTAAATGAGTGTTTTATTTTTAGCAACGTTTTCAATTGGCCTTTGTTCTGACAAAAGAGTTCCTGTAACAAAATATACGAGAGAGTATACGCAAAACAGGTTTGTTTTGAGAACTAGTTTGAAGCTAGACGGGAGAATTTCGAGTTTTTAATAGACAAGGACAACTTCAGTGCCTAAGCGTTTAGTGACATTTTAATTCCTATTGTATCTGAAAGTTGTATTCACAATTATATTGTTGAGATCACACCTTTTTACATTTACATTAAATAATAATAGACTTATTATTTAAATTTGAATAAGGCGGTTGGCAGTAATTGAACGCATTTAGCACGCAAAACGAATGATCTAGTTCGCGCGAACCTTTATCTTGGTGAAATTTGGATTTATTAGGCAATGACCCCATGCAGACGAGTAGTTTTATTGCTACTAGTTTCAGTACAATTTTTGTATATTGCAACTTCTACGATTAAAATAAAACCTTTTTACACTGTTTACTTTTATATCTATTGCATATAAATTATAGGAACTTGTGCTTAAAATAGTCGGGTTGATTCCCCAAGTTTTGATAAATGTTTAATTTATCTTAACCGTTATTACTATTATAAATGCAAAAGTATGTCGGTCTGCCTGTCTGTTACCTCTATACGCCTAAACCACTGAACCGATTTAGATGAAATTTTGTGTGGAGATAGTATGGATATAGAGAAAAATTGTTTGCTTTTACATTGCATATAAATTATAGGATTATAAGTAAAACTTGTGTTTAAAATAGGCGGGTTGTCTCTCCAAGTTTTGATAAATGTTAAATGTATCTTAATAGTAGGTATATTAAATATTTAATCTTCAGTTATTAAAGTTACCGGTCATATAACAAGACGATTAAAGTTTACCTAATGTGTTAACTGCTCAGTAAACTTATAATATTTAGTTACTACAACTTACGCAAAGTTAACAAACACTTTAAATACAAAAATGGTAATTTGTAACTTAGACCTATATAATGATAATACCTATATATAATATAATATACACAAATATATATGTATGTAAAACTAAAAACTGCCTCATGTTTCGATCCCCTGGTTTAACACTTTTTTGGGTTTTAATTTCTGCCCGATAAATCTCGGTCGGTTCGAATAGATTTGCTCATTACATAATTATGTATAGATAAACTAAAGATTTAAAAAAATAAACTGCCTATTATTTTTAACTCGTCGTTGAATATTAACCGAAAAAGAAACAATATATTATGTAAATACATTCTAATAGAAAAACAAAAACAAAATATACGATTATCAACTCTACGGCGTTGCAAATACCGTTCTATTCATTATGGTTTTTTTATCTAGAAAATGGCGTAACGTCTGTCAAGTTTATTGACCGCGGACGGTTCACTGCCTACATACTTATGGTTTATTGTAGCAATAGTATATAGGGAAATGGAATTGCTCAATGGGAGGCCAAAATATAAATAATAATTGGATGACTTTTTTGACAACTACGTGATAATTTCAAATGTGAAATTAAAACATCGCATAATTTCGTTTATGTTTATGTTGTTAAATACACTACAACATTTTTAATGCAATTGTACAAAGACGTGAACGTAGACTGTACTTATAGCGCACGTAGAATTAAACACTTCTATTTACTCATATCACATTATCATTTAAGTTCTGTATTTGTTATTTACCTATACATACATCAATAAAGTCTACTTACTAAAACTCACATTTAATATTATACCTAATAATTTGACTTAACACGTAATCTCAGCCAATGAATGTTATGGAAAAACAAGTCACAAAAGTCAAGTTAAGTTAGTCAACAAAAAATAAATCTAAAAACACTTGTAAACTGCAGTATATAATCTGTAATTGTTACATTAGACCGCAGAAAAATGTGATGTTTCTTCAGGCCTATATGTATAATCAGGAGCCTTTGTTAATCTGTAACTAAGGCACTTTTGGACCTAATTGCACACAATAATAATGCTGAAAAATGGTTTACCACAAACTTTAATATACCTATTAATGTTTGTTCAATATTTCCATAAACTATTAAAGAATAGTTCCTTTGTAAAGACAAACTTAGCATTGTAAAAATACCCATGTTACAATATTTATAAAGGTAGTTGTGTACTCTGGAAAACCTATGATGTAATTCTCGTTTATTATCATATTTACATCAATCAGTTAGCAAGAATTCTATAATGATGCATCTACGAAACAATAAAAGTGGTAAAACAAATGATGGTTATACTTATTACGGAATAAATGCTCCACCAATATTATAATTGGAGATGCATAAAATCTTATGTCACAACACTCGATTACAGTTCAAAAATACGTAGGTACTCATTGCTGGCTTACATTATGTTCTAGTAGATACAATATTTTTAAAAGCATCTAGATCGGATATTATCATTTAGGCAGCTACCACCTAACATGCAATGCAATGAATAGGTATTAAAGTATCTATACTTATTTGATTTATAATTTAATTAGTTTTAATAGCGATTCTATCTGCGATAACAAGACTGTCATCCTTCTGTCATCTGTCATTACTCAGTTTTCTGTATTATTTTACAGGAGATGCAAGATGTTTTGGAAGAGGACTCAGAGATGACGGATTGGTTGACGGAACGGGATTCGAAGTCGGGAGTGGTGCTCCACGATAGGCTGATGACCGACGCGGCACTGGGGGCCGCCCCCATCAAGACAGAACACTCCTACAGTCTACATTCAGATGTTGAGTCTGCGCCCCCCTCGCCACACCATACCAAAGTTGACGGTAAGTCCAAATAAAAGAAGTAAATTTCATCATCATCAACCCATTATTGTCCCACTGTTGGGCACGGGTCTCCTCTCATTTGTGAGGGATTAGGCTGTAGTCCACCAAGCTAGCCTAGTGCGGGTTGGCAGACTTCACATGTCATCGAGAAAATCTCTCGAGCATGCAGGTTTCCTCACGATGTTTTCCTTCACCGTTTGAGTATGTTATAAATACGCACATAACTTCCGAAGTCTGTGGTGCGTGCCTTGAACTCCCGTCTTTTGGCATCTCAGTCCACTGCTTACACCAGCAAGCTACCACAGCGTACAGAAGTAAATTTATCTAGAGAATATTACACAGCGCCATCTTGTTACGACCTAAGGAACGAGGCTTGTACTACGGATGATTGATATTTTTTTGTATACTCATATATCGATGTTCATAATACCAATATTATACTTATAAATAAAAATGTAGGTAGCTGTTAGTAATAATAACATCAAGACAACTAATACCTCTGAAACTTCGAGTTTAAATAATATCAATATACGGCGATAAATTCCGTAAAAAGTAGTTATATTTCAATGTCTTCTTGAAATCAATAAAATCAAATTAAATGTTAAACAGATACTCCCAGTATCTGTTTAACAATTTATAAGCAATTTACAAGTTAATAGTAATTTTCAAATAATTTACTACACTAACACTATTATCATTTGGTTTACCATAAAACTAGTATGTACGAGAATTAATGACTGCGACAACTACCAACATTGTAAAAAGAAAATTTGTCAACCAGTTTGAAAACTTGTTTCACGGCTTTGAACACACGAACGATTTGCGTAACAATAATTTCGTTGCGTAATTTGTTTTATTCCACAGAAAAAAATACATGGTAATAATCAAAGGTACCTTACTTTAAAAGTTTGGTTACATACGATTAAATTTAGTTTACACATTTATCTTGCTTGAAGGAAGGCACAGAGATCTACTTATTCAACAATGTAATTATAGTAAATAATAATGTAACACACAGACAAACACACACATGCAGGCACTAGGAAAAACAGTAATGCCCTATGCTTTGCCTAGTAAGTGTCGAAGACTGGTAGCTAACCGCGGGAGGATCCTATATGTATGGAATTTTCTTTTGAAACACACAGTGATGCAGTTAGGCACACGGTCCAAATACATATAACATACGACCTTCTTACTTATAAAATAAATACTAAAATATATTGTTGCTCGTATGTTTACAATTACATCCAATCTCTACCTACCTATATCGTAGTAGGCAGATCTGACGTTATCAAAAGTGTGAATATTTTTAATGGAAATGCACTCATCGTCCGGCATGATATTGTTCCACCTTGTCTCGAAGATAACCTAGTGGTCACTGGTCAGAGGTGTGATAAAAATTCGGTGATTACGTCAGTGGCATGTAGTCCCGGATATGCATCAATAAGTCTTAAAATGTAACTTTCAAATGTCATTTCATTTTTATATCTCTATCGTTGCTCAAAGTTCTGATATAAAGAGTATTCAATCCACCAATCAACCAGTACCAATCCTTAAAAAGAAAGAGCAGATAGCGGATTTTGCAGACAAATAGAAAACCTTTTTTTAGAACACTTCACAAGAATTATTTCAATAATATAGTACCTGCTACTAATATAGGTATACTGTTAACTTTTTGTATAAATTCTGCCAGGAAAATCAGAATTAAAAAACTAATTGACATCTGTAATTATTGTTCTATATTTTTCATAAAAAACAATACATATATATATTCGTTTGGTAACCTCGACCATTGTCAACTGGCTGCGACCTTGCGTTGGAACGAAAGCGAATAACTCCCCATTGTTCGTTGTAAACTATTTTCATATGAATTCAATCGCTTTATGGATTTTTGATATAATCTTTGCGTGGGAACATCATGAGAACACATGTAGAGGTGCTGTCACGGCCGGTAACAAAACGAATTTACCGAACCGCCATTTTGAATTGAAATGTGCAGCTACTATTTTAGTTTTAGCTTACTGTAGATACTTAAAAGTAAGAGTAGGAGTTATTAAATAAAACAATAAAAAAATACTTATTATTTTTAATAATTATGATATATTCGATAACAGTATTACTAACACCAATATCAATAATAAACAATGTATAAGCATTTTTCGAAAAGCAGTTAATTGGTGACAACTTGTCTATATTTTATGCCTGAGGCTGAATAATTAAATTATGATGACATGCCACATTCCTCAAATTAATCACAATTTTATTACGAATCGAAATTACGTTAATGGTAATTTACTTTAATGTGATACTAAGCAAAATAAAGGAAAACACGTACAGTACTGTTAGGCTTCATTTCGTGTAGGTACCTACTACCTACTTAAAAAACTGCTTATATGACCAATAATGTGCAATACACTCATTTATGACAAAAATCTATTGGGGGCATTTTTTTGTTTTTCTTTGCATCTAGTACCAGATCATAACTTGGCTAAATATTGTCAAGGTAGTCAATTAACATATTACAAGTCCAAGCCTAGACCAAAAATGACGATCATCAAAATAATCCTAAAATTTTGTAGTAAAATAGCTCAAATATTTAAACTATTAAGATGCAATTTTCATGATTCATGATAAATCTTTTTTTTTCTTCATAGAACACTTGAATGCATTTGACCCTTGTTTTAATTGATGAAAAGCGTAGAACAAGGTCTCAAATAAAATATTACATGCAATTCAAATAAATATAGGTACTCTTTTGAGTTCTGTTTCTCACATATTTACTTAGGTACAGACTTTATATTTTATAAAAACACTGTCTGTATTAATATCGCCTGTCCTTGTCATGTTTTAATATGCAAAAAGGGATGGCAAGAAAACACCTAGCCCGTGCATTAAATGTATCTAATTTAGATTTTATAACTCATGTACATATTGCTCATAATTGTATGACAGTCGTTTAAACACATGTTTGTGTAACACACAATACAGTATAGTATATTTTTGTTATTGTTGATAAAACTTATACCTTGTTTTATTAAACTATGTTCAAGATTTATATTCGTATAGTTATTTAGTAAATATTAGGAACTTGTTGGAAAATATCGAAGAACTTACACAAAACGGAACCACAATATTTATACTGGACCTACCAAACTGCAATTTAAGCTTAAAGTATTTTTTATAGTCTTTTTTTTTACGATTTATGACATTAATTTCCTCAAAAAATTGACATAATCACTTATAGAGAAAATACAACATTAATAATTTAAGCATACATTAATACGATTGTAATATACATATATAATGTTTCTAAATACTATTTTTCTACTGATAACTCCTTAGATAGAATACCTATTCAGACTGCACGCTACGCTTGCATGGACTGCTATCATAAAATAATAAAAAATAGAAAAACAAATGACAACAACTGATGTCTCAGCGTGATAAATGGACAGCCACACGCTAAACTTCATTTTGAAGGTGCCGCTTTAAAACTTGAACGGCCAATGAATTTAAAAGGCAGAATTTTCCCATAACATAAATAAAATTAATCCAACAATGTTATCTAAAATAAAATTATGTTTCCTCCTAAGTAGTAGCAGGCATGGCTTGACATTATGTATGTTTTAACTTATAATTAATTACTGACACTCGTTATTTAACTGCATATATGTACATTATATACAAGTGTGCATTCGTCATGTCTAACAATTATGCAACTTACCTACATTCATACCATTTATGATTAATAAATTTTTACAACCGGTACTAGAATGACCTTTACAACTTAACATTCTGTATTTTTAACATTTGACATTTATGCAGCTTTTGTCAATTTTGACATTTACAATACAGGAACAAAATATTTGCCCATTGAATGAGTACTTTAATTACTTTTTTCTGTCTTCGGTACCATACAATTTAGGTGTCAATTTACGTCATTTGATATTTAGAATAAAATATTGCCTATCCTAAACGCCGACTTGACATTTGTTGACATTTGTCAAGTTGATGTATTAAATTCATCATCATGGCAGCTGAAGGATTTCCACTGTGAAACGTCTCTACCACATTAATTTCACCTACATCCAACTATTACCAGCGACCTTTATAAAACTGTGTGTTCCTGTATTTTAATATGTAGTAATATGTTAGTACGTGATTGCACCAACGTCTTTAATCTCAATAACAATCAGCCCTACTAGCTTTGTGCCTAGTTCTTTACCAATTCAGATTACTAATCCTATTTTAAAATGCGATAACAATGACTTGTTTGAAACAAAATTACATTTATGTACATACGCCCGAATTGTCGCAGGCTTGCCATTCCCATACGATTTGTGTCAAATCGTTGATTCGAAACTTAAAATTCGAACATGGCTAGTACGGCTATAAAATTTTACAAACCGTCATTACAACTTACGCCATCTAGTGTGAGGACTCAGGTACGATATGATTTGAACAACAAAAATATTGTGTGAGTATTTTGTTATCAATAAACAAAATTAATAATGGTGAACAGGTTTCGATTAGATATCACATAGTGGATTCCGGTAAATATTATCACTGATATGATACACCGTCATAGATATGCATGATATCCTTCCATTTCTTAAAATTCAGTTAACAAATAATTACGATCAAAATAAAATATAGATAGATAGATAGATAGAATATTCTTTATTGTACATAACCAAAACAGACAAAATATGAAATACAATCAGTAATACAGCGGTAAGTACAATTGGCGGTCTTATTGCTAAGAGCAATTTCTAATAATAATAATTTTAATATACCTAATGATAAAATAACATACAACTCGATTAATGTGTAATTAAAATATGACGGTTGTAGGTTGTTTGTTAATTGTCGGTTAACATATTAAAATACTGAAAGACTAAAACTACTTATTCCCATTAGAACATATGGGTAAATAAGATGCCATAAAGGATTAAAAACCACAAAAGAGTTTATTTAGTAAATAACTTTTTAATTTATCGATCATGATTCTAAAAAACCATTACTACGAGTAATAGAGATGTTATCTTACTAACTGTACAATAATAAATAGTTCGAACAATACAGTACTTTATACATAAATAAAAAGGTTTTTATACAAAACCGCCTACGGAGATTTTGTTATTTATTTTTCAATTTTTTTATCAATATATAGCTCAAATATTTAAACTATTAAGATGCAATTTTCATGATTCATGATAAATCTTTTTTTTTCTTCATAGAACACTTGAATGCATTTGACCCTTGTTTTAATTGATGAAAAGCGTAGAACAGGGTCTCAAATAAAATATTACATGCAATTCAAATAAATATAGGTACTCTTTTGAGTTCTGTTTCTCACATATTTACTTAGGTACAGACTTTATATTTTATAAAAACACTGTCTGTATTAATATCGCCTGTCCTTGTCATGTTTTAATATGCAAAAAGGGATGGCAAGAAAACACCTAGCCCGTGCTTTAAATGTATCTAATTTAGATTTTATAACTCATGTACATATTGCTCATAATTGTATGACAGTCGTTTAAACACATGTTTGTGTAACACACAATACAGTATAGTATATTTTTGTTATTGTTGATAAAACTTATACCTTGTTTTATTAAACTATGTTCAAGATTTATATTCGTATAGTTATTTAGTAAATATTAGGAACTTGTTGGAAAATATCGAAGAACTTACACAAAACGGAACCACAATATTTATACTGGACCTACCAAACTGCAATTTAAGCTTAAAGTATTTTTTATAGTCTTTTTTTTTACGATTTATGACATTAATTTCCTCAAAAAATTGACATAATCACTTATAGAGAAAATACAACATTAATAATTTAAGCATACATTAATACGATTGTAATATACATATATAATGTTTCTAAATACTATTTTTCTACTGATAACTCCTTAGATAGAATACCTATTCAGACTGCACGCTACGCTTGCATGGACTGCTATCATAAAATAATAAAAAATAGAAAAACAAATGACAACAACTGATGTCTCAGCGTGATAAATGGACAGCCACACGCTAAACTTCATTTTGAAGGTGCCGCTTTAAAACTTGAACGGCCAATGAATTTAAAAGGCAGAATTTTCCCATAACATAAATAAAATTAATCCAACAATGTTATCTAAAATAAAATTATGTTTCCTCCTAAGTAGTAGCAGGCATGGCTTGACATTATGTATGTTTTAACTTATAATTAATTACTGACACTCGTTATTTAACTGCATATATGTACATTATATACAAGTGTGCATTCGTCATGTCTAACAATTATGCAACTTACCTACATTCATACCATTTATGATTAATAAATTTTTACAACCGGTACTAGAATGACCTTTACAACTTAACATTCTGTATTTTTAACATTTGACATTTATGCAGCTTTTGTCAATTTTGACATTTACAATACAGGAACAAAATATTTGCCCATTGAATGAGTACTTTAATTACTTTTTTCTGTCTTCGGTACCATACAATTTAGGTGTCAATTTACGTCATTTGATATTTAGAATAAAATATTGCCTATCCTAAACGCCGACTTGACATTTGTTGACATTTGTCAAGTTGATGTATTAAATTCATCATCATGGCAGCTGAAGGATTTCCACTGTGAAACGTCTCTACCACATTAATTTCACCTACATCCAACTATTACCAGCGACCTTTATAAAACTGTGTGTTCCTGTATTTTAATATGTAGTAATATGTTAGTACGTGATTGCACCAACGTCTTTAATCTCAATAACAATCAGCCCTACTAGCTTTGTGCCTAGTTCTTTACCAATTCAGATTACTAATCCTATTTTAAAATGCGATAACAATGACTTGTTTGAAACAAAATTACATTTATGTACATACGCCCGAATTGTCGCAGGCTTGCCATTCCCATACGATTTGTGTCAAATCGTTGATTCGAAACTTAAAATTCGAACATGGCTAGTACGGCTATAAAATTTTACAAACCGTCATTACAACTTACGCCATCTAGTGTGAGGACTCAGGTACGATATGATTTGAACAACAAAAATATTGTGTGAGTATTTTGTTATCAATAAACAAAATTAATAATGGTGAACAGGTTTCGATTAGATATCACATAGTGGATTCCGGTAAATATTATCACTGATATGATACACCGTCATAGATATGCATGATATCCTTCCATTTCTTAAAATTCAGTTAACAAATAATTACGATCAAAATAAAATATAGATAGATAGATAGATAGAATATTCTTTATTGTACATAACCAAAACAGACAAAATATGAAATACAATCAGTAATACAGCGGTAAGTACAATTGGCGGTCTTATTGCTAAGAGCAATTTCTAATAATAATAATTTTAATATACCTAATGATAAAATAACATACAACTCGATTAATGTGTAATTAAAATATGACGGTTGTAGGTTGTTTGTTAATTGTCGGTTAACATATTAAAATACTGAAAGACTAAAACTACTTATTCCCATTAGAACATATGGGTAAATAAGATGCCATAAAGGATTAAAAACCACAAAAGAGTTTATTTAGTAAATAACTTTTTAATTTATCGATCATGATTCTAAAAAACCATTACTACGAGTAATAGAGATGTTATCTTACTAACTGTACAATAATAAATAGTTCGAACAATACAGTACTTTATACATAAATAAAAAGGTTTTTATACAAAACCGCCTACGGAGATTTTGTTATTTATTTTTCAATTTTTTTATCACTATATTTCGTGCAAAATGATATTCGAAGCGGTCGAATCATTAAATTTAATCATGCTCAGTTTGACTGTACAATTTGCAACTGATTTTGGTGAAAGGAACCACAGGTTAACGTACCGTGATGGGCCGTTGATTTAACTTGAAATGTCAAGTTGTCTCTTAAATTACGGAGTCATGGTCAACCCACTTAATAGTAACGTTTAAAATACATATATGGTAATTTCCCTTGTTTTAAGAGTTGGCTTTGATGTTAAAAATATATTTAGTAAGTCGGTTTGATACGAAATAGTTTTGAATACCTAACTTTGAAAATATCTTTGGGTTTAAAAAAAAGCTTTTCATGGAAATATACATACGTTTTCAAATATTTCTTAAATAAAAACCTAAGTACACGTAGTAGGCTACCTTCCACTAACGTATGAAGTTGCAATGTGTACAAACTTCTAGGTTTGCAAAAAAACGTTATCTTAGTTTCCTTTAGTTAATATTTGGACTCAAGATTGTTGAACCTTTCTACTATAACCCAAATCCATACCAACTCACCGCCCTTACAACATATCCTTGAAATTTCCGTTACCGTAGTTTCAGATCCTCAGTTAGTACGTTAATCTCATTACCTATTGTGTAATGAACATTATGCTCTGTCGATAAATCAGTCGATTGTCCTGTGTCTCATACATCATCGTGACATCATCTATTATGTACACAGCATCACTCTGTCATCTATCTCACTTGTCGCTATTTTGATAGGAACATTAAGGCCTATTACGTATTCGTATGGAACTAACGATGATTTAGAAAGACAAGATAACTATCTGTACTGTTACTTCATGTAGGATAGAAGGGAAAGAAATTTACAGTCCTATATATACATGACATAAGTGACATATTCGAATGACAGTTATACTGGATAAATTGATCTAGGGATCAATATTTTTAATACATATATACAAAAATCGACAGACATATACATTTCACATAATTATAGTGAAATGATTCATACAAAACTGTATAAGTTTAGAATAAGAGTTAGTACAAGTTAAATTAAAAAAATACAGTCGTTTCTCTCGTTTAAGAACTACGATGCCACAATCAGACAAACAGATACGTTAATCTTATAGCCCCTTTTTCCTTTGGGGGCTAAAATACTAATTTGAAGTGTCACTTGCTATGATTTCTGTTTTATACATATACCTCATTTGTTTTAAATCATTTATTTGTATATAATTATGTATACCTATCTATACTGTAATTACTTATTTGATTTCAGAGCACCTACAATTTTCCTATTATGAAATACACAATATATGTAGATAATGACGACACAAACATAGTTACGGTCTGTCCCCGGGGAAATTTCACAGATATGACAACGAAAACCTCTTTTGCGATCGAAATACGCTTTCAAACATAAAATATATCAATTAACACCAAGTCGTTATCAACCAAGATGGAATTTTGAAATTTAATTCCAAGATACGTATCTTACTTGTTATCTAAGAACACCTGGTTGGTTTATTATCATTTTAACGACCAACCAACCTATTTATGGGGGAAATGAGTGATTAAGGGCAAACATTACTTATATTTTCATGTTTTTATGAGATTTTCTACCGTATTTTTAATTAAACAAGATTACAAATTGACTGCCTTGATCTTATAGTCTGAAACGCGATTTTTGTGGGAAATCATTCTTGGGGTTTTCTTTTAGATATTTTCAGTCGCAGCTCAGAATTTTGAGGTTTATAACCGGTTAATGGCAAAATGGTCCTCCCTTATTACATTATTTTGGGGAAACAGATGGCATATTATGATATGTACAACCATATTTCCAGATAACTATATACATATAGGTATAAGATGTATTCTACTTAGACTATTTATTCAAGTAGAATACCTACACTAAATTACTTACTAACAAGACAGTAGTTAATAATTGACATAGTAATTGGATAGTCTTCTGATTACGACTCAGCCAGTTAATTGGTTCTGTTGATCTATTACCCATTCAGTTTTATTACAATTCGTATTACTTGCACTTGCAGTAGATATATACCTGATTATTTAACAGGGAAAGTAAACTGAACACTCTTCGCAGTCTGGGCGTCATACCTATTTTATCTAAGTAAAGTGTTATAGTACATTATACTCGTATAAACAGGACTACTTATATTATAAATAAATTAATTATACCTATTTACTAAAACTTTTTTTAATTTATCTGTCAATTGGCGATAATTGATTAACACCCACTTTGTCTCAAAAAGTCACGTGCGTCGAAAATATTACCGAGGAGGTTTCATTTTTCACGTTTAATCGAAGGGGAACCTACCTAATGATATCAAAAAGTTTGAGGCCTCGGATGCAAATTTTGGAAGCCTTAGTCATATTATTACGTACTAAGGTGCATGAATAACTGATAATCTACTAACAAATACTTTAACAACAAATATAGATCAAAGTCAAATTTAATTCAAAGTCCATTTTTATAAAAACGACGTTAAAATTAATTCGTGAATTACAAAACTTACCGTTCATATGTGTATTCCGTTCTAGAAATTAACTGGAGCTACTTGTAATTAATGAGTTAATCAAGCGTTCACGTTCAATATTCAATTATGCAACTGCAAAAAAACATTGAAGGCAACAACCGTTTGGGTATGTGAGGCTACCGGCTGTTGATTGAGTTATACTAGTCAAGTGCCTCTCTGCAGATTATTATGGTACACGGATTCACTCGTAAAGATACTCGAAAGAGCTTTCCTCATGGCTTATAGGCAAGCACAAGATTGTAGGCGCTGGAGACAGCTTAGAACCGACAAAATATATTAATGGGGTCACGATCCACGACATTCAGGAACCAAGGAGGACCTGTATGACGTACACTAGGCCAGTGTACCGTACCCGATAAATGATACTCGATTTCTGTTCATAACTTTAAATTTATTTTACGATTTTTCTTTGACAATCTGGCTTATTGATTTAAAACTTAAGGCAGCTAAATCTCTTCTCATACTGAAGTTATAAGAGTAAGTAGTCTAAATGAAAACAAGCTTCGTTGTTGTTTTACAAATAAATCATGACTAGCGCAGTCTGTAATTCAGAGCCTCTTGAGCGCCTAGAGGCTGAGACAGGTGAGGTTTAGCATTCTAAATTGCAATTTGATATTTCTATATAAAATATTATTATGATTCTTAAACCGTCAACATGAAGCATATTTAATGTGACTAGAAATTAAATTAAAAAATTATAAAACTCCCGACACATTTCGTCGTTTTTACGTTGGGGGTTAAAAACGTTTTTGATCTTTTATTGGTTCAGAACGTTATAATAATTATTCACCATTCATAAAATATAAATCTAAAAACATTTATAA
Source organism: Craniophora ligustri (assembly GCA_905163465.1). Classification (NCBI taxonomy): domain Eukaryota; kingdom Metazoa; phylum Arthropoda; class Insecta; order Lepidoptera; family Noctuidae; genus Craniophora; species Craniophora ligustri. The sequence continues at coordinate 5,309,271 of LR990960.1, forward strand.
CCCTTTTTATTTCCTCAAACGTCCTTGCTGGGACCTTGCTACCGACTGGGCCTCGAGGCCATTGCGGATCTGAAAGAGACCTACGCAGTTTAAAAATAACCTCAGATAAAAACTACGTGTAACTGGGGGTAAGTAGGAAAATGTCAATGTCAGGTGTACCTACAGCCTACGCAACCCATTTCAGGACAAAAGAAAACAAGTGGGTTAAGAAAACTAGACCGTTATTAATGGTATTTATGGAACGAAATAAGGGTTTGTCATCTTTAAGAGGGTAGTGATAGACTACTTTAGAGCAGAGCCCGTGAACCCTACTAAGGAGTCGTTATTTTAATATTGCGTTCCTTTGCGGTATTCAAATTCAATTGTTTAAGTAAAAACAAAAACTGGCGTTGTTCCCTCAGATTAGAGACTGATACTAAGACTATCAAACGATAAATTACTTCAAACCTTTGAACGGGAAGAAACAAATTAACTATAAAATAATATAGTTGTATTGTGCATTATAAGAAAATTTATCATACGTACTCGTACAATATAAAGGATAATTACTGCCTAGTACAATAGGAACTTATAATAAATCGCATACTTGCTTTCTATTCTATCTTACATGGATACAGAACAAGATACATGGTTTTTAGTGAAATGGCCAAGTACAATTGACAACATGTCATCTTTGTTAAAGTGTCTAATATTTTCTAGTCTCAGTACAAAATATTTCCTTTACCATGACCATCTAGTTCCGAGCTAAGCAACGAGGCTTCATCATCATCATCATCATCATATCAACCGCTAGACATCCACTGCTGGACATAGGTCTCCCCCAAGGATCGCCACGACGACCGGTCCTGCGCCACCCGCATCCAGCAGATTCCAGCGACCTTCACCAGGTCGTCAGTCCAACTTGCCGGGGGCCTGCCCACGCTGCGTCTTCCAGTACGTAGTCGCCACTCGAGAACCTTCAAGCCCCATCGGCCATCCGTTCTTCGAGCGATGTGCCCTGCCCACTGTCACTTGAGTTTGGCGATTCTTCGGGCTATGTCAGCTACCCAGGTTCTTCTACGAATCTCCTCATTTCTGATTCGATCACATAGTGAAACTCCTAACATAGCCCTCTCCATCGCTCTCTGAGTGACAGTGAGCTTCCTAATAAGGCCCATTGTTAGCGGCCACGTTAACCAACGAGGCTTATGTTACGGATATTACCATAGGAAAAAAGCGTGAGTGTATGTATTACATGGTTGATACACTTGCATAGACATTTTTAAGATTAATCCAGGTATAAGTAGAGTTAATGATCATGATTATAATCTAGACAACGATGATTTCTATAGCTCCTCATAAAACCAATAAATCAATTAATGTAGAAACGCTACAATCACGCGCACGATTGCCGAGGTGCTTAAGTCACGCAACGCGCAAACGGACTTCCCACCAAAATATTCCATTCCGTTAACTACATACATGCATACAATTGTTGCAATACAAATGGGTTATCGATGATGCGCAGCGGAAATCAGCTGTTAACTTTATACATTGTTAAACATTTTGACAAACTGGAATTGGAAGAATTACCCAATTAAGAAACAATGTATTTAAAAAAATATTTCATAACTTTTATATTTTAGGACTTGATAGTTTAGAGCATTTCGTTTATAATATTCCACTTTATTTTATATTTTACTTCAAATAGTAGATACTATAAATCATTAACTCGTAATTTACATCAAACCCTCTCATAAACTGCATTAACAATAAACTTTTCTATAGATAGAACCTAAACCTGTTAAAATTCTGCCGGTTACAAATATGTTTAGAAAATTTGGTCCTTCGATCATTATTTAAATCCCACCTTGTTCCTTTTAGACATGGAAGACGAATGCTACCCAGCAATGCCAGCCAGCGCGTGGAGCAGCCGACGACGGTCCAGCGACTCGCCTCCCCGGGAGGTGAAGGCCGAGCCCAAGTCCGAGCCAGAGTCCCCTGCGTCCTCCTGCCCCCCCTCACCCACACCCGGCACGCCCGTCACACACCTTGACTATGTCATTGACCACACGGTAAGGAAGTTCTTTTTATCAAGTATTAAACCTTTCATACACAAGTCGCCTCTATAATCAACTATCATGTAAAGTGTAAATGCACATGGAAATATTTGTCGGAATAATCCGATTTTGGCGATTAAAAGGTTAAAACTACTCCGTATGTCGGATGGAAAGAGTCAAATACTACTACATATTACGTCTGATTGTATCGTCATCAATCATTTCGGATATGATTAGCTGCGAATCAATACATGACCTTAGACCTTAGATACACAAAACAGGGACCCGATTCTTGAATCCTCCATTTCCAACCCATTTATTATATTTATCTAAAGTAGCTTCTCGAGAGTATGGAAATATAAATTGAATATACATTTTAACAGTTATCACGATATTTATCGAATTGTTATAAAATGCTTAGTGAAAATCGGGTTTCTAATGAATAAAGAAGAGATTTCGATAACTTTTCACAATAATAGACATATTAGTTTAAATGCGATAAGCGATTTAAATTCTTTTACTTGTTAATTACATATAATTATTGACAGTTGAATCATACTGATTTAACAAACAAAGCAAAATAACCTAGTTTGATTCGTAAGAAATTACGTGCTTAAAATGTGTCACGAGGCGCATATTTGGAATTCATTTGTGAATATAATGAATCCGAAAGTATGCCCATCAGTCTGTTACCTCTTCACGCTTTAACCGCTGAACTAGTTTCGATGAAATTTACTATGGAGATAGATTAAGCCCGAGGGCAGGACATAAAATAAGTTTTGTCCGTAAATCATGCTTTGTGGGAGTGAAAATTTGGTAATTTTCTTTACAGGTTGGATAAAACAAACTACCCAAATGACTAAATCTACGAAAACAAAGTCAGCGGCAAAAGCTAGTAGACTATAATATTAAAATAAACTCAATTATTAACGTGTAAATTCATTAAAGTATAGACCTTTTTCTAACATAACCCTTAACTGTAACTAAATTACCTACAATAACTGAATTAACACTGAAAATGCTTGAAATGTACGAACATTCAATGCCTTTTCTCGACTCAAAGACTTAATTAATGTTATTCAATCCAGCCACTCACTTATCTAACTAACACTTCATTTAATTCAAAATGACTTTCAAAAATTTCATCAACAGAGATAGTTGTGCATTCACGAATTATATTAACGAATCATAAACTTTCAAATGCATTTGATGCCAAAGTATTTTACTTTATGCTCTAAAAAGAAGATTATAATTTACATCTACTTGTTTATTTTTGAACTGATGAGCATTTGTCTTAACCACTTAAATGGAACCACTTCATTTACGAGGTGTTGAGCGGTACGAACGCCTTTGATCGATCGACAGATCACGTGTCACGTCTCTATTTCGCATCTATCGGCCCCACCTGATAACTCGACAAAACTAAAGGTCGTTAGAGTTCAAACATTTCGTGCACCTCGCTTTACAGCTTTCACCTGTACGAGCATGTATACGGTGCCGACTTTTTAGAATTCCGCAGCCCAAATGTTATTTGTTAATTGTGTCCACGATCTCGTTACCTAGGACTCAAACAACAAAAACTGTTTTACTAAGAATCTTTATGGAAGTGTTTAAAATATTAAGTCCTGTTTTAATGGATTAACTCACTTTTCTGAAACGTTTGCGACTATTTAACATATTAACTTTTAACAGGTCATAGCTACAACTTTCTATCCTTTTTCAAAGATTTTGGTAGAAAGTAGTTTTTTTTAAAGAATAACTATAGATATCATCTATATTTTGAACCTAAACTTAATATATCTGACACGCTGAATTCAATCTCACACTCTAATAAACCACATTAATTAACTATCAAGCACTCCGAAGAAATCTAAAACTTAATAACGTATAGGATTAAATCGTAAATCTTTAATGTGTACCTACAGCAGTAACAATTGATACGGAACTTTAAGTTAATATACTCCGTATACGCACGTATCTTATTTCTCATAGCTTGCGTGAGTTCTTTAGCAATTACGTGGATAATTACTATCTGTAATCGCGCACTCCCCAGGTTTTCGTTGAACACCGTTGTTGTGGAGGAATCTTTAACGATTATTATACAAAAACAGTAAGCAATCTCACAATACAGTTTGCATTCTTTAAATTCGTTTCAACTTGTGCGACTCTGCATGTGTGTCGCGAAAACATTCTTAAGTAAATGTTGTGTTTATTTTATTCATAAACAATTGGTCATTTAAATTCAATGAGTTTGAGTTGTCTTACTTTCACCCATTCCAAAATATTGTATAATAATTAACATAGTATTAACCACGAGTAAATCACACATGTTATAAATCTAGTCTATATTTACATCTATAATATAAATTCGTCTCTCTCTTCATTCTCATCTCTCTTAGTGGACCTTCCTGATGGCTCTAGAAAGGAATGTCAAACTAAAGTGATTGTTCTACGAACTCAAATCTTGTCGATTCCATGTAAAAAATATCGTCTTTTCGTTCTTTTATATCTTGTTGTCTCTTTCTAATAGCCGTAAAAAGAGACGTCAGATATAATATTTCTCTCTCTAACCTAACTACTTTTAATACATTACAGACTGGTACAATCCACATGCCGCCAGCAGTACTACAGAAGGTGGGCGCAGCTGGCATGCCACAACTGCTACTGAGTGCGGCACCACGGCTCGCCACCTCACTCAACTCCAACAAACTCTCCATCAAGGTCACCTCCAGTTCAGGAGCTTCAGGTAAACAAACATGCAATCATTCTTTGGAAAATGTATCTAAAGTAGAACTTCTTCTGTTGAATTCATTCAGAACCAAAAATACGTGCACCCAAAACGTGTCAGACTATCTAGCGGGTGGGTGACTTTTTGATTAATACCACAAAAAATATTGTGGCACACTACCTTTTGCCAGGGTGGCGATTGTGGTCTCCATTTTTTTTATACCAGTATGGTTACCGTAGCCTGTACAAACCTATCCAGTACGCAATTCACTCTTGATAGCTGGAATCCTCCCGTAATAGCTGGAATGGTCGCCGTAGAAATCTTTGGGGGAGGCATATGTCTTGATAGTGGACGGCATTTAGATGAAATGATGATGGTCGCGACCGCTACAGTGGAGATCGATAATAACCTAACTGTTTCGTGACGTTCCAGGCTTCAACCTGCCCCCGACACCGCCATCGTCGCTGTCATCATCGGACAGTGAAGGCGCGCTGTCCCCGGCGCACGAGGCGTCGGCCGCGCCGCTGGCGCCGCCCGCCGCGCCCGCGCGCCGCTCGCACCTGTACGTGTCGCACCACACGAGGCAGCCCATCAACACGCCGCTCATCAGCAGTCAGCCGGTACGTACACTTACAAAAGCCACCAAAGAATTTAAAAAAATATATGATTGTGTGTAATGTCGGTTTACGAACGGTAATTTTACGTGATAACGTTCGGCCGATGAAGTGGAAGAAAAATAGATGCGTCACAAACCGAACGCTTAGGTTGATCATGTCTCTCTATCGCTTGTATCGCGCTCTCGCTTGCATGCTCGACTCAGGCGGAACGTGACAATATAACGTGCGGGCAGCCGGCGTTTCATCGATTTATAAAACGTTATCACGTCAAAAAATATTTAAAAATTAACTAGACCGCAGTGACCTGACACTACGGTTAACATTATATTACCAATAGCATTTTATCAACTCCGTAAGTGGCTTGGTAATTTTGTATTTATAGGAGTTTCGACGCAGTCGATGATTTATAGTACGTTTTACTATTAATATATGAAATTGGATGTACCTAATGGAATATAATTAATTTTTCTAACACATTTTGGCAGTAATTCTCAGAGGTAGTATTAACAAAACGATAGGTATTAAAACAGTCGCTAGGCCTGCTCTTTTTCGGTGGGGACATTTATACACAACGCGATGTATAAGTAGTCAATTTGTATGTTAACCTTTAATATCTCATCTATACGGTCTATACCTACATCTGCATATTATGCAGTCTAGTCATACAAATATGCAACTTATCCTACATACTTTTGGTACTCCGAATAAATAATTCCCAATGCATCGAACTACATTTTCCTCGAAATCATGTGCAGACACTAATGTCTATTGAATGAAATTAAGAAAGCTATAAAAGTGTTCCGAAGTTTGACGACCCCTGAATACTAATGCACCAGTCACCATTTCGGGGACGAAATACGCATGCGATGAAATATTCATTAAATTGTGATTATTATTACAATCAGTAGCAATCATTCATGTGTAGGCACCTTTTACACTAAAAGCTACCGAGACATTGGCTGGCATACGACACAATTTGACAGTATAAACGAATCCGCAAAAAAATGCTTGTGTCGACAACCCTAAGTGCGGCTGCTGAATGTGGAATATGGGATTCTGGGTGGTATAATCATAGGTTTATAAAATCGCAAACATACGACTTTGGTTGGTTCTCCCATTAAAATTACTTACCAAGCCGTTTTTATTTCTACAGAAAGGATCAACTGGCACGCTGGTGCTGACCGAAGAAGAAAAACGCACGCTCCTCGCTGAAGGATACCCTGTCCCCACCCGTCTTCCACTCACTAAGGCAGAAGAGAAGTCACTCAAAAAAATTAGAAGGAAAATTAAGAATAAGGTACTACAGTTATAAGTTAGAGAATATTTTTTATGGTTGGCATGTTACCTGGCTGCAAAAACTAAAACTGAAATGCTTTTTCTTTAGATATCAGCACAAGAAAGCAGACGCAAAAAGAAAGAATACATGGACCAGTTGGAAAGGAAAGTCGAGATCCTTATATCGGAGAACACAGACTATAGAAAAAGGGTAGAATCCCTCGAGCAGAAGAACGCCAGTCTGCTGAGCCAGGTAGCCTCCCTACAGGCCATCGTGGCGCGCGGCGCCCGCAAGTGACGTCATCAGGGAAGTCGGCGTGACGTCACACTCCGCTGTCCCGAGCCGCATCGACGTCACCAGATATCGAACTCCGACCGGCCACCGGGCGGTCTCCGCAAGGCTGTGAGGCACGACTCACAGTGCACTAGATATCGTTTGTCGAAATAAGACGCTGTCCCATAACGGAATGAATGTATATTTTGGATGTATTTACATTTACGTCGCGTACACGAAGTGTCCGGGGAAAGAACTGTCAGCGTTAGAATGGTTGCTCACTGTAATTGTTAGTAAATAGTTATTCTGTGGTGCTGGATCTATATACCTGCTACGTCAGTATACAAACTGTCAAGTGCCACACTAGATATTTATTTTATACAACTCTGAAACAGTTTTCGTTCGGCGAGACGCGAGGGATGACTCGATAACAGGGAATAATAGTACTGGGGTTTAGATAAGTATCGATAGTTATTTACGCGTGTTGTTTAAAATCTCGTAATATATATTATAGCGCTGTAACGGCGATAAATATTTAGTAAGTTTTATTTTATGCGTGTTTTCATTGAAAATATGTGCAATTAGTTTAAGGATTTTATTGTTACCCAAAGCATACATTGTACTTGTGTGAGCTCGGGCCGCGCCGCGCTCGGCTCTCCGTCGTTGAACACATCGCCTGTGAACAGATCGTCTGTCTGTATGTGGCCTAATAATTTTAATGGTATTGACACTAGATTAAACAATAGAGACTACTAAACTACTTAATATAGTTTCGGGACATAGCGTATTACCGTGTATACTTATGGAACTGAAGATTACGTGTTGTGGTGCGTTGTGTTATCGGGAATCTTAGTAGCATAATATTGTAAGACGAACAGTTTACCAGCGTGCGTCTTACCGATTTAATATTGAATTCCATGAATTTGCATTTATAACGAAATGTGTATTGTCCTAGAGATTTTACCTTGTATTTAAGATAAAGTTAGTTATGTATCTGATAGGGGACCTATTTAAAACCGATTTGTGTGACAAGTGTTTTCGGTTATGTCTAGTCTCTGGTGAAACCATCGGGCCTCATTCTGGAGGCCTTCATAGAACATTAGCTGTATTCTCAGTTCATACTGCGCGCTATATCGACAAGTACAAAATAATGGCATGCCTTCAACGGGAATAACGTAACTAACTGTAATGAGCTTACTCATTTATTTACATGCAGTATTTTAACTATAAGGGTTGCCTGTCTACAAAAATGGAAATATAATATTTAAATTAAATTAATCCTTGAAAGAGTTGCCAATAGAAAAACTGATTTCAGCGATTGATTAACACATTTTTATGTAACTGGGCACCCAAAAGCTTATATCTTAATCGATTTCAAACAATAATTTCTAGCAGAATCTCCGGATTAATAACCAGTGCATTAGCACATTCGTGGTCTTGCCAACTGCTGCTCTGCCGTCGCTTCACCGTTTCTGCGTGATAGTTTCATAGTAACAAACTACTAGTGATCTTTCTAACATTCTTTTTATAACTAAACATTCCATTTCTTAGTAATATGGGTGACTTAAAGTGAGCTCGAGTACTTATTACAAATAATCGTAGATTTAGCGCCGGAACTCATTAACTTTTGTTTGTGGAAACTGTGCAGATTCGTATTACAGAAGTGAATATGTATACAAGTATATACTCTATACTATATTTCAAATATAATGAACCCCTGTCACACAAGCTAAGCACGTAATTTTTTACGTAGCTTATTTATCAAAACAATATTTTCATATCATATATTGATACATACATTATAAGAAAGAACTAAAACAACATCTACAACAGGTGACTCCATATTATTTTGAATTAATTAATTATTAGTACAGTAAATTAATGTGCGATTTCTCTTATATATTGCAAAAATTAATATGTACCGAATTGAGACAGTTTCTTTTAACAAACGTTTCCAGTGAGCCTTGGCTTTATTTAACAAAATCTATACAAAATAACACATTTGTAATAAAATCAAAATGTGCAGTTATAAATTTTCTTTGGAATAATTTACATGACTAGCCAATCTATGTTAGTAATTTTAAAAAATATGTCATTTTGAATGTCGGCTTGTAAAAGGCGTCGTCAAAATTTTTCAAACATCGAATGAAACATTATATTTATCAAAAAACTATTCGAAATTCAAAACGTTGCTTTTTACAAAAAGACTTGAATATAGAAAAAAATGTTAAATTTGTTCTAATATTTTAAAATTTTATTTAACTGATCGCCTGTGTAAGGTAATATCATTGTTTTAGTATTAATATTTCACTGTTTGTGCAATTAATTTGTTCTACACTCGTAAATGTTCTTCCTATTTAGTAATATAAGAAAATGTTCTATTTATATAGCGCTGATTTAATATATCTACATTATTATAAACCTGACTCACCAGGTAACGTTTTAAAGAATTGAGATATATTTTAAGAGATTTTTTCTAAGGAAATTTTAGATATATATAATCACTGTTTACATGTCTTTATCACTATACAAGTTAGGTCTCTAGTTAAAAGTATCGTTAGTACCTACGGTCCTACATACAAGTTTATTATTGAAACTGCAAAGTGTGCCTGCCTATCAGCTATTGATTTAATGAATTAAGCATTGATAGTAAAGTATCCTTTATAGAAAATGTAATTATTTAAATATATGAAAAATTCAATTCCTATTATGGCATTTACCGTCTGCAAAAGTGATTTTAGAGGAATTATGATGAATTAACTGATGTTAGTAATATATTTAACTTATAATGGAATTAATATATGAGAGAGGTGCGATTGCGCCGGGCTTATTATGACATAATAACTTGTAATGTAAACGAAATGCCAAACATACTTACTTTTATATGTTAGTATGCACCATTCATATTTTGGGTGACAATGTTACAATTCATTCGAGGTTGTCTCTAAGATTGCATGTGTGAGTTTAATTTAAACTTTAATACGTGTTGTTAAGATCTCTAATGGATCGTAATCTGTGCGCGTACGCACGGCCCCTTGCGGGCTTTGTACGTACCTTGTTATTCATTATAAAGTAATTTTATTTGATAGTTTTATTTGTTAAAACTATACGTTACCTTGAGTCATGATTTGTTGAATCGTTTGTTTTATTATTATTTTTCAATGACATTGCGGATTTTACTGTCACCCTTCTAATAAAACGTCAAATATTGTAATATCAATGGTTTCTTTTATCACACCTTACCTGGCCCATGAAATTGTATGTTATTCCTATTAAAAGTGTCAGTCATCGTGTAGGTTCTCAACAATAACATCCATAAATTATTGTTCCGATCGCCAATTCGTCGGCTAATAATGTGCTCCTTAAGATGTAGTTCCGTCTATCGATGTCATTACAATTATTATAATGCTTAAATGCAATTATTAAAATCATTATTAAACTTTTTTGGCGATACTGCTTAACTTCACCTGTAAATGTAAATAACCATATTAAAATTAACCAAACCACGCAGAACTTTTAATAAGAACCCGTTTCGTGTTACGCAAAACAGACAATGTATCACACATGTTTTATAAATAAAAATGCATATTTTACTCTAAAACATTTTATTTGTCTTATCAAGATTAATCGTTCTCATATACAAATCCGTAGGCAAATATTCAAATATGCAATTAAGACTAGATTTTTATAAAATTAGTACAATATACGTAAAAACCAAAAGATTACATTGAGAACTATTGGAGCACCTATGGTTTTTCTATCGCTCAGTCTTGGTTTTAATATCTACACTTAACTATTCTTCGTTCCTTAAAAATAGAAGTAGGTACCTACTCTAAAATTATTGTATATTCTATGATAGAACCTATAAAAGATATACAAATAATGTTTTAACGTCAACAAAAGTAAAAGGTTGGTTAATGTATACGCACTATCGAAAAGTACGTAGCTTTTGGAGTTTATCAAAACTTACAAACATTTTAGTGTAAGCGAAAATGTTTACAAGTTTACCAACAGTTTCAGAAAGAAAATTGTATTATAAAATAAATTAATCAAAGTAATAAACACCCAAGAGTATGGCAACTTTTTACAATTACCGAAGTTTAAAATATCAACAATATAAGTCATAAAATTATACGAAGTAAAGTAGTACAAGTAACAAATTCAAATGTCTAATTACTGCAGTATTTAATAAACCGGTCAAATACGGAACTATTGTCAACATTACTCCTTAAAAAAGTACCTAATATAATATCAATTCCAATACAAATACTTACAATTCTGTTCAAAGTGTGATGAACACTTTCTTCTTGGCCATGACATGTGCTATGATGACCCATAGGGCGGTCCCCCAGACAGCTTCGATCAGGCTTAGCGTGTGTGTCCTCATTCCGGGAACTTTCCAGTGGAATGGAAACAGGTGGGCGCATACCGAGTGGCCGATGTAAAGTGCGATGGCGTTCAATCCGGGGGCCCTGAATGGACCACCTCCCCATATCCTCCAGGCGTCGGTGAGTGTGTAGCAGAAACAGAGAAGAATAAGACAGCAAGCTGATGTTACCAAGACGAAAGACATTGACCTGGAAAAAAATTAAGACTGGTTGGTTTTTCATTTGAATTCATTCAGAAAACTGACAGGCCCACTGAATCGACAATCGTTATTACTCATGACCATGTTCCAACTGGAATGTGGGAATTATTAGTAATTTCCTAAGTTCCTAAAATATTGTTTGGGTAACGTCATACAGTCTAATACTCAGTAATACAAAACATTACAGGCAACGCCCTCCAAACCAGTGAATCCCTTTCAGTGAGTCTACACAACTTTCGTGATTACTGAACTTACCAAAGATTCTTATTTATGGGTACGACGCCATGTTCCCTGGAGAAGCCAGCCAGTAATGCACCAGCTAGTGCGAAGACTAGTGCCCAAGCGAGCCAGCGGGAGATGCGCGCCTTGTGAGACCTCTGCAGCAGGACTGTGGCTCCTGCTTGAATACCCAGAAGTGCTTGCACCGTTGAAGTCAGACACCCTGGCGAATAAAATATAATGCTATTGAACACTTGTGGGGACAATAATAATACCTACTACTACCATTAGTGTAAGGCCACTAGTGGTAAGGCATCACCGTAATTTTATGGTATTTTGAGTCCCGTAGTTGCATTCGGCTTCATACAAAATGGCTATGCTCTTTACATAGTATTTTTGTGTCATCGTGTGCTACAAAATTAGCAGTCCGTGTTTTTTGACTCATAAAATTGTTTCTCAGAATACCTTATTGTCAGAATTAATCCCGAGTCGTGTATTTAAAACACGTAGACATCTATTTCGAATAAAAATTTGAAGTTATCGCTACGGTTTTTCCGTACTGAATACTCGAGTTACTAAATATCCATATTAGGAGTCTAGTTGAGTCCCTAGGACTTCCTAAAGATACTCCCACGGGATTGGCAATCAAGCAAGCAGGATTATCCAACACTATAGCAGACCCATCCTCTAAGTACACAGTAATAGGTAACAGAAGTACGATCCCTACATACCTAAGAGTCCCTCAGGTTCAGTCGGCGGGCCTCCGTACAAGCGGCGTGCGTCACTGTGCTGATAAAGATGTGATTCTCCAAGTAGAAGTCGGTCGATGTAACCAGCCGCGCCTCCACTGCACTCGGGGGCTACCCAGTCATCATGCTTACCACCTGGTCCCAAATACCCTCTGGAAAAAAATACATTTGATTAGTATTTAAATATATGATTAACATATTAAATATAAGATTTTAAAAGCCGGTCAACAATGTGCTGCTGTGAGAGAAGGTACCTATACATAATACTGACTTAACACAATGTTATTTTATGTCATCCCTAAAATTTTCTTTAAGTACTTGATAATTGGTTTTAAAATCATGTGGCAGTAACTCACGCGGGGCAGTCAGGGTGATGAACGACGAAGGTGATGACGCTGTGCGCTGCAACGAGGATGCCTGCGAGTACCCAGCACCACACGCATGACAGCACGTCCTTCAGGGCCTGGCCGCATGCACCCTGGAAGAAGAAATCGAGATGATCAGACCGAATGTTAGATATCATGGGGCAGCGTGGATGATAGATATTATATTTTTATTCCGTAGGTCAAACCGATTACCATCAGTCGGGCTGTACGTTGGTTTGCCAGCCTAATGGTATAAAAAAACATGATTTTGGGCGTTTTTGTAAAACAACAACAAAACTAATCACTTTTAGAAGGCTTTAATAAATAAATAAAATATCTTAACCATTCTAAAAAATGTATAAGTTATGCCTAAATAGGTATAGTGGAACTTAAGATATAAAGCAGGTAGGTAGTTATAGGTAACACCAAAAGTGAACGGCATATTCGACGTCATATTTTGGAACACGTATGACAAGCATTTGGTACCATACAAAAAAATATATGAATAAAATTATAGGTAAATAGACGCGACTGGGTTGTACGTATTTCTTTATCACACCCTAGATTAGTGTCTAGACTGCCTATGATAAATTTCGCCTATGATGGAGTAATCCGCATAAGTTAAATAACGTTTTAACACGCCATAAAGCTTGTTTATGAAAAATATAAACAATAACTGCGTGTTTGCGGAATGTGGTTATTCTGTACGTAAGTTATTCTGTGTTTTACTTTTAAAACTAAACGCAACGCAGTTCATATCATCCTCAACCCAATTATTGTCTTACTGTTGGGGTAAGGTCTCCCCTCATTTGAAAGGGATTAGTTTTGCGGGTTGGCAAACACGACATCACACGACATTCAGAAAATCCCTTCCTCACGATGTTTCCCTTCACCGGTTAAGCAAATCATAAATACGCACATAACATCACAGAAGCTCCATAGAAAGCATAAATAAGAATGTATTTCTTACACTCACCCGCGGTGGCGTGTAGTACTTCGGCGCTGTGAGAGCGTAGAACCCAGCTGCCACGAGGTACGCCACTGCTAAACGCTGCAGTACGCCAAAGAAACGCAGCTCAAACAACATGTTGGACCCATAGACAGTGTTCAAACACATGCCCAGCAGGAACATCATAACAGAGCGCTGAAAAAGAAAAGTAATTCAGTTATTTTTAACCGACGCAACAAAAACGGAGGAGGTTCTCGAGTCGACGCGTATATATTTTTTATATAAAACCACGAATAACTTTTTTAAGAACATACTTTGAAAATGCACATTTCAGTAAGTTTGCTTTGGGTTGGTGGAAAATGAAATACCATCGGCTTAAAAGAATAAAAAAAAAACCGGCTGAAAGAATATATTTGCGATCGAACGAACCGGACCTGAGCGAATCTTTAAGACTAGTCCCTCAGGACAGAGTTATTGGTTCTACAAAGAGGAACCCGGCGAAAATAGACACTGTTAAAACAAAAAATATATATACTTAGCTAATAAATCCTAGGTAACAGTTAACTCAATGTTTCAAGCCAATCCAATTTCTTTCAAACCTGTTCACCTACTTCAACTTAACACCAGCTCAGTAAGAAAAAAGTATGTAGGTATGTAACTTGAGAAATCTAAACTTTAAAATCCATTGTTATAATTGACAGTTATTCAGACAGATTTTATAAAATGATAAGTTTAGTCAATCCACTTCAACATGTTATTCGAATTTGAGATTTTAAATATCCGTATTGCCGACAATGGTATGTAGTTCAGTCAACAATAAGTGGATAACAAAGACTTTAAACTAAACTAATCAATGTTATTTTTTCAAATTTCGCTTTATCTCTTGCGTAAACCTCTTGAGAAAATCCACAGGTGAAGAGTATGTTATTACGTAGTGAGTACCTGCTTAGTCTCAGATAAATAGGTAGGTAAGTATCGCATTTTGATGACATTCAATTCATCTATACGGTAATTCATCTACTTGTGTCCTCATCTGCATCGATGGGTCCCTTCGCCCGGATTCTAATGTAGGATAAATAGCCAGACTTGGATTAATTATCCGTAGGCTTTTTGTGACGTTTAGGGATTGAAAGTTCTTAATATCTTCAAAAAACTTCTCACTTTCAGTTTTGCCGTATTCCACCGAGTTGGTCTCAAAGTTCTCACCCTATAAACTCCGTGATCGTAACTATAAATATAATATAATTAAGCATGTCTTGTGTCAAGTAGATACTATAAAATCAGCACGTTCAAATTAAGCAGTATAGCCGCATACATACATACATATATGTACTACTAGTTGCCACTCTAAACGCCTAAGGAACCTGACCTAGTGACTTGGACCCAAAGAATAAGACGTGTGAATGATACTTTAACAATTATGTTTAATTGTCTGCCAAATAACGAACATTAACCAAATGTGCCTATCTCGTGACATCGGCACTTGCGGATTGTTCTAACAGAATAGTAATAGCCATCTATTCAATCTAAACCAGGCCATGTCCGTTACTAGGTCACTATATCGAACAACTAACGATACCTTTAATATAAAACGTAAATTTCCCGCTACTCGCACACATGTGATATACATTGACGGTAATGATGGCTCTGTTGAAAATAATAAAAGAGCAAATGTGGATATGTATAGTGTGGTTAGTGATGTCGTAGATTGAGTCGGAGAGAGCTCTTTGAATGTTATCACGCAAAGACAATTTCCAATGAAATATGTTAGTGGAAAAAAGTTGGAGCGCTCCAGCGATATTTAAACGCATTCTAGACTTGATCAAGGTATACAATGAGACAAAATGCGGAAGTCTGGGTTATGTAACGAAAGTGAACGGATTGCGTGCCGTGAATACAAATATTATGTACGTGCCTATTGACGAACACATTAATCACTCATTGCAATTAAGTGTGGGATAATTTTTAGTGAACTGTTAATTAACGATATATTGTTTCTGGATATTCATAATAAAAATGCCTTGTTAAATACGCCTTAATAAAGTCGTTTAAAGATGAAACTTGTCATCGTCAATTAGGCAGGACTTGGCACTAAAAGCGCTCTTTTACAGAGTACTTCATACATTATTTTCCTCGCGTACTTTCACAGTATATCAACCTGGTTATTTGTTTCAATATTGTGTTCTAACTTTTATTTTATTGATCGAGGGTTTTAAAAATAAGCAACCTTTTTCACAAGTATCACCTATTTCGACTATTAAAAACTAGGCAATTTATTCGATCTAAGTTAAAAAAAGAAATATATGTTAAAATCAAATTTATGACAGTGATTCTTATTGGATCCATTTGTTATTAAAAAATATGGAATTTTACGACATCTGTCCATGTCTAAATTGAAGATTTCTCAATTTTAGCTCACCTAATCTTGTATTTGCATCACAATGCAGCTATGCCTTTCACAAGGAACCAAATACCTATACGACCTCATGCCCAGAGATCACTTCACATGCCTATGCATACCTAGTATTTACATAAAAACTAGCATTTGTTCGCAATTTCACTCGTCAAGTCTGAGAATGGAATGTTAGGAATGTAGGCGGATAAAAAGGTAAGAAATCATGGTCGTATTTTTTTACCAACTGGCAATATCATGCCTTTAGAGAATCATCAATTTGAGCTTAACATTTCAATTATTTTTGTTTGGTCAGATATAACGTAACAGAAAAAATACCTACAGTTTTCTTATCTTTATATTTCATAGGGCTGATCTACGAAATGGAGCTAATTAATAAAATATCAATATATTATGCAGTATATCATATAGCATCCTTCTTATAGGGTGAAATAACCAGATAACGTATTGTACTCTGCGCACACGCATCGCTCCTCGTAACGTTTACATAAGAGGACTGGTTCTAAAGGTTGACCTTAAGCAACCCTTTCACAGTAACCGCGCCTGCTGCTTACGTAACGCACTTTATATTACAGCACGCGATTATTAAATAGAATAAAAATTTAATTTAATGAATGATTTTTATAACCTATGCTAATATTATTATAAAAAAAACTTCTGAAGACATTACTATAATTTTTTTACAATAATAATATTAAAAAAAATAACTTCTGAATACATTATAATCCATCAGTCGGATGGCGTCTTCCAGAATAATTACTTAAACAGTTCACTAAATAAATACTTACTCTGACGATATGCATGACAATCTTCCACCTCGGGATGCCTTTAGCGAAGGCGCTCTTGACCGACAGCGGAATACAGACGCCCATGATCCAGAGGAAGGCTGGGAACACCAGGTCACCGGCCACCAGACCGTTCCACGTCGCGTGCTCCAGCCACCAGTAGCCGCCGGCGCCGTCGTTCACGAAGATCATGAATACTATTGCCAGTCTACCGAAAAGATTTAGCTCACATAAAGATCGGGTTGGCCTCGTACATATTGTAATGTTACAGTTATTACAATGAAAAAATATTTTATTTATGGTTTCTTTTTTCAGCGATGTCTTATTGTTTCTTAGCAAAATAGCCTGCTTGTCCTTGAAAGTACTTCGATA
Organism: Craniophora ligustri; assembly: GCA_905163465.1. Classification (NCBI taxonomy): domain Eukaryota; kingdom Metazoa; phylum Arthropoda; class Insecta; order Lepidoptera; family Noctuidae; genus Craniophora; species Craniophora ligustri. The sequence goes on from LR990960.1 coordinate 5,326,644, forward strand.
GCTGAACACACCGAAATATCAACAACATTTAAAGCAAAAACTTACCCTCTAAAAGTATCCAGCGCTCGCAACCTCTGTTGAATGGCTAGCTCCTTGTCACCGTACCTCAGCTTGCCAGTCCTCCTAACTCGTGACATGATCAGCTTGATGATACCGTACAGAACCCATATCACCAGCAAAGCACCCAGCATCAGCAGCAGGGCTGGTGGAAGAGCGGAGTGGCAATTCAGAATTAAAGAAGAATGACAATATGCTGTCAACCATCGAAAAGTATCAAGGTTTAAAACTCTATGAGCGAACGCTGTAAGGGTTCCCCTAAGATCCCCAATTTCGTATAGAACTCTGGAGTTTGTCCACGGCGACATAAATGATTATAACACACAGCGAGACTATATAAGTTTAACGACCAATTAATTCAAAATAAAAGGGAAATGTACTATGTTGCCATTGAACTTAAGAATAATGAAGTTTTTCGCTGGTTAGTAACTGCCTACGTATTCCAACTGTGCTTATTGACAGTTAAATTGTTTCCCTTTATTGACTCGTACATCACCAAACAATAAACAGACATTATGATTTTGTTCAACAACGTTTTTACTTTTCTCGACAATTGTAGAAACGTAGTCAACACATCATTGTCTTACACTAAGTTTGGTTCAACAACTGATTGCGCTGTCAAGACTATTTTGTTTTGATCTTATATTCCTGGAAGAAATGTCAGGCTTAAAATTTATTGCTATTTGCTACATTGGGTTGCATTATCTAGCAGCCTCTATTCCTATCACACCCTTTGCTTCAGAATGTTTCCCTTTCCTAGTCCTTGTTTCATTTTTTTAAATGACCGACTTGTCATGTTTGCATAAACACATTACTTGCTACTGCAACTTTGACCAATCGTCGGATTTAATTCGATTTGATTTAATTCGGAATCAAAGACCTTCAATCGACCACACCCTTATCATTGAATTGTTGTCAATTCAAACATTTGTGGCATCAATATAATCGACATTTGGGACGACCTTTAGATTTCCCTTTATACTTGGTATATTTTGATTCTTCCATACATGGTATCTGATGGCATTCACATGACTGGATATAACCGGTTTCGGTGTCATGGTCAGGTAGAACATCGCATTTCTGCATATATGCAGATATTACCAAGATCGATAGCAATAACAATAAAACTCTTGAATTTATTAAGGCCGCCTCAATGTGTAGACACGCAAATGAGCCTGACTTTAAGGAATTATGCAACTTTGCTGATAAAGGTGAGAAGTTAAGATAGCTAGCCATCGATTGGTGCAGATAAACTTATCACACCGATTCGGTTTCACTTTACTTTTAAATTTATTTTGTTTATGATGTTAATTTTATTATAACATTGTGTTGTAGATACCATATGAAAAACAAATATCTACAAATATATAAAATGCTTAAAATAATGTTACCATATTATTTAATACAAAAAAACAAGGTTTGTTTTGCAATATAAGGATAAGATTTACCTGCCAGCACAAAATTTTAGTTTTAAACCTTCTTTAGTTATCATGACTTAGCCACTTTAGGTATCAGATAAAGATAATAAAAAATCATCTTACTGAAAGTGTCCAGATAAAATACCTATATAGATCCAGACTCTCGAGTTTATCAACAGTATTTTGATAATGCTCAAAGCAACAAGAATTTAAAACTTCAAAATGAAGGCAGTTATATTGTGCGTGTTGTTTTTTATTTCAAATGTGTTCGCTCAACTTAGGGTGGATCCTTTGGTACTGATCAGTGGCCAAGGGTTGGTGAGGGGCCACAGGGCAACTGATGGTGATTATTCCATGTTTCTGGGAGTACCATACGCTCAAGTTAACCCAGAGGATCCCTTCGGTGTAAGTAGCATTAAGATTTAAAACAACAATTTCGCTCTCTAGTTCTTACAAGGCCAGAATGGAAACTGTTGGGCCAATTCCTTTCATAGCACAGTGCCTTTCTTTATCTTCGTCTATCACGTAACTATCCACCCAACATTATGAGTTTAAAATTAATTTATCGATTATTATTCAATGTATTTTATTTGATCAATTTTTTCCGAGAAAAGCTACATTTTAGATATTGCCATCGCTATTTTAATGAGATTTAAATCCGCCGAGGAACTTCCCAATTATTCTAAATTAAGCCGTTACACGCGATCTAGTTTAAGTCCTTGAAGGTAACAGTTACCTATTGTCGTAGACAAGCGGTCAAGTGGCGACGCCCATTAACCACTAGAGCCGACGTAACCGACGCGAAAAGTCATAGTTATTTTTACGATATAATCGACTATAAATAATGACACTTCGATAACCGTGATGAGGTTGTCGAACCCACTACAATAGAAAGTGTTTGTTTTTGTAATTAAAAGTCATGTATCATATTAATATCTGTCACTTTTTTTATAAATTGCTCTGCATCACAAATACAGTACTAGGTACCTAATACCTAATACCAGGTTCATAAATCGTACTGGGTATCGTAAGTTGTAAACAGGAAAAAGTTATCGAAACATTGTGCGGTTTTCATTTAGGAGTTGTTTTTTTCATTTGTTTTGCTTAGTGGTGATTTAATAGTGGTATGTAATGATGACGTTATTAAAAGGTTTTTGGTCTAAAAGTCTTAGCTATTTGATAAATTTAATTTTTACCTTCTAATGTCCGTCAAGAAGGTTACGAGCTTATAATTTTACTAACAACTAGTATGACTTTTCTTACCTTGTTTCTTTTCTTTTGTTCTATTACCTTCAATTACGTCGTTCCACTCATCTCAATGTCAGTCAACAGTCATCAATTAAGATAAGAAAACTATGTAATATCTGCACTTACTATTATATGGATCGATGAGTTTAATGAACAGGCATATATGCCACTTCTTATTTTATATATCATTATTAAATAATTTTCGTTTTATCTTTCAGCCATCACAAACGAGACCCGCTTTTCAAGAAATAATCTACAATGCGAACGATGGATCTGTTCGGTGTCCACAAATGGGCTCTTCTATCAGTGATACTGAATCCCTTGACTGCCTTCGTCTCAATATCTACGTGCCGACCAGAGCTAGCTCGTCCAATCCCCTACCAGTATTAGTCTGGCTTCACGGTGGAGAATTCGTGCGAGGAAGTGCGGGAGACTATGGTGTGAGAAACTTGGTCAGACATGATGTAGTTGTCGTTACTGTCAACTACCGCCTCGGTCCATACGGGTTCATGTGCTTAGATATTCCCGGTGTACCAGGAAACCAAGGACTGAAAGACCAGTACGCTGCACTGAACTGGATCAGAAGTAATATTGCGTCATTTGGTGGCAACCCTTACAATCTAACCATTGCCGGTCAGGATGCTGGAGCTACAATACAAGTGCAATAATACGGACTTATTGCACTTGTATGCAGATAACGACATTTTATTCCAAAAGGCTATTGTAGAGAGTGGCACCCCACAGAGTGAAGGTATGTTTGTTAACGCGGACGTAGACGCTGCTATAAAAATAGCCAACCATTTAGGACTAAATACAAACAACACTCAAGATGCTCTTACTTTTCTCATCAACACTCCCCATAATTTAGTAACCGGAGCAGCTTACAATTTGAACTTACAACTCAGGCCATGCAAAGAGAAATCTTTCAGTGGAGTTGAAATCTTCATAGAAAACGATCCTTATTCATTGACAAACGTTAGGAAAGTGAGAAGAACACCTATTCTGATTGGTTATACAAGCCAGGAACGTGACTCATTGGGCAGCGATTATTATAACTCGGATCCATTCTACGAGAAATTGGCAAATAATTTTGATCTCCACGATCAACAACTAGAAAACGCTGCAAAAATAGTGAAACGTTTTTATATCGGCGACAGGTCCGTATCACAAGATGTTGGAGCGCAATTATTGAATTTTGAATCTGATTTTATTTATAATCATCCTTCGGAGAGATTAGTGGTAAGGTTAATGGAAGAAGGTGCTAGAGCCATCTATGAATATGTATTCAGTTACGTCGGAAACTCAGAAGCTGAGGGCGCAGGTCATTCCGCAGAACTAAATTATTTGTTCGATGTAGGCAATGGTAATAGCGAAACAAATGAAGAGGATCAACTAATTACTGATCGTATTACAACGTTGTGGACTAATTTCATAAAATATGGGTAAGATTTCATGCATTCATATATGTAGTTACATGTTATTCCTTATAGATTTTGTTTTTTTACAATATTTTATCACAAAAATATTGGTTTATTTATGCCAATATTTATTGACTTATCATATTAACACTAGCACAAATCAGGAGTATTTCTAATGATTAATTCAAACAAACAATGATTCATATTAATATATAGAAAATAATTTTTCAGCAACCCAACGCCAGAAACAAATGACCTTATACCAGTCAACTGGGAACCGATCACGGAGAACACCAGACCGACCTTGGTTATCGACACAGACATCAGGTTAGACAGTAGGGTCGAGAACGCCAGGATGGCTTTCTGGGACCTGTTCTACTCAATGTATGGCAGCTACAGCAACTTACTTCGAGAATGCTCGTTTACAGCCTGTTGCTAATTTTGATGCCGCTAAGATTTTATTTTTATTTATAATTTGTACATACACACATCACATAAAAGTAAAAAGGCTATTCTAAAGAAATCTCTTCCAATAGGCCTGAGAGAGTAGGTACCTACATAGAACGATATATAAGAAATTTATTTATTTATTATTATAATAGTTTCGAGATGTTTGTGTAAATATAATGTAATTAAATGTTGAATATTGAAAGTGAATAGATTGACTTTCGCGATTCTTACCTCGGTAATAAATAATAATGGAAACCTCTTACGCTTTATTAATTATAGACAGGGTCGGAGAAATCACATTTAATGGAGATAGCATACGAGATATTATTAAAATAATTATATTCTGTAAAATTTTGATTCTCTTGAACTGAACTTAGTCTTCTGTATTTATACCTATTTAAGAGCTTCTTCTATAGTTGTTTACTTGGAGACCGAGTCTATAAACTCTATACATACTTATATCTACATATATGTAAGCATACAAAGAGCAAGCGTTGTAACACTTGTATCACGAAGTCTGCCAACCTGCAGTAGGCTAGCGTGGAGCGTGGAGACCCGTGCCCAACAGTGGGCCATTAATGACTATATATAAATGACCACTAGCACATTTGGGCAAACGTCACTCGCCATCGAGAGAATCTCAAGCACATAGATTTCTTAACGATGTTTTTCTTCACCGTTTGAGCATATGATAAATACGTAGATAACTTCCGAAAAGTCAGTGGTACCTTGGGTTTGAACGCTAGTGTTTACTGGGTATAGGTACCTACTTCTTAAAATAAAAAAAAATTGCATCAGACACTGATATTTAAATGCCAATTGAACTGTCAAGATTACAATGCGAAACATTTAAATGTACAACGGTATTTGTTCGATACTTTTAATTCGCTAGTACAATGGAGTGTCAGTGGCTCTTTTCTGGGTCGTTCGTCTCCAACGGATGACGCTCATCAAGACAAATCGACTCCACAAAGGATTTGGGCCAGCATCGCCCAACGCCCACTTCAGCCCACTTAGCCTCACTTGATCGCGTGTCGTGATTCGTTGTTTTTTTCTGAATTAACTGCATCTGATAAGATAATAGCAAGTGCAGGAGAGGATGTCTCAATGAACGTAGCTTCGCAAGCATATCCGTTGCCAAGTGTCTATGAAAGACGTATAATAAAGTGTCTTTTGCCTTCACGATATTTCGTTATTGTTTTTTGAAAATCAGCTCTTGTCGTTATAATAATATTTATATTTTTTGCAATACATGGAAAATTTATAAAGTTCTAGCTGAATCCTGCCACGCTTCGCACATTGCTGTTGCATTGAAGTAAAAATAGATTACAACTATGTTAGAAGCGTATCAACATTTGAGCTCAATCGGTCCAGAGCTTATTGAGTCTGCTGAGCTTACACGAACCAACTTAACATTTCTATTTAGTTTAGGGAAATTTGCAACAATCAAAGGATTAATTCAGGACAGTTACTACTCCAAGTAGCTTCCGTTCTATAATAAACTGAAGTCGTTACGTCAAAACCTCAAAAAATGTGGCATAATAACTCCAATTGATAAAAAGTCGACACAATCTGACATCAGAACAGTCTAATCTGTAAACCTCTTAGAACTCTACTTAGGCAGATAAACACACACATTGGTTTCATCTTATCAAATAATTTCAATTATTTGACAAAATACAGTCCCCAATAAGATCGATAGATTTTTTTTAAAGTAAAACAAACTATGTAAAATGTTCATTCACATCACCCGGCTACCCGCCTGCGCATAGGTTTCCGAGTGCACTGTGTGCGATTCTATTATGATAGTGTATGCAATAAACAGTAAAAAGACTAAGAATTATTTTACAGAGATGTCATGCGCCACGGACCTTGTAAATGATAAATAGTCAAGTTGATCATTACCCACTTTACATTTAGTGGGTGTACTCAACCTAAAATGGCTATTGTGCTGTTAACAGTACAGTTGCATTTACCTCAAAACAATTACGATCTTAGAAAATCTCTAAAGCGGTGGTTGTGCGTAAATTATGTGCGTCTGGAACGGCGCACGCGCATATCAACTAATTGAATAAAACGAAAGTATTGAAAAACCAACAGTACGCCCCGATAAATATATATTGTATATCAGAAAGTAATGTATATTATTGCGTTTTGTTCGTGGTGTGGTATTCCACCATTACGTCGCTAATAAAATAAGCAAATATCATTACGACTTTGGCACTAGTGATCTAACTTTCACTGCAAATCCCATCGCCGCTAATACAGACATTAGTTACGCCAGATTTCCACAATTTTCTCCATCTTTTTAGTGCGTGACTGCTTCGATTTGTCCTATCAATTTACTAATAACGAGAAACATAAATTGAATTTCTCGCTCAAAATCTGTAGGCTGTGATGGCCTAGTGATGTGACCATTGGACTGTCAAGTCAAAGGTCTCGAGTTCAAACCTAAAGCACACACCACTGACTCGAAGTGAACTGACGTGCGTATTTATCGTAAACGGTGTATGATGAGAAAACATGGTGAGTAAACCTGAGATTTTATCGATGAAGTTTGTTATCTACCAACCCGTACTAAACTACAGGGGTGGAATATAGCGTAATGTCTATCAAATGAGAGAAGACCCGCATCCTACCAGTGGTTTAGTAAAATCCGTTGATCTCAACATCTAACGAAATGAAAAACATAATAAGAAACAAAGTAAGTATAGTTTATGAACTATACTGGTTAGTAGGTACACAGACCTTCAAATTAGCATGTTGAGGAAAAATAGAGGACGTTGGACATAGCGAACGTTAGGACGCCGATTCTTGACAAAGAAATACAACACAAAACCATTGTGTTTAAGCTATGTGCTATTGTGATTCCGCATACCACACAGTAATTTTAATTCAATATTTTCTGTCTAACTTAATCTCATCTACCTATGTTGACATAGGCCATCAGTCTTCCCAGATTTGGATAAATACAACTGTTATACACGAAACGACTGTCGTCAGATCTTCAGAAAGATCTGTCAGAGAGATATGGCCTAGCGACCTTTTTCGCTGATATTGAGTTGCCCGACAGGGGAAGTATGTACAGTCTAACAACCTAATTGGTATACATGCAACTATCGACCGATCCATGTGTGGATGTAAACCAATTAGCTTGTTAGAGTGTACCTCCGCCTTTCAAAAGACCGGCAGTGAAACAACAATAGATGTGTTTCTGCGAGTGAGTACCTAAGGTTGCCAGAGCTCGTTAGGGGAGTGACTATATTGACAGCATTTAGTAGTTTATTTTAAAATGCTACCTATTTTAAATGCTACCTATTTTAAAATAAAATAAATAAATGAAAATAAATAAAAAATTTCTGGGGTTCTTCAAAATACTTATGTACACCGTAAAGGTTTACAATGTAACCAACGACTGTCTAAGTTTTCGTATGTTAACCGGGACTGACGGCTTAACATGGTTATACGGGGAAATGAGGGTTCTCGTTGTGTTATGAATGGCCACCCATCCATAGAATAACCTCGCTTGTTGTTTAATCATATAGATTGATTGATCAGTGTGGTAGTGTCACCATGAGCCCCTTAAATTCAACATAATTACTCTTTGTTTAAACCTGTAGATAATTTATAACAATATTACTTAAAATATTTGAGTTCAATTATTATAATAATCACATTTAACGTTTCTTGGAAACGTAATTAAATTGATAAATAAAAAACAAATATAATATTCAATGTCATTATTTTAAATTCACTTTTAGTTCTTCATAATTTTATTTCGAAATTTAAGTTACTTTAGATTCTAATAACTAAATAATATTGTACGTTTATATTTTAAGATATCCTATTTCTATATACTCCCTATTCTAATAAAATACTTGGGAAGTACATATGTACGTATTTGACAACTGCGATCAGAATAGAAGTTCAAGAAGATTAAGTATCAAAAAGAAAACCATTCAATGAAATAAACTTCGCAAGGGAAGGTCCCCCGTAGAGAGGCGATATCGATACACGCGTGATACATAAAAACTTATTAGGACAACCTACAATATACCTATATGAACAAAGCAACAATCATTTGAAGGTGAAACACGTAAAGATGACATCAATACCAAATGATACATATAGATAAATAAACTTATCAACTTTCGAATGAAAAGGCCAACGAGATGACATTGTATTTGTATGTCAAGTATGCCGATATAAAATATTATTAGTTTATTTTACAGTTTTGGGACTTGGCCCCACACTGCTGGCTGACCCACACTGCTGGCTGGCCAGACTTGTCCTACCTACAGAATGATATCTCCCCTCCGCTTTTTATACCCGCCTGAAGAAACAGGGGGTTATATCAAACTTGTACTGATTAAAATCCGCACTTGCCTACCTTTCCCCTAACGCTCTTAAGTGCACATGTTCTCCAATATATCAGTAGATATTTATTTTTGTTCAGGAGTATATAAGTTATGGAGTGTTTTATTATGTTATGCAAGTTCTACTTCTCAAGACTTTTTGACTAGCCATCACACAAACGTCCACAATTTCTTTGGTCTCCGTATTCCTCATCAATCAACATTAGGTAAGTGATGTCACTAGTAGACTGTGAAGTCCAAAGCCTTGACTTCGATCCCAAGGCCTATACCACTAACTGTTTGAAGTGACGAGCGTATTTATGCTCAAACGGTGAAGGAGAACATCGTGAGGAAACCGGCATGCCTGAGCAAATCTCTCGATTACATGTGAAGTCTGCCAACCTGCACTTGGCTAACGTGGTGGATTATAGTCTAATATATCTTAAAGCTTATCGCAGTCCACTGCTGGACATAGGTCTCTCCCAAACTGTGCCATAACACTCTGTCCTCCGCCATCCTCATCCAGTTGATTGATATCTTAAAGAGGGACCCGTGCCCAGCGGTGGGACAATAATTGGGTTGATGATGAATCCACGTTCATAATCAAACCCCGAAGACGGTAAGTACTTACGCATATAAATATCGACTGGTTCCCTGGACGTTCGGATGTCGCATCCCTCAGCGGTCGCGTTCAGCTTGTACACGCCGAACTCCCCCATCTCCGGCCTCAGCTGGCACAGCAACCCTCTGGAGAAGACAAGCTATTAAGTACTATGAGTGACTGATATACCTCTTGCTACATAGTACCTACGGACAAAGAATCCATTCTAGCTGTGTTAATTGTATGTGTGTTAATTTGATTCCAAAGCAGATGCCACAGTCATGTGCGTATTTATCACGTCAAGCAGTGAAGAAAAACATCGTGAGGAAACTTGCATGCCAGGGAGATTTTCTTCGATGCCGTGTGTCGTTATTTTTAAGACACTTTTCCATATCCACTTATATTAAAATATGTACGTGTAAACTTTGTGTCCATATGTAGACTTGTACCCACATATATAGCCACACCTACTTACTACAAAATATCTTAGAATTTTCCGACCAGTCGCACTAGCCATTGTTTTAAAAATTGTTTAATTATGAACAATAATGAGTAGTAAATCTATCACTGAATGGCGTATTTGTATATCTACTCTCAATCAACTCTCACGATAATTAAGCAATTAATAATACGCTACGCTATGTTTTTCTACTGCTCATAGGTCAAGGAGTTTCATAGTTACGTTACATGTTATCGAGAGTATGAGTTTCTCACGTTTTCTTCTACTGTTCGAAGCTGTTTAATCTGATTTACATAATGAGTATGAAATTTATTATTTATACCTACAGGTATGTGTGAATTGTAACTGGCAGCTTAGTACCTATTGGTAACTACTATAAGTGTACGTACTAATGTTTATACAGACATACGTATTATATATGTATGTATATAGTAGGTACCTATAGGGGCAGGTATTCTACCTGCTAACATCCTTTAGTTTCAAGGACGGCTAATGACTACTGATAAATAGAGAAAATAATGAGGTACATAAAAGGTTTTCCTTGAAATTGTTATTGCAGTTTGAAGTTTGAACCCCAAGACTATATAGTTAAAAAAACTTCTCCACAAAACCATTCACACGAAGCTCAAATATTCTCAGTCATGTGGTTAATTTTTATTTTTTGGTTGGGCTCAGTCAATACACAGACAAATATCTTCACACTGCTTCATATCACATCCGTATATTTATTAAACAAAATCATACAAGTTTGATACATTTGAAAGCACCTACGTAATTAAAGTGACAGTAAGACTATCTGCTCTACCGGCCATAACAGATCATTGATCTATCTTTACAGTGTACACTGCGCATACGCAGCAAGCATTTCAAAATATTTAGCCACTGCCGTCATCTCATTTCCGTGTTTCTTTTTGTGTAAGATATACTCATACATTACACCCGTGTCTCACTTTCTTAAAACCGTGTGTGTCGAATACGTTATTATGTGCGGAAATAATTCTGTTTGAATACGTACGCGTTTAGTTTCGCACCCATTAACTATATAAACATTACATAGGATGCGGTCGCAAAATCATTGCATAATAGTGTCGCAGTTAAAAACGGCGTCGTTAAGAATTACTGTAGTTCATTATGTGTTTATTTATATGAGAGTCAGCGCAATGAATGTCAAATACTGCATGAATTATTAAAATAGGATTGTTAAACCACCTATTTACATGATTCATGAAGTATTTTATTTAAGCTTATTTAGTCAGTAGATTACTGGAATAAAATGTAATGCAGTCTGTACACTTTTTAATGGTCAATATTACAGATATAATCATTCGATCAGCGTAGTTTCGAAATAAATCTAGCTTTCATTTTAGCTCATTATGAAGAACACGGACCCTACTTACCTTTTTCGGGGAAGACGAGAAATAACGATACAATTATTTACTTTGCAAAAGTGTTAAATTACTTTTGTGTTTTACATAAATTTAATCATTTCATGCATTATTCAATTAATGAAATGATTAAAATTCAGTTGTTTGTTTAAATTTTCATTTTATATCAATTAGACCAGTATTTTATGTACTTAGCAATTAATAGCGTTTAGAGCGGCTGGTATTTATAGCGGTGGATTAAAGCTTAAAGCCCTTCAAAGGAGAGGTCTGTGTCCAGCAGTTGGAAAGAAAAAAATGTGTCGATGATGATGACTCACGTGGTGTTGCCAGCACTCATGTACTTCTCGGTGACGTCAGCGTAAACCCGCCATGTTGCGCGGCGTGCAGTACTGGTCACCCAGGACTGCTCCGCACCAGCTGAAATCTTCTGCTGCAGCTCAAATGGACACTAGAAGACGAAACAGATTTTTTATTATGATACATGATACGTCATTAATGGGACTCTGTACATAGAATCTCAGTTAAAATAGTGCCGTGATAGCCCATTTGTGTGGATTGTGAAATCAAAGATCTTGAGTTCAAAAACAAAGCACAAGCACCAACTTTTCAAAGTTACTTGCGTATTTATCACATGTTCAAACGGTGAAGGAAAACGTCGTGAGGAAACCAGCATGCCTGACCGTTGTTCTCGATGGTGTGTGAATTCGGCCATCCCGCACTAGACTAACGACTTATAGTGTAATCCCTCTCAAATTATAGGAGACCCTTGACCAGCAGTGGGATATTAACTAAATTAATTCGAGAATAATGTATGCTATATAAAAAAGGTTTGCTTAAACTTTTTTCAATGCCGAATCATATCTGAGGAAATTGGTAAAGCAAGGTTATGTTCCGATGCAATTTTAAAGAAACAATAATAAAAGTACCAAAACGATTAAAATTAAACAATTCTATTGTACAGAACCTACTTTATCCGCACCTATATTAAGAAAAATACACGACAACACGTAATTATTTTCGCCTGTTAATTTGATAACCTTTTACTTAGCTAATTAACCTGTAATATCTTAGCATGAACAGAATTATTCACCTAACAGATTACACAATACAGGAAGGAAATGAGTACCTATTATCTCTAACCTTCATTGTAGACACATGACCGCCAATCATCATTAAATAAATGTGTGAATTTTTAATTACATCGTAAGTGCCGCGCGTAACGAAACTGCATAACTTTATATTCATTATTATTATTAACTACTTATTTTCACTTGCTTTAAGTGATTACGAAATACTTTGTTATTCATTTCATTCACATAATACTTAACTGAATATTATTAAATAGTACCATCAATACGATTTTCTCGTTCTTTGTGATGTATAATGTAAATATTTTTTAGAGGTAGGGCATAGCGAGATTCCTCGCTCAAATTGGGCTGCCCAACTGGGGAAGTACCTCCGCCTTACAGAAGACCGCAGTGAAACAACAATAGTTGTATTTCTACGAGTGAGTAAGGTTACCAGAGAAAGTTGGGGGAGTGACTATTTTGAAAGCATGGGTATTCCGTTTGCTGTCAATTTAGTAACTCCCAATTTTAAGAGACCTAAATGGTTTCTACTGGGTTTGGCAACGCATTTGCAAGCCTTCTGGTAAATCCGGTGAGCTTCCTGCCCGTTTGGCCCCTTATCACCGTAAACCAAATTTTATCTAGCTCGGTTCTGCGGTTTAGGTAAATGGTAACAAATAAACAGACAAACTTTCACATTCTTAGGATATTAAGTATGGATAATTCTAATTAATCAATGTTTGGATCAGTGTGACCTGTTGATAGCAATATAGTCCCCCCTTTTAGTATATATTATGGAACCTAAAAACGTAAACGGAGAACCGTGGATGATCATCTTTACTCATCTACCTAACCTTTTGGGGTTACCAGCGTGGTGGTATACAAGCATGAATATGTTTTATCAGTTGCCGATTGCCGCAGACACTTATAAATTCTTTAGCAAATGATAGTGAAAGTATATAGTAAATTATTTTAATATTTTTTCATATGCCTATCAGTCATTCTTTCATTTTTATTAATTGTTTATTCCAAACGGTAACAAAAATGCAAATAATTTGCATTGTCATTTATTCAATGACAGAAATATTCGCCCAGTCATTATGCCATAGTCATAAAAAATGAAAGATCTACATTTAACTGTAAAGTACGCATAAAAATGAAACATTTTTATTTCTTATCTTAAAAACTAACGTAATTGTGACACAGCTGTATTTTTATAGAACTTGTTACTTTGTAATCATTTTGTCATTTTCTTAAGAACCTCTCGGACAACAACTTTGTGAAAATAATGATAAAATTTCAGCCTAATGTAGAAATATTAAAATGGATTAAAATTCTTATTTCTCTATGCAGGGTTAAGGGCTTACAAATAGTATTTAAGGAATCCACCAATTATTGTTATCAGTAAAAGTCAGTATTATTATGGTTCTAATATAGATAATATAATAATATATAAGAATTATGCAGATCGGTCCAGTAGTTTGGAACCTATTCAATATAAACAAACAAAAAATCAAATCTTTCCTCGTTTCTTTAAATATTAGTCTAGAAGTATAGATGTGATATTGAGTATCACCAATCAAATCTAACCAAGTGCATTTAATAATTTACACTACATAAATTATGTAGAAATATATCGAATACAGTGCAGCTTTTAACAAAAGAATAATGCCTTGAATGACGCATAGGTTTGTACCGCGAGTGCTTTCAATGACTAACTCCACGCATTTAATATTCAACGATTTGACAGACTAATATGTAACAACAAGTGTATATATTCGTTAAAGTGTATTACAATTGAAGTTAATAAGATCTAATGAATGATATGCTCTGTAAATTGATGTTAAGATACTAATAATATTCTTTAATTCTTCTGCGGAAAATATAAGTGAACAAAATGTAAAAAGAAGTATATTCTGGGAACTAGGAATAAGAAACCAAAATTCATTAGAAGTTCTTTCTAATGAATGGTGTATCAATGTATATAAGATACATTTTTTTATCTTTCTAACCTATCCTCATTCTCTATTCGAGGGCGTGAAAATTTGTTTAGTCAAAGGATTTGATGAACAGTGGGTCCATTCTAATTAATCTATGACTTTTTTTAAACAGTTTTGACTGTTTTGAGACATTTTCAGGAATATACCATACCTAGAATAACAACGTCCGAAATAAATATTTAAAAGATTTATACTTGGTGCCATATTGTTACATCAAGTAGGTACATTTTCACTTTTGCAACAATCAACTTGTCAGTATGTTAGCGTGTAATGAACCCGCTAACTCAAGGTAAGTAGATGATATTCGTAACGCTCGTACGCCGATACTAAATCACTTGAAGCGGTAATTTCTCTAACATGCCGCGGTGCGCACGCGCCGAATACTTGACACACATACTGTAATAACATCGAGATTTTCAATGTTTACTACTGTTTTGACGACCCGATTAACAACTGTGAAACTCTTCCGTGGTAACGGACCTGAGTTTTAAGAAGTTTGAAGGCAAACGTTTGTCGGATAAGCATGCATATTGTACCTAAGACATGGATATTTCTACATATGTATTTACAATCATTATGTATTACATCTGTTCATCGCCTATGATTAACGGTTGTATGTAGAATGATGACAAGGCTGACAAAAAGATCGTGTACGGCAATCGCACACACATATCGATAACCGAAAAGCAAATCAAATAAATGTGTGAGCTGTGGTAGCCTCGTGGTGTGACTGAGATGCCAAAGGTCTCGGGTTCGAACCCAAAGCACGCACCACTGACTTTTCGGAAGTTATGTGTGTATTTATCATAAGCTCAAACGGTGAAGGAAAACATCGTGAAGAATGCTTGAGAAATTTGTCTCGATGCCATGTGAAGTCTGCCAAACTGCAGTAAGTTAGCGTGGTGGACTATAGCCTAATCCCTCTCAAATGAGAGGCGACTCGTGGTCAGCAGTGGAACGTTAATGGGTTGATGATGATCATGATGAAATCAAATAACACCAATTACAGCCCTTGCCCATTTTTATAGAGCTAAATCCTTATGGATCGTCCGCCACTTGAAATGTCCATATATATTATTATTTACAAAGTAAACTGGTGTAACCTACATACAGGTAAACGGAGATAGACTGATAATTATACACGGAAGTTTGACTTTATTGCAGAGTTTTGAAATGTTCGATGTGGAGTCATTAAAATATCATAAATTAGATATGTATCTATCATCATAAACCCATTTATTGTGTCACGGTACGGGCCTTCTCTCATTTGAGAAAGATTAAGTTATAGTCACCACGCTAGCCTAATACGAGTTAGAAAACTTCACTATAGACTACAGAGACTCACTCAGGCAAGCAGGTTTCCTCACGATATTTTTCTTCACCGTTTGAGCACGTGATAAATACACTCGTTACTTTGAAAAGTCTGTGGTGGAACAAGGGACGCCCTTGGGATTGAACTCGACTATTATATACGTATATATAAATGGATATATAATAACATGACACATAATTATTAGTATTAAAATTATTAATATTTAATAATATTGAGTAGCTCTATAACTGTGCGGATATTAATAATTTATTGTTCATGATTATATTTTTGGGATTTTACTCACATACAATAATGTAGCTTTACCTATAACAACAAATTACCTAGAACATCACACAATTAGCCGTTTTATCGATGCTTGATTTATAATCTAGGCTACTTCCCATTTGGTAAACTTCCCATCTGGTAAACCTCAAATTATACCTACTAAAAAGTTGCGTTTGGTAAACATTTCGTTATTTCATACATTTATTCCCATTTGGTTAGTATTTTTATTTTGTATGGTACAGTCAATGTCAAATTAATATTGAAATTAGATCAGTGACTTATATGTAAGAACAGAGCTAAAGTTGGGGTTTAGGACTTCCGATATCATACAGCAACTTTTTTAAAGTGGGCAATTTTGATTTGAATTAAGGAACATTATTGTTTAATTATGTTGTTACCATTAACTTTGTTAAAAATAATTGTTTAAAAACATTGATTTTTCAATTTGTAGTCAATTTTTTATGTTATTTCTTTATGTTATTGTTTATTTTTAAAGTTGATTTTGTATGTTGATGTCTTGTGTGATGAAAAATTGAAAGAACTGATAAATCTTGTCATTGAAGTGTTATTTTTCTTGATTTTTTAACAAATTATCAAAAGTTGCTTGTACTTATCACTTTTTTCTTTTTATTGATTTTGAACTGTGTAGTGTAGTCTATTTTTTATGTTATTATACCAAATCTGTGATTATTGTTATTTTTTATTTTTGTCGGTTTTACAGGTAGTTGTCTTGTATTATAAAAAATTGAAAGAACTGATAAAACTTGTCATTGAAGTAGTCAAATCAAACTGTGATTTTTCGTATTTTAACAAATTTTTAAGAATTGCTTGTATCACTTTATAATTTCTTGTTTTTTATTGATTTTTAACTTTATAGTATAGTCTTTTTTATGTTATTATACCAAATCTGTGATCTTTGTTTATTATTAAAATTGATTTTGCATGTAGATAATTTGTGTTATAAAAATTGACAGAACTGATAAAACTTGTCATTGAAGATTTCAAATCGAACTGTGATTTTTCTTATATTTTTTAACAAATTATCAAGAATTGTTTGTGTGCCATTTATTATTTCTGTTTTTAAGTTTCAATGTGTATAATATATATACATAATCTGACTATTGTACCTGTTATTAATAATATATGAATGTTAAATTATCAGTTTCGTGTTTTCTTTTTTACTTGACTGTACCCATTTCAACTGAAAGTTTACCAAATGGGAAACAACACTTATAATTACTGAAATGTTTACGAAATGGGATTAAATGTATGAAATATAAAAAGTTTACCAAACGCAACTTTTTAGTAGGTATTATTTGAGGTTTACCAAATGGGAAGTTTACCAAATGGGAAGTAGCCATAATCTACGCATCCTTTGTGGCGCAGTGATTTTAATTAGTACCTTTTTACAGCGTAATTTCTTAATCAATTTACACAACAATTTCCTTAGAAAAAAATAACAGAGGAACTTTGGTTATTAGGTATATTCAAAATTGATACTTAAGTACATATTTAAAAGGTCGAAAGTTCATGTGACATTGGGACAGTGTTCCATACGCCCTTTCAGACGTGGGCAAATAGCCAATAAGTACGCAATCAGGGTATTCAAAGACAGCTCCGTCGGCTGATGTTTGAGTTTTCCAAATTGCGTATGTTGGGACTTCTTGTTTTTGAGATTTCTGCAAATCGACTACTATACTAATTAGTCCAGCGGTAGTTAACACTGCCTTCTGTGCTATGGGTCCTGGGTCCGAATCCCGGTAGGGACAAATGTTTGTGTGATGAGCATAAACATTTGTTTCCGAGTCATGAATGTATCTATGTATAATATGTATGTATTTACAAAAAAAAGTTTATATGTAGTATATCAACCAACTAGTATCCGTAACATAAGCCTCGTTACTTAGGTCGGGACTAGATGGCGCTGTGTCATAATATAAAGAAAAAAAATGTAGGTATATTAGAATACTTCTTGTTCCTTTTTTTATACCATAAGAGTAGGTAACAAGCATACGGCTCGCCTGATGGTGGACGGTTACCGTAGCCGTAGTAGTATATTATGTTAGCAACACTGAAAGTGTCGCAAAAAAATAAAACGTTTTCTTTATCTAACATACGTTTTTAAAATTTGCTCTTTGTAATTGTCATTTCATTTTTTTATTATGTGTAGGTACATTTTATGTACACATTTATGCAACAAATGATTTGATCTGCTTTACCGATATTCTAAAAATTACCGATATTGACGTCACCAATGCATTATACAAACCACAATTTTATTGTTTACATAGAAGTACAGTCTCACCCGTAGAATTACCTTCTACTACATGATAATTATGTTCGCATTGATTGTACCCCTACAATTATATTGTACCTACATGCGGGTACTTCCTCGGAAATCCCAGTGACGCAGTGGTGATCGATATTGAAAGTCAAATTGACGCTTGACGAACAATGACCTGCGAACGGAACCTTCACGCACCTCTCAAAACAGTTTTCTATAATCAGGCATACTTATTAACTACAATAAATCTTTTAGTTAATAGCGGCGTTGGATGAAAAAATCTATTTCTTTTAAAAACTAAGCAGTTTGCGTAAAGTTGCATTACTAAATTATATTTAATATCAATAAATAGTTAATAATCATAAGTGTTGATAAGGTTAGAAGGTTAATTGAACAAGATAAATAGATGCAATACATTAATAAAAATATAAATATAATGTGTTTACATATTTAAATTAAATATGTTTATATTATCTTAGTGGTAGTGTGATTACTTAGATTTGCTGTCAGTAACAAAGAGGTTGTCGACAAAAAAAAAACACTCGAAAAAGATTTAGTAGAAATTGAGTATGCCGAATTATCTCACGCCCAGATTTGATTTATACGTAAACATATTCTGAGGTTTGTCTTTAACCGATTCAGCACACCTTGGCACGAGTCGAATTGAATTGAATTGAAAAATTGTTCTTGATTCGAGCTTAAGATCTTACAAGTTATTAGTCCATAGTCATACTATGTGGATATGACTAATGTCACCGGATTGTATACACTACATTCCGGGTAATCAGCACACTAAAGCAACAAATTCAGTCATCATCATCATCATCAACCCATTATTGTCCCACTGCTAGGCATGGGTCTCCTCTCATGTAAGAGGGATTAGGCTATAGTCTACCATGCTATTGCGGGTTGGCTTTGACAAATTCAGTAATAAATCTAATTGAATAAAATTAACCTTGTACTAAATATTACTAATCGATCTGATTTAGTTTCTCTTTGTGTCAATCATAATATCAATATTTTAATTCGCGTGGAGACCTTTAGAGTTCATTCGTTTAAAGATAATAATAGAATCATTGCTTAAATCATTGCGAATATTTTCATTTGGATATTTTATAAGTCCTAAGGACTATAGCCTAATCCCTCTCAAATGAGAGGAGACCCGTGCCCAGCAGTGGG
The DNA here is from genome assembly GCA_905163465.1 of Craniophora ligustri. NCBI lineage: Eukaryota > Metazoa > Arthropoda > Insecta > Lepidoptera > Noctuidae > Craniophora > Craniophora ligustri. The sequence goes on from LR990960.1 coordinate 5,346,163, forward strand.
ACAATAATGGGTTTATGATGATGATAAGTCCTTTGTAGATATATATAATTATATATAAGCATTTAAAAACTTTCTAAAAAACTCACATTGTCTCATTATCGCAAGTTACCATAATAACTACAAAAACTATGTATGTAATAGCTTGGGAAACGAGTATAACTTCTGTGTACACAACAGGAGACAAAAAAGTTGTAAGAAAAAGTCCCAGTTACGCTACACTTGCCGCATACGATACCATAAATTACATTTTACATTCTACATGATTGACAATGATGAATGATTGAAATGAACGCGCCGATTAACGCGGTTTTAGCCAACTTCGAAAAGGGGGCATTCTAATATACGTAGATGCATGTTATTCTCCGAAAGTTTAGGTAGTTGTTACTTCTTTTAAACCCACTGTTTACATCCAATTTTATTGGTCCTATATTAATGATAGCGACGATCTCAATGGCGTTCTGCTGTCCGAAAAACGGAACCTATCGAGAACCGAACTCAGGACATCAAACACAGCAGCTTCATTTGAGACCATTGATGTCTCCGTCAATATTTTTTTGGATGACCATCTTAGGTACCGAACTCATAGCTTCATCTGAGTAGTGGTTAATTTTCACGAGCTTCCTGACGATGTGTAAGGTTTTTAGTCGGTCGCGTCCGACATACCCAACAAATGGACTATCCATGAGAAACCTTTCTTCAGTCACTACTGAAGAAGTCGTTTCCGCACTATAAAAAAATCCTCAAGTCTGGGAAGTTTCTCAGTTGATTTATTCTATGCATACTCTTTGTTAGTTGTGTTATTTCATTAATTACCCGCTGATTAATATTTAAATATCTCTCTGCAACACTATAACAATAATTTTTAACTGTATATTCATTTCATAAGATAAATTTAGGTTATGAAATAAAATTGTCATTAAACTAAGTAACTATCTCTCGTAAAAGTTTGCTAACTTATTACACAAGTGTTTTATGTAACCTACTTAATAAACTATCTATAGTGATATAATAAAGATAAAAAATATATTAATTTGAACACGCTAGTCTTTAAAACTACCAAAATTGGCTTTGTCGGTCCTTAGAGGCGGGATAAAGTAAAAGAAATACATGGCTTTCTAGCCATATAGGTACGTAGGTATAAGATATAATTATAAAGCGAAAAAATTACAATGATATAGGTATTCTTATTCAATGTTAAAAATATTATTATTATTATACGATTTAATTTATATTTAATTGGGAAATACTCACATCATCTGTAAGAAATATATACCTACATATTGGAAAAGTATCGCTAATAATTATAATTTCTTAAGCCATTTGAATAAAAGGCGTCATCATCAGCCTATACTCGTCCACTGCTGGACGTAGACCTCTCTAGTGAACGCCACAGAGTTCGGTCTTCAGTGGAATGGCGTTCAAAGAGCTAAAAATCATGTAAATTCTAATTATTATGATGTTTGTATCAAATGTAGTCAGTCAAATATTTTTATTTATTTTTGGCTTTCTTTCAAGTCACAAAAGGCAAGCTTGTGTGTTCTGGCACTATAAAGTAATTTAATTATTTTCGTGCATTTTACAAGCTATATTTAACATAAATATTTTTTTTTATTGAAACATTTGTTCTAAAGGATGTTGGGCCATAAAGGATATAATAAATATGTATAACTTACTGTTTTCTAGACTTACGCAAAACATTAAAAAAAACCTTTTATATAATTAATTTTAATAAATCCCGACGTTTCGGTTCCTTTACTACTATTTGTGTAATTATTGAAGGACACGGAAATATGTATCACCGTTACATATCGAATGTGAAAAAGAGTTTAAGTTTAGAGTACTTTCAGTTTCTCCCCGGTGTCGTGGATACAAATATTCACGATGCACAAGCACCCAGATCCCAGATATGAATAGTTTTGTAACGTGTGGGGCTCGAACCCGCAACCCATAGCGCGAAAGCTGATTACTTAACCACTGCACCAACCGTGTCGGAAAAGTAATTATGACATTGTAATATCAATAAGTATCATTAATGGACGTTCAAATTTTAATTCAATTAAACTTAAATATCTTGTAAATTAGGCTTAACCGCGTGTAGATAATGTAAATATTGACTATTGCATTGGTATAAAAAGTAAGTAGCCTTCAATGGACAATATGTAAGTATATTATGTTTACTATTTTGTTAAGAATGCCTTGACATGATTAGATAGTCATTTACCTGCACGCGTATCATGATAACTAGGGCTACAAGATTGAGAGGGCAGTGTGAACAAAAAAAGTCATTTTCTATCCTCTAACGAGTCGATACACTCAGGTACTTAATACAGATAAGTCAACAGAAGGGGGTCTGTGCATGCAAGGGTTAAGACAATAAAAACCAGTCAAGTGCTAGTAGGAATTGCATTGCGGGTTCTGAACGTCAGTTCCATCCGTCTCCTCTCCATGAAAATATAATAAATAAAACAGAATTCTATTCGCAGTCAAAACATGTTCTGCTGTTCCCAAACGGTAAATGTAAGTTTGTAATCAATAAAAAATATTGAAAAAACAAACTACTACTTGAGAGAGCTTGAACCTTGATTCTTGCAAAATGTTATGTTCCTAGAAGTAAGGTAGGAAGTAAGGAACATATGGCATAAAGGCCCTATTAAAATTTATACAGTCTTAAGTACTACTTATTTCAACTTAATCAAACCTCCACGCATTTCTGTTCACGAGAATCGTAACAGACGACAGACGAACGGCGAAATGTTACTATTATTACAGAGAAAATAACTGAAGCTGATATAACTGCAACTGCTGTCAAGTCATAAGTATAAAGAGGAGAGAACAATGGCAAAAGGGTACAATTAGAACCAGAAAATCTGCATTTATTTATGAATAAAATATGAGTAGATAGTCTTGTTTACAAATATTTTTAGCTAAATTCGATTGCTAAATGTTTCCAAAACATATGTTTTTCAGTGCAAATACCTACTTTGTTATTACTACACCAAAGTTTGTGAAAGGGAGCAATGACACCTTAGATATTTAGTCAAATTAACCGGCCGCGTACTTATGATTTTATTTCGAGATATCATTGGAGATTATTAGATTCTTTTTTTAAAAAATCGGTAAAAAGCAGGAATGAAAAAATCTGTAAAAAAACGATCAACAATTGGCAAAATATCACGTAACATACACACAATAAAATACAGTTGAATTGAGATCATTTCCTTTTGTGAAGTCGGTTTAAAAATGTAATATTTAACGTTGCAAAAACCCTGCACAATACAAAAACTGAAAACATTTCATAACGGTCGACAATAATTTATATCTCTTCTTATTTGTGGACGTGTTAGCTATAGTATAATAATTGATATTTCTGTTAAAATAAGCGGTATCAGAAAAAAAACCTGTTACTAACATTATTGGAACTCGTTTCAAAACCACAATTTGTGAGGTAGGTGTACGGGGAGAATAATCACACACAAAACCAACAAATACGTGAGTTTAATTAACTCATATACCTACCTATATCATATTTTAATAACTATTTTTCCCTAACAATGTATTCATGATGTTCAAATTAAGTACTCACTCGAAAACAATCATCAGAAACGCTGTAAACTCCAACATCGACCTCCGAAACCCCGACCATGTAAGCCTGGTCCATCTTCAGGGCTGACATGTTCAGCCCCTCGTACTCCACCACCCCTGGGTCCTCCATCCATGATTTGATCACTTCCCGGTACCACTGCCAAGTGTCATTCGATACCCCCACGGAATCATTCATCATTACACAATACTATTGAATCGTTTCAGACTTCTTCGAAACAAAAGAAGTAGTCAAAACTTCACATTTAAAAATCGAATATCATTTTAATACATAAGTGAACTTTTTGCGGGTTGAAATGGTTTAATGTAGGCGCGACCGTCCGCTTGACGGGTTTAAGTGTGACTGAGCGCCGAACCGGTGCGTCGTCTCGTCTTCTCCATACAAGAGCAAATAATAAGCTTTCTGCAATGCGATCTGGAAATCTTCGCAACAATTAGATGAAAGCGCGACAACCTTCAGTCCATTTACCTGCACATCATCAGGCTTTCCACGATTTGTTTGTTTCAATTACCTGGGGACGTAAGACTTATTGGTATTTGTATCCGGAAAGGATAAAAGATTGGAGGAGGATTGTTAAAATTACCACACGTATAGTTTATATTGAGAAGGAGTGCAGAATGCTAATATTTTTTTTTTAATTATGTATAAAACAAACTTATAATTTAAATTAGTTATGGTCTAATTTCAACCGCTTGGCGGCCACTAGTATATGTATATAGATATATCCATATCAACCGTAAATAATTCTGAATTTAATTTATTTATAAAAGAATAAACATATTACTATTATTTATTATTATGAATATCTACTTAATAGGCTATTATAAAGTCGAGAAAATATTTGATACAATTCCAATAAAATGCCATGCTATTTAATGTTATTGCAAATAAATAAAAGGAAATGCGTGACATCACTGAGTACGACGTGACAAATTCAATCATAGTTATATTTAATACATACAATAAATATTTAAATTTAAAATTATACATCACTACTAAATTATACAATTACGCAGGTAAAACAAAATTATGCGCATTAGCTGTAAACAAAAATCTGTGTAACATATTGTGAAAATATATGACTAAAATATATTTAGAGGATTAATAATTTTGCTGCAATCTCTACACCTGCTATAACCTCTTTTGTAACGTAAACTATAACCTCTTTTGTATTTAAAAAGTAAAACGTTATATGGGATTTTTCATGAGTAGCTGGACTTACAACTGCATTAAATCTTAGTTTACGTCTAGTCTAAGGTGGACCAGATACGAATCACTGGTCTCCTCTTTGAGAGGGTTAACGCTACACTTCACTAGCCCCTAGGCGATTGACAAACGTAATTTGCCAGCGAGAAAGTCTCTCAAACCTCTCCTAATGTTATATGAGTGGTTATATACACGCTGACGATTTCCAAAAGTCATAGACGCTGTTTCGAACTTGAAATTCGGCTTTGACTTAGCCACCTGTCTTAGCCACCATAACATCACATTAGTTTAATTAGTTTACGCATCAAATCACGCAGGATTAATTAGTAACTAATTATATTTACAACAAGAACGAAACGATTTTTATTTACTTTTTTCAAAAGGATAAGGACTGCTACTTTAAAATTTATTTACGTTATACGCATATGAATCTATCAACATACATATTTAAATTTATATTAAGCATATAAAAATGTGTAGATAGTGTTCCATAAATATTTCTATAATATTTATAATATACATAGCTAGGGTATTAAAAGATAAGCAACGGACTACGTATTTATCCTATTTACTAAAATCTTATCTAGTTTTTTCATCACAATTTATATTGATTTATAGTGCTCAAGAATAACTTATCATTTGCAGCATTTGTACTTTATTTTAATGCCATCTACACACTAAGATCTGAATATGTGTTATGGTTATGGTTTTACGACTAAAACCAAAACTTCAAATAAATAAATGAACAGTATATTTGCTATCACTTCTCTCTTTCATTTGCACTTCCTGATTTTGACGCTCCATTGTCTATAATCGAATCGATGTATTCAATCAAGTGAATGTAACTATGTAACTAGTAATAATTATGTTTTGTATGAATAAGCTACAACATTTTATTTAGTATCTTATATTCTCTATTTGAGCTAAGATTTATATTATAATTCGATATTGATGTTTATATGTAGGTAAGTATTTACAATAAAAGTATATGAGTAGTATATCAACCTTCTAGTATCCGTAACACAAGCCTCGTTGCTTACTACGGAACTAGATGGTGCTGTGTCCATAATGTCCACATGTATTTATTTATTTATTTATTATTATTGTTAGATAGAGCTGCGGTAGCCTAGTGGTGAGCCAGCGGACTGAGATGTCAAAGGTCTCGAGCCACTGCCTTTTCGGAAGTTATGTGCGTATTTATCACATGCTCAGATGGTGATGGAAAGCATCGTGAGGAAACCTGCATGCTGGAGAAATTTGCTTGATGTCTTGTGAAGTCTACCAACAAAGAACAGGTGAGCTATAGCTTTATCTCTCTCAAATAAGAGGAGCATATGTCCAACAGTAGTATAATAATTGGGTAGATGTAGATTCAAAAACCACACAAAACCACGGAATGAAGGAACATAAGGTTATTTCTTTGCATAGCATATTAGTGTTACCCTGTTACAAAAACAACGTTACGCAATTTTTAGAAAATGTTTTGAATTCAAACAAAAGAATAATATAATTTAATGTCTTTAGTTTCGACTGAAGGGCATTAATTTATTTCATATTACTTTTATGAATTTTAATAGGTACCTACTGTTTTTGTATTAACACGTAACAAACAAACTCTAAAGTTCTTTTGTTTCGTCTTTCCTACATGTTCCTTTTTAATTATATAACAACATTACATACCTACTTGCCCGTGGTTCCCGAAGACAGAGGTATGCTAATGTACATTGTACACCTACATTTCACCAGTATGTTTTAGGTCCCATGTAATAGAGGGTGAGCCTATTGCCATCAACCGGGCACGAATCCAAACTCCGAGTTGCTACTGAGAATGTCAAAGTAAAATGCAATGACTACGCAATAATACGACAACTAGACCAACGGGTTAGTTGTTTCATTTTATATATAATTAATTGTCATCCTTATACAAATATAATACATAGTTTTGTGTCTGATTTCTGAGTCACATAGCGCATAAATGATAATATGTCGCAGCTATTACAACACACGTTACTAATAGTGATCCAAACGCTTTTAAAATAATTATGACGATCCATGAGAAAACGCTGGCTGTATGCACACAGTATAATGATAATAATATCATGTATAATTGTATATTGTATGTATATTATACTAGCGGACCCGACAGATGTTGTCCTGTAAACACTTAAATTTTGGGGTTATTTTCCTATGTATTAAAAAAAGTATATAAGTATTATATCCATTGTCTAGTACCCATAGTACAAGCTCTGCTTAGTTTGGGACTAGATGGTGCTGTGTAAAATGTCCCTGAATATTTATCTTCTGATATGCGAATCATAATAATCCTAGATTTCTATCGCAGCACCACCTACAGAGGCCAATTGCTGTTGAAGTCTATTCACCCGTTTAGTGACACGGGCACATAAGAATTATATATGTATATAAATATGTTTGTAGATATAGATGCGCATCATCATATCATGTGCACAAAGCTTTGTTTTATTTTATTTTTAAACATTTACAAGTTGAAGCTGCGTGCACGACAGCTAGTAAATAATAATGATATAATAAATAATAAATAAATATTTCCGGACATTATTACACAGCGCCATCTAGATCCATGGTAAGCAACGTGGCTTGTGTTACGGACATTAGATGGTTGATATACTACACATATACTTTTTTTTTGTAAATACATACATATTATACATAGATACAGTCATGACTCGGATACAATTGATGCTCATCACACAAACATTTGTCCCTACCGGGATTGGAACCTGGGACCCATAGCACAGCAGGCAGCGTTAACTACCGCTGAGCTAGACGGGTCGTCATGATATGAGCTTGTACTTATAATTACAGCGCGTACACGCAACCATTGCTTATTATAGTAATTGGACGGATGATTTTGTAGTCATACTTCACACAGGATGTAGGTATTTCAGATTGACTTCAAACGTTTGGTTAATAATAACCAATTATTATTTAATAATAAATGATAATAACTTTAATAGTTTAGGCACTGGCACTGTAGCAACTGTGCTACAAAGTATAATTATTTTCCTCTTTAATAGAGTTTTTCCTGTTTTACGAGATGTTCTTCTAAGTAAATTTGGTCTTCTTTGAATTAATCATATTTTGACTTTGACGCTATTGTAGCTGAAAGACACGGAATTTTCAAAAATGATCGTATAAAGTAGATTCGTAATAATTACTTTTATTTCAATACTTCTAGAGAAAGTATAATTTACATTATCTAGATTACTTATTAATAACAGAAATTCCATGTGCATTCTTTCAAGTCAACTCATGTCCTATTGTTTGTCTATCTTCAAGATATTCTAATGAAACTGTGGAGTGTAGTGTATAAGCACGGAATAGTGTATAAGCATAGTCTAGTTGAATAAAAGTCTTTATGACTGTTTATTGGAAAAGCTAGTCTAAACCTAAATATCTTCGAAAATAATTAGATTAATCTGTAGGGCGGTTTTTTTTAAACACCTTAAAATGATAGCTTGAGATCGTTATGATCCACATTTTTTTTTCGTTTTCAATAATTACATCAAACATTAAAAACAAAGTGTGCCTCAAAATTTTATTCAATCTTACGTATAATTTTTCAATCCGACACGAATACGGAATAAGCAGTATGTCGAATCTGTTGTTTACTAGACTTATGATATCATAAGCAAATGGAAAAAGTAGATTTTTGAAAGAAAAGGTAACCGATAATTCCAAACCCAATATTTATCAGTTAAAATATTATCAATCTACATGTTTTATGAAATATTTTTTTAATCCTACCAAATCTGAAAAACCTTTCACATTTGTTTTTACACCATAGAACCTAAATGACCGTTAATATCTAGACAAGGATAATTGCCTAGTTTCGAAGCCAGAGTTACCAGTTATCCTTGGAACTCGATAAAATGAACTGACCGGTACTGGACAGATTAGATCTGATGTGCCTGTCCAGCGAGCGATCGACATGTGTTTGATTGGTTTCCCATACACATACACTATTCTTAGTAGTTCCTTATTTTTCTTTTACTAGTTTTGTAACTGCTTCATTGAGCTAGTATATAATTACAGTTGCTCAACATGAGCAACTGTAATTATATACTACAAGAGTATTCGGTTCTAGGTTTAGGTACTTTTTTACTTTTAATTAAATTTAATATTAATTTTAATTTAATATTAATTTTTCTATGACGATTGCAACATTGGTGCTACTCACATAATTAAATTTGGATCTTCCGTCGAGTATCGATAAAAGGTTTAAAACCAGAACAACTGTGTGTATATGGAGTAATGGTCACATCTATGAGACGGGACACCACCGAGCACCAAGTGCTGGAGTTCATCAATGATACGCTGTTCAAGAAGAAGCTCCAATACCTAGATCACGGACGCAACTCGGCAAGCTTATGAGTATGTTCTTTTATGGATGTCTTCTGATAAAATAAAATGTATTATTGTAATTTAATTGCCATTTCTCATGGAGGTTAAGTTCATAGTAATATTATTCGTATTTGTACCTTTTGTGACATATATGTAGTTATGTGGTGCATGCCACATTAAAACTAACTATATTTGTAACCGATAAGCAGATTAATTTCCCTCTGTCACTAATAAATAGTTTTAAAATCAATCTAGGTTTGTAATTCGCCTTAACTAAAACAAAAAACAAGCTAAGTATGGTGATGACTGAGTAAGATCGATATCGGTAGGCCGAAGTAGTCAACTGAACTTTAAAAAAATATAACACATTCTTTTGATAGTCCGTTTTACATACAACAACGATGAAAAAACACTTTCAAAATGTTCCATCATTACCTTGAAAGTTATATAAATAAAAATAGGCAAGTTTAACTGTTCGATTCATTTAAACAAAGTAGGCTTGTGTATATAGAGTTGATACCACTGATAAATTGGCTTATTTAGACAATTATATGCACGGCTTTATAGCGGAGGAAACCGAGTCAGTTTGATGCTCATCTAGTATAGTGGTCACACGCAGTATCATAGACTTGACTAAAATGTTTTAATGTGTTTATTAATTGATTGGATTATGGAACTTCTCGTGGTGTTGGTGATATGTCTGTGTGTGAACGCGGAAGATACCGGCTATCCAGCTGGGTTGATGGCTGACTGTAAGTTCTACTTTAGATCTTATATATAAAAATCTCGTGTCACGGACTCCTCCGAAACGGCTAGACTTATTATTATAAAATTTTGTATGCACATTTTGGTAGATCTGAGAATCGGTTGTAGGCTATACACATTACACCCATAGGTGATAAGGATGTCCCTGGCCAAACTTTTTCTTTTTTGGCAAAACATTTCATTGTATTTTTTTTTATGATTTGGCATTAAAAAATACTTATAACCCTAAATTTTCACTCTTCTACAACCAACCCCTAAAATATGGCAAAACAACGTTTGCTGGGTCAGCTAGTATACCTATATAAATAATTCTGCATTATTATATAGTGCCACTTAGTTCCGAAATAAGCATCTAGGCTTGTGTGACACTTGTAATATATTTTTTAAAATACTTAAACATTCATATTCATATCATTTATTTTTATTCCACAATGTTTTTATAGATGGTAATAGACAATCTTATGTTAGATACAATTATGGACCCTTTCGGGCACAACAAATATAATTAGACTAATTAAATATACAGCACATATCATTGTACATAGTATTCATGCTCATCACATAAACATTCGGCTCTACAGGACTGCTAAAGAAGGCAGACTTGTACAGGTGCTTTTTTATAAAGTAAAGAAAATGCTGCGGTGATATAACCAGATTTGTCTATATTATAGGCGTATTCTAGTATTCACTTAAACCGTATAAAGATCTGAACTTAAACAATGAAGAAAGACACCGTGAAGAAACGTGCGACTAAGTGGTTTTCTCGGTAGCGGCTTGTATACTCTGCCAACACCTTCGATCAAATCCACACTTACTTAATATTATAAATGCGAAAGTGTGTCTGTCTGTCCGTTACCTCTTCACGCTACAACCACTGAACTGATTTAGATGAAATTTGGTATAGAGATAGTTTGAGTCCCGGGGAAGAACATAGGACAGTTTTCATCCCGGAAATCATTCCTTAAAAGAGGTAAAAGAGGGGTGGAATTAAAATTACAAATTTTATGCAGACGAAGTCGAGGGCAAAAGCTAGTATATTATATTTGATCGGTCCGTCAACCCGCCACATGACAGCGTGCCAAACTTCCCTGATCAGAGTAGCTTCGTTGAGCTACTCGGATTTAAAAGGCGGTCCGCTCAATCTGAGAGCTAACTTTTGCCGAGCTGTGGTGACAATAAACAAATTAATTAATTGCGTCCCGCGTGAAGACAATATTCATTTAAAGACAATTAGTTAATAATGGTAATATAAAAGCGGACAATAGTGGCTGATATCTGTGCCTTTTAGTCATTGCACAGCGGTTCTAAAGCTGGTCTCATACCAGGACCCGAAAAGTCCCGTCGTGATTATAGTTATAGTGACCACCAAGATTGTTCAAAGGAGGTAATAATACAAAAAATCTTAATTGATCGTTATGAATATTTTTTCAAATTTTCGTAATGCCTTGCCAACCTAGTTTGAAACTAGATAATCCAAAAATTATCTGTATTTCAGAAGACATAAGATTTTGTTTAGGTAACGTCAACAAATAAGATCATCGATAATAAAGTCACTAACTACGGGCAAACATTTGGTATATTTCCATGAGTTCCATGACACATTAGATTTAAGGTTATGCCTAAAAATATAATTCTGACAATACGTTTTCCCTGTTGCTTCAATGATTTAAACTAAAATGCCTATAAGTAGGTATAACCTTTGAATGTATATGTTGCTTTTGTATTCATATTCATATATTTTTTTGGTATTCCGCAATGTCATTATAAATGATAAGCAGTAATTAAAAATGTATGCTTATAATAAAACACGAACATTTATTATAATAGTTTAAAATTATTATTATGTCGTAAGTCCAATGGTAGCTAATGCTGAGCGTGAGATCCCTGGTTTAATTTCCAGATTGACCCAAATGTTTTTGGGACTTTTATGAAATTCATATTTGTCCCTAGTTAATAGTTTGTCCTATGGTAATAAATTCGCCTACTTTTACATGAGAGCTAAAACATACCAGCAAAATGTGAGAGTACATCAATATTGCCGCCTACCTACCCATGCAGGGGTACAGGAGTAATGGTATGTTACGTTTTAAAATATGTTATTCGGACAGCGAATGTTGCTTTAATAGACAATTGAATTTTTGTTGTTGCTTTAATCAACAATTGAATTTAATTCTATTACTTAATATACTGTATTCATTTAAAATCCTATTAAAAAATTCCTAATTAATTTTAAGTACCTACATACATTAGGTACATAGTTATGAATTAGAATAAAGTATATAAGTATGTAATATAGGTACCTAACATATCTGCATAATAATAGGTGGTGGTTGCGATCTATGTAATCCGACACTGGGTTATCGAGGAAACCGACATCTAACCTACATTAGTGAAGTAAGTGCACACAATTGCCAAGGTAGTAATTATGCATTCAATTAAAATAACTAGATGTTTTGCCTAAAATATAATTATCTTGTTATATTTGTTTTAAATAACAGCTTGTATGTCATTAATCATATTATTGATCAAGGAAATCTATTTGTTTTCAAAGAACTGACCGAGATTTCTAAAAAAGATTCTTGTGAAAATGTATCATTTAGCAAAAGTTAGTTATTTAACGAATATTATAAAGCGGGATATGCACATATTCGAAGATCATCCTTATGCAGCGAAACCTATAGGCGCAGCGTAAATTTAAAATCACTCGTACAATTCTTAGTTGCACAAACTTCTTTATTACCTTCACTTACTCAAATCATCCGCCATTTGTTTCCAGGTCCTGGAATGAATCGAACAACACGTTTATCAGAGGAAACAAAGCGTTCTCTGTCAGTGGTGGTGGCATACCCACCAGCTAGTCTGTTAGGCTACAGGGAGACGAGGTGTAAGCTGAGCGTCCAGGGAGCCGCCTGCGCAGCCCAGCGTCTTGACTTCAGACGAAGAAAAACACAAGTAAATATGCACCACCTTCATTAAATAGAAAGATATAGGTAACTTTGAATAGAATAATCCTAAAGCTGCTACTTGCGATTGTCTTTAAATTGCACCTGCGTTCTAAATGTTGGGTATATCCATCTAATAGAATGATTTGTAATACTCCGGTTAATAAAAAGTAAACCAATGGCAAACGTAGGAAAATCGAAAAGAAAAAACGATGCGTCGCAAGTAGTCGCAACAAGGTATGACAATGTCACTTTTATAATAAATAACTCCCATATTGTTTTGATACCAAATATTGGTTCCATTACCCATATTCGTTATTCCAAGGAAAGAGGAAAAGAAAAACAATATTACAATATGATCCAAATCAAAGACACTGTAAATATCAGATCATACAACATAAAACAAATAGAATCAAACGAAAGAGACATGAAAATTGCTTCACTTACAGGGACAAAGCTTTTAACACATACATTGAGAAGTGCACAGCCGGACAATAATAATGACAGAACCAAGTCTAGCGGCCAACGCAAATCTAGCATTACTTATATATTGACATACTGTCAATTCTATGTAAGTAATCACACTATAATGAAATCGAAATCGCAAGCAATAATATCATAACATGGCCGTGACTCCAATAGGTTAAGTTAAATCATAATCTAATCGTTCACGTTTAACGATCAAGGTTCCACTTAATTCAGTTGCATTGCATAATTCAATTATGTTGCGTGTTTCCAGTAGAATTCATATCTGTTTTTAGATAGTACCTAACATTACTGTATTGTGGTAGGTAGGTATGTAGAAACATAGTTACTATTAAAATCTATACTAATATTATATTCTAAATACAAAAGTTTGTCTGTGTGTTACCTCTTCACGCTTAAACCGTTCAACCAGTTTAAGCAGGGATGGAGATAATTCAGAGCTCCAGGTAAGGATATAGAATATTTCGTTATCCCTGAAATCATCTTTTAAAATAGCGAAAAGGGGACGTTGCTATGCAGAAGAAATCGCGAAGCTTCTCAACTATATCAGAAGATGAATAAAAGACGATTAAAGGCACTTGAGGAGGTGAACATTTTTTGGTTGGCATGGCATGAGCACATTTTTAAAAGAATGTATTATTCTTTAAAAAATGTACTCATTTGTACCTACAAGTAATTTTCTGTCATGATATAAGAAGAAGTCTGAAAATGACAACAGTCAAAACTTGAAACTAAAATATAAAATATAATTTAATATAATATAAAATGATGTCCAGAAAATATATAAACGCACGCTGTGTCATATCTATACCTAGGATACCTAGTTAGTTAAAGAATAAACAAAAGATGGATACATTTTGGATGGACTGAAAAAGGATTCGATACAATGACACATTTCCTTAGCTCCAAATGGAAAGTCCTAGGTAAATGTCTTCAAATGTGGAGCATTGGATAACTGCTTCTATACACTTCCAAGTGCCAACGGTAGATAAATATTATAAATAGGTACGAACATCCGGAGAAGTAAGTGTATACAAATACCTTAACTGAACGGATTAGAACCTTTTTCAATAGAACGGAAGCTGCGCGACTCTACCCACACAAGTCATTCATCTAACTAACAGGTTCTCTATAAACAAACACTAGTAGGTATGTATTCCTGTCGTGAGGTACCGACACTTCTAAGATGCAAGTAATTCTTATTCCACTACAAGCGGACCGGCTTCACACAAGCAATTTTAATTTTATACCTTGTGTTACATTATCAAATTTTTTGTATGGATCTCTATTATATTCTACGGAATTCTAGTAATTATTATAGCTCATGTTACTCAGGAATAATGTAGCATTCTAATGGTGAAATATTTTTTCAATTCGGCCTGGTAGTTCTTAAGATTAGCGAGTTCATACAAATAAACATTTCCGCTTTATTGTTAGTATAGATTAAGTCTGATAGTTTTTCATTGAGTCCTCATTATCTATCATATCATATCACTATCACTACCATAAGTTAAGCGGTCTCTTGTATAATACATTAAATAGACTATGTAGCATATATCCTCTATCCAAATTTGAATGTAAGAAAGCGGTACTGAATTATCTACAGAACCTATCGTACGAGCAAACGGAGAGTTTATTTTAGAGAATCATCGTAAACTATATAACACACACACACCCACACGCATACTCACTTACGCACACTCACAAACACACACACACGCACTCACACTCACTCAATTCATACATAGTACACAACTAACATTTTACAATCTATTTTTACATCTTATTAGAACTATCTGTAAAATATCCAAATTCTGTAGTATTATAAAATTAATTGCAATAGTGGGAGGACGGCGCCGGTGTCTGTCACACAGTTTATACTAGCGCAGGCACTGTCGTTAACTCTATCTTAGGATTATTTTATATGCATAATTGTAAAATGCACTAGTTTAAGATAGAAAAATATTGTACCCTTTTTATGAGAAATAACGAATATTTGATTTGATTTATCTAATATATAAAATTCTCGTGTCACAGTTTTCGTTGCCATACTCCTCCGAAACGGCTTGACCGATTTTGATGAATTTTTTTGTGCTTATCCGGTATCTATGAGAATCGGTCAACATCTATTTTTCATCCCCCTAAAAGTTAGGGGTAGTCCACCAACCCCTATAATGTGGCAAAACAACGTTTGCTGGGTCAGCTAGTATTATATACAAGTTTACCAGTCATTGATCCCGTTAAATGGTGCTATGACGTATTTATCTGAGAAGCTAGTTTTATGCAAAAGTGAGTCTTCTAGTTAGTATCTAACACTGAACTCATGTGAAACTGTGAAAAACCACTGAATATTTTTGACCCCACACGAACTATTCTATTCTCTTAAATAATTAGTACGAAATGGGATGTCAAAGGCTTCTGTGAATAGCCAGGGCTATAGCAGTACCTACGATCAAAGAGTAAACAAAAAAGAAAAAAAACAAATACGGCGGCAAAATTGTTAGTCATTCAAATACCGACTTCAAACGTCAGAACTGGGACCAAATTGAGATGGGACGCGGGAAGTTCCAACCTTCAAATAAAAAAATAATCATCAAAATCGGTTCACCCAGTCGAAAGTTATGATAGGTAAAAACATAAAACAAAAAAAATACCTCCTTGTTTGAAGTCGATTAAAAACTACCTACCCAAGTTTTTTTAAGTTTTCCTTATAGACTTTGTTATTCCCCAGGTGATCATCAGTGGCTACATGGACAGTACCTTCTCACCACTCGTGCGCTCGATCATGTCCACGTACCTGTCACTTGGACGAAACGTCATCGTGCTGGAAATATTCCCCGTGTTGGTGCGGACATATCCTATGTAAGTTATTAATTACTAAACTTATTGGGCATCAGGATATTGAACCCTATTTTCTATTACTTTAAAGCTATCGGTACTAAGCAAGCAATCTCGCTTGCTTTTTTGACATAGTTATACATATTTAAGAATATAATTTATATATTGGTACCTACTTGCCTCGTTGCTCAGTGGTCGTAACTGTAACTGCTAAGCAAGAGGTCTTGGGTTTGATGCCCAACTCGAGCAGTGTTATTGGGTTTTTCTTTTAAATTCTCTGTAGCAGTTCGGAGTTCGGATTCGTGCCCGGTTGGTGGCAATAGGCTCGCCCCCTGAACCCTACCCTCGAAATGTTTATGGGTGTACACCTCTGACTAGCCGTCGGCGACGACAAACGTGATGATATTAATTTATTTTTATTATGGCATTTCGTATGTAGGTATACTTAGGTAATCCTATGCTAATTTATAAATCAACCACTATTTCATATGATAATAATACAATAAGAAAATATAAGCTTATCGAGGTAACTTTAATTAAAGAACACACCTAATACGGAGCGAACCAAGGAAGCAACACAAGTCATTAGCCAATACCTGTAAACTGGTTCGGTACTTGCTGATTTACCGGCTCAAACCAGTTGCAATATATTTTTTTAATAAAATTTCTCTTGGCGGTGCTTTCCAACAAAGCTTATGATAAAATTTTACGCTATATTGATACATAACCGACCTTCTTGCTATGCATTAAGCAAAATTTCATTCGTTCGTCGCATTTTATTCCATTTAGTTTACGCCTAATATCACCCTAATTAAATAAATTTAATATAACTTCCATTAGATTTGTTTATTAGTCTAATGATCACAATCGCGGATTCTGGGCAGGTCTTGGGTTTGATTGCTTGATCGAACAAAGTATAGGTTACACATCCCTGCCTAACCCTTCGGGTTTCGGTAGGCGTATCGGCATAGTTAGTATGTATGATTGTCCAATTTCAGGCTTTACAGATTAAATGTTAATTTTTTAAAATTCAGAAATTCTACATTTCTGAATTTTGACATTTAATATACAGAGTTAGGAATATACTTTGGGACGAATCAAGAATATTGTACCTAATGGGATGAGACGTCATAGGATGAATACGGCATAACCCATCTATATCTATCAAACATCTGCCCCAACCAGTATTTGGACAGCGTTGAGGATATTAATTACGTGCTTTAATTCTTAAATCAATATGTTCTACTTATACGCAATAGCGCATGCACCTGATGTCTGCAAGTATTTAAGTTTCTAATGTTAAAAATAACATTTGCATTCCCACGAGATCTTAATATGTTAATGGCAGGTACAAGTCCCACAGGCAGCAAGTTACGGCGAACTTAATATAATTTGCTGTATATTCCCGAATATTCTATATCGAGCCGTAGGATGAACAATTATTATCCCAGTACTAAACTTACCCTGCTGATAAAGGTAATTAGCTAATCTTCTCCATTTTCTGCGGTTAACACGTGCCATGCAATAGATAGACTGTCCATATCTACATACTATGGCTGTAATGTGGTCTCAAACATGCGTTCTCATTGCAACATTATCATATCAGCTAAAAACGTCCTTTACTGAACTCTCTCATAGATATTCACTAGGAAGGTTTACGCCTCCCGCATCCGATACTTCCAGCTAGATCTGATCGGTGTCATTTACTGGCCTTATTTTTTTAGATCAATCTATAGCTTTCTCGCCAACAGTGAGGCACAGCCTTATACTCGTCGTTCGCACATGCGGCGTATCTCCCAGTCGCGCTACTTTTTGCTCCCCGCTCGCATGCACACGCAAAAGGAAACGCGTAATTTGCCGTCTCAAGCCGCTCAGAACTTGTATTGAGATGGATATGCATATTTAGTGACAGTTGCTATTGATATTGATACATATATAAGTACCTAAGAAAGTTTTGACTGTCGATGTAGGGAACATTTTACTGGTAATTTTTTTTCATAAAATGGGAAGCTCTTTTTAAGTAAACAATAACTTATGATATAATATTAACCTTAACATTGGCTTAACTCACAGACCGCTGTCTCCATAATCCATAGGCATGGAATTTGACTTAGCTCCGAATAAAAAGAATTTAACTAGACATAGAGTAACACTAAAAAGGTAACCTCTAGCTTGAGTCTCAAGTTGTAAACACATCTCATATACACGAATTAAACCTTCGTTTTCAGAGCTGCCCGGATCACAAAACCGCTGGGCGAACTATTAGGCCAGTTCCTTGCATCCCTTACCTTCCATGGGTTATCAGCTCGGAGACTAGAGCTTGTGGGCGGGAGCCTGGGCGCCCACATCGCGTCGTTCGCCGCTGTCACCTACAAACAGCTGACCGGACGACGACCCGCCAGACTTACTGGTTTGTACTTTATGATAAGAAAATCATTGAAATAGTAGTAGGATCTTCAATAGGTTTATTACCATAATATGACCACGTATCAAAAGGTAACAAGATAAATACTGGTCGAATTTAATTAGTAAACACTCCTGTCTTATAACTTGTCCTTTTAGGGAAAATTATACACAAAAAAAAAAAGAATCAAGTGTGAAAAATCAACCTTTGGTTAACTATCTCTTTATGTGTAGTTACGCGATAATGCCAGTACAGAATAAAGTTCCCAAGTTTTTTTTTTATGGTGATAAGGGGGCAAACGAGCAGGCGGCTCACTTGATGGTAAGTGATGATCGCCGCCCATGGACATTTGCAACACCAGAGGCTTGCAAATGCGTTGCCAAACCCCTTAGAAACCGTTCAGGTTTCTTAAAATAGGGAGTTACTGAACTGACAGCAAACGGAATTCCCATGCTGTCAGAATAGTCACTTCCCCAATGAGCTCTGGTAACCTTACTCACTCGCAGAAAGACAACTATTGTTGATTCACTGCGGTCTTCTGTAAGGCGGAGGTACTTCCCCAGTCGGGCAGCTCAATTTGAGCGAGAAATCTCGCTATGCCCTACCTCCTATAAAATTGTATTATTATACAAAGTTTATTATTACTATAAAATCTATTAAAACCAGTTAGTGTTTTTGTAGGTCTAGACCCGGCAGGTCCGTGCTTCCGTAACCTGCCGCCCACGGCGCGGCTGCACGCCGACGCGGCGCGCCATGTCGATGTCCTGCACGCCAATATAGACGGGTTCGGCATAGCAGACGCTCTGGGACATGTTGACTTCTATGCTAATGGGGGTGAGTTGTTAGCTACACGAGTAGATTCAACTAAGTAGGCATCTAAATTGTCTGTCAATATAGCGTTTGATAGACAATTTAGATGCAGTTGACGTTAACGTTCAAGGTAATGTGCTAACTACTCATGTGTACCTATTATTTGGTTTTTAATAATTCTACATTACGTTCATGGTCATAAAATTGTTGTAGACACGTTATCATAAATAAAATTTTCCCTAAATTATTAAATATGCTAGTCACTCTGTGATCAATAAGATAATTAAGTAAGTATGTGCATTGGATAAAGTAATTACGGAGAGTAGATACACGTCCAGACTAAAAATCGAGCAAAATCCTGTATTTTTTTCTTTTTTAAGTCTGGCTCTGGCCGGAATACGAAGCCAAAGGATTATTCTTATTTTGGATTAAAAGTGCTTAATTAATTACAAAATATATTTTCGTACAGTCACATAAAGTAACCAATTTAGAATTTTAATTCCTTCTTGTTTTTAATTGTTTAATTGTAAAATTTGTAACAATTCTGATGCTGACTCGAAATAATGTACACTACATCTGTGACTTTGACCATTTTAATACGGTTTTGAGAACACCTAAGATAGCATGATTTTGTTTGTTATGATTAATGGTCTCAAAATGTAGGTACCTTTTATTATAGTTATAAAGTATCATAAGCCAACAATTGCACCAATAAAAGTTACACCAATCAATTTAATCATATTTTTTTATTCCAGGTGAATTTCAACCTGCAATTAAGGGAGACTTCATAATGCCATGTATGCAACTGTGCAGCCATGTTCGGACAGTATTTTACTGGAACCTCGCATACAGTAACCCCGACAAATTTGTCGCAGTTCGTTGCGATTCAGTCGCAGACGCACGACACGGCAATTGCTATGGAGGAAAAATAACGACAAATACGCTTGGCCCGAAAACCAACTTCAGCATAACTGGGGTGTATTACTTGCCAACAGATGCCAAGCCGCCCTACTATTTAGGTGTGAACGGTTTGAAGAAACGAAGGTTTGGTGTCAATGATTATTTGATGATCCCTGCACCTGACGAAGATATAACCGTATAGAAGAACTTTTAGAAATACGGGCTCTGCTTTATACTGTTACCGTGCAGAAACACGGGTGAAAGGGTACCTATGGAATACCGTAAAATTACGGCAAATTAGGCCTTTCAGCTTCGTTCAAGACGGCTAAGGCCGAGACTGTCTACCTAAGCCATATGAAATACAATAAAATTAGTTCTACACAACAATACATATAAGAAATTTGAGTATTTATTTTGCTACATAATTATTTTTCTATAATGAATGCATTGATTGTCGCACATTTTCTGATCAACGGTATGTCTATTTGTTGAATTGAAAAAGAAATATATGGGGTAGAGTCTACCCCATATATTTAGACCATTGAGCTGATGACATATTTTTAAATTGAATAGTGAGATTTTGTCTATTTAAGTGAATATATGTAGATTTTGAGCTGTGGTAGCCTAGCGGTGTGACCAGTAGACTGAGATGTCAGAGGTCTCGAGTTCGACTGACACTGACTTTTCGGAAGTTATGTGCGTATTTATCACATGCTCAAACGGTGAAGGAAAACATCGTGAGGAAATCTGCATGCTTGAGAGAATTTCTCGATGGCATGTGAAGTCTGCCAACCCGCAGTAGGCTAGCGTGGTGGACTATAGCCTAATCCCTCTCAATTGAGAGGAGACCCGTGCCCAGCAGTGGGACAATAAGGGGTTGATGATAATGATGATGTAGATTTTGAAGTTTGGACTCAAATGAAAAACAAACCAATAATATAAGAGCAATTTTAATGTAAATTTCATCACAATACGCATTAACAACAACTAGTTATTATGTTCCAGTTAGGCCGACAGACTGCTTCGATACAAAATCTATCTATGTTGGTATATGTACATTACGTTGTTTAAAGTTCTGTCGAGTCGAAAGCTCACAGTGAACCACATAGTTCTTACATTGGAAGCCATTGATACTAATATTATGATATATAAACACTAGTAAAAAATTCGTGTATTACATTTGATACGTTAAAGAGTAACTTTTTTATTCCATCTAAATTCATTCAAAAGTACAATGTCAAACTAAAAAATCTGTTACAAATTATTTGCGCAAATTAAATATGAATAAAAAATAATATCATCGATAGCGTCTATCGTAAAAAAATACATCGGTCTTTATTATATTTTCCAATAAATAGTTAATCTAAAAATAACCTATTAAGAATAACAATTAAATAACACAGATATAAGGATATAGTAAAGCATTATATTTATCGAAACCAAGCGACAGTGTATGACCGTATACCATTCAGATCTCAAAATAAAAATATAAAAAATACATAAGCGAGTCGTGTGTATATAACAACACGATATATTTGACGTTAATAATTTTATAACCACGAACAAGCACCAAACGTAACGCAATCGTTTAAAAAGCTTTATAAAATAGTCTAAAAATACATTTTATATTGGAATGTGGCTAATATTATGAATGCCGATATGATAATTACTACAGGTTCGATAGAGTACTGTGGCTTTTAATTACTTTTGGACCTTATAATAAGAGTAATAAAGGTCAACCGAGAATATTTTTGATTAATTAATAACATGAAAATTGAGTCTACCAACCCGGACACCAGAGTAGTCCCAAACAAAAATATTTATTCCGTTCTGATATCTAAGATGAATTTGTATAATCTCAAAGCCTCTTTACAATCTTTTTACATAGAAACTGCTAAATCACAATATTTATCTGTCAGAAAATATACCTTGAAATATTGAAGAGTATATTTAATGGTTTGTTTGAAAGGAAATCAGACAGAACGTTCACACGTAACAATATTTAAATCAAACCTTTTTCATCAACCTCTCTCATTTCATAGTATTCGAATTTAAAAAGTTTAAACTACTATTCATTTCATTCTTCCGTTTGTGTGAGCGGTTTCATTATGGTTTAAGTTGATATCAAGCACTAGGAATAAAACCGATGAACATTGGTATAAAATAGCTAAAGTGAGCTATCACTAAGAGGATGCTGATAAATATAGTGTTATAAAACCCTACAATGAGCTGTATTATTTAAATATCACACAACAGTCGATAAGATACTTTAAATACACCAGGCTTGAATATTATTTTAATTGATATGTGCTTATTAATATTTCTTACTAAACTATGTCTTTCAAGGACTAAATATGTGTACAGTTTAATTAGTACTAGCGATGAGTATAAGTACATAGGTACTTAATTTCTTTTATAGTGATCGTACGGTGAAGTTGGCAGTTGGTAGATTCTACACCTTATATTCTTGGCAATAAAGAGTAAATTGTGGCCAATAATGTCGATTGTACTTTGAATGTATATAATCTCTTGTACTAATTAAAATGTTAACTCATTATTCAGAGTAAGGCTCTAATGCATAGATCTATATCCATATAGATCTGTCAAATTTGGACAAATATTCATTTCACAACAAAGTTCAGTTCTATACATTCTTAATCCAATGTAGTCCCCACTCTCACTACTTTCAAAGCTGTGACTGACGGCTCTAGACATTTTGGCACTAACGCATAGTAGTTATTTACATAGTTATAATTTCTATAGCAGACACTTTCACACTGAATTGATAAATACTGAGGAAATAAACTGTAGCTGAAGGAGGCAATACTGAAAAGTTTTCAATACATTGGTATGGATAATTTACTTTAAAATGCTCCACACTATGACGAATATTTCCTTATTTCCACGAATGCGGAATATTCCCCTTAAAGTGTGGTAATACTTTGTATACTGTTATTTAATTTGCAATATAAACCCGTGATTGGAAAGTTACTGAATAGATATTAGGCGTTTAACACTAGGTATTAAATCAGACTTAAATAACGTTACATACTTGTTGGCGACGTTCTTAAGCAAAATAGTAACATAGAACTGCTTATAAAAGCGACCGAGAAATGCCCTTACATGACAAGCATAGGTAATATTTAAACCCATTATACGTACTAAGTTTTGAATGCGCAATAAAATAGATGGTACTATTCAAATTTATCTTTGATATTATAGTGAATATACCGTTTTCCGATCTTATACTCTTAATAATAATGACGAAACATCGTGCTCTGTTTTTTGGCGTTCGGAAATTTGCTGCCAGAACGATTCTTATATAATAATATATACTAAGCTGCCACTCCAGTCTGCTTCACGCACAAGCCTTTTGCTTCCACGCATAGTAGTCAACGTATTTTGTAATTACATAGACATTTGTAATGGAACCGCAGTTATTTGGTATCAAGTTACCATCATTGATTAAATATTGTCTTTAAAATACATTTTCCTATAACCATCGCGTTCAAAACTCAGTACGTTAGTCGTTAAAACCATCAATATTTCAACGACAAACTTTATACATTAAAGTCACATCCATTGCGGGAATATTGGCTGTGGAAAAACGCCATTCTTAATCATTACAATAGTATTATATGAAAGAAATATTTTTTGGGTTTGATGTAATGCTATTACAATCTTTGTGTACGTTTCCCGCAGTAAACTTACGTACACGAGCGCGCATTAATTTATTTATTTTAAACCTTACATTCATGCATATAACAGTAATAATGCACGCGTCGGTGATATTCAATGACTATAAACGGCTGGCGCACACCAAATGCAGTCGTAGCGCGATTGAAATACAACAGAAAATAATTAATGCGTTGCCCGCTGCATTTAGTGTGATCCAGGTTTATGTGACGTAACGTTACGTCCAATTGACCTATCATATTGGGAACTCTGTGCTCCAGAGAGCGGAGCGGGAAAGCACTAGCTACCGCGGTATGTACTCCAGCGGGTACCATGCAACGGTCTCCTGTCGGAGCGGCAACGTGTTAAGCGGAATGACAACGCCACCTAGAAACTGGTTCTCCTGCAATGAGTCGTAATGCCATACTGTCGCTTGCAGACTTCGAGTGGTGACGACGTCCATAGGTAGCCGATACTCTAACATCTCCATGAATGAAGGGTGCGAGTTGCGTTTAAGAACGCGCGTTTTTCTTTTTGTTTCTTTCGTTGGATCAGGTACCAGATACACCTAGAAAGAGAAAAAGAAATGGTGATTAAACTGATGAGAGTAAAAAGGATTACGTCACTACACATCTAACGAACCTTTCAAGGATATAAGCGTGACAGTATGTTATCTAAATAAATATTCCTGGACATTATGACACAGCGCCATCTAGTTCCGAGCTAAGCAACGAGGTTTGTGTTACGGGTACTAGTCGGTTGATATACATAGACATAGATACATCCATGACTTGGATACAAACGTTTATGCTGATCACACAAACATTTGGCCCTACCTGGATTCGAACCCGGGTCCCATAGCACAGAAGGCAGTGTTTACTACCGCTGGACTAATTGGGTCGTATCTATCTGGACTTTACGTGTAAGTAGATTACCTTAACGTAAGGGTTGGGCGGCAGGCCCTGCGGCGTCAGAGCGAGCGACTGCGCGTGTAGTATCAGTACAGACAACACTCCGCTGGCGTACTGCACTGACAGCTTCAGCGAACCCGAACCGCTGTTTTCCGCCTCAGTGGATTCACCTGTGAATATAATTAAATTAAATGTCACAAATGGATACTGTGCTGTATTGTTTTTTTGATTGCCCCCACCAAGATCCCCGTAGGATTCACACACTTCAAATTGCACAAACACTCAGACCAATAACGAATTTAAATTTCTGTTTGTTTCGTAATGCAATAATGTTTTCTTTAGAGTATACCTATCTCGTATTTTTGGAAGGAGTAACCGAGGGTTATTTTAGTACAGTACAACTAGTTTTGACAATTCAAAAGTCCTAAACATTAAACATTCCTACTGTTGTCTTGGTACTAAAGAAAGATAGGCGAGTTTTTTACGGTATTTGCGTGCGTAATGTAAAAATAGCTCATTTTAACTTCATCCTGTAACAAATTATCTCTAGTACTAACCTCTCCTCATCCTTTGTGGCTCGACATCTTGCTGGTCTCTGAGTAGAGGGTGGAAGAACGTATAGACTAAGTCTGAGTGCGCTATCTCGTCGGCTAGGCTGAACAGTGACGTGAGGAACGCTTGCACGTCGCCGAAGCGCCGGTCGGCGACCTGGCGCGTGTTGGAGCGGCCCACGTGGAGGCCTGACGGTAGACTGAAATAGTGAAAATAAAATTTATATTAAAAGGGAAGATGTCAGCCGTCACCTTTGAGGTGTTCAAAATTTGTTGCTGCGTGTTGTGTTGCAAGTAGCAATATTTGTGATCAGTGTAACAGCCGCTGCCTGGTTTGAAACCAGCCCGCTCAAGATCACGCGCGGTGAATGTACCTACTATTACCGCACCGACTTCATACCTTTAAAAGATAAAAAAAGGCAAACTTGTATACAGTTATTTCTTGGTTTTTAGTTTTTGACGTCGGTTTTTTAAACGCAGTTTTTTATACAGACACTAAAAAGTAACAAAACAATAAACGGGTCATCTACGTAGAAAATTTGAGGATTTCCTTCGATTTACCCAGGATCGACTCATCAGATCCTCACTATTTTTGTATGGGACCACCCTTGTTTGAAGGTACCTACAGAGAGAGTTACCTTCAAACAAAAAAATAATCATCAAAATCGGCCGAGCCATATTCGAGCGATCGGAGAACAAACATAAAATATAAATTAACTTTTTAAAAAAAGAAAAAACCAACTTCAAAAGCTAAAAAGCAAAAAATAACTTCATACAGTTTTACCTTTTTTTTAGTTTTAAAGGTATGAAGTCGGTGCCAGGCCAAACGTAATAGTAAGTACACTTACTATTACGTTTGACTGAAACGTAACAATGACCTTGAGCGGGGTGGTTAAAACCACCACATCATCGGCACTGACTTCATACCTTTAAAACTAAAGAAATCTAAAACTGTATGAAGTTATTTTTTGCTTTTTAGTTTTTGAAGTTGGTTTTTCTTTTTTTTTAAAGTTAATTTATTTTCTTCTTTTTAGTGTTGTATATATTAAACTTTTCATATCAGGTCCATCTAATAGCCTGAAAGAATACAACTATCGATCCATATATACTTATAATTATGAAAGATTTTTCCTCCAACTCCTAACCGTTGAGGAGTTGTACCTTCCATCATCAGATCATTACATGAGATGGTGATTTTCAAATGCAAATACTTGGACAGCTTTGTAGAATACATGTAAATGTAATAAATGCCTATAACTGAAAGAATTTTCTTTTAACTCTTAACTGTTGAGGAGTTCTACCTTCCACCATCAGCTCATCAACATCAAACGATGATTATCAGACGCAAATACTGGAACAATTTAAGTAAATGTATTTAAAACGTGATAATTGCCTTTAAAATTTGAGGGTTGCCCTCGATTTTCCTGGGATCCCATCATCAGATCGTGATGTGGTTACAATGGGACCATCTGTGAAGTATACCCTTTTAAACAAAAAAAGAATTTTGCAAATCGGTTCAGGCGTTTTTAAGTAATTCGTGAACATACATAAAAAAAAAAAAAAAAAAGATTCCGACGAATTGAGAACCTCCTCCTTTTTGAAGTCGGTTAAAAAAAAAAAGATTCCAACGAATTGAGAACCTCCTCCTTTTTGAAGTCGGTTAATAATTAAACAAAATAGACACATCCGAATTGAGAACCTCTTCCTTTTATGAAGTCGGTTAAAAAGAATGATACGAGCAATGGTCCATTTTAGCGTCACACGTGCCGCATACGTTTTGTTTTAGATTTGTTTATAGTCTAGACATGACATACAAAAGCTGTTGTGACTTAGTATCAAGTCATTGACATTAATTCTCACTATCATAGTGTTTTATTATTTGAGTTATCGATTATATTTGCGCCGCTGGAATTAATTCGTAGATAGTCTTATTATAAACAATTTTGAGTATTTGTAGTATATGCAACTAAGGTACAAAAGAAGTTTTTTTAAATGCCACATAAAAACTAATAATACACAGAACGAGCACTTCCCGCCCCTATCTTTACTTTTTCACATTTTTTGTCAAAGGGGTGGCTGCTGGTGGTAAGCGGTGACCATAGCCACGTACGTAGGCGTAAATGTTTGCAACCCCAGAGGTGTCGCTCGCGCGTTACCAACCCTGTAGAAACCGTTTAGGTTTAAAATAAGGGAGTTACTAAAGTGACAGCAAACGAAACGAATAGTCACTCCCACAGTGAGGTCTGGGAACCTTACCGCAAATGAAATAATACCGCAGTGAAATAACAATAATAAATAATAATATATAA
This sequence comes from Craniophora ligustri, assembly GCA_905163465.1. Classification (NCBI taxonomy): domain Eukaryota; kingdom Metazoa; phylum Arthropoda; class Insecta; order Lepidoptera; family Noctuidae; genus Craniophora; species Craniophora ligustri. The sequence goes on from LR990960.1 coordinate 5,373,944, forward strand.
ATATTCCTAGACATTATGACACAGCGCCATCTAGTTCCGTGGTAAGCAACGAGGCTTGTGTTACGGATACTAGTTGGTTGATATACTACATATATACTTTTTTTTGTAAATACATACATAAATACATCCATGACTCGGAAACAAATGTTGATGCTCATCACACAAACATTTGTCCCTACGGGGATTCGAACCCGGGACCCATAGCACAGCAGGCAGCTTTAACTACCGTTGAGCTAAACGGGTCGTCGTTATTATCATATTACTACGTATTTGGAGTGGGCTTCACTATCAAACATTTTCTAAGGTGTGTCTGGGGTAAAGTAACGATTAGAGGTATAATAATTTTATGTCATATGTACCGTATATGATAAAACTTCTTTTGCTAATCAACACGGTGAAATGTTTTGATGCGATACTTATTTAGTAGATATGTAGAATTTAACTTTTATCAGCTTATTACTCTTCACATATATACTAATAATGATAGTTAAAATACGGAAATGAAACGAATCACCACAAAACTATCCATAAACCATAGCACCTTCATATCCGGCCACTCGATGATGTAGAATAATTTCAGTTTGATAAGATTACAGCCATTATTCGTGCCTTCGTCTCCTTATCTTATCTGGTAACACCGCCGTATTGATTTAAGCAGTAATGGGTGAACGAGTGTTGTCATCGCTTACACTGTTTATTTGCATTCGAGTTTGTGTTGTTTTATAATTAATGGCAGTTGTTAGACATCCTGAAATTCGTAAGTAAGGCTTTGACATTTGTGTGATCATTTATTTTAAAATACATAACTCACATTACTTATATTTTACAGTTATAATTATTTTCTTTCGAAGGCATTATGAATCACTCTCATATCGCAAACAGTATTTATAAAATGGACGAAATATTGTTTAAAAGTTTGTTAAAATTGTTTCAGTTGACAACACCGTGAATTACGTAGCAACACTAGCGTTCTTTTGTTGTGTATCCAGCGTCATAATAATGCTTAAGTTTGGCGGTTTCAAAGCCTCGCTGAATTTGTACAATGGAAACAGAAGGAAGGCGAAAAAGGAACAAGAACAGCTTGGCTCGACGATGTCTATAACGGGCGTGTACAGAACTAACAGAGATGATTTTTTTGGTAATATTTCTATAGTACCTACTAGTATAATCAGCATAGGTATATACGATCAAATTTCGATTTTATTTGCATTTTAACAAAATACGGTTGATAATAACAACTTCATTGATTAATTTTTTTTGGCTTCATTTTCAGCACACTACTCCGGTTCTCAAAGAAAATCATCGCCGTTAAAAGTTCCACCAACAAGCACCAATCTACAGCCCACACCTCTAAGACAAGTTAAAAGCACTAGCGACTTGATAAAGAACAAAAACCTTCCACCGAACCTAAGACAAGATAATCCTGGAGTCTCACAAGACCCACACGGACCAACACAAAATGAGAACCGTAATCATAAAAACCAACAGAGACCTCAAGAGAAAAAACTAGACGCACAAAAAAGAGTCGAGAAAAAAAGACAAGAACAAGAAAAGAAGATAGCAAAGCAACGGTTAGACGAGCAGAAAAAACTAGAAAAGCAAAGACTGGAAGAACAGAAAAAAAGGGAGAAACTAGCATTACAAGAACAAGCGAAACAGGAGAAGATAAGGAAAGAGAGAGAGAAAAAGGAAGCACAACAAGCCAAGCAGAATAAAAAGAAGAAAAACCCAGCCCCACCACGTCCAATAGCTAATCCTTTAGGACAAACAAATGCGAACACGTCAACCAACCCTTTAGCACAAAGACCAACGCAATATTCAACCAACACTTTAAACAGTTCTATAAGCAAAAGTAGCGGGCCCCCTCCATACTCTGAGGTCACAAAACCAGAGGGAGAAACTAGCAGCAGTGGTAACGTGACGTACAGCAAACCGATCGACACGGGTAGTTGGGATATCATATCGAAACATAGAGAAAATATAAACAGGCCTACGAATGCCGGACCAACGAAACAGACGAAACAAACAACGATGGATTTAAATTTCAAAATGGTTGGTGATAGTGAAAATAGTGAAGCTTGACAGTTAATAATAATGTGAATTGCGTTTTTTGATGTACGAATTTTGTGATTAATTAAATTCATATTTTTGTAAACAATATTTTATTTTATGCCGATAAAGGATGTTTACGCTTTAAAATGATATAAGTTTTAGTTTAATAGATTGTTCAGTCAACAAAATACTTATCACGATTAATGTTTCAATTACCGACCTGTTGAATTGTTTGACTGTATCATACAATATGATACAGTCAAACAATTTAAAAGGTATGTTTTGAATCTAATCGCCGATTACATAGATAAATTGGTTTAATTTTATCTTTTACATGCCATTTATCTTTGAGACAGGTATTCACAGACACATTAAACAATGTAATACACTTGTTTATGACACAAATACACCAAAGTAATCCGATTTTGGCGCCACCTATGATAGTCTTATCAAGTAGTGTAACGAAAATTGAAACAGTCTTTGTATCGGCCTAATTTCAGTAAATGGCAGTTGGAAATAATGAATGACGCGAAAATAACAGTATAATTTTAGGGGCCTTATTTTCAATCAAAAGCTACGTTTTTAAAGCGCTTGGTGTGAACTGGGCGGAACCTGCAGAAAATGGATAATATAGGTTCTACCGAACGATAAAGTGTACAGCGATTCTGCAATGAACACTAATAAAATTATTCGTAGACTTACCTGTGTACTTTAGCTAGGGGGAAATGCAGACATATCTTCTGGTATAGTTCCGTGAAGTGCTTGTAGGATCGGTACAACACGAACGGCGTAGTCTGTCCTTGTCTGAAGATGCGTAGCGCGTATACGTAGTGCTTTTCTGGGTCGTAGCGCTTTTCGTAGCCGAGGCACTCGACGCTCACAAGACGACCTTCTTGTGCCACACTGTGGAAGTGAAAATGTAAAAATGTTATTTAAATTTACTTCGGTTTTATGTTTTCTTCTGCGATATAAGTCATTTAATGTGAGGCAACTACGTAAGACCTGTGTCTCAGGATCTAGTTATCAACACCCTTCCCTCCCACGACTTTTAGATATATTATACTCGAAGTTCATATTAGAAGCCTGTCTTAGATAATTCTCGAGAACATACTCCATGATCACTTAGATATAATTTAGTACTGAAAAACATGTCTATTTAAATAAGAGAATACGAAGTTTTACAAACAATATTTATAACTGGGATGCATGAAAGGAGCCTCCCCGAGCGACGTCAAATAGGTAATCAATACCAAAACGTCCGGCGCACACTGGACGCCTAGCACACGGTAACGCAGAGTCTAGGTGACTTATCCTTTCACCACGATGGAACAAACCGATTCCTTGGGGGATCTGTCCCAAACGGCTCTTTTCAGAACCAAGACCAATAATGAAAGTATGGGGTACTTTCGTTATTGGTTTTGGTTATTTCCATAAACATCGAAGGATTCTCCGAGAAGGCACAGATTCTCTCAGAGCTCTACAACACCAAAAACTGCGACATACTATGCATAAACCATGTCGCACCTACGTTCATGCTCTTTGTGCCCCAACACCTGTACGTCGAGAAACCTTTGGTTTGCCACTGAAAATGCCGTAAATGTGGCATCATTCTGGGCTCGTCAGATTTAATGGCCATATTTACTAAGTAAATACGGGTATTAAATTTGATGTCATTCATGTCCTATTGTATTTTTGCAAGCTATATCTAATAATAACCAAGCAACTTACGTGTACGTTCGTGGCATAAACGACAGCAATTCGGACGTGTTGCTGCTCTGATCACCGCTGGCGCGAAGTTGTGCCAAGTTGTGTAGGAAGAAGTTTATCGGTGTGAATCTAAACGAGAAATTATACAATTTTAGGGTAATATTGCGCGTAAAATATGTAGAAGAGTAGACTTCTTAGATCAACAAATCAAAGTAGCGTCTTTTTCTTTTAATTCTCTTTAAGTGGAAGCATTTCTGTTACCTTTATTTCAAATAATGGCTAAGTAATAACCTCATTCATAAATAAATCATGAAAGTTAATCAACAATCATAAGCTGCGTCTTCCCCCGAAGTTACGCAAAGTCTTAAGTCCCGGTTATCATACAAATGCTTATAATGACAATAGTTAGCGCTAGTCAGTAACTCAAAAAGCCTGACAAACAGGTTATCCTTCTTAGTTTCGGCATTACCCGATAATAGCGTTGACTGTAAGCCGATCCAAACATAGGCTAGAGGGATGATGGGTTGCAAGATTCATTATTTTATAGTAACGGATTAAGGTAACTTGATGCCCTAAGCAATAAAAAAAGCAAAAAAAATATCCCACTTTTAAAGTTGTCTTGTTATGTATTGGGAATATAAGTAGGGTAACCTTTTTTAAGCTAATTCAGGACTGATTATAGAAAATAATGTATGCGTAAGAATACGTACTTGCTCTTGAGCGAGGAGTGTATGAGCCTCGCGAAGGCGGCGGCAGCCTCGGCGTTGGTGGCGGCGGGCAGCAGCGCCGCGCGCACGTAGCTCACGGCCGCGCTCGTCACGCCCGTCACGCCCGACATCGCCATCTGTCGCACCGCACACATACATACAACAAATGCTATACTGATCGCAAGTATCTCTGTCTCTTGCTTAAACCTGTACGTACTGAGCCAGTAATAATAATAATACTTTATATTACACAAGCCTCGACTCGGATTCTGTGTCCTGGAGACTGGTCTAGTAGTTTGAAATTCAAGCGTTCCACTAGTAGGTAATCGGGGTTAAAAGCCAAAAAAAAGTGGGCGACATCGGCTGCTATTGCTACGTCTAAAAATTAAGTCTTTAGTAAGTAATATAAGTAATTAGGTAGCACTACTATTGCCTAGTCTTTTTATAGAATTTCCTTTAAACTAATAATTGAGCCGCAAAAATCTTCTCAATCTGTAGAATACAAAAAAATCCCAATAATAATGCTCGGAAAATTGAAACCAGGACTATATTTATCAACCGAGATAACTAGACCAATAAAATCGTCAGAATAAAGTGTAATTACATTTTAACTATGTTATAAACCTAATGAAACTATCTACTTATGATCTATGCACACTTAATCCATAGAAGCAAGTGTAGATATATGACTGACCAATGCAAAGAGGTCCAGTATATGGTCGTGATGTGCCCGGACTATGTTGAAGGCCATACAACACAGCTCTACGAAGTGCTGGAACCGCTGCGTGGGCCGCTCGCCGCCGTTGATCACGTACACCATATCGTGAGTTAACACAAATGGTGCACGATCTCTGTATACAAAAAAATATGTTCAACACTTGATGGATTCATTATGGATGGATTATAAGTCTGTAATGAAATATATAGGTTATTGGTACAGGCTGCATTATTTAATATATTAGACCTTTGAACCTATCAAGAGTCAGTAAAATTAAGGTCACTTGTTCTCATAGCACCTAGTGACGAACGATGCGAATTTAATATGCAAACAAGTCGTGATAATATTTATCTATCCGAGAATGCAATGTTTCATACATAATATGTATAGGTTTAGGTGGGATCCACAACTCGTGGAATTTTGTAGTTACTATCTAGTGCCTGTCCTACAGGAAAAGCCCAAAGCAATAATGATATACTATACCTCTTGAAGTTGCCAAACATTTGCGCATCACCGAGGAATTTGCCGAAGTCAATGTGGAACAAGTGTCCCGAAGTCTTCAACATAATGTTGTCATTGTGACGGTCGCATATACCCAGAAGATACGTCGCAACACTGTATCCGGCGCATGAAGCTGAAAAATAAAACACATTTTATTATGATATGGAATTCATGAAGTGAAGTTCTTTTTGTTTTTTTGTATCCCTGTTTTTGTTGTAAAGTTTATAATCGCATATAGTTTAATTGGATACTGCACAAAACCCTCTATCCATAAGCTTTGACCCTTTTCGCACAAATAAATACATTGCTTTAATGTAACGTACCTGTGAAGTTATCCCTTGCGCGTTGATATTCGAGTTCAGAGGGGTTGTGTTTCGCCAACCATTCTGCTATCGGCTTGTCCTTGAACGACCCTGTGAGACCCCACTCAGTTTGGATAGCGCGAAGAGTTTCAGCCTCCGATACTATTTCAATCATGCCTAAAAATAAAAAGGTATTATATATAACACGTTGCGTATCGTCAAAGAACTTTTATGACCACCATTAATATTGGCAGAACTAGTACTTAATATGTCACTAAGATATGCTTCTGTAGACTTAAAGCTCTGTGTTTTCAAAACTATAATTATTATACTGAATGTAGAAATCCTGGCATTTAGCTGCTGTGAAGTTATCCATACATCCAGAAAATACAATTGTATTATACTTTAAATGATTTATTATCATTTTTCAAGATGCTAATGTCTTAAGTTATAAATTCATTATACATTTTTATCCCACCTCTTTTGTCGCTGGTAGGCAAAGCTTGGAAAGTGACTATTCGTAGATCTAAGCCAGCCCTTAGCCACAGACTGTCCATCACCTTGATCACTTGCAAAACCAGTGCGTCCTGACGCAAATCATCGCCAACCTGATGGAGTGATGAAAACGAATCTTAGCTAAGAATGAATGTAAACTACACCAACAATAATATAAAATTGTTATTAGGGCCAGGTTGCGGTATAATACAGGATCGGACATATTTTCATAAAATCTTCAGGGTTACTTAATCTCATAAAAAATATTTTTTTATTTATTTATAACATTTGAAGTACTCAAAATCATATTTTAATATTTTTTGTTTAAAAATGCCGTAAAAAAAATTATTTCTTCATTTAAAAAAATATATATGAATTATATTGAGTTATTATTCTTTATATATGTAATCTAACAGTATATTTAATTTATCAAAGTACATTTTAGATTTTAACCTGATAATTGTCTGTTCCCTATTAGACATTAGCAAAAGGCTACGACCTTTTTCTTATTTGTTTTGGAGGAGTATACGGTGGTTTGAGTATGGAATCTCATAACCAATATCAGTAAAAATATGGGGGTAAATAATATGTAAATACAAGTGTACAATAAGCAAGTGTCTTCTTACCTTAAACATAGCAGGAATTACAGCATTATCACTACCAATGAAGTTAATCTTGAGTGGTAGAGTATTCGATGCGAAGTACATACACGATCTGCAATATAATATTATAATTTATTGAAGAATCCTTCTACAGCAATATGCAAACTATACATAATGTAGTTCTATGCTAATTCACAAGGCAGGAGTTTATTAAACATACATTAAGTTTTTTTTTATAGAATTTTAGTAGATATTTTACTGTAAAATTTCGTTCTAGAAATAAAATTTTGCTGTAGTAGTGTCATAATTTCTAATCAATTATAAACACCATTCGGCTGGGACACTTGAGACCGATTACGAAAATTATATTTATTTTCATGTAAAAATACATGGTAAAATTTAAATCAGGCCAAAGAAACGTACTGTTTGTTGTATCACTGCTTGATAAGCATACGTAGGCATATCCCAACTGATTGTTTGTTAATAAATACTAATAATGCGAGTCGGACTCGCGCACGAAGGGTTCCGTACAAAATTAGGCAAAAATTGCGTTTTTTGTATGGGAGCCTCCCTTAAATATGATTTATTTTGTTTTTAGTATTTGTTGAAGCAACAGAAATACATAATTTGTGAAAATTTCAACTGTCTAGCTCTCGCGGTTCTTGAGATACAGCCAGACATATATATGGTGACAGACAGACGGACGGACAGACAGACAGCGAAGTGTTAGTAATTTTACCCTTTGGGTACGGAACCTTAAAAGTGAGGGCAGGTAGAGACGTACTTGATATCGACATCGTGCACGTATTTGTGCAGCGCGAGCGGCAGCGCGGCGGGCTGGCGGCGCAGCAGCGCGGCCAGGCGACTGCCGCCGCCCGCCAGCGCGCGCGCCCGCGCCGGCTCCTTCGCCTCCTTCACGGCCTGCGCCACCTCCGACAGCGTCTGTGCCAAACAATTCACGTCAGGTTACATTCTTTGATATACGTATACACAGGGACATCTCTAAGTACCTAACAAGCAACTAACGAAGGAATCAATTACTAAATCTTCGGTTACAGTTTCCGTAATATTTCCTTTACGTAACTGTGTTAGTTAATGTAATAAAAAGCTCTGCTAATTTTATTAATTTAGAAAATTATTACGATATAACGCTATCGCTCTTATTTTATGATTGTATCATACTAGCTTCATTCTAGGAATAGGAAAATCTATTGTAACTTTGCCGTCTGCTAATCCAACTAATTAACTAACATTATCTGTAAATTTTTACCCTACTTAGTTCAGTCGTTTTTGTGTGTTTTGAGTATCAAACATCCAAACATACACAAACCTTCACATTTATAATATTATCTCCTGGTGAAAGAAAACATCGTGAAGAAACCTGCACGGTTGAGATAATTCTCGATGGCGCGTAGAGTTTGTAACTCATACTAGGCTAGCGAAGTCGACTATAGCCTAATCCTTCACAAATAAGAGGAGGCCCGTGGGGATAGTAAATAGGTTGATGATGATGAATATTTGCAGAATATTACTGCACTTTCCATTCTTATTCAAACAGGAAAAGTAGTTTAGTACCTTAACAAGTAACTGTTGTCTCAGCAGCGAATGCTGCAGGTTCTCCCCGGCGAGGGCCAGCAGCGCCGTGAGCAGCAGGCGGTACCGCCACGTGGCCGTCATGCCGCTATCGGCCGACAGCGGCTCGCCTGCACCTTCTTCCAGACTGATGCCTAGGAACTCCTGGTTTGGTGCCTAGGAGAACAGTTCATTGATTAAGTATAGTATTTCTAAGATGTTTTGAGAGGACAATACACTATTCTCTAGAATTTGAAAGTAAACCACTCTTACAAGAACATAGTCATGCATACATGTGATTTTTTGAGAAAAATTTAGGTAAAGCGATAATTGCGTTTTTACCGAGCGTATATCAGCGTTTACTGAGCGCGAAAGCACAATGTAACTCTAAACTGCTAATGAGGATTTCAAACATAATTCCAATAACACTTTGTTCAAACTGGGAATCAACATCACGATCTCACGCCCAGTAGCCGTGCTCGGGCACACAAGATTGATTTGACTTATTGTAGTTATCAGACTAAAAAAACTTATTCTAGATGACCATAGTTATGATAGTACTTACTTGAGGTACGTTAGGCAAGGAATGAACGAGCAGCCAGAACAATCGATGTGCAACCGCTGGTCCAGCGAGAGCTCGCGAAAGTAGTAACTCTAAAAAATAAGAGACAATAATTATAATGTGTATTTGAAAATATCTTGATAATGAACATGCACACCATGTAACTTTTGTCGTAAGACCATAATAATACATTGATAAATAACACCTATTTGGCTTATAAGCTAGCTTGAGACCACAATCCGATTTTTAACTGTAAGTCGCGCTTAAATGATACTAGACTTTGTATACTTTACAAATTTATAATCACGACGAGAATTTTTCGTTTCATACATTTTTAGTAAACCACAGTTCTGAATTAGGAGCCTACATCAGTTATTTCAAAAGGGACTTAAGTATACATAAAGTTTACTACTTTTATTTATATACCATGCGAGCAAAGCCGCAGGCGGCAGCTAGTAATGTATATAAGACGTAAGTATGAACTAACCGGCGACGGGGCTGGCCTCGTAGGTCTCGTGGCGCAGCGCCTGCGCCAGCTGCGGCATGACGCGGCACAGCTCGTCGTCCGACATCTCGGCCGCGAGCCGCGCCGCCGTCGCGCGGACTGCCGCGTCGGGGAAACTGGCAAACTCATCACAATTACAGCATCTTATTATCTTGATTATTTATAATATATGTTAGTTAACTGAATCTTTGACAATAATTGCGTACAATTTTACTTTTACGTGCTATAAATTTAATGTTCAACAATTATATCATAAAATTTTAAAAAGAATTGAATAGTGAAATTTATATATTAAGCGTGATCACAGTATAAATATTATCTCTCTCTGTCTTTTATGTGCCAAGAAATCTGTCTAATCTGTACAAAGAAAATGTATTTGGCCTACATAATAAATTTTTGTGCCTATATTCAGCCGTAAATTTAATTATTGAATAATTCTATCAACATTTTACAAATGTAATCAAAAGCAGTAACTTACCACGGCAACATTAAATGCATAGCGTTTAAAGGCGAGGGTTTCTCCCAGAGATTTAGCAGCGCAATCAGCTGTTCTCTGTGTTCCCCATACCAGTTGGTGGCAGCCATCAGCACTAGGGGCAATGCTCCCGCCAGCTGTACTAGGTACTGACGCTTTTCCCACATTATCTATAACCAAATGTAAGCTAAAGTCAGCATAGTTTAGCCAAAAATTCTTGAAATGATGTGTATCGATTATCAATAGGAAATAATTATATACTGACATTATTACACAGCACTATCTAGTTCCAGCTAAGCAACAAGGCTCATGATAAGGATACTGGATACTAGATGGTTGCTAACCTAATTATTTTTATAAATACATACATAGATACCATGTTCAGGCTCACCATACAATCGTTTGCCCCTACAGTGGTATCCCTCAAACTAAACCACGGAAGAGAAACTTAATACCCATGCACTAACTGGATTGCAAAATAAAACAACTTGCACTGGGGGCTCGTGTGTATGTTTGTGTATCTAACCTCGCGACACTCGCTGGGCATCCTCTGGTAGGCGCCCTGTTCGATGAGGTGCAGCAGTTGGGACTGCGTGTGCCCGTCCAGGCTGTCGAACTTCGGCAGCTCGTTCGCGCTCAGCGGCCTCTGCCTGCTCTCCTCACCGTTCGTCCATTTTATACCGGTGTGAGCGTACAATGGAATTTCTGGAAATTCATTTTATTATATTAAAAAATGTTGCTCGCGCGTAAATATTCGTATTAGATCGTATTTATTTTAATAATGTTGTACTTAATTTTACTTCAATTAGAGGCATTTCAAAATAAAAAAAGAGGCAGCAATATTAAGATGAGCTAACACCAAAAAGGCCAGATATTTAGCAAAAAAATACTCGTAAACGTATGTAGCTTAAAACATATACCTAAGAAAAAATACAATACAAATGAATGAAATAACAACAATTGTTGACTCCGCATTTCAGTCTATAGTTTTGTAAGTAAACTTACCAATATTAACAACAGGGTAAGTCCCCGTGGGCGCGTGCATGGGATGCGGCGCGGGGCCGATGCGCCGGTCGCAGAACGTCGGCCACAGCGGTAGTACGTAATTACCCGAGACTAGCATACTGAAACAAAGTAAAACTTTAATAAATTTACGTACCTCAACGAATGTAGGTATTACTTATTTACCCCTAGAGTTCACCGGTAAGTTTTCGGTCCCAAATAATAAGGAGAAATTTAGCAATAAGCAGGCACAAATCGAAGCTTTGTACTAATACTAACCATTTTCTTATAAAAACACAGTGAAAGTTTGCCCTGCCCGACTTTGGGCATCGAATACTTTAAGTACTTGTCCGCCAAACAAAATTAAATGTTAAGTTATAAAACTGTTAAGTTTATTTGTGTAATCTTCAAAAACTTCTGCACTGATGGAGCTAAACTTTTGACTTGATATACAACCTGCTTCAAAACTGGTTTTATCTATTTTTCGCGACAATCCAAAACAATGTGCCACAACAAAAGGTGGCTGTATTTATTATTATTATTATTATTAAATAAATCTACTTACCCGTCATAATCAAACATCTGTATAGCAGCCCAGCCTAACTCAACGAGTTCAAACTGCACGTCATTGTTCTCTTCATTTTCCTGGTTATTTGTCTGATTATTCTCAGTGTTCTGGTGCTGACTGTCCAGTGCGCGCTGGGTACGGCCGTATAATGTGATGACCAGACGCGATTCTCTAGGTAGTGTGTTAATTGGTAGATCTTCTAGATTTAACCTGTGAAAATGGTAAACAGAAAATATGTATTAATGTTAGGAAACGGTCAACAGCCAGCGCGCGTTTAAAGTACTGTCCGCAGTTAGTTGCCTAACGGGTTTATTTCATAAGCATATCATTTGTACAAATGACTATAAACAAGGAACCGGGTTACTTTATAAATGTTACAACATGGTATATTTTTCTTACGGCAGTGGGGACCTACCTCCACGTTACTAAATAGAAAGAAAGACAAGAAAATCCTTAATTTTTATTCTGCCACTACTTCAGCTAACAATTTTTGTTCTAATTATTAAACCTAACAAGCAAATGTGACAATAACTGAGGTCTCAGAATGGTTATGGCTATAAACCAACCAATATAAGTCTTTATGTCTATCCACAACAGCACATTACAAATTTACATGTCTTTAATTTATGAAGTCACTTTTTAAGAAATATCCGTATAAATATAATAATAAAAAAATCTAAAACTGTAAATAATTAGCTTAATTTAAATTTTGAATTGCTCTATACCATTTACACGCGTTTATTTTGTATGTTAAAAATGACAAAGTTTACTTTTTTCTAACTAGATGGCGTTGGCGTCGAATTAGAAGTCGCTATGGTTTCGTTACCGCGATTTATATGGGGTGCCGAGTGAACATTGTACGTGTCACCCACAAAGCTGGACATAGGTCTTCCCTATTAATATTTTTGCAAGGCGATTCACACGAAAGTGTGATAGCTAATATAACTATTAGAAACTATATTTAAAGTACGTAATAATAATAATATTTCGTATCTTAGATATTATTAATGAATATATATATTACGTACTGTGTACGTGTTAATTTAATATAGCATCGCGCGATAATTAGGTAGAAAATGTAATTTGAGTCTTTAAAATAGTTATGATTTACTAAATTATAACTACTATTACCGTTTTAGTAAAAAATATATCAGATTTAGATCATAATATAATATTATAATCGTAAGTAAGATAGACTGAAAACCGAGAAATAACAATCATGACGTTTTCAAATCTGATATAAACTTACCAAGTATCAAATATAATCCTAGGATAGAATCCACCGGACTCTATTTTCGACGGTTGAGTGACGTGTAAGGTTTTCAATGGACGGGTTCCGTAGTACACTTGCGCGTGGAACAGATAGTCGTCGTGGCTCCAACATAGTGGCAGGCCGTGCACCGCTTCGATGCAGAACAGTGTCGCTTCTGATATGGTGTGTGCAGGAACGGCTTCTACGAATAAGACAGAATTGTGTTTTCAATGTTTCGTTGTTTTTTGGACTTCATTTCTCTTGTCGTGTCTGAACTAAATTCTATTTACTGCCTGTAAATAGAATTTAGTGCAATTAGAAAGTTCATACGTTTGTCAAACCAATAAAATAATGATTAAAATTATGAGTTTTTTTTACTAGTTATTAAAAGTTCGACTTGTAATAGTCTTAAAAGGATCTTGATATAGAAATACAGAATCATTTCATATGATTTTATTTCATTCTACAGCTATTTTATTAGTTTTTTTTAAACATGCCATCATCACGCCTGTCACCTGCGAAGGGTTAAGCAGTGGTGAACACCCATATTTCTCGAGCGAGCCTATTGCCATCAACCGGGCACGAATCTAATCTCCGAAATGTTAAAATAAAAAACCCAATAGCACTTTGCTCGATCTGGGAATCGAATCCAAGATCTTTTGCTTAGCAGTCGCACATACGACCACTAGACTGACGAGGCAAATTTGATTTTAAAGTACATATTAAATAGTCATATATGTATAATTTCATTGAAGAGACCAATTTCCTGAGTAAGAGCTCACACACACGGGCGGCACGTTGGCTGTAGCCGATGCATCGACAGCTACAGTTGGCAATGTGCCGCCCTACGGTCTACGTGATACAGCTACAGTACTCACTGGCGGGGTTGTCGGGCGTGAGGTAGTGTGTGTCGGCGAGGCGGAAGTCCAGCAGGCGCGTCCGCCCGTACAGCGCCAGCAGCGCCCGCACGGCGTCCCGCACGCGCGCGCAGTGCTGCGTGATACAGCTACAGTACTCACTGGCGGGGTTGTCGGGCGTGAGGTAGTGTGTGTCGGCGAGGCGGAAGTCCAGCAGGCGCGTCCGCCCGTACAGCGCCAGCAGCGCCCGCACGGCGTCCCGCACGCGCGCGCAGTGCTGCGTGATACAGCTACAGTACTCACTGGCGGGGTTGTCGGGCGTGAGGTAGTGTGTGTCGGCGAGGCGGAAGTCCAGCAGGCGCGTCCGCCCGTACAGCGCCAGCAGCGCCCGCACGGCGTCCCGCACGCGCGCGCAGTGCTGCGTGATACAGCTACAGTACTCACTGGCGGGGTTGTCGGGCGTGAGGTAGTGTGTGTCGGCGAGGCGGAAGTCCAGCAGGCGCGTCCGCCCGTACAGCGCCAGCAGCGCCCGCACGGCGTCCCGCACGCGCGCGCAGTGCTGCGTGATACAGCTACAGTACTCACTGGCGGGGTTGTCGGGCGTGAGGTAGTGTGTGTCGGCGAGGCGGAAGTCCAGCAGGCGCGTCCGCCCGTACAGCGCCAGCAGCGCCCGCACGGCGTCCCGCACGCGCGCGCATTGCTGCGTGATACAGCTACAGTACTCACTGGCGGGGTTGTCGGGCGTGAGGTAGTGTGTGTCGGCGAGGCGGAAGTCCAGCAGGCGCGTCCGCCCGTACAGCGCCAGCAGCGCCCGCACGGCGTCCCGCACGCGCGCGCAGTGCTGCGTGATACAGCTACAGTACTCACTGGCGGGGTTGTCGGGCGTGAGGTAGTGTGTGTCGGCGAGGCGGAAGTCCAGCAGGCGCGTCCGCCCGTACAGCGCCAGCAGCGCCCGCACGGCGTCCCGCACGCGCGCGCAGTGCTGCGTGATACAGCTACAGTACTCACTGGCGGGGTTGTCGGGCGTGAGGTAGTGTGTGTCGGCGAGGCGGAAGTCCAGCAGGCGCGTCCGCCCGTACAGCGCCAGCAGCGCCCGCACGGCGTCCCGCACGCGCGCGCAGTGCTGCGTGATACAGCTACAGTACTCACTGGCGGGGTTGTCGGGCGTGAGGTAGTGTGTGTCGGCGAGGCGGAAGTCCAGCAGGCGCGTCCGCCCGTACAGCGCCAGCAGCGCCCGCACGGCGTCCCGCACGCGCGCGCAGTGCTGCGTGATACAGCTACAGTACTCACTGGCGGGGTTGTCGGGCGTGAGGTAGTGTGTGTCGGCGAGGCGGAAGTCCAGCAGGCGCGTCCGCCCGTACAGCGCCAGCAGCGCCCGCACGGCGTCCCGCACGCGCGCGCAGTGCTGCGTGACGGCCTCACGCCGCGTGGCGCCGCGGAGCGACACGGCGCAGTACGGACCGTTGTCCGACGAGATCTCCGGCGTCACGCCATTGTTGTTGCCCTAAATACAGATATATGCAGATATATGTTAAATTTTCTTGACCTAAAATTACATTTCTCAAAGGCCTTATCCTCCGGCCGCCATCTTAAAAAAAAAGGGTGCAAATGTTTTTTACGGTTTATCTCACAAACTATAGGTCTCACAAAAAAATTGTCATAGTACTTTTTGTTGCTAATATAATTCTCTACAAGTTTGGCCCAGTAACTGTAGCCTCAGAACCAAAAATAACCAAGTTATAAGTGAAAATCCATAAAAAAATTTGGGAAAAATATGTATTGGCCTCTTACTTTTTTCTAATAATTTTATGAAAATAATATATCAGACTATTTTTATAGAGAGGTCTGTAAGGAACTTTCATAAAATAAAAATTAAGGATTTACAGCGCTGCGAAGCGAATACTGCGCTCCAAAATTCATAACTTTACATACAAATGTTATAGACCAGTGTAGATAATTTTTGAAACCAAAAAAAACATAACAAAACAAAAGGAAGAAAATATAACAAAATTTACAAAAAAAACTACGTTACCCACCTGTGCAGTACAAGCTTGCGCGAACGCATTCAGCGTATGCGTGACATGTAACGTCTCCACTCCGCCAGCGAGCGCGCAGATCGCCTTCACGGCTTGGAACACGGCTTTGGGAGAACAACTGCCTTCCGCACCCGTGACGCCTATAGCGCGGGATAACTCACCTTCTAACGTCTCTGGAATGTAGAAAAATATTTATAAACTTTAGATTCGTCATGGGTTCGTATTTTTTTTCTTTTTAAGTAAATTATTACATATTTTTAAGTTGATGAATGTTTAGTATAGAACTTCTTAAGTCTGCAATAAAAATATCATGATTATATTATTACAAAGGTTATTACTCATTACACATTATTCCAGAGTTCCATGAAGTTTTGCAAAATATAATGGAAAATACCCAATTAGATATCAGTTAATATAGTAGCAATATTAAAGAAAAACTAAACACTTATATCAGAAATAAGCTTACCGTTAGCCACATATCACGAATGTATTAATTGATATTTAAAAAACGCGTACACTGACTAATAAATGTAAGGATTTAATTATTTTTTTTAACTTAAAATAAATTTAAAGGTTTGATAGATTTAACATACAAAAAAGCTGTACTTTTTATCTTATATATAAAATTCTCGTGTCACAGTTTTCATTGCCATACTCCTCCGAAACGGCTTGACCGATTTTGATGAAATTTTTTGTGCTTATCCGGTATCTATGAGAATCGGCCAACATCTATTTTTCATCCCCCTAAAAGTTAGGGGTAGTCCACCAACCCCTATAATGTGGCAAAACAACGTTTGCTGGGTCAGCTAGTTTATCCTATAAAAAATCTATCAGTATATTAACAAATAGGCCCTTACATAATATATTGTACTCTTACCCAGCAGTATAGATAGGTTATCGAAAGACAACTGTGGTGTGGCTCCCTGTGCCGGCAGTAGGTCGTCCAGCGTGAGGTGAGCGTCCCTAGCGTCGTCCCGTTCAGTCCTCGCTAGTGCATTATCTTTGCCTTCAGTCAAACATAGCGTCACGTCCTTCTCCAGGCGCACGCATTCCCGGATGTAGTCGTACTCACTAAGGGAACTGCCGGGCGTTAAATATTCTTTTGCTCCCCATACCTGAAAATTCAGAATGCCATCACAGCAGGATATTTGCCATAAATATGGCATCATTCTGGGTCGTCAGATTTAATGGCCATGTTTATAAAGTAAATATGGGTATTATATTTGACGTCATTCGTTTTACATCGACACGAAGAAGAAGCAGGATATTGTGGTTGTTCTTGAAAAGTGGTCTGAATTTTACAATGTACCAATATACCAGAAATATTTTTGGATCTAATTTTAAGCCAATATTGGCTTAAAATTAGATCCAGAAACCACTGATTTGTTAAACATACAAAGATCTTGAATAACAAGTGTACAACGCTATATTTTTAAATACAAAATCAACACCTATTTACTTGAACATGTTTTTAATATACTCATTTTGAAATCTGCAATTAAACAGGATTCTTCGTTCCATGACAGCTGTGACGTCACTTTCAGAGTAAATCAACTATAACTATTAAATAGCATGTATCTTACCCGCAACATATATTCAGACATATCTTCTCTAATGTCCTCGTCTAGAGAACACACTACAGTTAATATCACATGTTCCACTGTCGATTCCACTGAAAATACAATAAAAAAACATAAGCTCAGGAAACGGTTTCCCTCAAACTAAGCTATATAACAATATACAAAAAGCAATTTAAGATCTTACAATATTACAATTAAGGTCTAAATTTAATTTCTATTAAAACATTTAATTGAAAATGTTTTTTGATGTGGGCAAGTAAGCAATGTAGACTGTATTAAAGTGGAGTAAGTTTGATAATTCGTTACCATCAGACGTAAATGTGATGGGTTCGTCGGAGTGAGCGTGATGGACTAGAATCTTGATACTGGTGTTCGGTGGGTACTTGCCGCCTGACCGGGCCGCTATCACGTGCCCCGGGTTTGATTTCTCGTCTGAGTGGATGAATCTTTCTATAACATATAATTTAGGATTGCGTTAATTTAAAAAATACAACTAAAGTCTTGGAAGTCAGGAAGATGGACTACGGTGCAATATTTTGCGATACTCTTTGTTCCATTAAGTTGTTCGTCACTTCTTGCCTCCAATAAAAAAGATTACAACTTCTTTTTTAAACGCATGACGCTACTTCTTCGCTATCGTGGTTCCACAAGCGTATCGGTGGTTTTACAAGTACAAATTTTCACACTAACACCTGGGTGTTGTTGCCGAAAATTTGTGCTGTGGAATAGTCAGCACTCTGGAACAACGACCATTGAATACTCCGTGTGGGAATCAAAACCATGGCCAGTAGCGTACAAACTAATGATACAGTCACTACGCTAACCCTTTTATATTTATAGGTCCCTTATTGAAGCCTAAATAATTAAAATACAACATATAACTTTATACTTACTTCTTACATCTAGGACCATTTTGAGAAAGGCTTTGTGCTCGCTATCATAATTTCTTGATCTCGTTTTTACTATACAGTCGTAAAGCTTATTCTGAAACGGATACAAATATAGATACTTAATTGGATTTATCTGAAATATAAAGGTTTAGCATTATACATATAAATTACTTCTGAGGGGTTGGGCTTAGAGGCGAGATTTCTCGTTCCAATTGAGCTGCCCGACTGGGGAAGTACCTCTATCTTACAGAAGACCGCAGTGAATCAACAATAGTTGTCTTTTTGCGAGTGAGTAAGATTACCAGAGCTTGTTCAGGGGAGTGACTATTATGACAGTATGGAAATTCCGCTTGCTGTCAGTTCAGTAACTCTCTATTTCAAGAAACCTAAACGGTTTCTACGGGGTTTTGAGACTTATTTGCAAGCCTCTGGTGTTGCAAATGTCTATGGTCGGCGGTGATCACTTACCATCAAGCCTGTTCGTTTGCCCCCTTATCACCAAAAAAAGTATATCAATTATTTAAATCACCTCTAGGGCTTTGCACACAACAGAAAATGTAGGTACATATATGTTATGATAATGTAGATACATTTTTTTTTAACTAACCCAATGTTACTTACAGTAGTGGACCGTAAGGCGACAGCCGGTACGCTTGGTATGGACTTCGGCGGCGGAGACGGCAACATAGTATCTTTCTTGTTGATGGTCGCGTACACCGCATCTCGCATCTCTGTCTCTCCATACAGAAAGTCCAGCGGGTCGTACTCTTCGTACACACTGCTCGAACATTCGCTTGACGCCGCTGCATTTTCTGTTATTCATAAAAATTAAGTTAACCTACTCCAAGACCTATTATACTATATTTATGTCTGTTTTAGTATTGTTGGCGACTGAGAATTTTATGAAACGCTAAATTAATTTATATCAACTAATGAATTTAATATTGTTACATTTTTTATTTTATTATATTAAATAGTAAGTTTTTTGTAAAGACTTACATATTATGCATAGAACATCACACAAACTTTTGCCCCTACCGGGATTTGAACCCACTCTTACCACAGAACGCAGCCTTTAATACTGCTGCACTAATCATCGTCGTTATGAGTTACAGAGACTACAATAGACTCACAGGTCGGCGATATATTTTAGTTCTTATATAATATGTGATGTTCCCAAGGCCTCGGCCTCTAAAGACTCGGGTTCATCTCTACACAGGGAGCAACAAGGAACAGAGAATCTCATAGGAAACCCCAATAAAACTTTGTTCAGACTGGAAACAATAACCAAGACCCAAGGTTTTTAAAATTAATATTAATCCAAAACTTCCACATTAGTAATTACACACCCACAATATGAAAGCCAGCGACAACACAATATGAGGTAAAACTTACAAATAAACTTAAAAAAAAAAAAACAAAATGTTGTGCACCCCATAACTGTATAAAGTGATGAATCGAGAACATTTTCGTCCACAATATTAGACTCACAAATATAATGAAAATGTTGTGTGAAACAAATAAACAATGGATCCGGTGACAAACACGTGCATCAAATGTAAAATAGAATGATCTTTGAAAACAAACACTTTTGTAAACTACAAATGGATAATGAGAATGGACTTAGAATTGAGAGTAATGAAAATAGTTTGAAAGCATATTTCATCCACTTAAACATTGAAATGCAAAACTTTTTCAACAAATTTGATCGCGGTATATTAATTAAATCACGACATCTCAGATCTTTTACAAGATCCAGTCTGCCCTTGAATGATCAAGGGCGGACTGGACCTTAAAAAAATATCTTGGAAAAAAGGCGTGAATGTATGTATGAACATACATTCACGCTTTTTTTCCCGTCGGGGTAGGCAGAAACTACGGAATGCCCTTGATCATCAATGTTGTATTAAAGAATCCAAAACGTTGGGATCCGTAAAAATAAGTTTTATTTCCATTTTAAATTAAAACTAAAAAAAAATACTTTTAAGTTTAATATACCTTTCCGGTCTATAACACTTTTAGGAAAAGTATTTCATAATTATTTTATGTCATCTTAGCTAGTCTATTGTACTGATATGGAATAAGCGTGTTTACAAAATAATCTTATAGAAATTATTCAATAAAATTGCAAGAATAAGCAGGTATCTATACAAAACCTTCAATAAATATAACATTTTCCTACAAATACATACATTTACGTGTCATCTCACTTCTAAGTCCACATATGAAGGTAAACACAAACCACTCACCGGTATTATTTTTGTCAGTTAGTAGCGGATCAAACGCTTCAAGCACACTGACTCTTACGCTACCTTGGGCGGCAGAATTACGCCCGAAGTCGATCAGGTTCATTGACTTCGGCAGGCTACCCACTGTGTCACTGGACTCGTTTGACTGTAACATAAATTAGACAATTACTACCTCATTGGTCTATGGCAAGTGCGACTGCTGAGCATGAGGTTTTGGATTCAAATCCCAGATTGAGTCAAATATTCCACACTAGATTTAATGTAATAGAGAGGAGGAGACTATTGGCATTGCTGGACAAAGAATGTAACTTAATTTGGATAATTAATAACACTGTTTGACCTGGAAATCGAACCTAGGACCGAATACATTACGGAGGCACTTATGGTCAATAAGTGCCAATAAGATATGAAACATTAGGTACTTATTACACAGATATGCCGAACGTTCGGCTAAAACTTCAGATTATTTTGGCATTAATTTTACTTAAATCAAAGACATATTTTCAAAACGTATACAACGTAAGTACACTTACTGTTACTTTTGACTGAAACGTAACAGTGACCTTGAGCGGGGTGGTTAAAACCACCACATCATCGGCACCGACTTCATGCCTTTAAAACTAAAAAAACGTAAGACTATGAAGTTATTTTTTGCTTTTTAGTTTTTGAAGTTGGTTTTTCTTTTTTTTTAAGTTATTTTTTTTTCTTTTTAGTGTTGTATATATATATATAATTAACTTTTCATATCCGGTCAATCTTATAGCCTGAAAGAATACAACTATCGATCCATATATACTTATAACTTTGAAAGATTTTTCCTTCAACTCCTAACCGTTGAGGAGTTGTACCTTCCATCATCAGATCATTACATGAGATGGTGATTTTCAGATGCAAATACTTGAACAGCTTTGGAGAATACATGTAAATGTAATAAATGCCTATAACTGAAAGAATTTTCTTTTAATTTTTAACTGTTGAGGAGTTCTACCTTCCATCATCAGCTCATCAACATCAAATGATGATTATCAGACGCAAATACTGGAACAATTTTAGTAAATATATTGAAAACGTGATAATTGCCTATAAAATTTGAGGGTTGCCCTCGATTTCCCTGGGATCCCATCATCAGATCCTGATGTGGTCACAATGGGACCATCTGTGAAGTCTACTCTTTTAAACAAAAAAAGAATTTCGCAAATCGGTCCAGGCGTTTTTAAGTAATTCGTGAACATACATAAAAAAAAGTAGATTCCGACGAATTGAGAACCTCCTCCTTTTTGAAGTCGGTTAATAAACAAGATCTAACTTCAAAGGGTTATTTAGGTAACTAGTGCACATTACATACCTTTAGTAGGCTCAATAAATAATTAATTGAAATACGAATAAAAATATCTTACCGCAATACTGACTTCTGACAACTTCCTGGAAGTGCTTTCAACGATGTCCCTCACAGGTTCAGTCTTAACAACCGTCTGGTTCACACCGTTATTGTTCATACTATTGTTCGGCGCATTCGTCGACGGCGGCGGATATGTGTGCATTTGATTGAGCTGCGGGTATATACTCGTAGGCCGCGGCGGCCGCGAGATCATGTTTGTTGTGCTATAGTTGTACGAGGAAGCAGCCGGGTACGCGTATGGGGACGGCGAGGCCATCCGCGTCTGACTGTATTGCACCGTCGGCGGATACATCGGCGGGTTTGTAGCCCCGTATGGTGGAGCTACGTCTGGTATAGCAGCCATGGGCGGTGCGTAATACGAATAGTTCGGCATTGGTGTCGGCATCGGCGTCGGCATCGGTGTCGGCATGCCGTACGGTGTTGTCGGATACGGCGGCATCGGACTGTACGGTGGCTGGTAATTATACGAGTACTGGGGCGCATAATGATAGCCGGGCCGCTGATTGTAGTGCTGGTTGTTCATTGTGACGGGCGATTGTTCGGTCGTGGTTAATGCTAGCTCATCAGTCTGCTGACCTAATCTAGGAAACGAAACGACAATTGTCAGGTGTTGCGCGATACAATGAAACAAATCACACTTATTAAACTATATTATAGTGAACGCTTACTACCGCGATTGTAACATTGAATCTTTGTCTACAGGACCAATTAAATCATAAACAATTTAGATTTTATAACTTGTTTGAAATCAAGTGAATTATTAGGCTAAGGAAGGACTTATAGTAAGTTTACTAAATTGAGTTATTCATCTACTCATATACATTTAGAATCTATAATGCTAATAATTGTGATGAAGACTCCTTTATCAACAAAAATTTGAAATCATGAAAAGTGAAATTTGGAACATCAGATTAATTTTTGAATTAGCATTCTCAATACAAATGAAACCAGCATTATTGGTGTGAGTGTTATGTACGCTTTAACTGTCATGTGCCTCGGTCCTGTTTTTCTTATAAGTGTTTTTAGCATAAGTGTGCTTTTATATTTCATAAATAAGTGAATGGATGGACGGATTAGGTAATTCGATTTGAAGGGTCTCCCCTGAGTACCTAATTGAGTGTGAACATCCACAGACAAAAGGAACCAACAAGTTTCAATGTAAATAAAATCATGTTGATCTAATTTATATTTAAACAATTACTACTTATGATTATGACAAAAAATCATGTTACACTATGTGTTGTAGATATAATTATCTATATAAATAAAGTATTTATCAAACAATTAAACTTATCTTGTGTTATTCGATATCATGTGTCATACATACAATAATACTAATTTTAAATGTTTAGCATCAGTGAATCCAACTCAACAATAATATTAGTATATGTAAAAAAAAATATAAACCCAAAACTAGTGTCTTTTGCACGCAAAAATCGGCCTTGTTTTGGATTGTAAATGATATTCGACCTAAGGACTCTGTGATTAGGTTCAGTCATGGTATCATTATGCACTGTTGAAAGTCCGGTTCACTACATAGCCTTACACCACAGGAACTAACATAGCACCTTGATAGATATACATTTAAACAATTAATGCAACATCATTTAAATCACCACAATATTGTTCCACAAATGTCTAGATATGAAGTAGTGATATCAATACATATTATAAAATATAAAAATTCATGTGTACAAAGTACAGACAGCTCTCACTGAAGTAATTAAAACTTGTACATTAAAATCTTATAACACTAATGATAATGACTTATAAATGAGATACATACTTATTAATCTGATCAATGTACTCCTTTAGCTTGACGTGTGGTTCTTTAGGCGCATGTTTGGTAGTAGGACTAGTGAACGATATCAAGTCGCTACTCTCATCCCTTGTTGGACTTGTTCCAGTTGATCTGACGAATTAAGACAAAAATATATCAGTATATTCATGTTGCCAGTTACTTGGCAACACTAGTGGCAAGCAGTCATCAGGTGTGAGTACTCAATTTGTAATTATAAGTTTGATAGAACACTTGCATGAAAACATACAAATCAAATATAAACTCAACCTCAAATCGTAAAGTTCGATCTAGGATTAGTTTAGAATCGACGTTACCCAAGATTTGAAAATTTGAAGTATGAAATGACAGAGTAGTCATAAGGCATAACTATGTGAAGATTCATACAAATAATATTTATAGATTAGGAAAAAATATTAATACCATGGGCGTATATAGTTTATTCTGCAGGGGGGGCTTGGCCCCAGCGCGGGATGGGTCCTAAGCAAGTGGGATGGACACTAGACTAATAATACCGAAATTAATCATAGCTAACTTTTTTACACAATATATAAATTTTAGAATAAACCTATCCTTTACTGTGAGTATTATAAGCGCCTTTCAGTTTTATTCCATTTATAAAATCGATTTATGTTTACTTTTTATATAACACATAATAGACCAAGCACCTACTTTATTGGTATAGCGTTTTCCAATAACTTTTTATAATAAAATGCTACATGATATTCTTTAAATTATATGTAAAGTCTAATTCGTAAAGTTATATTTTTTACTCATGCGTAATTTCACTATCAGCTGATAATAATATCGTTATAATTATGCTTAGTCATGCTGAAAGTAGAACAAGTCGCCTCAAACAAAAATGTGTCCAATTCAACAAAATATTTTCCAATTGGTTATTTTTTAACAGACTTCAAAAAGGAGGAGGTTTATTTCGGATGTCGCTATTTTATTCCTTTGTAAGGATACGGATTATTTAAATTTTAATTACGTAGGGTACCGGTATTCTTGACTTTCATAACGTGAATTTGAATATACAGTTTGAATATGGTCTCATATCGCAAAACTGCACCTATTCCTCCCTCCCTGTGATCCAGACATTATGAAACAGCGCCATCTAGTTCCGAGCTAAGCAACTGAGTGATACGCGAGTGAGAGTGATTACACATCACACGACGCACAGCATTTTTATCTCAAGGAATTAGAAACAAGAGCTGATTTAAATTAATTAAACAGTTTTGAGTGACAGGGCTGGATTAAGAGTTCTTTTAAATACAAAAAGGAACTCTTTCTTTAGTAAATAACCATACCATTCCGCCTGTCGTCCCGAAAGGGTTAGGCAGAGGTGTATAACTACATTTTGCCGATATGTTTTAGGTCCTAAAAGTAACTATTGTTTATATATAATGCTGTAAAATGATCAATTGAGTTAGGTATTGCAATAACCATAACTATGCTACTAGGCTATATAACTTGTGCTATAAAGACCTATTAGCGATTATTCACCTGGGACCGTCAGAGATGGAGGTTCGCCCTCGTGGGGACTTCCGCGGTGGCGGCGGCAGCGCGGGCGGCGGGCCGTCGGTCTCCTCGCGCCTCCGGGCACTGACGCTAGCCACCTCGCGAACATTATCTACACAATATCAACATGATAAGCCAATCACCAATGATTATTATAGGTGAACAGATATTTTTGTGATAACAGTGAATGATAAAAACATTCAAAGTATATTAAACATAAACAATTAAAATATACAATATATATACAATAGAATTACTTCACACTTATAATCTGTCTCATTACTTATGACATTACTTCTTCAAATAATTAATCAATTACTTCATCCCACATTATAATTTTGTATCTATCTATAACTATAATATATGTATATACATATAAAGAATGGACAATGTTCCACAAAGTAAAACTTATCATAACTTCAAATAATCAGTGGCCCATATTATATATGTGTAAGGTTGTTGACCCATCACTTCCCTTCTGATTGATGTACAGACATATAATATAGCTGAACTGACAATACTTTTTAAATTTTTCTTGTTTGCACTGCTTCAATTGAACTCATTGTGCCAATAAAAGGTCAGTTAGTCATTTCAATTGCCATTTTGACGGTTTATATCTGTTCAAGTGTATATTGTGTTGTGAACAATAAACTTTCGCTAATGAAAAGCAATACATTATTAATTGAATGAATAGATTATGAACTGATATTGAATTACATATGTAATAAATAAAAAAATGCTGTGTAATAAGTTTAAATTTTAACAAATATCACATCATTTTTCAAAACAATATTTAATCACTCAATAGACTGGCACAATCGCAAAAATAATAAAAATATTACTACTGATATACAAAGTATAATATATAGGTCTGTATGAGATAATATGTGTTTACAAATACACACATTAACAGGAAGTGTCCTGATCTATTTTTTTCATATCGTAATTGAACAAACATTAGTGTATCAATGGGAAGACTAATCAGTTTCAAAATTTAAAAAGAAATCTAAAATAATGAGTAGAGGTAACAGTTCAGCTCTGTGGTCATTACTTGAGGTCTTGTTTATCCTCGCAGATATGTTTCTGTAAGACAATGTATGGTATGGTGCAATTGTACTAACTAAAAACTGGATTGATATGCCTTGCCCTATTATAGGGACTTGTGAGCATGAATTGGAAGCCTGCATTCAGCAGTGGATGAATATAGACCGATGATAATGCATCTAGTTGAGCCTTAGGATTTGAAGCCTTTCCTTGAGATATTTAATGGTTAGTAGCCCGTTCATTTGAGTGGATATCATTATTCAATTAACTCAAAATATGTAATAACATTAGACAACACAGATTTATTTACCTACAAAATGCCATTGAATTGAAATGCCTATTATAGCTAACATTATTATGAAAACAAATGACAGACGTTTTGATGTAACTGCTACAATCTATGTTGATATTAATAGTTGGTAGGTATTATAATTATTCTGATTAACTCTATTCAATATAAATTGTTCTTGAAGTATTAAATTTCGTTTAATAAGTTGTTCCATGCTAACTTGTAATCACCGTTTGATGCGCTAATGAAAACTATTAATCTAATTTTAAAATTTGGAATTTATAAGGCAACATTTTGAAAACTATAGAAATAATTTGTTTCTATAAATTCAATAAAATTGTGGATTATTTGAAATTTGTATTGTTATTATGATTGAAAGTGCATTCGTTTTATTAACCTCTTTACATTAATGTGAGGCTTTCACGTAGGCGATTGTGAAATACAAAAGTATGATTGCCATGCCAAATTACGTTATCATTAACACAACACACGAAAGGTAGTTGTGTAAAATTGCTGCAGAGCCTTGACTCGTCAGTAATCTCGAGAGTAAACAAAGATACGTCAATTACCTGAACTAGATAGTAGCTTCTGTCTACGAAACTGATCCAGAGCCAGACTTTCTAAACTCAAAGCCTGGGCCTTTTCCAAATCCGCTTGGAACTGAAGATCGTATTCAGACATAATCGGACTTCCCGCAAAATGTATCTACAACATTCACAAAACGAGCGTGGGAATTAAAACAATAATACCACTGTTTAGCGATGAGCACATAACACCACACAAAAACTTTAGATCCAAACAAACTAGGTAAGCGGTACACACTCTCACAATAAATACCACTTTGTCTTACCAAAGGAAATTTCCCGATAACACTCTTTTTGTTTAATTTTCACTACATAATAAATTTTCTGAAGAATTTCGGCTCGATTTTATTTTATTATTTTACTGGGTCAGTTCAATTTGTAGGCATCATTCAAAATTTAACACAACAAATTTACGAATATATACTTTTCAAAGTTTGACAATTAAAACCCTTTCTTTTTAGAGGTAACAGAAAGAGAAGCATCCACTCAAAAAAATATCACGAGTACTTTGTATTAAGCTGCATAATAGTGGTGACGTACCACATATTCCACTCACGGTATGTGAGAGTCGATTATTTATTAAACCAAGAATATCGATTCTTAAAGCAATTTTTATTTTTTTTGCTTGCGAGTATACTATAAAATAATAAAAACATACATTTACTGCCCTAAACATTTATAACATGGCACTCAACGCTTGGGAGCTCAAATTTAAATCTTCCTGTGGTACGCTTTTATGCTGCGTACAGACAGTATGAATGCGTGCAGAAAGGTCCATTCCTTGGCATTTATGAATTTATGCAGCAAATCTATCACAGGTCATGCCTGCTAGTAAAATGTTAAATAATTCCATATTTCCATACACGGCCGTGCAATGCCCATAAACGACCAGACATGAGCACTCTTTCCTTTGGGGCATGTATTTCAGCTTGGAGTAAATTTAACTGATGTAGATAATATTGAAATTAAAATAAATAATTCTACGGAAATGCGGAATATTGATTACTAAAAATATAAAAGAATATTAAGTTTCCTACCTAATCTATAGGACAAAATTTCACAAAGCTAGTGATATTTATTCGTCGTGCCTTAAAATTGGAAATACACCCGCTAACTCCACTTCACTCTTCTCCAAGAATATAATTTTTATTACACATGGATGACACTAATATTAAAATAATTATGGAAGTTAGTTAAAGTTGATGACATGATACGTGCTTTGATTTGTTTGTGCAAGATTGGTGTATGAGCGATCAGTAGTACAGTCAAAGAGAAAACAGTAGTACACTCTACATATACAGAGGCGGATAGCGCCCTAGTAACAATACATATAATACAGAACGATCTGAATTACTGCGAGTGTACCAAGGAACTTAAATTAGGTTGGATCTAACTTCCTTGGAGTGTACAGAACAAAACTGGAAACTCGCGTGACAAGACCAATTAACGGCTTATTTTTTTACACTAGTTGGAGGGTTTTATTAATCGCCAGTAGTAGGATAACAACACTTCCCTTGTCCTTTAGGTTTAAGCTATCGTTATTGATCCTCTATTAATATTGATATTGATATCAATCCTCTGCCAAGCGTACCTACTGTCCAACACAATGTAAATGGGATGACTTGGTGGCAATGAAACCAAATTGGGAGTATAATAATTTTACCGAAGAAAGAAAAACCAATGAAACTGGTCCATAGATTCCATATAATGAAGGTTGGTATTATAACGGAAATACTGATACGGAGAAATCAGACATACTTACATAAAAATATACATAGTGGAACATAAAACCTTTCGTTCATTTCTGCGGTGGTGGCCCTCACACTACACACACATCAATTTATTGTGACGTGCACTGAAGCATAAAATTTCCCCCCCATGGATGATTAGCCATCCCAGTCGTTACTATCCATTCCGTCTGGGCCTCTGGCTTAACGCTATATTTCCTGACCAACACTCGTAGTTATCTTGTGTAAATAAAATGAAAAACACGCCCTGTATTCATATTTTAATTTTAGCAAGAAAAAACTGTTGGAAAATGTTAGTTGAAATTAGATAGGTATCATATTCATTTAAACCACCCATTCAGTGGACTTAGTAATAACTATCTCATTCTCTGTTAAGAGTTCTTTTATACGTCGTATGATTGCATGTCCGGTTAATGGAGTAGATTCATATCGTACATTATTTGAAGTACCTGAAAATTCATAATTCTTAAAACATCAGTCCTATTGGTGTTTACATTCACAGCTTTGGCCTGACAAATGTACCTGAAGGCCTGGGCGGAGACACGTGAGGTACCAATTGCTTTTTTCGTTTGCTGCGTTTCTTTCTTACAATTTTGCGGCGTGTAATTTCTTTCCCGGTATCATTAGTGACTTCCATATTATCTGGGACTGACTTAACCTTTGATGTCTTATGCCTGGTTATTGTCCTACGCACACATGCTGTTCTATTTATTTTCATAGGCGAAACGTCCCTGGAACTATTTGTAAGATTGCCGGCTATTTCATCCTTCCTCTCTGACGTTGTAGCTTTGGCTTGATCCTTTTCCGTGTTCCTAGGGGCGGATAAACTTTTTGTTTTCTTAAATTTCTTCCTTGCGCGATGTGTTTTAATTTTTCTGGATTTAAAATCTGATTTATGTCGAACTGGTTCTTTTCCTTCTGCTATCTACAAAATAATTACTTATAATAGAACGTTTTATAAACCTCTTTATAGTCAATAATATATGTTAAATTAAATGATGCCCATCTGTCTCCTTAAAGGATCAGACGACAAAACAAATGTTACAAATGCTTTAGCTTTATTTATTAGCCCAGGTAAAGACCTGAGTTAATTAATAAATTAAAAATTAAAAAGGCAGGGCATACCCGTCGGTAGCAGAGCAGGTAAATTCGTACGATCTTGAAGAAACAAGATATAAATTTCTAAAGCGCAATAACAGACCCTGGATCGTCAAAAGGGGTTTTGCGTCTAGGGTATTCAAGAGCGTGCCGATCAACAAATGACAAACCATCGCTGCATGCGATGGTATGCGCCAGATTACGATAGCATACGATCGTTATATATGCAAACTCGGAGGGCATTCCGTGGCATACTGCGATATTTCGCAGCATCGGGAAAATCACCCTGCTGATGATTCTCAATACCACTGCTATTGAAAATCATCAGGGTGCGCTTGCTGACAAATCCTTAAGTATTGGGTGAGGTAGGTCCAATCGGCAATTTGATCTTTGACCACGTTTCTTTTCCTAATAAGAAGATCCTTGATAGTACCTAGTGCTGAAGTATAAGCTCGTAGTATATACACTATCTACTTATCAGGACAATAACCTGTTTATAATATACGTCATCCGCGTCTTGGCGATCGCAAAAGTCCAATATTTTTTTGCAGACTGTCCTCAAGTTCCTTATTCTCTCCTTCTTTCCCTTACCTATGACGCATCGATCCACTTCATCTAGTCTTAATGTTCTGGAAATGGAATTCGGTCACGTGTAAAATAATTTATTACACTTGAGAAATCATATCTACCCATATCATAGCATACAAAATTATCCATATAATGCCCCGGATTGGGGGAAGTGACGGTGGGGCATACCGGCGCATCCACCCTGGTCTGGTGGCTTTGGGGCGCCAAAATCGTAATAAAGAAAACAAATTCAATCATCATTATCATCATCATATCAACCGTTAGACGTCCACTGCTGGACACCAAGGATCGCCACGACGACCGGTCCTGCGCCACCCGCATCCAGCGGATTCCACCTTGCCGGGGGCCTACCCCCACGCTGCGTCTTCCAGTACGAATTCAATACAAGACCTTATTTATTCTTTCACGGAATTGGTCCAACTATTACATATTTGTAAGGTTTTTTATTTAATTATTAATTTATCTCAAATGCTGGAGAGCGGAGGTCCCACCATCAAGTGGGTAGGTTGCTCTAATACCCTGTTATAAACTCGCAATATATCAGTAAGTATAATAGCGCAGTCTTTGACATACGAGTTTATTTTACCTATATATATCGATACCTTACGTTATTGACACACACTTCGAAGAGGTTCGAGTTACCTACTTTCTTCAATTGAGCGTAAGCGTTTGATCTATCATGCATACAGGGGCGTAGCCAGGATTCTTTAGAGGGGGCAGACAAGTACAAAAAATGTGCAGCATAGAATTTTGTTAAACATTGGTCAAGAGTAAATGCACTCGATTATACAGTTTACCAACGACTAACTGCTCTTCTAGCCTCTATACGTACTTGATGACCTTTGGCTTGGTCATAATATCGGCATCCTTCTCATCGATCTGCATTGCTGTTTCCCAAATATTCTTGAACAGCTGTCTTCTTTCTGCATAACTTTCTTCCTTCGTCATAAGAGCCATTGAGTGATGTGAATATTATGTGGGTATTAAGTTTTGTAATTTTTTGGTGACATTTTTAAGCTTTTGTTTCCTTTTTTATTGGTTTGAAGGAAGCTGTCGCTTTGAAAGTTGTCAAATCACAGTTCAACCTTTTTTGTTATTGATTAATTCATGTTAGATGTTAATTACTAACCAAAAAGTTTGTAATTTAATAACAATTTATCAAACAAAACGCGCGGGACCGGTCGATGTGGCGATCCTTGGGGGAGACCTATGTCTGGACATAGGTCTCCCCCAGTGGTCTCCCAGTGGACGTCTAACGGTTGATATGATGATGATGATGATGATGATACAAACAATATGACAATCTGATTGGCTTTTTCGTCTCGAGTTCCGTGTTCGATCCCTGCACGGAGGCAACGCTACCTACAGCTATCTACAGGTAGTTGTTTCGGATCTGGGTGTTTGTGTTTGTGAAGATTTTACGTTTTTTAACGCACCAACGACACAGGACAAAATCCTAATGTTGGGCTACGTTTTTTAAAACAAACAAATATACGTATTTTCAAGCTGTGGTAGCCTAGCGGTGTGACCAGTGAACTGAGATGTCAGAGGTCTCGAGTTCAATCCCAAGGTACGCACCACTGGCTTTTCGGAAGTTATCTGCGTATTTATCACATGCTCAACGTAGGTTACAAACGGTGAAGGAAAACATCGTAAGGAAACCTCCATGCTTGAAAGATCCACCAACTGACAAAAAATTGAGAGGAGACCCGTGCCCAGCAGTGGGTCAATAATGGGTTGATGATGATACGTATTTTAATTTTCCAAAAACAAAAGTAGGGACCTACCTAAATCTTGTAAAAGGTAAGTAGCTGCTTACTGCTTCTACCGACGTACACAAACGACTTTAAGTGTGAAGGTAAATACATCGCAGAATAAACCATGCAAAGCAACAAGTTTGTACGAAGTTGTCGATCGCTTCGACTGCCGTTCAGTAGGCGGAAAGCTCTTGGCGCAAGCATTCCTCCAATAAAAATACACGCAGGCGTTTACAAAATATTTTTCTCCACTTTTACTTATAAGTATGATGTTATCGGGCAGTCATCAAACAAGAAATAGTATAGATTTTCGTATACATCTTTGACGTATAATAGTTACCTAGACGGTTTTTAAACTCATTTTTAACGTTGAGATGTTGAAACCATGCCGGTTAAATATGACCCGAACGCTTTGTGGGTGGCTCTCAATCAGTACAGTGATGGCAACGTGTTTGAGGTGTATCCCAAGCTTTTGGCAGAGTTATTTCTGCAAGAAGAAGCTGCAAGACAGGACGGCGATACTAGCGAGGCGGAGAGGTTGGTGCTTCCCAGTGACAAGGACTACAGACTCCAGAAATATTTTTGTCTCGTCGAGTTGCAGAAGGAATTGGAAGAGTAAGGCGATACTTAAGTTATCTATCTAGAAGTTAAATATTGATAAGGTTTAAGTCTAATTGATGTTAGGTACAGCTAAATGGTTCTATTTACGTATGAGTTTTTAATTTAGATAGCTAGTAAGGTATCTAGTATTCAAATGTATTGCTATACGCATGATAGACGAAGCACTGTTCTTTGATTTTCCATCACACCTATATCCCCGTAGGGTTTGGTAGAGGTGAGCTAAATGTAAACACTCTGGTAATAGGTTCTTGCCGTTAACTGGGCATAAATCAAATAGAGCTTTTGGCGAAAATTAATAGAAAAACCAATAACACTATCTT
This sequence comes from Craniophora ligustri, assembly GCA_905163465.1. Taxonomy (NCBI): domain Eukaryota; kingdom Metazoa; phylum Arthropoda; class Insecta; order Lepidoptera; family Noctuidae; genus Craniophora; species Craniophora ligustri. The sequence continues at coordinate 5,407,343 of LR990960.1, forward strand.
GACTTGGGAATCATACCCGCTGAGCTTACTAACTAAAAGAGCCGTTACTAAACAATCAGCGAAATCGTAGATTCAATTCAAATACAAGACCTTTCTTAAAAAGGTATAACATTTGACAAACATGTATTCCTGCCTCTTTATAATTACTGGTTCATTTAATGTTTAATGTTCCACCAGGAAGTTCCTATTTCGAAGACAAAACTCATTAACCTTTAAATAAGTTTTACGTAAAACAAACTGTAACAACCATGATTGCGTGGTCCCCCATACTCATACCATTTGGCTCGGCCATGACCTACACACATAATAACCCTCGCTTCAACCTGCCAGGCACCTCTAGTACCTAAATGACATTCCGTTAATTGGATTGAACACCATAGCTACCTACAATACCTGGAACTATCAATATTACCGACCCTTTGTTCTTGTTTAGAAATTGGTGTGTAATGTCAGCTAAATATAGACAGTATGAGTGTATTAGCCATTAGATGCTTATTATATTCTATGTAGACTACCTCCACTACGAATGGTTTTGAAATGATTGTCTCAGACACCCTATAATAGGGACTTATGGACATACAAAGAATACGAGGTATAGTTGAATAGGTAGATAAAACTGTTAACTTAATTTCTTTCTCATGAGATTGGCGAAGCCCTTACTCCCTTTATCTTTAGATTTATAATTTACATAAAGCTGATTATGTTACCATCGATTACAAATGCTCGTATTATCGTATGATTATAGACTGGGAGGCTCGAATCCATGGACTTTTCGAATACATATGCGCGCGCGAAACATCTGCATATCGACACAATATGTCAGGAAATCTGTGATATTAGAGGAACAGTAAATGAGTCGATAATTCGAATTATATTTTATTTTACTTTATTATACTTTGAACATCTAGGCACATTTTAAACTAAAATTTGATTAAAGGTACGTTGTAGTCGTTTCTGAAAATATAAAAATACTACTTCAACTCCTGAATATAATACGGTACAAGGCTAATAGTTTATGACGAAAATGATCAAACAGTACCTACTCACTCTTGTGAACAATTTTACCTGAGTTGGTGAGTTACGTAAACAGATATAAGTCGATGCGAATCACATACGTTGCATGTACAGTCTCAATAACCTTACTTCAGCAAATGCACTGAAAAATTGACAGCAATGTATTCCGATATTTGTCGATAATGCGAAATAGAAATGCATCGCTCACGCTATAAAGGAATTAGAATAGGAACAATTAAAATATAGCATTAACATAATTATATTTTGTCAGTAATTTCTGTGAGCAAATAATGCGACTGTCTTATTGATTTAGTTTTAGATCAAGCAAATGTCGTTGTTTTTCAGTTGGTCCTTTAATTATTTATTATGTTTGTATTTGTATTGTGGATGTACATAAGAACACCTTAGCCTAAATCTTCTGGAATATGAGCGTAATGTTATGGAATTCTTACGAGAACAGTTAACACATAGTAAATGAATTGTGCTAATGCTTTACTTGCTATTTCCAGCAAAGCACTACCACGAACTTACGTACTATTGTACTAGTGGTGGGATAATAGTGACATCAGGGCTCATAATATGGCTGATTTGGCACATAATTTCAATAAACGTGAGAAGGAAAACATGTTCGCCAACCCTGTGATCCTAGCGAGAGAATTTAGATACCTAATTATATTTACTTCATTTTCCATACAATATCAAGTTTTTAGGGCGCCTTCACACTGGCGTTGGTCCAGCGTAGGCGTTCGATGAACGTACACGCAGCGCTGATGCCGCGACAGCGCAGCGTCATGTATAATAGTCAAGCATAAAATCCAGTTTTTCTGATTTGACAAATTAAGTCACATGAGTTTCAAGAAATTTTTAATTTATGTATTACCACAATAAATTCTTAAAATATAATAAAAACTCAACAGTTTTTAGTGATATTTGTATGGTGTTACTAAAAACAGGGTACAGATATAAGAAATATATGTTTTAATATTCCTGATATGTATTAACTTATTTCTTTAAATTAAATATACCTTACCTTAAAGTAATACCAAGTCTTTCTTCAGCCGATACGAAAAGCCTCAAATGTGTATCCTAATATTGTATATCACTTTGTATTTTTTTGTAACAGTTTATCAAATACAGGGTTCGCCTTTCGAAAGTATGAATAATAAAAATTTGAGTGTCCATTTAGGGTTCCGTACATTAAAAGGAAAAAACGGAACCCTTATAAGATCACTTTGTTGTCCGGCTGTCTGTCTGTCTATCTGTATATCTGTCTGTCAGGACCCTGTAATTACAACAAAGCACAAAATAAACAGTTTCACTTAGCCGTACGCTCCATAATGGGTTCTCCCATATTACTTTATTTTTATTTTTAAGTTTTCGCATTAATTTTCTTTTTAAAAGCAAAGCGAAGAATAGAGTGTCCTCGTCGGAATCCATTTTGTTGATGATAATACCGAAACAACAATGAAATTTAGTGACGTCTACGCCGCGTTAGCGCAGCGTTAAATTAACTGCGGAGGATACGGCGCCCTTAGTAGATACATAAACAGTTATCATAAAAATAATCAGACTGGCTGTAAATATTACGTCATAAAAACTATTTCTATTCCAAGATCATTAATTTGTATTTATCTCTGCACTACGTCAATCAAATAGAAAACCTTAAGTTCCAAAAAAATATAATAAAGTATTTTATTAAATTTATTTCGGATTTAACATTATTTTATTTATTTTTAAAGTTTTAATTTATTAAGCCCGTATAAAAAACGATGACCTTAAACGTATAATGGGGACATTTTTATCAGTTAGAAATTTTTGTGCTGTGTCGTATGTTAATAATGGCAAATGTCAATAAATGGAGGCTATGATAGAGGAAAATAGTCCAAGACTAGCGTAAGTGCGACTTTTGGCTGAATATCAATTAAATCTTTCTAATGCGGGTTAGCACCCGTATTAGGCTAGTGTGGTGGAGTATAGCTTAATCCCTCTCAAATGAGAGGAGACCTATTCCCAGCGGTGGAAAAATAAATGATGAACGATGATTTTCCATTTCTTAGGGACGAAGATGGCGACAAAGTGCCTGAACCAGCGGAAGACCCGGTGGAAGAATGGGCGCCGTGGTCGCTGGTGGTTTCCACCAAGAACCCGCACGCGCCACCACCGGTTGCCGTCAAAACTACTCCTGGACCTGCCTGGGATATTGGACAGGTGAGCACAGTGAGAAGGAGTTGGATAAGTATGACGAGAGATTGATAACCATATAATAAAAATAAAATTCACGTTCTTTGGACGTGTTTGTATTAAGATAGTTATTAAAATTGATTGTAATTAGAACTACCAACAGTGCTAGATGCACATCTAGCACTGTCTCTTGGATTTTATTTATTTATTTAATAACCAACTTTTATCAACAGTTAACTAAACATATAAGCTATAGGTCACATAGGGTGTGATAACCAGGCAGGGCCGCAGGGTAAAGTATTACTAGTTTCAAAGGTCAGCCAGAATTTCGGTTTGTGTGCTTCGGCCTAACCGTTTGGAGATATAGATGTAAAGCGATGTATTCTAGAAGAATATTTCTACGCTTATTTAAACTTACGCGTTTTTACGTAGAGTAACCTAAATAGACAATTACTAGTTGCTATCAGCAACAATTTACGACTTCATTGTAATAAAACTGTTTCAAAGATTCCTATGAAGATTTCAAATGGGACCATAACAGTCAAGGCTTGAGCTATGCCAACGTTGGCAGAACCTTGTACCTAATGCTGTAGTATGCTGGCGTAATGGTGTTACAGTTATGGAAAGTAGGCGCGTAGATATTCCCATATTCATTGGCTCTAAACACGCGCTACTTTGTCTGAGAAATCTATTTGCTTCACACTGGAAAGAATGTTAGATTTTATTTTGATTAAAACGTGTAAGTACATCTTATTGCAAAAAAAAAGAACTTTATGAAGCGAAGCTCGCCGATCAGGGTGTAAAATATCCAATATTTGTGTTTTTCCTTTCTTTATTTTTCGTAACACTACAAGGGTTTGCATGTTTAGTTATTTTAAATTAGGGAGGCTTTTTTTAATATTCCAAAAAGTTGGATCAAGCAGACTATCGTTATTTTATAAAAAAATATGGACATGACCTTACAAAATGTTATTAGAGTAAGTACTAGGGTGTATTGTAGTCAAAAAACCAAACCGTACACATGACATATCACGTCAGTATCTCCAAAGGGTTAGGGAGGAGACTACTGATGTAGTCACTTCACAGACTGTACTACACGCACTAGAGTCTTGTCCTATCGAAGTACCTATAAAAAAACTCATTATTACAGGTTATAAAAGCTGCACATCTACTCTGCAAGCCGCCGTTGCCAGTCAGCTTCATCGATGAACAAGAGATGCGTTGCGTGTACTCTCTCATTTACGAAGTGTTTCGATGTGAGTTCATCAACAACAACTATTTAAAGCCCAGTTGCCCAGTAGCCCATTGTCTTCAATTCACTGTCTACCAAAACACGTCTAACAAATCTTTCCCGAAAGTTTTTACTGTAGCATAGGTGGAGTCGTGAAAACTGAACATAAACCTATATAACACGAAATAAAGCCTCCCCTTGCCTGAACCTACTTGTAAATGACTGACAAATGGCATATATCAGTCGTAAACCGTTCATTTAATATCGCGGGTGTGTAAAAACGAAAGTCGTATAAAGTGGTGTCGACTGTCTCGAAGTTTGGAAGTAGGCCCGAGGATGCCGCTGTAAATTAGCAAACGTCAGACTCTTTTACTTTATTGCAGTCCCAAAGCGTTATTCAACTTTATTAAGTTGATGCCTACACGATAAAGTTGCGATAAATAGCGTGCTAAAGTTGAAACTAGTTTCGTTGCTATTAATACATAAATAGCGAACATTTTCATTCTGGTGTTCTTATCAGCTTGAGAAATCTAAAAACTTTTCGTAGGGTAAGAATTGCGTTATGTCATAATAATATATCAATTTTATTGAATATTACGGAACTATTTCTGAATTTGGAAAACAGGAAGCTTGTAGACAAGACGGTGAAATTGTTTAGTCACATGCGTGTATGTGTGACGTATATTAATGTATAACAATCAAGTACCTACTAACAAAATATTATGTAAAGATAGATGTAAGGTGTTGACCTATATCTAAAGTACAACACACCTATACCTATATTAATAAAATATACATTTGGAAAAATCATAGATACATATTTTACGACACGATTGGTGCAATGGGTGCAATGGGTGAGAGATCATATTCTGCGCCAAGAGTTCGATTCCTGTGCAAACAATTTAGGTGTGTGCTACGTCTGTATACTTTCTGATTAAAGTGTTCATATAAGCGAATTTGTGTATATTTTGTGGATGTGTGTATCTACGATATAAGAGAAAAAAATAAGTTAACGTTGATTGAGGTTTTTTAAATTTGCGAGTCAGAAAATATGTTTATTACCCAAATAGTCGAAATGTTATAGTATCTGTCTACACCGAAATAAAAATGCCATGAATTCTATGCTATTTGACCTTTTTATTATTCAGTACTTTGGATGTCTATCCATATAGAAGTTTTAGATCACGCGAGATATTTATTTTGCGGTTTTATTTGAGTTTTGTATTGTATCAAGATTTGTTTTTATGTTTTCAGACAAAAGCATATTGGATCAATCTATAGAAGACATTGATTTCTTGCTAGACCATCCTGAGGTAAGCTATATCATAATTATAAAGTAGTTACCTATACATATTAGTAATTTATAAGCAGTGATAGCCTAGCAGTAGAGACTGGACTGAGATGTCAAAGTTCTGGAGTTCAATCCCATGGTACGCACCACTGAGTATTTGAAGTTATGTGCGTATTTATCACATGCTCAAATGGTGAGGAAACCTACATGCCTGTGTACGGGAGAAGAGCCGTGTTCAGTAGCGGCCTAGCAGGGCACTAAATGATTCGATGAGAGAGATGAGGTGTATAACTTACAATCTAACAACCTAAATGGATCGGTCGATATTTGCATGTATGCCACATGCAAATATCGACCGATCCATGTGTGGATGTAAACCAATTAGCTTGTTCAAGTGTACATACATATCTATTTAAATTTATTAGTAAGAACATACCATCAAGCTTGTCGTCCCCGAAAGGATAGGCAGAGGTGTACTAAATGTAACACCAACGTTTCGCCGGTATGTTTTAGGTCCCATGTAATGGGGGACGAGCCTATTGCCATTAATTCGGCACGAATCCAAACTCCGAGCTGCTACTGAGAATTTCATAGAAACACCCAATAACACGTTGCTCAACCTGGGAATCGAACCCACTAGACCAACGAGGCAGTTGTATTACGAGGCAATTTATTAGTGTTTCTTAGATTATCCTTCTCTTCCTTCTCCTAAGGTACACAATATGACTAGATTATAGCAATATATATGTTTATTATTCAGCATGTAGCAAGATCGACCACCTTATGTAAGTTCAGTGCCTAATTCGTAGATCTCCACGTGTGGTTTTTCTACGTCAACGCTGCTCTAATCCCTGCATAGCATAGCACAGTTAAGAACTACCTACTATACTATAAAGCGAACACTCGCTTTCGGAGCAACGAGAACATACGGTATAATAAAACTGATAATACATACGGTGACCCAAAAATGCCACGTTGTTATTCTGTTCTTGAACTTTAAAAATATTGACGAAGGTCTTTTTTAACCGATTCTGTTATCAAGGTTGTATATTTAGCCCTCATTACCGAACAGTAATAACTCCCAGTTAGGGTAGGTTCAACAAGATGTAACAATAAAAAGTAAGCCCCATCTAACTCGCATTACGGCGTTCTCGTGACCAAAACCATTTCTTTTTCGAATGCTGAGAATGCTCACGAAAATGAGCTATGTATTTATGACCATTTATTCGTGTAAGCGAACGAAAAAAACGGCATTTTGCAGATTTTGAGTTTGATAAAATGGTTTCTATTAATAAAAACACGAACCGTCGTGTTGGAGACGTTTAAGATAGACACTGTTTAGGAATTGGTGGTATAACATAACAGGAAAATAGCTTAACATTATTTTAAGCAGAGATAAGCATAGATATATATTAATTTATATTTTGCTATATTATAATAGCTAGTAAGATTCAGACACTTTTTGACCAATGATGTGTTGTGCAGTTCAACGAACACCGCTACTTATTATGGCTGTTTCTGATGGAGTTAGCGAGGCGGAGATGGGGAGCCCGATCTCGAAGTGAGGCAGATAGAGCCACCCGACTTTTGGATGAATGCGGTTCTCCCTTCAAAGACATAGAAAATGTTATATGGGAGGAAAGAGTGCACTTTGCCGCCGCTATCGCAAGAATTCGTATAAAAAACAAAGCTTTTACGTAAGTATTACAATACTATCAGGTAGAGACCTTATTTTTTTCAATTCATAACCGATGTATTAGTCACACATTCATTGGTTGCTATTAGATAGTCAAATCCTTCGGCAACCAAACAGTTAATGCTTTGACCCACCTAAAATTGTGCTACCTTATAAGTGTATATCACTTTGCATTTTCTTTTTTCACGTTGCATATGGAAATCTAACAATGTTGTTTGCAAATTCTCCCTAAATGGGAGGGCGGCAAGCATTGATTGGTGGTTTGCCCTGATTCACCAAAAACACATCACAATTAATTAGCTTCTAACTCGATTTAGAATAATGGTCTTGCATTCTTATATAAGAATTTGCGTTCACAAGGTCTAAGAATAGTAGCATGATTTTAGGCTGCTTTCAATATTTTTGTCATGTCTTATAAAGAGTGTACGTCAATGACATGGGTAGCGTAAATATCGAAGGTCAGGATAACAAAAATGTGATGAATTTATAAGGGTCATTACAATGTTTTATTGTATTCAGGCTATCGGATTTATTGCCGTTACATTTGCGCGAGGAGCGCGTGTCGGCGTGCGTCAACAAAGACACTGTTACGGGATGGGTCAACACATTTAAAGCTAAGTATGTTTCGGTTTGAGAAGTTTTAGAGTTAGGTTAGGTTATAGTTAGTATTAAGAAAGCTACTTTCCGAAATTGTTGCTGAAACAGGATTATGGGTGTCATAAGGATCACAGCTGGCTGAGTCGTCCATAAAATACTTTCTTTTCACTTAGAATTTAGAAGCCTAAGGATCCTGTCCTGATAGGTCTCCATGGACTTTTATAAAAATTCCACGTATGTATGATGAATTTGATTATTTGTTGCAGAAAAGTGGCGTTGCTAGTGAAAAATTTGCACGAATTAGGTTACTCGTATAGCAACTCTCGTCAACTTTGTGCAGGAGAATACAGATTTGATCGTGTCTGTCCTAGGTGAGTCCTTGAAGAGCTATGTGCTCAGTAGTCGTACTAGTTTATCGAAGAGTCGGCAAGGACTATTATTGGTGTTGATGTTCCAGATTTATCACTTTACGACCTCCAGGGAATACAAGCATTGGCCAGCTGGATCTCGTGAAAGATGGAGTTATAGTTTTGCAGGTACTGATGAAATTTTCTGTTTTTTTTAAATGATGGCCCACAAGCTCTTTTTATATAAAAAACACCGAAAATCTCCCTGTCCTGCCCGAAACTCTATTCATGTCTCTTAATATCTATGTCTAAGTAATAGCAATAGTCACAGCTCTATGTCTCTTCTCGATCACTATTGACCTTTGATTTCTATCTAATTGGTCTACCAATCCGATTATGCAATAAAACGATTGTTTCAAAATCAGGAGCGAGAATTCTGCGAAGGAGCTTCAACACTTTGCCGTGCTCTGCGAGCCAATTCCCTTCGAGGTGTGGTTGCACAAACGCACGCGTCCTCACCCCGATGTTCCGCATACCTTGCTGCTCAACTGAAAGAACTGGCCGCAGTGCTCAAAGCGAAAACGCCAGCCGCACCAGTCACGCCTGAACTCGGCAAACTAGTCGTGTTTGGAGCTGGTGATAAGTACGAAAAATTACGATTTTAATTTAATTGCAAAAGTTCATCTAAACAGTCTCATCTATCCGGGCTCTGTGAATTTTACAGATTTTGGGACTTAGACCCACGGTGCACTAAAACCTAATCCCATTAAGCCCAAAAATAACGTATACCATTAATATATTAAATTATTATCACTTGTAATTTACAAACCAATATTTACTTTCAAGGTTTCGATTCTTTTCGCACTGTTTAAAAATTACCAATTAAGAGAAGAAGGTTGCCTACCTTCAATATAGACGATTTAATACTGCTACATTTTCGCTGACCAAACACAAAATCACGTAATCTATTCCATCTATGAAGCTGGACATCAGCGTTGTCAGGAATAACTTAATAACGGATAAGTTTTTCTGGAAAGTTCAACTTTGGGAGAAAATGAGTGCGTGCAAACCTGCGGCATCAACTAACAGGTTATAAGAGAGTTAGCATGCAAGGAAGTTCCATAAACATTCTATACGAGTAGTAAGCGCAAACAAAACAATGCTATTGGTAACTTCTCTGTTGCATGCGACGGAATAGATAATAGGACAGAAATTTCGAAATTATTTTCTATAAATATTTATTATTTTTATCTTGTTGTTGTTTTTGCAGTGTTGGCCTAGTTTTTAAAGAATATAATACTTTTCAGAGTGGCGAGCTACGTGTGTGCTTTACGCGAGCTTGGCATCGACGCATCAGAGGCCCTGTCCGCAGCTCCGGTATGTGTCATCAGTGAAGCTGTCCATTGTGAGTCTCCTGCCGTCATCAACGCGTTGGATGGAGTTGTGGCTGTCTTAGCCACGCCACCCAATTCGTATTCCGCTGTAACTGATCCCATTGATCTTGTTTGCGGACGTGGTGGAGATCTTGCTATGCTTGAGGTAAGATTGATGATGAGGTCTGAATTTGCTTACATAACGATTTAACACGATTGGTTTTTATCAAGGTATTTTTTATATTCCACAGATCCTCACTGAATCAGAAGTTGATACGAATGGCAAAGCGCGCGTACAATCTATATTAGAAGAACAGAAGAAAACTTTAAGATCGCTGATGTCTAAACCTCAGGTATAAACGAACACGATAGGCCTAGTCGTCATTTCTTGTGCCAGAATACTTATAAACATTTATTATATTATAGATTCAACTGATATTGTACGAGACCCATTCAGCTTTGGAAGCAGAGAATCAGGCACAAGTGACCCGAGCAGTTGCAGAAGCAAATAGACTGGCGCGCGAACGTCATGCTTTCCTCAAGAAGAGACACCGCACACCGGTAAGTGACAAACCTTCGAGTTTTCTTCATTGGACATTTCTCCATTCTTGAAGTACTTAGTAGGTATGTTTGACGAGCAGTTAAGAACGTTAAAATTGGCTAGACAAATCAACACATATCTAATACACAGACAACATGATTATTACAATATTTTAGTGTGTCTTCACTTCACAGAGCCCACAAAAGCAAGTTACTCTTCAGCCGGTCGTCAGTGAAACGACTGTTGCAAATGAAACTATCGTAACTTATGACAGTCTTGCACCAATTGAGTCAACGACCACTCTGGACAACTCGACATTTCGCTCCGACTTAGATACAGATGACGTAGTCGACGAGGATGACAAGACTGCTAGTGTGTGCGCTCAAACGAGGCCGTCTTCTAGTTCCCGCCCAAGCACAGCTAAGAACAAGCTATCAAGTTTAGATGTATTTAAGAAACCAACAGATGATGGGGAAGTAAATTCGCGACCAGGAACTAATAGAGCACGGCCTATTCCTTCTATTCCTACCATGTGCGGATATGATATTCCGAAAGATCCTGATAAAGACAGTCCAAATGTTATCGTGAGTATGGAATACAAACTTTCATTTCCATGCCTCTTATTTTTGTAATTTTTACCTAAGTTACGTGCGCTTTACAGGTGCCAAGTTGTGATTTGTTTGAAATACGGAACCTTCCAAATCTAGGTAATGGTCTGGATATCAACTATATATTAGACAGAGACGGCTGTTACCTAGGCCTTATCCAAAGGAAGGTGAATACATTTTTTTTTATTTAAATTAAATTTTGCCTCGCGATAGTGACGTCGAAGAACCTACATTCTTTGAATTATAAAGTTTAGATAATATATGTATGTATAGATATATTTACTGCCTTTTGAGTCTCTTAAAAAAGGGAAATTTTACTTATACTTGACGTCATCGCTATTGCTCTCCTATGGTGGTTTCGAGACCTGGGCCTTGCACAACGGTAGGTTGACCGCAGGAGATCACCCGGCTCGACGCTAAGTTTATGATCCGCGTGGCGGAGGACCGCGGGCTGTTCGGGCCCGGCGCAGGCGCATCTCAACCGCAGAGGCGTAAGCGCGTCGAAAATGCTCCACTCTCACCGCGGAGAAGAAGACGCAAAGCTAGCTTTGAGGTGAGTTAAGTAGCTGTACCTTAATTACAGTAATCTTACTTATATAGCTTAGAATTTAATATTTTCAAAATACAGTTTTAGTAGAGCTAAGCCCAACTTTAGACTTAATATTGAATGTAATAATAGCATAGAGTAAGTCAACTCGAAAATTCTTGTAATTTATTGCACATGTTCCTTCATTGGTGATATGGTTTGAGTTTAATTCTCAGATCAGGCTAAATTTACTGCAAACTGGGGATAGGAAAATTATAGCTTGGCAAATTCGTACGGGACACTCCCATGGTCCACGTGTATTGTTGTGTATTGTACATCGCTACACACGATACGAATCACGTTACGATTTAATCTGCAAATATACCTGAGTAAAATTGCTTATAAGTTAATTTGTTGTGTTATATTGAATATGATGTGCTGTAGATATAAAAAATATTACTAACAATATTTAAAGTGTATTTTTAGTAGCCCTAGAAGCCCAATTACAGGTCAAATTAATACACAAATATTATTATAATAATATTAATTATTAATAATATATATTAATGTTCTAAGAAGTAGGCAAAAAACATTGTATGTAAATTGTTTTGCTTGACGTCCAATAGTTTTGCCTATCGGCGGATTCATCTACGTATAGAGATATCGTGTGTGACTTTAGACAAAAGTCTAAAGTGTCCGCACCCGACGAATACACGTGTTACCGTCAACAACGACCGACTGACTCTGACGCTCCCGTCAGGTAATCCCCTTTTAGGTATACGGGTCAAGCAACGAGTATCTGGTTTTATATTCTATGGATTTATAGTCTTTGGGGTCAAGGCACACCGACACAGTCAAATAGATATTAACGCGTGTATTCATTTTTCTTTATCTTCATAATAACTTGCGCGTAAAATGTTGGGAATATACGCTGTAATTTTTTAAAATTAAAGCTTCGCTTCAACTTCGTGGCCACAGTCCCTTCACATTGTATGTACTCTTAAAGGGGTGATTCTAATTATATATGTCACAAAGGTGGAACGCGTAGCAGCACCAACCTACGCGTCTATGTCGCGAGCACGCCGCGGGAGTGCACCTGGTTGTCTGGACGCCTCGCGGCGCAGTTCCATAGATCATCGCGTTTGCGAGCGTCATGCAAGGCAACAAGCTGCGGCCGCGGCCGGTTTGGCTGCCGCCTGCAATTGTGATGCAAGACATAGGTAGGCACTATGTCTACTCATCCTCATCATCATCGAACCAATATTGTACCACTGCCGGGCACAGGTACACAGCACCTGCCTACCGCGCATTGTCAAACTTCACACGCCATCGAGAATATCTCTTAGGCGTTCAGGATTCCTCGCGGTGTTTTCTTTCACCGTTTGAGATGTGATAAATACACACATAACAGCGTCAAGGACATTTTAGTATATATTTTTCCAGCACTAAAAAGCGCGTGCGCGAGGCGACAAAGTCTTAGATCAAGAACCATCACCTCCACCCTTAAAACAGCAGTGTAAATTAGGTGATACTAAACTGCTTGATTTAATATAGAAGGTACTGACAAAATAGACTCAATATTGTAATAATAAAAAAGAAAACATTTTGTATTTTAACATGTATAGGGTTTAACAAACGCGAGGTTCTGATAATTGTGGCTAAGTACATATTCATTATTAAGACAAAAGCTGTACTAACCTTTTACTGCTCAGGTACCGCCGCCGCGCATCAGCAAATGGTGTTGAAGGTCCTGCTGCAGGGTTGCCGCGTCAGCCGGGCCCACCCTGCCGCCGCCCCTTCCCGCTTGTCGTCCACGATCTACATCTCAAGGCTATCGTGCAGCGTCGCAAGATTTTCGCTTCTTAAATGACCCATTATGTAATAGACTGCGCTACGAAAGACCCATTCAGCTGTAGCAAAGCCGGCAACCGCATCCATTGTTGGTTCATCTGAACAAAGGCTTAATCCCAGTTATATGAAACCGCAAACAGATCTCGAATTAGAATGCTGAGGCTCAAAAAATATTTAAATCCAAGCAGCATAATTATTTATATTTTTTTTAGATTCTTGAAAGATCGATGAAACTAATTAGACTAGTGCCATATCAGCAGTCAATATGGTAGTTCACTATTTAAAAACATACTAATCTAAAATTTAATGTGACTTAAAAATATGTCCACATTCTTCATACTACATGTATTAAAAACATGTAGGTAAATATACATTATGTTACGACCTGCTTCGTGTCCTAACATTGACAACATAGTCATTTAAAGATATATAATATATCAGATTCCATTCAAAATTTTCGACATCCATATTGTGCATAGGCCAAGGCATTCGAATTAAAAAATGTGGATGCGTCTGAAAATGCCAAATTCTCTTTTTAGTTTAGAGATTACTATTACATAATGTGCTATTATTTCAAGAAACACGCGAAAATTTATAAATACATTAATTTAGGTGCTTTTAGTTTTAGTTAGCTCGTATACTAATTTTACAATAATGAGGTTATGTGGCCGATTGAGCCCAACATGCTAATAGCATTATTATTAAACTAATATTCTGACGATAGTTAGATTAGATATGATTGCTCTTATTATGAACACTCAATGTGTTATTAGATTTGAATTTCTGTTTGGTAAGCTCAAGTGGCAACATTACCGGTTGCAATTATTTTGTACAATTTATTGGGATAACGTATTTTTTATTACGAAAAAAAAATTGATTGTTTCATTACTATTTCACGGAATTAAAATCAATACAAATATTATGAGGATTTGCTATATCTACATATTTTTATGTTGGAATATTTCCAAGGTATTTAAATATAGCAAATTATTTGTTTGTAATTATTGTTTTGGTGTTATTGATTGCTATGTATTATGACTTGATTTATAAACCAGTTTTAGATTTATTTTTTGCTGTCTGTTTTAATTACAATAAACATCTCATACCAACGAAACTTGATTTTACTTGTATGTCAGGTAACTTGTTGGAAATACCTTAAGAAAAGAAAAGCACCATGTAGGTTTTTTTTCTTTAGCAATACTTTCCATACTTTATTAATATTATAAATGCGAAAGTGTGTCTGTCTGTCTGTTACCTCTTCATGCTATAACTGCAGAACCGATTTGGATGAAATTTGGTATAGAGATAGTTTGAGTCTCGGGGAAGGAGATAGTATAGATTTCATCCCGGAAAACATCCCTTAAAAGAGAGAAAAGAGTGGGAGTGGAAGTTTGTATGTGGATAAAATTACAATTTTGCCTGCAAAATTTCGGAGGCAATGGCTAGTATCCTATACACCTACCTGTTGTCTGAGGGTAAAAAATAATTTTCTCTTTCGTAATTCAAACACTGATTGTGTATAAATAAAACAAACTTTATTCATTAAGTTACAAAGACGTTACGGTTCATTTACAACAATACTTGTTTGTTCAACGTCCATCGTCAAATACTAAGCGTGTCGTGTTAAAGCATGCCGAAGCCTTTCGAGTAGCTTATTGCTTTCATCAGTCTGTCTTGTAATTTCTCCTTGGTCTCATACTCTGGGAGTAGAAGGACGTTAAAGCAGGTGTGGGCAGTGGGCAGTCGGTCGCAGTCGGGGCCGTTCCTGGCGATCACGAGCTTGAGGTGGCTGAGCCCGCCCACTGGGACGCGGTCTGACCCAGTCGTGAATTGCAGCAGCTTCCTCTTGTCGTCCAGTGACAAACTGTGCACGAGGCTCCAGAAGTCTTTGATTGTTTGAGAGTCTGATGTGTAACCGCCGTCGTATTCTGTTGATTTTTCTAGCTCGTTGAAGTCGAAGTTCTGTAAGGAAATCGTATTTTTAACTGACGGACAGAGAAGGGCACCACATTAAACTTTAAGCGTACCTAAGTTAAGTAACGTTCGCAGTCAGTTGTGAGGCAACATGACTCTGAATACATCAGTTATATAATGACCAAATCACTGCTAAAGTGTTACAGTCAGGTAATTTCAAATTAAGAAAAAAAATGTCTGTTCTACTTATCGTTTCCAACATATCATTTAGAAAATTTATTGCGTCAACGAAAGTGATATTACTATTTGAACGCTTTAATTGTAATCGTTTTCTAATTCCTCATAGTTTATGTGTAAAAAACCGCACCCACCGCACTGGCGAAATAACGATGCTGACATAAAGATAATAAATACGACTTCGGTTCCCTACTTACCCTGCTACCACACACAAGCATCTCGACCTCCTCAGGCCGGAACAGCGCAGCCAGAGGGCTTTCGTCGGTGACCATGAGGAACCCTCGCCGAAACGCCCGGAATTGACTGTCCACTGACTCATTTAGCAAGAAATCTGAATACATTTCTATGAATTCCTGAAATTTATATTATTACAAAGAATTAATAAAAAATATATGGCAAAAAGAATTAGGTACATGCTTTAATATAAGCGAACCTAAATCTATAGCATACATTTCAATTTCCAATATAAATAATATTGCTTTAAGACTTTTTAAATGATATCAACCGACATAGTTTCATGCCTATTGAGTACAAGGTGATGTTAATTTATGAATAAAATTAAAAGCCTACCTTTTTATTTTCCTGTGTGACAAATATATTATCTCCATTTTCTTTAAGATCATGGAATATAGCGTTTCCGAACACATCCTGGTAACAAATTCTGAATGTTTGATAATATACTTCTTCTAAATCACTGCCGGTGTATTCAAGCATGTCTTTTAAACCGTTGTATAATGTCTGGAAATGATAATTAAAAAATTAATACAAGATATATGCCTTTCCATTAGGACACCACTACTATGATTTTAATTTAACTACTTTGTTAAGAGTATAAACAGAAATTTTCCACTTGAACGCGGCACACAGGCACAGGCGTTCGTCCCGTATTCCCGATCAGCGTTGTGATTGGCTCACTCCAAAACGATCTACCAATCAGAGCACTGAACGGCTGAACGCATTTTATATAAAGAGACTTCTGATGTTTGAATACTTACGGGATTCCAATCTGCCAAGTCTTCAAACGAGCCTTTCTTTCCCATGAGCTTCCTGTAGACGACCATTGGGAAGTTGACAGCGAGAATGACGTTGTTGTATATTGCTAGGCCGAGAACTATGCCGATTAACGTGAACTGAGCTTCTGTTTCGAACGATGTCATATTGAACCTGTGGGTGCAAATTGCGGATATAATTACTTATCTCAATACTTATTTACAACAAGTTAATAATTAAACTGTTCAAAGTTGTTCGATTAAATTACGCTGAGTCAGGCCATCACATGATTCCGCCGGGATTGTGTTGCATGTTTTCACGAATCTCATGGCCCCGGCAATAGGGCTGGCGGGGTGATGGGTGCGATTTTTTAGTCGGTAAACGCTCACATTGGTCGGAGTCCGACACACCCCGTCGCCTCCCCAGCCCGCGGGACGGTCCGTAAAGATTTTTTCCGATCACGTAATTATATGCGTTTTCAGACTATATTTTCTCGCAATATCAGAACGATTACAGTTATAGTATGATTCCTGCATAGGAGGTTCTATCTCCCCACTTAAAGTTGAGTAAGTAAGTAGTAAAATGCTAAATATCATACCATACAGTAAGTGAGTCAGGTTGTTGTGTGAACATTCCATAGTCTGGGTTGAAGATTTCCTCCACAATCAACTGGAAGAACTCCTTGGACACGCCGCCCTCGTCAACCCCCTGCTCGCCTTCAAACTCCACCACTAACTGTTTTTTTAGATCCAATGCTCTCTCCATAGCTACCATTTCCAACTGAAAAGTTTAATTAATAATTAGTCAAACATTATTGTGGACGAAGCAAAAAATGTACATACACAAAAGTGGTGATACAGGGATTACAGGGATCGTCGCTAGTTTCTCAATGGCATGTGCAAGTCTGCCAACCCGCAATAGGCTAGCGTGTTGAACTATACCCTAATACCTCTTAAATGAGAGGATACCCGTGTCCAGCAGTGGGACAATAATGGGCTCCAACCGATTATTGTCCATTATTATTGAAATGAAGGAAGTAGAGGAAATAAAGATGACTAACCCCAACGAGTGCGTCGTCGATAATGTTGGTACGTCGTACTTTGAGCCGTAAGAACGGCATCGGCGGCGCCGCGCCCACCACCGCGTGCAGGAGCGACACGCGCCGCTCCGAGTACATACGGATACGGTTCTCGTAGTACAGCCCCAGAGACTTGGTCGCTACGGTCAGGATGAACGGGTACCGAAGGAATGCGAACTTTTTACCTGTAAATTATTATATGTATTTTTTTTTAATTTTTATTAAGAAAGAAAAATTCAACCTCAGGCGGGAGACTCGAACCCGCGTCTTCTGGATAAGTACTCCAGACGCTCTGCCAACTGAGCCACCGAGGTATCCGCCTGATGTGTTGAATTTTGCCTTCTTTATGTTACATAAGTCTTACGGCGACATAGCAACATCGATTGGACAATTCTGTCCTACCCAGAATAGGGAGTATTCTTACAGCGAGTAGATTCCGGATGATATTGAATGCATTATCTTTGTATAAAGATATGATTGTATAAAGGTCATTTGTCCTTTATACAATCTTTTTGTATTTTTTAGCATATTTCAAGCTAAGATTTTTAAATTTTTTCTTTTTTTCTTTTTAATAAAAATTTAAATATCTTAACTTGAAATATGCTAAAAAATACAAAAAGATTATTATATGTATTTTTATGGTATATTATGATTAATTAGAATTATCTGTAGAACAGTTTTTAACCAAATGACATAAAGTAAAAAACCAAAAGAGGCCAGAACGATACTTAAACAAAAAACTCCAAAAGCAATACTCAAGACATAATTAATTGATCTTGAAAGATTTCAAGAAAAGGTTACGAAAGGTCACCTACAGGTAAAACTAAGAAGTATATAACTTTTACTCACCTTTACTTATTTCTGTCTTAAAATTACCAAAGTCTAAGTCCATTTCAATTGTATCACTAAGAGGCTCGTTGTAAAATTCCTCAAATGGCAGGTATGGCTTTCTAGCATCTAAAACATTTATATCTAATTCAATGGCTGAAACAAAATAACCTTACATTAATATAGTAATGAATAAGTATATCTACGTAAAAAAAAATGAATCGCCGCATAAATTCCGTACGACTGCACCAAATTTTACATGCTCAAATTGTGATGGAAAACATCGTGAGGACACTTGCATGCCTCAGAGATTCTCTTGATGGCATATAAAGTCTGCAAACCCGCACTAGGCTAGCTACCTAGAGTAGCTAGGCTAGATTAGGCTATAGGTGAACTATAGCCTAATTTCTCTCAAATGTAAAGAGACCCGTAATCAGCAGTGGGACAATAAATGGATCCCGGATTTCCGTCGACTTTCAACTGGGTATGAAGGCATATTATTATAATCTAGAATGCCATAATCAGAATAAAACAGATATGCTTTTTAGTTTTTTTGTTTTTGTTCCAATTAATATTTTTTGTAATTGTATTTTGTATTCTGAACCATAAAGGATTAATGTAACAATTAGCTTAAAATTAACTTATGGCATTCTAGTTATCTCGTACGGTATCTGTTTATGGGCGCAAGTGTATATTTAATTACCCACATTACCTAAGGGGTCATCAGGCGGCGAGTTCTTGGAGGCTTTGATGGAGGTGGGTGGGTACAGGTGACCTAGCACGTTCTCCAGTGGGTCCTGTTGGCTCGCGATCACTATCGCCTCCTCGCGCAGGTTATTAGACTCCATCACGCCCGCCAACATATTCGCATAGTACACTATCTGGAAAATTGGTAGATGGTTGCTATTGAAAACCCACAAGATTGTAATACAAAATGCTTGAAGATGGAGTTATAAAGCATCCAAAGTTTAAAGAGGGAGCATTTGCTGTCCTTGCTTTGCTATCTGTTATTATTGGAACGAAGTTCCTTATCGCGCGTTGCGAAAGAAGGCTGGACGGAAAAAATTAAGACGAAAAGTTGTAACGACACTTTTTGCTATAGTAAGCTATTGAAAAAAAAAACAATTTTATTAAATTCCTTCACTAATTAATCGAAAGGAATTTCGTTCCATCCGGGTGTCCCTTGACACCTCTCAAGTTTTTTTGTGGTAGTATATCGATTATAAATTTATAAATAACAGAATTAAGTGGTCTCATTAAATTGTAGCTACTAAGGGATTATCATGTAAAAGAGTGACATTACTAAACTATGACCCAGTACAGTAGTGATTTTTCTGCACATCCCGAAATCAAGCTTTTTAGATTTACATGTTACCTCTTTTTGGTACAAAAAATAACAATAGTTACCTTCATAAACTTGGTTGCCATGGTAACGACTTCGTCATCCTGCACTTGGAACTGTCTTGTGTAGTTAGTGGATATAACTCTTAGGGTAATTAGCTGCTGCAGTGTCTCCAGTATGTGACGCAGACTGTCCTTACAATGCTGTGCCCAGATACGCGCGAGCCTTGCTTGTCCTGTTAATGATAACGTAAATTATGAATGCATAATTAAACAACGTCGGCGATAGCTCGCTCTTCAACCTTATTATTAAGGTTATAAGGTCGAAAAGAGATAACATCATTGCTGCTACTCTTTCGTCTCACTAGTAATTTATGAAATTATGAACACTATCTTACCCAAATAGATGTTTTCCAACTGATTCAAAGTGGTATATCTCAAAAAAAAAATACTAGGAATCTTTTCCAAAAGTTATTTTTGTATTGAAGTTTCTTTTCAGCAAGTTATATTAGTTATATTTTTGTATTGACGTTTATGAAAAATTCCTTTAATCGATGATGATTTATCAGTGATCAAAAGAGTAGTAATACTACTATATATCAAAATAAATACTACCTTTAAGGGGTAAATGTTCAGCCGCTTGGCATAGCGCAGGCAAAGCTATCTCCAGATAGTCACTGCACCCGAGATCTGGCACTTCGAAGGCGATAACGAAGCAATTTACTGCGTCTTCCACACTCATTTTCTTTGTTATCCGAAGGTCTATACACATGTTGTCTGCTAGCGTTTTCAGTGAAGTAACTAAAGCTGAACTGTAGTATTCTGATGGCACCTATGAATAATGTTTTTAATTAGATACATTTGGTTATATTAGCAAGTATCTTTTTTATTTAGTGTTATTTATATTATACATACTATTTTTAATTGTTAATAGAAAGAAAGAAAAGAAAGTCGGAGATCTAATATCAATCGGCAGTTCCGACTTTTCGGAACCGTAACCGAAGCTCCGTAACATCCAACATGGAAAGAGGATTTCAAAATGAAGCTCTACTTACTTTGGCAAGGTACTGAAAGGCTCTGCGACATGAGGCCACATCTAACTCTGGCCCAGCCACACAATCCACGTCTTTGTCTGGATCACTTGATAAGCACATTGCTTTTGACTCCTTATCTAAAAAATGCACACCATGAATAAAGAATTTAAAATATTTATTTTGCTGTTTCATTTTAATAGCATAAAGCCCTATAAGTGGGATATTTTTCTCAAATCGACTACTTAGCCAGTTTATTATGTATGAGTAAGAATAATGAATTTAATTCTTACATCCCAAAACTTTGAGAAAAGCAAGGCGAATATTTATATTACTGGCCTGTCGACCTTTCAAGAAGTACTCATGTAACCAAGGTTTGTATATGGCAACATCAAAGTACGAAACACCTATCTTTAATTAATTTAAGTTATCAAGAAAACAGACAACAAATATTTTTTATTTTTTATTAAGAAAGAAAAATTCAACCTCAGGCGGGACTCGAACCCGCGTCTTCTGGATCGGTACTCCAGACGCTCTGCCAACTGAGCCACCGAGGTCTCCGCCAATTGTCCAATCGATGTTGCTATGTCACCGTAAGACATAAGTTACATAAAGAAAGCAAAATTTAACACATCAGGCGGAGACCTCGGTGGCTCAGTTGGCAGAGCGTCTGGAGTACCGATCCAGAAGACGCGGGTTCGACTCCCGCCTGAGGTTGAATTTTTCTTTCTTAATAAAAAATTTAAAATCTTAGCTTGAAATATGCTAAAAAATACAAAAAGACAACAAATAATTATATTTGAGAATAACCTCACCTTCAGTCATTTGGACATCTTCATCATGATTTTCTAGCACCTTGCTTGCGAAACACCTGGCCAGTATGGCCGGCTGTGTGAACGCCTCCCCAAGCGCCCTGATCAAGGGCTGCCGTATTTTAGTCTGCAGGCACTCTTCACACAACTCATACATACGCTCCTCTGTCAATGGAGCACCATCTAACAAGGCAATAATCAAATCGTCAAGCTTTTTCACCAACCATATAAAGTTTTCTGTCTCCATTTTAGAGCCCTTTTAATTTCTCTCTCTCTAGTATCCAATACGAAATCAGAGCTTTAAATGACTGATAATTGTAAATGTCGTGTATTTAAATAAATGTAGACCATATTTAGGCTACAATTAGCATCATTATGAATTAAAGGCAATTGATGATATGTACTTAACAGGTGTGAGAAACATCAGTATTCTTAATCCTTTTTTGGGAACTCATTAAAATTACTAAGAATCAGTTATGTTTAGTACTGAATACTTTACTCTATTTTATTCAGGGAAATATGACGCAATTATTAAATTATGACAACACTAGTTTGAGGCGTAATAATATATAACATCACGGCAATTGGTTCAATCTAGAATATGATTGGATCATTTAACATTAGCAACATGCAAAATGGAAGTACTTAAAATTTTATTTTAGAATCTTCCATTTCCCCTAATTGTATAGTTAAATTTTGATTACACCTCAAATTGTATTATGACTTTTTCAGTTTCAATAATGTAACCACACTAAAATCAACTGTATGTTCAGTTGTTAAAGTTGACATTCATGCAAATTGTGGTAATAAATTCCAGTTTCCATTGGCTTCTGAATAAATACTGGACTTATCTGGATTGGATTGGCTCCCATTTATGCAGTCTTTCTATGTTACGACTTATGATGACATGTAGGCAAAAGGTAATCTCAACCCACATTTTGAATAAGCAACATTTTAAAAATCTCATTATTCATACCACACAAGGTTAACATATTATGTACATGGTACAATTGCAGTGCACCCATAAAATAGTTTATTTTTAGTAATATATAATTTCATGATTATTATCTTCAATTTTTAAAACACACTTATTATGATCCATAAATTTTATGACAACAGAAAACTCAGCTGTATAATTGACCAAAGTGCAAGTTGTGGTAGTTAATTAAGTCCAAAAGCATGAAACAAATTGTAAAATAATCTTACTGTTATGACTACGAGTTTTGGATTCCTCTTGGTGAGATACATTATGACTAGTTTGTGGTTCCTCCTGCCTGGAGGTGCTCTCCTTCACGAAGGTTGTGGTGGAGGGGTGGGCCTCGCTGTCCTTGTTGTCTTCTTTGTCTTTTGCACTTGAAGTATTACATGTTGTGCTAAAGCAAAGTTACTGTTTAGTTCATACTCGCCAATTGTAAATATTCATTTACAAGATTTTATAGCCCAGAATAAAAAATAATAAAAACTGTAGACTGTAGAAAGTGTATTGCACTTGAACATGCTAAAAATAAAACCTTTCATTGGCTTTTATCAGGATATGTTTGGGTTAAGCTCACTTAAAAAGGAACTCATTTTTAACTCATATAATGAGGCATAATTATTAGTAATTTACATATTACTGATCTTTCACATATAATATTTAATAGAACTATATTTTCTAGTTTATTTAACCTTGGATGTTGCTGGAATGAATCTAGGGGGATGCTTTTGTGAACATTATTTGGCTATTATGTTGATGATTTAAACTTTTACACATTAATAGTTGAAGCATATGATGTTTAACAAGTTATATGTATATGTATAATAAATAAAGACAAAAAAAATATTTATATCTATACTTAGTTATAATATTCAATAACACTATAATCACCACACTATTATAATTAGATATAACTTTTGAAGATAAGTTAGAATAATTAAATTAATTAATATATCAATTATAATGAACCAATACTAATGACAATTACAGTATTGCTTTACATTCTTACAGAAAAAAACATGCAATGGCTTTGCATATTTATATTTACAACAGCCAAACATGTGATAGGTGCCATTAATTCTAATTAGTGTAAATGGATTTCTTACCTAGCACTAGAATCACAGTTGCTTGCCTCTGTGCGGGGCACTTTGTTAGGCAGTGTGTCACAGAGGCGAGCCTCTTTATAGAACAGTTTTATGGCCTCTGCAGCTGCCTCATTTGGTGATAGATTTCTGGCCTGTGGAAATTGTGTATGTGAAAATTATGTTGTCATAATAATAGTAAAATTAAAAAATATTTTAATTATTAATAATGCCTTTTAATTATTGGGTATTTAACTCATTCAATAGCAGTCATAATAACTTACATTATATTATCTATTAAGTGCACCTAAATAAATAAATAAGTATATGAATGAAACTATGTACAGGTGATAGATGAAGTTTAGCAAAGAATAGAATAATATATATACAATTAAATTGTTATTAATCTATTGAATATAATAATAATGCATGAGGATTATTTCATTTGAGTTTTTGTTATTATTGTTATTAGCCACTCTCTGAACCAGTCTTTTTCTTATGTCAGTAGTAATAGTAATGTATGCAAATAAGCAACTACCTGCTATTCAAGTCATATATCTTTTAGGGTATTGACAATTTCAAATGAAGGAATCTCAAAAGAGCAATAGCTCAGTGATTAAGGGTATTTATTGTAAATAAAATGAAACTTGTTAATGAGCAGCCCAAATTTCTGGGTATAGAACCCAAGATTAATAATTAATATTATTTACCTCTCCACTGGATGCACAGTACTGATTATCGCAATTTGGATTGCCACAGCCATCCAATAATTGGTAGAAATACCTCTCGATCAGCTGTCTAGCGGCAGCGCGCTTCATAATGTCTTGTGTATGGTTGGTTGCTGTCCCAGAGCATAAACTCGACGTAGATTCGTCTCCAGTAATATCCGGGGTTTGGTTTTTTGACGATGATGCTTCGCTCCCCCTTTAAATACATACACAAACATTGTACACGATTCCTCCTGTTGATGCGACGCAATTTCAGTACAAAACAAAGAACGAAAATAGCAAGTAATGTGTAGCCTAACCTTTGTTATTATTACGCATCATACCTATAATAATAGCCCTCAACTCAGTCATTTTAATAATAACTTTACATTGAAGACACAAAACAGGCCACAATGAAAATTATTACGCTGAAAAAATAAGTCACTATTACCTTGAAGCTTCGTCAGTTTCGCTTTTCGAGTTCATAGAAATGTATGCTCTCTGAATCAAAACAACCCCTAATCGATGAGTTACATAAATGCAGTTGGCTCAATCTGTACATCCGCCAGTTATCTAGTCTCTTTATTGTTTTCTTGAATTGCACAGCAGGTATACAAATATACCAACAACTGTTCTATTCTCTTCCATTCTATTCTAAATTCTGTCAATTTTGTCAACCATTTTGATTTTATGTACACGTTTAACGCAACATTGTTTCCTTATTGATAATATTTTGTCAATTCAAATTAATACTATTTACAATGCTGACTAGTTAATAACCTGTATTGGTTTATGAAGATAACTGGTGTATCATGTCGTTAACTTAAATTTGCACATTAGCAAATAATTGGACGTATCTGTGAAAGATCAATAGAAAAACAGCGTGAAATGAAATGTTTCGATATAATATTCTCGCTCACTAGAGTTTGATGTCAAAGGTATCGATAAAAACAAAGTAGATATTATTTCAGTTCATGTTTAAGAACTGTGGTGTTTTGATAGTTATTAGGTAGGTACACTAAAACCAACACGGGTACACCACTATTGAGTATTAAATGTCTCTCTGCTGTTGCCTCTTGAATTGACAATTGCTTGTCATTCAATGTCATATCAAAATGTCATTGTATGTTCCTACGATCTGTCAATTTGTCATTGTGTTGTGAGTTGTGACCTAGTGTATTATCTATGGTTGTGACAGAACGATTTGTTGTGTAAAAATTAATTAAGTTTTACAAATTACGAATTTTATTGTTAAGCCGTGTGTGTAGCACCCTATAATAATGACGGAAGTTTTACCTGCTGAAGAAGCTAGACAAGACCGTGTGGAGACCATTCTTAAAGGCTTTCAAGTGTATCCTTTTTCAAACAATTTAACATAGAATCACCCAATCGACCAGTATCAGTATAGTACATCTGCCATATGCCATATCATAGGTAATAAATAAGAATG
Source organism: Craniophora ligustri (assembly GCA_905163465.1). Classification (NCBI taxonomy): domain Eukaryota; kingdom Metazoa; phylum Arthropoda; class Insecta; order Lepidoptera; family Noctuidae; genus Craniophora; species Craniophora ligustri. The sequence continues at coordinate 5,433,045 of LR990960.1, forward strand.
AATTAAACTTGCCTCAAAAGTGCCAAAATATCTTCACGGTTCCTGCGCTAAAAGAATCTAGACTTGTTTATTTCACAGAATTTTTTATTTTGATTGTTTAACTGATTCCTGATACCTAACTTCCTGATTTTTAACCATTTTGTACAATGAAATTATTTTGATTTCTTTTACTTATTCATTTTTATATTTAATTTTTTTTACATTTTTATACATTATACACTGATAGAAAAATTATTGTGCAACTTATTAATTATGCTGTTGTGACAATGACGTAAATAGAAAAATTCAGTTTTACCAAACATATTTAATACTATTCTTTAACAAGGTTTATTACAGAAACTGGATGAATTTGCGTGATGCTGATACAGGTTAGTTCAATATTAAAAAGTATTTCTACACCTTAGATTACCATAACCATTTACCATTTTCTATTGCTTATAAATTAGTCAGTTGAACCCTACGAGGGTGAGAATAAATGTTTTTCTTTTTTCTTTGAAACTAGATTCAACAACAATGGTTACAACAGCGGTTCAATTATAATGATTAAACAGCATCCTGGCTGAATTCCTATTTAAAACCTATGTTAACATTTCCGATGTTCATTGAAGTCGAAACACTTGAGATTTCCGTAAAAAAGATATAGAGCGCAATTGTATCATAAGTCTCTATAAGTATCAGTCTAGCCGGTCACTCAATACTGAGGATTGTGACCATATCCTATGCCTTTAAAAGATGACAGCATACTATTCATCCAGCTTGGTCACCTGTTGAATAGATTGCCTTTGTATCTTATACATAGAACTTTAAATTATTAAATAAGTGTTACTTAAATGAGGTATACAAAGATGGGATTTTAGGTATTTCATGGGGTAAGGGGAAAGCAAATAAAATAACAAAGGATTAAAACAATATGTAATACAATATATAAACTCATCATTAGCTATATAAAATATTGATTAAAAGTTGAGGAACAATAATATGTAGGGTCTGTGCTACGTATTGTTGAAAGACTTCTTGACTTCAATGTACCTTTTCATCAACAAGGGTGATCTAATAAAAAAAAACATATTATGTATCAATTTAAGCTAATTAGATCATACTATAAAATACAGAAGAATACTTACATACATAATATGATTAATCTAATAGGTTCAATATATTAAATCCAAAATAGAAACCAATATTTAATTGTAAAATATTTAAATGAAAATTAAAAGAGTTTAATTGAATTTCAGGAAAGATCCTTTGGCAAAACAATGAAGACATGTCAAGCCCTGATTTGGAGCATGAGGCTCGCGTCCCAAAACGCATCCTTAAATGTCGCGTGGTATCACGGGAAATGAACTTCAGCTCCATTGAGTCTATGGAGCGGTTCCGTTTGGAACAGGTAATTGATTTCTATACATCTCTCATAGCAAGGAAAAAATGGTTTTAAAAAATAGTGTATCTGATTTGTAACTGCCTCGTTGGTCTAGTGGAGATCTTGGGTTCGATCCCAGGTTGAGCCAGGTTGGTTTTTCTATAAATCTCTCAGTAGCAGCTCGGAGTTTGCATTGGTGCGGATGATGGCAATGTACATGTGCAAAATACATGGGACCTAAACATACTGGCGAAATGTAGAGGTGTACATTTGTACACCTCTGTATAACTCTTTCGGGGACGACAGGCGTGGTGGTATTGTTGTGTTATGATAATAGTGTATCATCAAAACATCATCATCATCCCAAGGATCGCCACGACGACCAGTCATGCGCCACCCGCATCTAGCTGATTCCAGCAACCTTTACCAGGTCGTTGTCTTAAAACATACCAGTAAATAATAACAAATTAATTATAACTGTTACTTTTCAGAAAGTCTTGTTCAAAGGCCGATGCTTGGAGGAATGGTTCTTCGAATTTGGCTATGTCATTCCTAACTCTACGAATACTTGGCAATCAGTCATCGAATCTGCTCCCGAGTCCCAGATGATGCCTGCAAATGTTCTCAAGTAAGAAGATAAAAAATAATTTAGTAACCTAGAACGTAACAAATCTATGCTATTAAACAAGTTCAATGCTGAACAATTTTAAACTATACATTTTCCCATTGACAATAATAATTAATACTCATTGTATACAAAAACGACCTGATTGGCGCAGTGGCTGAGCGATCGGCTTGTGCGTCACGGGTTGCGGGTTCGATCCCCGCACGGAGCAAATATTAGTATTTTCTACAGGTATTTGTTCCGGGTCTCGGCGTTTGTGTATGTGAAAATTTGTGTTTGTAAACGCACCCACGACACAGGAGAAAATCCTAGTGTGGGGCAGCATTTAAAATAAAATGAAAAAGTGGACTGTGAATCAAAGGTCTCGAGTTAAACCCCAAGACCACAAAACTTTTTAAAAAAAATTGTGATTGTGTGGTAAGTCTGTCGACCCGCACTAGGCGTGGTGAACTATAGCCTAATCCTTCACAAATGAGAGTGGGACAGTAAATGGGTGACCTAGGTACCACTTAAAGCCTTGTTTGGCATTCTTAAAGCTTAGTCTAGTTTAACTTACATAACTGACATACATTTTCTTTACTTATGTTTCAGTGGCAATGTTGTCATAGAAACCAAGTTTTTTGATGGCGATCTGCTGATAACCACGTCACGTGTTCGGCTGTTCTACGTGTAATGTTGTCGTCACACGCGCGAACATTTACTAGTCAGACATTATGTATTACCTCCAAATCTAATTATTATTTTTATCATATAGTTCCATTTGATACAAAATCACAAGTGACCTTACGGTTAGGTTTTGAAATCGGTCCCTATTTGTAGTTCATGAATGCTTACATATTTTATTATTTTGGAAGAGTAAATTTAAATATAAAACAAATACATTTGCATTCCCCTTTACTTACCTAGATAAATATTAAATATTATCTTTCAAAATAATAAATGCAGGTGTACACTTTCAGTACAAAGTACCTTGAAGCCAGGGATACTCTAATAAAAAGCAGTACCTCAGAGCGAGACAATTTTAATTCATTAAATCGAACCATATATACCTTGTCGTGTAACGAAACCATAGTGCGATGCAATTCGATCCCAACGCCATCTATCGAGCTATCAGGTACTAACCCATGTAAAATATCTATTTCGGTTATCGAATAGCGCTGGGATCGATCACATCGTCATGATTATAATTTCTACACTAAACAGTAGGCCTTAGTAGTAAAAAAAAATTGTCAATTGAAAGAATTATATCTCTACTTACTTACACCTACTTACTCATAGCTTGTACAATTATTTTTTTATAAAAAGCATTTTCTATAGTTCTATAAAATAAGTGATTTCTCAGCATTTTTGTATTTGACAATATTTTTTAATTGTGTTTATTCATTAGTAATTACATGATTCTAATGATAAATTAACATGATTCTTAACATTAAGATCTTAAAATTATATGCAACTGATATTCCTAATTTGTGTAATGGCATTTTTCTAGAAAAATATACTTTAGTATTAAGAATGAACTTATAGAATGATAATAAATTGGTTTTGTTTGATTTAGTAATAATACTAATAAATTTCAACGATCTATGAAAACTTGTCGCATACATAATCATTCGATTTACAGGAATAAAGTGTAACTTTATATTTGTGATTATTATAGTATATTAATTTTAAGTTTTAAATACATTATTAGTAAGGAACGCCTATAAAACGTGTTTCTTTTACGGAAATCATAATTAAACATAATTCCAATTAAATTAAATATACAAAAAGGTTGTAATCGTCGTTCCATTTTCAAAGATGGAAGAAAGCTTACACCTATTTTTTGCTGTTAGTACCTACTGAGTGGTCCCCTCGTGTTCGACGTTCCTATTGGTCAGAGTACTGGCGGGGGTCAATCATAATGCTAAACCTCTTTTCAATTTAAATGTTTATAAAAAAATCACAAACAAGTTAACAAAGTAGGCTTATCTAAAGAGGGTAATAGATAGTTAGTTCTTGTCTTCAAATACGACTTACTCAATGGTTTGTACCCACTACTATTTATTAAATTAAAACAATTTTTTACGGTTTTTGATGCGGTATATTGGTATTATCTTAACGCCGCGTGCCGCGTCGGTTGCGGCGACGTTTCGGGTTCTTTGCAGCATCCATGCTGAGGAGATCCATCCAGACAGACAGAAGTGCTAGTATTGTTGAAGTTATAATTATATCCTTGCATACAGCTACGTAGAATTTTTATTTATGATTGAGAATTCGATTTACACAGAACGACCTCATCGTACCCTTTAGTCGTGCAGTTTTGCATACCGATTTAACGGTGAGATATGTTGTACAATTTATGTTACTGAACACCTTGTAAAATACCGTGAGCAAATAAAGATTACTATTACTATTTGTTCATAAATTAATGTTTAATAGAGTACAATGGGGTTTCAAGCAGGCTGTAGTTATTTGGGTGATCATTTGAATAGCCTCACAAATCATACCGAGTATAATCGGTTTTCTTTTGCAAGGAATTCTGGTCTATCAAATCTGGTTCTAATGCTGTAAGGTCAGATATGTAGTAGATCAACAAGAAAACTTCATCTAGTGAGTAACTATGGGAATCATCTCAGGTAGACTGCACACACACCGAAAGCATATTATTGCATTCTTATGAGGTATACATGCAACTTATAATAACTTATTATTGCAGAACAATACACAACCGTTAGTATTTTATCAATTTAGTTAGTATATATATATACATAACGCTGCGTTTTAAAGAAACGGCGCCATCTGACGTTTGAACAAAGCTTTATGAAGTAACTATAGCCGGACAAAGTTGTGCAATGATTTCCAAAGATGTCGCTGCAAACATAAGTTTAGTTTGCTGTACTAAAGTGGTGCATTATTCAATTAGTCTTGAAAATATAATTTAAAATTAAAATAACATTTGAAAAAAAACCATATATTTTGAAGTATTGTTAAATTGAATTGATATTTGTAGTCACTTGTAAGTATTGCAAGAATTTTAATTAATCCTCATTCTACTAGATGGCAGCACGTATAACGTTGGTGTTCACATCCGTTATTGTACTACCCACATCGGCCAATTCCATAATGGATATCTCTTATAGGATACCAACCTACGTAGGTAAAGAACTTAGCGTTATCGTTATATCAAGTGTTATTTCTTTACAAACTTTAAACTGTATTCAGCAAATGAATACGAGTGACCAAAAGTATTTTACTTCTTCGATAAGCTCTTATATAGCATGGCACATTTAGGAGAAACTGGAAGCGAAGAATTTTGCGTAATTGCTCGTCAGAACTGTTTATGTGGCACAATAGATTACAGAGTACAATTAAAAACGCACTCAATTTAATTAACAAGTTTTTCAGTGTTAGGTAGGTAATATTTTGTGATATGTAGGTATAATATACATCTACACAATAGCGGGCGTTTACCTGTGGCGGCTGTGGTATATGAATAAGCCAAGCTATCATACTAGATTCTCATATCCTCTGATAAATGAATAATGCCATTCATACAAGGTATAACAATCAATGCGTGTTCTGTTATTGGTAAATCGTGACTGGATACCGTATCTCATTAGTACGCTGACACGTTTAATAATATTACCATAGAGGAAATGAAAAGCGCTTTACGTGGCGCGTCACTTGCAGGAAAAGCCAGCAACACTCACGACAGGAACTTTTTGTAAATGAAATCATTGCTGGCGATGCGTAGGTACATCCTCTTTAGTAAGAAGCGGTGAACGGAATTCTTCGTACAACGCCGACGACGCCGGAGGAAGCAGCGTCGTTTCCATGCGCATCACACACGACACTTCGCATATAAATAATAGAAATTATCTAATTATGTGCCAGCGAGTACTAGACTCGGACTTGTTGGGAATTGTAATATTAGTCGTGGCCACCGAACAATAATAATTATTAGGTACGATGACATTATGATAAATATTGAACGCTTTTTTCGATAGGAAGGTCGATGTTATCGGTTACAGCTATTACACATTGTAATGTAACGATAAGCTACCTAAGTATGTACACATTAGGTTTAGGCAGCGGTGATAATTATGTTGCCTTGTTATTTATTTACAAGAATTCTTAAAAATTAGAGCAAGCATGGGGATACTTAGCATCTACAACTATTGATAGCAACCAAATCTAGATATAAAATACTTATGAGCATTGTAAAATTTGTTTTTTGATAGTCGCACTAATGTATCTATTTACCAGTATACAATAATGAATTCACGATTTAATATACCTATGTGTTTTGAGTAATTTTAGTGTCAGGTATGTACGAGTATCAGTTCGTGTTGTGTTCTAAAGTCGTAGCGACGCGGACGCCGCCGCAGCGCCGCCGCCGCCGCGCCTCATTCGCCGGATGAACACCAAATGTGTGATATTTTTAGGAATGTTGATTGCTCTCTTCCTGTTTCCGGCATGAACGAGCCGCTCTGATCTGCCGACGAGCTCCCATACAAAACTGCTAATTAGTGATGAATAATTAATAAGTATCTAGTAACTTGATGACTTGTAAATCGTTTGATATAATTTGATTTAAGCCGACGTCGCTTTAACTTCAATTACGATAATAGTGTAACGGCTAACGAATACTTTTTCTCACATTATTTTATTTGTTTAGGAACTTATCAGAAGTTGTAAGATTACTAGCATTTATCAGCTAACAATTTAAATTTAAACTTAATTATTAAATCCAGATAAATAACAGATTGATGTTCTCCTAAACATAAGCCGCAAGCTTTTGTATAATTAAAAAAATATCAGCATTAACGTAGCTGTTCGCGACGACGCGTCACCAACCTTATTCAGTGAATTGTGTGATGTGTACATAATGACGATTCCGATAAACAGTTTCATGTTGTATATAAGACAGTAAATAGTGATTTATATAGTGTTCAATAATAGTTAAATAGTGTAAACAATCTAATTTCGTCTTGTGAACGTACATATTGCGAACCGTAAGTACAAACTCAGGTCTTTAATAGTAATAGATTCTAATAATATATAGTAAATAGTGTTAATTCAGATGACCTGAGTCTGTGCCTATGTATTCGCACTCTGTTCGTAATCGGTTCATAAAGTATTGTGAAAATAAAGTGTTTTTAAGTTAGAGTTTATATAAGATTTTTTACAATGTAGCACATATAGGCATGTAAACAATAGGTAACTCATGTAAATAAAGAATATTTGTTATCCCCTGGTAGCCCAGGTAACGCCCTAGCTATCGACAGTTGTATCATTCATATAAACCCAATAGGTAAAAGGTTATAGACTTAGGAAACCTAAAAGTAGTCCTAAAAATAAGCATATCTTAACTTCATACTAAAATTACATTGATATATAAGATTGTAAATAGAACATTCTTTACATAGTTGGATAGGTAATTTCATTGGCTTTCTAGTGATGTATAATATAGCATACTTCACGACCGATAACCTTTGTTAATATGCAGAAATGTAACAAATAGAAAGTAAAAATTTGTAAATAAAAAAGTCGTAAACGGTGAGCGGTTTTGCGGTCCTCGTAGAGGTAAAGATCGGCAGTACGTTAGTAACCGCGATTTTTTCGACATTTGTAGTCATCGGTGCTCCCGGAATTAGCAGAAAACAGGAAAACAGGAACAGAACCGCTCACCCGGAACGCCCTGAAGAATTATGTAGTGTTTTATTTACTGCGGCTGCTGAAATCGAACCCCTGAAGCCTTGCGTTATTCCCTCGTCGACACCCGGAACCTACAGGTGGAGGACGTCAGCGTCTCGCCGGCCACACCGTATCGACATACTCCCGTATCGGTGTGCCGGGAGGTTAACGCCCGTCTGCCACAGTAGCAAATAACATTACTAACACAAAAATAAATGGATGTCACATAATTAAGTAGGTACTTATTGTACGAGATCATTAAAATATTTTTTTTAATCTCTCATTTGTCCTATAAACGTATCTTTTGCTTCTTTTATCCTTGATTTAAGATGTATTTATATTAGTAATTGAGCATTTTATGAAGACAGGTGTCTTCACCAAAGAAGGCAGGTTATAAAATAGACCAATAGACTTAACTGCGACTGATCTTTCAAAGTTCAGGCCCAAGTATACTTTTTGGCATAGTATTACTTTATGGCATTCCACATTATACATCCTTGGCAAGCTTCACCATAAGCTGTCAGCTATCGCGATCCTCCGAGTGCTTTGGTGTCCCTCGTTTTGGGATTATTCGTGCAGACTCGTGCGTATATTTATTTATTCGCACAGTTCGTACCTAACCTACGTTACTCGTACATTTCGTACGGAAACACATTTAAAGCAGTCTTGAAGAGGCTAAAACAGCTACCACTTACCAAATTTAGCCGGGCCGTGCTTTGAATCAAAGCACGGCCCGGCGGTTTCTTATCGCTACTTTCACTGCATATTGTTCAGTGATACCTGTAGATGAAATTATGTGTGACAAGCAGTTTTGGAAATAAAAAGGGCTTTTTTAAGTACAAGCTTTTTTCAAATGGGTTCCCCCCTCATCGTCCTGTTCTCTTTTCTGGCATCTGGGTTTCTGCCTTCTATATATTTAGCTGCTTGATCATGTCTAAATAAACACATGGGCTCTTACCTACATGAGGTACTCTCGCAGACTCAAACACTTGGTAGGTACGTACGACCAAGTATACAAATATATACCTACACACGACGAACATCAATATCTAATGCAGTTAGAAAGGGTAGGTAAGGTTATTTACCTATCTATTTTTAGAATTCATTCAACTTATTTACGAGTGGTGTTATCTAAAACAAACTGGGCTCTAACCTAATTGACATAAATGTAGTCAAACTGAGTTCAAGTCATGAATAACATTAATAAATCCAACTATTGTTGCCCTCGGTTCTGCTCAGGTACGTAGGTATACAATTATACACATCCATGTACATATTATTTGTCTGTCTGTTTAATCAATTGTAAGTATTTAAATTAGGCACTCAATTTAATTTAGCATCTATTTTATTATCGTTAACTACTAATAAGTACTTAAGCAAGCAATAAACAAACCGTTACATTTAGCAATTATTGTCATTATAAGATAAATAGATTTTTATACAAAAATATCGTAATTAGGTACTAATTCTGTGAAACAATTTTATAATTAGTAATACAAGCAGTAAACTATCAATTAATTACGGTTTGATTTTTCAGTAAAAAGCGCAATAGATGTAATTTGTCAGTAGAGGCAGAATAAATAACGCCTTGGCCAGGATACCGGCGGCGGCGGAGCGACGATGATGCACGACTGCTGCGCGAGCGGTTGCGGGTCAGCGTCCTCACGCCCGCCCCCCGCCGACGTCACGACTTCTACGTCACTAGCTTGCACAGGTTTGTCTGATAATGACAGATACGCCAATACCTATAGGCATATGACGAACTGAAATCAAATTAGGATTAATATAATCAAAATTATATAAACTTACTGTGTTCTAATCATTCGGAATAGAGGAAAATTCCATTAGTTCGTATGTTTGTTGGGAATTCCTTTAAAATTTACTTTAATTACTACGCACCACATCCCGATTAGTCAAAATAAAGTTTTTAATAGCCCTTATCACCTACGTCAGTTACTGGTTACAAATAGACACTTAAAAGGTTTAAAAATCCTACTTTCATTGAAAAACTGTCGGTGTTTGTTCTTTAGGAACATCTCGTGATTTTTTAATCTTCAGAGTACTCTGAGTCTTAAGTAGCACCTACTTTCATGTTCTATAATTTTAATATACTTCGGTAAATACTTTCTCTTATCTATGTGATAATGGAAGTTATATCGAAGAATTGGACCTGGTATATCCACCATATCGATCAAATGCGCTATGGAATCTGCCATAGCGCATTTGATCGATGGAAAAAAAAGCCTACTTATTTAGAATACTTACTTTCTAGTGTACATACTAAGTGCTCATTAATATCGTACTTACCTAGAAGAGTGGTGAAGAATATTTGTATGAAAAATACCAACTAAATTAAGAACCTCCTCCTTTTTGAAGTCGGTTTTAAAAAGGAAATAACCTAGTCGAATAAAAACCTGTGGAATGTGCTCAAGTAAACTATTACCAAGACCCACAAAAGAAGGCTTTGATTTATGTTTATGTATGTAAAATGATATAGGTATTTATAACTAATAGGACAGTGGGCTAGTAAGAAAGTACCTACTCCTAAAATAAAAAAACATAGAAAGCAGAACTAAAATAACAAAAAACACGTTCAGAATCTTTGATGTCCCAATAAAAATCGTACAAAATCAATGTTTTGGAGCTGACAGCGTGGTTGCGGTTGTCGTGACTCCGGGAGCGAGCCCATTGGACCGTGCGTTGTGGAGGGTAGCTGTAAAAAACTAAACGCGCTCGACTATGACACTATCCAAAAACAACCATACTTTCTTCCGTTCGTCGATGTTTCTATTTCTAATTTTGAAGATGTCAATCTTATAAATATCTTATCTTTATAATAGAAATATCAATTGATTTTCGATCATGGGAGTACCTACATAGTTCGGCAAACGTGTAGTAACTTTGATTGAACCCAAGAGCTATTCCGATTTTGAAACTGTTTACAATTAGTTCCGTACATAAGTATGTACTCCTCAACAATTTTAATTTTAATAAACAGAATATGCCTTTTCTTAATTTAAAAAAAGGGACTGGATTTGCATTTATTTGGACGTAGCGTTCAGTGTCCTCACTACTGTAACTCTATCCCGAAATTTGTATCCTGGAGGCATTGCTGGATCATCACCAAAATTATTCCTTTGACAGTGTAATCGAAAGATTCTCATACTCCTACTCATGACTGCTAGGCACGGGTCTCACCTCTTAGGTTTAAAGCAGAAAATTAAGAGAAAGTTAAGGTTTCTTCTGAATATTAACAGTGAAATTTAAATTAGTAAGCAATCAATATGTAGATATGCACTATATTTGAACCATTATGTGTTAAATCATAGGGTTATTTGAAATTTGTAAGCATTTGACTTTAATTAGGTACTGTACAACGACAACGTTTGCAATCTTTAAAGCGACAATTAAGTAATTGCAATCTTGCACAGACAATACCTACATACAAATAAAAAGGATGTCGTAAACATTCGACGGCTGAATATAAATTATATGCTGTCAGTACAATTAGACACTGCACTGTGTAAAGCAGACGCCGCTTAAAATATTGCACTAACTTAGCTAATAAATCTTCTACCAAGGTTTCTGCCGGATTTGGTAGACGTTTTGTAGTTCTTTTCAAATAAAAATCTACGTATTAAAGTTGTTGGTGAGGCAAATATTATCATTATTGTACGTAGGTTCAGTGATGAATCTCCAGCTCTTTAAGATATAAATCTATCTATAAGTATGATGAGAAGGTCACGGCTTCAGATGTTTTGATATTAGAACTAAAGCACCGCCTACCACTACTTACTAAATTGTTTACTATGTCTCTTTAAATTACGTAATGAGACAAAAGTGTTTTCCTTTCCGAGTTCTGACGCATCAAGCCCACATTTTGTTGGTCGGTTTGGTGTGGATCTTTACAATTACGTTTATTTATCACTTTACTCACTCAACTTGTTACTTACTTAAAAGAAAATGTTCTTTATTTGTGTTAGTGAAGCAGATGACTAAATTGCATTCATCTGTTTATTCGGCAGCCTACATAAGTACTTACATGTGAACGCTCTGAACTGTTCGGTCTGTCAGCTGCACTACTGAAGAAGGTACTTATTAGTGTGTATACTTGAAGTCAAGGAGTAAGAATGAATATATAGCATATATATATATAGCCTTCCTTCGGCCATGCCAATGTTCCGTTAATATTCGTAGTTTGTCCTTTTGTTCCACTTTTGCGTGTCCGTTTGCCAGGTGGCAAAGGCCTTCTCCAATCTTCTCCATTCTGACCTTTCTATGGCCACTCTACCCCATGTTGTTCCCGCGACTTGTTTGAAGTCACCTCCCAACTCCTTTGTGGTCTACCTCTCTTTCTCTTTCTATCTCTTGGGTACCATTGCATGACTATTTTACTCCGTTTATCTTTTCCCCTGATTGTGTGTCCTGCCCATTTCCACTTTTGTCTCCTTATTTTCAGAGTTATTTCCTGGACCTTAGTCTTGCTTCTGATACTGCTACTTTTTTCTTTGTCTTTTCTTTTGATCCAGTCATACTCCTTTCCATGGCATGTTGACATAAAATATGGAGAGTTTAATAGTTACATTTTTTGTTAGAGTCCTTATTTCACTCCCATAGGCCAACATAGGTAGGATGCATGTGTTAATTCCTTTTTGATGAGATGTGTAGATTCTTGTCTTTCATTACTTATTTTAAGGTCTGGTATTTTTTCTAGCTATTTCGCTACTCTTCTTTCGACTTCTTTTTTCTCGTTGACTTTTGAAGATATCAGTTGACCAAGGTACATGTCATGTACTCTTCAATACCTATAGGAGATTTGATTCTGTTCTACTCTTACAGGGTCTTTGTTTCCAATGGTCATGCTTTCAGTTTTTTCCGGGTTTAGCTTCAGTCCAGCCTTTGCATTTTCTGATGCTAGATCATTGATCATTTTGCTTAGAACAGCTGGTGTTTATGCAAATAGTACAACATCATCAGCGAACCGTAGCTACGTTAACATGCGGCCATTGATAGTATGTCTCTCCATTTCAGATTCCTGAAGATCATTTCTAATGCCAGAAATAGTGTTAGTGAAAGGGGGTCACCCTATCTTACGCCTTTTTGTATTTGAAACCTATTTCCTGGTTTTTCTAGTTGGATACGAGCAAAGTATTTTATAAATATTTTTTATTATTCTTATATATTTATGTTCTATACCCAGTTGCTTTGAGGCTTCCCTGGTTTTTGAGTGTGAATAGGCATATAAAAAGTAAATTAATTCTTATTATAAACATTAAATGTATGGCTGGAAGTAGGTAAGTAGGTACCTACTTCTCCAAGAATTCAGACGTCCGTCTGCACAATATAGCGCTCATTACTTGACATACGTATACGAACACTACGATACCGACTACCTTAAGGACTAACAATCAAACAATAAAAACGTATACTACTTCAAACAACCTCCCATAAAACAAAACAGTTTAATGATTCAAGTGATCAATTTCATGGGATCGATTTGGTCGTCTCAAGGATCTTGCGCGGTTCGCATTTTGATCATGACATATTCTTCCTGCTATAGTTCAGGTTACATCACATATTGTTAATAAGGTGTGATGGATATGAAATATGAAATCGTTTATCGATTAATTATCGATTCATCGTAAGTGCGCGGCCATCTTGGATGTAAGTGCGCGGCCGTTCCCGCGCGCGGCTTCCGGCGCGCGCGTGCGCTTGCATGCTAATGTTCGCGCATGCGCCGTGTCCTGTTCGCCGCATGTGCGTTCCACTTCGACGTCTGTTTCATCATTATAGAGCGGACTGTTGACAGAATGTCTATCTATACTCAATTTGGTTACCACCGTAGGTATATTCACTAATTTTGTGCTAGGTACTGTCATTAAACACCACATCTTACCGACACATCACTAGTCGACAGTATTATTAATGATGCCCGCAGTTGACAGTTTCCTGTAGGTGTTACGCGTATGAAATTCTAAAAATACACACGTCACTTTTTGAATACAAAAACCATAACCGATCTATACACAGGCAATTCGATATCCTTTCTAAAGTTAGGCTTTAACTGAAATGTTGTTTCCCACAAACTCCTACTCTTACTATTTGTTGAATACCTCAAAGTTCCTGTTATTTTCTATAAGTAGTCAGTCTATTTCATCTGAAGGCTTTCCACAAGTTCTCAGGGTTGATATGATGCTAGTCAGATCACGCCCTACAAAGTTTTGAAATGCTTAAATATTTTTTTCTAATTGAGTAATTTTTTTGCAAAGTATAGAGGTTAAAATTTTTGACGACTTCCAAACCAATATGGAAAATTCAAAATTAAATCCTCGAATTACAGTTTATAGTTATATCAAGGTTTTGCCTAACATGTTCTATACATAATCGGCGTATTCTCGTCACGAGTGATGTCCAAGTGAGACTGCACGGCTGCGCAGGCGACTGTCGGAGCGTCGCAAACACATAACTCACCAACATCAATAACAGATAATGCCGCTCATTCAGTTGCCAATCGCTTTGTTCACACTATACATAGAATTAATATAGACACATAGGAATATTATATTGTTTCAATTACGTTTGCATAAACCATTGATAATAATAATATTAGTTCGTTCATTTCTATCGCACTATTTGATAAAAGACGTCGATTCAAATAACAAGGTGGTTTATATATTGAATCTTCAAGAGCTTTAGGAAAACCTACTTTTTGACCACCAAATAATTTTCTCCAACGAAAGGCAAAATATTTGCAGATTCAACCAAGAATTCAGACCGCTAGTGGCTTGTAGACCATTAACCTAAGTGTCATCTCTATACAGTTATTGGTGATAGGTCTAAGAATACATAGTTACAACACGGAACAAATAATTTGACGTTTTCAACTGTCAATGTCAAATGTAGGCGGTGCATATCAATGGTACCTAACATCCGTTAAACGCAGGATTCGAATGCACTGCATGTTCGTGCTTTGCCGAATCGATAAAAAGTTGCCTTTTGTTTTGCCGCATCTATATCTAGCATAGGCATTTTATTAGAAGCGAAATATGTTTGGTTGAAATATGTATAAGGTTCATTTATAGTAAGTATAGCTTGCCCAATACAGCAGTGCGCATAAATGACCAAACCTAGACAAAAATGTACTTATAATATCTACCACATCCATACCTACCATCACGTCTATAGTCTAGGGATAAGCAGAGCCCAGATGTGTACTAATGTACACTTACATTTCGTCTGTATGTTTAGCCTAATTCGATTCAAGAGCCTCTTATTCATATGTATTTGCTAAAGGCCCTGACCTAGCTTTATGTAGCGCAGGCAGCACTTGCAGCTCTCTACATGAGATATTATCATTTACGGTCTCGTCGTCCTTTATCATAAATTTTATTTGCATGTAAAAAGATAACATATTCTTCTTATAATACATACCTGTATCAGCTATGTATACTACTGACAGTTGACATCCGCAACTAATATGCAATAAATAATAGATATTATATGGTAATAGACTTGCCTCTACTTTGGACCTAAAACATACCGGGAAAATGTGGGTGTACATAAAGTACACATGTACCCTTCGGGGATGATACGGGGATGGTATGTTATGTTGAGTAGATACGAGCTACATATAGCACATCAAATCGGCATTCAATGTAATTCTTTCCGATATTACTATGTTGATAAATTGAACAAGGCATAGAGAAAGAAGATAAGGACTCCACCAAATAGGACCGACCAAATTGCAGCACTTTCGTATATGTAACAGTTTGACCGTTGGTTGGTCCGAAAGGAAACGTATTTAGATACTAACTATCAAAAGTATCAAGTCTATTCCATTCCGGGCTAGGCAGAGTTTATAGATTACCATCTGCTACATACGACACTGGCAAACACCACTTGGTTCATCTACGTACATTAACCTTTCTAGTTATGCTCGTTGGAAAGAAACAAACATTTTTGAAAAAAAAAAAAATTGTGATTTACATACATATTTATATGAAACTGGCACAGTGCGATGTGACTAAAGCCATAATGTTCATAGTATATAGTGTTGTCATTCGGTTGCACTGCATAATGCGAAAATGCATGCGAGCATAGATACGGGAAGCACGAGACAAAAAGAGATAGCTATACTATTAAGTCTCTCAGGTGAAGGGCGACAATTGACCGCCATTCAATATTTTATTTGTATTTCCGTGGACTGGACCTGGATATGTATACCCCTTAACCTATCCATAATTCTATACTAATATTACAAATGCGAAAGTATGCCTGTCTGTCTGTTACCTCATCATGCTTTAACCGCTGAACCGATTAAGATAGTGATAGTTTGAAGCCTGGGGAAGGACTTACGATTGTTTTTGTCCCGAAAATCCTTAAAAGAGCATAAAGGGTGTGGAAATTGGAATGTGAAATAGATAATTTGTTAAAAGAGGGGGAAGAAGAGAAAAAAATAAGCAAATGGTGAAAAAACTGTTTGGATAAAATTACTTATTCTATAGGTACGCAGACGAAGTCGCGGGCAGAAGCTAGTTATTATATAAATATTTGCTTATTCATAAATGTATGTTTGCAATTTAACCCTTCGTAGCAAATCGTATTTTTTTATCTCTTCGGTCTTCGCTTGCACCCCTGCCCCGCATGGGGCCATAAAGGAAATGACATGTGGTTCCCGAATTATTCTTCATAAGAATACTATGGACATACCCTGGACCGCTTTGAAGTTACAATAGTCGCTTTGTAGTTAGTGCAATACAGGACAAGAAAAGCCATATTTGTATAATGTTTAAGCATCATATTTTTTTAACATCCAAGAATCTGCTGCTTTAATTTTTTTTATCTAAAGGTTTTGTTTTAGATTCTGACCCCAGTTATTAACCTTGCCCGGAAAAAGTACGTTCAAGCTTTTCAAGTTGAATTAAATTATTCGAAGCTCGTTAGAGGTGTGATTTTTCGGTTCAGTTTAGTAACTCCCGTATTTTAAGAAACGGAGAGGATCGGCAACCCTCCAGCGACACCTCTGGTGTTGCAAACGTTTGTAAGCTACGATTTAACCGCTCATCATCAGCTAGGCCGTCAGCTTGTTTGCCACCCTAATAATATAAAAAAAAACCTTTCTCATCAATATACTTATTTGGATACCCTCACTTTTAGTAAAACTTTTCTCTCACATCCATACTAAGCTTTCTTGATTATGAGGTGCACACCTGCCGACGCATTCCTTGCTCGGGACTTCGGCACTACACCCCACCAATTTTAGTACCGCCACGCTACGTCCTGGACATACAACAACAATCGACATTTAATTCATCATGCTCCACTCCAAACTGCGCCGGAATCGCTTTTTTGTCTTTTGTTGCATTCACTAAATCATAGTTAGGTGCCGGTTATGGCCTTATGGCCGTGTTTTGTTTGAATTCTAATCGGTTATCAGATAAATCTGTTTTTTCTCAATGCTCTGAGCCCTCATTCATTACTATTTCTTAATAAAAATAATGTGTTTCTAAATTTAATGTTTTATCTGATCGTAATTTCGGAACCCGTAGAGATTTTTTGTGTTCTATGTTTTTTTATAGTCTAGTTTTAGTGTTGCCCAAGGAATGGGCACTTTCTTCTCGATTTACATTTGTGATTTTGTTACCTAGTGTTTAGAGGTTCCTCTGGTTCGTGAGGCGTTGAAAAGGTTGTTGTTATAAATATCGTGTTGTCATCAACAGTGTACATTGTACAATGTATAGCGTTAAATGTTCCGTTTAAAATCTTCCACATTCAATATCTGCCTTATATTATGTATATTGCAGTTTAGCAACGTTTAATGAATTGATAGATGCCCGAATAAGTTACTTTGACGAAAACATGATTCTTAAGGCACTAAACAATAATATACCTTATACTACAAAGGACTTACATAGGTAATTCAACTGTAACGTTATCTTGTTGGATCAAGACAGCTTTCAAGGACATTTTCTTCAATATCTGTTATCGCACCCGATGAATAAAGTTTAGTAAGTACCTAATTTTAATGCATCTAGATAATCGCTTAAAGTGTTTATTTAATCATTCACTATTGCACATCTTTGCAAAATCACCGTAGACTGAAATTTAAGGTTAAATCTATGCGTTAAAAATCCCCTCCGTGACCAAGGCAACGTTCTTCTCGTTACATTTAAGCAACTGTTAAAATAAAAAATAACGCGTGTGAGGGAACAAAGTGTATTTGCTTATTATTTGTGACGGGGGGTGTCGCGGGTCGGGGCGGGCGGGGGGTGGGGTCGCTTTGTTTGCAGGCACGCGCGCAGCCTTACAGGACCCACTCCTGCGCAAGCCTGGTCAATCTTTAAATGTTTACTTTTAAAACGTACATGTTTTTTCGTTTTATTGTTAAGTAGAATTTAAGGTCTCTGGGACTTTCGTGACTGTTTTGTGATTCGTGTGTACCTACTTGTAGACACTATTTGAGTATGATGTGCTGTATAAACAGCAACCGCTGTTTGAGGGTTTGGATTTTTTAAATGCTTCATATAGGCAGCCTTATAACCGCCAACGAATGGGTTTTGCTCACCTTCGTTAGCACTGTCTGGACGTTTGGTACAATACCTTTGAAGTTACCGCTGAGGGGCGCAAACGAACAATGGTGCACCTTGCTTGCCAAAACCGTCTTGGCGTTGCCCTCATGTATTTTTTTTGTACTTATTGAATTAATATCATCAACTATAATTTCCATGAATCTGTAAAATGCGATTTAAAACCTTTATAGCTTGAAGTTTTTGACTAACGAAAACAAAAATGGTCGATCTTGATTCTCTTTTGACATATAATACAAGTAGGTACCTATATACAAATTAAGAAAACAAAATAGTCTCTATATTATACTAAATTAGTAAAAAAGATTCCTACTAAAACAAAATAACTCTTCATCACCATTTATGGTTGAACGACCGTGTACATAAACGCGTCAGTTTGCGTTTCGCATTACATAACGAGTTACGAGGTTCGATGCCCGCCTCGCAACCTTTAAGGTCGAGCAGGCGGCCTCAAGCCCCTTTATTTACCCATACATGACTCGCGGCTCGGTTCTTGGGTGAAATGAAATAAGCTTACATTACGTGGGTATTGCAATTGCAACTGCTTCTATTTCACATACCTCCCCTTAATTTTTATTAAAATGAAGAGTATTTTGAAGGTACGTTAAGGATTATTATTGAATATCTATATGATTAAAATAAACTGTCTATTATAAACACTTTTTATAAAAAGAAGAACAGCCAAAGATGGACGTGGAGATCTCCAGGTGGCTCTGTTAAAAATGAGATAGACTATATATTAACTAATCTAAAGAACAATGTGCAGAATATACAAGTCATCAACCTGAATTTCAATACAGACCACAGATTCCTAAGAGCAACATTCCTTATACAAAAATTAAAAGTAACCAGAATGAGCTACGCTAGCAACCCAAGAAGTTCACTCAGAAATGAAGAAGAAATATCGATATTTAAACTGTCACTCACCGAATGCAATGAAGACCTTAGGCACTGCCAACAAACCAACTCTGTACAGGAATGCTATGACAAAATAGTCAATATTTTGGATAATAGCTTGAAGAAAGCTTGTTTATACAACAGAGATAGAGTAAGAAATAGTGCGATATCTACCCATACTACAGAGCTAATACAACGCAGAAGTGCTCTACAAAAAATCAAACCAAAGACGCGAGCTATGAAAAATGAATTGAAAGCACTCTACAAATTAGTAAGTAAATACGTTCGAAGAGACTACGCGACTCATCGTAAGATTACTATAGAAAAGCACATTAACTCTACAGGAAGTCTTAAAAAAGCTTACAAGGAGCTGCGATCTCACAAAGTATGGATAGAAGGACTTCAAGACGATAAAAACACAATACACGATCGTAAAAGTATACTAAATGTGGCAACCAGCTTTTATAAAAACTTGTACAGTGCTCCAGTACACCAATATGATCAAAATGAATTGAAATTTGGCGACAGTGTCATAGAGATAAAACCAGTGGACGAAACAGAAATTATAATGGGAATAAAAAGGTTAAAAACAGAGAAGAGCCCAGGACCCGACGGAATAACAAACGAGGTCATAAAAATCGCAGGTCCTTTCCTGGCAGATCCTTTGGCTCATTTATTCAACCTAATATTAACCTCCTCTACAACACCTACACAGTGGTCAGAGTCTGATATAATATTACTGTTTAAAAAGGGCGACCCACTAAACATAGGCAATTATCGGCCAATTAGCCTCCTTCCTACTCTTTATCAGTTATTCGCTTCGACTATAGAGAAAAGAATCAGTTCTACATTAGAGAAAAGTCAACCTATCGAACAAGCTGGATTCCGAAGGGGCTTTTCCACTATAGACCACATCCATTCTTTAGAACTGATTATAGAGAAATATCAAGAATTTCAGCGTTCACTCTACATAGGATTTGTTGACTATCAAAAAACTTTTGATACAATACTACACCCCACAATATGGAAAGCTTTACAATCACAAAAAGTGGAGGAAAGGTACGTACAAGTCTTAAAATACTTGTATGAACACAACACTAGTAGAGTGAAACTGGAAAGCACAGGACCACCCATCCCCATCCAAAGAGGAGTAAGACAAGGCGATCCCCTATCACCTCGAATATTTATAGCAGTACTGGAATCGATTATCGGCAAATTAAATTGGGAAAAACACGGTATATGTATGAATGGCAAATATATTAGCCATCTGAGGTTTGCCGATGATATTGTCTTACTATCACAAAATAACACCGAGCTGGAGTCAATGTTAGTAACACTACAACAAGCAAGCAGAGAGGCAGGACTAGAAATGAACCTGTGCAAAACAAAAATCATGACAAATGCCACAAAAAACTCTATAATATTAGATAATACACCGGTAGAGTACGTTGAGAGCTATATTTATCTAGGGAAGCACATTTCCTTCCAAAAACTAAATAATGATATAGAGGTAGATAGAAGAATAACAACGACATGGAAAAAGTTTTGGAGCCTAAAGGAAATCTTAAAAAGCCAGTTGCCAATTAAAATTAAAAGAAAGGTCATGGACACCTGTCTGTTACCAACGCTAACATATGGCTGTCAGACCTGGAAGTTCACCGCAGGGGTTAAAAATAAAGTCAGGTACTGCCAACGAAGCATGGAGAGAAGTATCACAAAAATTAGAAAATGTCATAAAATTCGTCACACTACAATCAGACAAAAGACAGGGGTAACAGATGCTCTCACCTACGCCCTAAAACTAAAATGGAGATGGGCAGGACACGTAGCGAGAATGAGCGACGATCGCTGGACAATCCGCACGACGTCATGGCCAGGCCCAATGGGTACCCGAAAAAGAGGAAGACCTATAACCAGATGGGTGGACGACATCACACAAGTAGCAGGCAAAGGCTGGCAAACAGAAGCCATCGACCGAGACCACTGGAGTTCTCTGGAGGAGGCCTTCACCCTCACAACCTGAGGGGTTCATGCATAATTTTATTAGAAACTTTCCTTTATTTTACAATTATTATATAACAATGAAATTTAATTTAATTTTACGCACATTTAATAACTAACATTATTATTCATGAGCAATCAAATGATCATCATTTTAATTTATTTTATTCAATTTATCTATAAATTTATCAATTCTATATAATTTTTAGATTGTAACTAAAATTTAAAAAAAAAAAAAAAAGAAGAAATTGTCATTATTGAATATTTAATGCATGAAATAAAAGGCTTTTTTATTTTTATTTATTTATTATCTATATGATTGACTTTCTGGTGTCAATCCTAAATGATATGAAAATTCATAACTAGTATAGGTATAGCAAGTTAATGACAGAATGAGCAGATTTATTTTATCGGTAATCTTAACACAAACTTACGCATATTATGTTGTAGACCAACTTTGAAATGTTGGGTGTAAAACCACTTCTATTGGAAGCATGATATAAACTATAAAAAAACAGTGAGTTTGTGGAATCTTTAGTTTATATTCGCACACTTACATTATAATGGAAGAGCATTTAAGACTGCCTTCAGTAAGCTATCGATAATACGATAAGAAATTAAAATGAATAAAGGACTTAACTGGATTGGCTCAGTTCTTTATAATGTCCATGGTATTTTCTCTAGCCGCTGTTACATCTTGCATGCAGATATATAAAGACAAATAAATAAAGAGGCTACCATGTAACCGTGCCCAGAAGTATTTAATGATAATTTAGTGCAATCGAAGATAATTTAGACCAAAGAAATGTGCATTCAACTTGATATCAATACATTGTAATCATTTTTTTATTCTCAAAGATTGGCCAATGATCAGGTATCTTTTCATTCACTGATCAATTGCTTGATTAAATGTGATTATTTATACGGGGTTTTTTAAACAGAGAACATAATCTCGTAATTTTGAAACATCAATTCTGTTATAACTAAACTTTATCATTATACATACTTTAATAGCAATATCGGCCTTGAATACGTTTCCACCCATTGTTGGCCGAACTTAGAGTTAACAGTTTTTTTTTTCATCCGAATATGGTAACTATTGTATTCCATCCAACAAGTAACCATTTAAAACTAAAATGAGCTACAATGAAACGCCGGAAGTAGTTCCGTAGTTCACAGCAAGAACTAACCGTGCTAATAGCTTTAGAATACATCACTTCCTTCCGGACCTTTGCGAATGAGCTTATGGACCCATTGTGTAACTGCCAAGCTTTTGACTATTGAGAGTAACAAAAGCGTCCATTATTGTAAAATGTACACAAGTCCTGACGATTTTATGTCAAAATTGTATGCGATTTTAATTTGTGCAGCTGACTCATAAATACGATAATGGCATGCGGGACTTTGCCTTAACTCAGATGATTGTGTTAAGTACAAAAACGGAAGGAAGCGCAATAGAGTTGTAAAAGGGCGGCCGGGTGTCGCCTCTATGAATAGATATTTCGCTATTTCGTGCCTTCAGCACGGTTTCGCAGCTGAATGAGTGAATCAGGCGGTTTTTAGTTTTGATGGGAAGCGAGTGCGTGAGCGATGGATCGATTCGGGGCTTAGCAGCAGTGCGCGGGCGTCATGGGCCGGGGGCCGGAGGGGGAGAGGGACGGTTTCCGGCGGCGCGCGCGCACCGTGGGAACGCGCGCACCCACCTACAAGACTGCTCCTCGGATTAAATGACGGGCACTAATTAATTTAAGTTTGCGGCATGTAAAAATAGAGATCCGTGCTAGATACACCAGGGAGAGTGGTTAACTACTTGCTTATTGACTTGCTCCAACCACTTTATGCCCGTAAAGTTGCTCTATTCTGTATGTATGAACCTGACTCCAGATTCAGATTCTAGTTTAAGTGTTTTAACTTTAAATTACCTGATTCAAGCTAGGTTCCAATCAATGTTTAATTAAACTTCTCGACGTTTTTTTAATTGTACGCTTGTAACTTACAACGTAATAAATTACATGGGCTCGGATGGAAATGCGGTATTAAAAAAATAGGTACTTACTTAAGAAACTGGTTCATTCAATTCAATAGTCTACAGAGTTTATTGCTCGATATATGCCATTATTTCTAACAGGTGCACCTGTCAAAAAAAACTGCAATTTAAAAGATGGAATAATTATTTGCCTGGCAAATTAATAGCGTAGCCATCGACCTCGTGTGATGCAAGAATTGTATCGTTGTGATATAGACTATCGATATCTATACATGATCATTTCGCAGAAGTTGTTCACCCTTTGTTCGTTCAAGAGGCAAGATGGCGGCGCACCTGGCGAACCAGATGCTCCATTCAGGCCGAGCTGAATTTTATGAATCGCCGACGATCCACTCTCGGCCCATTCAC
This sequence comes from Craniophora ligustri, assembly GCA_905163465.1. Classification (NCBI taxonomy): domain Eukaryota; kingdom Metazoa; phylum Arthropoda; class Insecta; order Lepidoptera; family Noctuidae; genus Craniophora; species Craniophora ligustri. Next base: position 5,456,585 of record LR990960.1, read on the forward strand.
TATATATTTTTTATTTCGTACAACATGTGTGCACTTTGGCTAGGTAGGTAGTTAAATTGAGACTTGGAGCACGTTCCGATGGGTTTTTCGTTTTAAAATAAAGAAATTGATGGTTATTCCGAAGTGTTGCAAAAAATGCTTCCTTTACCGGTACTAGGACGTCACACTAATTGTCAACATTATTTTGAGTGATTTCATTTCTGTAACCAAACCTTTAAATGCTCTGGGAAACAAAATAAATAAATATATGTATATATATATAGTATCTATATAATATGAAAGAATGTACCTTACCAACTAATGAGTTGCAATATCCACCTAACAATTTATGATACAGCTAGCTATATTGTGCAACAAATTTTTGACAATTCAAAAGTACCTGGAATATTGGTCTAATTGAAATAAATAATTTGAGTTTGAGTTTGAGTAATAGGGACATCACATGTTTTAATTATTTCCAGTCTGGAAAACATTGTGTGTTGGTATCAACACAGGAAGTCATAATTGGTGTATTATTTATTAATTAATCAAACAATTAATCCGTCTGACCTTTTGAAGGGCTTATCTCAATTAAATATTTAACCGGAACAAATGTACTAAGTAGGTACCAAACATAATATGTATTTGCATTGAACATTCGTCCGGATAAACATGTAGGTATCGTTTCTGTAATCAAAACAAATTAATGACAATTTATAACTGGCCTTATCGCAGTTCGGTTCATTCATAACTTTAGTGATAAGTGGGCAAATAAATCCATTATGTTATCTCTGTGTGCCGATCTGGGCGTGGTGTAAAAGAGAATTGGGTATCAGCTGCCATTTGCTTCGCAAGCTGTAACTGTCAATGAGTGTTGATCTGTGGATTTAAGAAAAAAACGTAAACGTTAAGTCGCCTGCTCGTCTTACATTATTTGTTATACATAGTCGTCTGCAAACTATGTAAGATTACCTAAGGGTGAGACCAAATAAACGTAATTTAGTGTCACGTAATTTACGCTGCATTAGGATAATTTCAATATGCATTATGTAGGTATTCCACAACGATGCAGTGTACGACTATATTTCTATCAACTGTTATGAATTTACCCAAGTGATGGTATCAATTTACCTGCATATATTATCTTATGTTTCATAAATGCCTAATGTCATACTACAGATACAAACATGAAAACACATGTAAATTAAATGCATCCATCTCATCAAAATTATAAATAAAATAAAAAAATTACTCGGTTCAAAATACTCGAATCGCAAAATTACTTTCCTTTTGCTCCAACCTAAAGAAAAATAATTATGTTTTACATTTGACCGAAGAAAGGTCAAGTATTTTTTTTTTATCATACAGTTGTGGGTATATTATTAAACAGATTATAAAATCTTCCTACGGAAACGAAGTCTCACTTATTAATGAAGTTGATTTAACTTAAATACTAGATTTAAATATGTTTCTTTTTTATCTTGACTTTATGTGCACAAGTCGCAGTATATTTTGTCTCTTATAAATAATTGTAATCTCAATAGCTAGCTCTACAACATTAGTAAAAAATATACAATTGACCAAAAGTCCGTAGAATTCCTATCACTAGTGAAATGATTGTACATAACATGTAACTATATGTGTAATACCTACGTAGAAATAGAAAATAATATATTCCTGTTCCAGTAATAAATGTACTTGGTTACGTACAAATCAGTTTTACCTGTATAACATATAGGATTCTAGATCGTTATCAGTGTCTCTATTACGTCACTCCTCACCTTTAGTGAAGTAGGTGACCTCTTGACCTATGAAATCTATTTTTAGAACACATCGACCTGGCCATTAAAACAACTGCATTATTCCTGTTTCCTCCCATCCTGCACTTCGTTCGTTTTATTGTAGGAGCGCGGTAAAAGCTTTTATTTTATTACAAAAGTACAGTTTATTGTACAGGTGATTTTCAATGGAAAATTTTAGTGCCTTGGTTGAAACTTTTCCGGTAAATCTGCCAAGACCAGACCATACTGATGTTATTATTAATTAACATATAAGGTGTTGCTTGAGCCCGCGGAATTCATTTTAAGTACAGTTCTACCTGAACCTACTAGTCGACAGACTATGATATTTTTATCAAAGTTATATATTATGTAAATCAAGTAATCAAACGTGTGTCTTAGGGACATTGATTTGCTAACACCAGTCTTACACTAAACGGTAATGTTTCCCACGATAATACAGCAACAAGCAGCATGCAGTGTGAACTATCACATACTGTGAGATGCCGCCATCTTCCGTGAAGAGCATTACAGGTTCGATAAAAAGTACTCAAGGAAAACTGTGTGCAACTGTACCTTCACTTAAGTAGTTCGTACCGTACCTTGTTATATTATATACTAGCTGCTTCCTGCGGCTTTTTCCGCATGGAATATAGATAAAAAGTAGCCTATGTGTTAATCCAGGTACCTAATAAACGATATGTATGCTAAATTTCATCCAAACCTGTCAAGCGGTTTTTGCTGAAACCGTAACTACGAGCACTTACAAACTTTCGAGTTTATAATAAGTGCGGAAAAATCCTTTACGGACCTTCCCGTCGCCTGGGGAGGCGACAGGGTGTGTCGGACTCCGCATGAGCGTTTACCGACTAAAAAACCGCACCCGTCAACGCCACCAACCCAAATGCCGGGGCCATGGGATTCGCAAAAGCATGCACCACAACCCCGGCGTGCTTCGGTCCAGCTCTGGTCGCTGGACCCCGGCTAGGAGCGAGGCATCGCTCGCCTCGCATCCTCCACGCGGGCGCACGTGTGACGAACACGCGCGCCGCCTACTTGGGGCCATTTTCAGGTCGGGCGGCGGACTCCCCTAGTCGCGCCCACCCGCTGGCCACAGCTCATGGAGGCCGGAGGTCTGCTTGCGCCCTCCAGCGCCCGGTGCGTCTACTGCGGATCGGGAGAGAGGTTGTGATTTCTCTCTCCCTTTCCGCCGCCTCTTTTGCGCGCATAACTTGCTCGCAGTAAGAGGCGGCGGCATCCCACGCGTTCCCGCTCCCGACCATGGATAGGATCACGGCCGGAAGCTAGAGGTCACCGCCGACTGCCGCTATGAGTTCACGGCGCTGCTCTGCCCAAGCCGGGCAGGCCTGGAGTGTGTGCTGCGCCGTGTCCTCAGGGCTACCCACGCAGTGGTGACAACCGGGCGATGGCTCCCGGCCTATGCGACACAGGTACTTGCCGAAGCACCCATGCCCCGACAAGACCTGCGTCAGCCGGAAGCTGAGGGCGCCGTGGCGCCTCTCAAGCCAATCCTCCATGATGGGTCTTACCGCCACTATCGTGGCGTGCCCTTGTGTGACATCCCTGCTTTTATTGAAATAAAATAGAGAGATATAAAGACCATTAAAATAATTCGCGTTTGATATAGTGGGATCGATCTGGCTAATAACTGCTCTGAGGAATTAAGCTGTTAAGTGGATTCAATCAGATAGTGTATTAGCCCTTAAACAACTACTACTACACTGGCAACATACCATAAAGAAGATGGCAATTATACATAATGTTTTCTTAAAAAATGTGAAACTGTGAATAATATAATTAATTCCAAGTATCATAGCGTCACGATTAATAATAATTATGGCCACATTATTTTGATCGTTATAACACAATTATTACCATTCAACTTTAGTTCTTAGAGTATGTAGTTCTTCTGTTCTAACAGCTCTGTTTATTCTATCAGGAGCATGCTTTTTTGACAATAATGTAACCGTACCTATTAGCATAGTTGCGTGCGGTTCTAACCTTCGCGTGCCACCATCATGTTGTTTACGACGAAACGAAACTAATTCAGTTCGACTCACTAGTTGCTTTATTAATGAAAGAGTGGAGGTGGGGCATTCGTTGCCTGTAACGGAACTTACATAATTATTGCTAAGCCTCGTCTTCTTTTGTGTAACAAGGAATAACTCCGCACAGAGCTTGTATAAATTGTGACTGTATTGTGAATTGATAGAGTTACAATTGGTTTTAGCAGCCATTGGCGTATGCGATGTTTAGTTTCGAAGGCTCGGTGAACTGAATGAAGCAGCAGCTGCCGTTGCAAGTCAGCCTACACTACACGTTAAAAGGCATTGTATTTCGCAAATATCAGTCGATTAGGTAGGTATATTAATGGATTCAGTTTTTGTTAGTCATTGTTGTATAAATTTGGTGTTAGAGATAAAAATACGGTGGCAGGGGATATAAAGTTTTGAGAAACTGCTTTAATAGGCAATTATAGCAAGCAGTTAATATAATTTCTGTTGAATGAATAAGTTTGGTTTTAGTAGGTATGATTTAATTTGCTTATAACTTTTCAATAGGTCGTTTGAATGGATTCTCCTTTTTCATACATTGATTTACCTAGATAGAGTTGTATATCTTACTAGATTTTTTGGCATCAACCTAGAAACACGAACCTAGTAAAATTCGTTATTCTAACCAAAGCAGATTCGTTACATTGTGTTATATTAAAATTTAGCTATGATAGCACAATGTGCGACCAGTGAACTGTGTACAAATGTACACGTACCACTTACTTTTTAAAAGTAACGTACTTATTCATCACATGTTCAAACGGTGTAGGGAAACATCGTGAGGGAACTTGCAAGCCTGACAAGTTTTCTGTGTGAAGTCTGCCAATCCGTACTAGGCTAACATGGCGGACTATAGCCTAATCCCTCTCCAATAGCAGGAAACGTACGCAGCAGTTGGACAATAATTGGGTACCTAGATAATATTAAACGTTAGAAGCTCTTGTAATGGGTATAAAAGTCGAAACAAAAAGTTTTGTCGCTCATTATAGGTAGGTACAAAGTTTTATGCTGTAAAACACCTTCAAGCTTTTGCAGCAAATTGTTAATAAGACATATTTATAAAGAATATTGTGTCGTGATAATTATCATATCATTAACATAATGTAAACGTTGCTATTAAAATAATCATGTACATAAAAAAAGTATTTTTATCATGGCGCCACATACCTACTTACATTTAAGCGTAATAAAACTATAAAAAGTCATACAAAGTAAAGTATTTAAACCGACATTAAGATTGCAATCAAATCAATATAAGCTTTAAGTCTATGTATAATTGGTTCGCGTTTCCTACATACATACATACATGAGAGTCTTTAAAAAAACCTTTAATGGCTGTCAATAACTGATACAAAAGATAAGACACAATTAATCATAAAAGTAGACCGCCTTTGAGTGAGGAAACTTGATCATGGATCTTAAGAATGTAGGGTTAAAAGTGTAGGTATTTAAAAAAAAACAGTGTATTTTTCTTTTCGACATTTCAAAGGTCATCATCATCTTCGTTATAGTGTGTGTAATCAATAATATTTACCTGTAAGTCGTATGAGGAATATACCTGAGGAATATACCATAATATATAACTGCTACTAAGAATTTCATAGAAACACCCAATAACACTGCTCGAATAGAGCCCAAGACCTCTTTCTGCGCAGTCGCACTTACAACCACTAAACCTACGAGGCAGTACTAGAGAATCAAAGCCAGATATACCATCAATCGGCCTACAATACGACATAACTCACATTTCGACGGCAGTTATACTTACTTGAGGCTCATTTAAAGTCAAAGTGGGAGTTCCTTACACACCTACTTAACTACTTATGTTTAAATATAAACGCCATCTTATAATTATATACATACATATTACTTGTAATGGAAAACTAGATTGTCCAGTCCCACCAATCATAATGTTAATTCTACGAATACCGAATAAGCCTACCGGGCCCATTAATTGTGGAGACGTGCCATTTCAAAACATAAATCAGTCACTATCAATACAAAACTATTTATTTATTGACCTCCTTAATTATTACCATTTTAGATCTGTCGAAATTTAAATAGAGAAAAACAAATTTTATTGGTCGATTGTATAATGCTGGCCATCATTCTATTTTTGAATGATACCATGTTGATATAATGGATTTGAAAGTCGTGTTCAATATACCTAAATATAACCGTCGTTGGTTTCATTTAATAGTAGTCGGTTGGTAATTCTTTATTTTATTTTTGATATCATTGTATACATATATAAAAACTAAACTATTTGTATACGAAATACTTCAAGATCTATGCATTTAGATAACACAACAATAAAAATAGTACAAGAAACTCACAGTTGGTCGCGATGAATGTAAAAATACCCTCCCCTCGGCTTCATTCAACGAACTCACTGATTAACCGACCAAATGAAAAATATTTAACCACTTTATTTAATTTAAATACCCGCATACCTTTTTAAATTGTTGTTTTATTTTCATTCATGAATTAGAAGTCACGGTTAGTTCCGTCGTAACTCGTAACTCTCCCACGCTGTATGAATGAAGTGCGCTTGCACATGATTCGAGGAGCGAAAGAAAGGGGCGCGTCACTTCCGTAGCGAGGCGTATGGCGTTACTTCCGGCCGTCACCGGATACGTATGTTCCCTGTTCGCATCAATTATTATTTCCTACTTAATGTTTCCTTTCATAAAAGCTTAATTTTTAACGTCTTAGAAATGGAGGAGCGACATCTCAAAACCCTTAGATATTTCAAAAAAATAAAGAAAGAAAAACTAATATTATAAATGCGAATACGAGGCTTATCATTTAAGTAGGTCCTATCTTTGATGTATTACAAAAAATATCTACACAATTTCAATATAAATTCTAAATATAGATGTTATTGTAGGTAGGTCTGTATGTGTCGTAGGTGGACCATAAAAAGAAAACACGTGGGCACAGTTAGTGGAATTCACCAAAACAGTTTTGTCTTTCGAAAATTTAATTTCAGATGGACGTAGGTTGGTTGTAGGCACTAATATCATGCCATATTTTATTACAAAGGTGTATAAATAAAAATAAAGTTCAACATAATGTTACAAAGGACATTTAGGTCTCTAATTTACAATAATAATTTTAATATCTGTAATTTTCAAAATCAGTATTGCATTCTTAAAGGTAATAATAGTTTATTAAGTTTTAAAATATGAAATAATGCTGTGAAAGCCTAGTGGTGTGACCAGTGGATTGTGAAATCTCCCTCAAATTTGAGAAGTCCCGTGCCCAGTAATTGGGTTGATGATAATAAATTAGAAAATTATATTCAATGTCTGGCTTAAAACATCCTTAATTTTATATAAATTAAAAGATATACATAGAAGTTCTTGCCATCCACAAGACTTACTTTTTGGGAACATGCAAATATTTTTGGTGGATTCCTTTAGTGATACAAAAAAGAATGTAAAACAGTATTTTTTTTATAAAATCATCATCAAGCCGTTATCGTCACTGTCAATTGAGAGAGATTATGGCTATTGTATTAAGAGGCTATTGTCCATCACGTTAGCCTACTGCAGGTTGGCAGACTTCACATGCCGAGAAAATCTCCCAGGCATGCATGTTTTCTCACGATGTTTTCCTTCATCGTTTGAGCATGAGAACACCTACGCAAATAACTTCCGAAAAGTCAGTGGTGCGCGCCTTGGGTTTGAACTGGAGACCTTTGTCATCTTAGTCCACTGATCACACGACTAGGCTACCACAGCTTTTTTTTTGTAAAATTAGCCTATCATAATAATAGGCCGATAGCCAATAGGAACGTTATTCTACTCAAGTCTATAAAATAGCAGTCGGCTGTCCAGGATTGGTTGCCACAAAATTGATTCCCCTTCGCTATGACGTCGTTACTGGTCGACATTGACCCGGAAAATCTGGGTCAGGAGAGTAACTATCATTATTTTACACCTCCATTATTAGGACCTATCGTTGGTCTGATAAATTCCCAGCCGTTGTATACATACAGTTTTGGGTTCATTGAAATGGGGTTGTCAATCTAAAACGGGGTATTGTTCATGATATTAAGATACAATATTGTTATTAACGTTTTTTTTAATAAAATGGAGTACAATATTAATATCGTTGTGCGAAACCAACTGTATGTCATGTTGAAGTTTTTGGAATGTGAAGACATGACAAAGGCCTTCATCATTATACGTACGCGTCATGCATCGCACCATTATACGTAGGTATGCGTTTCTATATTTGCGTTATCTTTTGCAATTAATCCCAAAAGAACGAACGTCGTCAAGATTTCACGACAACATAAATCGTTAGATCTGCAAACCTGAAAAACATAAAGAGCTTCTTCATATAACCTGATTATCAGAAACTGTTCTCAAAGTAATTTCAGTTAAACTATTTGTTTTCAAGGAAGTCTCGTTAACCTAGACCCCATTTCTATAGTCAATAAATGTGTTTCCATTGTAGGTAGTGAAGGTACTTGTATAAAGTTGTCGTTTGTCTCTTTCGCGTGATAATTTTTGCCAACCGTGTGACAAGGACGGGTAGCAGAAGCGTTATAAGAATGGAGTCGAGGTTCATTCATTGATATTTTCGCCATCAATGGATAGACACGATTTAAAGCAGAAACAAATTTTTTTTAGGATAGGTGGTTAAAGATGCAGATATCTGTGCTGATGGGTTCATTATGCCTTGGCTCTATCAAAACGATTAATATAAAGGTTTGGCTAAATGTCCATACGCAACGTCACGCAATTACAGTTTGTTTCGAGGTTACTTATTTGCTACCTTTTTTGTACTAAGGACGCAGAATATTTTAAAATTTAAAATATTCTTCTATTCTTGACCTAAGAATAACGAAATATATTATAGTCGATACACCCAAATGTAAGTAGGTCTTTCCTACTTTTATCGTTGATTTCAAAACAGGAAAGACAAAAGAAAAGAAGTAGGTACCTTTACAACACAACAACGGGATTTGCTTATATTTCTCAGATTTTCCTCTCTATAAATAGCATCAAAAATAATACACCTACTGTCCATATATACCATAGATGTAGCTTAAGTACTTAAATCATTGAATATCTATGAGAAATAATGAGAATTTCATAAAACCTGTACAAAATATTTATACACCTAAACTATATCAAAAATCGCTCTAAGAACGTCTTCAATGAACAAGATAACAATGCAACCGTGAAACTGAATTTCAGGCGAGCTGAGACTTTAAATCCATTTAATAGGGTGTTTTAGGTTGATCTAGACTGTGTATCTAGGTTGGTTTTTGATGACGTAACGATAGTATCCCTCCGTTCATTGGGATGTCATGTCGCAGTCCCCAGTAACCCCACCCTTATCTTGTTAATTATGCCTCCCGCAGTGACGTCAGGGGTAATCACGTCACGGTAAATAAAATTCCACTTTCTAGATTAGATATCTGATAATATTTTGTACGTGCTAACATTTTACACTTAATTGTTTGTCTTGGTTGAGGCCAGGCGTTGGCTATTGATTTTTACAGCCTATAAAAAATACTTTGAGAGAGATTGATTTTTTATTTGAGAACCTAAAAACATCTTATCTTGTTCAAAAGTGATAATTTTGTCACCATAACTTGAGGAGTTAAGTGATTAGGTCTTGAAGACTGTGTAATCAATGGTTGCACTCTAGGTGGATCACTCATAACTAATATTTTTGATGACGCAGTCATGTGAATGCCCTTACTTATTCTATTGTTCGGTAGGTACATATCGCATCAATGACGAAACTCGACCGATTCACTATCGATCGTGTCTCGAGAGTTTACAGCGAGTAAACTTTGACATCACTAGGTGCGTCACTATTTGTGTCTACGTAGATCAAGACAGAATTCCATCGTAGAATAGTATTATGTACAAAATATGAATATGAATGAAAAGGAAATATATTCAAGACTGACATTTATTTAGTCAAATAAAAAGTTAAGAGGTATTTGTATCTACCTCTAATTGGCTTTCTTTATTAAATGCAAAACATACTACTGTAGTTCTTGAGTCAAATGAAGGAACCTAGTATTTTTACCTTTAAATGACATTTATTTCTGTAAATCTAAATAAGTATTTTAAAGACACTTCTAATTTGATCTTTTCCTAATCGAATTTCAAAGTCGTTAGGAGAGTCTATGGAGCTGTGAGAGCTGTGGTAGCCTAGCGGTATGACCAGTGGACTGAGATGTCAGAGGTCTCGAGTTCAAACCCAAGGCACGCACCACTGACTTTTGGGAAGTTATGTGCGTATTTATCACATGCTCAAACGGTGAAGGAAAAACATCATGAGGAAACCTGCATGCTTGAGAGAATTCTCGATGGCGTGTGAAGTCTGCCAACCCGCAGTAGGCTAGCGTGGTGGACTATAGCCTAATCCCTCTCAATTGAGAGGAGACCCGTGCCCAGCAGTGGGACATTAATGGGTTGATGATGATGATGATGAAGGAGAGTCTATAACATTATCTACAAATAATGATCTATCTATGAAGATATATAAAATCCTTTGTCCTGAATGTCCTGTAGGATCAACGCACAGGCTAAATCACTGATTGTAGAGACCTGAAACTTGGAGGTGTGTTCTTCGTATGACGTGGGCATCCGATAAGCTAATAAGATAAATAAAATTGTAGCGTCTGTTTCTAATTTCAAATTAAAAGCTTGCATATGAAAATATATACGGTACTTAAATTTAAAATAAAACCATTTAACAAAATTCTGTGAATTTGAATGTAACGAATTAGGATTCTCCGGGACTAAACCGCGGGAGCGAGCAAAGGGAATGAATGTGGACTATTTTTTTCGGGAATCAGCCAGTCTATCATCAACCCATTATTGTCCCACTGCTGGGCACGGGTGTCCTCTCATTTGAGAGGGTCTATAGTCCACCACGCTAGCCTACTGCGGGTTGGCAGACATTACATCATCATCATCATCATATTAACCGTTAGACGTCCACTGCTGGACATAGGTCTCCCCTAAGGATCGCCACGACGACCGGTCCTGCGCTACCCGCATCCATCGGATTACAGCGACATTACATGCCATCTAGAAAATCTCTCATGCATGCAGGTTTCCTCACGATGTTTTCCTTCACCGTTTCAGCATGAGATGAATACCACCTGGCTAGTAGCCTAGCGGTGTGACCAGTGGACTGAGTATAATACATACTTATCAATGTAACTGTATGGTGTGTTTCTACAGAAAAAAATATGATTGATATCTTGTAATTTTGACTTCAAATGAGTACCTACCTATTCGGTCATATTGTCAGTTGTCACCTGAAAGACATCGATTACGTCAACATTCATTGACACCTGCATGCATACTATTGATTGGGTATTAAACCAACTGAATGCATGAATGAATGTCTGATTATTTTTCGTAATAAATATACAGTTACAACTTACAATCACATTTAATTCGGTAAGCTTAGCCGGCAGTTGTTTCCTAAACATTCTCATGTTACGTTCAGGTTTCCGGATAGCACGGTGTGTAATTTAAAGCTCACAACATTTACTAGCAACTAGATAATATTACTTCAACAGCACAAAATACAAGAGTTGTGAATGAAACAGTGCGCGTCCGGCGAGTCGGCGAGCGGCGCGAATGGGAGCGGAAGCCCGCGGTTAGTCCACTTCCTGTTTCCTGCAGGGCCGAGAGCGACGCACGCGCAGCCGAGCGCGCCCGACCGTGCACGATCTAACACGAACACGCCCCGACTCTCCCCGACTACCGCCGAAGTCCCGATACACCGACACGAAATGATTTTTGATTTTGTGATTTTTCATTGAGCGACACAACAAGAAAATGGTAAATCTTCTGAGTGACGTAACTGCATAAATTGATACATAAACAGCTGATTATTTATGTATGTTATTCTACTTGTTAAAATTTATGTGGCACATGTTTTGCGTAGAAGAATTTAAATCTCGACAAGTTTCACAAATGTGATAAAAAAACATGAAAATAGACTTCATACATCATAGAGTCCACGTCTACGACTTTTACTTAGGTATTAGTTAGATTTATTTTTCCACTTAGGTTAAGTAAGTACCCACATATTATCATCCATCATATGCCCATTAGGATCACGTTATGTGGTGAAATGTACCTTTGTTCCAAATTTATCTAAGAATTAACTAAACAGTTGTTGTGCTTTGATAGATCACTAAGTCGGGACAAACGATTACTATGAGTTTCCATAGATATGGTATTTAGATACGAAGGTAAACCATTGTATAATAACTAAAATTACTACCCTACTATTAAAAAGTTACAAAAGACTGCAGAGTGCAGCTGTGGTGCCAGTTAAAAAAAATTCTCTACTTGGTACCTCTAAATGTCCTTGGCACTGTCAGAAGCTTCAATCGTTTAAGGAAATCTTCGTCTACCCACTCATTATGAAATCGAACGTGTTTAAATCTGTGAATGGTAACATATAGCGCCACTTGTCAGCTAGTATTTGTCAGAATAAATTGGATAAATAAAATTAGTTGAAACTTTATTTTTAACCGTGTGTTTTTATTTTAATGATATCTTTATCACACTGTTGAAAAGATAATTTAGAGAGTTTTAGCGTATGTTTTAAACTAAATTGGTGGTGATTCAAACTGGTTTTCTCACAGCCTAGTGAGAGGTACCGAACATGTGTTCAACCCTAGTACTTCAGCTCTTCAGTCCTTACCGCAATGAACTTAAATAAAATATAAGTTAATGCATTTTTTGTAACGGCCATCGACTTTAAAAGGATGATGACGTCAGAGCCCTACCGCGTCGCACATTAATTGCTCAAATGCGAATAACATTTATTATAGGTGCTGCCGATTCGCCTACGTGCCTCCTACGCAACACCCACCCCCCTCCTCTCCCCCCCCCCCCCCCCCGACCCCGCCGGAGCCCAGACGAACGTAGTAGCGTAGGCTCGTACAGTGGGCGCTAGATCAAGTATACTGCAGAGAGGGCATCGGCACTTCAATACAAGAGATTGAAGTAGAAGAACTATATTTGCCAACTATATAGTCTTTGGTTATGTTTCTAACCAGATTTTAACAACTACATGCTTGTTGCTGAAATCAGGTTATGAATACCTTTTGATTTTACTATTTTGAGCAATCATCATATCATAAATGCTTAACCAGGGGCCGTACCACAAAGGACTAAAACTAACTTATTTAATTTTTAACAGTACAGTGTTAAAATTTCATCACTATCGAAAATGTGGAAAATTTACGAAAATTTATTGAAGAAAAACCATGAGTTACATTTTGGAGTGCCTAGAATTCTGCGTTCATTACGTTTAAGATGTTCGACACTGTGATTGTTCAGCTACCAGCTTTCCGGCCTATCGGAGCTGCGAACACTATAAACGCGAACGTCTTTAAAGTTCCATCAATTTAACTCGTCTGAAATTATTTGCAATGCTAATGTAGATACTATTTATTGCACTCTTTTATGTTTTTAGTTTTTTACCAGCATTGACATTGGAAAATGAAACTTTAGAGAGGCCCACTTAAATTGCCGGAATTATGTTTTGTTTGTTACTACAAACTCCCATTAAGCATTCGCTAGATTATTTTATTTTACAAGGATATTTATAGAGAATGAATGACTGATTTTAAACAAGAATTAGGCAGGCAAGATATTTTATTATTATAGATTATGTGCCTATTACTTCTAAGTAAGCATGTAAGTTGTATTATTTTACTGCTGCATCGCGACATTTCTGTGGTTTCTAGTCGATAGTACAAAGCTTTAAAATTGATTCAAGCATATTTCTAACCAAGCAGTATGATGTGACACGACTCTGACTTTTCTAATCTTTGCAATTATCCTTTTGTATCGAACAAGGGGCTAGCGACAAGTCGATTCAATTGCGCCATTTCTAGACTTACACACTGGTTTAATTAGATTGTGGACCACTGTTATTATCGCAACTACTCGTACCTCTTGTTTTAGTTGAAATGACACAACATTATTAGTGGAATCACTGAATAACTATCTGATAGTCTCACGTACAGACTGGGCAGTCTTCGCCCGAAAAACAGGGCAATCAAAAGAACGAGTATGTAGTAAGATTATATTGTAGACACCCAATTCATACAATTACTTATAGGCCTTTGCCTATTGCTTACGCACACATCTGCAGGTATAATTGACGAACATCATCTAGTTAGCTTATGATATTAGTAATAGTAGGCATCTGTATCAGAAAATGTCCATGTAGAATCCAGGGGGTGTCAGTGGTCACCATTTGTGGTGTTGGAGTAACTCCAGAGGTACTACTAAAATATTTATAACATTTAAAAAATATCTCGTTTTAGAACGGCTACAATGGTGGCGTGCGTAATATGATGAATCAATACGCAATATATCAACGTTAATAATATTAAGTAATATAGCATACAATATGTTTAAATGTAAAGTAAAACAGTGTAATTTGAAATGCACTGCATACGGTGATATTTATATACGGTGATATTTTATGACGACGCATTTAGTCCAGCGGTATTTAACACTGCCTTCTGTGCTAAGGGTCCCGGGTTCGAATCCCGGTAGGGACAAATGTTTGTGTGATGAGCATAAACATTTGTATCCGAGTCATGGATGTATCTATGTATAATATGTATGTATTTACAAAAAAAAACTATATATGTAGTATATCAACCAACTAGTATCCGTAACACAAGCCTCGTTGCTTAGCTCGGGACTAGATGGCGCTGTGTCATAATGTCCTGAGATATTTGTCCTGAGATATTTAAACGTTATGTAGAATCACGTACACAGGCAGATCATTAAACATGTATTAGCTGTCTGTTACCTCACGAGTTAGGTAAACACAGACTATATTACGTTGTACTCAGTATAAGATTATGAAAGAGCGCTGGATTACCATGGCTTAAGTCTTAACAACACCGTCCAGGGTGTGTGAGGGAGGTGCCTCATCCTCTAACGCAATACCACCATTCACTACGTAGCGCGTAGGTTGAGAGGGCGATATTACGATGTGTATCGAGTAACATTTGCATAATCATATTCAATAGAGTCAAAGTTAGCAATCCATCGAATGATTTCTGAATATTTTTGATGTCAAGAACTTAATATTCTGATTTGCATGAACTGCATTGTATTTTAGTCGATCGGAACATCAATATTATGATTACAAGGATATTTATAGAGAATGAATGACTGATTTTAAACAAGAATTAGGCAGGCAAGATATTTTATTATTATAGATTATGTGCCTATTTAGAAGTAAGCAGGTAAGTTGTATTATTTTACTGCTGCATCGCGACATTTCTGTGGTTTCTAGTCGATAGTACAAAGCTTTAAAATTGATTCAAGCATATTTCTAACCAAGCAGTTAAACTGTGCGGTAAAATACGATAAAGGACCCAATAATCTAAAATCCCTTTAAGAACTTCACCGAACTGGTTAATGTACGAAATGTATTTTATATCAAATCATAACTCTAGGGTAGGCAGGTATAAACAGGCAGGTGTAAAACGTGTAATATGCACCAATCTGATTAATGCTTTCATGCTTTTCTGGCTTCATACTGTCGATTGGTATGTAATTTATCTATTAACCAACAAGGTCAAATTATAAAAAAAAAAAAAAAAAACCGGACAAATTTTTTTAGACACCCCACTTATAATGTATTTAATTTGATATAAAATACTTTTGATCCATTTACCAGCTCGGTGAAGGTCTTTCTTAAAGGGCTCTCGTACTATAAATAAAAACGAATTATCACACAATAGGGTTGCATGAATCAGAGTTCTGAGCTTGCTATGTAGATGTGTTTACGAAACTGTAACAGTTTACGTAACTCCTACATAAAATCATTGAAAGGCGAAACCGTGAGGAGGGGTTGGGGTGAAGCGTAGGCCGAGGCATGAATGAACGGAGACCGCGTCACTGGCAGCCGGCTGCGTTGCGTGTTGAAAACACGATGGAGATCGATAATAGCATTTTCGTTAACTATGAGAGAACTTTAATGCTTCAATGTCCAACTGCGCGCAATTCTAGACTTTCGTGGGTATTTTTATAGAACAAAGTTATTACCAAACCTCTAAAGTGATTATAACATTTTTTAGGCAGGTAAACCTAGTTTCGTTCATCAGGATTCGATTGAAGTTTTGTCTGGTCATCGCACAAGCCGAGATTAGATGATTAAAGTAGGGATTGGTGGAGAGCGTCATCAAGTCCTGTACGCTGTCTGGTTCTCGCTGTGCCCAGAACTAGCCCAGACCTTAGGTACAAGAACATAGTACATAAGTTCTGGACAGATATAATTCAGGTAGCTCCTTCAGTATGAGAGTAAAAAGGCGGGAACGTCGAGCAATATTGTCAAAACTTTGAAACAATCTACAATATCCATCTCTCAGAGTTCGTTGAGGCAGGTCGCCGACTGTTTCATCTTAAAATCTGCACCCGATTAAACTGCGGCTGGCGGACTAGTGCGTCATATTCGATGTCGGCTCATTCCGCAAACAAAGGTCACATTGTGGAACAGGATGCCGGATGCGGGAGCGGTTTGTATCTCGACATCGGCCCGGTGTCCGGCCGGACGGGAACGGACGCGCGTCCGCTTTGTACCGCCACATCCGATTACGATGGAATTCACACTCGCGTATTGTCATGTAATAACAATGTCGATTGAACTCGATTGCACTTGCACTCGTATTCATACGCTACCTTTTCAAATTGTCTGTTTCCTTCTTCATTGACTTATTTAGGGTGGTTATAACATTAGAATCAAGGGCGGTTATAGCTTTCAAGCCAAGGGAGGTCACATAGTAATGTGGTTTAATTCGATTAACATAATAATTCTTATTAAAAATAATATATTGTGATCTACCTGGACCAAGCCAGACCAGCCCCCTGTGTGTTTAAATCACGCAGTACCGACTGCTTTAATACCTACGTTTCAGATTATTTACAACATCTATAGTTTTACTGAATGATGTGTATAATCGCGTCAGTGTAAGAATCAATTTAATAACATCCTTTTTATGCACCTACTACCTACCTATACTGTTCCGCCATTTTCAATTTCCATAATATATTACCTACGCGCAATTTTTCCTTTAAATAAAATTTTGATATTACCATCATTATACCACCCATGAATGGACCATACATGGAGGTTCAACGTCCACCGTTGAACTGCTTTCTCCATAGACTCTTACAAGAACCAGTAATATGCTCTCGGCAACCTATCCTTCCCATCATCTTAACCAAGTAATTTGTCCATATCGTTGGAAGTCGTTGCACACTACATCTTCTTGTGCGTGGTCTTCACTCAAGAACCTGTTCTGTAAATTCTGTTCTGTTGAGTGCTTTGAGCTATGCCCTTTACTATTGCCACTTCAAATTCAATTTCAGATTCGCGAAAGCATGGACCACAACCGAGGCGGAATCTTGTTCCACTGGCTACAATTGGCTACAGAAAGGAAAGGTGTTCCTTTACCAGTTCAACTACTGAATATGTCTAGTGTTAGTGAATAAAGTTCTACTGTCTGACTATTGTTCATAAAAGCCAAAGGTACTGTTTATAATATTAACAAAAGATTTATATTCCTTTAACTTCTTTATGTATAAATATTTCAAATATAGCTTTATGTGGGATTCCTTTTTTAGCGGGATTTTATTCAAAAGATTTAATTTTAGAAATAGTAAGATTTAGAAAAAAAAATTATATTATTTATCAACTGGTTCATCAGTTAAGCCTTTCCCAGTAGCTTTATAAGCTTTGCAATAATTGCATTTTAGCCAAACCGTTATTGAAATTAGGGCGGCGTATGTCGTGTTGATAGGCAGCATTTATGCACCAATACTGGGTTCACTATTGCGCTCATCGCATTCTTAAATTATACTAAGTATGTACTATATTATTATCATCACAACAATTTGCGTCCACTACCATCAAGAAATTCTATAGAAGTATCAATTTTATTGTATGTGTTAGTTTATTAATTTTATTATATTGTATGCATGTTTTTTTTTCATAACTTTAGGTATACGTACGCAGTGTATATTTTAATTAGTTATATGTTATCATTATCACCGACGGGTGTCGTAACCAGAGCTCTTCCTGTGTACATGCGATATTATAAATGCATTGTAACGTGTACTTATTAGAACAGTAGAAACATACGTTTATATACGACAGTATTGATAACCCCGTGCGCGTATGCCTATAGTTTCTTTATTATTATTCTTCTTATGATACTTGAGAAGGTAATGTTAGTTTATACAGTAGACATAGCTCGGTTAGTGTACCTATAACAAAAATGTAGTAGGCACGGTCACCAATAAATATAGCACTTAATTTAATTGTAATTTAATGACGAAGAGACTGAACCAAGTTCAATATACTTATTTACTAATTATTTATTTTGAAAAAGGCTGTTCCCCAAAATCAAAAGCGTTCTACGAATTTAGTTGTTGATGCCGTGCGCTATTACAGTTCTGAGAGAATCCCTTACTCGTGTCTTTATATTGACATGAAGAGAAATTAAGGCTTACTGATAGAGAAACCTAATTACAGATAAATAGGTTTATACTATGTATATGCATAAAATGTGAAATCTATTCTTGTTAAATATCTTGTTTATTAGAAGACAATAATATAGTGATTAATTCAATGTTTCATGACGCTGGTGTTGCCTGTATTGCTTCATTATTGCGCAGGAGTTGAACTGACAACGTTGGTCCATGTGAAAGTTGCTCGCTCCGTGAAATTTATAATATTGTATTAATCATTATAATATTTGAATTATTTCATACTGGCCATCGCACGGTTATTCATCATGTTTTTTTGAAATAATATTGGTATGAGTGCCTACAGCTACCGTATTCACAGCTTATAATATTGATACTAAATGGAGAAAATGCGGAGCGTTATATGTAACATATAATATTAATAATAATACCTACTAATAGTTGTTCACCGGGGACACCAGGGGATTACAGATTAGCAATGAGCATTGCCGTAGCTTTGACAGTCGTAAACCAGATGATTTTGTAATCCGAAGCATTCTTCCAAGAAGGAAACATTCATACAACTCCTTTTACCTATGAAGAAAATGCATACAGCGAATTTCACAAAGTAATTATAAATGTTTTTGAATTGACTCGCGACGCGACGCACGAACCTTACTTCATAGAGAGCTACTTTTATTAAACTCTTCTCATTTTGGACTATTCATTATAACAATTTCTAGGTATTTTTTTATTAATTCTCTAAGATATGTGGATCATACAATCATCATTAAAGATTATTATTAATTATTAAAATTATTTCGATAAATAGAACATAAAAAAGTAAGTATTAAAAATTAAATTATTTTTATCTAGGAATAAAAGTATGATATTCTATTATGCTACGTACAGACTGGTTCCAACGAATAGGTTTCACTGCCCTTACAAACACAAAATTACGCTACAAATAAATAAGATTAATTAATTGATTGATTTTCGTTTCCCTGTCTGACGTCATACATTTTATAAATGATTACAAAAATCTAATTATTTCCCCAAAATGTTGAAAGATAAGCTTCCATAGCATATATATAGTTACAATTACCGAGTGCATGAAGACTGTAAAATCGGCTTTTTTAAGATTGTATTATGTTGTTCAAAAGGAGCATTTCTTCCAAGATGATAGCGACTGGACAGTAAAACTGCTATTGATTTTGAACCTAAAATCTATATTGAAAATGATCAAGTGTTAAGAAGTATGAATGTACCTACATACTGTATAGTAATCTAACTGAAATCTCAGCTAAAACTAGTTACCACAAGTAAAATAACAAACTTACGTATATAACACATATAATAGGATAAAGTGGCGGCTCCCACGAGACAACCCACACAAAAACTTGTTCTCACCAAGACGTTTCCATTGAAAGGGTGACAGTCGCGTTCCTAGCGCATTCGAGTTCTCTTTGCCCTTTGAGTTTGTGCCTTTCCTTTGATTATCGATTCCGAATAAGAATATCTTTCGACATATTTTTAGATCGCTTGCTCGATAGAAATAGCGCGTTCGTCTGAATTGTAATAACGTTTAAAGGGTACGCCTAGGTTTTAAAAATGTTTTCGTTATATTTTCAGTACCTAGATTCTCGTATATAATGTTATTAACTTTCACCCGCTCTTCTATGAACTGATCTAGCTGCTAATGAAGTTTTATTATATCTTAGCTACGCCACATATTATGTTTGTATACGTATGGCTGAAGCAGGTATTATATTTTTTTAAGAAACTTCGGTAATACCTACACTACAAAAGAATCAAACTGTAGGTATACAATCATAATGACTAACAGCAGACAAGAACGATTTGCATAACATAACATTCCTGAACTAGTACTTCATTTAAATTCATTCTTAATTTATGTAGATACCTACTTGATAATTTATACATGCTTTACTGATATCGTTACTTACCAAGTTACGGGACATGAACACTGGAATGAATACTTTGGGAGTCCCCAAAACTATGGACCAAGTAAAAGTAAAGTCAATAAAATTTGATTCGTACTACTTATTTCAATTTCTAATAGTAACAAGGCGTAGTCTAGTGTCACACGCCTTTTAAATCTCTTTAGACCAAAACGATTTTGCGATATTTCCTGCCGGCCAAATAGGTTTTTGGAGCTGTGTACGATTTTACAACGAATCAAATTCTTTCTCTACCATTAGCCAACATTGTGAAGTTGTTTTCACTCCAATTCCGACCGATTAAATCGAAAAATTATAATATTTAGTTAACTCGGCGACGCGTTTACTCAGATTGCCAAACGCTATCTTGCATGTCTTTGTGTGTCTTTTTATAATATAAATACACCACAGTTACAAAGGGGCAGGAACTCTTAGTCCACTAAAAAAAACTTGGTCAGACAGTAATATCATAATCATCAGCCTATATTCGTCCACTGCTTGACGTAGGCCTCGCCTAATAAACGCCACAGAAGTCAATCTTCAGCGCATCTCATCTCATAATCCTAATATAGTTATGTTTAAAAGTGTCAAAAACCTTAGGAAATACGTTTGAGGAATCTAAAAAAATAATTACTTAAATGCATAACTTTAATTATAATATTGCATGTATTTCTAAAAGCGTACGAGTGAAACTAGAAAGCAGAGTACTCACTCTAGAAATATGTAAACATAATGGCCACAAAGGGCGTCGCCATCAAAACAAACAAGAACTTTGATATGAATGGGTGAGAAAATTATACTTCACTACAGACTTGTATAGACAGTGCCAGTAGTTACGATGCCGACGCCTACATCGAGGACAATTTTTTATCTATACTGCCGAGGCATGACCCGATGACCGTAGTTTGCAAAGTCGCCAATTTGTATGAGATATCACCCGACTCCTGCACATGATAACTCGCTACCCACTCGCTATAGAGCGACTCGAAAAAAATATATTGTCTACCAAAGCCATGTCTCGTGTGCCAAATTTGATAATTTTGCAGTTCACGATTGATACTGTCAGTTGTAAAAATAAGTTGGATACTTTTAGATCTTACTCTTCATTCATTGAACCACAACTAGTTAAAATGTAATATAAATATATTACATTTTAACTAGTTGTGGCCCAGGGATTGACTTTCGACCGCATTTTATTGAACTTTTAATATAACTAAATATTCTTTTTAACAGACTTCAAAACGGAATTCTCAATTCAATGTCTATTTTTAAATTTTCTATTGGTATTTCTTCCCGTACACTTTAGTTATACTGAATTAAAAACAAAACATTTCAAATCACACACATAATTCACAAATAAAATGTTTAATTGTACACTTCTTTCGAATTCTCGAATTAAAAGGCTAAAACGTTGTCATAAACTTGATGTGTTTAAACAATATAATGTTTCTTCTTTACATTTACATACAAAATATTTCGAGAATATTATAGATTCTTTTATTGTTTTGTATACTTATAAAGAGCGCCACGTAGGTCGGACTTGATAAAATGAATGGCGTCGAAGCGACTCAGCTGCCCACTCACACTAGCAACGATTGTGATAGGTAATAAACTCTGAAAGTGAAATTGATGACTCGTGTGCTATGATACAAATTATTTAACTTCAAAATACGTTACATTCTCGTATTACTCATCAAACTTCCTGTTGTTAAAATTTTAAATATAACGTGGAATCCTTTTTCCAAATTTAGTCCGTTATGGTTTATGACTATGAGTCAGAAGCCTAGGAACTCTAAAGGTGAAAATGGTATCAAAAGAACACAATTTGACAGGGATAAAGCATTTATGTACGTTACATACATGCTGTAACCCTGTCAAATTATAATAAGGTCTATTAGCATTTACTGCTGTGATTAATGGCAATGCTAATAGTGTGTCAAATTATGACATAACTACTTCCCAAAAAAATACAATGCCTAGCTGCAGGACCAATTCCAAATGTGTGCTTTGAACCTTGCAAAGTAACAGAATAAATCAGCTCTTTCGGAAGGTGAATTTTAATAATAAAAAGAAAAGAGATAGAATTACAATGTGCACATGGGAAAGTTTTCAGTCAAACAGTTCAGTCCAATGTCCTCATTATTATTTTACTTAATGCTTAATTATTGGTAAAATTGTACATGACATCTCCAGAACAGTTAGCTAAACTTTATAAGATATTATGGAGCTTTATAATTTATCTTTTTATTATTAACTGGATGTCTAGATTAAAATATCGATCACGATTATTTACTAAATGAAACACATTACGATAAAATAGTGTGATTGTGTGTGTTTCAGGATGATTATTCTGATTCCAAAACTCTTGGGTACCTACATTGTCCATATCCTTTTATGAATCATCTATTCATCATAATTAATATTAGTAAAGTAGATAATATTTTCATGAGCCACAATAAAAAAACATCTCGTCCATTGTGACTGACGTCAGAATTCCAAGTGGAAGTCGCTTCCTCCGCGTCTCCATCTTTTATTTATAGACGATTGATTGATGAAGCGAAACGTCGTATATGAATGAATCGATTTATGATTTCGTTCAGCAGACACTGTTTATTTGCCCGCTTGACGTCAAAAATCTTAAATGGAAAAGAATAAAGTCCCTTCGAATCCATAAAATCAATAGGGAATATTTTATAGCCGAAGCACCAATACAGCGCACTATGTATGCCGAATCTATTCCTACTTATTCCTCTTTTAGCTAAAACGTGACTTGTCTGAGATATATAAGAATGGATAAAGTTCGTCAATCAATTCATACCTAATCTCATACGCACTCAAACGAACTTTATCACCAAGGAAAAAATATAATTGGGTATATCCCAATTAATTCTACGTAACAAAATTATTCTAGTGTACTTAATATCAAAATATAATTCGTAAATGACTGCCAAGCCACCAATAAATAATGTTTACTTCCGCAGTTTCATAATTCGATGATTTGGTTAGATAGGTAACAGTCGATTGTAAACACGCCTGCTGCTTAGACACGGGACCAATTTGTGACAATCCATGTAGACAGGACATTGAACTGAAATGGAATGTATAGGTAGGAAAATGGCGAAAGCACAACAATCAAAGACAAAATATGATTACCCTTGCCAATAATGGGCTAGCTTAAATAGATTGTCTCTATTATTGGCCCCGTGTGCAAACGGCACATAGGATACACGGAGTATAGTGATTACCCAACAGTTGTTATCTGTCCGTTGGGCAGAATGTGGCCTGTTTGAAGCGCCGCGACTTCCTGCGCGATGACCTGCCCACTTTATCGGCTACGCTTGCGACCGACTCACTGCAACTATGAGTTCATACAGTCGCTAAATAACATGCCCCCCTTTTTCTTATTATAAAAATAATATCAATTTTGATTACAGAAGTTAAACGTTTAGTGAATGAGTAATCTGTAATGGTGCAATGGTGTAATGCTATATCTGAGTCTCAAAAAGTTCTTGATAAGAAGAGAAACTCTCAGTTACTACTTGTTACTCTCAGAACTTAACAATAGACAAAGTTTGACCCTCCAAGGTTAGTGTGGTGTATCTATAGAAAAATAAAATGCTATTGATTAATATCGGTAATGCTACACGCACAAGTACGTACTTTTCATTGTTTGATAATCTCACACATACGAGTATAAACATTTCAATTGTTAATTTCTAAACCTGTCGTTTATAAGGAATATTTTAACATTAGAAAACACAATAGCGTTTGTCACTGGATCGGAATGTTCAGCCAATGATCGAAAGCTGTCAGGTTCGGCCCATTATATTCTTTACAAGGGATTCTCATGAACGCACACCACTTGTATTTTTAATAAACTTGTTTTATAAATAGCTTCACCTCTATATAACTAATGGAATTATGAACGTGAGTAGATAATAAATACCTATTAAGAAAACAATATACTCATAATTTGCAAAGAGTATGAAGT
This sequence comes from Craniophora ligustri, assembly GCA_905163465.1. Taxonomy (NCBI): domain Eukaryota; kingdom Metazoa; phylum Arthropoda; class Insecta; order Lepidoptera; family Noctuidae; genus Craniophora; species Craniophora ligustri. The sequence continues at coordinate 5,480,879 of LR990960.1, forward strand.
GGCTGAACCCTAAAGATATTGAATAAGACCCTTAACAATACAAAGCGAACATCGAAGAAATCAAACGTGCAGTGCATCGTGCATTTCAGGGCACAGGTCAAGGAATGCGCTCGATAACTGGCGAGATTTGACAGTGAAATAACGATAGTCTTGTACAAAGTGTACATCATGAACAGAATGTATCACAAATGGCAGCCGTAGTCACAAATCAACTTTACAACGGCGCGGATGATCCATCTCCCCCGTAGCAGAGGTCAACCGACCGACTCCGACACCGTCTGACACATTTCACGATTTTTTTTTTGTAAAAAAACGTATTCTGAACGAGTACGTTTTTCTGCATTAAACAGGTTCGTTTATTATAATTCAACGGTGACAAGTTTATTACAAAGGAAATAGTTTTTTATTTGTAAAAACTGAGTTATAAGAACTATTTACCTAATATACAAATAAGAACATTTCGAATACAGTTGATAACACAACATAAATAAATAGTCTTCTTTGACTTTTATTTTAAATAATATAATAATCGATGTCGAAGACGGCTTGAGGCGAGATCATGTGACGTCAAAATTGTGTCACGCTAGCTAATTTCCTAGAAGGATTAAATTATAAATTTTTGTTTACAAATATAGAGGATTCATATCATGGGTGTAGATAAAGTCTTGCATGCAACTGTTATAATTAGGTATTAAAACACTCATGTGATACTATTATCACACTCGGCTTCGCCTCGTGAACCCACATTCGTGTTTTAATACCCCTTATTATACAACAGTTGCATAAATAACTATTAGTAATTTATTTATAGGTTTCTACATATTATAGTGTGTTCTTATTTTTAAATATATGCTTTTGACTGCTCTCTCCATTTTCAAATTCCATTCCAAATATATAATATATCCTATTTATTTGAAGATTGTAGGTGAAATAGAACGAGTACATTGCCTTTGCCTGAAAAAATCATCATAACAACTGTCCGTTACATAATTATCAGTAATAATCAGTAGTATTATCATAATTATAGTATTATTCGCAGTGGCGGACTAAGACTTTTTGAGGCCCGGGGCGATCTTTAATTTTGGGCCCCCGGACACCCACCAGATTTGAATATTTAGATTTAATTATTTTTCAAATACTGATTAAAATTTGATTAATCAATATTTGAAAAATATCGATTAATCAAATTAAAAAAAAAAAATTTGATGATTTGATGAAAGAAACAAATGAAGTATGAAAGACAAGCACTAGACAAGAAATTAAAATTATACTAATTTCAAGTTCTGTTTTCTGGTTTAGTTTATAGGACTAAATTGATTAATTACGTCATCAAAATTCAAAACCAATGCTGCTTTTCTTTCTCTGGACAAAATTGCTTAGCTGGAAAGTCGGTCATAGATCATAGTGGGTATGGACTGTTACATTTCCAACCCGCTAGTTACAGTTCCGGGGCTTAAAAAACGACCGTGGCTTAACCGTTTTTGTAGGGACACTAGAACTTTCAAGCAAACTGTATATGTGGCTTGTACCACGGCTCGGCCTAGACAGGACCTCAAAGTCTCCGATGACCGAGATCCAGTAAGAGAGCAATCGCCATAGCCAAATTCGAATTCGAATTGACAGAATTGGTAAGCGGCTATGCGGCTCTCCGTCTGGGAATCGTGCTCTTTGGCTTGCTAAGGCTACCGAGGGTAAATTTTGTTTGTCAGATGGTGAACTCGGCCTATAGTGCAAAAGAGAAAGCAGATCTTCTGGGTACTCTCTTTGCCTCTTACTCGTCTTTGGGCGACGGAAACGCAGTTCCTCCTACCATCCCAAGGTGTAACAACACCATGCCCGAGGTCTCTTTTGTATACTAAGAAATCCGGCGGGAGCTCTGATTCTTAGACGTTAATAAGTCGAGCGGGCTGGATGGCACACCCGCAGTGGTGCTTAAGCACTCTGCTGAGCTGTGTTCAGTACTAACTCGTATTTTCGCACTTTTATACAGCAGCGGGCGAGTTCCGATTTCGTGGAAGACTAAGAATGTGCACCCGGTGTCCAAAAAGAGCGATAGATTAGACCCATCGCTTTAACAAGCACAGGTCTATCGCTATAACCCCCCTTTTCTCCAAGATGATGGAGCAGGTGCTTTACCGCCAATTCCTAAGACACCTAGAAGGGAACGAACTGATCAGCAACCGTCTGTACTGCTTTCGCCACGGTTGCTTGACAGGTGACCTCCTAGTGTCTTACATACCGGTGGGCAACAGCCATTAGGAGCCAAGGTGAGGTGATGGCAGTTAGCCTTCTTTCAAAGTTGCCATCATACGGGCTACCCGAGGGATTATGCAAGGAGGGTTGTCAGATTTTTGTCCGGCAGCAGACACAAGGCTCCGTGCTGTCCCCAACACTGTTTTTACTGCACATGTAATACACGACATGGTGTCGAATGACAGCATTCATTCAATGTAGATGACAGTAACGGGGACACATTCTACACGGACCGTGCTAATATCCCTTGGTCCGTTGTTGAGGATGGTCGAAGTAAACTTGTATTGGAAATCGAGGTTACTCTGGCCTGGCCAGGGTATGCGATTCATGACCCCGCTAAGACACAAGTTTGCGCGTTCACCACTAAAAAAGCCCCATTTGCTGTAGCACTTCAATTTGAGAACAAAGCCCCTAAAAATCTCCAAACACATTGGCATACTAGGTGTCGACATCTCCAGTGACGTCCAATTCCGATGTCATCTAGAGGACAAAAACCAAGTTGGCATCTAAAAAGCTGGGTGTGCTCAACAGGACGAAGCAGGACTTCACTTCCCGCCATCGGCAGCGAATTCATTCCCACATCTTGAAATCAATGTCTTCACGTACTGAGCGGCCATAAGAACTTCATACCACGAACAGTCAGGCTGTGGAATGAACTACCTGCCGAGGTTCTCCAAACCGACAATAGCGTGGGGTTCAAAAAAGGAGTGATTAGGTTTTTAAAGGATCGGCAACGCGCGAGAGACACCTCTGGTGTTGCAAACGTTCATAGGCTACAGTAACCGCATACCATCAAGTAGGCAGTAATCATATTTTTGGTATAAAAAAATCGGCCAAATGCGACTCGGACTCGCGCACGAAGGGTTCCGTACAAAATTAGGCAATCAATGGCATCACAATTCTGCACTTCGGGGGTCCCAGGGCCACGAGGCCCCCCGAAGTGCAGAATTGATACGGCAGATACGGCGGTAGCTACGCCCCTGGCAAACTGAAAAACGGCACCGTTTCATGGTGGAAATTCCCGAAACCCGCACGAAGCGATCGATTCCTCTTTTTTTATACGCACAGCGAGGGAATGGAATCGGCTGCCTGATTCTGTGTTTCCTAAATTAAGTATTTTTTTAATAAATAGTTAGGTTTTGTTAGGTCTTTTTTGCTTTATATCAAAATTAGCAACAGGTAGCCACCAGAAAACGCCATTTATTGCCTAATTTTGTAATAAAAATAATAATAAAAACTACTTGACTGCAAACGCGCGTCGGGGGCCCCCTTGGCTAGGTGGCGTAGCTGTTGCCGTATCTGCTTTAATAATTCTGCACGTTGGGGGCCCCAGGGCCACGGGGGCCCCCGACGTACGTAAACAAAAAAGAATAAAAACTACCTGACTGCAAACGCGCGTCGGGGGCCCTCGTGGCTCGGTGGCGTAGCTACCGCCGTATCTACCTTAATAATTCTACACGTCGGGGGCCCCAGGGCCATGGGGGCCCCCGACGTGCGTAAACAAAAAAGAGTAAAAACTACCCGACTGCTAACGCGCATCAGGGGCCCCCTCGGCTCGGCGGCGTAGCTACCGCCGTATCTGCCGTAACAATTCTGCACGTCGGGGGCCCCAGAGCCAAGAGGGCCCCGACGTGGGTAAACTAAAAACTACCCGACTTTTGTACGCGCGTCGGGGGCCCCCGTGGATACTTTTTGGAAAAATTGACAGATATTTGATACAGTGAATAAACTACCGGTAAATACTACTAAACGGTAAAATACCGATAAGCTAGCCACCCTGCGTCCTGTATAATTTTAATTTCTTGTCTAGTGTCGTTCTTTCTAAATGACTTACGCTCATATATAGAATTATGTTAATGTATGAAATTTTTAAAAAGGTTTAAACAGACCTCGAATTTCGGCTCGAGTGCTAAATCGGGGCCCCCCTCTTAGTGTGGCCCGGGGCGGACCGCCCCCACCGCCCCCCCCTTAGTCCGCCACTGATTATTCGCAATCTGAATAAAAGTTATCCAAATAAATAAAACCACCGAAAAACTAAAAAGCAAAAAATAGATAATAAACCAACTATATTGTTAAACTAATGTAAGTATACCTAAATAAATTTAAGTCATCGCCAAACAATCAATAAACAAAGATTACCATACATTTTAATTAAATCTCCAGCGAGAAACTGTTGAAAATACTGTCATTTTATTTTATCTGTCTGTATAAACTTAACGAAAGTATCGTTATGATATAATTAGAACAATACTCCAAATAAGATCTACCAAGCTTGGTTACCAAATAAGTAAGGTATAAAAACACCGACTGTGTAGTTATGGCAAGTTCAACTGTACCTAAATTAAATATGGACTCCTTTATTACGCCCAATAACCAATAATATCCTTTAATCACATTGCCAGGCCTTATCCGGCCATCAAACGCCGTTGTCGACAGCCTGTCAACATCTGTTGTTCCAATTTAAAACGATCTAACAGTGGCCGTACGCACTAGTTACGTGTTAAATTACCAGCGCGAGCGGGGGAAGAATCCAGGCCATGCGAGGAGAATAATATATATTAACAACCATTATTGTGAAGTAAACTTGTAAACTAAATTATATTCCATTTATTTAAGGGGATGTTTACTAAGCCCGTCTACTAACCTTTGGGTTTAAGCAAATTAAATTTTTTTAATGCTTTAATTATCAATACAATATTGTGTATTTGATACAGTTATTATGCGAATTCCTACTGTTGTGAACTCATGACGTGTTATTTATATATTTTTTGTTTTCATTCTATTACATCGATAAATCCAAAAAATAAGCGTTTTTAACTTCTCTGTTTAAACGGAAACTGTTTTTGAGGTTGTAATAGTTAGATTACTATAAGAAACAAACCTCACTTATGTATCAAAATTATTTGAAACTCGCTTTTGACCGCGACTTTGTCTGCGTAGAATTAGTAATTTTATCCAATTTATTTTTAATCAAACTGCTTATTTATTACTACTCTATTTTAAGAGATGATTTCCTGGACAAATACAATCCTTTATCCTTCCCCGGAACTATCTCCATACTAAATTTCATCTAAATCAATTCAGCCGTTTAATGAATACCTAGTTAACAGACTAACAGATAGATACATTTTGGCATTTATAATATTAGTATGGATAGGTATGGATTTTCGTCATTTTTCGCTAGCGAAACAAACGTTACAAAATTGTAGAACAGATAAAAAATAAATTCAAAAAGTTGAATTTTAAAACACATTGGTATGAATAGAAAATTACAGAAATAGGTTCCTTGCACGGACTTATTAACTATCTATTGGCAAAAATTCGAATTAATTTTAAGTGTCCAGATAAACGTAGAAGTTCTGTCCATGTAGGCACTTTTTTATACTGCATAATTTGCATAAATATTCATTTTAAAATATATTTTTAAGTTCTACTCCAATGTCTCTAACTAAGCTAATAGTGATAATTATAACATACGTACTTGACGGTATTTTATTGCTTTGGAACGTGAGGGAAGAAGGAAGATAGTAACAGGAGGCGTGCTTCGAGCATCCTGAATGGTGACGGTAAAAGGAAACGGGCGCGACGGTACTCACCGGTCGACGATGATGCGACGCGGCCTGTCGCTACTTCCTCCCAAACGAACGCATGCTGCTTCATAATAGAATTTCTTTCGCATGACATCCCTAAAATTACCAAAATAACCAGCCATTTTTTTATATTCATACATATTTAAGTGCCCATTAATAGAAACCAATTATAAAACAAAATTAATAAAAAAGTTTTAGTAAATTGGTGCTTCTCGTAAAATATAATTGTAATGTCTTTGAAAATTGATTTTGTAAAAAACAACACACTGAGCACTGACACTGACAGTATGGTCTAAGACCATAGTCTGCCCAAAAGGGGTAAGGAAAAAAAATAAAATGACATTGACGACTTGACGTTTTACACATTGCGCGGGTAGGTATCGTTACTATCGTTTTACTAATTATAATTTAACATTGGCAGAATAGTCGACATCGACTCAATTGCCACAAGAAAGAAAGAAAGAAGAATTTAAAAAAGTGGTGTGGTATTGTGGTGTTGAAATGGAACTGATTATTTTGGTAATGTTTCTACTTATGATTCCTTAAATTGTGTAAGTGTTGTGTTTGTGCCTTGATAATAAGTTGACCAAATTGCTGTTATTTTAGTTGAAAATTCAGTAAGTAAGAGTTTTCTCCACTTTTGTAGCTTCTAGCTTGGTACCTTACATTAGTAACTGATTTATTAAACTGGTTAACCAATTGGACTATTGTGAAATTTACTCCTATGCATCAATTATTGCTTGTTTTATTTTAATAATTTTTTTGGTATTTAGTTTAACTACCAAACAAATTATTATTTAACATTAACGTTTAACGTTTAATTTTAACAGTGATGATTTTTTTCCCCATTTTAATCTGTTTCCTTGTATTTTGTTTTATAATTTGTTAATGTAGGTAATAAACAATAGTTCCTATTAGATTTACCAACAAACCAAAATTCTTTTGAAGGAAGCATCGCATTAGTTTGAAATCTTTGTAGCTGCTTAAAGATGTTCTTCAACATAGCTTTTAGATTTTTATAGTCAATATTTTTTATCCAAACATCTTGTAAACTCTTGTCTGACAGTAAACCTGAGAAGTGATAATAGCATTACATAATAATAATATTATATTTTCATAACTTTTATATAAGCTGGCAGTTTGCATAATGTGCAGTAGTTTTGTAAATAAGTGCTTACATGATGTTAATAAATTGTAATCATAGAGCTTTTCAAGTAAGGTCAGTGCTTTCTTGGGCTCCGCCAACTGAATTTCTTCATCGTCATTATACTTGTATGACAATAATGATGGTGATGCACTAAATTTATATGTATAAGTATGTACCTTATAGGTAGGTCATGTTGTGAGCACAGATTTCTTGCACTTTAAAGGAATTGAAAAAAACAAGCATAATGTAGTAAACATTCGTATTTATAATATAATGTTGTCGTTTTATTTACAAATAAATACAAATTCAGTTAATAAATAAATGGTAAATTATCTACATCTTAATAAGTATGTTTTATATCTCATTTCTTAATCTTCTCTGGATTTTTGTGGAATCCAAAATACTAACGTTAACGTTTTCTTATGACACGTTACGGTCTCAAGAAAATTTGAGACTTTCGACGTTCGGGCGACACGTTCACGTACATTCACACTATACGACTATATTTACAAGGTACTCGTAGACGATTCACTCAGTGAGCGCGGGGCGCTCGTCCGACGCCGGCCCCGCGCCACTACACACCACTCGCACCAGGCACAGCGATCACTGAGTCCACCCCCGCGCGGTCCGAAGCTCTCCGCTCGCAAATAAATATTTGTACAACGCGGTCGCGCCGCTCGACTCGGCGCTTCGGAGGGCGCGGGCGGCACGCGGCGGGACTAGATAATACTGGAGAGCCGCGGAGGGGGCTCGGGGCAGCGGCAGCCGGAGCGGCGGCAGCGCGCGTACAGCGCCGCGCCTGCTGCCGCGCAGCCGCGCAGTGGCCAGTACAGCCACAGGCACGGCAGTGGCACTGCCAGCGCGCCCACGCACGCCAGCCGTGGCCCGCACGCGCACGGCTCGCCCGCCTCCTCCTCGCCGCTCCCGCAGTGGTAGAACAGCGCTTTCACGCAACACATGCACGACGCGTAGTCGACGCACGCCTCGGCGCTGCAGAGGCACGAGCCGCACAGCCAGCGGGACGGCAGCGGGCGCGGGCGTGCGCACTGCTCGCAGCGGCAGCGGCCGCACGTGTCACACACTATCGATTCGGCCGGGAGGGCGCCGGCGCGCCGCTTGTCGGCCGCGGCGGCCGGCTGCGTCGTCACCGGCTTGAGCGGCTGATGCGCGGCCGTATGGGGAGGCGCGGGCGCGGCGTGCGCTCGGCGCGGAGCCTCCACGTAGGCGTTCCGCTCGCGCTCGGCCTCTGGTCGTGGCCGCAGCAACGACACGGTGGGCTGGCGCGCGCCCGTTGGCCTGTGGACGCGCGCCGCCGGCTTGGGCGGCCGGGGCGGCGCCGCCGGCCCGCCATACTCATCCATCGAGTACGGCTAACGGCTCTCCGGGCCGTCGCCTTCCTGTTCCCTCATCGTCCCCACCTGGCGAACAAATAAACATTCAAATTATAATACAGATCACAAAGCTCAACACAAGAACAGATAATTAAATCACTAGACAGTTCTCACTTTCATCCACATCCATTACATCAAAAACAAGTGAAATCTGTCAGGCGCAACTTACATTCATCTGCCTGCTTCATTTCAGAATTGATGTCATGCAAGACTATCTGTTACAAGGTCAGAATCAGTCTTTCATACTTCAACACAGTTGACTGAATGTTTGTACCAAAACAGTGTTGATGTGAGGATCCTCTGATATTAGTTCTTTCCTGTCTAACAATAAGTTTTCTGCGTAGGTATGGACGAAGAAGTAACATTGCGATGTAACTTCTTCAAATTGTATCAAATACATAGTATGTATACGAATACCGAAATGCCAGATGTGGTCTAGAGTAGCAATCTAATTATGATTCTAAAACCCCATCTAGAGGGGTCTTAATGTTGAGGCACTTTTATGAACAATATACCTATTTATCTCCTGATTTGGACCAATTCGATATAATATTCGTAATTCAATGTTGTTCACATTGAATTACGAATATTAATAGTAGAATTAACTCCAAAATAACAGTAGTTTTACTTACATGCAATTCGAAACTTAGTGCGTAGATGTATCATATGCCTTTGTATTTATGGAAAACGAATTGACCCATTATTTTTTTATTAAAATCTAGAACTTTTCACGTGCTCTGTTATGTGTTTGAGAAATTTTAATTTTTTTTAATCCATTCAAGAGAAATTTGTCCATTGAGTCTATTCACTTTGAAAAGTAAGTTTGGCTACATTGTTTCCTTTTTCCAATTTTATCTTTTCAATGTAATAATGGTACACGGTGATTTATCCCAACTATATATTATTAAGGTGATTTTATTCTCAACTTATCAATTTCAGTCATAGGTCAATAGTTAATACAAATTTAAATATATTTTATCTCTTATTTAAAAGAAGAGTGGACGGGTACCAAATACTACTGGTTTAACCTGCTTTTAGTTCTTAAATGTATTCAATGTTACACCTAATAAACTAATTTTATATTTTTCTTTGCTGTCCCAAGCAGCTTTCTGTTTATCCCAAAAATTTTAATACTTGAAGTGGTTTTTAATTACTTTTGCATAATTAATTACTTTCCCTAGGCTGGAGACACGTATTATATATTATTTGGTTATTCATTTTGCCAATATGATTGAATAAGATTTACTGTCTGTTGAAAAACATATTTTATATAATTTGTGTTGCGTATCTTTATGAAATGCCATCATGTCCCAAATTACTTCATTTTCACTGTTAACTTCAATGGTTTTCTCTTTGAAATTTTTGTTCCACCCTAGTGCATATTTTTATGGAATAATCTGTCTATATTCAATAAGTTTTAAGGTTGATATGGACTCCTTGTTATTATATGTACCTTATATTGCGAGTTTAGAGATGAGTGAAAACAGGTGTTATAAGTATAAATTCATTACAGTATTAATGAATGTGAATGAAATACCTACTTATATTATCTATATCTGAATATCTAATTAGGGAAAAGACAATTTTCCCTAATTCGGTCTTGACCTATTAATAACTTACCCCTGTTTTTGTAGTATTTTAATCATTGATTATTTCCAAAATATTAATAAACTTTATTAGCATTGAAAAGATATATTTTCGTTTGAATGAATATCTCTACAAAACATTAAACAACTTGGTAATATCACTATATCTGATTCTTAAAGGAATCAGATATTGATTCCTTTGCGCTTTATAGTAGTTCACTACATGACTTCTCTATAAAAACGAATGAAGAATGACTAACATTATTTCATGTAAAAAAATAGAAAGGCGTTGTGCCAGTTCGGCGGTTGTTAGTACAATAACAATTGAAGTCTACAAATACAATGTGTTACGTTAAGAAAAACTTGAATCCGTACATTGTTGTAATCTTGATGAATGTGATGCTACTACTCACATACAAATACAAATCATGTCGTGCGTTAGAAGTTTGTGACCCCACCGTTGAATTTATTATTTGATTACGTCTTACTCACATGCCCAATTACTTCTAAGAAATAAAATGTGGCCATAATCTAACAAGACTTACAGTACAAATAATATTTTTATATTGTTTTGTCTAAATATACTTCTTATCTACGGAGTTCGTTACAAGATATTAGCAGTTTATGTGTCCATTGTTTACAATTTATTCTTTATCTGTGTTCACAGTTATCAACTCTCTGTCGAAATTCGTTTTTCTGTTGCTATAATAATGCGGTTATATATTAATATTACCATCGGTGCTTGTTTAATCGCGTTTACTTAATTGAGTACCTACTTTTTGGTTGCTTCGTGACTTATAGGAATTGGATTTAAATCGAAAATTATATTCATATAGTTTTGGAGTACTATGAGATTAAATTTTTTGTTCAGTATAAATTACAAACACAGTATAAATAGATTTGAATCATACAATAAATGAAAGCATTATTATTAACTCGTTTGTTGAGAACGTTCTCGCTATGAGCGCTGATCGTTGCACGTGTGCCGGTCGCCAGGCGGCGAAGCGAGGCGTCGCCTCTCGTCATTCATGTTAGCTTGATTTCTTCGTAAGCCATGTAATTACTTCCTACGCACGATTATATGATCTTCATGTAAAAAGGAGATACTTAAATCTGTCGCGGAATCCGTGGGAACAGACGTTTACGACCGGTGAGAGAGGAGTCTTACATCAGGATGCCGTATGTACTTACGAAGCAGACATTCCACGGTCACACATCTCCTACACACATCGCTCCATACACAAGAAGCACTCGAGCCAAGCGGCTCAACACAACACTGAGGCTACTTAAGGCCTCTCGACCAAGTGGTCGTACCGCACCGTAACCGCGCCGGAAGATTCACTGACACACAAAATTATGGCAAGAACCATCAAATTTCGGCCGCGCAAATCCACGGGAAGGTTCATGAGACCGGCGCGGTCCGGAGCGGCACCTGGCGCGGGCGGGGGGCGGCCCACGCACCGGCCTCGATTCTCGTCCGCCCGCCGCGCGGTTATCACTGCAATATGGCCGCTACTCACTTCCTCGCTGAAGTTCTTCGTTGATTTCTACTCCTAATCTCGACGACGGCGTTTTTTGTAACCGTTCCGAACTCGTGCGGATTCACTGCACTTATTCTTATACACATTTTAATGGAAAACCGGGAGCGCTAGGGCTACGCTCCGACGAAACGACCGTTCCGTTCGATGGCACATTCCGCACTGGCGTCGGCCGCGGGCGCGGGTCGGCGGGAGAGGCCGCCCTCCCTTCACCGCGCAACACACCGCCCGCGCCTCGCCTTTTTATGAATGGAAGGCGGCCATACTGAATGAACCGCGTACACGGAGCGGTTGGCCGCTATTTTCGCGGGCGAGAGCGACGTTAGGGGTCCGGGGGGCGGAGGCCGGAAGCGGGCTGCGAGCGCTCGCGGTGCCAAATTTTGCGGCGCGGGCGGCGGCAGCGGATGTGCTCGTTTACCAAGCTTCCGGCGAGATCCCCCCGCACAGCCGCATCCGGGAATTGAGTTTCCGGTCGGCGAGAGTCGCACCACCGGGATACCACCCACATTCGTCTTGCAACTGCACCATGCTTTCGGTAGTAGAAATCAGCAAATCTCATATCCGACATCGAAATCAAAACAACATCCGAATTACATTAAAAACTCTATAAATTCACGTAGAAACCTTATGAATACGCACCACAATATTTTTATTTATACAGAAGCAAACATCATTAGCATTCTATTTCAGATTAACGATGTTTTGAAATTCATGGGTACGTAACGTTTCCATTCATTACTATATTTTGGTAAGCGCGTGGTTGAGAGACGCGCTGCCGACGACGACGACGGCATCTGTTATCGCGAGCGGTAATTTTCGCAAGGTTGCAGCGACAATAAAGCGCGTTGTGCATGCCGCGTCTCTGTGTCAAGGACATGCGATAACGCAGCGCCACGGATCTTACATTACCTACAGCCTATCACCATTAGCACACTTAGAATTTACAAAACTTCAACCGTCAAAAATACTACCAACCTACTTCTTGCAGTCGTGGTTTTCTTGTTAATTCATTGTCCATATATCGGTTGTTAGTTTGCGATTAAGATAAAATTATTGCACAAATATTTGCAGTTAACACGAAATACAATCAATTAATGGGCTGTTGTTATAATACTAGCTAGTAAAGCATTAAACTTTACCGGGAAAGCAAAGATTGCATGGCTTAATATTATACAGTATTTGTATACCCATAGGTACGTTAAAAGGCAATTCAAGTTGAAAATGTATAAAACATAGCTAAAAATTTATTGGCAATGAGCAGCTATATAGCTTTTAAGTTTGAAAATCGATTGTACTTATAAGACAAAGTTCATTAATTGATTCTATTAATGATGATTATGAATTTATGAATACCCGAACCGAAAGATCATTCAATACAGTAAAAACTTCCTCATGAAAATAATTTATTAACCACATTAGAACAAAAAGAACGTGCAGTTGCACAGACGTTGAATGGATGGAAGGAAAGAATGACTACCTTAACAAAAAATATTTCTCTACCTGAGTTTGTACATTCGCTTTATATTCTATTGTTACATCTGTCGTTTGGGATAAACGTTTTGGGTGTGCGCGCGATTCAAAGAAATTGTCGGACCAGCTAAACTAGTGTCATCACTGCATTCGCAACTGTCTCCGAGTATTTCTTACTGTCCCTTTTAAAGCTAGAATAGAAAGTTTAAAATTACATTTTTAAACCACTGTATACCTTAGACATTTCCGACTAAACGGAGTTCTTGCTGTTTGTCCAACGATAAAAAAACAATTATATATATGCTATGCATTCATATAATATGATTTTATTGCCTGCCTTCTGTTTTTGTCTCTGTTTCAATCATTCTTTTGTTTGTGCATTCAGCTCTTCCATTAATTGCACACAGTGCCTTATTGAATTCATGAGTTACGAAAAGTGATGCCAATCATGGAAGAACAATGACAATGGGTGGCCTACCAAGCTGATCACTGTATAGCCCCGCTTCATGGAATGTAATAGTCCACCCACCAATCTGGAGCCTTGTCCGGACAATGGGGTTAATAAGAAAACAGTTTTCGCCGTACATGGCTCCTGTTACCCTTTGTTATATTTCTATATGTAAGTAAGTACATTAACTCAACACCTCTTCAAGACTTCACAACATGTTGTTCTGTAACAGAATTGATATATATTTCTTGTGGTGCAAGTTATTTTCCAAAATTATCTGCTAATAATAGTAGTTACTTGAATCATTATGGATAAAAGTGTTCTCATGGAAGAGTAGGCGGTGTAATCGTTGGCCCAGTCGATAGAAATCAGGTTTCGTTTGTTATTCTGAAGGCGGTGCGAGTCGAGTTGAAGCGGAAGCCGCCTTCGCCTCCGCCCGCACTTTCCATCCGCCATTGCTTGCACCTATGCAGCTAAATTGGTCCCATCTGTGTTATAAAGTATAATATATTTTGAGATTCCACAGCCTATGCAGTTGAGGATTTCGTGATTCATAACGTAAATTCGATGTAAAGTTATTTGTCTATTTCTAATTAAGAATATTAAGTACATATATTCGTTATTACACAGTTTATTTTCCACATTACAGTGACGTCGCTTGTTATCTCCATTGTCTATTGTTTCTCAAACATGTTTATCATCTTTAAACTTCCCCTTACAGACAAACGATAAAATTTCATCTTAGTAGTATTTAAAAATTCAGTTATTGCAAAGAGAGGGTGCAGATAAGGGTTTAAATAAATTCGGTATAATTATTTTTTCATCTGAATGTACCTACTTATATTATGAAATAACTTGTCTAGTTACATAATGACGATAAAAAGTATTGTTTTAACATTAAAGTTATCTTTTGCGAGTTGAGTTGATAAATTGTTCATTTAAGAGTGTTGTTTGTCTTCTAAATATATTATCGTATTGTATGGTCGAGTCTTTTGATAATATTGGAGTACTAACGCCGTGGACGCATTGAAAATAATACCGGATGTTTGTCACAGATAAAAGAAACGTGAATGAGAGCGTTGCGACTTATGTCGGTGCGATCCGCGCATATTTTGCGTCCGCTTGGCTTAGGTCGTCGCGCTTCGAAAACATTTTCTTAGTTAACTTGATTTCTTTGTGCGTGATTAATATCGACCTTGCCAGAAGCATACAATTTCTAAAATATTACATAAGTGTTTTATTAAATACAGCCAAGCACCGCACCTCAGATTATCATATTTTGATTGCTTTTCTTATGTCTATCGCTTTATTGCAATATGTGTCGAATATTCGAACAGGAGTAAAAATAAACGAAATTTACGGAACCGTCTGTCTACAGTGCCGAAATCAATGCACGTAAAACTAAGCTATTTATTCAATATTAAGCAAAAAGCACTTTAATAATTATGAGTTGTATTCGTTTACGCGTTATAGAATTATGAACTTGAAGAACCATATCGCATAATAAAATTATAGTCCTTACACCCACTTACTGTATGATGTACTCTACCTATTCAATAAATATAATTGTATAAGCATATAAAACTTACTTATATTAATAGGTACTTAATAAATATATTTTCTACCATGTGCCAACTATAGGTAGGTACGTCGTCGTACAGTGGTTACGTAACAACAGAGATAAACTTGAAACTTTAAACGTCTCGCCACATGTTTAAACAGCAATATTTTTGATTAATTGACCAATATGATCTGACTGTTACGTAATAACAAAAGCTAGAATGAAGGATCATGTTGAATGGTCGAGTATCCGCACGTCTCAGCCCATTCATAGCACACTCATCGTCGGTGACCTTAGTCGTTCCTATTCCATGTGGTTATAGGTACACACCGCAAATGATAATTTACATCGCGTATCAACATTATATTATTACCTTTGCGTAGAGACGGTTATAGCGTACACAATTGACAGATGGTATTACTAAAATTGTTATTGTGCGTACGAGCATCGCCCGCCGGCGGATGTGTAGTAGTGAATATTCGTCGCCGTATAATTAAGATGATGAAACATTATTCTCGCGATTCGTTGTGTTTCACTAAACGGTGTGTGTAATTAAAAATGGCTACATCTATGTTTGTGTATCAAAGATGGTATTCGGTGTATTCTTGTTTTAATTGAAGGCAATTATATAAATTCCACGTAGCGGTCGGGTGAGGGCGTGCAAGTGAGGTGGGAGGCGGGGGTCTCGGAGCGGACGAGGCGGTCGACCTTCCGTGAGGCCGTCCGTCCGCGGCGTCGTCCGCCGGCCCTCCGTGCCACTCTGATGCTTGCCATCGCGGCGACTATTACAGCTCCCGGCGAACGCGCGCAGGAAGCCACATCACTTCACTCGACCCGCATGCCAAACTAACAGTGACGTTTCAAATTGATGACACGTTTATGGTCTTTTAAGTCTATTATCCTTTAACATGTATGAAGCACGAAATATTTATTTTCCCTTACCTCGAGAAAATCCCCTAGTCATTACTTCTCTATATTCGATTATAGAATTACATACATAGTTTTTGTATCGTCGAATTCTATAGTGCAATCCCAGTGCTGATTAATTTTTCGTTTAGTTTTCATTGTATTCTTACGAGAAACTATTTTGGCTTTATTTTTTTATAATTATGCGTATTGCACTAAGTATGTTTGTGTGTAAGTGTGTTTAATTTCTGGAAATGTTACTGTCATGTTATTAAACGTTAATGGAGACAATTTACCACTCATCGGTTACTTTTCCACTAAGTAGGTACGACAATTTTGACTCAGTTTTCTAAAACTCGTGATTAGAAAATACCAAAGTAATGACGTGCGCGGCTAGAATGGACAATGTTCACTCGAAAAGCAAAAGTAGCTGTGACAGAGAGCGAGTGGAGTGTCCACAGCACGCAGTAGGGCCAATGACATCACTTTGTACCTTGAGTATGCCTTAACTATCTCGGATGCGTCATTTGATACTACGCTTTATGCCTTATGAAATAGACCACAAAGTCGTTTCAAACCCCAATAATGTTACTCCATTATTTCCATCGGCGGATACATGTACCATTATTTCTACAGTTCTATCTGTCCAAGTTGAAAAATTAAAATGCTAGTATGTAACGTGTAATGGCTTAACATTGCTCATTGGTTACTTTGAAATGTAAAGGAAATTGTCGCCTTTGTTTGTTCTATTTGTGTAGGTTGTACTTCCGTTTTAGGATTTTTATTCCCTATGTACCTAATAGGTTAAATCAAAAACACTTCGTCTGAAGTCTCTAACAGTTCTTTCTTCATTGTATGTTGTATTTCTAAGCTCTTAATTCATTATGATCATAATAATAAAGGTTAATTTTATGAATCAACCTGCTATTTAGAACATAGGTGCCATGTCTAATATGGGCTTTAAACATTGCAGGTTCATAATTTAGAGAAATTATTTGATAAAAAGTAGTGGAGCATTCTCAGAAACCTTAGAAGGTACCAATTTTGCAAAATCCTTTTTTACTCAGCACCTACAGTTGAGATGATTTTTCCGCGAAACAACAATTATTTATTTACTAATTTCGTTAAACTGACTGACGTCCTCAGTTAAATGGGTTTTGCTAATATTTATTATATTCTTCTTTTGAAGCAAATAATTTCATCGACTTTGTAACCACCAGCATAAGGATTTATGTTGTGACGTAAAGACTATTAGTGTACCTATTTGTTTTTTATTTGAGGGGGGGAGGGGACTAGCAGTTAGACTATTTTGCAATATATTATCACAACTAAAAACATGCTCTTATATATTTAACAACAGATTAACCTAAGAGATGCGCATAAACCTGTGAAGGAATAAAGGCACCCTATCCTTATATTTTCATTTAATATTGTTGCTGTGTAGTGATTCCCCTCTCAATATAAAGAAAAACAGTAGTTCCATTTTATCAAATATATGTATTACTCGCTAAAATACTTGCAAATTGTAAAGATATTCGATGTATGTGGGCAGTTGGCCACTGTGTGTGATACAACTACATTATAGCATTGATGGAGTGTCTTGTGGCTGGTGGTAGGTAGTGGTAAATAGTGGTAACTAGTGATGCCGTACGGAGGTGTCGTGATTTACACCTTGGCGGCGTTGCGGCTAGGTGCGGCGCCGTGGGCGAACGGGCCAGCCTCTGCCCACGCGCCTCCCGCGCCCGAGCATCAAGCAGCGTCGGTCGCTGCGAATTCCGAGCCCACCACTACTCTACGTCCCACACCTGTGCTGTTAAGATCCACATCTAATAACGAATGTTTCGTCAGTGGTTCACACGCCGAACAGACAACGATCTATTTGATAATGCGATACAGCAAATACCTTTGTCTTTCTACTGTCTCTCTCTCTCTACATATCAAATAACTCCACGTAATAAATCCTGAAATTTACGATTTGGAAATTTTTGGATATTTTTAACCTTTATCTCCATCGTTAGATATAGTTTTCCAATTGTGAATATTTTTCCTTTAATTAAAATAAAACTCATCACCTAATAACGTTGCAAATACAAATCACGTTTATATCTGCGATTTAATTTCCAATTAGTGCGATAAGTGTGCGATTTTCCTTGTAAGTGAGCTCGGTCCTTAACAACCACGACGCACGTACTCGCATATGACATATGACAATATTGGTTGCCACCCAACTTTACTCTCTGTCATCCTTTCGCAACAACTGTTTCTGACTAAAGCAAAACCGGTATTCGGATTAACCTATAGCGGACGACATTTCGGCAAAATTTCACGAAATCGTTATTAGCTTTCAAGTATTGCAATTCTTGCAGTTCTTTGTTTCCCAAGAATACAGTTTACTCAGTTGTCTCATTATGTATTGTGAAATTGCTGAAACATTGACATTTTAAGAAATTTACTCGTTATAATAGTCAAAGTAGTAAATATAATAATAGAACTACTAAATGTAGCAATGCCATAGACCAAAGCCACGATGATTTAAGGTGCAAAACAATCTCTATACATTTTGCGATTTGTCTAAAGTCAACAAAAACAATACTTTTTCAGATTTCAGACATGCTTTTATAATAACATAGTTGAATGATATTATTCTGCCTGTTTGGTATGTCTATAGAATGCCTATGTGTAAAACTATCTGTATGTTATTCATTCAAATCCTTTCATCGAACGGAAGAACATCCAAACACACAAACTGTCACACTTATATTTAATAGTACCTATTTTGATATCTATTGCCTCCATAATACTTACTTTATTTTTAATTTATTATGGCCTGCTTAGTGTTAGCAGTAATACTTAAATTGATTTTCTAATCTTTCCGTACGGTTCATTGGTTGTGTTATCCTAACAGTGAATTTCACCAGGCACTGACCTTTTGTTTGGTTTCAACTTTCATTATTTTAAACTCCCTGATTGCATTACTTACCTACATATTACTTGAGCACGCAACAGTAGAATCAGCACCTGTGAATAAATAAAACTTATTTCAAACATAATTGTTCTCTGCAGCTATGTGGTTGTTAAATTTACCTATTGCTATCAATTTAGCAATAATTAAATCACCAAGTCTATCGAAAATACCTCATTTATTAAGACTTGATCATAATATTCCTATTTGTATCTGATGTACACACCATTATCGCTTTTAGTTTTAGGTCAATAGTGACCAAAATCGTGTACACTGTTTGATAAAAACTAAGTGACAAGCGTAGTGCTAAGAGGAAAAAAATTTTAAGACTGAGTAGGTATACGGATAAGAAAAACGTTTATTTGATATAAAATATTCATCATGAATGAATAAACAATTCCACGTTCATAGCGTTAATCAATGAGTTGCATGCAGGCAAGAGTCCGAGTCGATGTCGAGCTCATTGATCGATCGACTCGATACAGCGCACCACAGACGCATGTCGTCTGTACACATTGCTCACAGGCAAACTAAACCGGATGGTGCACACAAGCGAGATTGTCGGTGTGTGCGTGCGTGCGCGAAGGATTTCCTACCGCCCCGCGCCCGCGCCCTCGTCCCGCCACAGACCTGTTGCGCCGCTACCGGAGTTACGCCGCATAGTTACCAGACTTGATATGCCTGCTCCGCGCCGTATCGACTCAGCGCCGAACCCACGCACACCACGACACACCGTTCGAACACTTTAATTATCATGGCACAGCACCAGCACTCGTGAAATTGCTGTGCATCTCGCCTGGTCTCATCGACATCTTTTATTAATCTGATATCTTTCATTACCGGTTGCACCGAAGTAAAACATCTAACCCGTTCGATTTATAGCCCCTCTTATGGATGCAGCCGGATACATGACATCATGTGATGCTAATTCACTCAGACGGCGCTATCATTTAGTAAGTAATATAAATCTTCTAAGGAATCAGTATTTTTATTAGAGTTCCTCAACAAATACCTACTGAAATCGATGTTTTGATATTTGTTAAATTACTGATAAAAAGCAATTACGCAACTAAATATAAAATATAATAAAATAATTGATTTTATAATGATTTGTATATTTATATGAAAGACGTACCTATGTTTCGTGTAAAAGATTTTTCTCTGGTCTTGTTACAATTCGTATTTGATGCGAAAGTCAACAGAAGATATAAAATTCTAATACGCAAAGTTAAAAAATGAAAGCTCGACCTTATTTAAACATAAACATAAACGGTGCTATGATATCAATGTTATATTATAGTTCCCTTTTCGAGTGGTATATACTTTAGGTAGGTACTTTATAACAAATCATTACTTTGTATAAAGAAAGTATTCTTACAGAATGGTGTACTTGGCGGCTACAAACTTAAAAGACTATAATATACGACAAGCACGATGGCCGCAAGCTAAGCACAGCAGTGAAAAAACAGGTAGCGCCGATCCACCGTATCGATCTTTAAGTTATTTTTCTTATTTATCTTTTTTATCTGGAGCTCCGCTTCGTGTCTCGGACCCGAACGGAAGTTGTAACGATTTTTAATCGTAGTAAGTATCTCGGCCGGCCGGTTCGTATAGCCGCTTTGGACAAGAGTTTATATTATATTTTTTGTAAACAACCACCGGAAACGGGCTAGAGAACGCACTGCTCTGGAACACATATCTTCCATTACGTCTGTCTCTCGGTTCTAAGTAATAATGATAAGGGATACAGATAAGACTCAATGTTAAAACAAGATCTACGACATTTGGTTTCATTTAAGAATCGAGGGGAAAAATCGGACAGTTCTGATTGAAGGGGGCATTACAATGTCGCCAACATTGAGATATCCCACATTGGTATCTGTAGTAACTAAAGCAGTCAAAGATGGTATCAATGTCAGTAGCTGACCCCGTATAAGACTGACTGTAATTTGCGACGATGTATTTTTATAACATTTTTCTGCCAATAGCGAAACGTGGGCGCGTGATAATGGCCCGAAATATCCACGTTCTCAACGCCCACCCGGACCATCGAGAATATTACTGTACAGATAAACAATTCGTAGGTATCCGAATTGGTGTCCACTGGATATCATAGGCCTCACAATCTGAATGTGCCAAAAATAAAATTCGTGCATATCAAAACTGGAAATTGTATTAGAAAGCTCTAGTTTGTTCCGCTAATAGTGATGGATTAACTCTCACGAACGCCGTAGGTTTTTATTGCATACTTCGGAGAAGACTTACTCGCAGGATCACTTTGTAAATAGAACCACAATATTAACTTCAAGTTTACTAAAATTAGCAACAAATACGAAGCTAATAGCTATTGGACAACAGGAATTAATCTCGCGTATCAGAGCTTACCTGAAGGTCACCATGGCCCGCACAACGTATAGACTGTTTGGACTATCGACAATAAATAACTTCAAGGATGCATGATAAAATGTAACAAATCAAAGTTTACTTGTTGTAATCAATTATAACATTGATGTCAGTAGTATTGCGTATATAGGCGGGCATATATGATTTATTTTGAATTGCTTACATTGAAGAGACTAAATGTCTCTAATAAGTAATGCACATAGTCTCGTCGCAATTAACTCTGACTTTTGTAGAGCTTATAACTGCTATCTACTTGAATTTTTTTAATGTTTGGTGTATATTTATTGCTTGGTGGTTCTAACTTTCTTAAGTTATAAAGAATCCCGACTGCACCTATTACATCGTCTATCTTACTGAAAGATTGGCTGTCAAGATGAAGAGTTCCGTACGTTGTCGCGGACCGACGCGGCGCCGTCGAGTATTTATATCCCTTTGAAGCGGCCGCTTCTGTTTTAGCTGTTAAAGTTTACTTAATCTATAGTACCTATTTTCAATTTTAAATATTGAAAACAGAATCATGTCACGATTAATTTTTTCACTTAAAATGTAGTTAAGTGAAGACCTGATCTTTGTAAATTCTGGTTCGCCATCTCACATCCAGCTCATACATTCGAAAAAAAATGGATGACATAATATTATGTTGAGGCAAGTCTTCACGTACCTGGGAAAATTCAAATTGTACATTGTTTTTATTTTGTTGTTGATTAGCAGCGGTTTCATATTTAAATTATTCATATGTGATATATTGTTGGTCATTGCACATAGTATGTAATTGATACAATTACTTTTTTCTCCTTTTTTTCAAAAGAAACGTAAACGCTGGGAATATTATCAACCTATTAAATAACCAATTGATATAATAAATTAAGTATGACGCTTAAAAAACTTTGAGTAGATAGATCTTCATAAAGTCAGACAGGATATTATTATAAGACATATCTACCTACCGACACATATAATACGTGTAGAAAATACTAAGTTCGTGAGACTAACCATTAATGGTGCGGTAGCGGATGTCGAAAGTTGTTCAGGATTTGAGTGCTAGTCATCCGGTTTCGATTTTATAACTAGGTAATCTCTAGTTTATTATTAACCAATTTCGTTCCTCGAGAAATCGATTTGGTACCTTGATAATACATTTTTGTAAAAGTAGTTTGATATGAAATAGGTAAATATTAAATTAACTTGGTACTTACGTAGTTTATTTATAATATATTGAAGTAGCCATGGACTTCAAGATTCTAGCTACAGCAGGGTAGTCAGCTGATCCATTAATTTTACCACGGTCTGCAGTAAGCTAATCGATAATAATCGCCAATTTAACATAATAACAGCCGCTTATGTGCTTCACCTGGGTGTGGTTGTTTCTCCAGTTTATTACATCGGCTGTTACGAATCAGGTTCACGAACTATTTTATGTCTTAGGACTTCAACGTTAGGAACGCGTTGTGAGACATTCGATATTCTGTAAAGGTACGTGTAGAATTTTTTCTACACATCGATATCCCGGCAACGCCAACGGAGCGGTCGCCGAAGAACCAGTTTCATTTAATCATCATAATTGCGTCCTCCGTTAAGCCTATCCCGAGCTCGAGTGTGGTAGTTACGAGAGCACACATATAGCGTTCAACATGACACTATTCAGCTCCATTTGAAACTTTATGTGATACATTTTTAGTGCAATTCCGGTTTATGTATTTATAACCTACCTAGGCCTATACATTAATAAAGCTTTCTGCAATTGAAAATATAAACTAAGTAAATTATAAAATTAAAAAGATACGTTGGAATAAATATTAAGGTACTATTTTATTAAAGTAAAAATAAAACAGGAAAACAGTACCAGTGTTTTTAAAAGACAGTAAAAAACTATTTAAGTACTTTTTGCAAAGTGAAAATCTTTGAATAAGTAGGTACGAATGCGAAGAATTTTGCCACATTCTCAAATATAGTCAGTCGTTATTGGTCGTTGATAAGGTAACACAATGTGTTATCTGTGTATGCCACACGAGAACGAGAAAAAATATTTAGTCAAAATCTGTCAAGGCCGTGTGTTACGCGAAACTCTCGATTCTACTACAAATTTTGATATATATTTGATAGGCGCCAACTTGGACAATGTCAAATAAGTTAGTAAGGACACGTTAAGGGTATTTAGTTATTTACTATTTAAATTAAGTAGGCCCTTAGTAAGTTTGTTGCATTACATAACATGAGCGTCGGCGTTTTGAACCCTGTTATGTGATATTTCATCTGATACCCAGATAGGAACGAAAAACTGCAGAAAAAGTAATGCTGTTAAATTTAAAGCTGATTGAGAGAGGCAGAGCAGCATTATTAAACGTTTCAATAATGCTGCTCTGCCTTTCTAGATAATATAATAAAACGGTGTCTCCCTATCGTCTGTCTGAACGCGATAAAATTCAAAATTATCACACGGATAGGTTAATTCCTTAAGGTTTTGGGCATATAATTATTATCTGGTACCCGTACGAAGCCTGAGTGGATTACTAGTTTGAAATTAATCTCATAGTTCAGATTCTATTAATGCGTCAATTATCGTTCTTAGCAAGTCGAAACGTAAAGCGCATTGACTGCAGTCAGTGAAAAAGGGCTTTTATTTGAGTCAGTTTCTTCCCAGAACAAGTCACGACATAATATGCTTCGTGTTGTTTCCCGCTGCGAGCTAGGTTTCTTATGCCTCGCTTATTTTTAAATGTTATGTCTACCTTTTATATAAACTATATAAAAATGATAACGATGTACCTATATATATTTCTAAATTGCTTCATTCCCATAAAAAATATTAATAGCTAACTTTTTTTCACACATAGATCATACCTCCTCTTAACATAATATTATGCAGTGCGGCCGTTTCTTCTTAACACTTATTATGCGTCTGTTCTTCCCAGTTGTGACGTAAAAATTATAGCTTTTGGTAATTCCGACTAGCCTCCGTAGAGGCGTAGTGTCGAACAGACAGCGCGGTAAACAGGAAGCGGTGTCGGCTAAGCGAGCATTGGCAACTCTTCAACTACCTACCACGTGGCATAGCCGACGACGCGTTGCGCACTTGCGATGTTCGACTAAAATTACGTTTCATTTTATTTAAACATCTTAGGTATATTGAGCAACAGATTAACAGTGTATTATGTAAACATAAAAATACGCATAAATAGAACAGAAGAATAAATTAGTTCAGTAAAGTTAAACGTAGAGACCACTAATGTAGCCGGATTGTTGACAAATGTCAGAATTAGCAAGTTATTGCAATTGAACTATTATTAGACTCCGGTCTTGACCGGTACGAGTGACGGGATATTTCAATAATAGCCCCATGTATAATCTGGTATCCTCTTAAAAACTTTTTCGTCTACCGAAAAAATGCGACAAAAACTAGCGCGTTCCGTCCGCAAGCCACATGGTCAGGGTTGGAACAAAAGGCGCGTCAGAATATGCGCTACAGATGTGCTATGTGCTCCACATGTCATGAACAATGCCTGCCTTCAACGGGCGCGAGACATTACACTCGTTAGCAAGACACTAATACATCATTTGATATGCTTCGTAAATAAATCTAGAAAACTGGTAATATATACAGAAGACATGTAATTTTATGGAGTCTTTAAAGAGGCTAACTTTTATTTTCATATAAAACGAATCTAGTTAATAACTACCAAAGCATGTGTTCGATGATTATTAAAACTAAATTGTTTATTTTCTTATTTTTACATAAATAAGGAAGCCTTTACTTTACTCAAGTGTATATTATAACGAAACCTACCGTACTTAGGTAGTTATATAAGTCCCTAACTACTTCAGTGCATACTGAAGCTAATTAATTAATAATAATTATGTAACTAGATACCTACTATCATTACAACCATGTAAATATTTTTCATAGTGCTAAAGTTAATAAATATAAATGTAAAAAAAAAACATTATGTATATTTTAAAGAAATAGCAAATGTTTTGTATTTTAATAATAATCAGCACTGTAATTTACATTTTAAACTCATCACTGACCGTTCAACATTGATGACTGTGTGTCAGCATGTACTCGTAGATACGTTAAGTACCACGTCAGGTCGAATCGTTAACGTGGTAATGTTTAGCTTTTAAAAAAATAATATATTGTACCTACATAATTATATGTACATTGTTTATCGAGGCACAAAGATAATGAGTGCGAGTTTGTCAAATACAATGATCGCTTATGAATGAATTAGTGAATGACAGTTCGGCCATGTTTGTTTACGCGTGCACAGCACATCGCGCGGTCGGCTCAAGTCGGGTGCGCTCGCCATCGCTCGCCGCCTCGAAATAGCACGGCACCAACACTGAAGAGTGCGGTCGACGACCCTGCGCCCTGCCACACCGAAATATTGGAACTATACTGCGATTCAATCCTTTCTCTGATTATGATACAGGTCAATAATACTCCCCAGCTACCACGCACTTTCCTTTTAACCTGAATGCGCTGTTATAACTATATATATTATTGTAATCCTTTTACATTAAACTTGCTCCATCTATGATTTTGATTGTTAACTTTGTTCAAATAAGTATAACCATCCTTGTATCATTAATTGTAATTTTAAATTGAATTGAATGTCATTATGAATTGAACATCAAATCATAGCGCCATCTGGAGCCGTTTCGATGAAGGTGTCGTAACTGTAAAACTAGCATGTGTTTATTTATAACTGATTTTAAGTAGATATTTATTTTTATTAGTTTAATTGCTGGTGAATTTGTTTTTAGATTATCTTGTTTCGTCTCATGTATACCATAAAGAATCATTGGACCGTGACTTGTTAAGAAATATATATCGTTAATTTGTGTAACATTCATTTGTCGCGATATCAAAATTATTTCAACTTTCCGTTTACTTCCAAATAATACTAATACGGGACTTGATTACTTGGAGAGAGGAGAGGTAGATGCTATTCTAAGTAAATGAACGTATCTACATATGTTATGATGAACGTTATAGGTATGTCATATAACTAAAAACAATTACAATAGTAATAACATTATCATACTAAAAATGAACGATTCACGTACATCAAACAGTTTTTTGTTGTATATCCGGAAGTTGTACACTATCGTTTGTAATTTAACCTCATTTGATTGTTAGTATTATTTATCATATAAATGTTTCTATTATATTCTATGAAGAAGTCTGTATATATTTACTCTGATAGGGTGTGTCAGAGATCAACATTTTCGTTTTTACTTGTATGTATGTAAAATTCTTATGTTATTACTCGTATGTTAACAACGGGAAGTTGTGACTATTCTAGAATTATATTCGGAAGGGTTCTGACTACAAAGCTAATTAGTAAAATAAACTACTGGAAGTACCTATTGATATGCTTGATGAAACAATATATCTACGTATTGACTCGTAAACATAAAGCTAAAGGACGACATCTGTGTAGCCATACTTTGAGATAGGTTCCTACTAGCAGGCTACTTAACGCTTACTTAAATACTGAAACAGTTATTAATATTATATATATTAATTCCTCCTCCAATTTTTTATCTTCTCTCTTAGTGACCGAGGTCCCACTTACTAGAAATACATAATTTTACATATTTAATAAGGAAAGGTTTTTTCTGGAACATTTCGGATTACAGCAATGTAACAACAATGTATAAATCTATGTTTTGAGCATAATTCTTAAAAGATATGCCTTTTCTTGTGTTCTTAACATATTAATCGTTCTTCGTTTTCCGTGAAATTTACATAAAACATCATCACTTTATTAGGAATCCTCAGAACATTACATCAGCCGTCCAGTTGTGGTTGCCAGACTTATTAGCTATAGTAGACACTAGCACGTAACATATCGAGCCCGTGTGTGAACTACAGATTAATATTCGAAACGTATATAAGTACATCTGTCTAACTACCTAACCTAACCTATGTGCAATGTGCATATCTTTTTGTTCTTCGCAGGATAATAGTTTGGACGTTTATCAGTTTTATTTAAGCAAATACATATACCTTTTTTGTACTGTCTGCATTCTGAGACCGTTCCCTCTTTATTGAAGAAATCGAAAATATACATTTAATACTAGGTCTTTTAGCATGGACGAGTTTGACCCAATTTTTTGTTATATCAGCAAAAATTTGTACTTTTAATTGGTTTGCAGATTTTAAAGAATGGTACGGGTAAAGGCACGATAAAATTATATCACAGGTTATATAGGTACCAATAAATATAACAAGGTTTAGGTACTTAATATAGCATTTATTAGATACTTTTTAGAGTAGTATTTTTGTTTAATAGTAGATATATGTAATAATGTTATTGTAACGACTATATATTAGTATGATGGATAGAAAAACACCTATGAAAGCTAATAGGTACATATTTCAATACAAAAGTGACATAATAAGTATTAAATTGGCCCTTTTTGACGCTAACATTGTTGTTTCTATAATCCTCATTTATATTTCCTATAAACCAGTAACTATTCAAATCAAACCAAGAATTACTAACAGACGAAAATTCTGCAGCTTTACTTTGTAGTTAAATACCTATATGAGTCCTTCTGAAGTACATATTTGAGTCGTTATATCACAAAACATTCCTGTTTCCGGCGCCTAGTGATTACCAAATGATATTTCTTCGAGTTTTCATATAATACTACCAACGTTTCCGGCACGTGTTGACATTTTATTCTTAGTAGACGCAGACAGCACATAAACTAGTCTCGCACGCTATTTTCGACTTTATGGCTTTGAAAATAGAGAATGTGCACTTCCTCTATACCTGTCATTGCCAATCCATAAGTACATAGACTATTTGGCATAGTTCTTGAGTGCGTAAAGTGTAGTATAGTATTGGTTAAAATATTAAAGTTTTACTTGGTTATATGTATATTCTATATAACGTTGAAAATATTTTGTTTATTTATCAAATGTAAATTTAGGAATTTGTAATTTTTTAATATTATGTTTTTGCAAAATCGAAATAGTTACATTAAAACAACGCGTAATTTTTTTTCTATTTTTTTTTATTGCACTTAACGCAAGATGTGTAATTTTTGAATTATGTTTAGGGTGCCAGACCTCAAAGGATAAAAACGGCACCTTTATAGGATCACTTCAATGTCTGCTGTCTGCCCGTCCGTTGGGTCTATCAATACCATTTGTTTCAGGAATGCGTCAAAAGTATCAAGTTAAAATTAATTCAAGTCGTCTGCGGTACATTAAAGCTGTATAAAATCATTTTTCTAGGCCAGAACAATAAAAAATACCTGGGGACTTATAGGGCACTATTAATTAATAAGGAAGGTTTCACAGCAGAAAATTTTAAATTTGAAGAGAAGTATGTTTTTTGTGATTAAAGTGGCAGTGATACGTTTACACGATAAAGACATTTAAAACAGCTCGCTATAGGCAACTAAATAAACACAAACTATGGCTTCCTACACAAAAGCATAAAAATTTAGATATCCTAGATAGAAACCAGTAGTATAGTCTCGATTATAAACGTTTATACTAGACTAGACTATGCAGTCTATTAATGTCTAGAATAAAGCTTGGTACCCGTTGATCTGGACTAGATCTATGAGTTAGCGCATATTTTCGTATCGAACTTTCAAGCGTCTCTCGCCTGTCTATCCGTCTGTAAGTATTTTTGTAGTAAAGTTCATTTAATGTGGCCAAATTATTATATAGTTTATTATTGCATTTCTACTTGTCATATAATATGTATGTGATTTTATTGCATGGATATTTAATCAAGCTTTTATCCATAAGCATCTCTTACATATAGTATGATCGAACGAGTTACAAACAATTTGATGCACATTAATAAACCAGAATTAGGAAGGGCTTGTGGCTAATCAATAGATCTGTAAGTAAGGTCAAGGTATGCCTGTTGAGGTCATTTATAGATGGGTCGCTATCGTTAAGCCGTGGGTCTGTGGTGGAAGCCAACCCCAACACAATTTGGAGGAGGCTCTGAACTTTAAGAAATCAGTAAGGGTTCTCATGCCTCCTAACAGGGTGAGATGAGCTAAAGTAAAAACAAAGTCTAACTAAAGTCCTCAAGTCCACTAGGCTACTGTGGGTTGGCAAAGCTCATACGCCTTAGTAAAACTCCTTAGACTACAGGCTTTCAGACGACGTTTTGTATCTGACTGATAAAAATTACTCCACACCTGTTTCCAAAAGTTAGATATGCGTAGTGCGTACCTTCAATTCGAACTTAATAACAACTATGACGTGGCTGTCCAAGTGTCTAAAACGAGATTATTTTGTTACTAAAATATAAATTCTTCTAAATGTTTGGCAGTCACTTGATTGCCTAATATGTCTCGGTATTTAAAGTCAACCTAACATCAATTTATATATAATAGTAATTCTATTATATTTAGTGTCTGTAATAAAATAACAATATCTGCGTGTGTGTTAATGTGTAGATGATAAATGGAATGATATCCGTGGGCCGCGCAGGCGCACCCACAGACTTACCCACACGTACAACACTTGTATCCCTATTCAGAGAATGTAGTCCCACCTACTACACAGTTGCACAAGCATTGATATTCAATCCACAGGTAATCACATGATAACTGTCGCACACACACAATGGAACCGACCCGGTCTGATGATTAAATGCATTGATTCATTTGCGGAAATTTCCTGGTCTTGCATATACTGCCGCTATTGAATTTATATGGTCTGCCATTTGTCATTTGATCTGGGATTGAAACGGTGTTACATAACAGGGCACCTACAAACAGTACTTGGTTATGTAAGTCTTAAGTAGGTGCGTAGTGCTCCAAGAATATACATACACTCACGCCTTTTTCCCATGGGGGTAGGCAGAAACTACAGAATGCCACGTGCTACGGTCCTTGCATACCACTTTTGCCTCGTCCACATTCATACATCTCGTCATGCACGCGCTCCAAGAAGTCAGTTAAAAAATTACCCGACCCTTTTTAGTAGGTATTTCCGTACAAAATAATAGTAAAGAACATAACCATATAGGAAGGCATCGTCAGTTAGTGATCTCTTGAATTATGCAAATGAATTTAATACGTTTCTTAAATTAACACACAACTATTCCACATCAGTCTAAATATAAAAAAATAGAGCCTAAAGTGCAACATTTCAAGGTTGTTTAAAGCACATTATTTGTTTCTTAAGCACCTATACCTAATATTATAATAATATGGGGGCTTGATTATTAAAACCAGCCGTGGGCAGCGTGCTATTCAGCGCGCCTACGTAGCTCGGTTCTACCTCCAATTTGGTCGTAACGTTTCGCAATGCCACTACACCACACAATCCATGGCTGGCTTTTAGTACCAAATTCTTAACCCACAGAGTACCCGTGGGCAGGTGGAAAGTGGACCGAGCCGATACTTGACTGTTATGCAACACATCAATATGGCATGCACCTTATTTGATGCGAAAGTTGACGGGCACCGTCCTTCACAAGGCGATGGCATTTAGTCCAGCTCAAAAAGTCGTAAACCCTGCTATTATTTCATATTTTTTTTATTTATATAATTCGTACCTAGATATGAAGGTTCTTATTATTATTCTAATATACTTTTTGCTTACTCAATTTAAAAACCTATCCATAAGAGATTTCATCTCTATATAAATGTTAAATAGGTACCTACCTATTTTCGTTATGCGATTAGCTAATAATAAAAGAAACTAGAGACACATTACGAATTCCAGTTAGATGATTAAACTGCATTTCAGAAAGAATTCAAATATTACAATAAGTCCAATAATACCTAATAATATTATTTAGAACAGACCTCCATAATTAAAACTCTAATACATTTGTATTGTGTTGAGGAAATGCAGAAATTCGAAAATGGATGTCTGTTTTTTTTTAATCATAGGTTAGCATTTGACCATAATCTCACTTGATGTTAATTGAAGAGGTAGTCTAATATGGAGCGCGCTTACCAAGAAGATACTTATTCACTCGTACCTTGAAGACCGTTGGGAAATACAAACTTTCGCTGACAAGTTCTTCGTTACCTATATGCCTACTGGCTTTCCTCTTGATTATCTCCAACGCCTCCACTTGGTATGTGGCAGAACCGTCTCAAAGGTGAGACCAGTACCTACTCCATGCATGCATGCACGATCGGACTTGTGCTTCTCGTACTGGATGAGCATCTGCCCCGGCGTAAAGTACTGCCTCACCTTCGCTACGACGCCTAGCTCTTAGGAGGTTAGTTGGATTTCGTTTATTATAAAGATTATTCCACATGTACCGAATACCTATATACCTATGTGAATGGGTTATCGTGGTAAACATTAACCGACAGCGGTTTCTGAATGGGCCTTCGGATTTATATCATCTGCTATAACTGAACTCCTACGATCGTCATTAGGATACGTACAATGGGAAAACTATCGACGATGTCCAAATCGGCCATAAAATCGTTGAATTATAGTTTATGTGTTTAGTTTAATGAGGTCCATAGTATTTAAAAGGCCAGGTATCCTTCAGTTGTCCATTTGCCCACGCTTACTGACGCAATTAGTTATCTCCAGTGTTGTTATATTTCAAAATGAGAATAACGATTTGTTTACTCTATCAACCAAATAGTTACTTTTGCTTTAATTACATTTTATATTATAAGATTAAACTAATGACTGACTAAGCAAATTAAAACGTTAGCGAATTCTTATTGAGCGTTTAAGAAGAAAATGAGAATAAGTAATCTTGAGTCTAGGTACCACTACGTACTAATAATCATTATGTGAGTGAATGAAAGTAATGGTTATGTAATATTAACAGATGTAATAAAGAGAGGAACGTACATAAATTGAGTTCGTTTTGTTAGTGCAGATAACGTGTCTAAGAGCTTCGAGTCAAATGATATGACATCGCTTAATTCTTCTAAGAGACTATTGCTCTTATTCGATGCATCTTATAAACTAGGTGCCGAATTAGATAATGAAATGCATTATATAATGTTTAGTAGCTTTCCTGATCTTTTATAGCTTTTGTTTCATTATACAGTGGCTTTTAAAGTCGCTAGAGGTCAGAACCAAACTGTTATTAATTTTATAACTTTTAACTTTTATCGTGATAAAGCTGCAGGTACCAAATTGTCATTTTATCAAATGGACGTAATGAGTACATCCACCGGAATACCTACATTTAAAAGTGTTGAATGATGTATTGCGAACGATATGGTGCGTTGAGTTCAGTTCAGAGTGCAGGAGGCGAGTTGGGGCACTTCCTGCGGTTGCGTGACACGCGCCCCCCTTATCGTGTTCATTCATAGATTTATCTGGACGAGGTCGAGTTGTCCGCTCCTCGCTCTACACTAGTCACGCGCGCACTGTCGCGCAAAACATCACGTAGCGTTCGTTACTGCTAATTCTTATTCTGGAATATTTTACTCCGTCTATACCTATTTACGGCCCATTCCTAAAATTAATTACCTAAACCCTAATCACAGAATCATATTTCAACAGAAACAATCTTCCCTAAAAGCAGTTATTTATAAACGAATACCCGACGCAGAGAGCTACAAACAGTATGCTGTTGTCATTCAGCGAAATCAGTTTCCGCGAAAAGGACCTCCCTATTTGGTCAGCGTCGAACGATTTCGTGCTACATCAACAGCTACTTAAAACATTATACCTAAAATTGCATCTGAATATTTCTTTGTCGATAATGTTTACTTTTGCACAATCAAATCGTTGTCTCTTTAAATATGTTTTAAATATCGGGTCTAGTCGGTTTTTTTTACAATTCACTCAACATTATCTCGGCATAAAAATAAGACTGGCGCCACAATGATAACCAAGTTTTTAAAAGCCCGTCATATTGGCTTTTAGGAGAGATAACGTTAATTCTTTTAGAACAACACAACGGTATCGTGGAAGCCCTTAAAATGATTGTTATCTCTGAAACTGTATCCGCATAGTATTTTTTTGTTGTACCCATTTGGCACGTGTTTTGTTATAGTTACTTATTGTCTGAAAGCCGAGGGTGTCGTAAAGATCATTCTCTTTGACATAATAGTGACGTATTCATACCTAGAAACGATGAAAGAAGAGAACCGCTTCCTGTATTCATGCAGTAGGTGTAGGATATCGGCACTCCGTCGCCGCGCGCCGCGCCGGGCGGCGCAGTCTGGCGGTCTGTACTTACACAAACCTACGTGCAACGGGACACCGCTATTGCTAACCCAACGACTGCTGACGCCTTATAATTTCCTGTCAATGTATTCTTTGAATCTCTGTCTATAGAGATCCATTATGTAGGCAGCTACGTTGTTTACTTAATATGCGATTGTCTACCGACTTCAATACAGGAAGCGGCGGCAGCTTGATGTTTGGGTAATTATTTGGCAATGGTAATATGACAACATGGATTTACGCGTCACCCAATTAATATAATCTTAACAACTAGTAGGTATATATCTAATAAATTATCTTCAATTAGTGAATCGTTCGTCATCGCATGTTAACAGGGAACGTTCAGATACGTGAAAGTGATAATTTTAATGAATGAAACCACAGCACATTTTGTTCAAGGTCGGGGTTTTGGATGTGTTTTAAAGAGTGGTATAAATAGATGACGCACCGAGAGAGGATCCGGTGTGTGTGCTGCTGCTGAGCAGTGGCACGGATAGTTCGTGTGGAGTGTCACTCGCGGTGCGCGGGCGCCTGCGCCGCGTGGAGCGCGCGGGCGTTCGGCGGCCGACTGTTTCAGCTCGCGAACACTCAACGCTCCCCATTCATTCGCACGCATGAATGAACGACGTTTAGCACGTGGCCGAAAAAAAACAACTGAAACTGTCATCTAGGAGGACGGTAATCTACAAAAGTGCTGAGGTGACCTTGCGACTTGACTATTGCAGATATATACATACATGTTTTAAAAATTTCGCCATGTTTGATAGTTTGCATGGAAATTAACATTAAATATTCGTTTTGATTGTTCTTACTTATTGTCAATTCATTCATGATTTCAAGATTCAAAAACGTTGCTCGCTTAAATTTTATTGTTGATTTACCTACCTACTTGCCTATGTGTGGGACTGTCGATTGATTTTTTGCACTTCTTTGATATCAAAATGTGTATAGGGTAAAAAAGACGGTCAGTTTTTCATATAAGCTTATTTAATTTACCAGATTTGTTCCCGTCACAGTGCTCTGTTTAAAAGCTTAGAGTCATATTTCATAATATATCCTACGTAACTGGTATAAGTACTAAGTACTCACAGTGCTACGACGATTCATTGAACTTCCTAAGTAGAAATTGATGCATTGCGTGTTGTCATTTGGGAGTTGGAGACAGGTCAACGTCATCTCAAAGCTGCTGTGGCTCTTTTCTTAAAATATTACAGCCTTAAAAAACTTATCTACCAAAATGTAATAAGAGGTAAGGTATCATCATATGAGTTTGTTTCGGCATTATTGCTTATTGCTGGGCGTCAGCGTTATTATTATACTATACTAGTTGACCCAGCAAACGTTGTTTTGCCACATTATAGGGGTTGGTGGTAGAAGAGTGAAAATTTAGGACTATAAGCATTTTTTAATGACAAATCATAAAAAACAAAAATAAATTTTGTAAAAAATAGAAAAAATCTGGTAGAGGGACATCCATATCACCTAGGGGTATAAAAAATAGCCTACGACTTATTCTCAGACCTACCAAATATACATACAAAATTTAATTATAATCCATCAAGCCGTTTCGGAGGAGTTGAGCGACAAACCCCGTGACGCGAGATTTTTATACATAAGATAAAAATTTACTTGTACAGCCAGCCTGTCGCAGTCCACTGCTGGACATAGGCCTCTCTCAAACTGCGCCATTG
This sequence comes from Craniophora ligustri, assembly GCA_905163465.1. Taxonomy (NCBI): domain Eukaryota; kingdom Metazoa; phylum Arthropoda; class Insecta; order Lepidoptera; family Noctuidae; genus Craniophora; species Craniophora ligustri. Next base: position 5,515,979 of record LR990960.1, read on the forward strand.
CAATCATAAATAATTCATCAGCAATCATTGTCTAATGTAAATTTTAAAATAAATATCATGCGGTCTGTAGTAAAATACTATACCCGCAATGTAGGCTTTGTTTAACAAAATTAAACATGTTAATAGATGACACAAACAATGCTGACACTACGACGCGGTTTAATATTAACCAAGGAGTTAATATATTACTACAGCATCTATTACTTTAAGTATTTGTTTCTAATATACAAAACAGAAAACTAAGAACCGTGTGATAAGTCTCATTATAATAATAAACAGTCTCTACGCTTTTAAGGAAATATCGTAACATTAAAATTACAACGCCATATTAAAAAATTGAGTATTTTTTTATTTAAAGCATCCACAATTAGGTGATTTATTAATTGTCAAAAGCTCAATAAACATATTTAGCATAATAATGCCAACAACTTTGCGTCGGCTGAATTTAGGCCTAAAGGTACCCAACTACTACATAATAGCAAATTTTTTATATATATTTATTATATTTTAATAGTAGGTATCCTATCCATTAATGACTTATTAAGACCCTTTGGAACAAATCGAAAGAAGTAAAAAAAGAAAAACAATAATCTAGTAAAAAAATCTAAGATCATACTCACACAATATGTATGTATAATATTATGTTGGAATTTATTACTCGGACGACACCAAAACTCACTTTATTTTATATTTAAATAATTTCACCCACTTCACTTATAACGTTCAAGCCTAGCTTAGCGAGACGGTAACGCGCGAAACTGAGGTTCCTACCATGAGGAAGTCCGATGAGCTTTGAACGGGACAGTTCCTGAACGGGAGCAGCTTGGCCCGCGCATGCGCCCTACGCTCCGGGGCGTGACCTAGACCCTGAAAACACCACCCCCTTGCCCACGCAAACCAGGTTTCCATGGTTACGGATTCAAAAAACTTCCATATAAACTACCGAAACACCCCATAAATACCCTTACAAAACGACTTCCAGCTAAGATTAATGTAAAAAATCGAGATTTTTAATCGGTTACATTACACCGTCTAAATCGATTGTTCAAGAATATATTTTCGATGCAAAATCTATCATACGGAAGCGCAGTGAGGAAAGTAGACCGGTGCCTACATTGGTGGCTCCACCCAATCAACGATTTTCCTGGTCCCGCATTGGTGTTTCCAAGAATGGTATGAGAAATGATGACCTTCTTGGTGTATTATTTATTGACGACAAACAAGACTTACCTAGATAGTACCTATTGCAGCCTATTAAATTAACATGGCTAGCATAGAAACTTGCTATATGTCACCATGTAGGCAACTCGCCTACTCACTTAAATACAAAGGCCTTTACAAAATGTGCATTCTGCATTCTAATCAAATCCAGTTTTATTACAGGTTTATACAGTATTATATGGGCTTGCAAATCTATTTGACGTTTAGTTTAGTGAGGGTCGTTAAATTTAATTATCATTAGTTGGAAGAAGCAGGGATATGGTTATCTAAATAGGCATATTAACTTTGGTTTATGAAATATTTGACAAGAGTAGAATGAGCAAACGGATTTCACTAATGGCTAAATGGCAAATCTACTCGATTTGGAACTCAATGACCTATCGGTAAAGAATTTTCTGCAAAGATAGTACAACGGATCTCAAAACCATACCGTTTTTCATGCAATTATTGTCCCACTGCTGGCACTCGCTCATTTGAGAGAGATTAAATTATAGTCTACCAGTTCTACCACGTTATTAAAATCCGGGTTGGCGGACTTCATATGTCATCCAAAGAATCTGTTAGTTATGCCGGTTTCTTTACGATGTTTCCCTTCACCGTTTGAACATGTTATAGGTAAATACGTACCTTCGAACGTTAGTGGTGCGTGGCTTGGGATCAAGCTGAGGATCTTGGATTTCACAGTCCACTGGGCTATCACCCTTATAAGTAGGTATATCACTTAAATGATATATAATAGGTGTTTTCTTCATAACATTTCCACTTGAAACATTTGCTTTGCAGCTAACTATGCTTACATCGATTTGCTTGTTGTTAACGTATTGTGCGAATAAATTCTCATTGTGTGTAGCATTCCTGAAAATTAATAACAATTGCTATCGATTCAGACAGACCAGTCGATGTTGTAAGTTCGTGCAGATATGATTTTAGTTACCTAGGTAAAGTAGAAGATTTCAAGCTTCCACTGAGAAAAAAATCAGTGATATGGAGCTGCACTCCAGCACGATAAATAAGGTTATGCATAGACAAAGGTTAGCTAATACAGCGAAAGTACATATATGTATCTAGACAAAAGTAGCCTCGGCCTAGGTACTCTAAACTACATAGGTAATTCTAAGCCATGAAGCGTTAAGGAGATTGTCCATGCATGTGGCACTTAAAAAGTGTGGTTAAGTAATATCATACCTATAAAGTAAGAAGTGGGATCTTCTAGGAAGAACTTCTTCAAGAAACTTTATTCGGCTCTCTTCCTACAAAATACTTATTTTAACTAAGTAATACTTATGTAATGCTGTTCGTAAGATGAAAACATTTAATCATTTCCTAGTGTCATTCATTCATTTTCATATTATTTTTAATATTATATGCACAATGCATTCGTACACTAGGTACCTACTAGATAAGTAACTATGGAAAATATGGAAGAACGAGCTCTTAGTTAATTGAGTGTCTACCATTGCTAACGATAGGTACTTACACTTCCTTCTTACGGCGCTATAGTAAGATGTAGTTGTCTAATTTATGTCATGATCCATGAATATGTTAAATCAGACAATCCAAACTTATTAGTAGGCGTTTCTTAAGAATTTAAACGCTGATTTCTCACAGCTTCTTTCTAAGAATTTATTTACCACAATTGCTGTCACAATCAAGCTATGAATTTGTCATACCTAGTAACCAGGATTTCTATTGGATACACACGCAACACATATTCTAACCTACACATACCATCATGTGTCCCATGTAGACTAAACAGGAAGCGTACCCACTCATGTACATACATCAGTAGACTTCTATTTAGTCTATAGGGGTATATATATTTTATAACCTAAAAACATGTTGGTTAGGTAGGTACAATTAACCAAGATGGTTTTAGGTAATATGTAGGTAACTAATAGTGAACGATCCTTTTGTCATTAACCGGGCGTATAGCCATAATAGCAGCTGCTGACGAGAATGTCGAAGAATCGTCCTATAACTTCACTCCATCTGAGAACCAAGTCCAAGATTTTGCGATCAGTAGCTGTAATTGGGACTAGTTGCTCAGAAACTGAGAATTTGCTGTAGAAGATAGAAAATAAAGGAACTAGTTACTTAATATAATGAAATAAAAAGTTTTTCTGTAGAGAATACCTACAGTCCCTGAAATAATATACAGCACGACTTCCAAATAATAAATTAATAATTCTTATGATAGGAACTCTCTGGAATATTTTAATAACTGTCCCCTAGTACCTTTTCAAAGATAGTCTTTTTAGTTAGTTTTCAGCTTTATTAATGTTACTTGATATTATTGTAGCAGAGCCAGTTAAGCTAGAGCTTCTAACTGGATATACTTAATATATGTGTAAATGTATAAGTATAGGTACATGAAATGTGCAAATGAATCATAATAATTCAGTTTTTTTTAAATGCTCCCCGATGGCAGTCTTCGGTGACCTTACTGATCCTGGTGGCAGATTTCTGCTTAGGCCAACAACGCAGAGCCCAAGCAAACAATGAATACTTAGTATATGACTTACCTGAAACTAATATTACACCCAGTGCAGTTTTTTTGAGCTTTCAATGGCTGGTCCTTAGAGGATATGGTCCTAGGTCTCAATTTCGAATCAGATGGCGAGCTGACTTGGGTTCTCTAGACTCTACTCTCGTGTTTACCAAGATTATTGGGAAAGGTCACATAAAAGTCAAACAGTTTTGATCGATGATGTAGGTTGAATTCCCAGATTTAGACAAGTTTGGTGCGGAACGCTTTACTCTAGACGTTAAATCATCATAATGATGAATTTGATCTCTAGGTTGAACAAGAATAAACGAGTGTGTCGGTTAGAAATTTCTCAATTATAACCGGGGATTGGAACCGTGCCCAATAAATAACAATAGGTTTCTATTAGCATCTCTGTTGAGTTACGAAACCTTTGTCATGAGGTCTAGACTGCGCAGAGAAACGACATTATCATAATTACCAAGATTCTCGGAGACTGTTATTGTAAAGAGTTGTAAGTGCGGATACCTATTGCTTCATTCAAATATATATGTTATACCTACCAAAATTTCCAACTACGTAGGTATTATGGAAATTTATCAACTTACTCAGGTCCAAATGCTTACTTTTCGTCTTATGCTAAGGCAGTTTCTCCAGTATCATCTTTGATCCAAAATCTCATTCCCTACCTAATTTAAGTTCTTCCAGTATTGGTCTCTAAAGACGACATAGGACCTCTATTTATGTGCCGATGGTGACTAACGGGGTGGTTTTAGTGTGGTAAAAATCCCACGCACACAATAAGGTACAGTAGGTACTCTTAATAAAAATACTGTATTTTTTTTTAATTAATTTAATATTTATCACCTTCTCTGAAGAAAAATTTATCGAAACATCACGTATTCATTTATTGTTCTTCGCTATTGAAATTTACTTATCATTTTGCAGTATTATTATTATGAAATTAATGTTCGGTTTTATGAGACTTTTCTAATGGCCTCCAAAGCATTGTCAGAATTTGAAAACAACAGAGTTAATGTACCTACTGTTCGTATTTAAGCCAATCGTCAGAACTAAAACCCGTTTTCAATAAAGGTTGTTTTTTTACTAGGAAAAATAATACCAGTGAAATTACTTTGTAATTTAATAAAAGTTCTTCAATATAAGAATATGTCCGATTCCATCTATATAATACAAAGCGTTTCAAAAAGGGAAAATACCTACGTATAAAATACAACCTCCTTGGACTTCAATCCTGATTGCCATCAAATTCAGTACTCGTTCCCTGTATGTAGTACTACTACATACGAGGAAAATATTCCAAACCGCATTCAAATTTCAACGAAAATATACTATTTTCGTACAATAGACGACCTCCTTTCTAACAGATAGGTAGACAGTGCGCCGTATGGAGTGAGCATGTATTGTAGCTACGTATATTTAGTGAGATATTGAATATAATAATCTCCGTTGAGAAGCATCGTACGAAGGCATATTGCCTCTCGCAGGCACGCATTGAGTTCGAGATCGTTTATTGCACTACTTGACGTTATAATTAAGACATGCAAAGATTGCTCATTACATTTTATTTACACAAAACTACAAAATTTAATTGTAAATAATTCATGTGAACATTTTATTTACAAAGGATCGTTTTTCATCAAGATGTAATAATAATTGTTTTACATAAATAGTTGACAATCTGGCTATTTTATATAATTTGGACATCCAGCATCCTAAAATCCCTTTGCGTTCAAATCATAAGAACACGTGGCGTAGATAATAAATAAACATGTATAAGTAATACTATTTACAATTCGTCTCGTTGTGTGAGATATTCGACAGTTCCGCCATTCATAATACATCGGTAGTTACAAGACGGTGGCAGTTAGTAAAACATCAGATAAGATAAAATAAAATACAACGCTTAGTCTTGACATTGACATTCGCATTTTTTCCACCAGCGTGTTAAAATAGTATTGGACAAATTCTCTTTAGTATAATATAAAACTTGATAACAGAACGTAATAGATGTGGTGAGATTCTATTATACAATGGAGAGGAAACTACGGTTAGATGGAACAGACAAAGCTTTGACGAAATGTATCTACGTCGTAATACACTAATTGGAGAGCTTCACCGTGCGGGGTGGGCGGTGGGTTTACAATATCTGGAACAGTTTCTTCAGTTCCACCATCAGCTGCCAGTCGGTCTTGATGAGGTCGTCCCGGAAGTAATCCTTACACGCGTCGATACTGGCGCGTGATATCTGAAACAATAAGAAATTGCTCAATACTTGATATTATAGACGTTCTTGTTACAGACAAACACTTTCCTTTGTCCCCTGACCTTGGGTTTTGTGAAACATAATCTCGTACCTAATTAAATTCAATGAATCGAATCTATAATTCGCATTTTTTTTGAAAACCCATTACTATTTTTTAAGAATATAGGCACTACCATATACGTGCATATTTTAAAAATATTACATAATATAGGTACCTAAGTTCCTACAATTCATTTACCTAATGTAGTATCTTCATAACTAATTTAACTTATCTTGAAGTTAATATTATTATAGGCACTCAACGAATGATAAATAAATATTCAAGTAGGTACATGTTAAAAAAAAAACATTTTTATGGAGCAGATACTAAATCTCATGCAGAATTTCTCAGGAAAAAGTTAATTGAAACCAAATTATAAAACTCGAACGTCACAATTAATTTAAAAATTGCAGAATTTAATTGCGGCCTACCAATACATCCGTAAAAACTGGTTCGCAGCGAGACCCGATCGAGACACCTTCGGAGCTAAAAATAGCGAGTCCATGTTGAATGTACAAGTGGTTCATTCAGGTCGACCCAGTTTGGGGCGCATCGATTCAGCACTACGGGGTGAATGGGGGTTTGACGTCATAGGGAAAATAGAACAGGCTGTGCAAGCAAGAAATTAGGTCACTAGTACCCCCCGTACCTCGACCCGCTCCGGTGCAGCCTGCCCGGGCCTTGCCGCTGACGACATTGAATCCGGCTAGGAAATCATATTATCAGCCACTGGGAAAATGGGAAACTCTAGAGTGTATTTTTAGACCGAGGGACGCGTGATAAATAAGGCGTACAAGGCGAACCGCCGAAGGTTATGCGAATTTATTATATTTGGTGCTCGGGTAATATTGTCGGGATATTCAGTTCAGTGATTTATAGTTTCGATGTTTCATTTTATAAATCGATAAGATTCTATTTTTGTCGTATAATCTTCTATCAATATTATTATATATTTATTTATATAACTTCAACTAGGCCTATCTTTTTTACTTAATAAGAATAACAATGCATGAATGAGTTTTCAAACGTTAGATAGAATTAAGATTAGTAAGTTCTGTAAAGTTTATGAGGGCAGTTTTTTATTGTCGACGTTCAAAAAGAGCAATTAACTTTGGCCTTCTTTGAATAAATTATATATTGAGTTTGAATTTGATATGATAGAATATACCAGAACATTTAACTAAAAGACTCGTTTTAATAAATACAAAATTTCTTATCGCGATTCCGTAGAGTCAAGAACAATGCGAACCCCATCAATGAAACCTCACAGCGAAATATCAATGGGGCTTCTAGAATGGAGCTGACCCGGTCACCGCCGCTGTGTGCGGCCTGCGTACACGACGAGTGCGTCTGTGTGATTCCTTGAGCACTGTACAAGAAACATACGGCCCTTCTAAACCGTGCTATACAGTACCACTTTGTAATATTTTTCGTTCTTTCAATCTATGACATTTACAGCCTTTCAACTTTAAGCGGTTATTTTATATCCATAGCTATAAAGATGTTGTCAACCCTCAATTTGAAAGAAATCAAGTGGGGTTTAAAAAACGATACTTGCAACATGCAAGGTTGTAATGTATTGAATGTACATATATTTTATTTTAAACGTAAACTTGAATGGATTATTTAAAGACCATGTATAATATCATACTTTTTATACAATCAGGAAGGGCGAAGAGGACGCCAAGAACTAGTTATTACGTAGTTGATAAGATACCTACGTTGTATGAGGAACCTTGCTGCCAAATTTAAAGTTTCAAGGCCGTACAAATCAAAAGATTTCGAGATAAGCTTTTTACGCTGAATTGCACAGGCACAGTGAATTATAATGATAGATTGTAAGCGAAGATAATGGAACTGAATTATTGCAACACAGCAGAATCATAAACCCTCCTCATTCATTACGCATCCAGTGACATCAATGTAATCAATTACAACACCAGACGAGTCCCGCATCACGATGACGTTTCTCGACTGTATTTGGACTTGGGAAAGTTTTACGTGATTCTTGTCATAGATTTGATGCAGGAAAACTATAAATAAGCCGTAAATGGAACGCTGCTTATAAGGAACAATTGAAGTTAGTGGCGGTTGGGTTATAGACTAGTCTAGATTGAATAATATCATCCGAAGCTATAGCAAAGACAAAAAAATAAATGAAAAAATTGCGTAACTTTGGAAATAAGTGCCAATAACACCAGTTTCATTGGATTGCGGATAGAATTATCAGATCTGCTATGTGTTTTCAGTGACTAATCTTCTCAATTAAAACTACCAGAAATAGGAAGACACTTTCGAATGTTCCAGTAGACGTATCAAGTATCTAATACTAATTATTTTTTGTATTTAATCCAGTATAAACAGCTATAAGAGTAGTTTGACATCAAAGTGTTTCAGTTTCATACAAGTGGTCAAAAGATCGCATGGAAAACGATGACGTCATGAATATCTAAAAATACACCGGCCTTCGCACGGGTGACGGAAAATCGTCGAGTTCACATTGAGTGCTTTTATATTGTGCAAAGGAAAGATTGATGTTTTCCACTAAAACAAAACAGGAAGCTTTTTATGTAGTGTTTAGAGTTTTCGGAGTGAACTGACGTGAGTACATTGAAACCTGAGAAACTACTGCTAATATTTTGTGTAAGAAATGTTTGTTGCTTTATCATTTTTCTAAAGAAGCAAATAATATCTTGCAATACACAACACTAGTAGGTGTTTCATTTATATCACATGCGATTACATTGTGTGCTCTATTGACTATGTATGTATCGGTGCTAATTAGTTCTCTTGTACCTAACAATACACTTTGTCAAAAAGAGCGTTTCCGAATTCCTGTTGGTGGGATATTATATTCTAATTCAGTGTAAGTGCAAGCTAATAATTATATAAAATGTGTTTCCTTCTTCAATCAATTCAAGGTAATACTTGCATAAAATTAGGTTATAATATTAATCTCGTCTAATATTAAAAAGAAGAACAACAATTTTCAAAAAGCTGTGTTTCATGTCACAGTATGTTTTCTGACACGTTGTTTAATTTAATTCTTGTAAAAAAGTAAAGAGGCGAGAAAAATGTAATTATAAACAAACTTCCAATATCTGGCGTGAGACCAAGCTTAGCAACAGAACGCTCGTATATTACACCGATATCATATAGCTGCAACAGCTATACCCTGCTTCCCCTGGCGTGTCGGGTTCCCCTCGACCTAGTGACCTGACATACCCTCTGCCGCCCCCCGCTGCATGCGATCAATGGAGCCGCGAGCTCCCTTCACCATTGATACTAACCTTCTACTTGCATTGATACAATGCTTTAGTAGGTATGAATGAAAATCCTTCAATGAGTATCTTTGCGTTAGTTCTGCGGGTCGCCATGGCACGGCAGCGCGGTCGCCCGTGTTATCACATACTATGTAGTATGTTATTACTCACACATACACGAATTACACGTCGACGCATTTTGTTAAAATAGTCGTGCAGAACGACGCACGAGTTTAGAATTTACATTGTATCGGATAGAAAGGTCGATGCTATGAATATAATGATACGAGAATAAATAGACAGCTATTTCTAACCGCACTGACGCTGATAAATGACTACTAAATATTTGTCACATCGCGGATTGATAAGTTTTGTTTGTATGCAGTATTAAGTATTCTACTGAGGATATTTAATCACTGTGTCATACGGCACCTATTTATGCATGTAACAGTATGTATGTATCAATCACGTTTAGAACACGACTAGAATCGATTCAATACGAGGTCAGTGAGAACCCCTCAGTACTATTACCGGCGGCAATTAAGTTTGTGTGTTTTAAGCAATTGCGGGAAAAAATAGAGGACCAATAAGCTAATGCAAGGTGTAAATATTGCTAAAATTAATGCATAATTGAATGTCTACAACCAACATTACTCGATCCGTTTTCCTAATATTTAGGAGACGAACCTTGATTGCTTGTTTTCAAAGCCGAACAACATGAACGGTTGTTTGTTCATGCTTTTTGCTCATATCAGTGTGGCCCCAGCATGGCAGATCGGCAGTAACCAATGCAGTTTCTGTTTATACATTACTATCAATAGTTGGTACAATGTTGCCGAACCGCAACAAAACGTACACAATCACGAGTCGACACGGCGCTTCCGTTCTCGTATAGAATACAAATATTCGCACTCAACACGAGCCATGGAGTCATTGGGAATATACAACACATACATTATTCGTTAGTTTATGTTCGCATGTGAAACTTTTTGAATAATTGTTAAACGAAAAAGAAATTTTCAATTCTCTTTCCTTAAAAAGTGCTAATCTCTTCTGGGAAAAAGAATAAATGAATTTCATTGGATTGCGAATATATTAGAAGAAATTCCGTTATGTGTATGGATGAGAGGAATATTAAGAAAAACCTAAAAGAATCAAAATTTAAATATGCTTAGAAAATCTAGCATATTTAAAAGAGCATGCCATTATTTGTACTTATTGCATTTATTTATTCTTTTTTTAATAACACTGGCCATGTATTTTTTGTAATGAAAAATATAATGTCCCATCAGTGCCAAATAAATCTGAAAGGATAATGAAAACCTAAACTGAGACGGGCAGATACATATAATGTTCCAGGATATAAAGAAAGGTGATTATTTTACGGGATAATTTATATTCAAATATTTATCCGATGTTACAATAGTAACTTTGCATTCTTTAGCATTTTTTTTAAATTATTGTGATACTTTGCAAACTGAAAAAGAAAACTATTCGCTAAAAATATTTAATTAAGCGCCCTATACGAAAAAGTATCACGACAACTTTAGAGGTAGACTTTCAATCAATGACATTTTAATTAAATCCAAAAATTGATCGACAAAGTTATCGGTTAATATGTGAAAACAATTTAAACTTATTTTTTTGTCGACAATTAAAATCATTACCATGTTCAGAATAATAACGTTGATAACGAAATGCCAGACAGGGTCAATATATAAAACTTATATATTCACGTTACCAATATTGAGTGTCGCATTTAAAATCACTATGTAAGTACTCGTAATACAGTTACATAAACTTGTTACTGAAACCTGAAACTGTCGACTTCCCTTAGCAGACTTGAGCAAGAGTCAATACGTATCTACATAGGTAAATTATCGGCTGAGTCGAATGCAATGCGTTCTAATAATAGCAGTATCAATCGGTGCCATTTGTCTATAAGAGCTAAAATGGTGCCGATATCTTGTGCAATGTGCAGCCCATTCATTAAACGGTCACCCGTAATATAGAGGGGTATACACACGGTCAGTTAGAGACGAAACCACAGAATAACTACTAACAATTATTTTGTTTCTTTGCTTTGTCGTCCTATGTTGTATCGTGTGTTATCTGATTTACTTTACAAAATACATCACGCAATAAATGTTTAAATATATTAGTATTAGCAAACCAGGCCACGATTTCATTAAAATCTGTACATTGGTTCAGATGTTCATCGCCGACCTCAATGTAACACAATTATTTATAAATACATATACCCGAACATTATGACACAGCGCCATCTAGTTCCGTGGTAAGCAGCGAGGCTTGTGTTACGGATACTAGAAGGTTGATATACTACATATTATATACTTTTTTTTTGTAAATGCATACTTATTATACATAAATACACCCATGACTCGGATACAAATGTTGATGCTCATCACACAAACATTTGTCGCAAAGAAGTACAAAAGGTAGCGTTAACTACCGCTGGACTTAATCTGGTCGTGGTTTGCTAATAAAGATGCAGTTTTTTCAATAAGTAACCGAGAAATGTTAGACATGTTAGTACATAGTAAGTGTGTTCTACTAGGTTAGTTGTTAGTTGAAAATACATAAGCATCAGATTCTATCATTTTCAAGAGAAGTATCCACTATTCTCCGATGATTGATATATGAGCTCTGTAAGAATTCGTAATTCTATATAAAACTCTCACACGTCATATGAAATGTATTGTTTATTTTTATAACAATATCGATAAACTTTTTTGTAAGTGTTTTACAATCTAGATCTGATATTCTGAGAGCAACGTTTTAGGTAATCGTGTTACTTTCTAAATATTTACAACGTTGTTGTTGAGTGTTGCTGTGATTCATACGAAATTCCTCGGGTAATTCGTTGCGAAAACAACCATATCGATGTTTTATTCGAATAATAAAAAATATCGAGTAAGAATCGAATTAAAAAGTGTTGTGAGCAATCAGAAATAACGCCGCGGTTATAGACGGGACCGCTCGTCTGTAGAGTCCCTTGGGTGTGTACCAAGTACCAACAGATTAATCAATTGGCGACATCAATTTGTAGTTATAATGGCCGTTCTATTGTCCTTTAAGACTTAAATTAAGATATTCTATATCCGATCCCAGCATTTAGGTCCTAAAATATAAATTAACACTTAACTAGGTGAAAGTTACATAAAATTAACTAGGTATATCATATACACAGTACTGTATAGTTTTTTAATGTAAGTTTTTGTTTTAAACTAAATTATATTCTACGATAGTTACGAAGAATGAAATAAGGAGGCAAATAAAAGGGTCTAATATTGTATTTTTGTATTTCCTATCAAATTAACGGTTCGAGTTAGTACAGTCAAATATAGTTGGTGTACATAAATTGATGATGTATTCAGAAATATTGGAGCCAAAACGTGATGCGATAAATACTGTATTACTTATCATACGTGGCCAGACATTTGTCTTCGTAATATATCGTCTCGTGTCTTGCGACATTGTATCGTCACGAGATAAGCGAAAAAACTATTACGTGACGCATATTGAGATTTACTAAACGTCTTTCTTACTTATTTTAATTAGACCTAAATCATTCGAAAAAAAATGGTTATAATTTTCCCGTTTAAACCAGACGCAATCGTTCATTTATATCTCCATCGCTATTTCCTAAACTAGATACGTAAAATAATATATCTTTTTCCAAAACATATAGCTTCATAAGTAAATCTTAGCCTGTAAAAAAGCCTTTTAAGTACATCATATTATATTATGCCATTTTAATTTGATCTGCAAAACAAAACCCAACATTTTATTATTATTCTCTATGGAAACGCCCGCCCTGCCATCTGTGATTGAGCGCATACACTATTTGCGCAATTTTCATTCATCACCAACGCGGGCGCTCGCTCACGTATCTGTTCGTCATAAATAACGATAAAACTATCAAGACTGCGTTGATTCACTACTCATTGTGATTGACTAGCCTCTGGAAAATACTGTATAAGTAATTGTGAATTAAACTTTCATTCCTTTAGGTACACTTAAGGTATGGGTACGTTTTAGATAAAGTTTCTTTTGTATGTATGTACTTTAAATACTGATTCATTGATGTAGTACAACATTCTGTTAAGTATTGAATCCTTGGGGGGACCTTTGTCCAGCAGTGGACGTCTAACTGTTGATATGATGATTGTAACCTACGGCATTTTTAAAATCTGTTTAAACATTTACTTTTATGACAACCATAAGTTACTCTAATATAAAAAAAAAACATGGACCTACCTTATCTTATCTTGCCCTGTAATGCCTTGTATATACCGAGAAAACAGAGAGAAAACTTCTACTGTTTTCTATCAGACTTTATCACTTGAATTTGCCAAATTTAACTTAGTCGGAAAACGCCTAGTAATCACGAACTATCAACTCATAAGCATCTAAATCGATTTTAAGGCATGAATATGGTATATCTGACCTTTCAAAACCATAGGCCTATACATATCATAGCTTGCTAAAACGGTAGAGCAAAAAACATCGTAAATACTTGAGAATTTTTATCGAAGGCATACGAAGTCTGTCAACCCACAATAGATCAATAAGGTGGACTACAGTCTAAGCCTGGGAGAGGACCCGTGTCTAGTGGAACATTAAAACGCATTTGCACGTCATCTGGTTGTGAATGTCCGTGGGCGGCGGTGATCACTTACCATCAAGTGAGCTTACTACCCGTTTGCCCCCTATTTCCATAAAATATTTATAGTATAGGTATATATATATGATGCTGATGCACTTACCTTGCTGACTAGCATATCAGTCTCATCGAAATGTCTGCCGAACATCTTGGGTGACTCGCCGGGGATGGGCTCGATCTTGATGCACACCTCCTGACCTTTGCGAGCGGTCTCCACTTGCTTGTGGTTCACCTCGATTGAAGTCACTATACCCAGCTCCACAAACTGGTGGATGGAAGAGTAGTGTTAGTATAGTAAAAGTTTATCAATACAAACTATATTTCAAACTATATATTGTAAAGGAATTGACTTCCTATATTGTAATTTGTACTTATTTCAAAAAGTATCTATGGAGTTTCTTGCCGGTTTTTCACCTGTTATACTGGTCTACTTGAAATAAATGTTTTGAATTTTGAACTGCCGTGCAGTATAACTGCAATTTTAGTATGGATTTTTAATTTTGAAACAATAACATATAGGACTTGGTCAGGGGCTCTGCATACTGACCTATTTACTGTACTAAATTTTTTGGACTATCTAAACTAAACTATTAAAATAAGAATAATTATTGTATGGAGTAGGAATAACGTTTTAAAAATTATAGTATCAGTTTAATTAAATTTCAAATGCTGATGAAATCTTGTTTTGCCAGAACGAACAAAACATCAAAGTTACGACACTTACTTCTTGGCTAGGTACACAGATAGGCGTTCCCTCCTTCAGAACGCCAGCTTCCACCATTACACCGGCAACGATAGGGTCACGGGAGTTGAACACAAATTGTGGCAAGATCTGCATCAAAAGACAACATTTTATTCATAAAATGTTTAAAAATCGATAGAAGAGCTTCTAGGACAGTATAAGACATCACTCCGAAAGTACATACAACAACACAATTCAATACACTTTTCCCAGTTTATGAACCGATTTTCTTTTTTTATGTGTTTTTCTTTAATATTGAGTTAGCGATTTTATGGGCTTTATAATTATCAATATTATTGTTATTTTGGATTTCGATTATTTGCCAAAATAAGCTACACCTGCAACCACCCGCTGTTACCCACGACTTTATCCCCTGTGATTTTTTTCTACTGGATGGAGACAGGATGACATTTCCTTGAGAAATCGTATCAAAACCTGTTCAGCCGTTTCGGTGTAAAAACATGTAAAAAGTTCGGTCACTAAAACTTTACCAGACACAGATGCTAATTTGCCTCTAGGAATGGTCTGGAATGAATATCTCTCTCTAAGATCTCTAATAATACATTTAACTGGTCTTTATCTCTGTTTCATACATGGTAAATGTAAAGGACAGCCATACCTTAAGTTTGCAGGGGAACACGGCAATGTGCTTGAACTCCTCCCGCTTCCTCTGCTTGAGTTCTTCACGGTAGGCAGTGAACTTGTCGAACAAGTGGTAGATGATGTCAGCCGCGAATATCTTCACACCTAGCTGGTCGGCCATCTCTTGAGCGTCACGTTCAATCTGTGTTTAGTTATTGGTAAATATTCAAATGTCGCTGCAATATGCAGGTATCGTATCTATAGTTACTGCCCACTCTCATGGGGAAAAAGCCTTGAGTCTATGTATTAAAAATCAAGTTATCGTCTATTTACACATCATAAAACAATAAATTTTTATTGATATGAGCGACCTAGGTGTTTGACGAGATACGTAATACGGCTCAACAGCTGAGTGACCGACTTCTGCATAAAATTTCGACGGGTTCAATCACCGAGAGTAAAAATTTGTTCATCAGGTCGTGGGCAATTCTGTATGTAAAAATTATAGTTTGTGGACACACGCACATCACGTTACCGTAGAAAATCCTAGAAACGTTTTAAAAATACATCTTAAGGGAGTCATAGCCCAATGCAATTTCTTTTTTAAACCCAGGCGTGAGTTAAACCAATGGAGAGCTGAAGAGTCTGAGGCTGATATGGAGGTGTTAACATACCTTAACATCAAACGCCAATATAGTAGCGTATTGCGAGTCGTGTTCTAACATGGCAGACGCCTTCATGACGTCACGCTTCACAACGGGTCCTATCCTGATAGCAGAATACTGAAACAAATAACGAATATTAAGACTCGAAAATTGCCATTTTAGGCAGTATTTTTTTCTCTTTAGTCAATCTTTGGTGCGTTCCGTTGCGTATTTATCACATGTACTAAAATAAATCATCTACGTGCATGCCTGAGAGATTCTCTTGATTACCTGTTTGCCAACCCACACTAGACTAGCGTAGACTATAGCGTAATTACATTCAAAATGAGAGGAGACCCGTGCCCAGCATTGGGACAATACTTGATTTGATGATGATGGTCTTTGGATGTCCCTAAGATGCATAAAGTTAGAAGATATAAAGTTAGGAATATAAATCTATACTTATATACAATATGAAGGGTGTTAAAACCTTCAAGAGAGCACATTCATTCCTGAAAGGGAATAACTTATCATCAGGTGCCTCCTGCCCATTTGCCCCCGTATTTTTAGTATTATTATTTTATTACCAATAAAAAAATAGTATACTAACAGGAATTTTGCTAGTCCTGAGGAACTCGAGCAGCGCCTCGAGCGAGCCGAGCGTGGAGGCCTGCACGTACACGCCGCGCTCGGTCAGCTTGATGGACGACAGCGCCGACTTCAGCTCGCGAGCTACCTCCTCCCTTTACAACAAATGGGTTGGTATAGTTAAACTGTTCAAATTGTGTACTGGTCGAAAGAGAATACTTATTATTTTCTCCTGGCTCAATTATCAGGTCGATCTTGTCAAGCAGTTGATTGACGGTGATTAATAGCAAAATACTAAACATTTATTATTGGATCTAAAACCATACTACTGCAGTTGTTATTGCGACATTTAGCATAGAGTTTTTATTAAATTTTCATTTTTTATAGTGATGGATGATGAAGATAATGAAGTGATTAATTATATTTGAGCGAATTCGAAGTGACTTTATACTGTTTTGTCTAATTTACCAACACGTTTTTAAATGCTTTACCGTTAATAATTCATCATTATTTTACATTAAACTTTGGCTTAGCACAGTTATTGGAAAATAAAATGAAACAGCTAAACTTGACGCTTCACTTTACCGGTAACAAGTCGCCTAATATTGTGTAAGAACAATGTATGCACACTCTATAACTTACTTGAGTACATCAATTTCGTCCGGTTTCTGCGCGACCAACAGATTGAGACCGGCGATGGCTTTCTCCAACTCTTTAGCGGCGATCTTAACACCCTGAGCGCCGACTACTTCTTTGTGTTCAATGTAAGCGTTCTAAGAAAATTTGTCCACATTATTATATTATTAAGGGTCAAGTTAAGATATGGGGAAGAGTTGAAACTGTTTTTCATTTATTGCTATTGAGTCTTTTGCGTCTGATAAGTTTGATCTCAATTAAAGTCACTAAACTAAGTTTTGAATGATTTTGGAAGGATTTTGTAAACCTTTATATGTAAAAAAATATGAAATTATTTTAAGTTTACAGAGATGTCGGAAGGAGCATTTTTGCCCTCGTCCGTCAAACTAACTATTATACTAAGAAATGGCGGAGTTAGTGATATTACTAAACTTTCGTCAAATTTCAGCAGTACTCCTTACCATTATTTTTTTTACTTTTACGAAGAAAACTATCGCTCAAAACTTTGTTTTTAAATTATATTTTTTTTAAACCAGCTACTATTATCGAAAATGAAATACTAAAAATTTCTAACTAACCTTAACTCTCAACTCCTTCATGGGTTGCGGCATAAGCAGCGATCGTATTTGCGTGACGATGGGTCCGTCAGTGCCTGCTAGCACCATGGTGTCGCCCTCGTGCAATGTGCCGTTGATTAAAATCGTGTCTATCGTGGTACCCAGACCGGGGATTGCTTTCACCTGTCGACAAGCATAATGATTATCTATCGATATAGTAACGGATAAGGTAGGGTTATGGATAAAGTAACGGTAGGTCCGTAGGAAAATAATCTTACAGGGATAGGATATATCCATGAATAAGCTGTAAAAAATATATTTTTAACCCTCATTTTAAGTTTTCAGTCTACGAACAAATGACGAAGAGACTCTAATTATAATAATGACAGATTGTAACATAATCTATAAGTGTCATGTTATTAAAAGTAGCCAATTTTAGGTATTTTATTCTAAAATGTTGTGTAACTAAATAAATAAGTAAACAAATGTGTCTTTGTCATTTTGTCACTAACGGAAAACAAAACTATTGATAATACGCTCATTAGTAGTGTCTTAGATAATAATCTTTTAAAATAACAGATTTAAGGTTCTAAAGTTCCTTGCTTTTAATTTATATGGTTCTTAACGCCTTCAACATACCTCAAGTACAGTAGCAAGCAGTTGCTGTGAGAAGACGAGTCTCTTGTGCAGAGGTCCTTCACACGCCTGCACGATCATAGCGAGCAGGTTGCCCATACCCTCGCCCGTCACCGCCGATGTGGGCACCAGCGATACGTACGTACGAGGGTCGGGGTTCTCGTAGAATAGTGCGGCGTTGAGACCCTGGAAGAGAAGGAATTATTACTGAAATGTTAATTACTGGAAACGTAATTATGTTTTTTTCGGCAAAAAGAGCTTTTGGAAACACTGTGTTATAGGTCCATAATCTAAATTTGTAGTATAATAGATTTTACGTCGTGTTTTTAGACTGTCTTAGAGGATTTCTTTTAGACCCCCGGCTGAGCAGACTTTATATCAGCTCTTTATTCCAGAAATTATAGGACTAAGGACTGTTGTCCCAAAAAACTTATTCTACATATAGTTGGTTTTCCATCAATGCCACATTTATTAAACAATTTTGGTAAACTGACTACAAAAATTGTGTTCAGTTTAACAAAACCCAAACCAAGTGCTTGGTAGCAGTAATAGTTCAATTAAGTACCTCTTTTATGAAGTTGAGTTACTGAACTAGACTTTTTGTATGTGGATAAGAGCCTGAGCTACAGGGTGATATGCACCAACATAGTTCACCAAGTAGCATTGCACGAAAAGCCTATTCCGTCTTTTACCTGCTTTAAAGTAATATTATTATTTGACAAACCTGTTCAGAAAACTGCAGCATCACATCCTTGCTCCTTTTATCAAACTCCAGTTGAGTGTTAGATTGTTGCATCTTGAGGATATCCCTAATATCCTTACGTTGAGCGCTTTGCCAGTCGTAGAGACGGTCGATTTTGTTCAAGGCTACTATGAATGGCGTTTTCTTCTGTTTCAGCATGTTGATCGACTCTATGGTTTGGGGTTCAAGCCCATGCATTATGTCTACTACCTGTGAATTAAGAGGTTGGTACTTTACTTAAAAACAGCTTTTATGTTTTAAGTGTAGTTGGTTACTGATAAAAGATAATATCTAATACAATTCACTAGTTTTAAATGTCCAATGAAATTAAAAAGTAATTGATAATAATCACTCACTAGGATAGCAATGTCGCAGAGTGAAGACCCTCTATTCCTCAGGTTACTGAAGGACTCGTGGCCGGGTGTGTCGATAATCAGTAGACCAGGCAATTTGAATGCGATCTCATTCACCTAGAAATAAAAATTAAAGCTATAAGTTAATATTTCCATTTCTCGTAGGTACATATACACTAACATCATATGAAATATCTTATTATAATAGCAGATATTTACGAGATACGTATATATGTATACTCTTTCACCATTAGAAATGAAATTAAAAGTCATTACACACCAAATCTAATAAAAAAATATCTTTCAATGATGATGTAAGGGTAGAAGTAACCAGACATTAGTGACAGTAATTGATGATAACCAAATAGCATGTTATTTTGTATCAGATAATTCTGTCTATTCAATGATAAATGTACAAGAGGCTTACCATAGTAAAGTTAATAAAACTTACCCCTTTAACATGTTTAGTCTGCTCCTTAATATTTTCAATAGGAACATTGGTGGCACCGATCTGCTGCGTGATGCCGCCAGCTTCGCCGTCCTGCACGTTGGTGCGTCGCAGCTTATCCAGGATCTTGGTCTTGCCAGTATCTACGTGACCCAGTACACAGACCACGGCGGCACGGAGGGGGTTGTTCGTTTTGTTCGCCTCATTGTCTTGACGGCGTTTCTGAAGACAAGTTATTTGTTTTTACACTTTGCCCAACACTAGCATTTCCTGCTGTGTAGTAGGTGCGTTTAAAAACTCAAGTTTCGCACATTTACAAACACCAAATGTAGATCGTACAAATATTTTCTTCGTGCGGGGATCGAACCCGCAAGACGTGGCGCACAAGTCGAACGCTAAGCCAGTGCGCCAATCGACTCGTCAAATTATAGTTGCGATAAGGTGAAATCAACTGACGATAAGAGAATTCTTCATCAGGGTTACAGTGTACGGAGAGCAGGTTGGGACCCCCTTCATTTGACGTTTATAAAATGCTTGTTGTTTAACTAAGGTGACTTACCTCTAATCTCTTCAAGACAAGTTCCCTCTTCTTCTGTGCATCAGTCATGCCGTCATCATCGTCGGAATCTTCTTCAGAGCTACTATCCTCATCAGAACTGTCTTCCTCCTCTGAGCTTTCTTCTTCTTCTACCTTCTGAATCAGTAAAAAAGTTTTTGATTTAGAACTAACTATACAAAATCACCCAGCTCAATAGTAAGCTCAGAAACTTTTAAATATTGTTTCTATGGACCCTGTAATAAGTAATTACCCACTACTCTATATTATTAAAGAAATCCCAAAAGATTGTGTGCAAAAGATTAGTGTTGACAGTAATAATTACTAGACATATAATTTACCTCTTTAGATTTGTTTTGAACAGCTGCAGATCCCTTTTCGACTTTCACAGGAGTTTTCGGAGGCTCTTCCTTCACCGGTTCTGCCTCATCCTCTGAAGATTCTGCATCCCATGAGTCTTTTATTGCTTCAGTGTCAGATTCCTTCTTCTCTTCGATTTTAGGAGAATCCTCCTGTCAAATTAAACAATAAAATATCGATTTATACGTCTAAATATTTTGAGAAGTGACCAAAAGGTCAATTTCTAAACTTCTACTAAAAAGCACGCATATTTGGAGAAGCATTTCAGGAAATATGTCATATTTTTTTACCTTTTTATCTTTATCGGCAGCAGGCAATTCAATCTTTTTCTCTTCTGATGGGGTGGTGGGTGTCTCTTGTGACATCTGAGTTTTCAACTTGCCAGGCTTCAATCTTGTGCCGAGCCGAGGAGGCTTCTTCTCAGCCGAACCAATTTCTATACCCTGTGCTTTCAGTGAATCCAATAAAGCTTGAGCTCTCGCCTTTTCAGCCTTTTGCTTTGGCGTTAATAATTTTCCTTCAGCCTTAAGTCTCTCTTTTCTTTCCTTTTCTTTTTGCTTTTTCCTTTCTTTGCGTTCTTTTTCTAACCTTATTGCTTCAAGTCTTTGAAGTTCACGCTCCTCTTCCTGTTTTATTCTCTCTTCTTCTTCCTTTTTAAGACGTTCCTCCTCTTCTTGCACCTTTTTTAATGCTTCTTGCATAGCAGCAATGGTTTTTTTAGTTGGTCCTTTCTTTGTTTTATCTTCCTTTTCTGCTTTTTCTCCTTTTTTCTTTTTTTTCTTTCCTTCTATAGGAGCATCACCTTCAGCTTCTTTTTCTTCAGATGGTTCCTTGATAGAGGATTCTTCTTGAGCTTCTTCTTGAGGCTTACTTTCTACTGTTTCAGAAGCTTTAGCAGGTTCTTTTTTAGTCTCCTGTTCCTTTTCTTTCTTTTTGGCTTCCTGCTTCTTTAATTTTTCCCGCTCTTTTTTTTCCTTTTTCTTCTGAGCAGCAGTTTTAACCGTGACATCGTTTTCATTGTCACTTCCATCTTTATCATCCTCCTTTTCAGGTTCCTCTTTGGGTTCCTCCTTTTTACCTTTCTTTTTTGTTTTGGGTTTTTCTTCTTCAACAGCTTCAACCGTTTCTGGTTCAGGAGCCGGAGTAGGTTCTTTTTTAACTCCAGCATATTCCATTTCTAATTCAGCTAATACTTTTTCTAAATCATCATCACTGTCATCCTTCTTCCGTTTTGATTTTTTACCTTTCTTGCCTGCAGGCTCTTTCTTTTCTTGTGTGGGCTTCTTTTGCTGTTTCTGTACAGGTCTTTCATCATCTGATGATGGTGGAGCTTCAGGTGGGGAATCATTGCCATCTTCAATTTCTAACAGAGAGAAGGCACTCTTCTTATCTTCTTTTTTACTATTTTTCTTTGGCTTTTTTTCCTCTTCATCTGAATCATCTATACATGAAAAAAGAAAGTATTACCAACATGAACAGAAACATATTGGTTTACAGTAAAATGTACAAATAAGGTAGAGAAATTAATTTTAATTTGGATACAATTGGAATAAATAATGGATTCTTGTTGGTCGTCAGGGGCATTTCTTTGTTGCATGGATATTGCATCAGAATAAATAATGTGATGTTATAGAATGGAAATAAAGAGACTAGTGGTTATTTACCAACTTATGTTCAACTTAAACCATTAAAAAAATACTACCTTATTGTAAAGGCATATTTGTTGCCTATATATAATCCGTATCATTATTTTTTTTAACAAATATTGATGAGAAAAAATAATATCTTTCTTCTCCTGTCTTCAGAAATCTCAACTTCTACAGACAAGCTATTGGTGTGAAATACATATTGATGTCTATATATTATTGCACCGCCATTCAATTAAAATATACAGTAGAAACTCGATATCTCGAATGTTAAGGAAAATGCATAATACTTCAACTTATTGAGTCTTTGACTTAAAAACAAGAAGTTCGAGAATACTAAAATTTCAACGCGATTTTCGTTCTAAATCAAACTTAGGTTAGTTCAGTTACCTTATGGTACACAGCTGTGTGACTTAGAAAGTTTAATTTATAAATTCCATTGCCCATGTACAAGGCAGAAACAATAGAATAAATGCAACGGATTCCTTTTCAATTTTGTTTTTTCATTCTTTATTTATTCCTTCAAGCAATAAATAATGTCTTACTTGTAGACCTCATGTTTTACAAATTTTCACTTAGTCTGATTTTTTTAATTCGAGTTGTCATTATAAATAGGTACTACAATGCTTACACAGGGAAATAACAATTTGTTCAAGTTACAAAGTCTAAATAATTCGAGATACCAAGTATTTACGGGTTTGGTGGAAGGGAACAGCTTTTTATCGACTTACCTAGATTTAATTGTATTAAAAATCCTCAAAATATAAGGAATTTTGTATATCTGAACCCTATCACTTACTAAATATTATTCATTATAAAAATTTGAGATAAATTATGAGAAATACTTACCATCATCACTACTGGGTCCTTTTTTCTTGCGAGATTTATTAGAAATTGAGACATTTTTAATATTCTTTGTGACTTCTTTAACATCTTCATCAACAGACTTCTTGTGTTTGGACTTTGCTTTTGGCTTTTCCTCTTCACTATCAGAATCAGCTGCTATTCTACAAATTTAAATTTGTTTATTTAGCAACACAAATATACTAAAAATAATTTAAATACCTGAACTTCTTTGTAGTCATTTCAATATTAAAAGCATTTTTGCTTTGTATATATATCATTAAGCCAGCGAATCTTAAATCCATTATATCCAATTAAAATTCGAGTTTTTCAAGTAGAAAGTTTTAGATAAACTATTGCTAGAATCACATAAATCTACACTTAGAGTGATGATACTTAAACTAGTTATTTTAATAACAATTTACTTATGACGATAATATAGTACATATCTCTGAGCTCGCTGAGGAAAACAAAATCTTAAAATTTTGACTTAATTTCTTTAGCTCCAAAATTGTGGAGTTAACCTATAACCACTTACTTCTTTGCCTTCTGCGCCGGTTTGATGTTATCAATGTTTGTAGTTTCTACATCGCTGTCGCTGCAAAGAAACAAGTAATGTGAACATTCGGGGAGAAAATTGGCAAACGACAACGAAAACATATGCCACTGGCGAGACTTACCCCTCATCCACTGTCGGGTTCTTCTTCCCTTTTTTAGCCTTCCCCATTTTGTTAGTATGCTATACTAGGTCACGATACCCGGAATATAGTGGTCTGTTATCGTATATTTTGTAAACTCTATCATGTGAAACGTGATCAATGCACAGGAAAGCTGTTGCAGCCGAAAATTAATCCGATCAAGTCGTAGTCGTCGTGTCCGACCTGCACTCACGTCACGTCACACCACAGAAAATAAAAAGAGCAAAGTAAGAAGATCAAAAGACGGATAGATAAAAATAAAATAGAGCACCTTTGCCAGGCTATGGCAAAATACAGATATATCGATATTTTGCCATACTGTTAAAGATCAAAGGAACATATTATTTTAAGTTGATAAATTTAAGTTGTTAAATTGATACATTTAAAAAAAATTGTTTAGTCCTTTAATGTTGTATTTACAAATATCAATGTAATTTATCTAATTCACATTACTTCGTCAAAACTTTTTATAAAGGAGTCACTACACTGACAGAAAACGAAATTTCCATGATATCAGTATCTTACACGCCCCATAACTAGCTCTGGAACCTTACCCACTCGCAGGAACACAACGATTATTGTTTTACTGCGATCTTCTGTAAGTCCCTCCGCCTTACGTTTGACCCAGTCGGGAAGTTCAATTTGAGCGAGAAATCTCGCCTTCTACCAATACATATGAAGAAGAGATATCCGGATCCCCTACCCATTACCAAACTTTAACTTCCTGTTTAATAAATAAACAGATAGAAACATTTGATAGAGAGGTTGTTGCGATGATTCTTTTTCTACCCAGCAACAACTATCATCATCATCATCATCAGCCTATACTCGTCCACTGCTGGACGTAGGCCTCCCCGCCACAGAGCTCATCTTCGGCTCTTTTCTTCCAGTCACTGCCAGCTGCCTTGCGCAAGTCGTCGCTCCACCTGGCACCTGGCAACAAATATACAAAGCGTATACCCAGTTTTACCCATTTTGAATAAATTATATTTTGAAAATTTTAATGTGATTTCTATAATATGCCTTGTTATAGCTTGGTGAATTTTTACTGTGGTTACGTGTAATTTATTTTCTCATTGAATATATTTACAACATTGATAAAAAGACACGTTCTCAAGTTATGAGAACTCTATTTACAATTTTACACACGAGCGAGACATAAAAAAAACTGATAAATCAACGGGAATGACAGCCGAGGATATAAAATTTTTAGTCAATTTATTTTTTGTTTCATAATCAATATGTACAAAGGATTTACACGGATACTAGCTCTATATTGCGCAGATAAATTACAACCATGTGTCCCTTCTGGTATTACACGTAATGTGTTATGTTCGCGGAAAGGTGGCCACAATATAGGTTATATTTTGCTAAGAACGAAGAAACACGACCGAGGAGGTCCTTCGGCTCTATTTGTTCCTATACCAGTTAAACCTAATCCTGATGACATAAACATTGGTGCAGAAATCACAGGACGTCTAAAGAAGCAGGATCTTCTCAAAATTCTTAACAAATTTTATCAGAAACCACAGGTCAGAGTGTTGGCTTCAGATAATGGGTTAGATGATCATCTATTGCATCAGGCTTTTTTGTCGTTCAGAAGAAACTGCTTAGAGCATGATCTGCCACCAGATTTACACATTATCATCAGTGATATTATTCAAGGTGAGAGTTTACCCTTGATAAACAACTTGTCTACTATTTAGGTATTTATAAAAAATCGCTTCACATATTTTTCACTGATGTTATTTTTTAAGGTGCTGGCCATGTGGATGATTTGTTTCCATATTTCCTGAGACATGCAAGACTGGCTTTCCCTCACCTTGACTGTTTAGATGACCTGAAAAAAATATCTGACCTAAGAACACCTGCTAACTGGTTTGTTCCATATGATTTAATAGCAGTAATAAGCATTTTTTAGAAGTTATTTAATTATTTATCAATGCCGTCATCTACAGAGGTCATTGTAATGTTGTTTTGTGTTTAAAAGTATGCTAGCAGAAACTTGGCAATATCACAAAGACCTGTCATATAATTATCTATTTTAATATAATTGAAAGTAAATATCAAACTATACTCTGTGCACCAAAATATTGAATTATCATAATAAGAACTCTAAACATTATTCAGAACAAGTATAGCAATATGATGTGAAATAAACTAAATATTCATAGTAATTGTATTGTTTATTGAAATCACTAGTAAACAGAGCAATAATTCATATTTTCATTCAATTATATCACGAAAAATATTGCATCACAATCATATTTGCATTGTTGCATACCTTCCACTTTAACCTTCTCAAGTTTCTGATAAATGATGGTACATGTGAAGCTATATTAAATACAAAGTTGTTGTCAATTGTGTTAACAATGCCTATTTTGTTTTCAAATTATATTTGCCTTAACAAAAGATAACATTAATGTATGTTTGTAAGAATAGTGTTTTAGGGGTTATAGGCTAGGCTAGCCCTTTAACGCCATGTCAACCCAAGTCTGTATTCTGTTCCAAGCAACAAAGCCCTTCTAAAACTATTACTTTGTGGTTAGGTTTGGTTTATACTTTTATTATAAATACATCTGCATCAAGACACACATAAAATTAAAATTTAAAATATAAATGTGGAGGAATTAAAAGTTCTTATAGTTAAAGCCCCTTCATAGCTGAAAACAACCTATAGTTTAGCGAAATGTATTATTGATTACTTAATAATAAACATTATTATTTTATAATATTATTTAGGTATCCTGAAGCTAGAATTATGAACAGAAAAATAATATTTCATGCTGGCCCAACAAACTCAGGCAAGACTTATCACGCAATGGAGAGGTTTCTGAGCGCAAGTTCTGGAGTTTACTGTGGCCCATTAAAACTTTTAGCAACTGAAATATACCATAAATCTAATAAAAATGTAAGTACATAATAAGAATAATTACTCATAGTGTGCGAAGACTGATTTACTAAGATACAGTAGGACAGTTTGGGGGAGTATAACCAAAACTTAAACATCAAACTCTTTCATTCGCTGAGCATAGAACATTTTTGGCTCTTATAAACTTTATTACTTTAGATTTTTAATTTTAGTATTATTTTTAATAAAAAAATATATTTTAAAATGTGAATGAAATAAGTTGAAATCAAAGTAGTGGAAATGGTACACCCGTCTCATTGTCACTACATAACAAGTGCTTGATTCCTACTGTATATGTATAATTTGTATAATTTGTATAATTTTAATACAAAATCTAACATAAGTTACGTACAAATTATTTTCTAAGTGTTTTATAAAATCTAAATACAATAATAATAGTCTTACGAATAACAATAATTTCGTTATGTTTAATTATATCATACTGTATATATACAGTAGTACGGTTATTTATGTTGTTTCTCAGTATAATAAAATAATCGTAAAATACAAAATATTGGTATATTATAGAGCACAATAATTAACACCTTTGCGATTATTTATGGTTTTTATAGATTGTGCCGTCACGATACCTGCGCGTAATGGCGGCCGTTTGTTGTACCCTTAATTGTTTACTATTATTACTTATATGCCCCCGGCAAGGTGAACCAACAACCTGGTAAAGATTGATAGAAATCGCTGGATTCGGGTGGTGCACTACTCGTCGTGGCGATCCTTGAAGGAGGCTTATTTCCAGCAGTGGTTGTCTAATGGTTGATATGATGATTATGATAATGGGTGCTATATTTTTTCTACAGGGTACAGCATGCGATCTAATAACAGGTGAAGAGAGAAGACATGCATCATTGTACACATCAATAGCAAATATGGAGGAAATTCATAACAGTACAGATGAATTTTCACAAGTAGATGCTTCAGAATTAGCCCCGTCTAGTCACATCGCCTGCACGGTTGAAATGACGTCGCTTAATAATAGATGTGAGTAATTACTTAAGCATTTTTGGTTACATTGTATGTGTTAAATATAAAGTCACTTAAGTTCTTGATATATTTTTCACATGACCAGAGGTACCTATTACATGTATAGAGTTATGAAGGCTACTGGTTGCTGGATATACCTATATTTTGTTTAAACCAAGATACATTGATTCATATATGTATTTATATTCCAATGGATTATCTTTATAACATTTTCCTAGCATTTCCTAGATTTTCCTTCTTGTGCTTCTTAGTCTCAAAATATATTTACTTTATTTTGTCGTGCATATTTTGTTAATATTTCTTTATTATTCTTACCAGATGAAGTGGCTATTATAGATGAAATTCAAATGATTGGTGACAGGGGAAGGGGGTGGGCATGGACAAGAGCGATATTAGGTAATAACATAACAATACATTGAAGTGTGGCTTCTATTTATGTGTCTATATAAATTGTTTTCTTTCAAGGACTCCAAGCTGACGAAATCCATTTATGTGGAGAGGCTGGTGCTATAGGTCTTATTGAAGAAATATGTAACTCTACTGGTGAAGAATTAGAAGTAAGAATTTTATTATATTTTCTATATTGTTGATAGGTTTATTCTTGATCGCCAGTTTGCGTAATATTAAGCGACACTGCGATTTACGATGTACCGCTCTAACCCAAAAGGAACCGGTTATTTATTCATCTGTAATTGTGATATGTGTCTGCAATGATTTTGCTATTGTTTAATTATATTATCAATCAAAATAATTATATGTTTTTGTTGTAGGTACGCTCATACAAAAGACTAACAGAATTGAAAGTAGAAGATACAGCACTTGGTACACTGGATAACGTGAAAGCCGGCGACTGTATAGTGTGTTTCAATAAAAATGACATTTACAGTGTAAGTCGAGCCATTGAACAGAGGTCAGTCCCATGTTGAGGCAGGTATCCCATTAATAAAGTATAATAGGATGGTTTATGATTTCAAAACTCTGTGTATTTAGGAGAACTAGAAATACAAGAAGTACTATGACTAACTAATTTGGTAAAACAACCTCAGGGTAATCACACTGATATGTTAACATCAAAATCTGTATTTTATTGCCATATCAAAAAAGGTGTGTCCTGATGAGAATATGCTATTACAGATAAAGTTTCTGTCTAATAGCGCCACTTACGTTTGGCCCACTACAATTCGATTGGTTTAAACCTTTTTATCATTATTATTAATCTCAATATCACACATTTATATCGGTTGAAATTGAAACAACCTGAGCTTTTGTCATGTGTTTTAAGTTTGTGTTTCCGTTCCCTATTATGTGCCAAAACTCCCATAGGTTCGTATTATGTCTTAGTTTTCAAATTTGTCATCTTCCAGATAATGTATGTTTTACATTCTTAATCCTTAAGGTCCAGTAAATAAAAACATAGAATTTTGAAATCATTATTCCAAATAGAATGTTGTAAGAGTTTAGATAGATATGGTACGATATTGATTATTTATATTTTCTAATATCGTTTTTTTATTATAATTCAATTAGATTACGATAGTATAGTTGTTTTCATTGTGAAGTAAATTAGGTCATGTGTACTGCATCTTGGTTTTGAATTTGAATCATTTTGTAGATGTCTTCAGAATATTGATACCAAAACATTGCTCTTTTATTTTATTCAGTATTCTTGCAATTTTTCCACCGTGTGTTATTTTGAGATAGTGTTTAATTGTTTTAGGGGTAAAGAAGTAGCTGTTATATACGGTAGTCTTCCGCCGGGAACAAAACTGGCACAAGCCAATAAGTTCAATGATCAGAACAGTTCCTGTAAAGTTATGGTGGCAACAGACGCAATAGGACTTGGTATCAATTTGTAAGTATCTTAATCTGTTCACCATGAACTATTTCATAGATTACTGGTTAAACGAGTGGCCTTTAGCGTGTTTTGCGTTCGATTCGCGAGACGAACAGTGTTATTGTGTTTTTCCATAAAATTCTCAGTAGCATCTCATGGTTTGGATTTATGTCTGGTTGGTGAACTATGGATGAATATCAGTACACCCCTTCCCAACTTTAAGCAAACACGTGTGATGTTATGTATATACCTAGAAATTCTATTAAAAGGCCCTGATCATTAGATATAGCAATACTGGCTGACCCAGCAAACATTGCTTTGTTACATTATAGGGGTTGGTGGTGGAAGCGTGAACATTTTAGTGTAATATTATTTTTAATGCCAAATCATATAAAAAATTGCCTACGACCGATTCTCAGACCTACCAAATATACATACAAAATTTCATAATAATCCGTCCAGCCGTTTCGGAGGAGTTCAGCGATAAACACCGTGACACGAGATTTTGATTATCATTATTAATTTAAGAGCTCAGCTCTTGTCGGTGGAGCAATCGCCACTGTTGTCTATCTCCTGCTTTCTGTTTGACTTCTTGATACGACTCGACACCCACTTTTTCCTTCACTTGATCAACGAAACTTCGTCTAGGTCTTCCCCTTCCTCTCTTTCCTTCAATTCTACCTTCTAGTATGGTTCTAAAGAAGTCGTCGTGTCGTATCAAATGGCCAAACATCTTCCCTCTCCTATACTCTATGGTTCTTAACAGCGGTCTTTTCTCGCCAACAATCATTAATACTTCCTCGTTTGTTTTCATTTCGGTCCAACTGATCTTCTCCATCCTTCTCCAGCACCACATTTCAAACGCATCTAACCTTTCTCTGTCCCTTTGTGTCATTGTCCAAGTTTCACAGCCATACAGTGCTATGCTCCAGACATAGATTTTTATAAAAAGTTTTCTGATATTGGTTTTTATTTTGGCTTTGAGATTTTGATATATAAGATTAATTTACATGCAAAATAAACATATTTTATACCAAATAACATTATTCGCAGCCGACTTATACAATATGAAAAGTAACTTGTGTTATAAAAACAGGTGCCATGCTGAGCCACTTGCTGATCCGAATTTTTCTTCTGTTTCAGGAGCATACGAAGAATAATATTCTATTCGTTAATAAAACCAGTGATAAATGAGGATGGAGAGAAAGAAATGGATGTAATTAGTGTATCCCAGGCACTGCAAATCGCTGGTGAGTGTGACATTATAGACCTATATTTAATACGGTAGTCTCGACCAACAGATTCTTAGCTTAGGTTAAAAACACAACTATAGATTACGAGAAAAACTTGAAATTATATCGCAATGTCATTAGACTGCTTTTATTCTTCATTTTTTAAATATTCGCGTTTATACGTTGAACTCAGGTCGAGCAGGTCGGTACGGCAGCGTGTGGGAGACGGGTTATGTGACGTCATACAAGCCGGAGGACTTGGCGACGTTGAAGACATTGCTATCGAAGTCCCCGGAGCCGGTCACGCAAGCGGGGCTGCACCCCACCGCCGAGCAGATGGAAATGTACGCTTATCATCTACCTCACGCCAGTCTTAGTAGTTTAATGGTAAGTTATTTTCATAATAATGTAATTTTCTATATTTTTTTTTGTATTAAGAGTGACATCACATCTGGATGACGAATAATTTCTCTCAAAAAATCAAGTAAAGATTTGAAAAGGTTTAAAAGTGCCATGTATACTTTTTGTATTCGATTCTCTATAACATCACTTAGTAAATAAAATGATTCATCAGTCAGGTGCAATTTAATTGACGACACGACGGGTGGGCCGGAAAATTGTGTATATTATTTATTTATTTTTATTTGGAAAACCAACAGCTTTAAAATAAAGTGAAATAGAAAAAGTATGTATCATAAAGCCAATTACAGGTTTTCACGATTAGCGACAAACTTAAATTAAAAAAAAAAGAAAACTTAACGGACACTTAAATACAACACAACTACAGGTTATGTTTTAGGTAACGGTTTATCAAAAAACTTAAGGTTGAGCATCTTCCTAGCCGCACAGCTTTTAGTGACAAATGGATCAAAGTTGAACTCTTTGCACAGCTTATTGAGATTTCTGCTAGCCCGCACGATATATGAGTTTTGTCTATAATTTGAGGAACAATGTGGAATAGAAATAGGGGGATTATATCTAGTACACCTACTAGGGACACTAAAATTAAGTTTATGCAATAACTCAGGGCTATCAATTTCGTTCGAAATTAACTTAATTAAGAAAGAGACATCTGCTAATTTACGACGATTAGTGAGGGGCAGAATGTGAAATTGTTTGCATATTTTTGGGTAATCGTCAAAAGTATATGGAATTTTTAGCCGATAACATAAATATCTAATAAAACGTCTTTGAATATTCTCTATTCGGTTTATGTACTTGTCATAACACGGATTCCAGACTTGTGAGCCAAATTCAAGATGACTGCGAACATATGTGCAGTACAATATTTTAAATGTTTTCGCTTGCTTAAAACACTTAGAGAGCCTCATAATGAACCCTAGTGACTTTGATGCCTTGGCAACTATTTTGTCGATATGGACATCAAAAAGAAGCTTACTATCGTGATAGATGCCCAAATCACGCACTACATCACACTTCCTTAACAGTTGGCCCTTTAGTTGGTAAGTAGTTGGAATAGGAAGACGTTTACGACTGTAGGTAACAACTGAGCATTTGAGGGGGTTCAGATCCAGTTTATTTAGTCGACAATAATCATCCAAGCGCTTCAAGTCGGCTTGTAGGCATTCCATATCCGTGACTGACGATATAGAAGAAAAAATCTTCATATCGTCAGCAAAGCAGAGTAGGTTAGAGTTGTGAAAGCAAGTGTCGATGTCGTTTACATAGATAATGAAAAGCAGCGGACCAAATAAGGAGCCTTGAGGAACCCCACTGGGAACAGAACCCCAGCTAGAAATGTAGTTGCTGATAACCACAGCTTGTGACCTATTCTCAAGGTATGAAGTAAACCATCTCAAGAGGTCGCCCCTAATACCAGTGATGAAAAGTTTTGATTTTAAGATATTATGGTCAATTTTGTCAAATGCTTTACTGTAATCTGTGTAAACGACATCAACCTGAGCTCCATTATCCATGTTATGAGTAATAAAGTCATTAAGAAGCGTTAAGTTGGTGACAGTTGAACGACCTTTAAGGAAACCGTGTTGAGAGGCATTAAATGAATTCTTGAGAGCTTCATAAACTTGACCATACACAGCCCTTTCAAAAACTTTGGCCAATATACAAAGTTTGGATATTGGCCGATAGTTAACTATTTCAGTCTTAGAACCTTTTTTAAAAATAGGAGTAATGTAGGCAGATTCCCAGATTTGAGGCACGGTGCACGAATACAGTGATTTTTTAAATAAGAGGGAAATTGGCAAGGCTATAGTCATCGCACATCCTATTAGAAACTTAGGGGATAGGCGGTCAGGTCCAGCAGATTTAGATGAGTCTAATTTTTTAAGCAATCTCTCAATTTCCCCCACACGTACCTCGATTTCGTGGATATCCGATACTGTAGTGTAGCTAGGCGCCAGATACTGGCTTGGAAGGTTAGAAGAAGGTAAGTCCTTATTAGTTGGAGCAAGGAAATTTAAAGAAAAATGCGATGCGAAAGCATTACAAATTGACTGACCAAAGGGGAAAAAAGTATCGCCATGTTTCATAAAACTTGGTATAGTGTTACATTTTGATCGATGTTTGACGAAACTCCAAAATAGCTTTGGGTTTTTCTCAATAGCCGCTTCCGTACTGGTTAAGTACGTATTATAGCATTCACTTTCAAGATTTTTTATCCTATCCCGCAAATAAATGAAAGTCACTTTATCCGACAACCTGCCATAGCATTTATACTTACGGTGATATTTAAATTTTTCTTTGATCAGTCTTTTTAACGAAGGGGAATACCAAATAGGATAGGAGTCATGAGAAATTCGTCTGGTAGGAATAAATATATCCTGAAGATCCAACATAGTGTTGTGAAAGTAACTGACCGCATCAGTTAGTGATTTACTATTTAATTCTTTCGCCCAGTCAATAGACGATATCTCCTTGTTGATAGAAATAAAATCACCTCTGCTAAAAATATACTGAGTACATGGTGCAGGCATTAAATAGGAACAATAAGCAAAGTCTACAACAATACTTAGGGCCGGGTGATAACTGTCTACAGATGCCAAGGCGTCCAAACATTCAAAAACGGATACTGCCTTGTTGCATAGTACAAGGTCTAGAAGTTTACCATATTTATTCAGAACTCCGTTAAATTGATTCAAGTCTAAGACACGCATTTCGTCAGTCAACATATACTCATCACTACTACAAATATTGATCGGGGAGTATGACTCATTTGTTAACTGCCATGTTATACCACTCATATTGAAATCACCAACAATTAGAAAAGAATCAGATGGATTACTCAAAACGTTATCAGTTAGTTTGTGGAGAAAATTAGACAACTGTATAGAGAAAGAATTACCGCGGTTTTGTTTGCACAAATAAATTTTAGTGGCCGGATGTCGTAAATTCAAAGTTATCCACAGGTCCTCCGCCGAGGAATGAAAAAGTGGTTGAGGAATAATACTTAAATATTTACGAACTGCAATTAAAACACCTCCACCGCGGGTCTGTCCAGTCAGCTGATAGTCGCGGTCACGACGCCACACAATATATTGGTCACCGAATAATTCACAATCACGAATACCATCGATTAACCAAGTTTCAGTTAAAATAATGATATCGAATGAACTGAGACAGAGACTACGATAAAAAGTTTCCGTTTTAGTGCGGAGCCCACGAACGTTCTGATAATAAATATTCAATTTAATATTACTACTACTAGCCATTTATAAACATAAACAATAAATACAGAAAATCATCACAGTAAAAATATAAACCGCAATTATTAGAGGACCATAATAATATGTTAACATTTAAAAACTTAAAACAGTACTTCATAATAACTCGAAGTGGGTAATTAGCAGCAAGTTCCTTCTGGGATCCACAAGTAGTTGTGCGACAGTAAAAGCAATAACTCAATTTGCATATATGTGCAAGCAGGACAAACACATTTCGTGAGGGTATTATGATAAAAACAGCGCGACAAATAAAACTAGTTATGCATCGGCAAGTCAAAACTACTAATGAGGCAGGGGTGCTCAACCTTTTACAAAACTTTTGTTTGGTAAAAACAGCAATTAATAAAGCAATATTGTGACATAACTTAATAAGAATAAAATCTAACCGTAACATATATAACAAAAATAATATCGTTGGAATAAAATAATAAATTAAAAATTTTTGTTTAAATCAATTTCTGAAGAAATAATAAAAACTTTAGATCCATCTGATTTACGTACATGAATTTTTCCGTGTTTTACCCAAATATGTTTGAAATCCTTTTCTTTTGCTACTATCCTAGATTTATTTAACAGTTTTTTTGAATTTGAGTTGAGATGATCATTAATGTAGACTTTATTTGATGTACCCAGAAATCCAAGGTCATGAGTAGACAGGGTTTTAAGGGACCGAGCAGCTGCAATGAAATCCTCCTTGACATATCTATTGAGAAAACTCACGACGATCGATTTCTCATTGGTATTATACAGAGGTATTCTGGATATGTAATTGATTTGCGATTTCGGGAAAACATAATTCACCTTATGGCTGATTGACTCCACAATTGAAAAAAGATTCTCGTCTTTTTTTAATGGAATTCCTTTAATTTCCACATTGTTCAATCTGGACCTCTGATCGCTGGCAGATAGCTCTAACTTAATTGCGTCAATGTCAGTTTGCAGCGAATGAACTGTATTATGCAAACTCTCGAGACAGACCACTCTAGACTCAATTTCATTGAGTTTGATGGCCAAATCCTCCACCTGGTTGCCGGCGTACTCACAGCTTGTCTTGAGTTCGCCGAGCTCTTCTTTAATACAGCGAACGTCTTCCTTTATCGACAATATACCGGCAAACTGCGTCTTAAGTTCACGGATTTCTCCAAGGCTAATTTCGAGAGAGACGGGTTCTGGTGTATGGGGTGCACTGGGAGATGGAGAAGAGATGCGGCAAGTCGGGCATTTCCACATAGCTCTTCTATCAGTACCAAGTTTTCTCCACCCACTCTCGGTCATATGGGCGCAACCAAAATCGAGGTGCCTCTTGCATAGCCCACACTGGACACCGTCATTGAAATTTGCGTTACAAGCTGCACAAGTCTTCATAATGATAAAAAAAAATATAGATAATAATAAAAACTGAATATTGAGAAAGGTTGACAATCCCTGATTTACTTAACGAACGTAGTTGCGTGCTTAGTTAGAGAGTGACCGAACGGAACTGATATTACGGAACTTATATCATATAGTTTGTTACTTATCATTCATCATTAATTAATTAATTCATTCATCATTAATTAATTCATTAATTCATTCATCATTCATTTGTTCGCAGGATATATTCGTCCACCTGTGCACAGTGGACGTGTCTCTTTACTTCATGTGCAACACGGAGGGCTTCAAGTTCCTAGCGGAGATGATCCAACACGTGCCACTGCCGCTGCGCGCTCGCTACGTGTTCTGCTGTGCGCCCATCAATAACAAGCTGCCGTTTGTGTGTGCTACGTTCCTTAAGGTTTGTTCATACATGCATAATGCATACGGCTGTGCCTTTTGGCATACATACACAATTTTATTCTAATTTGACCACCTTTAAGAATGTGAATATTGCAATAAAACCGTCGCGTCGCCCAAAACCGCAAGCGCCCGTTTATCACTTCCTTAAATTTTAGATTGAAAGAAACAAGGACATAAGTTCGTCTCTACATTCACTAGATACAATATATTAAAACGGTTTTACTTGAGCCGTGAAAGTGAGTTTTGTTGTGTTTCCGTACGCTGCAAAAAGGCGTAATAAACAATAGTTTTGTATACCTAGTGACTCTCCTACATACTCCGTTTACAATCTTAAAAAACTCAAAAGAGAAGCGATATACAAGGTGTTGTTTTGCATCCTCGTCAAATTTCAGGAGGTTGTCATAAAATACATAAATAATCAATTGAAAGTACGGTAGTGGGCAATAACTAAAAAGTGCTGCTTTTATTTGTTGTTGAATTTTAACAGTATTTCAGAATTAAACTCTTAATTCAATACAAATAAAACAGAATCACCCGACTACGCACACAGCGACAATGCA
Source organism: Craniophora ligustri (assembly GCA_905163465.1). Classification (NCBI taxonomy): domain Eukaryota; kingdom Metazoa; phylum Arthropoda; class Insecta; order Lepidoptera; family Noctuidae; genus Craniophora; species Craniophora ligustri. The sequence continues at coordinate 5,553,006 of LR990960.1, forward strand.
GCTGTGTGCGTGAGTGTTGACGTCTTTGCTAGCGCGCGCGAACGAGTGATCGGTAGCAATAATTTACCTAATTTTATTTCGAAAATCACCTACATTATTGTCATAAATTATGCTTGATAATGAACTCATTGTTGAGCATCATTGGAATGCGGAAATCTTACTAATGGCAGTAATACTAGTGCGCCAAAGAAAAGTTCATTGACCTGTTATCAGATGATTAATAAAATGTTAAATTTGCTTTATCCTTCCACCTAAAGTTTTCGTAGTGATTTTGTTTTGATTTGTGGATTAAATTGATTGATTTAAAATTTTCCTTCCTACTTAACGGGCTTAGGACCGGCAATAATACCTACCTTAGTTGGTGTACCGATCTACTTATGAAGGAAATGGAAAGACGTGCTAGTTAAATGTAAGTACGCGGTGATACTTTCGACTCTTAGGTATTATTAGCGTAGTTACAAATTTGAAATCAACTTATTTACACTAATCAAATTGATTAAGCTAACAACGTATTTACAAAATGTACAAATAAATAAATTACCTACTTAAGTTACCCGGAGGTATTGTTCAAAGTGGCCACCATCACACTCTTCGCACAATTGAGCACGACGTAGCTGGTTTTCCTTCAGCTTACGTAACACTAACACATTAGTTTTTACAGTGTCAAAAGCACTAATGATCCTTGCACGTAATTCTGTTACACTGGTCACTTCCTCCGTGTAAACTAACCTTTTAACGTCTCCCCGCACATAAAAGTCTAGAGTTGTCAGGTCCGGAGAACGCGGAGGCCAGGCCACAGGTCCTCCGCGACCGATCCAGTGGTCACCAAAACTTTCGGTCAAGTACTCGCGTACTTGCCGACCATAAAGAGGGGGGGCACCGTCCTGCTGGTAGTACAAGTTGCGATGGAGTGCCAGGGAACATCCTCCAACATCTCCTCGACAACGTGACGCAACAGCTCCAGTTTTTGGGTGTTGCAGTTCACGCTTCAGTAGGTGAAACACTGTAGTGTGGTGCACTCCAAAGTGTTGACCAGCCTGCCGCGTGCTTGCCCGTGGGTCTTGCTGGAAGTATTCCAGCTCTGTGATGGGGGTTCCCGATCGGGAAACATTTCGGTGAACATCCGGATGGCTCCACGTAGGCTGTCTCCACTGATGGCATACAGGCGGACCATCTCTACCAACTCGACATTCAGATAGTTGTCCGTCATCTTGCACTTCGTACCTACGTCTCAACGATGTACCGAGAAGTGAAATTCGCAAAGCGCGCGCACGCGTCGGCGACATCAAACAGACTGTTAGTTCCGGGGTCGCGGCGGCGTGGCTAGGGATTTGTACCTACGAATCGATCGATGAATGATCGTTGCGTATGCGTTGTGTATGTATTGTTTGCGTTTGTTTGTGTGTGAAAGCGCGGTTATAGGGCTAGTAACAGACGGGCCGCATTTAAATACGGCTGGTTCACACTTACGGATTTCCGTAAACAAGCAAAATAAAAATAAAAAATACCTACTCATTTTATTGTTGCTTTGGGTCGAGAATCATTAGCATAATTATGTCCTTGAATTTGACGAGGATGCAAATCAACACATCTTTGATATTTATCGCATCATCTCGACCTATTTCAGTAAATAGGTAGGTACAGTAGGACAGTTCCTACTGTTGAGCATGGGTTCTATCATTTGAGAGAGATTACACTATAGTTCAACATCACACAGAAAGTGAAAGTCCCCGAAAGGTAAGGCAGATGTGTACTTATGTACGCCCACGTTTCGACGCCATGTTTTAGGTCCCATGGAATAGGGCGCGAGCCTATTGCCATTTAAAAACCCAATAACACTGCTCGACCTGGCAATCGAACCCAAGTGGGACTGCCGAGAAAGAGATGACCTCTTGGGTACTACTATTCTATTCGAGTACTAGACAAACGAGGCAATACTGTGTATAGCATACCTAGTGGTATAATAAGCATACGCTCTACAAATATCCGTCTGCCCTCAGATGGTGAGACAGTACAGTCGCAACGAGCCTCTCACCAAGAACTGGTTGTGCAACACGGTGGAATGGCCGCTGCCCGCTCCGAAGACTATCATGGACCTGGTGCATCTGGAGTCGGTCTTCGATGTCCTCGAGCTGTATTTATGGCTTAGGTATGTAATATAATAAAGAAACTCGATTTTTTTGTCAGTCCATTTTATTTATACAGAGAATCTGAAAACCCCTGCTGCCAGTTTACTGGTATACCAGATATAGAAATTGTCCAGTAATCTGACTGTGGAGGTTCTAATTGTAGAGTTCAATCGCTTTGAATACTGATACTTATATGGATAGACTGAAACCAGATTCCAATATTGTTGATACTGTTTACCTACTACATATTAACTACTTGGACTTTTATTGGGGAACTTATTTAATATCAAAGTAGCGCTGTATTTCCCTGACTTATATAGTAGTGATGTCAGACATATTTATTAATATATTTTGTCAAAATTATGTCATTTTGTCCTAATAATCGGGTTGTAGTGGTTTGATTAGTAGACTGAAGGTCGCAAACCCAAACATAATTGGAAAAGAAAGATCATAAATAATAAAAGTTTAGTTATCTGGATATGTCAAGGTACTCAAGTATATCTTTAATGTTTCGTTTGCAGCTATCGATTCCCCGATATGTTCCCGGACGTGAAACTGGTGCGCGAAATGGAATCTGAACTGGACGCGATCATACAGCAAGGAATATTCCAAATAACCAGGTAATTTAACACGTGGTGAGAGGTTGATGAGATGGGCATAGCGATATGTGTCCCTTAAATATAACTGCCCGACTGGGGAAATACCTCCGCGTTAAAAAAGACCACGGTGAAACAACAATAGTTGTGTTTTTGCGAGGGAGGTAACTTAGTTACCAGAGCTCGTTGGGGAAGTGACTATTCTGACAGCACAGGAATTCCGTTGGCTATCAGTTTAGCAACCCCTATTTTATGAAACTTGAAAACCGACAGGTCAGGTGTTTTTTTTTTCATGGTGATAAGGGGGAAACGAGCAAGCGGCTCACCTGATGACAAGTGATGACCGCCGCCCATGGACATTTGCAACACTGGAGGCTTGCAAATGCGTTGCGAAACCCCTTAGAAACCGTTCAGGTTTCTAAAATGAAGAGTGAACTGACAGCAAACGGAATTCCCATGCTGTCAGAATAGTCACTCCCCCAAAGAGCACTGGTAACCTTACTCACTCGCAGAAAAACAACTAATGTTGATTCACTGCGGTCTTCTGTAAGGCGGAGGTACTTCCTCAGTCAGGCAGCTCAATTTGAGCGAGAAATCTCGCTATGCCCTACCTCCTACGAGGTTTTGCAAAAGTCTATAGGCTACGGTAACCTCTTACCGTAAGCTTTTTTGTCACCCTTATGGTATAAAAAAACTACACAAAACTGAGGTTAGTATTTAAATAGTGTTAATGGGTTTCCAATTGAAAAGCTACACACATACTATTATTTAATTGGCAGATTGTTAAGGAATTCAGAGCAAGTACTCCGCGAAGATCCTACGATGGAAGCAATGAGCAATAAGCGAACGACGCGCGGCGGATCCAAAGGCGACGACTCTAAGCCTAAACTATCGGATATGCTCGTTGCAAGGGTAAGTCTCTCAAGTTTATGCTAGAAAGATGGACACACTACTAAATAGGAATCAACAATTTTAATCACAACTATAATTTAATTTACAGGGCCTCATCACACCACAGATGTTAAAGAAACTACAACAAGAACTCACAACAGACAATAAGAAACCTGAGAGAAGCAGAACCAATAGAAATAGGAGGAAATAATGCTTTAAATTTTTGTAAATATTATTATTATTAAAAAAATACTTGTAATAAAAATGTTCCCAAGATCTAGTTTAAATTTGTCATGTTATTTAATCCTTTATTTTTACTTTTTTAACGAGACCGCCTAAGGCTAAAGTAAAATATTATTCCCAAAGAAATTATACAAGTTACAAGTATACATAGTATCAATATGATTGTTCGAAAAAGTAAATGAATTAATTTTAAAAAAAGCCGGTGCCAAGCCAAACGTAATAGTAAGTACACTCTCCGCGAGTGACCTTGAGCGGGGTGGTTACAACCACCACATCATCGGCACCGACTTCATACCTTTAAAACTAAAAAAAGGTAAAACTATGAAGTTATTTCTTGCTTTTTAGTTTTTGAAGTTGGTTTTTCTTTTTTTTTAAAGCTAATTTATTTTTTTCTTTTTAGTGTTGTATATATGTATAATTAACTTTTCATATCAGGTCAATCTAATAGCCTGAAAGAATACAACTATCGATTCATATACATATACCTACTAATAATTATGAAAGATTTTTCCTTCAACTTCTAACCGTTGAGGAGTTGTACCTTCCATCATCAGATCATTACATGAAATGGTGATTTTCAGATGCAAATACTTGAACAGCTTTGGAGAATACATGTAAATGTAATAAATGCCTATAACTGAAAGAATTTTCTTTTAACTCTTAACTGTTGAGGAGTTCTACCTTCCATCATCAGCTCATCAACATCAAATGATGATTATCAGACGCAAATACTGGAACAATTATAGTAAATATATTGAAAATGTGATAATTGCCTATAAAATTTTAGGGTTGCCCTCGATTTCCCTGATGTGGTTACAATGGGACCATCTGTGAAGTCTACCCTTTTAAACAAAAAAAGAATTTTGCAAATCGGTCCAGGCGTTTTTAAGTAATTAGTGAACATACTTAAAAAAAAAAGATTCCGACGAATTGAGAACCTCCTCTTTTTACACGTTGGCTGCGGCCTAACATAGCGCGCGCTAACCTACGGTGCGGCTGTTTACGCGCCTGGCGTGAGCGCCCGCACGGCCGGAACACATTTTGTATTCCGACCAACAGTGCGGCCAAAACACACCTGGTGTGTTTTGGGTGGGGGAGCACATATAGTAATAGTAATAATAATAATAGTAGTAATAGTAACCATTCATTGTCTTTTATTTTTGAGTGCATAAAACAATTGGGTACTTAGAATTATTTTACGATATATTTTGTGCAAAACAATCACCTACTAAGTTCTTTATTCAAAATTAAAACGCAGATGTGTATTTGTTAATACCGCAGAATCCTTTGTAGAATATTTTACTTTGTTTTCTTCGAATTTTATGAAGGCGTTTGTTATTAAATTTGTTAACACTACGACATTATGTCGATTTATTTTTCGTAAAAGCTGATTAGAATTAAATATCTACGAAAGGACGATAAAAAAATATATGTAGAACAATATATTATATTGTAATAAAGATATAAAAATACGGTCGAATTGATAACTTCCTTCTTTTTTGAAGTCGGTTTAAAACACGCCTCGCGCGTAATCCGTACTGGCGTAGCGAAGTTAAAAACACGCAGGGCGTGTTTTGCCGCCCAGTCGTAGCACAAAATGTGAAAACACGCCAGGCGTGTTTGCGCCGCACTCGCGTTATATGAGTCAAAACACAGCGTGTGTGTTTTCAGCAGTCAACGTGTTAAGTCGGTTAAAAACAGTTTGTTTACTACAATAATGATGCCAATAGGAACGTTCAGTTGCCCTGGTTAATCGGGTACCTATTTAACCCACTAAGATCTCTTGCTGTAAGCAGTAAAAGGTAATGATGTGAAATTGAATAACAGTGAGTTGAAATTCTTTCTTCTTGAAGTGAAACGCATCAGCTTCATGACAGAAGTCTGTCACGAAGCTGATGCGTTTTTCATTATATACGATAAATGTAGTAAAATGGTCAAGTACCTACAAATGTGTACTGAAGTTGTTACACAGCGAGATCTAGATTTAGGCTAAGCTTATAAGTCCATTATTGTGAAATTCATCTCGTAGAACACATCATTAGTACTGCCTTTTGGTTGACATTTTCGATAGTATATAGTTTTCTTTATTTCTAAGTAGGAGTACAGAGCGTAATAAAAAAAACCGATCGATTGCGAGTCGGATTCTAGCACAAAGGGTTCCATACCATTTACCGGCTATCTGTTGCCGTCATTAATACAGAGCAAAAAATCACATATGTTGTATTATAATTAAGAGCCCCCCTTAGCGGCAACATAAATCCATCTGTGAACATTTGGACCGTCCAACTATCTCGGTTCACGAGAAACAGTCCGGTGTCAGACAGACGGACGGACAGCGGAGGCTTAGTAATAGGGTCCCGTTGGCACCCTTTGAGTACGGAACCCTAAAAATGGATCACTCACCAGCGGACATAGAGACAAGTGATTTGGTTATCAGTGCGGTGTAACGATGTTTGTATGTAAACAAAAGAAATACATAGTAAAAACATAATCTTAATTTCATTCTGTACATACCTACGTTTGTAAATATGTTGATAAACGTATCATAAACATGACAATACATATAGATTAATACATGGCACCTGTAGATACCCGGCACATGTCGCTAGTGAATTATAATCATGGATACATTATTTAATAATTCATATGTATGTATGTACATAAATGCAAAAATGCTTGAAAGAGAAATATTTATCATACGTCTCTGTGAACATATTTTTATAGGAACTGATAACTTTTACTTGTCTACAGTAATTAAAGCTTAGAATATGTGTCCAATAAGTAATATTTATCAAGTGAGAAGTTATCAAGTGTCACTGTAAACTAGTAAACGCCGACCTATGACATTATAATTATCACAGCAACAAGAGGGTAGTTGATTCTATAACGGTTTGTTGCAATATTAAATTAGTCGTCACCTTAACAGCTGTAAAATGTGTACAAATAAATACAATTTCATTTTCTTGTTTATAATATTAATAATATCAAATGAATATCCATTACAAATACAAGGTATGTTATTAAAGTGATATTTAATTTAAAGTTGGTGTCAAAAAAGTGATGGTTTTATTAATAATTATTTTCTCATAGCTTTTAGAGTGTTTGAAGTGAAAGGGGTCGAAACTATTTTGGCGTTGGAAAAGGAGAATATCAATATAGAATGTAAGACAGACATGGCTATGGGCTATTGCGGTTTCATACATCCTACCGGAAAGAGATATTCGTAAGTACTTAGGAATTACTTATATTATTAAAGAGTGAGCGGTTTTGGGGGCTGTCCTTATTGTCGATGTTCAAAAAGTGCCATTTAAATTTGGCCTACTTTGAATAAATGATAATTTGACTTTATTATACAGGCTTATTTATACTAAGTATGTCGACAGTAGGGTGCGACTAAAATTATGTTACTATATAATGTATTCATAATTTTGTGCACCTACTTGCGTACGAGTAATAAGTATGCAAAAATAAGCCTCGGCACGAGAAGAAAAGTTTTGGAATACTCACTGGCGTAGCTAGCGAAGGGCTAAACAGTGCGCCAGGGCTCCCAAAACCTGATTAGCAAACTTCTTATTGAACTTGTAAAAATATCCCACCATCGGAATCTAGATAAAGTCTGATGAGTAAACATTAATCATGTCAACTTATTAAAAAAAATACAGGGAAAATCCCGATCCCCGGGAAATTTAAAAGTGGATTGGTTGTACACTGCCTGCAGTGTACAACCAATCCACTTTTACCACCGCTTTTTGGCCCCAGGGCCCCTTGGTCACCTAGATACGCCACAGACCACAGGTCATACCTACTTTGTGTCATCAATTAAATAGGTATCTAAATTCTATATCAACCTAGTTTAAACGAAGCAACAAGATATAATTAATTTAGGTTTTTATTCCCCGTCCAGTCTGGAATTTAATGCGTGTAATGCGAGAATCACCTCCCTTATGATAGGCCTTCTTTAGTGCATGCCATATAGCCGAATATCGGCATCCTCAGCTCAAATTATGTGGGCACGGTAAAGTAAAATATACGGTGTTGTGGTAGGTACTTAAGTCCATACATAAGCATACGTTGAAAGATAAGATATATTGCTCACATATACGTAAGTAGGTAACTTTTCACTACCTACCCCAACTACGCACTTAATTGTACGTACCTACATACCAAAGTACATTAAATAATCTTGGCAACGGACCACGTTTTACCCTTACTGTAGTTAGTATAAGGTCCAGTACCCAGTGAACCCAAATTAATGATAAGTGCAGTATGTGATGTTGTCTTTCCAGAAGAGTTACAATATAAGATAGGTACTTAGGAGAAACTAGAACCTTCTCAAGGAGTCAACGCCCAGAGTTTATCCGTATATATTATATTGTAGTCTTTGATCCGTATTAATGTCTTTAAACAATGTTGCGGGCTATTAAAATCTTGCGTAAACTGTTATCTCTTCGTTAATTAAAATAGATACTTTTATAGTTTTTAAGTATTACAAAAACAAATAGGTACTTATGAAGGCATCGAAAAACAGAAATTATTTAATAAATTTTTGGGTTGTTATTATTGTTATAGTACCTACTTATAGTATTTTATTTAAACCATATCACGCAGCCAGTTACACATAGCCTGGCCTACTAATTGGAGGCATATTAATTTATACTAAGTAGAGTAATATACATATCTAGTATACGGTATACCTTCTTCACAATATATTTATCCTTGAAATGAATAATATATCCAGTTAAAAAAATAACCATTAGATTTTCAGGAGCCACTCTGAATGCAGGTCATTGTGCCATAAAAATAAAAGCGACGAAAAACGACACCGGGGTTTGGCGATGTCACATTGGAACGCAATCTACCGGAGTGGAAATCATGCAGACCATTCAAGTAAGGGTAGTGACGCAGTTGGCTGCAGTCCAGAAGAATATTACTGCTGTCCACGGCAAGCCTATAACCGTGGCTTGTGCAACCACGAAGGGCCTGATACCTTTAAGCTACTGTCGGTTTGAGCCACCCAACGGCCGCCCGTTTAGCATCAACTCTGGTGTTACTGCTGCGAAGTAAGTATGAACTGAATATTCATAGTCCTGCAGCCTTAATCGGTCAAATACATTTATCTAAAACAGAATACAAAAGGCAAATGAAAGTAAAAATAGAAAAAAAAAACAAATAAATTCGTTTATCTACCTATATACAAATTCTTCAGATCTAGCTACTGATGGATGTCTTTTTTTATATAAGTTGTCTTTTCGATTAGGATATTTAGCATCGCATAATACTTACATGTTTAATTGCATGTGAATATTTCAGTCCGATCCTGGGAAGATATTTCTTCCCTAGCAACAAAAGTTTGGATCGTGGGGACTGTGCCGTAACTATTCGCAAGGTGAAATATGAGGATGTGGGGTCTTGGACCTGTGGAGCGGGCTTCGAGGATGGCAAAGAGCATATCGACTTCATTAAATTCGATGTTGAAGGTGAGTTCTGTTTGCAATATGTTATTTGTTAGTTTTTACGATGTTTTTCCTTCAATCCTTTGAATCTTAGTTAAAAACGTCTCCAAACTTTGTACTACACGCTTTCCAAATACGGAAGGATCATGTCGTAGATTGTTTGTTTCTATGACAAATCTAACGTTCATCATTCCATTCAGGATTGTATACCATGTCGACAGCATCAGCGACTGGTATTACGTTTGGAGCAATTGGAATCGCAGCTCTGTTAGCTGTGCTCGGCTTTATTGCGTGGAAGAAGCGAGGGTTCTTAGGCGCGGCGCAGGCCAATGCCGAGGAAGCTCAAGCACACGAGTTGGAACAGTTACCAGCTAGTGCTAGCCCCCGGGCGACTCCACGACTTGGCAGATTCCCCCAAGTAACTGTTGAGTCACCTTCTGAACCAAGTTCTTCTCCTTTAATGTCCCAAAGTGAGGCTTAAAAATATCGCGAGATTGAAATAATAATGACGTAGGTACCTAACTACATAATTATTATATAGTGGCCATGGACATATAAATGGTGGTGGCTGAATTTTTCTAGAGATCTTAGGTCTTCTCAGGCGAAATACATAATTATAAGTAATAAATAATATGCACATAGTTACACAAAGTCAGGGGCCAGATTTTGAAGGAAATTAAATGAGTCACGATTCAAACACGATGATTTTGAAAAATCGTCACAATCCTATAGTCGCTCATATAGGATTAAATTCTGGGACATAATTACATTTAAGGTAAACTAAAGGTAAGAGCCTTATACTTCCCTACAAACCTTAACAGACTAGTTTATTTTACTATTGTGTAATCAATAAACTAGATAATACAAAAACATATCACAACTAATATTTGAAAACCATAACTGACTGAAAATCAGCATTGTATTAAGGTATAGGTAATGTATGAATTAATGAAATTACTAACCACAATTTGATCCTTATAGAATACATATAGCAACACTACAGATGGTAAAATAGGTATACAAATTGTTTTTGTTTTTCAAAATCAGCAGTCTGCTACATATTGATTTTTCAAACACCCAAAGATGCACTTTTAGTTTTCATCAAAGTAGGGTCTTCTCCTTTGATTATTTCTTGTTATTATTTAGATTCGGAATTGGCAATTCATATCCACTTGTATAGCTATCAACCATATACGCGTGAGGCACGATCTAAATGTATATACTTGTTAAATGAAAGGAAATGGTGTTCAAAAATCTTAATTAGAAAGATCCCCACCCACTACGAAAAATAACAGTTATAGTCAAGTTGAAGAAAACTGTTACTAATGCAATTCAATTCGTCATTTGCAAGCCTATTCAATATAATATGATTCTTCTATTATTGAATCTCATTTTATCTGTATGACTTCTTAATCTTACTTATTTACATGATTTACTGTCAGTAGTTGTTCTAGCTGTTAATTGGAAGGAACAAATCACTTCTCATGTTTGTTCTCTCAAACTATGAAAGTTTAATATAAGTTTTATTTCTTATGTCTAGTTAAGTCTAAGTCTCCAATCTAAGAATTATATAAATCTATCTTTTGTATATTATTATAACATTATTTAAATATTGAATTTATTAATGAATATTAAAAACTATGAATACTGTTGAATAATTATTTTAATTTCACCTTAACAAAAACCTTATAACAATGTAATTATAGAACTAAATATTTTCTAGAGCTTCTTATTCTAGTAACTGGGATGGTTTAGCAATGCAGCCAATCTTTCCATGTTCACAGCATATACAGAGTGGCAAGATATAATATTTTTATGTAGCAGCAATGTGTTGTAAAATTCATCTATAGTTAATTTGTCATCATTTGGCTCTGTGTTGGGTACACTGAAAAATAGAGACCAGTTGTTAAGTTAGTCTATTCCTTTCATAGCAATTGCTAATTGTCATAAGTCTGCTATGTAAATTACCTATATAAAAAGATTACTATCCAATATCGCTAAATAAATAATATATTTTGTGACTCACCTGCATGCAATTTCAAAAGCTGCTGAGTGTTCCATTTCATCTATTGTGGGTGGGCACCTTGGGCCTAGTAGATCTGTCATTCCCTCATCAACGCTAACTCTTCCTTCTCTCTGAGGGTCATACAATTTTGCTGTATTCCTCAACCACATGTTTGGTACATCTCCTCCTACGTCATACATGAAGTTTTTGTTATGCATCTTGTACCCTTTTCTTTGGGATACTACAGCAGTGATGACATTTTTGAGGAAGTGTTGTACGGCTACAACTATAGCATCAGCTGCATCATCATCTGCACCTTCAAGCCCCAATTCCCATGCGGCCAACATGAAGCGCCCAACTACTAGTGCATGATCTGGTAGGAATATTTCCTGGAAAAAGTAAGAATTATTCATTTAATCCTACTAAAATTATAAATGCGAAAGTTTGATGGATGTTTGTTACTCCTTCACCCAAAAATTGCTCAATAGATTTGCATGAAATTTATCATACTGATAGTTAATTCTCTACATGAACACATATACACTAATGCATTTTTCCCATGGGGGTAGGCAGAATCTAGAAAATGACATGTGCTACGGTCCCTGCATACCACTCTTGCCTCATCCACATTCATACATCTCGTCATGCACGCGCGCCGGTTATGAGTACCGCGTACCTGACCTTTTTGAAGGAGTTCACCAATTAAAGAAAAGAAAGAAAGAAAAAATATTTATTTTCGATGTATGTCTTTCTAGGGCGCCCCCTCCCAGCGTTTCCACTGACATCCGCCTTATAAATTCCTTTCGTCAATCGCCTAACATTCATGAACACATAGACTACTTTTTATCTACATACTATGCGGACAAAGCCACCGGAGGCAGCTAGTATTGTATACGTAGAAGTATCTGCACTAAGATGACAATGACCAATAAAAGACCTAAAAATAAATCAAAAGTTTTAGACACCTGTGCAGCATATTTGACACCATCACTGCCGGCTCCCGGTGGAGAATTTGGCGGTAAATACTCTAGCAAATCAACGGGCTCGAAGTTTGATTTCTCCGAAGTTCGTGAACTCCTCTTATGCCTCCTGCTCCTATTATGTGAACTAGCTTTTTCTTGAGCGATACTTATGGACGCTTCAGCCAGACCTTCTACTTTATTCAAAAGTGCCAGTAAAAACTCATTGTGGAAGTGCACTTGTTCAGGAAACAGCAATTTCCGAGCTTCAGCATCAAATTCTTCTTTTGTGAGTTTCATTCGAAACCATTGTTTCATTTGGTTGAAGTATTTTGTAGATTTTTCACCAAGTACTTCGTTCAATTTCCGTCTAGCAATATTTAGAGGGTCAGAAGACATTCTCAAACAAATCAAATTACTTTGTATTCAAAGACGTAAAAAATTAAACAAATTAACAAACATCCCAATTCCCATGCTGACCTAGTAATGTAGTGATGGGACTTGAGTCCATATTTAGTAAAAAGACGATACCTGTTTACTCAATACACGCCTATCATTCGCTGAGACCAACAGGCTTTGAGCTATGCCTTTAGGAAAAGTGCATTGTTGGTCATTGTTTCTTATTTATTTAATGAATTGTTGTGAGTCACATAGAGACTTTTATGAACTGAGTGTTGAAAATTCGATATTTTTTCCCATCCCTCCACGGTACCACTGACATTGGTGTAAGACAGTTTCGCAGTGTCAAAAATGACAAAATGGAAATCAGATCGGTTCAAACAATACAGTAATTCATTCACTTATTCACATAAAGTCATCAATTTGTGGTTCATTTTCATTACTGCATTGTAAACGTGCATGAGTGTTGTCAAAAAGTGTAACGTGATAGGTGACTTTCAAATTCTTCCAAGAAGTCCGCGTTAGGTTTCAGTTAAGAAACACTCCACAAAAACATCTTTACTGAAACTAGGAAAAAAAATTAAATTATTGATCATCCTTCATAGCCCATTAATTCACCAAATCATCAACCATGTATCATGGATGACACGATGATACATGTTATCATGTATCATCGTGTCATCCATTATAAAATGAAAAAATACTGGAGACTAGGCTGTATGGACTAGATTCCTGTACCTTATCCTGAAAGGAAAGAAAAAAAAAAAATATTATGCATTTGACATTTACAATTTTACTTACATCCGAATTAAAACAAATACAATAATATATAAAAAGAATTATCACTGAAAATGTCGTTTAATTTTTTACTTAACACCGGCAAAGCAAGCTCTGTGATCCAAGGTAAGAACGATTGAAATTCAATTTCTAAATAATTGTAGGTTATATTATGAAGATATTTATTCTGAATTAACTTCCAGAGTTTGTACGTAACGCGAGTAAAAAGACCGGAGGTAGTACATCAAATACAAATTGTAAGGTGAAGCCGAAGCGAAGAGGGTGGAAGGTGCAAGATGGACATTTTGTTCAGGCTGGTCATATGTTAGCAACTCAAAGAACACCGAGGTTTCACCCTGGTTTAAATGTAAGTGTTCATATAAAAATATTAAACAAGACAGCGGTAAAAAATGTTTGGATTAGTTAAATACCCCTTGAATAGCTTACAAAGATTCACCTCTTTTTCTTTTGTTACTGTCCTATAATACAGCCAAAAGTAGTCAATTACTGGACATAGGCCACCCCCAAAATATTAACAATAATTCCATTTGATTCAAATAAATGTAGATAATGTTGTCATATTTCTTTTATACACACTTCATATTTTTATTAATACACACTCTTCATCATACTTAACCTACTTATTAATATATATTTTTTAGGTAGGGTTTGGTAAGAATGGTACCCTATTTGCAATGGAAGCTGGAAGGGTGGTGGTGACTTGTGAGAAATTTGATCCCAAATGGGATCACACTTGGGTCCAAAGGATTTATGCAGGCCGGGAACAACAAACTATATTGAAGAAGTATTTTAACATCATACCTGAACCACAACACCAAAGGTTTAAGCTTGTAAACGAAGTTTGAGTATATGTATTGTTATTTAGTTATTTAGGAAATATATAATTTAGTTGTTTATTTTTTTTGTGTATATTTTATAAGTGTCTCATTAGTCTAGTCATTTAATTTCCAGGTTGGACAGAGTTAGTGGGTTTATCAATGAAATTACAGTATACATTTCAACGGGCTCAGCGACTATTACATGATACCTAAAACCTACCTGCAAAATATGGTAGTACATTAGTACCTACTCTTCTGCCTAGATACAGGTGTATGCAGTGTATGGACATACATATTCACAAATATCAAAGAAGTAAATGTGCTATTAGTCCAGTTCCATTCAGCAGCATTTTTACAAAACTTATAAAGAGTTAATGTCGGCAACATGCATGCAACACCTCTGATGTTGCAAACATTCCTAAGCTATATTAACTGTTTAACATAAGTATAAAGCGAGCCCTAAGAATAATTCGCTTCTCTCGTCGTTTATAAGAAGTAATATTGTAAATATTAATTAGTTCTAAAGACATCCTACAGATGGCATTGTTAAGATAAATCGTGATGGTAGATGGCGCTACTGTAGACTACGTAAAGATAAAGATATATTATTGCACAACTGTGTACATAGGTTCTTATTCTATAGATAGTTCTGAAAAAGCTATCTTTGCACTACTTATGAATCTTGATAGATGGAGATTTCTTGATATACAGTTGCAGTTTTGAGTGCATTTGAAAGGCTGAACATTGTATGTTTCTTGCTATAAATACTCTTTGATACTGAGCCTGGACCTAGTCGGTGTTTGTGAAGCTTATGCCAATATGGTTAACTTATACCATGACTTCTAGTTGAAGGGGTAGTTTATTAAGGACAATGTAAAGTCATTTATGACAGAGGGTAGATAATATTTATTCGACAATTTGATGTTCAGAATCCTATCCTAATAATATAGATATCCACAAGTGGCACCGTGACTGACTGATCGAGTTTTGTGTCACGCACGGGTTATGGGTTCGGTTCCTTTGCAGAACTAAAAACATAGAATTGTATAGGTATGTTTTTGGAAGCTGTTTAGCAGTTTGAAATACAAAAACCATGCAAGTATCGACTCAATTTCGAGACGATACTCGTATTGCGGTAGAAGTTATGTTGTTTGAAATGGAAATATGCGTGATAGATTTTTTTATACCAAAGCTACAAAAGATATGAGAGCTCAGAGCTCGGCAAAAACATAAACATTGAACCATTATTTACATTTCTACTATAAATCATATTAATATTTCCAATCAACGTACAATCCTCACCGTAAGCACCTGCGTAAAGTTGCCTCATGATATATGAAGAAATTGGAACACCTTCGAGTGCTGAGGACAAATTTTATTGGCCTAATAAATATCTCACGACTGTAAATCATCGCATATTGCCAACTGGCACCGTGTAAGGGATTTCAAGGGAAATATTCCATTTGGCTTGAGTTATGTACCAGTTTTATATCGTTTCTTTATTCATACGGATTTATATGTTGTTAAATTTTTACGTTTCTCGGTTTCAAGAATTTATTTCTCTAAAGAACGTTACAATTAAAATCTTTAGATTTCTGCTCTTGTTATTCAACCAAAATTTATTTAGTTTTCAATTTATAGAATAATTTTATTTAAAACAGCAGTTTTAGTCGAACCAGGTTTCCATTGTTTCCATGTCCCTTACTTACATACTAGTCTAGTACGAAGTATTGTAATGTGTAGGTATTCAAATGAGGTAACCCTGCAAACTGGGTAACCTAAAGGGTGTGCTACCCTTCAAGGAACGTACTTAGTGTGTAGTAATGGAGAAATTAGCACAACGAAAAACTTCTTTCGTGCTTTCGTTCCTGTGTACCAACTGCGGTGGTATTAAAGTCTGATTGATGAATGCTGATGCGGTCCTCGCTAGGCACTACTGTCCGGTAAATTGGGAGTAGGTAAATTACCAGTGCATTCATTCTTTTTGTCTTTAAATCAATAAATTTCACTTTTGGTTACTAAGCTTTGATCTACGGATTATCGAAATATGATACAAATACAGTCAACATTTACAAAATAAATTACATAAGGGCTGGCAACGAATATCAGCAGCGTTCGGGTGTAAAATAAAAAAAAATACTAGGGAGAGGAGATTGGCGATTTTCCGGTTCTGAAATAACGTCCGGCCGGTACGGATGTTGACCGTACCGGGCAGCGCACCTCGTCAGTGACTGGATAAAGGTGAAAACTGTATCCTGGGAATCAGGTTAGAACGGTAAGGTTGAATTAACCTAGTTGAGATTCGCCATAAACACACAGGTGTTTTTTTATTATATATTTATTTATTATAGATGAGCTAGGTAACCAATTTTAGAATAGGAATGAATTTCAATATAGTACCTATGTATTGAAATTCATTCCTATTCTAAAATTGGTTACCCAGCTCATTTAGTGCTAAATGAACGGGTTACTGGAATCACTAGGTAGCCTACTTAAATGTAAAAGACGTACCTACCTACATACAACATACGTATACGTACTTATATCTTTACTCGCGGTAAATAATATAAATAGTTTTAATTTTCTTTCTTCCAATATATACTAATTAAGTAGGTAAGTAGGTATATTTTATAATCAGGCGTGTGTACTCATCGATTATACACGAAATGTTTGAATTTTGTCTGTATTCCTTACTCGTACCTTGCTTATACCTTCTGTTCTGAGTGCTAATTAAACTTTAATAGAACAAGTTAAAACATATTCGTTGGTTAAATCGTGCTTGTCTGTTAACTTATAGCTTTATAGGTCTGACAATATAGGGGGAAGGAATCATAAATTTTATATGTGATATCTGACGTTGAACATTCCACAAAGTCGTTAAATTAACTGCTCTGGGACCGTTGGATTTTGATGATATGTATACTCTCCTAGGAGTTCAACTATACTGAACGATGTACGCTAAACTAATGCCTCCATGATAGTATTAATAGTGAGCTATGCTTAGCCACGATTGATGCAGATCGATGTGTAAGAATAAGTTGCGTCTGCCCAAAGAGAATCCATATATCACTGACCATTATTAACACATAGAGACCCCACTGTTTCACGGAGTGAATGATAAGCTGTTGGTCCTGTGTTTCAAACAATAGGTACATATGATACCCAAGCGTAATTGAATAAGAAGTCAGAAAACAACCAGACAACCTAACCTTTTAATCCTAAGGAAATTTGCGGTATTGACCAGTTGCGGAGGCCTGAATGTAGTCACTTCGTGTAGAATACTGATATTCAGTTTCAGCCGTATATTCTGGAAAATAGGTGGGAGAAGGCTCGGAAGACAATGAATATTGGACTGTTATACTCTTTTACTGTGAAGAAAGTGTAATATTAGCTACACTATTATTGTAACTTTTTCCTTTTCCGTCAGTTTTCATATTAGGTGCGGTGTTGATCTTCGTGCAGCTCTCCCGGGACCAATGGGGATAGTTAGCGTTCTCCCAGCTGTAGAGAAGCACCAGTAGTTATGTGGTTAGTTTACGTAATATGAGGATGTTATGTAACATCCACACTCCGTATCTCCGTACGTAGGCGAAGCTTTATGTTTTTAATGTTATGCATAATTCTGTGTCGAAAAATAACTGACTTCAAAAGTCAGAACTGGACCAAATTGAAATGGGACCACACGGGAAACATGGGAAGCACCAGTTTCAAAAAAAAAGATTCATCAAAATCGGTTCACCCAGTGGAAAGTTATAAGTTAACTTTTTTGAAACCAGTTAAAAAGAGAGACGAAGGCAGATAACTACATACTAATTTATCTACGGTGCTATTATATTTTACCATTCTACCAATTTGTTTTTATGTATACCTACAGTTTAAGAAGTAAGTATGAAGTATTTATCAGATTAACAGATGAACCTAAGTTACGAAATAGGTAACTACTTATGTCTACCTATTTGGACCTATTTGTGTACATATTCCTTTGTTTATTTTTACGGAAAAAAAGCGCGAGAACTAGTTTGTTATACCAGTTCTATAGATATAGATTGCTTAGGTACGTAGCAGGAAGGCGTTACGTGATCTCACGTATCTAAGGAGCAAACTAAGGAGGAAATTTATAATAGGTATATTCTTTTTATTATTTTATATTAATTTAGAATCTACTGATTTACTGAATAATATATAAATTACCCGTAAATAGATTTTATATTAAACATAGCGCACTCAGTCAATCTTTGAAGACAAACAAAAGAATGTTGTTATTGTTATATCCTTTTATCTACTCACACGCAACGTGAGCACCGAAATCCTCCATTTTCATTATCACGAAGCGTTTTCAGGCGTCACCTCGCAGATCGGCCCCCTCGCTGCAGTTTGAAGGGTGCTCAGCTTTTCCCACTTGTAATTTTTCTCGGCAGCCATATTGCAATTTTCGCCCAATAACATCCGACATTAGGGTTACCATACAACAGGTTTTTTCCCGAAAACTATAATTTAAAAAGCTTTTTAGACCTCTTTTTAAAACAAAAGAAAGTTTAAAAGATATACACAATCATTTGTAAATATGGTTTCGAAAAGTAAATGATATGAAATCGATTTTTTTATGTAAGTATTTTTTCTATTAATAACATGTTCACCCGATCTGGCGACCCTGCCTAGCACCAGCTGCCGGTTATAACTCAAGGGCTAAATTAAACTTTTTGCTTGGAAACGTTAAGTTGTCATGTGCGAATGACTTTTATGGATTAGTACCTATGTTTCAGCCCGATTATAGCGAATGTGGAGATTTGATTCGGATGGTTTTGTAGTTTTAAATGTAGTATAGGTAGGTACCTACTAAAGTATCAAAAATATCATAAACACATACAATAGTTTAACTATTGTATCCACTAACTAATGTATTACTATGGGTAACTATTATTTAAGACAAAAATATTTGTATTAATTAGATAAGTATTATCATTGCATTACTGCTATCATACACTGCGTGAATATTAGACATCTAATTATGTAAAACTACTTTTGACTCAGCTAAAATACTTATATAAAGAAAAATATTTATATTCATCAATATTTAAGTGTTATCTACCCTTATCGGGTGTATTATAAAGGTATTATGCGACTAAAGAATAAGTTATTTATACGATATTCCATGTTTCTATTAATAACAGAAGAATGTACGTAGTAGGGTAGGTAGTACTTAAACTCAGCACAATTATATCAACAACCTGCAAAATAAACTAAGAAAAACAAACTAGAAAATAATTTCTTCGTTACATTCATGCAATGCCGAGTGAGGAGCGAGTATTCTTTCCATTTTTCACACCCATTCCGATCTTAAAAGTACTCAAGACCCCACTCAACTTCCAAGGCGTTTTTAAAAGTGAAACGTTTGTGTTGTTCCTCTATTCGAATTGCAACCTTGAGAACTGGAAGATAGAGTATATTTTTTGTATCAAGGATTTTCTACTCCAATTATAGTATAAGAGACAACGTTGGCTATGTCTTCGTAATGAAAGACAGTGAGACTGACTCGGTGATAACTATCTAGAGCTATTTGTTATGTGTAGTGTCTATTTTGTTTGCTACGTGTGTTGGTGGAAGCTACACATGACACAGAACCGTTAAATGTAATGTGTGTACTTTACAAACTATTACTAGTAATGTGAGAAAAGGATAGAATAAAATAAATGTAATCCTAATCATTCACTTGTTTGTTTATATTCACCGGTAGTTCCGGAGTAAGAAAATAGGTCGCTTAGTTTAAACCGCCATAGGTAATTGAATTGACCCATGTTGTTTTGTAAAATGGTGGCTAAAAGTACATTACGATTTTTAAACGAAAGCTAACGTAAGTCGCCATACAACAACAAAGGAGATAACATAATTAAGCCTTTATTCCCACGTCTCATTTAACTTCCAAACAGGCTGTTACAATACGAAAACAAAATAAAAACTTAGTAAGTATAAGGACTCTTCTAAGTTGTCGCGCTTTACGTACTTCGTTACCTAAATCCTGGTTCCGTGGTCCCCCTACGAAACTTTGCCCTTTTTAATCCACCTGTACATGTTTTACGATCGTCAACTTTTTGTTATAAAAACTTCAGGGTGTAGCAATAAACATTGGCATAATGAACGCGCTTCCTGTGCCTGTTACTGAGTTTGGTACTTTATTGTTTTAATCTATTAAGGTTCTGCTAACCTTTTTAGTCTGTGGTTAGCGGAGGTACGTGTGGTAACTGATGGCAACATTTTAATAGGTGCTTATTATAATGTTTTTTGTTTCTGTTGACCGTCACGTGTCCGTGCGAACATCGTTCAAGAAAAGTTAAAAAGTCTCATAATAATTCATCTGATGTAGGAAAACTATGTAGGTTCAATGTTGAACTAAGCATTTAGGGTTACGTAGTCTCTACCCGTAGGTATTTATGGGTACCTAGTTTGATTCCAACCTTAGGTACAAGTTTTTACGTATTTATATTAAATGCATAATGATTCATTAATATAACTTACGATATTTCTGCTAAAACGTTTACGATTATAAGCAGCATTAGGTATTCTTATTACGTCGTATCGATATTACTTCACAATAATACGACGGACGATCAAAATCAAATCAAATTATTCAGACTAGAACACCACTAGCACTTTTCAAAAGTTAATGCTACAAGTGCAGACACCGTGAAAATACCCTTCTCCGCTTCCTAGTGCTGTCTGGGAAGAAGCAACGAGGGGACAAACTTCCCAGCACAATACCTCTGTAAGTATGTTATAAAAATCATTTAAATATCTCTATTATGGCAGCGCGCGGCAGACGCACTGTACGACCAACCAAGAGGTCTTGGGTTCAAATCCCAGGTCAAACAAAGTGTTATTGGGTTATCTTTGTATGTAATTCTCAGTAGTAGGTCGGAGTTTGGCTTCGTGCCCGGTTAATGGCAATAATTACATGGGAAATAAAACATACCGGCGAAATGTGGGTATACATTAGTACACCTCTGCCTAACCTTTCGACGACGGCAGGCGTGATGTTATGTATATGTAGGTATATGTTTTTATAATATAAGATTTCATCATCATCAACATATATAACAGCATATTCATTTACTACTGGACTTATTGTACTTACTGTCACATTGCTAGGCATGTGTCTCCTGTTCGAATGAGGATTTATATCTACCACTATAGAGGGTACCTACTAAAACGGGATACGCAGCCGAAGTTGCGGGCAGAAGCTTGTTTTAGATAGGACAATAATTTAAATTTAAAAAAGGTTTATGGAGGAGTAGAAGGGCTGCAAAGGTTCAGACGAACACCAAACACCTTTACGGAAACATTCGCATCGGTATGGCATTAAGGCTATCGATTCGCCTCCAGCGTTAGGTGATTTACATCGTAGCCTACGTAATTCGTTGCCCTGACGGACGTCCTGTATAAATCAACGTTGGACCCCCGTTAACCGGACATTTATCTCGGCTCTACGATAAAAAACTACGGCGCCGTAGGGGGACCTGCCATGAACGGATACATCGCTGCGATTATTTGCTTTCCACGGGATTGAACTGTGACGGTGCGCATCATTATTTTGTTTCGAATTTAATTTTTTTTGCTGGCATCTGTCATATTGGAAATAAATAATGATGTCCGGTCATTCTTACACAGCCAACGAGGCCCGTGTTACAGATACTGCTGATTTTTTTTGTTTATACATATTTTATTTATGTATGTTGTATGTACATAAAATACATGTTTTATATAGAAATATCTATGATTGGAAGTGATAAGAAGATTCTAAGAAGACTATCTACCTATTATAGGTTAGTACACATACATGTTTATAAATGTGTGTACCCGATCGCACCAAAAAGGTCTCAAGCTTAGCAAATGTAAATATCATCCTGACACTGATAATCTACTGGATCCTAACGACACACGGATGTTAGGTCCATCAAGCTACCATAGTGCGGGTTGGCAGACTTCTCATGGCATCGAGAAAATCTTAAGCATGCAGGTTTCCTCACAATGTTTTCCTTCACTGTTTGAGCGTGTGATAAATAAGCACGTACCTTCCAAGAAGTCAGTGGTGCGAACTCGAGACCTTTGACATCTTAGTCCATTGGTCCACACCACCAGGCTACGACAGTTGATTATTTAATACATTTTATTG
Source organism: Craniophora ligustri (assembly GCA_905163465.1). Classification (NCBI taxonomy): domain Eukaryota; kingdom Metazoa; phylum Arthropoda; class Insecta; order Lepidoptera; family Noctuidae; genus Craniophora; species Craniophora ligustri. Next base: position 5,575,464 of record LR990960.1, read on the forward strand.
ATAATTATATAACTAAATACTAAATGAAGAGGTCATTTAAAAGGCTCATTCCATTTTACATGACTCCTGAAACTCGTAAGTAAGTACAGCTCTGCCTACTTCTACTAAGTTCTGCGTAGATAACAAAAGAGGAAATAAGAAGTTAAGTAGATTTAATAACTAACCATCATGTACAACCTTCACAGTAATCCCCCATTCCTGTGGAGCAGATTTTAAATTCAATTTCAACCGACTACATCAAGTTGCGAGTAAAAATTGAAACTAAAAATCCACATCATCTTACAAGAAAGATGATCCATATTACCTGGTCGCTAAGCTTAAGACCCCTTACACTCTAGAGAATTTTATATTATGATTCATTGAGATTTTTTCAGTCGACTCTCGGTTAAGTAACGCAAAAAGATTGCGACACCGAGTATAATATTCATGGAAAGACATAATTTAATTCCCCGAGACAGTCTGGGTGGGTCGAGCCCGTTGGAGATTAGGCTCTTGTCTCGGGAAACGTGTAATGAAGGAAAAACGTTCCCAAAATATGAAATTATGGACTCACGAATGATATTTCTTCATTTGTTCCGCGGAATGTACGATCTCATGTTTACCTTCGCCCGAAAAGTACGAGCGTGTTTTTTTTGTTACAAAAGGATTCCGATGCAGGAATTTCATTTTAATTTCTGCTTTAAATAGCTATTAAGGAACGTAAGGGATGGCTGGAAAATATTTTTCTTTTTTTTGAAGTATGGAATAACTTTGGATGTGCATTTGAAGGTACTTCAGTATAATGGGGAGACAAACATTTTCATGGATAATATGTAGATAATTTTAATGATATCTAAATTAAATTATGTAAATATAATGTAAAGAAATACAAATATGTATTAATCATAATGAAACACAACTAAGTAGTTGGTAGAGCTTATAAAATACAGCGAGTAAACACAATAACGTCGGCAGAAAAGGGTTGACTGTGACATGACGTTTACAGGTTAACTCAATTAACTTGTTTGTAGTCGCGGCGGTTAATTTCTTTATCGCTTTAAGCTTGGACGTCCAATCTTTGAGATATGACGGCTTTTGAGGGTTGAAATTGTTGTAGGTACTTACATTGTTCAAGAGTTTGCGGAAGACAGGTTTTGTTGTAAAGAATTTGTGCAATATTTTCCATTGAAACTTCATAAGTTAATTAAAACTTTGATTTTAAATGACAAGTGCTAATGAATTAGTGAAATAGAGATTTTCTAACAAAGATATCAGATATAAACTGTTGTAGTTGAAATATAATCTTCATGCTACCTTTAATGAATAGTGGAAGTACCTATTTTTCATATAGATATGCATATTTCATCCTTCATTTTATAATTTCTTCAATATTTGTTACACAAAACATCACGTCATTAGGAAAGAATGAAAAAAATATTAATTGATAATATGTATTTATTATATATTTTATTGTAGGCAGGTACTAAAACTAAATACTTTTATATGCCCATTTTCGAGTCACCTTAAATTAAATAGGGATAAGCGAATAGCCTGCACGCTGGCGTAGTGCGAGTTGGCTGACTTCACAAGCCATCGAAAAAACCTACAGTGCATCCTTTATTAGGTTTTGTCGATGGCTCGTGATGATGGTTTCTCTAAAAAGTTTCCCTTCGCTATGGTTTCCATGTGGTATTTACGCACATCGGGCCATCATCGGGCTGCACTAGGCAATAAAACTAAATCAAATATAATTAAAATATCTATAGCATCTTGAGATAGTGTTATAGTTCTTTTTTTATGAGTCAAAATTTGTCCCATCTGTGGAACAGAAAATATGGATGATAATGATCATAAATATTTTAAAAGTAAGATTTATAATAATAGTCCTTGCTACATTAAATCTTCAAAACTACATGTTAGTAGACAAGAAAAGCAACGTAAAAAGATGAAAATATATTTTATGGCAGCAATTTAATTAGCTAGGCTCTTGAAATAATTTTAATTAGCTCATACGTATTCTGTACGGGGTTAAGGTAATACTTTACGTACATTTGTTACTTTACTAGGTAATGTTTTTAACTTTTACCGCAGACTTGGCTTAATTATTCAAGGCGTTTAATTATTTCGTGTCGTGCCTAATTATTAGGTGGTAGGTTAGGAAAATAGTTCACGTTGACTTGTAAGCACATAGGTTTTAATTTGATCCACAGGATAAATACGCTTTTATAGAAACGGCAACAGAAATACTTAATAGATTCAAGATTAGAATAAAAACAATATACCTACTAGTGTTTTTCTTCTGATTCAATTAATAAGGTATTTATTTCTTATAATTTATGTTTAGATTATAGATACTGGGGAAATGAGCTATGCTTTATTTTTCCTTGTGTCCTACTTTAGTGACGTAAAAAGGTGAGGGATTAATAGGTACCTAAAACTTATCCATTAAGAGCATTTTACTTGTCAGCACAGAACATTAAAACAATTCGGCATGTTCGCTCTGCGATGAAACTTGGACTGGTATAATCGAATAAGAACGATTTCTCAATAATTCAGAGAATGCCTGTCATTGATCAATTGGCTGATCCGGGCCGCGTCTATCCTTGAGACGGGATTATTAGATTTTCTCGCAACAATTTTAAATTCCCCGGATTTGCTGATCTGTTTCGTTTTATTGCATTATACCGGTCTTATGCTAAACTTAATAATATATATTTTAGCATATCGTTACGAATTGTTTACAAGGAATTCTCTACAAAATTCTGATATGTGTAAAAGAATTGCCTGTTGGAAGCAAATGGATCATCAGGAACAGAAATGATGCTTTTTGGACCTAAAACATATCGGCGAAATGTGGGTGTACACCTCTGTGTATTATGTATATTTAGAGTATTAAGACAGCTGTGTAAAGAGGTAAGTATTTGCCCTAGGAATAATTATATCATACATGGATTTCCATCACGCTCGTTCACGGTATTGGTCCTTGGTTCAACATTGGACTTCGTACATCTGATATTACCTGTAGGTAAAGATGATCAGAATACAATATCGAATTATAGAATGATGTAATTAGTACTCTAACCGATTGAAGAAAAAAATATTTTCCATTCTATTCCCCGACTGTATTTTTTTTATATAACTTTGTTCTAAATTTTATCTTCGTGATAGCACTTATAGCAACCGTTGATAGCTGTATGAAATTACTGAGATAACAAAGTTAGCCATGTCTAAATAATTCGATATACCGATGCCACAAACTCGCGGCAAAAACCGACGTCAGTATTACGTCAAACAGCCAAATGTATTACGTTCTTCACTATTATATAACTACGGAAAATTACGGGTATTCATAGTAAGTATAAAGTAGCTAATGGATAACTATAGGGCTCTTGTGTCAGGGTCTTCTAGTCTTTGAGTGTGCTTCTTGGTATGACTAAGGGTACGATTCCGATAAACCCCTCCGTGGGGCCTCCGATAACCTGCACTATTAAAGGTATCTGTTGAGCTGCGTACAGATTAAGTAACATAACATGTTATAAAACATTGATATATAACATGTTTTAGTAATGTGGACACTCATTGTTATAAAACATTGTTATATAGCATGTTATTGATTATTACAACAATGTTATGTAACATATGCGCGTGAATAGGTACGAAAACGACAATGTAAATGTTATATAACGTTGTTATTCTAATTTTTACAATATCGTTTTATGTTGCAATGTTGTAAAATACAAGTTTTATAACACAAACTAAATCTGTACGCACCTTAAATCAGTATGCGATCATTTTACCCTTGCCTTTCTTCATAATTTATCTGAGAACTGTGGTAGCCTAGTGGGCTATCTGACATGCATATCATATCAGAAGCAGCCCTTTATTAGACTCTTCAAAATAGCTGATATACATATGCATTAGGTGAGTATAATAACGATGAATGGATCTGTCGCAATATTATTTACACAAATAAATAAAAATTATAACAGTCACTGTAAGCCCAATATTGTATGTGATAAATTTAAAAGTGTCTTGGTGCCATTTTTCATCGCAATATTGTGTTTTTTCATATTGTTTATTTCCTTGTATTGTAGGTATATAATAACATTATTTTTCAGGCGTCTGTTCTCTACGGGAGCCGGTTTAATTTTCCGCTACGTTTTAAATTTATATGTTCCGAAGCGCGATCCGTACGTTCGTTTTAGATAAATTTTTGGTTTAAGGGGATTTGTATGAACTCCAAAATATTACCGATATTTCATATAAAGTCAACTTTATATGGTGCAAACTGGACTCTAAGAAATATTTGCCGCTTACGTGATAACTTATTGTTTATATTACAAAAAGTATCTTAGGTGGGTAAATTATCTACCAGCAATAATAAATATGTAGCTATTATTTAAAAAATTCAAAAACACTGGTGCAAAAGAAAACAAGGCGAGCTCCTAAGTCAAAAAGGTCAGCTACTTTTTATAAGATGCAGATTGGGACCTCATTTTGTAAATACGACCTGTAATAAACCACGTTGAGTGCCCAATACGTGGGTCAATCGTATAAAATGCCGACCAAGTCTCCAAAGTCCACTCATGCTTATCGAAATAACAATTCAGATAGGACGGTCAGAGGATTCGGCGGGAAAATAAATATTTTTAAATTTGGAACAATATGGCGGACAGCGGGTTGCCATAAATCTCAAGATGGCGTAATGCGAGAATGCACGTTTAGAATTCTTTATGAAGGGATACAAGCTTTAGTTCAGATCGCATTTACGAAAATAAATTGCTTTTGAATGTTTATAGGTGCTGTTACGTCAAATTTATTTTATTGTTGTTAAAAAGCGGGCCACTCGACAATGCATATTCCATGCATACACAATACGATTCTGTGGTCTCGTATTACAGCATCAGTTTATCTATTCTTCAAAATATTATAATATTTGTTTCTTTTCATAGCAAATCTTATTAATAAGTAAAATCAATCTTCATGTCTACGAATTCTTCTACTTCGGGCAATTGGAAAAATGCCATACTAATTCTGTACATCGTAACATTAAATTTTTTGGCAATTCCTTTTGAAAATCTAATAAAAAAACATCTTTACATACTGAACCGAACACATTAATCGATTATAGGTATGCATGATCAATGTATATTAATACATAAGTAGTATTTTCAAAAGTATGGCTTATGTTGTTTAGAAGTTGCCTTTAACGAGGATTTTCGTACTTCATATTTCAATTTTAAGTCTTTAGGTAAAGTCGCGCTAGAAAAAACCCTAAAAATGGTATACTTTTCCCTCTGCCAGTCATCTCTTAATTACTGCATTACTGCGTGGGGTGCGGTGGGAAAATCGCATATGTTAAAAGTTGAAAGAGCTCAACGTGCACTGCTAAAAACAGCTTTTGGTAGACCATATAGATACTCCACAAATCTACTCTACGCAGAAATAGGAGTGCTCAGTGTCCGTCAACTTTATATACTCTCTATCACTATGCGATTTCATAAAAGCGCCCTGAGTAGTGCCTTGAGCAGTCACTCCGGTCGTAGACTGGTCTGGGAATCGGTAAAGTGCAGGAAAGCAATTGGTAGTAGATCATACCTCTTCATGGGACCTTATATATATAAAAAACTTAATACTAAACTCAGGATAGTTCAACTGACAAAGAATAAATGTAAAAGACAAATATATGAATGGCTTCTTAGATTAAATTATGAAAACACTGAAGATATATTGAAATCATACAGTAACAAACATTAAACGCACGCAAACACACACTACACTCAAGTCGACACACACACACACACACACACACAGACTCACACACACACACACACACACACACACACACACACCTTTTGTGTTGTTATTATTGCTCTAATTTTGTTTTACTTGTTTTTATTTTTATTTTTTATTGTTTCAAGTATATCTAATTGAACGAAAGAGACTAGACCCCACGACACAGGGAATCCTAGTGTGGGGTCTAGGGAATAACCAACATAACTTGTGATTTTTTTAACAATAAAGAAATTATTATTATTATTATTAATTACCTACACATTACAAAAATACTCACAAACAAACACAATTACAATTTGGGTAACGTACCGCTGCTAAGTTCATATTAATCGAATAGTATTAATGAGTATTCGGCGGCCTGCTGGCTTCCTGGGTAATGGGAACAGTGCAAACGCATTAGTGCATCGTTAACCAAAACGATTGTACGGCACGGGCATTGGGAATTTGAAGAAATGGCGCATTAGCGGAACGACCTGCTAAGTATGTGTGGTTTCAATTGTTAACTCTAGAGCTATTGGAAATTGCTTTGCTATGTTATAAGTACATACTAATAGGTACTTTTGTACAGTATAAGTATTTTATACATAAGTTTCCTTATATAGGTATTGGACCACTATTTAATTTGATATGGCAAGGTATGGCCATCTTGTATCTCTCCTCTCGATGCTAAAAGTATTTGCCAGAAAATAAGTCGATCAACATTCACGATAAGAAAGTAAACTAAATAAATTAAATAGTAGAATAATTATCCCCAGGGCTTGAGTTGAGCACTTCGCTTTCAACGCGCTCATCAATTAATTTTATAAAGGCCCTTTGACAAAGAGACGTCTGCTGGGATTTTAAATCAAAAAGACTGATGCTGTGTAAAGTAATGAGAGATTGGTTGATTATTCCCGGTTCGACGGTGTGCCAAACGACACGAAGCCCGCCTCACCGCCCCGGGAACCTTTTTAATTTTCCGCTAGCCTTCAGATTTATATGTTTTCAGTGCGCCCGTCAATTTCCGCGATTTTTAATTTAAGTGATACGGCGACGCCTCCAAAAGGCGGTCGTTTTGTCTTTTTAACACTTTTTGTGATTTATTTTTATAATGATTCATAAAGGCGGTGTTTTTAAGATAATTGTTTCGGGATTGTTATGGCGTTTGTGTTTTTCGGTGAATGCTTCGCGGTTAAAGTGTTCGCTTTTTGCGATGTTTTCAGACGGAAAATGTTTTGAATAAAACGCGGCTGCACTTGAAAGATTTAATTAAATAATATACTTTTTTACACTAAATTACTTTAATTGTATTGGTTTGCATGCGTGTTGGCCTGAACCTAACATTCAGAGTGTAATGTAAGCTTATGTGACTACACTACGTACATATGTATAAATCCATGTATACATGTATACAATGCAATAACTCCAAGTCACGTGGAACATCCCTTTGATCCGTGTAATGGATGATTTGACTAACGCCGGCCAGTACTCAGCTACTACATTGGTGTATGTATGTTTATTGGAGGCACAAGACTGATGAATGCACTATTCATTGTTTAGTATAGGGTAGCAAAGACCTCTTATAGTATATGTGTTTTTCCGTAGATAATTATTGCTTAAGTATCACTAAACCTTATATTCTAACAAACATAGACACAAGACAACATGTTATTAATCAAGGGAAGGCAATGATTAGACACCTACATATTTATAATAGGTATTAGTATAACGTAATCATATTTTATAAAGTTTCTATTTAGCTCCCGGCAGCGCCCTTAATTCGGTGACAAACAATTTTATACGTCCATTCGCAATCTAAACGATTAAAACTAGATTAAACCAGTTTTTCACGTTTATGGACCTCCTGATTGTGGTGTCAGATTAATGTTCAATCGATACGTAGGTAATTGAGTCTATTTCCTGACTTCACTGCTATTACAAGGCACCTATAAGTTCGTTTCGCTTGTCTGCCCTTTGCAGTGTGCGTTTACACTACGACACTTCGATTACTCAACTTTAAAAAAAGGTTAAGATTAAGGAGTTTGGCTATTCGACTAAAGTAGGTATTATTAATGATTTTGTGAATCTATTTTATTTGGAACGATGCGGTGTTCTTTCGTGGTTATGAATTCAAAAATGGTTGTCTGGCTATTCCATTTTTTATTACGATTATGTATTATTTTGCATAAAGATTGTATACAGTTTTATATACTCGTAACTATTATGTAAAGGTAAGGATATGGGAGTCTGTCAGTTTGGCTAAATGTATCTATGTTTGCACTCTAGCAGATACTGGAACTAAATATTAGATGATAAACTAAGCCTTCACTTAGTGCTTGAATACAATTGGGAAAATGCCGTTAAGGTGATGGAAATAAACGCTGTGAAGTTGTATGTAATTTATAACTATACCCATATGTACGGATTGATTCCGGGTCAATCAGTATTGAGATGTAGTATTGATTTTTATGTACATATGATGAATTGTAGTTTTTTAACTAATTGTAATCAACTGTAATTATTCTCGACTCTAAGTAAAACTTTAATCCAATGTCGAGTCTATGATTATATAGGCACAAAACTTACGTTACTATACATAAGATCTTTTTATTTTTTAAGGTTATTGTGTATTTCTCAATATAAGTGAATTGTATTCTTTTTGAGAAAATAAATATCTTAAACCAGAAGATCAGCCTGTCAAGTTTTTCCCATTTTTAGGTCATATATAACACCAAGTTTCCGCAGTGAGTACGCACATCTTCAAGGTTCGCAAGGCTCTGGGGGACTCCGGAAAATTGCAAACATAAAGTTTCTAATCGACGGATCTTTTATTCCCTAGCTTTCAAGATACAGCCCATTAGCTCTGTAATGGGGAGGATGTACAAAATTTATTTTATCATCTCTTGGCACGTGATGTCTTTGTTTTAGTGGGCAGACGTTCTAAACAGCCGGTTGATTTATATACGTCATAATTTAAAAAAGAAGAACGAAATATTTTGTTGATATTAAATTGTAATTACGAGGAAGCGAGCAATAAAGATTAAGTTCGTTATAAAAATCGTGTTAGCGGCCATTTAGAATTGAAAGGTATGTTGTAGGGAATAAAGTTTTGTTTACTTTAGATTTTTGATAAAAAAGGTATCCGACTCAAACTTTACGATTCAACCGGAGTTTTTGTATCGAAAGTTTGCAGTAGAAATAACAAGGACCAAGAAAAAGATCTACTTCTGAAACAAATCAACCATCTAAGTTTTCAGTTTCATCGGGAAACACACTGGAATCGGATAGCAGGAACTCAAAACTTCTACCTTACTCCAGCGCGGCAGCGCAGTCCCGGCAGTGCCATTTCTAAGTCTACATAGAATATATATTATGTGAATAAAGTCGAAAGCAGTCATATCTCGTCGCAACACACGAGCCTGTAAAGGAAACCAGAAATTCTCTCACAACTGCATCCTGACGATTTCTATTCAAAAGCAGTGCTGCGGTACTTTCGCGTGCAATTTATATGTCTCTCGCAGCGGGAGTCACTCATACATTACAGGCATTAGGACAACCGCGATAGTCCGCACATAGCGAGCTAATTTACGCGGCAAACGAGAAAATGGCGGACTTCATTCAAATTTTTTAATTAAGAACTTGGATTTGGAGTCGACGGAAATATGTATTTTTGTTTGAATAATATTTTGTCATAACTAAGAATTAGATGTTCAGGGTTTTTAGAACGTGGTTTAAATTGATCATAGGGTGGTCAAAAGTCACAATTGGTTTCTTGTGTTTAATTACATCGATAAATACATAGAAAAAAATATGTAATGTTACTATTTTAAATAGTAAAAATATTTTTATTTTTTTTTATTTTTTATTTTGTTTACTGGTACTATTTTATAAATTTTAGAATAGATGAAAGATGTTTTTAAAGTTAAATCATGAAATACTTACTTAGTATTTTTTTTTCGAATAATTATCTAAACTTCTAAGATTATGTTCCTAACTATTGCATCAAAATCCTTATAGTTAACTATATTTATTCCAAAGTCTATATTTTACCTAATTGTAAAAAGTCAATCAAACAATTGTTTTCGTTTGTCAGTTTTTTTAGTAGATGAAGCTGCACATGCATGATTTCATAAAAAGGGAAACGAAATTTTAATGAACTCAAAGGTATGAATTACTAACAGCCTATTATTTCTGGCGTACCTTTTCATTACTAACTAGTGGGGAGAACAGCGCTACATTGATACGATCCGATTCGAACGAATACCAATTTAATTAGAGTTACAGCCACAATTTTAACCCTAAAATGTTCATTAAAAGGCAAAACCCAAACAAAGGGCAATCCGTTTCAAATGTAAATAAGCAAAGTTAGTTACTTGACACTAACCGTCAAGGGTTGTGAAATATTAATGAAACACAATAACAGAAAAGACAAACCAGTCTACTTACTAGTGTGTGAAATGAAAGCGACTACAAGAGTTGTGAAGTTGCGCTATAAATCCAGGCTACGTCTTCGCAAACATATTAAAGGACCGCTTCCAAAGAATAATGGCCTTTGCTCCTCGGTTATAAGTGTTTCTGAGAGTGTTTTGCTAAGTTTGTTGGTGGGCACAGGCCCAAGGGAAAGTGTTGTCAAGGAACAAGGATAAGTCGGGATTGTCGCGAGGCTCGTCTGCGAGGAAATTACAACTAGTATAATACAAAGAGGCTTCAGCATTCGCGTTTCTATTTGGAAGTTTCCGCGGGATTATGCGGTAATGTAGGTAGATCTAGTTAGTTTTGTGTGGTAAGCGTGGGTACTACGTTTTGTTGAGAGGGTTTCGTTCGTGTACGTGGATGGAGGGATTGACTTTGAATGAAATTAATTTATGCGGTTAATGAATGGCGAATGTGTTGGTTTTACCTGTTTAACGATGTTTAACATGTTTTTAGCTTCATGTATGTATTTGATTGGTGTAGACTGGTAGGCCCAACTATATCATAAAATATGTATTTTGTACCACAACTTTCAGTAAGTTTCATGTCTTGTATATAACAACTTTCTGTACTTACTGTTATATATATATACATTTCATTATTATTATTATAATATAATGCAAATAAATAACAAACCTGGTCTGTGTTTAATATTAGGGAACATAAATTATTTATTTGCTAACTGATTACTTATTTACACACAATTTTGTTTACGATGTACACTTAGCCGCATAATTCATTATCTATATGTAAATAAGAAATGGTATTATTACATGTCCGTATTTAATTCCGCGCTAAGCTAACTTATGCGCTATTGGCTTGTGACAGGTACTGTAATTGGTTAATATTGATTACATGCATAGTCATAGATATTAATTGTTTTTGTTAATAGGTAGGTACGTATATATTATACATATAGAAACATCCATGACTCAGGTATAAGTTTAATATGTATTTATAATATACCCCCGGCTTCGTAAGGTATCGTCTTAAATTTATTGTATAAATATGTACATAGTATTACATGAACATTAAAAAAAAAAACTTTGAGAGACATCACAAAAAAAATGAAGAATTAAGTAACATTTTTAACAGCATGGGTTACATTATTGTATTATACCTAGTTTTTATCGGAACATTTATTAAAAATAAAGAATAGATAATGTTCGTCATTGATAATGTAGCACTTTTACGACGAAAAAGTTATATCTGAATAACTTTTTCGTCGTAACAGTGCTACATTGGTCTAATTGTTTCGAAGCCTTTTCAATAAAAACAAACAAATCAATTCATTCCTCTTAATAATATTAGTAGGTATATAAAAAATATAAGTACTTAAGAATGTATAGGTATAACGTACAGTAAAATGTGGGTAGTCGACAAAAACAACTTTAAGAGACAAGAAAAACAAATCTGTTTCAATTGGAAGTCAGTCTTCTAAATTAAATTCTTTGCAGAAAAATCAAAAGCAAACCAGTTATCACCAAAAAGTCCCCTTACATTTCAAATAATACTTATAAACACTGGCTGAATAAAAAAAACATTGCAATCCCAATCGTATAAAAGGCGGTAAACAATAAAAAGCTGAGGATTTTCATTTGATAGACGTGAGACGATTATAAAGATTAGCGCTCCGTTTATGTGCAAACGCTCGGCAAAATAAAATGTTGAAAAACGAAATGCTTTTCACAAAAAAATAATCATTAAAAATGTTCACGTTCCCTTTCTGGTTACTTATTCATTTGTAAGTTATCTATGAAATATTTATGAGGGATAAGTGACCTCATTGTAACATGGATCTTTATTATACACAAAATCTAGACCTGAGTAACTAAATGCACACTAATTATATTATTTCGCAAACGAAATTTCGTTCGTACTAATAAACAAGCCCAAATAAAATTAAAACATCAGCCAAAGACATTACATAATCTATTCCTGTGCTACAGGTTATAAATGGCTAAATATGTATACAAAAATTATACCTACCTACTTATAAAATGTATTAATTCTTATCAGACTGAACAAAATTCCATAGAATATAACCCAACTCAGTAGTAGGCAGTCTTCTCTTAATATAATATTGATTCCTAAAACCCCTAAAAAGTTTGATTATTGCACATTCAAAATTAAAACCCCTTCATGTTTTAGTCAGAGATCAAGCTTAGTTGCTGTCTGGTAATCCGATTTCATTCACCAAGTAATGAGCACCATTAAACTTACAGCGTTACAATTTTAAAAGGGATTAAAATCTCTTTCCAGCCATGGCAAAACTAACTTTAAAGGTACATAATATGGTTTGAAATCATCTACCAATGTACAACCAGATATTGGACTGCAAATGGAATAGAAAATGCTATTCACCAAACGAATTTGAAGTTTGAGTATCGTTGATACAGTCTGGATTGCCTTGAACATACCACCTCATGTAGAATTCATTTTAGACCTGAAAAGATATGCCGAACCGGGTGCAGACGAAATATGAGGATTAAATTCCTGTACTGCACTTAACAAGACTAATTTATGCAAGGATGCCTTCAACGCGGGGTATTCGACTTAACTAAACTAATTGAGAGGTAATGGTTGAAATTTAGTAGCAATATGTTTATCTATTGTTGATCTCGAGTTGGGAATATACAGTTTAAGCTTCGTGCATATGTTTTGATTGCAATTACTAACTATAGATATTATGTTTCAAAATTATTTTGACTTTTGAAACAGGCTTCTAATATACTTGTCGACCCAATTAGCAGTAGTTAACACTGCCTTCTGTGCTATGGGTCCCGGGTAGAGTAAGAAATCAAAAGGTATATATATGGTATATTGTATAAATACAGTAATGGATGAAAATATTTCAGTGTCTTGTGAGGCATATTATTTGCGTGTGGGGAACGAATTACATAGTAGGGCGGCGACGACGTGGCGTTAAATTGCCTCTAGATGAAATACGTGTCGTGTTGCACTTACCAACCTCCTTAGCTTTTTTCCATTACTGGCTATTTTTAAATAAAAATCGAAAGTATTTTTTTTATTATTGGTGATTAGATGCAGTTGGTAGTTCGAATATTGAAATATTAAAGTTTAGTTCTTAATTGAACTCACGGATTTATATTTTTGTTTGTTTTTTTGGCTTGAAATGGGTTCATTGTTCGCTAACTGCGAAGTTCAGCGTTGTGATTGTTCAGCTCGTAGATAAATACCTGAATAACGTCTTTGTTTCGTTTGTGAAAATAAACTTAGATTTAGCAAGAAGACCTGAAACGTAAAAAAATCTTGGATGTGTTGGATTTACCATTACAGACACATCACACCTATTTAATTAAAAATGTTTGGGTTGATGAAGCTTCAATTACGTGGAAAAGATTTGCTTACCACAGCTGATCGTTCTTGTCATACCGAATTAGTTTGGGGGTCATGTCCAACGTCAAACTCTACACAAATTCTATAGGACGTAAATGATTAAGCTAAAAAATAGTCTAGACAAGAAATAATTTTAATAACTAAGCATTGAAGTATGAAGTATGACTCCTTATATTATTTCGGCTCTATGTTTTCTACCACATTCAGATTGCATAAAGACCACTTTGTAAATAATAGTGTTCGTTCAAAAGATACACGACACCAGCGGTCGTAATCCATCCTTAGGTAAAGCTCAGTTGAAAACAGGACTTGAGAGAAACACAGAAAATCAAAGAGCGAACGAAGAGAAAATGCTTTCCGTTTCCAAGTATTGCAACCAGGATTCCGAGCAAACGGAAGATCGAGTCCACGAGGATCGTAAACGCTCGTATTGTTACGTAGTGAAATCACCATCTTTGAACATTGAGGTATAGACACGGAGCATAGTGTTGTAGGACTCTTCAAAAACCTCCAAGCTAGCTTATGCATCTTTTACTAACTTTTTCAAGGATCTTTGTTTTTGCAGCTTGAAAAGGTGCATTTATATTCTGTTTCTGTAAGTATAGTTTATTATTGTGAAAAACTAGGTAAAATAACGTTGAACGTATGAACGTCCTGCCTGCAAGTATCCTAAGAACACGGGACTGTTCTCTAACATGATTATGTGTTCAATAACATGATTTTTAGAGGACCATATAGAAAAACTTTTTAATATTACGCAATACAATTGTGTTTATATGTAGTATTAAGTTTAATGTATAAGGTAATAATAGGGTTTAATTCTTAAGTATTGCCGAAATCGAAGTTTGTATTTAGAATTCATCCAGTAAGTTCTAGCTGTTACTCAACAACTAATGCGAGACCGAAGCTTTTCGGCATGTCGCCTTATAACTCAATGTCCTTAAACATCTAAAACGCGGCAAAATTGCAAATGGAAACAATAAATAATTTGAATGTTGCGGTTTTTATTATAAAAGTCCGCTTCAAAAGGTTGTGAAAGCTTTTACGGCAATAAGTCTTAGCACAAAAGGCGATTATGCCTGTTCGCGCGCTTTTAAGCGTTAAATAATAATAGGGGAAAATCTTAAACTTCGTAAGTCGTAAGTAGCCATATTTTGTTCGGCAACGATTGATGGAAGGGCATTGAATGTTTAGACATTAATGTTATTTTATTTTCAATCTTTAAAGTGAGTTTTTTGCGTCGATAATTTGGCATGTGTAATTAGGATTGTCTGTTGTATTTAAGTGTAACTGAGAGAGGTGTATATTTTTACTTGAAAAACAAGTGGGCTCAACAAATTACAGCAGTGTGACAGCGAAAGTGGAGGTGCCTAGACGGTGCTGAAACAATACTTACTTATATATCTGTGCATTATAGTAACTTGTGAAGAAGTTTTTAATGACTACCTTAAATTATTTCAATAGTGGTAACTACGTTTTGCATTTTTTTTGTGATATATTAATATTATTTAATCATAGGGATTCGCATACTTCACAGTTACACCATTCATAATCACGGGTCAGAAAATATTAATACATTGCAATGTAATAAATAAAATTAGATATATCTTATTGCGAGATTGATAGATTTTATTGCGAGATTGAAATAAAAATTTCAATCTTTAGTATTTGCGTAAGTGTAAGAAATCAGTATTATTAGTCCTTTTAAACTGGCGTATATGATTAAAAAGTATCATAATGTTGATACCCCATTCATAGTATCTGTACCTACATTACAGTTATAATCTACAAGAGAACACTCTCCATAAAATTTGAATGCCGACACAAATGAAAATTCACTTCGCTAATCTAACGTACGCAACTCCATGACAATGTTAATACCATTGGAAGCCATTTTAAGATGGCCGCTGTAAGATGTTTACTTTCATACGAACGAGCATCAGATCCCGCCATTGTTTGCTTGGATGAATTTTCATTTATTTGCGTAAACCGTACTCCCCTTCCTACTGTTTCATTTTATTTCCGTTATTTGACGGTAACATTGTGATGAATTATTGACGATTCCACGCTATGATATAACATTTGTAATACGCTTCATACAGTACGGTTTGTGTTGTAATAATTTACGCATGTCCCACTTTCGAGCGTTCGGAACAATAATAAAACCCATTGTATTTTGTCACCGGCGTTTTTTTTACTTTTGTTCAATTTATTTTTATATAAATGAAAATTTATTTCATTGCAACGTAGTTTTTGTATGATTTCGTTCGTTTGTGTTTTATTTAAAATATAAGTTAGTTATTCATTGAATGGATGCTGCTGACAATTTTGGTACGCATAGATTACGTTTTAGAATATAGGAATATGCATAGTTTTATCTTTAATGTTATCTTGTAGGCAGTCTTCCTCAAAAAGTAAGCAATATGAATCCATATTTAGAACAGTCAAACTGAGGTTGTATACCAGTACATTTCTGCCAGATCCTTCTCGGATACAGTCGTGATGCTCTGCATGTTATATAATGAAAGCTTTTTGTTGACAAAAATTCTGATCGATTCACATCAAATAGCGATTCAATGAAATGTGTCCAAAGTTATTGTTTAATATCGAAATTCTAAAACACCGAAGGGTTATATATTTATTTGCATAACAAAATATATATGAAATCGAGTGGACGTGTTCATTTCATAGATTAAATTCCACTCGGAGTCTGCGAGCCAACGATAACGGGCAATAATATTGAAAATATTCAAATATTGTGTTAATTCCAAAATGTTTTGCTTGTTAAAGATATTTGGTATTGAGAATGTATCGGTAAATCTGTTAATTAAGTTATAAATCGTTTTACTTGGTATTTTATTAAGTCGTTTGTAAATGTACTTAGATATAAATCAAGATATACTATTGTTACTACGATCTTTTATTTGATTAAATCAACCGCACCCGGCTGTCCAGTCTTTGATAATATGTTTGTGATTATATGAACTTGGTGCATTCATATATACTCAGTACCTTAGCACAGTTGAGACATATCAAGCAAATAATTGTGGAAAACTAAGTTGAGGAACAAAACATGTATCTACTACGAATTACGACAGCATTATTTCAACTATATTGTGGTAACCATTTAAACAAGCGGCATATTCTGCTACCTAACAAATAAATGTCTGAAGTTCAATCCAAATCGATATAAAATATGAATTATATCGAGTAATAATATACTTACCTGTATTCAATTGTATTGATTTATCGGTACAATGTCGTTATCAATCGCGCTGAGCTATCAATTTGAAACAACCCTACTATTGCCGGTAATGTTAGTGTTCGGTGACATGCGAGCCGGGCTATCTGCGGTAGGCTACAAATTTCGATAGATCCTGATAGGAATTGGACGGCAATAATATGGTATTTAGGTTGCTAATCCCTGCTTTTTCCCTCCCTATTACTCAATGAGATTAGATAGTTCGAATATTTGGAACGCAAAATGACACTCACCTGACCTCTAAAATCTTTGAGCATCTGGATTTCTGTGGTATTTAGGCGGTTATGCAAAGGTCGTAGAGTAATCCCTTATCTGTTTCTTAAGCCAGTTGGTAGGGTTGATACGCTTCGGTATAATCCACATCAAAGTACTAATGGATAAATAACGTAAATAAGATATGCTTAAATGTGCTGATTCTTGTAACACGCATTGTGGGTTTCATTCTTGGACGAGAAAAAGTTTTGTAACTAACGGTCAGAACTAAAATAACACGTAATAGGTAAGTATAAACGTTGCCTCCTAAGCGTTCATACCTGATCTTGTGTGCACAAATAAGGTCTAAAAGTAAGCTTTTTTGGAACCTATAAACATATTTGTGTTTTTAAACAATTGAACATTATGACGTACAAAAAGGCAATATCAATCAATCGAGAGGAAATAAACCGAAAGTAGGGTTTACATAAAATGTATTACAAAATAATATTTTGCAATACAGTGTCAGTAGTATTTTCTTTTGAAACCAACATTGAACAGAACCCATAGATCTGCATCGAGTAGACATTGGACAAAGCCAGTGCTGACAGCAGTTCCATTTAGCTATTGTTGGCAAGTCGCAACAATGACAGTATGCGGCTGACCTATTTGTTGTATGCAGCAATATTGAGAGTAATCTGAGCGAAAGTTTTGAATGCCCTCACTTTTTTGTTCTGATGTGTCATTTTAATTCCTGTTGTTTTTAATTGTCAATACCAGTTAGTGTTGCTAGAGGCATATGGCAGGCATTATGTCCTATGCCTGAAAATAAACCACGCTTTCAACGATTTGATTGGCTCAGTGCCTGATAAATTCGCTAGTGCATCATCGGTTATAGGTTCGATCCCTAAACGGACCAAATATTTGTACGATCTACAGGTAGTTGTTCCGGGTCCGGGCGTTTGTGTATGTGAAAATTTGTGTTAGTACCAACGACACAGGAGAAAATTCTAGTGTGTGCCAACGTTTAAAAATAACTCACAAATCAATCAGTAGCTACTGCCAGTTATCAAAAAGTTAAGTAAAGCTATCAAAAATAACCAAAAAGTTATAAATCAGATTTTGAAGAGCAAATATTAAAACATTTCTCGCGTCGAGCGAAGACAAGGAAGCTCGTAGACTTCAAACATTTCATGCACTCGATAATAAACTAACTCCAGAACAAACTTCTGTATTACGCGAACGAAACTTACACCTTAAACATACTGCGCTACAATGTTTCTAACTTTAGTCTAGAATGTTCCTAACTATACAAACATGGAGGCTTTATCTCTTCTGTGTGCGGAGTGAAGTAATTAGTTCCGAAGATCATTAAATTTGCATGACAGTGCCATTTCCTGAGGGCAGCCGTTTTGTTCGGAGTTGTTCGGGAGTATTCGGACGTTTGGATGCACCCTTCGGCAGTAAAGATAGGCTCAACTATTCTTATTGCGGTCTGAGTGTAAATGTGAATGAATATTCAAGCGTTGTTTTTAAATTCTAAGTGCTGGTGTTGATGGTAATTATACTTTTCCGTTGTTTTCATGTTTTATGCTTTAATTTTCTGAGTACTGAGGTGCTTATTGCTTGAGAGCAATCGCTGGTGTTGTTTGAGTGCTAAGCTAAGGCTGTATCGATAAATTGAGTCGTTTAGGTATACAAGTAAATATATTTTGATTACTAACATACGTATTATCGAGTTCAGAAAACCATTCCAACACGAATGTACCTATAGTCATTTGCCACGATTATGTGTGGCACATAATCGCAGTGTTTGTATCGGAAATCCATTATTACGGAAAAAGAACACATCGATACAAAATTAATATTCAAAAAGCTTGTGTCGATAACGACTCTCGATGCGTGATCGCGATAAAATTTGAAATTCCATTGTTTATCCGACAAAAATTGGGTCATAAAGTGAGAGTTATCGCTCCCTAAACCCCAATCACATGTTCAAAAAGATACATAACATATTTCACGGGGCTTTCTTGCGGAGGTTTTTTTTAAATATGGTGGTTAAAAAGGTTCGCTATAAATCGCGCGGGCATACGTTAGGCATGCCCGCGGAACTTATGCGTTTACTGCTCTTTAGGCGGTTTTTGATTGCGTCTACAGTAATTTTATGGTGCTTGGGCACTTTTATTGTTACCATATTTTCGTTTAGTTTATAAATATCTTGCCATGACGTGAATTTAAATATTCTTAAAAATGCTGTAAGTGAACTTTTTTTTCTTTAATAAATTTTCTGTTGGGTATTGCAATAATTGACATTTAGAAAGCACTTATAGTACAAAATTGAAAAACTAAAATAGGTATACCTACAAACAAATTGCCTTCATATATCAGTGTAATCCCAACGCACTGTTATGTAAAGGATTCATCTGAGAGTGAGAGGGATTAAGTCATTATTCTAGTAGGTGTTACAGCAAGCAGTTGCCTAACGTGCCACTCTGGGTTTGATTACAGTAGTACAGTAGTAACGCTTTTTTTCATCAGTAGATTATCAGAATTAGCTTTTTTATGGAATTTAAAGGGGCAAACGGGCAGAAGGTTCACCTGATGGTAAGTGATCACCGCCGCCCATGGACATTTGCAACACCAGAGGACGTTCAAATTCGTTGCCGGCCTTTCAGGAAAGAATGCTCTCTTCTTGAAGGTTCCCACGTCGTAACAGTTCCGAACGACCGCCAGCGCAAGCTAGTTACACACAGTGGGAATGGCTTGAAGATAGTTTTATCATTCCACGACTACAGGCATCGTGATACGTTCTATAATTAATTAAGTTTTATAATCAGCTTTTGTTCTGAAAACAAATAAATAAGAATGGCCCTCAATAGTTTTAGCCAGTATATAGGTCGGTCGGTGTCGTGTCGGGCCGACATTAGCGTGTCATTCCGCCAACAAATTTTTCACAAAACGCCTGTCGCACGGTTGCATGCGAAATCGGTTTGATTCCACGAAGATATTTTGCCATACACGTCCGGGTTATACAGGCTGCTTTGAATATAGCTCACGTTTGGGCTGCTAATAAAATTACTAATTAACTTTAGTATTTATTATACTAAATTAGTATTTTTTACGGATTGTATCGTGGTATATCATTAATATTTTAATATCAACGTTGTGAACCATTTACAGCCTCTATGGTCCAAAGCGTCGGAATAATATTAATATGCCGTGATAAAATTCGTAAAAGTATATTCAAAAGTATTTTTATGATTTATCTTAAGAATTGAAAATAGCCAATTTCTAAAAAAACAATGTAACTAAGAAATTCTTTATATTATTGTAAATATAAGTTCATGGTCAAAATTATAAGTAGGCACGATGTAAAAAGTACATAGGTGGATGTTAACATTATAATAATACCTATTGTAATATATCAGATGGTTCTATGAAAATGGAGTGAACTTAGTCCTCTATTTTTGGATGAAAGAGGTTAAAGACAGAAACTGACAAATCGAAACCTACATGCTGTAGCATCTTACGTAAGACCCTGACCTATTTCCGATGACGTTGCGTGCCTCAAAATATGGAACTAAGACAATTCGATTCCGAGACAATTTGTTTTTTTCACCTCGTGTTGACGACAAACGAATTTAAACAAGGTAATTTGGAAGCTTTATATTTGGCCATTGATCTGTTATTGGCAGCCATTTGCAATTTTGTGGCGGTTATGATATCTCGCAGTGAATGGGAATTATCTTATTAGCGGTGTTTTGAATAATGTGGCAGTACCACATGGATGTATGATAAATGCTCGCTTTATTGCCATTATTGAAAAGGATAATGCATGTAAATATTGTAACATGATAATATTGTAAGGATTTGCATATTTATTAAAAAAAAATGATCAGTGCTGGGCTCGGGTCTCTTCTCAAATTTCATCTTCAAGAACTATTTTAGATTGTAGATTTCGTTATGTTTCACTATAATGATAAGATTTTACCTATATAAGATACGTGACCACACACTGTTAAAATAGTTATAGTATATAATATATATTCACTGACTATGACTTTATTTGCTTCTTTAAACAAATAGTCAGAGAATCAGTGTACCCTCCTCTTTACATGTAATTGAATTAACTAAGTAATTTTTTATAATGCTCACATTCACATTTACCATAAAATCGGATCCCTAATTTACCGCTAAAACAAAACATACATATATGGAAAACGTATAATGTCGTTCGATGTTCAAAATTAATTGATACGGTCGACTTTTGGCGTTTTTCGTAACCAATCAATTCTGAATGACATGAATATATGGGAGATCGAAGGATATATGGAAAAATATAAATCCACATCAAGTCCCATCAATCAGAGTTCCACTTGGTATGACAAAGTGAGATCCCTGACATAGAAATTCTAATTGTTTTTTAGATAAAATTCATTTATTTCATTTCATTTAAGTTTAGTTTTATATGGTTTTAAGTCGTAAATTTGTAAAGAAAATACTTTATTAATTTCAATAAAATTCAACAAAATTGTGTAAGATCAAAGAGAATAATAGTAAACTCGGAAGAAAAAAAGCCCTTATTAATTTGGAATCAGAACCTACCACAAACAAAATACTGGTTGAAACCAACCGTATTTTTTAAAACCCCGCCGCAGGTAAAAATAAAATCTATCACAAGGTTGACAACAAACAAAAAAAAAAGAAAACAGTATTCAGTAAAAACAGAGATCCGGCAGTTCACAGCCGTTTAATATTTATTAGCGATATACATGTGCGTGTTAACAACGTACAGTCGTGTTTGCTCGTCGGCAAGGATTAGCCGTTTTGCCTTTAATTATTACCCTGTTGTCGAATGCACGGTGTATATGAAAGACACAGAGTATAGCTGTAGGTAGAGAGTTGCATTTGTAATAGTTTTTTAGACTATATTTTTTACGTAACGTACAATAAACGTGAGATATTTACTACAATGGTGTAAATCGGATTGTCAATAATAATTGAAAATGTAAGGTAGCTGTTAGTAACTATAACTTCAAGACGACGAACACCTCAGTGGGCCCGTGACCATGGATGCTGTAAAGGATCCGAAACGGCGGGTTTAAATAATATTAATATACCGCGATAAAATCCGTAAAAGTAGTTTTATTTCAATGTCTAATATTCGCGTAAGTGTAAAAAAATCAATATACATTGGATAAATTAAGGAGAAGAAGAAAATACGTGAGTAAATCACTTAAAAAATAAGAGAGACTAGGTTTATAGGTTATATAGATTTTCATCTTCTGTCCTAGCTTATCAGCTATTTTATTGGTTTTATTAAAACACCAAGTCTATTTCACATAAGAAAGAGTAAATTTTAAATGACCCTTTCAATTTCTGTATATTTTTTGTGCTTATCAAGTTACCATGCCACCTCTGTCTTCCGCTTGCTCTATGGTTAAGCTTTATGAGAGAGATTGCAAAGTTTATTTGACGTCTCCCCGAAGGACCCTCGCAGCTCCATGATGCGTAACCACCGGTTCACGCACAAACGCGCCAGCATCAACCTGTAATAAAATTAATTGCTCAGCTTTGTAACGTCAAAATAAAAGTGGCCGTGGTCTTGATGGCTGCCGTGTACACAATGGCTTATGCTGGCGTTGTTCTTTATTTAAAAATCATTATAGCTCTTATAAGCACATCGCTGAATACGGTCTTGGGTCATCCATGTTAATTGTTCATATTCATTCAAACGATTCTTAATACGCTAAGTACAGCTATTATAAAGTGTTTTATTTTATGCTATCCTAGTAAACTTTTATATGCGTCATCCTATAAAAGAAGACTTAAAAAAAATCTTTAAGAAGAATATTGTAAATGGGCTTTAATACCACCACCGTAATAGGGACGGGCACCACCACCGTGCGGTGTACGGTGGACGAGTTGCCACCCATTTGACAGAGATTAGGCAATAGCCCTCTCCACAATACCCTAATGCATTTAGGCAGACTTCATGTGAAATGTCTGAAATATGCAGGTTTTCTCAACAGGTGATATAAGCACATAACTTCAAGACGTTAGCTTCTGTTAACTACTGTGAGAGATCGAACTTGAGACTTTTTATTTCACAGCCCAACGGCCCAGCTGTATAAGTGGGTGTAGTATACACATGAAATTATTTACTATTCTTTAGTAAGGTATTCTCAATAAACTGAACATACAACTGACTTTAAAATAAGCGACACTTCACTAAAAGCAAGACAACAAATCCTTCAAAAACAAAGCACGTTAAACTTGTGCCTGTATGCTTTTATTTGTTGCCAAAATTCGTGGTTCCCTAAAGCGGGTACTTTATTAGAGAGATACTGTCTGGAACCCGTCTGTGAGGACAGTAATAAAGTGTTCTCCACATGTTGAAAACTCCTTACTTACATACTCTTATTTTTCTAAATACAAAATACACGCTAGAATTTGGTGCGCTTGTAAAATAACCAAACTTTGTTGGAACTTAGTTCGTAGTACGCCTAAACTCATGTTTTCTTGAAGTTCTCTTTTGTGAAGATTACATTTTTAAAGTTAACATTGTTGTTCTTCCTTTTTTAGTCTTTCCCTTCGCCTTTGGTTCACCAAGTGCGAAATCCTGGTTTCGATTGCCGGGTCGAGTATGTGGTATAAAATATGTACTAAGTTGCTTACGGTGTGGATTTGTGCCCACCCAAGCTGTTGAGTTAAACAAAATTAAATAATCAAAGTTGCTGTTTGAATCAAATAAATTGAATTAAATTTAAATAAGTTAACCAGGTCGATAAGTTGACAGTTGGATAAGTTTCTCTAAGTGTCTTTGTCATAAATTAATGTATTAATTTGGTAACCCTAGATTAGTAACGTAACATCATGATACGTATGATTTAAGTCAAGGTGTAATAAAAAGTACTCTATGGTTATCCGAAAGATTATTATTGAATAATTTAATTTAACATAGCAATCGGCTACGAAATAATGGTCGTAGCAGAGACTACGTATTTCGTAGCACATGCTACACACAACACATTATAAGACATTTTATAAAGTCTTACTCGTGCGTGACTAAGTCGTGAACCCACGACCACGTCCAATCCAACCAATCTACAATAGGATATGTTATGCATGTATTTTAATATACATTATTCAAATACTTTAAATACTTACCATATTGTAGTTTCGTTTGAGGCGTGACTGTTTATAGTAAACTAATAGACTTGCCATATATGTATTAGTGTTTTCTCAGTTAATGACGTCACAGTTTTAGGTTACACATCGGTATTATAATAACTATTTGATGTTCCATTTATGTATGTTGAATCCGAGCTGTGCTAACCTAGTGGTATGACTAATTGACAGAGATGTCAAAGGTCTCGAGTTCAAATCCAAGAAACTGACTTTTCGCAAGTTATGTTTGTAACCTACATGCTTGAAAGATTTTCTCGGTGACGTATGAAATCTGCCAACTCGCACTAGGCTAGCGTAGTAGATTTTAGCCTAATACTCGTGCCCAGCAGTGGGACATTAATTGGGTGAATGGCGTGTTCAATTTATGATATTATCCAAAAACAACACGCATTCCACAGCCATAAAGATTACAACAAAAAAAAATCCTACCGCATATTTCAGTCATATGCATATTACACATTCCCGATGTACAAAGCGTACATCTGAAGTACAGTTCTGATTGCATAGTGTAACACAAGAGCGATCTGTCCGGGGTTAATTAATAGATCCGTGCCTTTGTTGTGTCAACAATGGGCTCGCATTGTGCTCTGCGGACCAATCTTCCCGTGCTCCTTTATGCCACGCGGGCCCTGTTGCAACTAACTTAGCCCAAATATGAGTATTGTGTCTTAACTACACTCTGTTTTGATTATAATTTTCTGCATAAGTTATTAGACTAGGTACTACTTGTATTGGATTTTTTTGTGACGCTCTTTGTAGTAATTTGGATTTTGCACTGCTGGAGGTCTTCTTTTATTTGATAGGGATTAAGCTATAGTTCACATCGCGCGACTAGCCTGCCATCAGACTTGTTAAGTAGGTACGTAGGTGAGACAAGTGAAACTACTGACAGTTATAAGCGCACTGTTTATTCCCTGGGCTAGAGCAGGCGGGGACGCAGCCCACGCACACATACACGACGTTGATTTACACATACATATATAATATGCAGGCAGGTTTCCTCATGCTGTTTTCTTTCATCACTTTGGGCATCCAAAGTACATTATACTTTTTAAACGTCATAAAATATATAAATAAAGGATATAGAAGCCTGGTTATATAATCATGAATTTCCCAGTCATGTCTTGAGTTCTGTGAATGCATCGGTTTAGTTGTCTTTAACGTAACCACTGCAATTCCTATGTAGCTATCTAGCTACTAATATTCTTAAATATTTAATAATAATAAAATGTTCACATTGTAGCTGAAGAAATATTTGTTTAAATAAAACAAAATTTCAAATGGAACACTAAAGACGTCTGTTGGATTCATTTCTCCGCGTATTAAATAACAATGTATGAGAAACCAGTCCCTTTGTGTTCTTAAGTGTTTCAAAAGTTTGTTACAATATGTAAGTATGTAGATGTGTGGTTCTGCCTGTTTGTACGGAAATGTGTTGCCAGATTTTGAAATAAAGAACATATAATTTAGTACACGGTTTCCAGCCAAATTTGGCTACTTTCTTGAGGCGTTCGTCTGGTAGGAATCCTCTACTCAGTTTACCAGTCACTGAATCCATGCATGTCTGTCACTTCCACAATCTTCAGATCATTTTTATGCCTATGCCCCGTGTGTACGTTACTAGACTTAACTTGTATGACTTAACGTCCTGTGTTTTTATCTAAAAAACTAAGATAAATATATTTTGCTTAGAAGTAAAGAAACACAACCCCACTAAAATATTAACAGCGAAAACCAAAATAAAACGTGTAAATTTTAAAAATTC
This sequence comes from Craniophora ligustri, assembly GCA_905163465.1. NCBI lineage: Eukaryota > Metazoa > Arthropoda > Insecta > Lepidoptera > Noctuidae > Craniophora > Craniophora ligustri. The sequence continues at coordinate 5,601,461 of LR990960.1, forward strand.
CCGCACTGATAACCCCAGAACAAGGTACGACTTATATCTCTCAAGTTAGTCCATGTCGCGGGTTGACGTTAATTTCGAAAATAAATTAAAGAAGACGCCTGGAGCGGCCAGAGTTTCGAACAAACTGGCGAGCGGCAGTTAGATGTTCCGTACACTTTAAAGAGCTGTTTAGATGGAATTTTCAAAGGATTTGTTTCCCAGTTTTCGTTGCAGAGAGCTTTTGTTCGGAAGTTTCACCTGTTCAGAAATGTTGTACGTGTCGTTCTTATCTTGTTCATTGTGATAATTAGCTATTTTTAGGTGCACAGATGAAGTTTGGCGCAAAATGAGAGGGGAAGCTATTCTGTTCGTGACTTATGCAAGCTGAAGGTGGTTTTTTGTTTGTGAAACTTTTTGTTATGTGAGCCTTGTCATTATTTGCAGTGTGCGTGCGTATCGTCGAAATAAATTTCGTAAGAGGGATATTTATAATACACAATTCAATGCAATTGGAGTAAATTGCAATAGTTTGCAAAGTTATTAGTAAAGTTCTCAAATATAATTAGGACATTCGGACATGCTCAATATAGGTAAATACTGTCTCTATTGGGTCAAGTTGAATGCTACCCATTAGCCAATAAACGAAACAACTGCTTTCTCTTATTCATTCAACAGAAATTTTTAAAATGCTCTTTTGTTGAATATCTATATTTTACAATTCATAATATTGTCATTGGCCATAAAAACTACAACCACATGCAACATAGCTCGTATAACATCATCAATCATCCATTAAAGACCAAATGTTTCTATAATTACCAGCCAACAATGTTCTCATAGGCACCTAAGTTTGCACCCATTAAACCCATATCTTCGCGCCATAAAACACCATGTTGTTGTCGCACGTATTTGCATGGCACCCAGCGATAAATAACGCGTTGCCCACTTTCGCTGACAGCCATTTTGGCAGTTTCCTCTGAATCTAATTTGGAGTGATACATGCCACCGTCGCGGACCGTGTACGTTAGTGTAGGGTGCCATAAATTTGGCAATTACACCCTGGTTGGTAAAACAGTGCTGCTAAAATGACGCTAAAATACGAATGGCTACGAACCTAAAAAATATGTTTTACATTCCCAAAAACATGTTTGTTTGTTGCATTTTGGTTCAGTAAACATGTTTTCGATTTAGTTTACATTTCTTAGTAATTAATTTAACTGGTGTATAGAAATAGAATCCATCTTTAATTGGTATATAAAGTTGCCTTTTCTATCGCAATGCGTCCTGGTTTTTTAGGAATACAATAAATTCTATAGATTTAATCGTATAATAATTAAGATATTTTGTACTTTAAAAACCAACGTCATAAAAAAGATTAGAAGAACAATATTATCAACACAATAGTCTGTATGGAATATTCATGAAGAAATTTCACAATAAATACATATGAATTAGTTGAACTTTTCTCAATGCTTGTTAAATTTCTTGGATAAAAATCGCTTCACCAATATAAATGGTAATTTTATTGAGGAAAATTGGATTTCTTGCCATTTGTCTTTCTAAGATTGGAGCCAGCCTCATAACGTCTAAAACAAAAAAAAATGTGGAAACTGATATGACATTCCTACACTAATGTGTGAGTGGACACTTTAGTGTCCATCCTTACTAATATTATAAATGTGAAAGTATGTCTGACTCTAGCCTCTTCACGCTTTAACCGCTAAACCGATTTTAATTAAATTTGGTATGGAGATAGTTTAATTCCCAGGGAAGGATATAGAAGCTTTTATCCCGATAATCATCCCTCAAAATTCTCCAGTTCATTGTACTGCTGCTACTGCATTGTACTTGCTGTCAATAAAATATGAAATAATAAGAAAAATAAGAAAGAAAAGCAAAGACTAAATTTCTTTCTTTTTGGTTAAATACATTGGTACTTATGCCGCGCATACTCATAAATGGAGTTTTTGATTTTTTTTTGTCTTTTTAACCGACCAAGTAGGTAACTACATTGTTTTCGTGTTGTAAGACAGTATGATTAAATAATATACCTCCTCGTATTCGTTATTATTTTGGCAGTGAGTTATTTCACAACATTTTAGGCGTCCCCCAGAAGATGCAACTTAATGTCGCCGGCGTCGCCGCGGCGGGACGGGAGCCCAGACGCGGTAGACGCTTATAGTTCCTTCACAGAATCTTGCAAAAAAGATACATATTTTGGCACCCAAACACGCCTTTATTGTAAAGCTTCCTTTATTCCACCTAAACTTGTACAGTCACTGTCAAAGCGTAGAGTTCCTTGTCGAAGGTTACCTAATTCGGAAAACGGTTTCAATGACGTTTAAGTTGCTTCCTGGTTTTCGATCATCATCTAAAATATATTTTTTCCGGTAAACTAACACGTAATAATAAGTAGGTAAAAATATAATTTGAACGATAAATTTAATTACATTTTAACGAATTTTAACCACTCGGGTTAAATTAGAACAATTCACTGTGTTAAATGGGGACGCTGTAAAGATTTGTAGATCTTTACAGCGTCCATAGCCAAACATATAGTAAAACATCTCATACTCAAAGTAGTCTATGGTCGAATAATATGCAGATCCGATCAATTCGATCGAACATGAAAATTAAACTAAGTCCGTGCATACGAGACCATTTTTTACATATTGAAACCATTTCGTGCCTTTGAGAGCACGTTAAGCCTAGGACATGACGGCCGTCATACGAATATTTGTGACAGTCGTAATTACTAGCTCGAAAACTGAATATCTAACATAATTATATAGTTTATTTCCAGGCATATCGGTATTGATCAATATTAGTTTATCTAATGGCAGTCATATAATGTAGATAGTTAATATAATAACTGCCAACCCGCAGTAGGCTAGCGTGGTGGACTATAGCCTAATCCCTCTCAAATGAGAGGAGACCCGTGCCCAGCAGTGGGACGTCAATGGGTTAATGATGATGATAATAATAATATACGTATGTGTATTTTTTTTATTTTTTTTTATTATTATTATTTTTACGATAAACCTTGTTTGCATCCGAACGCCTCAGATAATTGAGGCTCAGTTGAAAAGCAGTGCTAAACATTATGCCATAGTCGTGAAGCACTATAATCTTAATGAACTGTAGCACATTAATCTTTATTTCTTTCTTTCATAACATACAACTATTCAGCCTGGTTAATGAATGAATAAAAATATTCAGCATATATACTAACTTGACGAGGTATTTTTGACGCTGACTGTACCAACCTTTATTCAACTTAAAATTGTAGGGGTTTTATCTTAGCAAAATATGCTTTGTAATGGATAGCACTGTTTTAAAAATATTTTGAACATTTTAAGCTAGAACGTTAGACAATGACTAGCTAACGTGACACAAATTATTTCTTCGGGAAAATATTTAGTACGCTGTAAAGTGGTTCGTAAATAAACAAACTTCTTTTGTAGGACATAAAGGCGACTAAAAAAAAAAGACGTGTGGCACTCGGAGACTGCCGCGGTAAAGCTACTGCATAGCATTTTTTAACAAAAATAACAAAAAATAAATACCTATACACCTATATACTTTCTCACAAATAGCTGATTACGTATTTGTCCGATTTCGGAGCAGCTCGTCTCGATTCGTGCGAGCTTCGTTGAGTCGTACCATGAAGTAAATACAAAGAGGCCTAACGCCGAAACTCCTAGCAGGCACGATAGAAGCTATGCAATAGCTTAAAAAAAATAAAAAGTATCATCGCTGTGCCGCTTATATTATTTTCGTTACGGAATTTCTGGATTCGGTCTCCACGCTCAAGGCCCGCGATAGAAGCTATGCAATAGCTTAAAATATACACTTACTCATATACTTTTGTTATCATTTTGCACGTAATAATTTAAAAAAATACCCGTCTTATTCAGCAATTCTAGGATTTTCTACTTGTTACTATTGCAGCTACAATCACGAAATCTTATATGCGACCAAATCTGAAACAAATACTTGTATCAACCCATGTAGGTACTGTGTCACCGCTGGGTACGGCTCTCCTCTCATTTAAGAGGAGTTAGGCTATAGTCCAGCTAGCTAGTCTAGTACGTTGGCTGACTTCCCACGCCATCGAAAAAATATATCAGGCATCAGGTTTTTTCTCGATGTTTCCCTTTATCGTTTGAGCAATAAGCACATCAAAAGTCAGCGGTGCGTACTTTGGGTTTGCACTCGAGACCTTTGACGTTTCAGTAACCTGGTCTCACCACTAACCTACCATAACTTTTGTTATTTCACGTCTCTGGTTATTTTCATACAATAGGTATTACTAGAGATAAAGATTTCTTTTTTCTTTAAAATAAAACTCTTCAATCCTACTTTTATCTGCCATTTCGGCAGATAAAAGTAGGATTGAAGAGTATAATATCCAAAACGAACAACATTAACATTAAGCCGTTATAAATGACCCAATTTACCGAACAATTCGTTGTAACGAGCTCACTGAGAAAAATAAATGTATCAAAAAAATTTTTTTTACAACTGGCAATATTGTCAACGAAGAAAATGATCTTTGAAGGTATAAAAAGGGTTTTCTTGTGATACGGGTATGTTTTATAAGCGTAATAAAATATCATTGAGGTATAAATCATTCGATGTTTAGGTAAGAGACTTAAAATTGCTCTTTCTTAGCTGATTTTCCCGTAAAATGAACGTTAATGTTCAATTTATTATCGCATCTCAAGGCCGCTTTTGGGGAAACGTAATAAATCAATGATTTAAGCTCGATTCTTCTCTTTAAGAATTATTACGATTGAAATGGAAGATTTATTAGATGTTCTGTTGATTTTATGAATTATGCCGTTGTTTGATGAGTTATACCGCTTATTTTTTATTTTTTTTATTTATTTAATTATTTTAAATGAATAAGCGGTATAACTCGTGTATTGAAAGGGAAAATATGATCCTACTCATTAAACTAAACAAGTAATATATTTATGCCACACTAGCTGCTGGGCCTGAAACCCTCGCTATGACATGAAGTTAATATTAAACGTTTATGTAGACGTAACATAAACGTTTAATATTAACTTCATGTCATGTGCACACAGCGTCGTTACAAGTTCGTACAGATGTTAAAAGTGATCGTTATCAAAGAGGTTGAAAATATTAGTTTTTAGTTGAGCACTTACCTGCTGCAGATTGGTTAGTACATATTGAAGAGCGATTCAATCGAAACCAAGTCGCCGAAGAAGAATGACTAATCTTTTTCGTCTTTTTCATGTTATCAATCAATCAATCAAAAGGTTTTTATTTCAAATAAACTTTTCCAAGCACTTTAGAAACGTTTAGATTCTAGTTGCAAGGTTCCAAGTAGTTGATTTTATGTAGAAGAACCGGTAAAAAACTTCATAGACACTCCTTTAAAATAAAAGTTATTGTAGTACAATCTTCTGATAACATTATTCTAGTTAAGTCTGTTAGAATTTTACTTAACATAGGGTTATAACTAGCTATATGCATAGACGAGAAGATACAGGTGTACACGAGCTGGATAGTGATTGCGCTTTCTCTTTCATAGACAGGAAAAGCCAAAAAAAGTATAGGGATCCGTCTAAGTATTGAAAGCCCGAGGCTATCAAAATTGAGAAGCGCTCTAATGTCAATAGAGCAAATATCTTGGTCATTCCACCAAAAAGCAAAGCAATAACATTTCGGGTCTCTCAATTTATTCATCTTCTCAATAGATCACGGGTAGACTGATGCTGTAAAGGAAGGAAAGGAGGCAGGATACCAGAATAAAATCCGTAAAAGGTATTTTTAATCCGATGCCTGATATTCGCGTAAGCGTAATAAATCTATAAAATATTATTTATACACCCCATCGACGAACAGTTACTGCTTTACCTTTTCCTGAAGTATTTCGAAAGCAATATCAAAATGTATATTTTGATATTGCTATAAATAGGCATAGTTCAAAATAATTGTGAAATAGTCGCATCAAAATAAACCATTAAGTGCTACTACGTGGAAACCTCAGGCAATGGACACACGAGCGAGCTGTGGCTTCAGTATTTAGAGCTGGCTCAATAATTCACCGTACATTATCGTCCACTGTAATAGATTGCTAGCTCAACGTTTTAAAGCATTGAGTATCGATAGAAAATAAAGTGGTTAGTTAGCATGTTCGCGTATTTTCTATAAAGGTGACAATTACAGAACACATTAACTCTACATGTCCTCGCTGTCACTTATGTGCTCGCTTTTGTATGAGCTATACAAGAGCTCTTCAAATCGCTGTAAAACGCCAACCACTTATTTCTTAAAACAATTTAACCAGTCAACTAATGAATAACGAAGCTTACTGGTATATGAAGAGTACTAAGTTTTCATTTATATATCCTCTTTTGATACAAGTGACCCCTAGCTAAAGTACTGCAAAGGGTTTCTTGAAAACTAGTTGGTTACAGGGAGGAGGGGGGGGGTTCAATACATTTTATACATTGTAGTCGATTCGACTTCATACAATTGTCGGCCTCCTACACTACAAATCCAAAACGAAGACAGCTTATAACGTTTTAAAGTGATTTTCTCTTTTAAGGTTTTTCAAACTAACTCTATTACATGAAAAGTAAAGCTGAGTACACAAAAGCGGTGTCGCTGCACTATTTGCAGCCGCATCACTTATTCAGGGCACATTATCGCCTGCAGTCCGGCACCGAATCGTTGTGGCACAGACACGGCGCTGGTATTTTTGGACCACTCCTAGAATCTGTCATTTTGGTTCGGTTGGCAGTTGCTATTATAAGAGGATGGTAGTTTTGGGCTTTTGAAGTAGATATTTTGTAGCTATTTTGTAGCAAATCTGTACAGCGAATAAAACAGTCTAGATTTACGCTCAACAGATGGGTAAAGGCTTATTTAAGTTTTTTTTTAATGGTGATAAGGGGGCAAACGAGCCGGCGGTTCACCTGATGCTAAGTGATCGCCGCGGCCCATGGACATTTGCAACACCAAAATGCTTGCAAATGTGTTGGCAACCCCTGCAGAAACCATTTAGGTTTCTTAAAATAGGGAATTTTTAAACTGACAGCAAACGGAATGCCCATGCTGTCAGAATAGTCACTCCCCCAACGAGCTCTAGTAACCTTAGTCACTTGTAGAAATACAACTATTGTTGATTCACTGCGGTCTTCTATAAGGCGGAGGTACTTCCCCAGTCGAAGAATCTCACTACCTCTCTAGCCTTAACTCTTGATTAAGTTGATTCATTTAATTAATGCTATTCAAATCTTTTAATATTTTCGGTGTGTCCCGATTTCTTATACTTACACGAATGTTATAAATTTAAATAAAAGGATTTTTACATAATTATAATATAATCGCTGTATATTGATGATTGACGATTGATGTTGATGATCACATATACATAGCACAAGTAAGTAAGTAATATAATTTGTTTTTATCAAGGATTTTATAGGTATTTTGGCTTTGAACTATTCCAAATGAATGCATTTAGAATGTTATTCAGTCATCTGTTACATGCAGCACGTACTTTGCATATCTTTGCAACGTGAAACTTTAGCCCCGCTATCATGCAAATGAAATGTTACGCGGAAGCAATTGTGCGTAGTTTATGAACAAAATCCATTCAGTCAGACTGTTGTTGGGACCTGTTCTAACTTACTTTGTATACTGGCAAAGTTATGCGACTCACCTGAGTTTGTCTTTGAATAAAATTATGGACTGAAAACTGCAATAGTCTGATGTTCGTTATTAAATTGTGCCTAAGGCATATACTCGCAATGTTAAGCGATTAATTAACAATTATCGTAAGCAGAGAATATCCAACCACCAGTAATTATTGACCTTATTGTCCATTATACCACGTGTAAAGAAATATATTAATTATATTGAAAAACAACTTTGCTTTCAGTAAGTTAAATCTTATGAAACAACTTATGTTATGAATCAACGATACCTACTCTTTTTCCACAATTTAATAATTATAGTATTTAAGCCTATTCTAAAAAAGCGATTACTTTCCATTCAAATTATTAGCATAAAAAGGGTGTGCCCACTAGAGTTTATCTAAAGCTTTCGTTGGGGAGAATGTACAGCAAAACATTCATACAGCCCGCTATAATTTCGTAAACACAGGCTTTTTCTAATCGTGGCTCGGCCGGGCCCGGAGTGCATCCAAATGGGATTATAAAAAGGACACGTCTGCGAATGCATTCGAATTTCAAATGAGTATATTTTTTAGGCCGTCTGAGTGTTGCCTGAATTAAATAAGAGCCGAATAGTAAACTCAGTCTAGTCTGCTATTTACGTACGTGTCCGTAATGTGCAAATAAACTGCACTCACATGAGAACGTCGAGATGTCATTAAAGTTTGAACATGTTACGCTTCCAACTGTGGATAATATGACGTGGGATTGTGATATTTGTGGAAGTATTATTGATTTTCATTATGTTTATTTTGTTATATATATACTACACTTTTTGTATTTGTAAAATGTTACGTATTCATTTTGTATAATACGTAATAAATGTATGAATATTTAATAAATAAATGTATTTAATCATCTCGCTTACTTTTTCGTACCTAATGCATACCATCGAACTGCTTAAACCTTTGGGAACACAGAGCGTGGTGGTAGGTAAGTGTGTAAGTAATTTGAGTATCAAGACCCCAAAATACTCCAAAATACTTCAAGTGAACATGGATGCTGTAAAGGAATCGAAAGTGAATAAATAATATCAATATACCATGATTAAATACATAAAAACACCGTAGAAAAAAACACCATGGTGTATGGTACACCGGCAATTTATGGTGTTTTGTCTGGGAGATAACGTTTTTGGTGGCTAAATAAACCAAGCAAGAGCAAGAGCTACATACCCTGCCGCAGGTCTGGGAAGTTTGTGGTGACTGATGCTGAGACGCCTTCATGACATTTCTGTCTTTTGATATCGAAGGCTCTGACTCGGCTTCATCGCAATACTTGGCCTCCATAAACGTTTGCGCCACTCAGTTCTTTTGTCAGAAGTATTAGGTACACTGGACAATATACATTAACGAAATTCTATAAGTACTCATACCATTTTCCACTTTGGACAGTATCAGTTGATCGTTCGTCTGTTGCATTTCAAACAGCCTCTGTTATAGCGTTCAATATCGTAATTGACGTGCCAGCCATCGTGGCCGGCTGTGCCGGATTATTGCCGGACTGCCGGCGACTGTACAAACGGACTGTCAGTTTGTACCCGCTTTTAGATCAGTCAGAGGTATGAGAGGATTATATTTAGCATGGCAAAGTTGATTTAAAGGTAAAGTTATAGTGCTGCTAGTGTGTCTTGTAATTGGTCGTTTCGTGTTAGTAATGCTTAGAAATTGTAAATATTATGACCATGTTTTTTTTGTTCTGTGCTTTGTAATAGACTGCATTATAGGTCTAGTGAGTAGTAACAGAGAAGTATTGATATACATCAACAGATTGCCCTATGTTTTTAGAATATATTCGAGGCAAGTCTAGTCTATCAAGGCTAACTAAAGTCTAATACTGAAAATTGTTTGACTACATGTACAGTCGCGCTCATAAGTGCAGTAGCACCTCTAAGATCGTATTCGCTTGCACGGTAACTGCGTGTACACATACATGTGTGAGTGATTGCTACCTATACAAACATTTACATTTACGTCAAATAGTATAACTACGAGAAGGTGATAGTGTGTGAGGTCAATACGAGACAAAGATACCAATATACTTGTTTTCTTCATGTTAGTGTTAGCAGCGAGCGAATTAATTATTCCATTTTATTTCAAATCTACCTTCATACTTTTTACATTTTATGTTGTTGTTGCTAAAGTTTAACAAATAATATTCTACTTAAGAATCATATTTTATTTATAAATGAAATACAAAAAGTGGATAGCAGGATTGAAGATTCGAACCTTAGTATTAATTATAAACCTCTTGCTTGAACCACTCGGCCACCGGTCGCTTACGTAGTTACAACGAAATTATCGATAATATTCCTACGGAAGAACAATTTATATGTATGCGTGTGAATTGTCTTAAAAGAAAAAGGTCACAAGTAGTGCTAGTGTTGACGCTATAGTTGCGTAGGATTGCTACTGCACTTATGAGCGCGATAGTACATACATGTAGTCTAACAATTTAAGGAAAAGTCTAATAATATTTTATATGGTCCGGGTATCGATTCCAGAATGGGACGCTTAGAATGACTTGATGTTACAATACACCAAAATAGATAATTAATATGTATAATGTCTCCTTCCAGCATTTTTACTGCTAGCAATATTATCACACTGCGATATTCGCTTGGCAATAAAGTCCGCATGCTCGTACTTATTCAAACAATTCGCTAATTGATTGGAGTAGGTGCGGGCACTTCAGACTACTCGATAATTTGTTATACTGTCGGCCAATATACTAATTGACATGGTAGGTGAATGTGGACTATTAATACTAGTCTATTTGGGAAAGTTTCATCATTAATCTGTTGGCGTCTTTGTAAATTTGACAGTTGATTTTTATGGAGTTGATAAGGCAAAAGTATTGTTTTAAACAACCCAACAGGTGACATTTGTTACTGTTCGCTTATATTCAGGAAAAATAAGATATGGACATATGGAAGTAAAAAAACAACGAAGCATAATAACGATAATTTTCGGTAACAGTATTTATTGACAAAATATTTATTGACGAAACCGTAGTTAAGTTCCTGGTAGTCACAAAACTTGCAACAAAACTTTGCAACACCACAAAGTGGTTCCATTGTGATTATTTGTGATCGAAAAAACTTTCCTAGTTCCCCAATATTTGACAATTACTGAAACATTATACGACCAAAAGACTTCGTACCAAGTTAGATAGAAGTTAAATTGAGAAAACACAACGAACAGTGGAAACTTATATAAAGTATCTAATACTCCCATCGTTTAGGGCGTCGAGTACACAAGGGCGAGTAAAATATGTGACAGTGTGGCCACGCTCCGCGGAGCGAGGAAGAAATGTAACCTTTTGAGACCTTTAATATGTATGAACATTGTTCTAAAGATACATTAGATAATAAATAGAATGAACTGGATCGTTTTGCTGTAAATTTCGGTGACATACCACGAAATTAACTGGGAGAACTTCGTATAACATACAGATAATTAAGCATCCAAATGGCATTATCTAGCAGAGGCCTACTATTTTTTTTAATAAAGTGATAGCTGGTTTTTTTATATTTATTTTCAGTTGGATGATGATGATGATGAAAAATTTACGAGTGTACTATTTTGTATGCATCATAATGATGTTTTCTTTTAACATTAATATAAGTCACAAACAATTTATTTCATTTATAAAATGATTTGATTTCGATTTCAGATCCGAGATAAGTATTCCAGACTGCAACCAAGCATTCTAACTATTTAGTTTTGTTAGTATTGCTGTCAAAATATTTTGATTTTATACAAAATATTGTCACTTAAATCTTTACAATTTTTTAATACGGCGATGAACTTTGTAAAATTGAGATAGTTCAACCAAATAAACGTGTCTACGTCAGCTTAAAGAAACTTTTCTAATAAAGATTTCTCGAGTCTGCGATCAAAAAGTCGATTCACCGTGTTCATTACGGGGTGCCAATCACATCGTCTCGTGTGAAATCATAACTCAGCAAGACGCCAACCCCTCTGGCTAAATCTTCGGGGAAGCTCCATCTATTGCGTTTAATTATAGCCCGACCCCAGCTCTCCACTACCTGAAGATCGTTAATCTTTCTTAAAGATATATACCCTGCCTTAGAAGAGGCTTGCTTCGCTGTAAGCGCTTCATATAGCACTGTACGTGGGCTATGTCTAACGGTACAGTTTAACCTTTGCTGCTGTTTTGCCACATTTGTCACAGGGGTGAATTTAGAAGCTGGTTCTGAAAGCGCGACGCAATTTTAATGTGTGAAAATAAATAAAATGTATAAAAATAATGTATTGAATTACTTAAAATACCGGCTTGTGTCTATACATGCCTACAAAGATTGTATACGCTTTGCTGAATAGTCACCAATTTTGATACCCATCTAAGCTGGTAAAATACCAGAAGCACATAATATTACAAATGTTGTCGAATCTTAGTTTATTTTAGATATGATTTCGTGAATATTTAGATCGGTTTCGGCAACCGCCAATCTGATCCAAGTCCGTACCTGGCCGTAAATTGGAAAGTCTTTGAACTTTCCCCTCTGGGTATTAAGATGGGTACACGGCTTTACGTGTTCAAATCTCTGAATCGACGTTTATGTTTATTGATTAGTGGGACGAAGGCAGATTGCAATGAGCTCCATTAACCAATTTGGTTTGAGTTGAGACAGTTTAAAGTTTATAGGGTTTCAGCTATCAAGTTGATTAGCCAAACGTCTGTCAAATAATGCTTTGAATTATAGATTAATGGCTTTAGATTATAAGCTAAATAAACAGTTTACACTGAAGAAAATGTAGAATATAAAAAATAAAAGCGTATTAAAAGAAAACTTCTTATTATAACGCCGAGTCATACTAGATATATACGCTTAAACACATCAGTTAAAAACGAAATAAACTATCAATTCAGTTGTGATAGTAACATACATCTGGTCATTAACACGGTGGTTTGAAGAAACACGTATTCAAATAGAGATAGTTTTTCCAAGCGTTTGTGTTAATAAAAATTTGTTAATGAAACCTTTAAAATAAAAAAATAGCTTATACGATTTCAAATAAAATCGAGACAAAAATCTTTTCGAGCACCTGATAATAGTAATTTTATCACGATAAAAAGTTCGATACGTAACAAGTTTTTTCAATTTAGTACGCTCGAGTACACAAGCGGTTGCTCGAGTCTTTGATACAAGTCGTACAAGAGCTGTACACACACTGTGGTCACGGCGAGCGCTAAGTAAATACTCATGCGTCGACGTTCGCTTTCAATTAACGTAGTACATTTAGCTATGAAACCTGGACAGACGCCTTTGATGTCCTCTCATATTCGTCGGACTGTAATGTGTAACTTGCTCGTGAATGTTAATTTTGTAAGCTAATTTAGTTGATGGTGTGGTTTCAGGAACTGTTCATTAATGCTTGTGTGTCTTTGTTCATATTGCTAAATAAGAGAGAAATGGCATTTGCAAGTCATCTTTTTACCTTTCTTAGTAGTAGTTGGCGACGATATTTAATTAAGAAATAAGTCTCAGTTTCAACATTATTTTGTTCTGAGAGATCTTCTGAGAATCAGACTCTCTTATTAAGTTCAGGCATTCACTATATACAAAGATATACCTATATATTCCTAATAAGTAAGTCGAATATTTAATTCAATTTAAGAGGGTCTTGTCAGTAGTGTAACCTACACAGGTTTTTTATCTAACTCCTACGAAGTATGTATAATATAAAATGTGTTTATTTCCTACATTTACATTATCTTACAATGCGGAATATCAATATTCTTGAAAAGAACAGTGAAAATAAAATATGTATAAGGAACAAGTTAAGTATCATCAAAGAGAAACATCAAATCCAATAGGCAACAGAAACAAAAAATATAATTGAATAGGATTTACGTAACTTTAACGTTTAATAACACTGAGAGCTTTCCAACGATCTCCTAAAGAGACAACGACATAAATGTCCTTACAAAAATGAAGATGCTTCTCAGAAACTGGAAGATTTATACACTCGAGGTCCTCTGAGTTTGAAACCGAAGACAATGGAAAGGTCTCGACAAAGTTATTTAAATTACGCGACAATTTTCTTGGGCCATAACGTTTAAGTGGTGGAGGCGTCGAGACCCAGCTAAATGAGGATTTAAGCCGGCACTTTCATGAAAAGGGATTCGCAAAGCAGATTTGAGGCAGACGGCGAGGCACGCGTACACAATGACAGGACTCATCCCGCGAGCCCACGAGCTCGGGAGCCGCCGACACTGTGCCACCATTCCATTGTTTTACGAATATACTGTGGCTTATGACACTTCAAATTAAGCGAGACGAATTTCGCTCTTTGTGTCTATTCAGAAGGTATTACCATTATGATATTTTCTGGTGTATTATGCGTCATAAACCGGAATTTATTTTGCATTTGTCGTAAGTGGATGTGAAGTTGTATTTGATTTTATATTTAAATCAGGTCCTTATTCTTCGAGTTATTGCTGACATTGTCGATATTTAGCTTTACTCGGCATGATGTGAGAAAGTAGGATTATTTTGTCTGTTTTTATAGTGAGTATATTGTAAATAGTCAAACCGAAAGTTACAATAATCTTAAGAAATTAATAAAGCATAATAAAAAAAGATAAAGATAATTATTGAGTTTATATATTCCTAAATTGACTAAGATAAATAAATGGAAAACGTCGTATCCAAAGAAAATGTGCCATTTACATTTTAGCTCAACCGTTTCACTTTTATGTATTTTTCAGACAAGTTTTTAAAAGTTATCTTCCAAAAATAAACCAATGTCGCATATGAAATGAAATTAAAATTTATGAGAAGTTTAAGAAATCTCTGCGGAATATTTCATGCATTTAGTTCTAGACGCACATCCAATAACTACTGTTTAATGTGGACATTTTTATGTTTTACTGAAATTGGATGCGGTTTTATTGACTTTCAAACTATACTTTAGTCTGCACTATTTGTTCTTTGCGTTTATTTCAAAATCTAACTTAATTAGAAGGTTTAGTTATTTATTTTATGGCTATTTTTATTACATATACATATACCATCACGCTTGTCATCACCAAAGGATTAAGTAGATGTGTACTAATGTACACCCACATTTCGCCATTTCGCCGTTCTAGGCCCCATCTAATAGGGGGCAGGCCTATTGCTATTAACTGGGCACGAATCCAAACTCCGAGTTGCTACTGAGAATTTCATAGAAAAAACCGATAACACTGCTTGAACTGGGAATCGAATCCAAGACCTCAGCTCAGCAGTCGCATTTATCGCACATGAACCAATGAGACAGGTTTTTTTTATGAATTCATATTTTGCGTCATCGTCGCTGACGCGATAGAGGCTTCCACGCAATGAAATAATTTTGGATTGGACTGTTTAAATAAAACATCAACGTCTGGGCAAGTTAGTGTAACGGTAAACAAGGAGAAGATAAGTAGTAAAATATCGTATGCAACGATATACCACAAGATAAATACATACAGAAGGTCTATACGAGCGATAACAGGCGCATTCGCACGTTTACACATTATTTAAAGGCGAGGGTAGGTGGAAATTGGATTTAAGAAAATTGTAGGGCAGAATGAACTGCAAACTTAAAATAGGTGTATGATTGCATGATGCATGCACAAGTCATTTTTAGTATTTTTCAAATGATTTTTATTCCCTCCAGTGAGATATGAAACCTAACATTAAGTCTCGGCAGATACTACGCAAATGTCCCACTGATCTTGCATTGACGTGCGTCGGTTCGTTGAGTTCCCTGAATAATTGTTAAGCTACATGATGGCTGATGTATGCGTGCTGTCAGTATGGACAGGTCATCTCAAAGCTGCATTGGTGCTTTCTTGAAATGACCATCTCAGACTTTGACCTGACTATTGTAAACACAAATGTTTGGACTTTAAAAAAGACCACGATTCTCTGCGTTTGATTTGGCATTTCTTCTCAGAGGTCAAAATAATTTTATAGGAACATGACTTGTAAAAATGTCTTTAAAAGATCTATTTACAGAAATACAAATCGCGTACGTATGCTAACGTATATATATGTGTGCGTGCGCCTGTTATTGTTGTATGAACCTGACCTTCGGTATATTTATTTTGTGGATACATCCTGTACAGTGCACCTTTGTCTCTAATCCTTTGTTGTACCTTGTGCTAATGTATATCACTATCTCCAGAATGTGCGCGGTCCTAAAGAATGGTGTAATTTGTTTCTTGTTTGCTTTCATCCGTAATGTAATCTTTTACATTGAGGCAAAATGAATGCCATTTTACCTAAAATAAAGGACAACAGAGTTTTCGGATAATATCTTTAAGCATAAGGTTTGCAGTTTATTTCTTATTTAGCCTTATTTGCGAACCACTGTTGTGTTAAGGCCTAGTTAACTTAATCTATGATTTTCTATCAGGTTTCTTCATGTGACTCTGATAAACCGATTGAAATCCTCCCACCTCTACGTCTCCACAGCTTCTCAACAAATAAATACCCTTTCTAGATCCGGTCCTCACCCATTATGAAACAAGTAATGGTTTTTGACACTGGTCTTATAAGACTTAATACTTCAGGTTAGTTATCTAGCTAGGCAGGCCATGGCATCTGTTTTTGTGGGTTCCGTAACTTTGAACAAAAAAAAAACAATTCTCAAAAAATTTGGATTAATTCTGAATTTTTAAACTGTGACTGTTCATGGGCTTTTGGTTGTCAGATTTTCAGTATTTTACAAGATATTATATTATTTTACTAGCGCCTAAAGAGTATGTTTTATTTTGTAACAAATACATAGACGGGTAAAATAAATCACTCATACATACTTATATAGTGCACAATACAGTGAAATTTTACGTAAAAAACTTCACGCTATACTTACATTGTACTGTACGCAACTCGTAAAAGTTAATTGAGGATTAATAAATCCATAACTGCCTTCGTACTTAACAGCCATTGCTTTCATTTAACCACTGGAGTTCTATGCAACTATGTTTTAAGTACCCTTTTAGAATAAAATATTGCTAAATATCTTACTAGTTGGCTTACTTAACCTTTTTAACGGTGGTTTTCATATTGAGTAAATACGGGTTTACTTAAAAACCTACTCCTTTTTTCGTCGGGTAAACATGACATGGCCCAGTACAAGTGATAAACATCTAAATAAACAAACAAAAAGAAACACCCGTCAGATTCAAATCACCGACTACAAAAGTCCGTTTCAAGAATACAGAAATCGCGAGTTTTCATGAAATATGAAACTAGATAAAACATCTAGTCCCCGAATAGTTTTCAAAGGAATGGTCGTAGTTTACCCTAATGCGATACACTCAGTCATCGGCCCTTATCTAACTGAATATATTGTGGGTTCTTCAGCTATTAATCACGAAGTAGTTACAGCGGAAAAATGGTTGGAGTTCATAATTCTGTCGCTTTGATAACATCTAGGATGAAGACGATTTATTGAACTGTTTGATGCTACACTGTGGCATGATGGAGTTGTTTATAAAACTGATGAGATACTCGTTAGTCCTCACTCTGTGGTTATATATACGATGCTTAGGTACATCAGTCTGCGATAATGCGCATATTTTTGAATGTGGTGTCAACTAGGTATTTTGGCTATTTTCGTGCCACGTTCAATATGATGTAGCATATATATCAATATGCTTACTATTTTCACACCGGATTTGCGTAGGTTTCAGATCCCATAATACAGGGACCATGCCCATTGCCATTAACCGGGTACTCCAATTGTCACTTGCGGCCGATTAGATTCGGCACCGATGCTGTACTTGGCCGTACATTGATGACCAATTACGGTATCGACGCTAAGACCTATTACAAGAAGCCACTCAGAAGCTTCGCTTACCTCTGATTATTGCAGTCAGGATATTATTAGATTATTTATCCAACTATTATTATAAATATGGGCGTTTATACGTTAACTAGCTAATCACTTACAACTAAGTAATCAGATTTAGAGGTAATTTAGCAAACAGATATGTAGTGTATTAATTTAATTGATAGTTAATTGAATTTACAGCAAAAACTACTGTTTATCGTGAGTGGAACCGAGGATCAAATCTTCAAGAGCTATAACAAAACAATAATCAGTGTAACGTACATTGCTAAGCTTTCCATCAAACCATGTACAGATGTATACATACATACATACTGTATACATTGAATGTACGCATGGCATCAAGTGTATAACGTACTTGGCTCGGCTCGAGTGGGGATAGGAGTACGTCTGTGATTATCGTTGTTCCCTTAAAGGGTATCTCGAGATTCACTTAGTAATAATGAGCTTTTGTTGCTAACTATTAAGAGGGGATTTATTATTCCTGGTTTAATTCTTGGTATTTCACTTTATAGTGATAGTGTACGATTATATAGGATATTACTTGAGTGAGTATAAGTGATATTGATATATATATATTATGAATATATAGATTGATTATGAACGTGTCTGCCCAGTGCTTGGGTCGATGTCATGGTTGTTAAATGTGGTCACCGAGCTGTGATCATCTTACGGTCAGGAAGCTCCATGACTCTAACGTGCAATTCCTTAACTAAAAGTGCAATTCCTAATCGGTAGGTATAACTGAATTCACAAAGATCGCACTTTAAAAAAAAATTTATTGATAAAATGTATATTTTGTGAAACGTCAATATCAAATTGGAGTAATTCTGTAAGGATATTGTTGGAAATAAATAACCTCTGATGTATGTACATGCTACTATGGAGACGACCGATGATTATTTTGATAATTTTTCGCAGTCTGATATATCAAATTACTCCGAAAATATCCGTTTTAAGTAAAAGCAGTTTTACTTCAAAATGAAGTCCTCTATGAATGAAGTGACAAAAAAAATATTTTATTTAATTCTATGACGGTGCGTGTATCATATTTACAAATAACATCATACATGAGCAGTAAGAGCAATCTGCCAGACGTACTCGTATCTGTGCCTGAGTTTAGAACTCGTTATCGTGTGCGAGCGGCTCCGAAGTTTGCCGAAGCCTCCCGAAGCCAGCTTCTTCGCTAACAATAAATGCTTTGTCAAACTTTGACCTGCCATCCGGCTAGATAACCGACTTGCGTTTGTTTCCAACTAACTTGTCTGTTCTGTTTCTTTACGTGATTTTATTTGGTTTTGAAAGTGCTTTAAAATACTGGTTTCTTGTTTGTAACAAATAAATTATGGTAATATTAAATTATGTTATATTTTTTTGTCAAATAAAGGTTTGAAGATTTGCGCAGTACATCCCTACCGTCTACCAATTTTTAAGAAAAATGTAGCTTAAAAAATGCAAGCAATATCAATTCGTTGATGTGTGATGTTATGTATGATGAGTATTTTTTGAGGATTAGTAATAGTAATAAGTGGTAGTAGTAATATTACATCACATCACAAAAGCAAATTAAAAGTATTTCTTTTACAAAAAATAAACTGTAATATCAAACGTAACGTATTTGGAAGAATCTTCTCCGGAGTCTATTATATACTGATCACAGAGGCTTTGTAGGGTACCTCGGTACACGAGGGTAATCCACGTGACGTAATAAAGGGGCACTTTTCCGTAGATCTCCTCAGATAAGGCAAGGTGAGCGTCGATATATCAGAAGATTAGTCGTTTGCCGCCGCGAGAGCGCGCTGAATGTAAAGTGGTTATAGAGAGGGCGGGAAGACTAGTCGATGTGTCGATAAGAATATTAATTTGCTTCTCGTAACTAAGAGAGATGGTAGTTATAGTGAACAAGTAGTTTAAGTGAAGGATGTAAGATTTTTGTTATAGTTTCCGTCACCATAATTTACTAGTATTTAATGAGATAGCTTGAAGATTTTTTATTGATTCTTTGAGTGGCGTGGCGTATGATTATCGAGTCTATTCTAGTAATAAATTGTTCAATAGTCATTATTTATTATATTACATACTTATCGATATTACTATAAAGCATAATAAAATTATATCGATATATTTGCTGTTTTTTGTAATTCATGTTACTAAACTCATTATAATTATGTAGGATTGTACCTACCATTGTTATCGATATCGATATTTTGTTGTAGCATAATTGTATCGATATTTACATTAAAGTACTTCACTTGTAGGCAAGGAACTCCATAGTTAACATCTAGAGCCTGTCGTATATCAGCGCTTGGTGACATATTGGCCCGTCATATACGCTTTGCATATGCGGACGACGCTGAAGTCTTGTTGAGCCTACACGTTTGTATAATATTTATGATTCTGGTGCTTGCCATAATAATATGCATATATATATATATATATATATATATATATATATATAAATATATATATAAATATATATATAAATATATATATATACATAAATATATGTATGTTGCAGTGCCCATATCGAGTTTCATATTGGAACTATATGTGTGAAATAATACGTACACAAGAACGAGATAAAAGTTTGAGTTTATATATTTGATGACTTGGACTTTTTTATATATCTATGTATTTTAACACTGGAGACGGTGTGTGTGTAAAAATAATTTATTTAAAATACATATTTCCAAGTGTACTGAGTAACAAGAAAAGGTTGATATTGTATTTTTCTTTCATTTAACATTCATTCTTTATCATAATGGGAAAACAAAATCAAGTTAAATCTAACATTTTGATAACTAGATTGGTAAAAAATCGACAACAGGTAAGTATTCGATCTAACTCATTGATTTCTTATACTTATACGAATGTTAGTGAATCTTTAAAAACTTTCTCAGTTCCTGGTTAAGTACTGATTTATAGGTAGAATATGAGCCTATCAAGCAGAATATATCTGCCTAATCAACTGACCGGTACGCGGGAACACACGACAAAAAGCCAATCTGCAACAAGCAGTGTACCTACTCGAATGTACTTTCATTGATCATTCACTTTACCGGTAGCAATTGTACCGGGGCGCAATAACCTATCGTATCTGCGTACTTTTTCCTCTTTTTAATGCGTCTGCTCCCCTCGATAAATTGCGACCTTTGTTAGGGGGCCATGTTTATGTATGTAATTTGGCGTTTACGTTGCACTACGGGCTAAAACAGCGTAAATACTTGACTCGAATTAATACAGATACGCTATTTTTATTTGTTAGGATGTTTTTTTAAGATTACGGTTCGAGACAAATAGCTCTTTTTTAATTAGGTATTACTTTCGGAGGTTCTGCCTATTTTGGTTTAATAAGTTAAAGTAAAAAAACCGTAAAACATAGAGTCAGTTCTATAAATTCAGGGTTACTATTAACTAAACTTATATTATATTAATTGGTACAAAATACCAACCAATTACGAAATCCGTCTAAAGATAAATTTCGTACCTTATTGTTTTTTGTCGTCAGCGTTTTAGATGATCTAAAGTCATATTTGCGTTGTATATATACCTACAACCACAACACATACGTATTATGTATAATTGTATGCAGAAAATGCTTAAGTAAACCACACCTTATACCTACTTGGTTTAAGCAGGAACTTATTCTATGTTTAAAATTTAAATATATAACCTTTTTTGGCACGTTGATCTCTTATCTCAGTGCATTATTATCGATCGTCACTACCATGGCAACATTGTCTCGACGATGCACAATAAAAGATAAGTAGCTATCGTATAGTGTTGCCAAAAGTCCGGTGTTCGCGGGAAACGGCTATGTGCGTTCAAAGAATTTCTACTTGACGTGTCAAGTCCTGTACGACCGAGCGCTTGCTAGTCATTCATGTATTTTGCGTATCATTTCGTGTTCATAGAACTACTGTCTACAGACTTTATCCCTATCATTGACAAAAAATAGGATAGATGTTAGTAATAATAACACTAATGGATGCTGTAAATAATCCGAAACGTAGATTATTTTTTTTCCATACGATAAAATCCTTCTTCCTAAATCGGGTACTTTAAATTTACCTAGTACACTAGTACTTAAAACCTACCTAGTACACAATTTTTTTTCAAAAAAACATCTATCTTTTATATTAAACATACATATTGGTGGATTGATATATTGGTTATGATATCAACAAAAAACTATCAAAGAAGCTAAAAATATATTAAAACGAAGTGTCAAAACATAATTCTCAAATAAGCACTCACTATAAATTTCCAAGTCCCGTACCCCGTCACAATCCCAGTGTCGCGTAGCAACACTAGTGCGAACCCTCCTTAACTGTTACGTGAGGTATTAAGAATTTAGTGAGAGATCCCGGCAAGCCCTCCTCATCGATTCAATGCCAGGTTTTTGCTTTTATAACCTTGTTTTGATTGTTACCTTCAAGGTAACGATTTACGACTCAATACGATATTAAGTATCGGAAGTTCGCTGTAAAATGTTGATAGCTCCTGTAATATCTGTCTTAAATTAAAAAAAGTGTCGTTATGTTTTCATGGCTTTGTTGAAGTGGCCTAGTAAAGTTATTGCAACGAAACTTGGTAAAATATTGTTTTTATGGTACTTAACTACGGCTAAAGCAAGTATTCGCAGCTGTGTACATTCGAATGTATTGGATGATATAAAAAAGAAATAATTTATTTAGGTAAACTTAGTACATTAGCTAACTAGGTTATGTTGCAGCTTGTTAGCATTAGGTTTTAATATGAAAAGCACACGCATCAATAAATAATGAATTGGGCATTGCATTAATAAATATATAAATTTGTTATTATTACAAAGAATTGTTAAAATTGTGGTTAAATAAGTTTCTTTTCTCAGTCAATGCCAACTAGAGTATTTAAGAAAAAATGCGCAAAATTAAGTGTTTTTTTTATATTAGTTAAAATACATTATTTTGTTTTATTTATTCAAATTCAGTACCTACAACCTCGTAAAACGAATACCTTATTCTAAGTTAGTAGGTTGTAAATACTTGAAAAGTTAATGGGCAATATATCAACGAGCTTTCCAAGTAGAGAAGTAAATTTTCTAGCTAGGCGTGAAAGCTTGCAGTATGAAGCTGCTGGCAGGAATCTAGCTAAGCTTAGCTAGACTTAAAATTTGTTACTTTTTTTTTGTAAAAAGTGACTTTAAAAATGCTAGTTTTTAATACAGTATTGAGATTTTTAAGGTTGCGTATCTAAAAAAGAAAATGAATCCTTTATAAAGTTTTTCCGTTGTCAGTTTGTCGGGTCAGACAAGACCCTCATTCTTCGGAATAAGTGGAAGAAGCACGTTAAATCATAAGGTTAATAAGTATAAAATACAATCACTTTTGAAATTATTAACTTACATTTCAGTTGTAGAGTACGGGAGAATGTATTTTGCAACATTTATTTTACATTTTATTTGACATCAAAAAGAAAGTATTTTTTACAGTGATGTATTGAGAATGATTTTTAAACTTTGTTGTTATCCAACAGTTATACCAGGAAATCAAACTAGATACACTGAGCGGGGGCGAATAATTTAAATAAAAATAACAACTGAGAGTCAGGTGGAGATACATTTTTACACCCAAAGTTCATTATTGTCGTTAACCGGATAAAAATCCTCAATTTATTTAATGCTAGTTGCCGTGTTCACATTTACATGACCAATGAAATCCACCTAAAGAAATATTCAAAGCTAGAAATCACAGTTGTCCATTCCTAGTTTTAAATATGTTGCTTATCCAAACATTCAATTCAACTCCCAATTATATTTAAGTGTAGGGTACAAGTCAGCGTCTTCACTTCTGAGTATAATACGGTTTAAAATCCGGGTGTGTAGACATACACGTCATTTTCCAAACTCGCGTCGAGTCGAGTTATAACAAGACAAACTTGCTTCTAGTCGCTAACAAGTCGCTGGAGAGCTAGGGGTGACAGTCACTCGAATATTGTAATCGGCTTAGTTACCCGTGCCATGTATTGTTGCCCTCCAATAGGATTATACGCACATTATATAGTAAATAGAAATATTTCTAATTATAACCAGTGCTTGGGGGATAAAAGAAAAATACTTATTTTTTCATAATGGAACTATGACCTCACTAGACAGCTTAGACCCCAAAAAGGGATTGTGAGATGACCATTACATATTTTATACTGGATTCGCTAAGCCTAAGGTTGATATAGTTAAGGCTATAATTTATTATATTTGATAGTAAAGGAATGAAGAAAAAATACGTTTTCAAAACCTTATTTTTGTTACTGTATACATTATTCAATACGTTTCTGCCGGTTCTCTTAGTGATATAGATATGTAAATATATCCGGGTGGTTGTTCATTTAAGTCGAGGTATGTAGGTATATTTACATTAAATTTGGTTTAATTTTCCATCAATATAGATAAGAAATGTTCGACGTATTACATGGAGGGTATCTGTAACATAGCCGCCAGCACTTTATAACAATATATCGTATGAAATGATTTATACGTAAACTTTTGTTGATAAGTAACATTGTTAATTGTGTATACTGCTCATGTTAAATGTAATACGTATAAAATCAGAAAGTTACTTTTCAGCAGCTCTTAATGAGAGTTAGCGGTTTTTAGAAAAGAGAAATATGAAAACCAAAACGGTTCCTAATTCAAACTACCTTTAGTGGGCCCAGTTTTTTTTATACCATGAAGGTGGCAACCTACTTACGGTCCACGGTGATGGTAAGCGGTTACCGTAGCCTATAGACGTTTGCAACACAAGAGGTGTCGCTCGCACGTTGCCGACCTTATATATCTTTGGATGGGTAGCACATAGTATCTGAAATGGTCGCAATTTACCTACCCTATTTTTTGGTCCTTAACTCCGCTTGATGGAACATTCCACCAATCATTTCCATTCAGTGTTTCATCACAATCGGTAATGGCAGCACATAAAAATACATACATACACTCACACCTTTTTCCCATGGTGGTAGGCAGACACTACAGAATGCCACGCGCTACGGTCCCTGTATACCACTTTTGCCTCGTCCACATTCATATATCTCGTCCTGCACGCGCGCCGGTTACACATAAAAATACAACAAAGAATACTATTTTAATTATTTTATTACAAAAGAGTTCTTAGAAGTATTTATGAAACGTTAAGACTGTAATTGCACGATTCCAAGAAATAAGTTATACGGAAAAGACTTAGGCAGAAAACTCTATAGACGCTCTTTTCAATAAAAAGTATTGCAGTCTACACTGGTACAACGTTCGGACGAGTATTGTGAGGACAATGTAGGTTATACATATAATAATAACATTATTATTAAACCTTGTCCATGTATGTCAACAATATTATTTATTACTAGCTGACCCAGCAAACGTTGTTTTGCCACATTTTAGGGGTTGGTGGTAGAAGGGTGAAAATTTAGGGTTGTATGTATTTTTTAATGCCAAATCTAAAAAAAAATACAGAAAAATATTTGGTCTAAAAAATAAAAATTTAGGGGTGGACTACCCCTAACATTTAGGGGGATGAAAAATAGATGTTGGCCGATTCTCATAGATACCGGATAAGCACAAAAAATGTCATCAAAATCGGTCGAGCCGTTTCGGAGGAGTTCGGTTACGCACCCCGTGACAGAAGAATTTTATATATTAGATATTATTATTTTTATAATTGTGTTTTGGTATAGCCTGTGACCAACTCGCAGTAGGCTAGCGTGGTGGACTATAGCCTAATCCCTCTTAAACGAGAGGAGACCTGTGCCCAGCAGTGGGAAAATAATGTGTTGATGATGGTGATAGCCTGTGACATCAGCTGTGATAGCCTAGTAGATTGTGATGTGTGTTTTCGAATTTACGTGCGTATTTGTCACATGCTGAAACGGCGAAGGAAAACATCATGAGAAAAAATCTGGGAGATTACTCCGATGGCATGTGAAGTCTGCCAACCTGCACTAGGCTAGCGTAATAGCCTTAACTTCCAGAGGAGGGAGACCCGTGCTCAGCTGTGGGAAAATAATTGTGATTAATGACGATAATAGCTTGACTATAAATTAAATATTTAAATAAAATAAATATTCCCAAATATCATAAAACAGCGCCATCTAGTTTCTAGCTAAGCAACGAAGCTTGTGTTATGGATACTAGTTGGTTGATATATTAAAATAAAAAAAATACGAATACAAAATATATTAAATATAAACTTTATTAACAAAAAATATAAGTAAAATATATACATATATAGATACACCCATGACTCGGATACAAATGTTTATGCTCATTACACAAACATTTCTGCCTACCGGAACTCGAACCCGGGACCAATAGCAGAGAAGGCAGTGTTAACTACCGCTGGGCTAATTGGGTCGTCGTATGTAAATGAAGCCTACTTTAAAGAATGACAAGCGTAAAAGTATGTATGTATGGTAATGGTATAGAATAAAGAATCTTAATGAGGTTATACATATAAATAAAATGATGGATGAGATATAGGTAGCAGTTTCTTCAGCTTTAAATCACAATGGATAATTCTTATGTACACAGGAAAAACACAAATATATGTACTGTTACACTACAAAAACGTATGTGTGAACACAATCCGGACCCGTGTCACAGCCTCCCTCGGATTTACTTAACAAGATTAGAAGAGCGAAAAATGCCAGACAATGAGGTCGAATTAACTGGAAACACGAATATGTGAGTACTTGAGCAATGCTACATTTATTACATGACAATTATTATATTATGTGAAGTAAGAAAATAAAAATAAGGCTAGTTCGTTATTTTTTTTATTTTTTAGGGTATGTTCTACGAATGATATACCTAGATAATAATTAGACTTATTATAAAAAAAATAGTTTGATAGTATAGACTAGTTAGTTAATATGATTTGTAATATTTTTTCAATTAAAAATAGATGAGCAAAATGAGAACCTTATATACATACATATATCAGCCTATTGCCGTCCAGTGCTGAACGTAGGCCTTCCCAAAGGAGCGCCTATCATCCTGGTCAACCAATGAGAACCTTAAATTTATATAATTAATATTCTGTGTTTAAAGGAAATACAGCTTGTCAGTTTGTCGCTATGCTATTTTAAACTTGAAACCACTTTTAGCACTGTTACTGTACCTACTACGCTGCTACGCAAATGGCTACGTGAGTGTACGTAGTAAGTGACTAGTGACTACGACACGTCAAGTGCGGCACGCTACAAAATTAGCGCCCGTGTCACGTATATTTATAATATTTAGTTACTTTTATTGTTAATATTTTTCTCCTAGAAATGACTTTATTTATATACTTAGAACGATTTTCATTGAAGAGACTCTTAAAATAATTATAGAATTTTCAGAAATGCGTGGGTTTCAAGGTGCTTGCCTCATATTATAAATAAATTTTCACACAAAATATTGAGCTGAAACAGATGAATGAAATAGGTACATACATCCCATTGTTTGTTGTAAAAGGATTATTTTATTAGAGTATTTGACGTAAAGAGGTAATATGTAATATGAGGGTAATGTTACCTGGGACGTGGGAGTAAATGCTACCTGGAGGTCAGGAGGGATCAAGAGGATCAACTCTGTAAAAAGGATCGTTCGTTATAATTTATGAAAAATAAATTGGTTTTAACGTTTAAGTAGAATAAAGAGTCGTGTAAACATTAAAAAGGGTTGTATTTAATATTGTATTTATCCAGGTACATTTTTTTCTGATACCCCTAACGTTATCGTTGTTTACTCTTAAAAGAGTAAAATTCTCTGTATTTATTATTGTTGTTATTAAACATGTAAATTATAATATTTAATAACTTGTGCTTTATGGTATAATCATGGGTATGTGTATGGTATAATATAAAAAACAATTCAAATTTTATTGGTCGTTAAATATTGCCGTTGGTCTGTATACTTGAATATATTGAATTGAAACTTGAATACTTACACAAAATTACACACTAATTAAGAAATGTGGCAAATATGCATAATTGACATAAAAATAAACTATTTTTCGGTCACAACTGCAACAAATTTTTAAACTCAAATGTTTTATTTCAATAAGACTAATATTACAGGTGCCTTTGAATTTAAAAAACTTGTCACAGTCATTTTAGTCTATTATTTCTTTGAGGTCAAAATATATCATCATATCTGTATTAAATCACTTATTGCATAGACCATCATTATCTAAAATATTATAATAAGTTTTACATTGAAACTAGTTTCTGACAATTCAAAAATACCTGTGATATTGGTCTAATTGAAATAAATCATTTCAGTTTGAGTTTGGTTTGAAATAAATTCTGACTAATAATATTATACATGTTGTATGAACGAAATACATATAATAATTATGTTAAGCTTTACCATATAATGTGGGCTGAGTTAAATGCTCTCATTTACAGTTAAATAATTATAATTAGTGCTGCAAATGTACTTTAATATTCCGCCTATAACATCCCCAAACTGTTTAATATTAAACAGTCAGTGTAACCAGCAAACCAATAATTTTAACCAATATTTGTTCTGATATCCCTTTGAAAAACGATTTAACGGCAATTAAATAACTGTTACATATGGGGAGGATCGTTTGCTTATACGTCCAATGAGACAAACGCTCGTGATTAAAAACGTTTCGTTTGTGTAAATAATCCAAAAATAACGAGGTAGCAATTAAATAGAGCTTTGAGACAACACTGGGTGGACAGGGGCTTACATCAAAGGGTCGGCGGGAGGCGTGGTCACGTGTCATCGAAGATAAGTCCGTTACTTAACCGAGGAGAGCCTCAACTACAGCGGGTAGATTCTACTAGGTTTGTTTACTAGCATAGAGTCCAAACGGCGATTAGTTCTCTTAGCAGCGTTTTAAGTATGTAATTTATTTGGATGTAATGACGATTGCCATTTTGTTACTGTTTAGTTAGCACGTAGATTAGACGGTGTTTGATATTAGATGACGATATATGTTTATTAAATAAAATAAATAAATACGTTACTCTACCTTTGTTCTGTATATTCTGTTTACGATTACTAGAAATAGTTTTTTTAGTATCTTTTTTTTGTGTTTGATCTTTCGTAAAGTTACAAAAAGTGGTAACAGGTATAAGATCAAACAATGTAAGCTTTCCAGGAACTTCTGAAAACATGCCCCAATCTCAAGACAGCAAGAATTACCTTGAAAAACAAATGGCTTTTTAATTAATTTTGGCAGCCTTTACTGGCTACTTTTTTAACATATTTATGTAGTTTCACTTCATTAGTGAAATTAAAAAATAATATTTTCAACACGAAACAAAACTGTGATTTTTTATCATCGCTAGTTGCTGCTGTTTTAATAGCCGTAACCTTATATTTTATGAGTAGTACCACTAAAACGTTTGTGGGTCCGCTTTGAAACGGGAATGTTTCATATTTGTTTCAACTGCTTTTATTAATGACAGTAACTAGTCCTACCTCATGGAGATATTTTGTTTAATTTAAAATGAAATCTGGCTTTGAGACTTAAACTTTTAATTGAAATTACGTTTTGGATGTGTCGGGCTGTTGCCTTTATGTGATTAAAGTATTATCTAAACGAGTTCTTAAGTATTATATTTGATGAAATAGTATGAGCAGCCTGTTGTTGTTTTAAGTTTTATTTGTATTTTTTGTACATGTCTATAAATGTTGTTTTAGAAAAAAAATATTATTGGATCTTTTGCGAAATGGCACACAACATTAATCAATCGTCGTTACTGTTCCACTGCTGGGTACTGGTTTCCTCTAATTTGTATAGCAGTATGCTAGCCTAGTGCGGGTTGGTAGACTTTACGCGCTATCGCGTAATTCTCTCAGGCATGCAGGTTTTCAAATTATATTCTCTTTCACATTTTGAGTATGTGATAGATATGCATGTAACTTCAAAGAAGTCAGTGGTGAGTGCCTTGGGATCCCACACCGGTCTCACCACAAGACTATCGCAACTTGTAATCACTTTAACTCAAAAACTATAAAGTTTACCGGTTTAAAATCGGGTATTATATAGATTCTTTAAATACCCTATATATTATCATCTGTTAAGAAGGAATTGCTGTAGAAAAATTGACTATTTTCTTTAAGAAATGAGTACGATAATTCGTTACAATAAAAAAATACTCTTTGGAACAACAGAGCATTTAGCAGGCGTATCCAGTTGATCAACTTAGATAGTTCCGTTAGATCCAGTTTTCACGTTCAAAAGAACATTTATCCGTTAAAACGAGTCCTGAACCTACATTTTACCTGTGCAATGCAAAAAGATAAACTTGCAAAGCCACGGACCACATCAGCCACTAAGTTTACAAATCCACCGGCGTAACTGGCAGAGCAATTACTTGGTTAGACACTTTAAAAATCCCACAACATTCGGGAAATGGAAACGTCTGCCGGGATCTGGACGCTCCACGTGATCCAGTATGTTCTATATAAGCTACAAGTTGTTGTAGGGCATTTTATTTTTGAGGTACCTACAAGTTTTGGTCTTTATCAAAGTATCTAAGTAAAAGGTTTGTACAGTGTTAGCAACGCGCGAGCGACGCCTCCGATGTTGTAAACGTCTAGAGGCTACGGCCGCTTACAGTTATGGGGACCGTAAGCATTTTTGCCACACTTGTGGTATAACAAAAAATGTGATCACATGATAATGATATGATATATCACGCCAGCTGTATCCCCGTGACGTTAGGCAGAGAATTGTATTAATATAGGTAGAACCGCACTCCACGAATAATTTGATGTGAACACAATTATATTTTTTGCCGGTTATGCATAAAATGTACATAATCAATTAATCATGTTTACAGAACAAGCGAGTAAGATAATACGAATCAGTTTTATATGTTCCAAAAAGTAAGGTAACAAACATAAAAAATACACTTTGATTTCGTACACTTACGCGAATGTTAGACATTGAAATAAAACTACTTTTTACAACCTCAGTCTGCCCGTGACCATGGATGCTGTAAAGGATCCGAAATGTCGGGTTAAAATAATATCCAATATACCGCGATAAAATCCGTAAAAAGTAGTTTTATTTCAATAAAAAAATACAGTCAAATTGAGGACCTCCTTTTTGAAGTCGGCAAAAAAATCACGAAATATCAAAAGTAATACGTAAACACGCAGGACATAGCAGAATGAATAAACGAAATCCTTTAATGGTGAGGGGGGGGGGGGGGGTCTCGACTAAACTATCAGACAGTCTACGTCCGCTATGTCCACCACAAGTCGTACAGTTGTACGTGCGTGTATGTGTTACGGGGAAAGTGAGAAAAACGAGAAATTGAGACTTGACTTGATCTTTTAAGGCCGATAATTACATATTTATCTCTCTTTTAAGAAATTATTGATTCCGTATAGAAACTGACAGCCCAGTTTTCACCCTTTTAGGAGATGGTTTCCGGTGATTTACAAAACTATCCTACGTCCTTCCCCGGAACTCAAACTATCTCCGTACAAACTTTCATCTAAATCGGTTCAGCGGTTTAGCGGTTTCAGCGTGAAGACGTAACAGACAGATAGACAGACAGACACTTTCGTGTTTATAATAATATATAAGATGTTAGAATACAACATCTGTGCTTTCGTTATCGTATAAAAATCCCTGTTACCAATTAATTAATATTTTACCATACTAAAGGTAAAATATAAAATACAGTGGATGTAAATAGAGACACAGAAACATTACAAAAATCCTAAAAGTATGTACGACAAACAACATTAATAAAAGTACAGATTAGCTCAATCAGATGTGGCCGAAACTGTGAAAGTTGGTAATTCGTGTACTAGCTGAGAGCTAGTTGAGCGGACCGGGGAACGTGTCCCGAATAAATAATAGGAGCTGATTAGGACTGTACAGGTGTCGGTACGTGCCTTTACGGGTACCATTACGTGGCCAATTGCTGGCCGGTATTGGGGGCTCGACATAGTGTGAGGTCGCGACATGTGTGTGGTCACTATTGAAGGAACAGTATAAACAGGGCCTAATTTTTTTATGCATTAGTTTTGATAATCTAGCTACGGCCCATTCATCATCATCAACCCATTATTGTTCCACTGCTAGGCATGGGTCTCCTCTGATTTGAGAGAGATTAGGCTATAGTCTACCACGCTAGCCTACTGCGGTTTGGTAGATTTCGCATGCCATAGAAAATCTCTATAGCATGCAAGTTTGCCCACTATGTTTTTCTTCACCGTTTGAGCATGTAATAAATACGCACAGAACTTCCAAAAAGTCAGTGGTGCACGCCTTGGGTTCGAACTCGAGACTTTTGACATCTTAGTCCACTGGTCACACCGCTAAGCTAAAACAGCTCTAACGGCCCATTGATTGTTTGAAAAACAATTGAAATTAAATCTTTTTTGACCTAAAATTATACAAAATATGTATTATTTTGTTTAAAAATTACATAAAAAACAGCTCTTGGTGTGCTTTACTCCTTACACTTATTGTTTTTTTAAAATTAATAACCTTATTTATAGCATCTATGGTTAGAGGTCCAGGTCCTGGTTGCTTGTGACCATGGACGAAAAATGGACATGGACGACAAGGGTCCGAAACGTCGGGTTAAAATAATTGCAATGTACCGCGATAAAATCCATAATAACGTTTTATTTTAATGCGTAGTGCTCGCGTCTATGTAAGGAACCAGTATCTCATTGTTCCTGTTTAATTTAGGATCACATTCGCAGTATAACATTGCACACAAATCCCCGTTTGTAGGAAGTGTCGGTGTATGAGATCAATGATCTAGTCACGGACTTTGGGTGCAGCGTTGTTTAGCTATTGTGCCGGAGCAATTTGGTGTGCCCTCACTGGAGTGCGATACGACCAAGTTACGTTGTTGCAACAGTTCACAGTAGCTAGTGTATAGATACGTTTTGATAATTGTGACGGGTGTTTAGGGATTTTGATCAAAACTTTCTTGATATTTGCACAAAATTGTGATTTGTCTAATATTCTGTTACGTTGATTTAGATTCTGTCTTATCGTATAGTGTATTCTTGTAATCATGTTAAGCTATGATAGCCTAGTGGTGTGACCAGTGGACTGGTCCTGAGTTCAATTCCGAGGCACGCACAACTGACTTTTCGAAGTTACAAGCGCATTTATCACAGGTTATTACGGTTAAGGAAAACATCGTGAGGAAACATTGCATACCTAAGATATTTTCTCGATGATGTGTGAAGTATACCACTCTGCGCTCGGCGTCATGGACTATATGCTAATCTCTCTCAAATAAGAACAGACCCGTTCCCAGCAGTGGGTTTATGATATAATAATGTAAGTTGGATTAAAGATCAGTTTTAACAAAGTCCGATACCAATTTAAAAGCACAACATCTCTTGTATGTATGTAATAGTAATTGAGATATGTTACAAGAAATTATGTCACTTCTTCAAAATATCAACTGTATTGTATAAAGAAAATTGAATATGTATGTATATTGAAATTGTAGGGATTTTATGTGATCTTTCCGTCAAGGCCTTAATGCAGGAAAGATAAATGTCAGGCCACAAGTTGGTTGATTTATGATCTCATCTTTCATTGAGAGTAAAGCTGTATTAAACTTAATTTTATTTTAGATTAATGTTGCATCATCATGCTTCTATTTATTTTCGAATTAGATTTGAAACTGAACATTTTTCACGTTCAGATAAAACGAGAAAACTTTTGTTAAGTTTAAAACACTTTTGTTTTTATTTAGAAGCAACATTAAACACTGGACATTATTCACCAAGATATCGTCGTATTTTTAAACTGCTATAACGAAGGGTCCGAAGGACATTTTTTTTTGTGAAAAGGGCTATAGTGTCCCTTTTTGTGTTTAGTTTATGGCCGTTCAATGTTGTGGAAGTGTGTGGAAAGTCAGAGATATGGCGGGAACATAACACGTCATAAATATTGCCGCCAATGCCAATGTATGGATTTATACCGTATCTACAAGCCGAAAATGATTCTTTTTTTTTTGGAGACAAAAAGTTTAAACTTTGAAATGTGCGTTCCGGATTTTTTTATTTATGGGTGATTAGGCTTGCTAACTTTTTTCAAAAACAGAACCGCTGCAACGTTTTGATAGTGTTTGATTTATTTGCAGTGTCAACCAGGATCAAACTAGAATAGAACTAGTGATCGAACATTTTAGCTACCAAGTCTAGACTTTGTTGGTTTAGGACTTTGTGACTATCAACTTCAATTTATGTCACGAAACACGTTTTCATAGACCAGACGTGGTTTTAATTACAAAAATAATTAACAAGCTAATTATTTTGATAATAGTTTTACAATGAGACTTGCTTTGTATGTGTAATCGAACAATCTCACAAACCACATGTAAGTGTGGTGTTCCTACGTTAGTACAATGTCCACACGATTAGACAAACACCCTAATCCTACAATTTAGATAGTGTGGCAAATAGCTCGAAGTAAATCGGCACAAAAAATGTGCAACTAAAACCGGTAAACCGGTAAACCTATAAAGCTGTGTGCCGTAAACCTGACGGTGTTTATGTTTCATTAGCTTGTTTTGTTGAGTACACACTTAAGGTGCTGTAAGTGTTGAGCCCAGGTGCGCCCGCGACTATTTACTAGTCGGCGGGGTCACTACACCGAATTGCGAAGGGTGACAAGGCTATAGAATGAGGTGGAGATAAGTTTGTTCACATTTTTTTTGTAGTTACGAGCTTGTGTACCGGAAAAAATATTTAGATATATATTTTTATTTATTTTTCAACTAAGCTGGTGTTGGCTGCCAGTCAAAATAAATATTAAATAAAGCCATTTTGTATGGATTTTATTGAATATTTATATAATTTTAGTATCGATGTTTTGTACCCTTGATCCAGCATCAGGGGTCACAGACTGTGTGAAATATGTAGTTTATTTTCCTTGCCTAATAATCGCGTCAGAAATTAAACACACGTGGTTGATATATGTATTTCTACACGAAGCGATTTCCAACAGATCTAAAAAGCGCAATTGCGATGTACTGCTGTTATGCCCAGGATAAACTGTTTGTGTCCACTAACAACAAATTGCTTAGTTTATAGTTTCTACATATAAATGAAGAGACGTAGATAAGAAAAAACC
The DNA here is from genome assembly GCA_905163465.1 of Craniophora ligustri. NCBI lineage: Eukaryota > Metazoa > Arthropoda > Insecta > Lepidoptera > Noctuidae > Craniophora > Craniophora ligustri. The sequence goes on from LR990960.1 coordinate 5,636,123, forward strand.
AGTCTATTTCTCATAAAAGTTAAAGATTATTGATATTTTTAGAAAATAAATTCGAACAAAATAGGCATTAGCCATGTGACAACAAACACCAATCAGAAAATATTACGTCACGTTTTGCAATTATTATTTTTTTATCAATTTTGTGGCATGACTCCTTGGCCTTTGAGCCATTTCTTCATTAAGTATTTTGTTACAATTTATTAATGATGGAGGATGATACATGATAATGGTTGACGATTTGGTGAATTAGTAGCAGTTATGAAGGATGATAAATGAATATATCAATGAATATATTCTTTAAAAAAATCTAAATCATAAACCTAAAACAAAATACCTAACCTCAAATTAGTATGTTCATATTCTTGAACGAAATACATTAGTTTTTTACATCGAAATGATCTTCACAAAAATACATCCTATACTTTTTGATATTGATAAACAATGAGCATCACTCCTGCAAGCAAGTCTTAACCACTTTTCCCGTGATTGTTTGGAACATATATAAATAATTTGTCTGACGTTTTTATGTCGTGCTTTTACACTGGGCCACCATACAGTACGTATTATACGAAGAAAACATTTTTACAAACAATTGACACTTGACACAGATGTAAACAGTTTTGTTTGTTGTGCAGAGTGTGACGTCGTTCAAGACGCCATGACACTATTCAGCATTTTCGAAGGAAATTTAAATTGTTTTTTAAAATACAAAATACGTAAAGTAAATATTGCTTTTTCTTAAAAATATAGGCTTTTTGGGATAAAATAGATATTAAAGTGTCTAATTAAGCAATTTTTCAAATTTAATCAACTAGCCTATTGTATGATTCAGTCTTTTGTTTTATATAGAGTCAAGAATACAATTATGGTCATTAAAAAAACTACCTACTATATGATAAATGTACATTACATTTGTATTATATAAATTCCGCCCAATTTTATACAGAACTTTATAACAATAATGTATACGGACGATACAGCTGCTCTCCAAGGATTTCCCTGTCCAATTTGAGAATTACGTACGTCGAAGATTATCGTTGTCAGCGAGCCCCGCATAGGCCGGAAGCTGCACAATGCGGGGGTGGCACACCCGACCACGGTTATTATCTACCTGCAACGTCACTTCCGCCTGGACTCTCCCGCTTGGCGCCCTTTCGCTTCGCCGAAACGAGGGTTCGATTTTCGAAAATGCATGCTGCTATTGGTGTGTTTCCCCCCGTAGAAAAGCTTTATGCCTGGATTCTTGTGAACAAAAATATTGTTTTTGTTTTAATGGTTCTTTTAGATGTTTGTAATAGATTAACTTTTTTTATAGTAATGTATGATTTGGATGGATTGGTTTTGTTCGTCTAGTGTAAATCATTTAAATTACAAAGATTTTAGAAGTTTAATAAGCAATTTGGGCTGGTTGTTGATACGTTGGCTTACATTTTATTTTAACACAGTTTTTTTTAAATAGCCCGTATTTTAACGAAAATATGTGAAGTTGGTTTTATTTGACTTCACAGCCCACTATCACATCACTGGGCATCAGATAATTATGTCAGTACGGCGATCAGTTAGCACCAGCCTACTATGGAGTAAAGTAAAATAACCTTCTGCGGGTCGTTCCTTAGACCTTTAAGTTTCAGCTTACTAACAAACATTACTGTACATTAACAGATCAAGGAAATTACCTTGTTGTGCCCAAACGAGGAGTCAAACACGTGACCCTTTCTGTCGGCTTGTGTTTTCGCATCACTGCACTAGAAAAGGGGCGCTTACAGCCTGTTGGTCCTGTCAGGTAGAGTTAAAGTTTAGTTTACACATTACCTTTTATATTTTCATTATAAAACGTGGAAGTATGTTATGTAAAGGATAGAAATTATATATACGCTAGATAACATACTGTAACAGCTGTGTTCCCATAAGGTTTAGATAGCAAAGTACTGATACAAAAGTACAGCATACGACTTTCTATTCGTATTTAGATTCAATAAAACTATTCTAGAACTACTACAGACTAATAGAAAATTTAATAACACTTTGATTGATCTGGGACATGCTTAAGAATACTGGATCAATGAAACAGTTTTTGACATTTTCATATAATATCTTGAAGTAAAACTAGGTAGTTACTACATATATATTTACAAATTTGATCGTGGCATATTGTTATGTTTTAGAAATGATATATTGTGTACTTAATTATTATATAATATATTATGTATTTACTAATTAATATTTCTGCCTAAAACAGTGACAGCCAATTGGTGTGACCTAAGTAGACTGACATTCGATTATACATTACCCACGGACTTCTCGAAGTGGAGTGCGTGGTTTCCATATACACAAATAGTAAAGGAGAACATCGTGAGCCAACCTGCATGTCTGAGACATTTTCTCGATGGCGTATGAAACCTGCCAATCCGAACTCGGCTAATGTGGTAGAATAATCCTTCTCAAATGAGAGGCATCCGTGCCCAGCTGTGGAACCATGGATGGGTTGATGAGAAATATGATTTCTAATGTTATATAACAAGTTGTTGGTTTGGGCAAATTCTTGCCTAAGTAAACTTACCGCTTATGTGCCGCAGATTATTACAAATTATAATCTCCGCACATAACATTGGTAACTCCGGGACGGTTCGAGGTTTCCTTCAGTAATTTGATAATATCAGGTATGATGTAGGTATATTTTGATATATTTCGGCACGAACAAGGTGTACGCAGTCATGGTAACCCGCAAAATGTTGTTCATCTACACATCTGTATTCCATTAGCAAATACGGTTTAGCTCGCCTTACATGCCCCAGTGTAAGTTGACCTACCTCTAATCCCCGCGCTAGTTATGTAATTGGGTGTGTTATGGGTCGGGCTGTGTTTAATCATGGCTCTCATATGAGTGGTTGTGACGTAAGACGCAACAAACGCCTGAGGTGCCATCAACCAGGTAACGAGTGAGCGGGAATAGGGTTGGCAGTGAGTTCACGAACAGTAATTATTATATAGGAAATGTATACTTCCATCCACAGATTGGCGTGGTATGTTGATAATATAAAAAGAAGTCTATATCTTGTTCTGGTGTATTTGGGTTCTTATATCAACAAACTTTTAAATTAATTGATATTAAAATATAACTATAGTAAAAATGTAACTTATATGCTATCATGTGTTTAATCAATATTTGATATATTATTGTAGTCTCATAAAACTCGGTTCATAGTTTTAGCGTGAAAGTGTAACAAATTTCTTCACATCCAACATAAAAATATACATAGGTATATAGATAATATTAGTATTTTCAACTGGCATACGTTCGATTCTGTCGTGCTAGATTTGATGGAAAGCACAAACAGAGTCTGAGATAGATCACTCAATTTAAGTAATTGCCGTTTCTGACTCTGGATCTTAGGAATACACTATCGAATCTATTTTCAAGTGAAACTGCATTATATTAGAGCATTAGCTAACTAGGCTTTCGTAATTATTATTAAACCTAAGATATGATATGTCACGTACTATCCACATATATTATATGTAAAATTACATATAAAGAAATGGCTTCATGTATTCTAGTTCCTATTTATAATGATGATGATGATGATAGATGAATTCTTTAATGACTCTGAATTATCATAATTATTATTAATATTATAGTGCATGCTTGCAAAATTTGTATGATTCATTAGGAAAACATAGCGTTCTGTTTATTTCATAAGACCTTTGCATGTATGTATCTACCTATGTTTTACAAATAAAAATATTTGAATTTGAATTTGAATGAGCTGTAAAGGGAGTGTTGCATGCAAAACCGCATCAGCTTACCTTATCTATTAAATTAGGGAAAATATTTCTTATAATTAATTTGTAATTAAACGCACCTGCCATCCTTACAAGCAGAAACATGTCAGCTAGCCCGTGTAATCTCGTTCGGATCGCGGCCACGAATTTCATAAGTGCTCGGTTGAGTTAATGGATGAAAACATTAACTCCTTAGGGTCGTATTCTGTACATGACTTCGCCCCCGGGTGCCGGGGACATTTGCATATGCGATTGCGGGCTCACTTGCCCCCAAATGTACTGTTTAGTTTCGGAGGTTATATTGAACTGTGATAAAGTAATATTACTGTGAATGCTGGTGCGATTTTGGGAGTCCAAGTATTTGCTTGCTTTATACAAAAATATAAAATTACTATTTAGTCTTTTTAGCTACTAAAGTAAGGTTGTGATATTTACTCTTTATTATTTTATGTATCTAACGAATAAGATATCATTGAATCTAGTAAGTAGGTATATAATAAAGTTTTACATTTGGATAATAACATTAAAATTCGTCTCAGTTTAAAATGCTTAGTAGATTTTCTGTATGATATCAGATATAATATATGATATCAGATATCTGAAGTGTGGTTGTGATTTAGAATATTTCATCTTATTCAAAGATATTTAGACACATTTCATTAAGGTAGTTCACTAGAGCCGATCAATCAGTTCTTGTTATATGTACAACTTGCGTTTACCTAGCAGAAAAATAACCACACAAGATGATTAAATCTTCAATTGTAAATATGAGTTCAGTTCAAGTACTTGATATCAGAATATTGTAATGCTAAGAAGACTCTAATACATTTTTTAAAAGATTTTGTATGGATTTTCTTGCCGAATTTCCATAATAGCATTTGTATTTCTTGGACCAGTGGAACTGTAACTTCTCTTAATATTTTATAAATGCTGGAAAAAGTTAATTTGAAATAAAACCTTTTTATTTGATTCCATGAGCAACGAGAAAGCACTGACGAAAATACATATCAACATTAAATATTTACGTTGCTTTCTGGCTATCATATGAAATTAATATTTCCCAACTTTTAAGGGGAAAAGTGAAACAGAAAATAAACAGTGGCGAGTGGATGGGACGCTGGAAACTTTCGCGACATACTCCAACTGTCCCTAAAGTGAACTCGAACGCTTCATAACTTTGTTATTGCGTCTAAACGTTCATTCATACATACAGGGAACTCGCGGAGCCGAGTGCGGACGGTCAGTCAGCATATTCTGATAAAAAAATGATAAATTCAATATGCTTATCTTATTTCCTACAATTTTTATTATCGGACAGACGGACAGATAGTGCCATGATTTAATCAAATCACGAAAATTCTCACAAAAAGCCACGTTATAAGTGCCCTCCAAAAAAATGTTGCACAGTAGGAGTTAACACCAATCAAAACCAGAATATATGAGTTTAAATTAAAGTAACACGACATGCCTCGTTGGTCTAGTGGTCGTAAAATTGCTGAGCAAGGTTTTGGGTTTGATTCCCAGTTCGAGCAGAGTGTTGCAGGATTTGTATCTGGTTAATGGCAATAGGCTCATTCCCTATTACCTAAAACAGGGACCCAGGGACCTAAAACATATCGTCTAATGTGGGGGTACATTAGTACACCTCTGTCTAACCCTTCGGGGACGACAGGCGTGATGGCATGACATATCAACCTTAAACGGCCTTTACTTATTGCCTCTAGTTGATTAAACGATTATGTCATAGGAAGCAGTTCACATAGAACGTTAATTCTCTAATTAGTGCGAATTACGTTGTAAATTAGTCGAAACAACAGTACCACATAGTTAAGAGGGGCCTTCATAAAAAGAAGAGGGAAATATGAAGGTTTGTTTCTGTTCACGTTTTTAAATCATTGCAGTTTTTGTTTATTGCAGATCACATCAAGTATTTATTGGCCCTTTTTTTTTTTTTTTAAGTGCGGAAAAATCCTTTACGGACCGTCCCATCGCCTGGGGAGGCGACGGGGTATGTCGGACTGCGCTTTAGCGTTTACCGACTAAAAAACCGCACTCGTCAACGCCACTAACCCTATTGCCGGGGCCATGGGATTCGCAAAAGCATGCACCACAACCCCGGCGGGCTTCGGTCCAGCTCTGGTCGCTGGACCCCGGCTAGGAGCGAGGCATAGCTCGCCTCGCATCCTCCGCGCAGGCGCACGTGTGACGAACACGCGCGCCGCCTACTTGGGGAAGTATTTATTGGCCCTATTACAATGGATGGGATGGGATGATGGAATGGTTTACCACACTCGCCTTATACGGGTTAATAGACTTCACACACCGTTGACTTTCATCTGGCACGCAGTCTTCACGACGATAAGTCCTCGAGTATTTTCTTTAAAAAACTCTGCCGCGCAACTATCGAATTTTAACTGACGAATACTTTTTATCTGGCAGTCTATGTTCACTATCACAAGGGTCAATAACATTCACGTGTTGTATTATTCCAATTTATTTAAAATGCCAGCCTTACATTCAAATGCAGAGCGAAGATAAAAGTAAAACTGTGGAGTAGACATTGAAATCCGTTGACATAGATTCGGAGGCTATTGAGGGCGACGCGACATCTCAATTAGGCGATTGCTTGCTCTGAGCGTTCCGGGACAAATAGCGGCCCTTTGTGAGACGAGCGACGGGTGCTCTGCGTGTCGAGGACTCATCATACGCGTTGAGCAGATTAGCGCAGAAGACTCACTAATATAAGACATCGTTCATCATAGTGTTCTTTTCTGATTTCGAAGCCTGATGTTGGTAGGCAAACAAACAGTAGAAGTACATAATAGAATAACAGTAGTAATGAATTTAATGTACATTAGGTAAATTCTGTAGGGGTAGTATACGGACGGAGCAGTAGAAGAGTCAGCATAATTAAAGTATATATGGCAAGGTCGATCGATGAACTAGTGAAGGTCGCTAGAATCCGCTGGATGTGGATAGCGCAGGATCGGTAGTCGTGGCGATCCTTGGGGGAGACCTACATACATATATCCAGCAGCGGACATCTAACGATTGATATGAAAGTTCATATAATTATTATTAATAATAAAAAATATTTTTAATAATATTATTATTAATAATAATAATTATTTGAACTTTAATATTATTCCATATGGAGTATTATTAAAATGAAAACGACTTCTGTCTAAATGGATATTAGTTTTTGCAGTAAACGAAGAAAAAAATACTCTACGATTGTAATATGTGCTTTAAAAATATTTTATTATAAATGCGCCCTTTAAAGTTTCAGAAATGGGACTTCTACTTATATTTATTTTGTGACAAGCGCCAACGCGCTGATGAGATGTTGTGAGATGTTTTTGATGGACTGAAATGAATATTAGCCTGTTTTATTATTTGTAGCATTTTTATTACATTGAAGAGACATCTGCTACAAATTACGAGTTAGGAGGTCAAGGACGAAGTATGTCTGAGTGCTTACATACATACTTTAGCCTAATGAATAGTTTATTATACTAGTCTGATGAGATAGATATATTAAATTTCTAATTAAACAGGACAATTTATAGTTTAGGATGGAGTTTAAAGTGCTCTCCAATGAGCGGAAGGGTTTTGAGTTTGCATTGAATGGCCACCACTTCTGACCGCAACAAGCAATATACATATCTACATATATTAATAACGTAAATTGATTGAAGAATACAGAGAGATTTTCTCTATCTACATTTCTATGTATGTAACACAAAATCGTAAGAGAATCTGTGAGCTTTAAAACCCATGAATTTCAAAGTGTACGCATTAGGTATTCACGAATGTATGATATTCTGTGCTCGCAAAGGTGATCGTTTAGAACCTTTGTACGTAACGCGAACCCTTCTTACGCACTGCGGTAAGTGCGTTGGAACCTCGCCCCGGGAGAGTCGAGTTACTGGTGCCAGTAAGTTAGTAATGAAAGAAAGGTGGCAACATTCATGATTAACCTTTGTTGCTTGCTTAACTTTTACTGTCCCTATGCTGGGCACGGGTTTCCTCTCCTTCATTTGAGAGGTTGGTAGACTTCAGACGCCCTCGAGACATTCTCTTAGGAATACAGGTCTCACGATTTTTACTTCACCGTTTGAGCGTGCGATAAATACGCATGTGCTCGAAACTGCGCGTGCCTTGGGATCCAACTCGAGACCTTTGACATAATGGTTTACTGGTCCATCACTAGTCTATCATAGAAGGCATAATTATTTTTGTTTTAATTATTAAGAAAAAGTAAGTCATGGTTGTAAACCACGACTTGCGGAGAACAGCTGGCAGCAACTGGACGAGAAGAGCTTAGGATCGTGCTCTGTGGCGTTCACTAGGGGAGTCCCACCGCCACCTGTGGACTGATACCGAATATAGGCTGATGATGATGATGAAGTCATGGCAGTTGCTCATGTAATAAACATGATTAACAATAATTGAACGTTACTGGCTAGACTACTCGTTCGAGTACTAAACCCGTTCGAACTGACCCAAAACGTTTTTTTACCGCGAGCACAGATGCTCTGAATAGTTCGACGCTTTACGATCAAGAATATTACATTTTGGATACAAGTGACGTATGTGAGTTGGAAAAAATGTTCTACATGTTTATAGGAATACACGCTTGTGTTGCTCATGTAAAAAATGGTATTGTCACGTATGGAAAAACTGCTTGCCTTTTTATTATTTCGTATTCCACTATGTATCGCAGTAATTGATTGAGGTATTCATGGGAACCGTTAAAACCATCGGCTGAAATTTCAAACTTCGAGCTGATATAGAGATTTGAATTTATACAACACCGCTTGACTTGGGTTTCAGACATCCGACCTTGGAACTGATACTCAGCACTCGCGGTTGGGATTTAGACCAATGAAGAGGAATTGATAAACAATAGGTAAGATTAGTGAGTATCTAATAGTGGCGTATTTGGACAGAATTAAAGGCGATAATGTTGAAATTATCGTTATTATTATGTTTAGTTTTAATTCTGATGATTTAGATCCTTTATCAGTATCTATTATTTTCAGTATCCATGATTAACAGCCTAAATCACCCCTGATGCAACTTCCCTGTGGTGCGGCAAGCAAAAAAGTGAATTTCTCTGTCGTGCGAATGGCATAGCTTTGGTTTGGTCCAGTGTAGGAAAGAGATAAATATATATTTGAGATCACTAATGGTTCCGGACTCGGTGGTGTACCTACCTTGGTACCGGATGTCTTAGGCCTCGTGCCGCACTGAATTAATATAATTTTAATGCAGTGCGGAACGAGGCTAAAACGTCCCATATCCCCCCTGACCTCGTACCGCACTCAACGCGAGCTTCCCGCGACCAGTGTTGTGCATCACGTCGATTGGAGAGCACGTCCTTTTACAGCGCCGAACATGTCTAAATGTTAATTCAAGTTCTAATAATTGTATTTTTAAAGCCCGAGGCAGAATAAATAGGACAGTTTCTTTTCTACTTCTGGTTGCCTTTTTTTTCTATTCTGTGAACCGCATTAAGATTTTCATATACAAATAGAAAGATAAACCTTATGCATAAACCGTAATCCATTATTTTCCAATAATAAGTCTGTAATAGGTGCCTCTTAATGGTATAGAATGGAACGCTTCGTGCGCGAGTCCGACTCGCACTTGGCCGGTTTTTTTTTCTTTATGGCGCCTTCAAGCACAATTTAGATTATTTAAAAAAAATGTATCCTTTGATAGCTTTGTGTTGTTTTGCCAGGTTTTGCCCTTAAAACGATCTAATGAGATATAATTGATCAAAATCGGTCAAGTCGTTGCGTAGTTAAGACAGTTTAAAAACGTCGATATTATTTTTCCCATCACTAATCGCAGCGAAAATTTGCCCTATTTCAGTGCGTTACGAGGTGTATAAGATCCCATATTTTGTTTTGCTAATAATTCCTAAACTAGCCATCAGATCCCGGGGCGACGGTGGATTAGGGTTCATCAATTCACTGTCTATATCAATAAGGACCAAAATTCTCATTTATCTTTGATTTCGCGCCAGAAAATGGATTTTAGTCTGTAAAAGGAGGTGGGGTCTCATAGACCGCGTGTCGCCCTAACGTCTGGTCACGGTACGGGCCGATTATACCTCGTGCCGCAGGAACGGAAAGTATGCAAAAATTGGTGCCGCAGCTAACGTGTTAAACTGCCTACTCACTGTGTTTGATATGAAAGTTGTAAATACAAAAAATCATTTTTTTTTATTTATAAACCTTCGATTTTATTTAAAACCCTATACACATTTTATGTATGTTACTATCTAATGTAGTATTTATTACATTGTTTTTATAGTTAACAAATTTTAAAGAAATTAAAATTAATTAAAGACAAAACTTGTTAACAAAACAAACTGTGCACAGTACCCAAATCTAAAACCATCCGGGTTATCCGGATATCCCAAAACCGGATTCAAATGAAAATGTATTTAAATAAAGCAAAATTTACATCATCCGGTCCCACAAAATCTATTTAAGTAATTGCACGGTCGTTGACGAAATTATGTACGTTGATTGTGACCGATCCAGCATCCCCTATCTAAAAACGTGGACTGCATATCTTATTATGTTGTTTCTACAATTGGCTTTATTATTTAACTGCCTATGATTGTATGGGGATATTAATTCAGACCATTTGGCTCGTATACGTAATATACTCTACGATTCTAGTGATATAGACCTGGCATAAATTGAATAAAAACATATATTCATTTACGGGAATGGCGTTTATCGGGTATAAGCTAATCAGCTTGATAAATATATTTTTTAAATTAGATTTTAATAACTTTATAAAACTATGTAGGTATTTTGATAAAAAATTACTAGTTTTATTTTACATTTATCATATTTTCTCTATATTAGTTAAACAATAAACAATGAATTCGATCAATTTATCATCACTATATCTTTGACGGCAAATCAAGATCAAAGTCAGAATATAAACATAATGAAATTGACATTCCAACAATACATTTAGTTCCTGTGGGCGAGTGGTTATAAATATTCAATACACAAATAATTTAGAATGAAATCATACAGCAGTAAATCTTAGTTACAAAAACATCCTCCAAAGTGATGGATTAGTTGGGCGGGTAGTGTCTGCGTGTGCGTCCATTACCCAAATAGAGTCTCCATCAAGATTAACTTATCTGTTTGCTGACAACTGTCCCGGTTGCAAATTAGAATTTGTTTTTAACCGGCGCAAAGTAAGGAAGAGGTTCTCTAAAATTTTATTATTTACCTATTATAGTAGGATGAATCCTACTATGGGTAAGTAATATAATTTTATTAAATAGGATATTAACTGCCTCGTGTGTCGAGTGGTCGTACAGTGCGACTGCCGAGCAAGAGGTCCTGGGTTCGATTCCCAGGTCGAGCAAAGTGTTTTTGGGATTTTCTATGAAATTCTCAGTAGCAGCTCGGAGTAAGGATTTGTGTCCGGTTGATGGCCATAGGCTCACACCCTATTACATGTGACCTAATAACATACCGGGGAAATGTGGGTGTACATATTAGTACACCTCTGCCTAACTCTTCGGGGACGACAGGAGTGATGGTATGTATGATTTTCTTACTGAGGCTGGGGTATGATTGGAAACACAGATTTTCCCATACATGAACATCAGACCTGAAACAATTGCAATACGAACAACAAAATCGTTTATTCTTATACCACTAGGGTGGGTTACGGCCCACCAGATGATAAGCGGTTACCGTAGATTATGGATATTTACAACAGAGATATCGCTCGCGCGCTACCGACCATGTTAAAAACATTATAGGTTTCGTAAAATAGGGGAGTTACTACACTGACAGCAAACGAAATTCCTATGCTGTCACAATTGTCACTCCGCTAACAAGCTCTGGCAACCTTACTTACTCGCAGAAACATCACTTTTGTTGTTTTGCTGCGGCCTTTTGTAAGGTACATCCCCAGTCAGGCAACTCAATTTGAGCGAGAAATCTTGCTATAGTCTACCTTTCTAAAAACTGGCACTGTGGCACACGTAAGGTTGCACATTATTGGCTGAACATAGGATGTCGCTACCAAACATTTTACTAGACGGTATTTCAACAGCCTTTTTAAGCGTGCGAATATAAAACATGTATTTTACACCAAAATGTATTATAACTATACGCAATGTCCTGTTTTTGCTACACACTAATGCAAAGGAGGATAACAGTTAATTCTTAAGATTTAGTATTCAAACGTATTTAAGTTTTTATGATTTATGTTGACTGATTCATTGTATGTAGTTGTAAATGAACAGTTTGAAGATAATGAGTAATAAACTACTTAAAGTATTCATGAATCACCTGTTTATTATAGATTCGATTGTCGCACTATCGGTGATGAAGTTTCAAAGATTATCTTTATATACTTTACAAATCAAAAGTACTTAAAGCGTAAGACAGAGGAGTACTAATGTATGTAGTTCACGTGTATATTTTATTAGTGTCCCGTCCCGTCTTCACACGGGTGGACAGTTATTTTTAAACTTAATTTATGCTCCGCTCGTTTTGGTCGCAGCGTGATGTTCTATAGCCTATAACTTTTCTCGATAAATGAACTATCCAATACAAAAAATATTATTCAATTACGACCAGTAGTTCCTGAGACTAGCGTGCAAACAAATAAACTCTTTAGCTATATAATATTAATATATTTGTATAGATTTGTATAGATATATGGTGCAATCCGAACTACGATAGCTACTGAGAATTGCATAGAAAACCCCAATAACACTCATCCATTTCGTAATCTCACCTGGGACCCTAAACTACTAAGAATAACTACAAAACAGTATTGTAGTGAGTGTCTTTCTTACGGTCTTATGATCCGAAGAAGCAGTGAAAGCCGCGTATGATGACGGACTGCTAAGTGTTAGGTCTCCTGTACGATAATTCGAATCCAACTCTAACTATCATTAACTTGACTAATGCAGGTAACTAGCTATCGTATTTTGTGGCTGAACTTGTGGCCTTACCAAAATAGTTACCTACAGAAACTGATGTGAGTAACAATATGATAGTTTTTTCTGTAAATAGATTTTTTAAGAAACTTTTACTAGTCAATGTTGGAATAAAACTATAGTTTAGCGTCGGGAAGATTAAAAATCATAAATACTGTAAGGGATCCGTCGAAACTTGGAGATTCTTTAATATCATATATCACTAAATCGAAACCAATAAATTTTATTATTGCTGTAATATATCTAGTATTAATTTAAGTGTAAGAAATCAGTAAGTCAATACTATTAAGATATTTAATACTACGTCATTCACCAATACCACTACGATTTCAACTAGATTTAAAGTACAGTAGGTAAATATAAAAGACACTTGGCAAGAAAGGAGAATTTCCTCGTTTTCAAAATGAGACTAAGAAAGTGTTGTGACAAAATGTTTAATCTACCTAAACGTTATCAGCATATCAGTGTAGTATATTTTTTATCTTACTCAAAACAAACCGTCAGTCGACGGACTCAGTACTGTTGTTTTCCTCCTACGGAAAGAATTAAACGTGACTTTGGTGATTATTATAAAGGTAATACTTTATAACTGTTGAGCGTGGCTTGCAAAGTGGCAATCTATTGATAATGTGTACATTTTAGATAATTATTGTGTCGTTACAATCAGAATTAGAATCATGTGAAGTGATAGATTTAGAATTCAATCCCAAACCATGCATTTTTAGTAGTATGTATACGTATTTATCACATGCTCAAACGGTGAAGGAAGACGTCGGTGAGGAAACCTGCATGCCGCAGAGATGTTTCGATGGCGTGTGCTGATGTCACACGCCATCGAAACATCTCTGCGGCATCTCCAAGGCACATTAGGCTAGCGTGGTGTACTATAGCCTAAATGAGATTAGACCCGTGTCAGCGTGGGACTGTAAATGATAACGATAATCACGTGATTAAATAAAGTTTTGTAAATAGTTAAAGTGTCCGACGTCGGGGACGCAGCTTCCATACATCTCTTAAATCATATTAGTTTACACATCATTATAATGTGTTGAAATGTATTATTACTTTATTTATTTTTAAATGTTTTATTTATAGTGTCTACCAAAATGGCGCCGGTTATTGGTATTGTCCAGCAGATGGGACCTAAAGCATCCCCAATTAGGTGTCCTTCCTGCTATCAAGAAGTAATAACAAAAGTTGAAACAAAAGCTACCACGAGGACTCACATAGTTGCTGTCCTACTTTGTATATTTTTGTAAGTACCTATGTTTTTTTATTTATTACATTGGAAATATTGCACCCCTGTATGGAGGGAAAGCAGGTTTAAGAAGGCACGTATTCTGGAGGATACATTCTATCGTATAAACGGTTTTTAGAAATATCTACGAGTTTCAAATATTCATGAAGAGTATTTTTACAAAATTGCCAGCCGATTCTTTCTTCAGTCAGTACATAATTTAGTTCATAAAGAATGTAATTGCAAGAACGGCTAAATTACTGATTTCTGACACATATACGAATATTTGATATCGAAATCGATTTTAAACCGGTATATTACATTGTTTTAATTACGACCTTTTTGATTCCTTACAGCGTCTCCGTCATCGTCATTAAAAGTAATTTTATTCCAAAATAAACTAACCAAATAAAATATTACTTCTTCTAATTAAAAATCTAAACGTTATAACTAAGAGTATAACTGAGTCATTTAATTCAGGAATTGTTAGCCTGATATTCTAATCTAATTATTTATTTTCAGCTGCTGGCCCTGTGTGTGCGTCCCATACTGTACCAATACCTGCCAAAACATTGACCATTATTGTCCAAATTGCAGCTCCTATATCGGAAGCTATGTTAAATGAAACCTTATTATGTATAAAATATAGAACAGTTTATATAAAATTGTATTAAAAACAATGTGATATGTGTCATTTTAAGATTCTATTATCAAATTCTGTTTATTTACAGATAGACTATCTTTTAAAACTTGTATATGTACGTAAGTAATTGATTAAGAATCACTAAATTAGGTAGGTATAGCATTCGATGGATCAAAATATGTATAAATGTCGTTTCTTAGTTCCATTGTAACGATAATATTGTAATTATAAGAAAGAAAGGATGATAAATAAATTGTTTTGTGACACATAAATGTTTTTAACATTACTATTTACCTTCGTATCTCTCGTAACTATAACATAATGTACTGCTAGATAGCTGGAAAATGTTTTTTTATATACCAAATTTTTTATGGGCTGTTTTATGCTATTTTACTTTCCATACTAGATCGAAACTCCTGCGAGGCATATTACCTGCCTCTGCATAAGCAGTTCAAAAGACATCATACCACAAACATATCGAATAAAAGAGATACAAAAAATCGCTGATATCTAATATACATAAATAGATTAGATAATGCTATTTATTCTATCTTATAATACTTTGTGTACTATAGCAAGCCTACAAAATTTATTATAAAATATGACGAATGCTCCGTGTTTGGCAGTATTATACTCGCAAAGATAGATATGATATTTTCTACAAGAAGCTAAGTTGAGCAATAAACGTTGAGTCAACTCTCAAGAATGTATGATATAAAAATCGCACTTTTTATCTTATCTATAACCGGACGAGGAAATATTGGAAACATGTTCCGCTAACGAAGAACTAGTTTTAAATACTGGATCTGGAAGTGTTAATTTATATTCTAATTCATATGTAATGCGTTCATCGTTGAAATGTGCTCTGATTGGATAGGGGTTAACGTGTGTCTTGTTCTTACGTTCGTCACCCGTGCGTATGGTACAAACTCTACCGCCGTTTGAGAACTGAGCGCTCGCTACGTATTGTGTGTACCTACATAAAGGTATTCTAATCTATGTACCTACATACTAAGCGTAGTACGGACCTAATGGACCTATGCCTTATACTGACCTGATTAATGAATAATATTGTACAGTCGATCAATCTAATTGGTTTACATCCACACATAGATCGGTCCATAGTTGCATGTATACCAATTAGCTTGTTTGACTGTACTATTGTTAGTGGAGTTAATGTTAGTTAATGGTTTTGTAGATATATTTAGTAATATGTAAAAAATATAGTATCACATAAATAGAAAATAAAGTTACGATGACAATGATTACAGTGTTGTACCGCATTTGTCCTTCTACTAAATATTGATTATTAAGGTGTCATCAACCGATAAATCACCCTTTTCAACACAAGGTTATAAATTAATTTTATATTTTAATTAATAATGAAGTACATACTATCTTATTAAAATATATACCTACTTATTTTTCCAGCGGAAATTAATGACTTAGAAATATAAAAACTAAAAATTACAGGGTGGAAATCTTTATATTCGTACAACGTTAGCTCATTTGATTTGATTTGATTTGAGTGCTTAGAACTCATGCCACCCAGTGTTTACTGCCTGCTCCAGTTCCACTAAATTCGGTTTCCACTCAATAATCATAGTAGTACATAGTACATATTTTTTTTTTGTTTTTTATGTTATAAGGCTGGCAAACAAGCATATGGCCCGCATAATGGTAAGCGGTTACCGTAGTCTATAGACGTTTGCAACACCAAAGGTGTCGCTCGCGAGTTGCCTACCCTGTAGAAACCATCTTAAGTATCTTAAAATAAAAGGACTTACTATACTGATAGCAAACGGAATTCCCATGCTGTGAGAATAGTCACTCCCCCAACGGGCTCTGGTATATGATTTATTATATTCATATTAGCACATAATAGCACCAAATAAAGATGGAAAGAGATGTCATTAGTTATGTATCTAAATTATTATTAATTTAGATACATAACTAATGAAGCCACTTGTTTTTTTCTTTTGTATGTTGAATATGTACCTACGTCAAGGAAATACAATTGAAACTAACTTCCGAATATGTAACTTGTTATTGGAATAAGCGCAGACGTACGAAGAGATAATAAAACCTATTTACCTCTACCTTTTTCTTTTTAAAATGTCAGTGTGCACGTACATTTTGGTTCTTATTTTATCATCAACCGAATTATTGTCCCACTGCTGGGCACGGGTCTCTTCTCAATAATAATAATCATAAGTAGTTGAGCACTAGGATTAACTCAATCAATCAAAACTGGCACTTGAATGTACGTCCTATAGTATAGGTACACTGGTCGCTTTGGACGATTAAAAGATTAAAAGACATAGAATGTGGTTACATAGGTATGGACGCGTCCAAAAATTATAATAAAAGGTTTATCTACATTTGCGTTATCGATATTGGATACTTTTATCTATATATCCGCGAACCGTTCCACGGAAATTCAGTACTATCGTCACTCTGATACAGAAAGCATCTATCAGTGATATTAGTGATTGAATAGGAAATATTTAATTAAGTGTTGTAATGAATCAGCAAGGGTTTGAACCTCGTAAGTGTCATGAATTAATCATACAAACATGAACTTTTTTATGCTTTAAAGTATGTGATCGATGTGTTCTTGTTATAAAAAAAATCATCAATCAATCATCAGTTATATGTTCTTAATAGCTTTTATTATTGAGGGAATTAGAAAAAACAGGCTTTGGAGTGGAAATTTTAATAATTTAAAATAAATTTGTGATGTTATTCTGTGACAACTGATAAAGCTTTATAGTTTTTTTTACAAATCATATTTTCTATTCGATTTTAGATAATCTATATCGTGTCGCTGATTCATACATATTTTGTTACATGTTATCTCATACTTTTATCATGTTACGCCATATATTACATACATCCATGTATATATGGGAACTCCGGGCAAGAAAACGTTGCTTAGCTTGGTTTTATTATTACACGCATCCATAATATTTTCAGACACAACACGTTTATCATAGTAGTTTAGCAATCAGTTTCCCATGAGTAAGTTCCCAAATCTAACAATTTTTATAAAAGTAATTATTCCACGTTTGGGCTGTTGTGTATGTCAACATTTGTTTTTGTAAACACACCCACGATACAGTAGTAAATCCTAGTGAAGAGTAAAGTTTTTAAGTTCTTAAAGACAAATAAAAGGTTTGTGGTAACTAAGTATCAGAGATACATAATGATCTTTAGTCTGACATAACTCGAGTCGGTAAGGGAGTGCGTTGCTGTAAGCTGTATACTTACATAATTTTGAGGTTTTATGAACCTATCAGTCATTTCCAGTAACCTTTATGACAAATAACGTACATGATATTATTATCACCACACAAAAATGGTGTCTTTGTCAATTGCTTTTTCCCTAAAATGTTATCTGTCCCAGCGTATTTGAACAAAATATTAAGCTGTTTATCAACCTTTATCACATAATCGATTTGATTCATGTAAAAAGTAGGTACGTACATATTATAATGCCTATATCCATTAAGAGATGGGCAGTGGAATACTCATATAATTCACCCACAATGCTATAGTAGTTTTTAACTCCCATGTAATGCGAGACTATTGGGTGTCTACTTAGGCACGAGCCTAAACTCCGGGCTGTAACTGAAAATGTATGAAAAAAAAAAACAAATATATTCTCCCCGATTTCGATATCGACCTCAGGACCTCATACTTAGCGGCCGCGATTGTGACCAAATAATCTATTACGCAGTTTTCTTTTATCTTCATCTATTCCTTATTTCAGCCAAAATGCAGCCACCACCATACTCAGAGGGCCCCGCTCCTCCTCCCCCTATCAACACGCAGCCGGCTACACGTGTGTACGTGGCGAGCATGAACACGGGGGTCATTCCTGTAGTCGTGGGCCAGCAGATGGGCCCCACTGCCTCTCCAATGAGATGCCGCTCTTGCAACTGCGAAATTATCACAAGAGTCGAAACGAAACCTACATTGAGGACGCATCTTTTCGCTGCTCTACTCTGTATCATAGGGTTAGTATTTTATTTTTGTTAGAGTTTGCATTCGCAACACAGCATTATGCTCTTAAACAGATAGCTGACGTAGCTCGAAAAGGTTTTGGCTAAAAGGAGCTGGGCTGGCCATGTCTGTTGTATGACTGATGACCGATGGCAAAAATACCTCTTAGTGGAAACCTATAGGCGGTATTATGGCATTATCACAGTAGTTTATTGATCAGTTTCCCATTATATGTATAGTATATTTTGGTGATAAAATATCGATCGGAGACAATTGACATAGAGAGATCGAGATAGATGAGGGAAAGACCATTATGATATTATGTTAAGGATACTTATTTTTAAGTAGCTAGGCTTCAACTATAAAGCCCTTCAACTTATTGGCGAGTGAAAGAGGAAATCTATTCGATCCTGCAGACTCCCGCGAGCACCTGGACTGTTTGTTTTAATTCTCATATTTTTGTTTCCAGATGTTGGCCGTGTGTGTTCATCCCCTACTGTACCGACAGTTGTCAGAACGCTGACCACTATTGTCCGAACTGCAGTGCTTATATTGGAAGCTACGTCAACTAAACCCTAATCAGAAATGGAATCGGTTATTTAAAAAAAAATTGAAATAATGCAAAATTTATGCTATTTTGTTTAAAGATAGTTAGAAGAGAGGACAATGAAGATGGATATAGATTGCCTATTGTTGCGATAAGGAGTAAAGTAGTATAATAAGTGTACTTATAAGACTATGATAACAAATTATAATGTATTTGTAAATATAAACATTTTTATAACTAGCCTAGCCTAGCATTTACAGTTCCACTGCTGGAGATAAGTCGTCTCTCAAGTTTGGAGTTGTGAGACTATTATCCAGTTTATACAATCATGTCATCATACGTAATTTTATACAATAAAACAGGCTACGAATTGTATTTTATGTAATACATTTTAGTAGACTGTACTTAATATAGCTTATTTATAACCCTCTTAACTTATTACCTAATTCATTTATCATAAGGGACACACCTAGAATATAAATTGAAAGAAAAAAAAATACTACCTACAGGACTGAACTACTAAATAATTGGAAAACTGCTCACCTACTCGCGGTCGCCTCGATAGATCGCAATGATAATATAATTTACTTGCTTTACTGTAAAGCAAGTAAATTATAGTCGAGGTCTTTAGGGTCACGATAAAAATTAGGTAATTAAGTTGTGTTTATATTATGAACAAATAAATTAAAAAATAAAGTAATTAATTATACAAAATAATAATTATTTTCTTCGTTTTTAAACCCAAATACGCAATATTAAAATTACTAGCGTAGGTAGACAAAATATTGTTGAACAAAATAATGTATATTGCACTGTTATTTGATAGCTCTCTAATTGACAGCATCATTGTAGCATTGTTTGTATTTTAATTGACACTATTTGTATATATTACAGCAGAGCTGCTGAAGGCGGGTGGTAAACCGATCCTTATGGCCCTTCAAAAGCTCTTTAATTCTGTCATCCTCGATGGGAAAACGCCGCAGGCATGGAGCAGAAGCGTGGTCGTATTGTTCTTCAAGAAAGGCGATAAGACTCTTTTGAAGAACTATCGTCCTATATCGCTCCTGAGCCATGTCTATAAGTTGTTTTCGAGAGTCATCACAAACAGAATCGCACGCAGGTTTGACGACTTCCAGCCTCCCGAACAAGCCGGTTTCCGGAAAGGCTTTAGTACCATAGACCACATACATACGCTACGGCAGGTTATACAGAAGACTGAGGAGTATAACTTGCCCCTTTGTTTAGCGTTTGTGGACTATGAGAAGGCCTTCGATTCGATCGAAACTTGGGCGGTACTACAGGCCTTACAGCGGTGCCAAATTGACTATCGGTACATCGAAGCGTTGAAATGTTTGTACGAAAACGCCACTATGTCAGTCCGATTACAGGATCAGACCTCAAAACCTATCCTCTTGCAGCGCGGTGTGAGACAGGGTGATGTTATTTCCCCGAAACTGTTCACCGCTGCATTAGAGGATGTCTTTAAGGTTCTGGACTGGAAAGGGCTTGGCATCAACATAAACGGCGAGTACCTCACTCACCTTCGATTTGCCGACGATATAGTAGTCATGGCTGAGACCGCTGAACAGCTTAGTACTATGCTCAATGACCTCAGCAGAGCTTCTGAACGTGTCGGTCTTAAAATGAACATGGACAAGACGAAAGTCATGTCAAATGTCCATGTTGTGCCGACTCCGGTGAAGGTCCGAAGCTCTGTTCTCGAAGTTGTCGACGATTATGTTTACCTGGGACAAAATGTCCGGTTAGGTAAGTCCAACCTAGAGAAAGAGGTTAATCTTCGAATCCAACTCGGCTGGGCAGCGTTCGGGAAGCTACGCCAAATCTTTTCGTCCCAAATAGCGCAGTGTCTCAAGACGAAAGTCTTTGACCAGTGTGTGTTGCCAGTGATGACTTATGGCACCGAAACGTGGCCGCTTACAATGGGCCTTATAAGGAAGCTCACTGTCACTCAGAGAGCGATGGAGAGGGCTATGTTAGGAGTTTCACTACGTGATCGAATCAGAAATGAGGAGATCCGTAGAAGAACCCGGGTCGCTAACATAGCCCGAAGAATCGCCAAACTCAAGTGGCAGTGGGCAGGGCACATCGCTCGAAGAACGGATGGCCGATGGGGCTTGAAGGTTCTAGAGTGGCGACCACGTACTGGAAGACGCAGTGTGGGCAGGCCCCCGGCAAGGTGGACTGACGACCTGGTGAAGGCGTTGGAATCCACTGGATGCGGGCGGCATATGACCGGTCGTCGTGGCGATCCTTGGGGGAGACCTATGTCCAGCAGTGGACGTCTAACGGTTGAAATGATGATGATGATGATGATGTATATATTATGCTTAATAATCAGTTTCAATAACATTATATTAAATTAATTTTATTAACGAACGATCATAAGTTACTTGGAATACGAAAAGTTTACTATAATACTTATGATTCAGATTTATTTTGTCTCATAATAATGAGGAAACATTTAAGTTACTTTAATTTTAAATTTTGCTTATTAATATCATACGTTATGGAACAAAAACTGTTCATCACGTCTGTGATAGATTGAAGTGAAGGAAGGGTGACTGTATTCTGTAAACTATAATGTTATGATACATTTCAAAATAAACCAATTTTATTTAAAACAAAGTGAATTTTGATTTATGAAGTAAAACAGCCTAGTGAGACTATATACTGTGATGTCAAAGATCTTGAGTTTAATCACAAGGCACGCTGACATTTTTTTACGTGCGTATTTAACACATGCCCAAACGGTGAACGATATTGTCATCGTGAGGAAATTTGCATGCCTGATAGATTTTCTCGTATTTAGAGTAGGTATAGCTGGCTGAATAATATTTTTAGTTTTTATTCACAATATTCTCTATTCAATAGGCAAGGTTAATTGATTCACTATTTATCATTCGTTTCTGTATGTTTTCAGTAACCCAGCTGCTTCCAATTATATTTGAAATATAAATGCGGCTTGGCGTATTGCCCAATTTTAACATAATATTAGCATTACCTAGGTTTCAGTTATACATATATGTATGTAAAAGCTGATTCCCGCGACTTCGTGCGCGTACAATACCAAAAACGAAAAAACAAAAATTTACACCCGTTCCCGCGTTCGTGACGCGTTTTCAGTACCTTAATTATTTTTCCTAAATTAAAATAGCCCAAGTTTATTTTTCTTTTATTCAAACTTTGCCCCCCACACTAGTATTTTCTCCTGTGTCGTGGGTGCGTTTATAAACACAAATTTTCACATACACAAATACCCAGACCCAGAACAACTACCTGTAGAACGTACAAATATATGCTCCGTGCGGGGATCGAACCCGCAACCCGTGACGCAAAAGCCGATCGCTCTGCCACTGCGCCAATCATGTCGTAAAAGTTTCTCCTCATAACATTAGTTATCTGTGAGTAAAAGTTCTGCCAAAATCGTTCCAGCTTTTTCTGAGTTAAGCCGGCACAAACAGACAGACAAACATATTAAAACCGTAATTATATACTTTAGTAAATAGTAAATATATGCATTAAGTAAAAAGCTTTTAATTTGAAATTAGACACTTTAATTTTATATATTTCTATGATGTATGATAAAAATGTACCTAGTTTCTCTTAATGCTTTCGTTTGATAACCACTGACCACTGACTATTTGAAATGATGTGCGTATTTATCACACGCTCAAATAGTGAAGAAAAGATTGTTAGGAAATCTGAGGTTTTAAGCAGCATTATGATTATGGCCTTCCAATATAACTATGTCTTCTAGTTCGACTTCAAGACTGCGCCGCACTCTGTCAACTCGCACTAAGCAGCGTGGGAACTGTAGTCTAATTCTTCCCAACTGAGAGATAGATGACTTGTGATTAGCAGTGATAAATGTACATATAGATGATGTTGTACTTTGGTCAGAATAACGTGGAAAGTCGCAGCCTAGTTAATTAAAATAGCATATACACAAACATGCAGTTCAATGCTTTCTACTTTTGTTTACCGAATCTATTACAAGCGGACTGATATTGAAGTATATTTAAAATTTTAAAGGTAATTAGACGGTGTAGTTACTTTGTGTTTATGGTGAATCTGTTACTAAGAATTAAAATTTCTAGTTTCCTTGTGTGACAGTTTCCTATGCTTACTGTATCCATACCAACATTCTGTCTGTGCAGATAGTTTGAGTCCCGGGGAAGAACATAGGATAGTTATTGTCCAGGAAATCACCCCCTAAAAAGGCGAAAAGAAGGGTGGAAGTTCGTATGTGGAATTGATAATTTCTCCAAAGTAGAGGGTATGATGAAAAAGCAGATTGGATAAAATGATTAATTCTTTGGAGATGAAGTTGCGGACAAAAGCTGATTGTTCCTAATAAAATCAACATTTTAATAAATCTCTGACAGTGGAATTTACGAAACCACTAGTTACACCTTTTCATTCAATACGTACATCTCCGTAACAAAAACTATTCAATCAAGCGTTAAACTCCAACGGTCGGTGTTTTTGTCCTTGACCTCGCCAAACAACGCAGGCGCGGAAGACTTTTTTGGTGGTGACGTCATAATGGGCAGGGGTGCTCACTCAGTGTGTCTAAAAGCCTAATGTAGACAAACTATTTATCAATAAAGTCTTTACTTTACTCTAGGCGCTCCTGCAATTCTTTGAAATAACTGCCTCGTTGGTTTAGTGGTCATGAGTGCAACTGTTGAGTAAGAAGTTGACTGTTGGGTTCGACTCCCAAGTCGACCAAAGTATTATTGGGTGTATCTATTAAAATTATAAGTAACAGCTCAGAGTTTGGATTCGTGCCCATTTAATGGCAATAGACTGGCCCCCATTACATGGGTGATGGGACCTAAAACTTACCGGCCAAAACTGAGTATGTGTGTACATATATAGTACACACCTCTGCCTAACGCTTCGGGATTGATTTTTTAACGTGACACACGTATACGTATGTATGTCATGTTAGTATTTTTTTCGACAGCAGAGGTACTCTGATGTGCCTATACTAATACTATAGTATATGAACACATGCTGACAGTTCACCGGTATGTGTAATAGGGGGTGGGTACCTGACTCTAATTTATAGGAAAACATAAATAGTTCGTTCGGGCCTCCCGAAAAAACTATTTGTGTGATAGATCAGCCAAGTATGACGTCATTTGGCAGACCGACCGTCGCGTGTCGCCACCCGGCGCCCGGCCGTGCTATGTCACTCGTTCGATCTTTTCCCGAACGCCTATTTTGTTTATCCCTGAAGATACATTATAGGGACAAGGTCGCTCCACACTATACGCATTCATTTGTTTTTATACTTACTCTTTTATTTATGTATATGAAAATAATGTTTATACTAACCTAATTTTTATTCTTTGATATTATTACGTAAAAAAAAAAAAAAATATAGACCAGACTTAACAAGGTTTCAAACTACTAACTTTTATTATTCATCATTCATAGTTAATAATATCTAATCTATTTAACAAACTTTATACATATATTAGGATTCAGCTGTTTTATTTAAATAATCATTGAATACACTTAATAATACCAATAATTATACCTGGATAAACTGAACAGATCAACACCCCGCGTCAGCCGCTTACTAGAAAATATTTTATTTATTTAATATTTATTATACATGTCTAAGAACAAGAATGAATGCTATCAAACTGAAAACAACCAAGTCGTACAATGACGTAAATAAAAATACTGAGACCACAGTTATCGGTAAGGCTTAATCAAGTTCAAGAAATCACTATTTATTTAACACACTTACCTAGAATAATAAATAACTAAGAGAAGTTTAATAACCTTTGGGTATTCGTAATTGTGTTTTTGTTTACACATAATATACCAAAGTTATTAATTGGCCAAAGAATAATAATCATAAATAATAAAGAATATGCTTTTGTTTTTTATGCTTTTAAAGCTGACCAAGATGTTGGTCTACAATCAATAGTGAGAAGTAGAATTTTTATGTAGTAAAAATATTCGTTTTCGATTAGTTTTGTAACGACTTTGGACGATGTTCCCTATTGCAAGCAATGTAATGTTTGTTTTTGATAAAATCATTGTTATTATTATTATTTTAAAGGTAAGTATCACATAGGTTAAATATGAACTAAATAGAGGATACGGGTATAAATAAGAACAACTTGTATGATGACGTAAAATTACCAAGTGGGTGATAAAATCAAGAGTTACGTCTCGACCAGTGTGAGGCGACCGTAACCGATGACTCACTTTAGTTGTAAGTACTAATGAAATGAGTCGTGCTCAACCGTGCTATGTTCTCTCAGTTGCGTGTTGATATTGGTTGAGGTTACCCGCGCCATTTTGTTTTTTAAACAAGTCAACTTTCTATTGTAAACGTGCGCGTTTTAGGTAAGTGTTGTGTGTTGAATTACATTATTAATTCGTCTCAATTCTTTACAATTCATATATAGACATTCCCATCATGTTTTATAATACAATAATACTATTGAAATATTTACGGATCTACAGGCAGGTAAATAGATAGCTCTAATTTATGACAAAGATAGTGAATAATAAAATTGTGAGTTTCAAGTTATTATACAGTTGAGATTGTGGTTGTAAATGTGATTTCTAAGAAATGTGTTTGAATAACAACAGGATGTTGACATTTCGCCAGTTAAGTGTTACGTGTTGTTATAGCTGGTTTAATGATATTGTCTTTTAAGTGTTTGGAGTGATTTAAAGTTATAATTAAGGTAGTTTTAACCTTGTGTTATCATAGGCATTACGGCTTGTTATTCAAACCAGCGTTACCGGTACAAAATAAACACTGACATTGGGATTGTTCGTGCTATTTCAGATTTACTATTAAATATTGCACTAGCAAGTAAATATTTTTTATAAATGTTATTTATGTCTTTAGATTG
Organism: Craniophora ligustri; assembly: GCA_905163465.1. Taxonomy (NCBI): domain Eukaryota; kingdom Metazoa; phylum Arthropoda; class Insecta; order Lepidoptera; family Noctuidae; genus Craniophora; species Craniophora ligustri. Next base: position 5,662,250 of record LR990960.1, read on the forward strand.
ATCTTTTAAAGATACTTTGCAAGTCAATGTTTTTGATGTTTGTACTAGATGGCGCCGGTGTTACTTATCCTCGTAGTTCGTAACTTTCGTGTCACTTTCATCAATAGGGACTCTTTTGACAAATGCCATCATAAATCGACCTTAACATCAAATACTTTACTGTTCCTGCAGTTTTTTTGTGACCTTTGACACCACCGAAAGTAGGTAAACTTCCTTACTTCACGCACAGGCGTTTGCTCAAGTAGATGCAAATGTCGTCTTGTGTATGTAGGTAGTTGGAATAAGGCATGATTATGAACAATTTTCTATGAAGTTGTGACTTATAGCTAGTAAGCCTGTTTCCGATTACAGCAGATTTCTTCGTAAGTAGGATATAAATAATGTTTAAATGCTCCTTCCTTAGTGTAATAACTTGAGTAATATACAAACCTACCTTTTTATATCTCTCGGGTGGCAAACAAGGCGACCGTAGCCTATGCATGTTTGCAACACCAGAGCTGTCGCTGGCGCGTTACCGACCTCGACTTAGTTACTGCACAGACAGCAAACGGATTCCTATATAAATATATAGCCGGTTACGCTTAAATAGATACATAAACCATATTTTTTATGGATAGGTATTATAAGTAGGAGGTAGGGCATAGCGAGATTTCTCGCTCAAATTGAGCTGCCCAACTTGGGAAGTACCTCCGTCTTACAGAAGACCGCAGTGAATCAACAATAGTTGTCTTTCTGCAAGTGAGTAAGGTTACCAGAGCTCATTGGGGGAGTGACTATTCGGACAGCATGCGAATTCCGTTTGCTGTCAGTTCAGTAACTCCATATTTAAGAAACCTGAACGGTTTCTAGGGGTTTCGCAACGCATTTGCTAGCCTCTGGTGTTGCAAATGTCCATGGGTGGCGGCACTTACCATCAAGTGAACCGCCTGCTCGTTTGCCCCCTTATCAACATAAAAAAAAATGTTAAAACGGCTAGCGCGTTGTAATCAAGTTTTGAAGAGGATGTTTTTGTGCATATCGTGGGGTCATTGTAGGTAGTCAAGAATGCTGGTTGACCTTGCTGGCGTGTCTTGCCTGGCTTATTCATTCGGCGGTTTCAGGTTGAACGTAGTTCAATATCACTGATATATCAGAACCCGTTTTCCCCAAGACCAGTCATTTATGAATACTGTTTAGTCATATTTATTTTCAAGTTGTTAGTAGGTTATTATTGTGCTTGTATACACATGATTGATAACCTATGAGCTTCTTAGCTGCGTCTGCGTCAACTAGACGGTACGAGGGAACACTGAAGTCGGAATATGAATTCGAAGTCGAAATACTACTGTGTTAACTTTAGTATTCCTATGGTCAATATTTTAAATATAACTTTAATCTTTATGTTTAAACAATATGTATTGTGTACTTTACTGTACCTACCTATTGTAATATGCATGCATTTTAATTATTAATTATTACAACTTTACAGTCTATAATTAAGTATCTTCTTTACTATTGTAGGTAGATATTAAAGAAAAACCTTCATAGTTATTATTCATAGTTATTTCCCTCTAGTAATACACAGATGAGCTGCCGTTGCTTTGTTTAACACGTTAAGTGCGAAGCGAGGCCTAAATCACCCCTGATGCAACTTCCCTGTGGTGCAGCAATCAAAAAAGTGAATTTCTCTGTCGTGCGAATGGCATAGCTTTGGTTTGGTCCAGTGTAGGAAAGAGATAAATATATATTTGAGATCACTAATGGTTCCGGACTCGGTGGTGTACCTACCTTGGTACCGGATGTCTTAGGCCTCGTGCCGCACTGAATTAATATAATTTTAATGCAGTGCGGAACGAGGCTAAAACGTCCCATATCCCCCCTGACCTCGTACCGCACTCAACGCGAGCTTCCCGCGACCAGTGTTGTGCATCACGTCGATTGGAGAGCACGTCCTTTTACAGCGCCGAACATGTCTAAATGTTAATTCAAGTTCTAATAATTGTATTTTTAAAGCCCGAGGCAGAATAAATAGGACAGTTTCTTTTCTACTTCTGGTTGCCTTTTTTTTCTATTCTGTGAACCGCATTAAGATTTTCATATACAAATAGAAAGATAAACCTTATGCATAAACCGTAATCCATTATTTTCCAATAATAAGTCTGTAATAGGTGCCTCTTAATGGTATAGAATGGAACGCTTCGTGCGCGAGTCCGACTCGCACTTGGCCGGTTTTTTTTTCTTTATGGCGCCTTCAAGCACAATTTAGATTATTTTAAAAAAAATGTATCCTTTGTTAGCTTTGTGTTGTTTTGCCAGGTTTTGCCCTTAAAACGATCTAATGAGATATAATTGATCAAAATCGGTCAAGTCGTTGCGTAGTTAAGACAGTTTAAAAACGTCGATATTATTTTTCCCATCACTAATCGCAGCGAAAATTTGCCCTATTTCAGTGCGTTACGAGGTGTATAAGATCCCATATTTTGTTTTGCTAATAATTCCTAAACTAGCCATCAGATCCCGGGGCGACGGTGGATTAGGGTTCATCAATTCACTGTCTATATCAATAAGGACCAAAATTCTCATTTATCTTTGATTTCGCGCCAGAAAATGGATTTTAGTCTGTAAAAGGAGGTGGGGTCTAATAGACCGCGTGTCGCCCTAACGTCTGGTCACGGTACGGGCCGATTATACCTTGTGCCGCAGGAACGGAAAGTATGCAAAAATTGGTGCCGCAGCTAACGTGTTAATCTGAAGACATTCGCGGAGTATAAAAAATATCTTACTTAAGCCAGATTATAATTTCTTTATTTAAAATGCAAAATTCAATTATATAATTAAATATAACATTAGCACGGTCAATGTGCAAGTAACTTTCTTCACTGTATAGTGAAGAGAGTTATAAACTTTTGTTACTACTGTTTTGTTACTAGCTTTTGCCCGCGACTTCGTCTGTGTAAAATTTGTAATTTTACGTCCCCCTTTTCCCCCTTTAAGGGATGATTTCCGGGATGAAAATCAGCCCGCCTGATGGTAGGCAGTTACTATTGCCTTTGAACGACACACCGCAGGCGACGCTCGCGCATTGCCAAAACGGTTAAATCCTTTTGAACTCTACTCCTACCTAATGCTGTAGTTGTTTGGAAAAACCTCGATAGATTGAGGATTTCTGAGTCTCTAGCAGTGCCGGATTAAGGTAGCTGGATGCCCTGCGCAACCTTGGATGGGGGGCCTAAAAAATAAGAATATAAGGCACATCCCACATACATCACCAAAAAACCATATAGACGGGATGCCCTTAACAATTGCTTAAATAGCTTAAGGTTCTAATCCAGGACTGGTCTCTAGTAAAGTTTGAAACTTAAAAATGGCCTACGCAAGTGTCCCACCTATCTGGCATTGACCTGCGTCGGGTCGTTGAGTCACCTTAATAATGGTTGAGCTACACGATGGCTGATATATGTGTGTCGTTAGCAGGGACAGGTCAGCTCAAAATTAATATGATGCTTTCTATAAAGACCGTTTTAACCGTTGACCTACATTGTTAGTCACATATTATATTGTAAACCAAACTGTTTATCCCTAAGAGACCATAATTCTCAAAATTTGTTTCAGTTAGGAAATGCTGAAACCATCTAGATCCTAAATAATCTTAAATATGACTTGTAAAAGTGTTCTTATAAAATCAATTTACGAGATTAAGAGTCCGTGTCAATGACGTCACGTTATCGCAACACTTTTGTACAAGCGAAGTATTCGAATATAATCATTGAACAGATCACGAAGGAATAGGATAAGCACAAAACTATAGAAAGCAATTGTTATTTAAGCAATTTACTCGTTGATAAATTAAATAAATTTAAAAAATAGTCTTCAGTTGATATCAAGGTTATACTGAAAGTCAGCTAGGCTAACTCAGGAAGCAATTGAACAATAGTTTTTTTCATGCCCCACGTAGTTTTGGAAGTCATTGTAATGTATTGATATAGGTTTTCTTGATTCTTCAGTAGGTATTATATTTTTGTATCATGGTGTTATCGGCTGATACCTAGGTTTTTTAGGTCACGGTGCTGCTTCAATTACTATGTTTTTATTTAAAGTTTAAATGTATATGTCCAGTTATGCCGCGGAAGTTCAATTTACCTGGTCGAATTCTCTTGTGTTTAATGTATATTATTTTATGTATGACCCTTGGCTTAATCGATGGGGATCGTCGTTTGATCTGATACTCTTCTGGTCAATTGATTTACTGCGTCTACTATTGTCTAGTGTCCATCTTTCTATATCCATGAAAGTGTAGATTTGAAATGTAAATGTAAATAGTTGGAACTCTCAAAAAGCAGTAGGATAATAATGATTTTCTACAATTGGAAGTGTCTGACCAGTGGCAAAACTTAATTGTTTGTAAGTGCATTTAACAATTAGATATGTTGTCAGATTGACACGCGATTAACTGTTGAGAAAGAAAAGTGAAGAATAGGCGTATGGCGACTCCATATTGTTATGTTTGTTTTTGTACCGGGATTATGCATTTGTTGTGTAAAGATTTAATATGAGATGAATGTAGTGGGTATTTTTTTTACAATGGTTGACCTTTATGTTGATTATTATAATTGCTTGCACATTCTTCGACTATATACCTTGAGGCACGTGTCATTTTATTTACAGTTTTTATTTTTCAAGATGTATTAAAATAAAACAATTTATCAAAAATAGATAAAACTAATGATAATTTTATGATACTAATGTATGCGATTGATTATTTTATTCAAAGACAAAAACGATAATCGCTCGAAGTACCATATAATCACAAATTGCTACGTAGTGTTTAAATGTATACTGATTTCTAATACACAGAAATAAAACTAGTTTATCGTAGTATATTTATATTATTAGATCCCGCAGTTTCAGATACATTACAATAAAAAAGTGCTTATGCTATTTGTAATATTGTTATAAAAATTATGTAATTTGTGTCTGATACTTTTATTTCAGTGACTTATTGAAGTTTTTCATTACATTGCAAGTTGTAAAATACTTTAGTTTCGTCACAGTATGTCATAAGTTTCTGGGAAACATTTAAGTTATTTATTATATCTATCAATATGATGATGTATCACGCAAAAACGAGTGAATGGAATTGAATACAGTTTTCATCAATACCTTTCTAGACGTCTCGCTTAAAATATAAGCTCCATTTTACTGCAGGAAAATATCGTAACATAAGGTTATGTTCATGGCGAGTCATATCATCATCATCATCATCATCACATCAACCGTTAGACGTCCACTGCTGGACATAGGTCTCTCCCAAGGATCGCCACGACGACCGGTCATATGCCGCCCGCAGTCATATCATACGTCTTGTAAACTATTTAGATATTTTATTTAAATTATTTTTTGCAGAGAACAAAATGAATATCGTACCGGTTGGACCTCAACCCGCTCAGATCACATGCCCATCGTGTCGGGCGACTATCGTCACGAGGGTCGACAGGAAAGCCACCACCAAGACTCACGTCATAGCACTCATCCTGTGTTTGTTCCTGTAAGTATAATAAACAATTATCATAAGAAAGGGTGCAAACGAAAAACTGTAATGTAATAGTATAATTATCAACTCCTTTTAATGTCTCTCTCCCACTACTGGGCACGGGTCTCTTCTTACTCTTACATAGTGCAGGTATGAAAACTTTACACTTCATCAACCCAATGTAGTAGGCATGCAGGATTGCACGATATCTTCCTTCGCCGTTTGAGCATGAGATGAATACACACTTAACTGTACAAAGTTCGCGGTGCGTGCTTTGGGTTTGAACTCTAGACCTGTGACATCTCTGTTTAATGATATCGACTCGGTGGCGCAGTGGCTGAGCGATCGGCTTGTGCGTGACGGGTTGCGGGTTCGTTCCCCACACGGAGCAAATATTTGTACGTTCTACAGGTAGTTGTTCCGGGTCTGGGCGTTTGTATATGTGAAAATTGGTGTTTGTAAACGCACCCACGACACAGGAGAAAATCCTAGTGTGGGGCAACGTTCTTATAATAAAAAAAAAGATCATATTACTAGGATTTCACTATTTTATAACGGAATAATGTATTAGTGTTCATTAGCTATTATTATAAAAGCATCCCACAGGCTAAAAACATAATTTCTAGCGCGTCATTTCATACACTACGTTATAACGTATAGCACGTCGCGTTATCGCGTCATCGAATGGCGACAATTTTTATTCACGAGTGGATGTCGCCAGCGCAACGCCGCGCCGCGCCGCCCGCTATGTGTGTAGAGAGAGCTTTCTTCTAGAACTTCGTCCTAGCAACACTAACATATTGCGCGCTATGCGCTATGTATATTTTTTTTGTACATTTTTTTAATTGTACATACATATATAAAGTTTGTTATGCTATGGCGCTATCTATGACATTAAAATTTATTAAATAAAATGGTGTTCTGTAATCAAAGGTATTCAGTCTTTCAGCGTCGGAAGATTACATCGGTTGTTAATCGTGATATCAAATTCCTATTTTATGTTTATGATGTGTAATTTACTACTAACTAACTGTAGGTACTAGGTACCCAAGTACCTAGTTCTATTTTATATCCAAGATATAGGTACCAATACCTAAGTGATACTGAAACTAAATTTCTGTATGGCTGAAGTTCTTACCTAGCCCGCTAATAAACGGCCTGTAAAGTAGCATTAAATCTGAATTGGGTTACATATCGCATTGAATTGAAAACATTTGATAAGAACATTTTATCACAATTCAAACATTTATTTGATAACAATGTTTACCTTGACGCAAATAATACAGTATATCTGTACCGTACGTACCTCGGTATTCTCATATCTAGTTTTTAAGTGTAGGTACGTTCTGCATTCCAAGTTCTTAAGACATCAATGTTTGTTTTGTGAATTCGCTAATCTTTGATAGTTATAAAAAACGCTAATATGGGAAGGACACATGAGTGTATGTATGTATGAAACATTTTTTAGCGCTTACCGTATGAAAATAAATCTAGAACAACTGGGAGATTCTAAGCTCAACATCTTTCTGGGTTCGAGTCAAATGATCCTTTCAATTACAAGATTTGACGTGTTACGTAGGTTAATATGTTACGAACTTTTTAATCACTTGATAAAACTGTGAGGTAAAACATCATGAGGAAACCTACATGTCTGCCAGGTAGTGAAGTGGACAATAGCCTAGTGTCTCTCAAAATGAGAAGAGACCTATGCCCAGTAGTGGGAATATAATTGGGTTAATGATGATGACGACCTGGATTCCATATCCAGGCTTGACTCCAGAACTCTTCAACGGTTATAGCACGGACACAAAAAAATATGTATGTGGGTCTTGTAGGTACGTTTAATTTAAATATGTCCATTTTAACGGCTAGTTTTTGGACAACTAGTGATATCACCCACGCGTACTACTACCTTGAAATGTCAGTTACTATGAGTCATTTCTCGAGTGATTTCTATAGCTTTTAGTAGTAGTAGTAGACATACTACAGTCTAGCGGCAGAATATCTGTATAATATCAGTATACGACCAATCGTCACTTAAAAATATTTGAACACAGGAATTTAGGGTCGCGCTTGCGACGAATACCCTAATAAAAAATCCTTCTATCATATAAAAAATATAAGACGTAAAGGATTACAGATATTTATGTAACTATTTCTTACGGATTTTATCGCGATATTTTAATAATCGAGACTATTTCTGCCCCGGTGGCTGTAGTCTGCTCGTGACCAAAATGTATCATCATCCTCATCATTTCAACCGTTTGACGTCCACTGCTGGACATAGACCAAAATGTATGAATCTATGATTTAATGATTTATACGTTAAGAGAAGTTTTATTCATACGTTACGCTAGTATTCGTGTAAATATAACAGATGAATAATAAAAAGTAATACGACCTACCCAATTAGTCGAGTGGTAGTTAACACTGCCTTCTGTGCTATGGCTCCCGGGTTCGAGTTCCGGTAGGCACAAATATTTGTGCGTATAATATGTTAAAATTATGTATAAGGCTTGTTACGAATACTAGTTGCTTATCCACCAACTAGTATCCGTTACAAGCCTCGTTGCTTAAATCGGAACTAGACGGCGCTGTGTCATAATGTGCAGATTTTTATTTAAAATATAATATAATAACGCAGTATAATTCATAGAAAATAGTTTTGTATCAACTTCTTTAAACTTCATACAGTATTTGAGAAAGCCTAGTGTGTGTAGACTGTGAAGTCTATGGTTAGTTGGTTACTATTTCGATACAAAAACCGTTGACTTTTGAAGTTATGTGCGTATTTATCATATGTATGAACGGTAAAGGAAAACATCGTAAGTGATGAAAATGTGATTGAGTTTAAAATCGTATAATGACGTATTAAAATACTCGTTTGAAATAAATAATGCAAGCAAGTTCATAACACACGTTGCTGTTGTGATGACGTGCTACTTACTATAAACAAGTGTCCGTCAGGCGAATGTCGGCCTTGGGTGCATGATAATGACCATATCAGATCGTTGACACGGCACCGATGTTATAACAACAATTCAAATGACCTCAAAACGCTGAATACGAATACGGAAGCAATTTTCCTAAATCTATTGTACATCTGACTAAACTCTAAGATTGTAATTCGACATTTAAATTCATACGATGTTAAAGGTTTTTATGGTATTTAAATATATACGTAACGTCCTGTTTAAATAATGTTAATATAGGGGGATGGAATTTTGTTTGTTGAGGGTAACATATAAATAAGTAGATTAGATAAAGTTACTAATTCTACGCGGTCGAAGTCGCGGGAAAAAGCTAGTACCTATCATATATATAATATTAAGAATAGGAACAAAAATGTATCGAATGCTTGTTGCCAAAAATCTCAAATAAAATGGAATTGACGACCGGATTGTCCACGTACACAGGTACCTGTTCAGGGTTTAGGTGTTTTTGGTTTTTTAACCAAGCAGTTGTTTGTAGCTTCTGTACTTTGTTTATTTATGGTATCGCCTTTTATTTATGATATAATTGTTTTGTTACAGATGTTGGCCCTGCGTCTGCGTGCCCTATTGTGTAGATTCGTGCAAGAACGCGGATCATTACTGCCCGAATTGTAATTCCTACTTAGGAACTTACCAACAATAGTTAATGGAAGATCTCATAAATAATAGTACTATTTTGTAACACATTTGTATTTACTATACTTACTGTACTATAACTATTATATGGAGTTCAGGCATCTGTTTAAGCGATTATGAGACTGTGTGATTGATTTGAAGAGACAAATATACCTGTGTGCGGATTGGAGAAAAAGGGAATGCTTTTCCCATAACTGTGTTGGATTTATTAGTACTTTTTTCATGGATTTGATCGCGAATTGCGAATAAATTTTATTGAAATGAAAGTTCGTCAATAGAAATTTAAATCCTTTACGGCATGGCCGTGAGACCAGTGCTTACATCTAAGATATTTACTAATTTAAACAATTTTATCTATACATGTTTTTTACCTAAATGCACTGATAATCTATATACTTATTACAGTATGTAACACTGTATTGTCTCTGTCAAATAGTTTTTTTTTATTTTTTTTTATATTTCTTGTAATGTTATGCTAATTTAATTAGCAAAAAGCAGAACATGGAATGGAACAGTTCTTAGTTTATATTTTATATTTACGTAAGAAAACCAGTTAATTAGTAAGTTTGTTTTATTACATTTAAGCAAACATTTCAAAAAATATTAAATGATTTGTGATTTACTTTAATTGTTTTATTTGATATAAAACTATTGTGGTATTTGATGAATTATAGATTGCTTTAGCAGAGAGAAAAGGAGATAGTAGCTAAGTAAATTGAAGGATTCGTGGCAAAGTTATAACTAAGTTAACGAATCGATCTATGGAAACCGTTTTAAACTTATTGAGACCGAGAAGCTGTATCTCAGAGAGAACATTTAATGGTCGGTGTCGGTGGTAACGGTTGCCTTCTGTGGTGTATTTTGTATCATGGATGTTTATGTATATAATATGTATATATTAAAAGAAACGTATATGTGAACGAATATAGGCTGATGATGATATGTAGTGTATCAACCAGCTAGTATCCGTAACTCAAGCCTCGTTGCTTAGCTCGACGCTCTATTATAATGTCCTATGACAACTACTAATGTTTGTAATTGCCGGCGAAATTCGACAAGCCTTACAATCGTTTAAATATCCTTAGGATATTTAATTTATTTCGCAGTAATTTGCTTACAATCACTGTAAAGTATTGATATTAAATCGCAGCTTGATGAGCCTTTTTTTTTTTTTTTTTTTTTTAAGTGCGGAAAAATCCTTTACGGACCTTCCCATCGCCTGGGGAGGCGACGGGGTGTGTCGGACGCGTTTACCGACTAAAAAACCGCACCCGTCAACGCCACTAACCCTATTGCCGGGGCCATGGGATTCGCAAAAGCATGCACCACAACCCCGGCGGGCTTCAGTCCAGCTCTTATCGCTGGACCCCGGCTAGGAGCGAGGCATAGCTCGCCTCGCATCCTCCGCGCAGGCGCACGTGTGATGAACACGCGCGCCGCCTACTTGGGGCCATTACCAGTTCGGGCGGCGGACTCCCCTAGTCGCGCCCACCCGCTGGCCACAGCTCATGGAGGCCGGAGGTCTGTTTGCGCCCTCCGGCGCCCGGTTCGTCTACTGCGGATCGGGAGAGAGGTTGTGATTTCTCTCTCCCTTTCCGCCACCTCTTTTGCGCGCATAACTTGCTCGCAGTAAGAGGCGGCGGCATCCCACGCGTTCTCGCTCCCGACCATGGATAGGATCACGGCCGGAAGCGAGAGGTCACCGCCGACTGCCGCTATGAGTTCACGGCGCTGCTCTGCCCAAGCCGGGCAGGCCTGGAGTGTGTGCTGCGCCGTGTCCTCGGGGCAACCTACGCAATGGTGACAACCGGGCGATGGCTCCCGGCCTATGCGACACAGGTACTTTCCGAAGCACCCATGCCCCGACAAGACCTGCGTCAGCCGGAAGCTGAGGGCGCCGTGGCGCCTCTCAAGCCAATCCTCCATGATGGGTCTTACCGCCACTATCGTGGCGTGCCCTGCGCTGGGTTGCGCAAGTCGCATCCTCCACTCAGCCACTAGGATCCGGTGGAGCTCAGAGCGCCGCGCCTCAGTCTCACGAGGCAACGGCAGCTCTCCCCGCCTCAGCGCCTCCTCGCGCCACCGGTATAGCGACGCGAGGGCCTTCGCTTCGAGGTCCCAGGGTGGGGATCCGGCAAGGAGGCTCGCCGCCTCGAAGGAGATCGTACGATATCCCCTTATAACTCTGACGGCCATCGCCCGCTGCGGTCTGCGCAGCAGCACAGCGTTACGGGCCGCCAGGTTAGCTTGATGAGCCTACTGGAAGCTGACATTAACACCGACTACAAGAATAAACAGTGCTTTTCATAGTGTCTTTGTATAAGACTACATAAAAGACAATTTTACGACTAGTGCAACTGTAAAAATGTTAAACGTAAATGTGTAATAATAAGATGTAGGTACTTTATGAACCTTCTTTCATCCACCTTCCTAACAAACACAATAGTATCAGAGGAAAAACAAAACGAATTAAAACTAGCTACAACTCTCGACGGAAAGTGTTTATACAAAGTGATCTTATTAAGTAGGTACCTATTTATGGAGACACAGCCCATACAAATAGTGCGGGTGTCAGCATAACTGCTCCATCGCTGTTTTCATGACTACACACATAGGTTTTTATGTAAAGTTTTAGATTAAGACTAGTGGGCACGTCGTGTTCACATTTTGTAAACACGATTATAATTCATTTAATATTAATAAATTACAATTAATAGTTTATTTTTTTTAAAACACCTTGAGGCGCTCCCAAATCCTGACTACCAACCAAAAAAAAAACCCAATTTTCAAAAATAAGATATCACACAAAGAATTAAAAAAATATCTAATAAAATATAACACGTACAGTTAAACGTGAAAATCGTTCGTGCGTAAATATAAAACTTTTTTATATGAATACGTGACATCGCGAAGACGGCAACACTGGGGGTGGTTCCGCAATAAACTGGCTCGAGTGTTTCCGCACATAAAAATATCTGTCACGTGCCTCCTCATCCGGCCACGGTGTGGCGCTAGCGGCGCAGCGGAACTACTAAGTTTATGTAAACGTTCGTCCTGGATAGGGTTGGGCTGATAATCAGAGTTCCTTTTTTCATTTTTTTTTATATTTCGCCCAATTCTCAATCGCTTCTGATTATTATACTTATTAGGGCAGTGTGTGGCGGCCGATATTTAAGAATAAATGATTAAGTTTCATTACACCGCTTTTTAGTAAAATAGCCGTTAATAATACTATTATAATAATCATAGACATAATCCTTTGCTATTCCCATCACTTTCTAAACCACAAGGAATAAAAAAATGTGTTTAAAACATTGTAAAATTAATATCGGATACATAAAATACATTATTATTTTTTATTGCAAAGAGTAATTCTATCGCCAAAATCGCCTTTGCCCATCTTGTCGAATATGTACTATGTCTAATATATACTAACACGTCCAAATATTGCTCTCGTAGGTAGGAAAATTCTGTTAGCAGCTAGGAGACGGAGTTTCGGAATTTTCTACTACCAGCAATGAAATGAATGAAAGGTCGTCAGTCCACCTTGCCGGGGGCCTGACATATAGTAGTATATATACCTATATAGTATTAAGAATAACAGACAGAAGATAATTATAATCATGGCTCTCTTTCTAATTTAGCAGAGATTAGCGGAGTTACGTTCTCTTCTCCTCATTTTTTATACCAATAAATATTATTCTAAACTTGAGAAAAATCTTTAGTAGCTTAGCGTCTCCCAACCTAAAATAGATTCTGAGATCTAGCTTGATTATATAGATAATACACATATAATGTATATGTATACCTATACAGGTACACATTATATATGGTTATTAAATAGCACAGATACCTACGATAACTCTAAATCTAAAAGCTAAAATGTAACAGTTATGCAATCTTGACCAAATATCTTGAACAGAAACAATCATATTTTAAAGATGCTACTGAGATTATCTTGAGAAACGGGACGAATACTACTTCACGTTAAAACTTCCTTACAATATCGCTGGACCTACCGTTTCACACAACTGTTGGATTAAGTGGTGAGATTCAACCCACCAAACGTTTCTCATAATATGTTTTTTTTACCCATTGTTTCAGTGACAGGATATATAAAAAACTATAAAACAACAGTCTTTATGTTTCATATGTAATAAATCACTTCTTTGTTCATTTCGAACATAAATATGTATTATAAATATTCTTGTATTTAGTAGGTATGTCTTTATATTATTATTGTTAATTTAATTTACAAGCCATAAAACGTAGAATATGATGTACTATTGTAAGTTAGTATTAAGACCTGTAAAAACCATAATATGCTGACAAATAAAAACATTGTATTGTATTTGTAAATAGATACAGGACACGTCATTTACAATTACCAATGACTCTGGGCATATTCACCTATTAATTATGATTAAGGTTATAAATAGAATCTTAGCCGCCGCTTAATAGTGATTCTCGGTAGAGTCTTCCAATAGTAACTAAATGTCGTTATATACATAGATGGTATAAATGATACATACTGATTACAGATCTAGCAGTTATTCAGGCGGACAGTTTTAGTTAACTTAAGTTTGAAAAGCTGAAACTCCAAACTGTATATCTGTATAGGTATATACAGTTTATATACAATAGTGAATTTATTGTAATTAAAAAGAGCACACGATAGAGCAAGGTCGTTTACTAGGTATTCGTACATTTGGCCATTAAAAAAAATCTTACACTTAGCATCTTTGTCTTCTAGACCATCGATTAGTGAATTAATTTGTCGTTCGGATTACATCGAAGTACACGTGAAACCATATTTGTTTAGGAATATATCCTTATTTTTTTTTAAACTATCCTATAAGTATTTTATTTCGTACGACTAAAAACGTCGCTTCTGCAGATTTTTTAAATCTTAAATGCAGGTGAATGGAAGATAATAGTTAAGGTAATGTCATTGTACAAAAATTTCAACCGTCTCTAGAATATTTGCAATACAGTCGGGTTCCTAATACCTCATGATGCCTAACTAACGTCATTGTAAGCCACAGACGGTCAGAGGGATGCACAACTTGCTAAAATAATTTCCATAGTATATCGGCCGTTGTGCACTAGCCTTTGAACTAGCAATAATTTAATTGCACCGTCTCCTTGCAAGTTTGGGGCGCGCTTTACTTCAATGGACAAACTTTATCGCTAACCGATTTAAGATCTAAGATACAGTATATGGGGTTTCTGGAATGTATTTGAATCAGCTTAGTAAAGTGGATGTGTAACTAATAAATACATATTTCGGTAGAGAGTATCTTCAATATATGTGATCAATTGGTTTAGCGATGAGGGAAATTTTGGGACACACGGTACTAAGCAAAAGTGTAGATATGCGTTTATTACTTCCATGACGCTTAGATGAGCGTTAAAAAATAAATAATTAATAATATTTATATCGTAATAGTTTTTTTTCCTTGGTAACTATTTACTTGGAAAATGAACCATAAGTAATCTAATAAGTGAGAAAAAGTTGATCTAGTGTCGGACATTTCTAAAATAATCCTACATTTACAGTATTAAATAAAAAAATTACGTCTTGAGTAAACATTGAAGTATATGTATTATGACTAGTATGTTATGATGAAAAAATATAAATTGCCTCTTGGATTATTCGAACAACGTAGTTGTTTTCGGACTAATTTTCCGCAGCCCTGCTGATTCCACTACTGGGACCTATAGGCCTTCATACAATTTTGCCATTCGATTCAATCGTATTAGACTTGTTTGATTTTACAAAATACCTAAAATGTTCCACTATCTGATAAGTAATTTGCAATCGCATTTTCAAAGAATTTCGATTTGTTCATTTATCTGACAATACCTACTACGCTTATGACTCACGATACAATCTCATTGTTCATTAATATATTGGCAATACAAGCATGAAAATCGCAAGGGCGCCTTCTGTAATCAAATACACTAAGTAAACAGGCACTCGCTCGGAACAAACCTACGAACAGTTTGCTCTGCATCTATGATATTAATATATTACTTTGATTTAGCTACGTTTGCTGATTAGCCGGCTCAGTTATACTGTTCATACGTACAAGTCTAATGAATGAATACCGAATCGTCAATAGCAAGTTTAACTTTATTGCAAATAGCATAAGACTTAGAATAATGGTAGTTAAAAATATTTACAGCATTGTCTGTCTCACTCATTCACATCAAAAGGTGTTTTTGATAAATTGATTACAAAACCCTTAGTAGTAGCTTGATTCCCAATATATGGTGAGTTCTTGGGATGAATTCATATTCGACACATCTACCACAACTGTGGCTTACGTCTTTAGGTTAAAATTACACTATTATATCCATAAAGGTAGCTGATAACTTAGTATTGTGACCAGTGAACCGAGAAGTCCAAAGACTCGACTTTGATCCCAAGGCACTGACTTTAGAGAGTTGCGTACCTACTAAATTATCGCATAATTAAACAGTAAAGGAGCTTTTGGAAGTATTTTTAACCGGCTTCAAAAAGGAGGAGGTTCTCAATTCCTCGGAAATTTTGTTTTGTTTTTGTAACTAGATGGCGTTGGCATATCCATAAAATAGTACGTACACTAGTAGTATATTATTGGGCATTCTACCCCACCTGCCGTTCCGGCTTCGCCTCCACTTCGGTGGGATAGAATGCCCAATAATATACGATCGAATCTCGTCCGCTTCGACATTACGTACCTGTTTATTTCGTTCACTGTCACTGTCTGTACGTCACATCACTTCGTTGAATCACAATGATAATTCATTATTTACTTGTTCAAACGAGACGGAATGCCTAACGGCGTACAATTACACAATAAAAAGATTACCGACGAATAAGCGCGAATCGTTCATCGCAACGTGATATAGACCGTTGAAAACTTATAATAACATATTGATAAACACAATATAACTGCCTCGTTAGTCCAGCGGTCCTAAGCGCGACTGCAACGCTAGAGGTCCTGGGTTCGATTCCTAGGTCGAGGAAAGTGTTATTGAGTTTTTCTGTGAATTACTCAGTATCAATCAGCTCGGAGTTTGGAATTGTGATAAAAAAAATTGTGATGTGTTTTAATTTGTGATGTGTTACGTTGTGATGTAAATTTAGATACTACGATCGAGTTTGCGTTAACATTTAACGCGAACGAACAACAGTACCAACTATCAAAGTTGTAACCAGACTAGAGACGAAATTCATCGCTCTAGCGGGAATCGAACCCGCAACCTTTGACACGAAAATCTGATACACAAACCTTCGCGCCAAATCTGGTCGTCGTAATAGCTATGAAATAAAACAACATAATGTTATCATGAAATCATCATTATATTTTGAAGTTAAATAACATTATACTTAAATAAACTGTAATGTATAATATTAAGTAGTAAATATAGGTTGTTCGTCAAACAACGTATCAGCTGACCGCATGAAGTCTTGAAGTTTGCGCCACTGAACAGAATCCTCATTCGTTTGGAACTTGACTCGTACTAGTGCCTTTTTCCACAGCTCCATGGACTCGGTATCTCGCGCATCACTCGTCCTGTATATTTTAAAATCAACATAGTAGTTGCCAGATGTAGCATTTGATCGCCGTTCGTTACCATTAGCAACTCGATTCACGAAGAACGAAGACAGAACAGGATAACCTGTTGTGGATTCGCCGCGCTCACGACTTAGACCGAAGATGTCCAGAGTCTTAGATTTTTTGCTAGAACAAAAGAATAAACATCGTACCATCACACAACCATATAAAACAATACTTCAACCTACATGTTTTCCTGTTTCTTTAATAAATAACCATCACATAAATAAACAAAATTATATGTATTCAGTTTAAGAACTTCTTAATATATTTATTACATAGGCAGCCAAACCAGCTACATGTACGTAATGTATAAAAGATTGTAATATAACTTTATATGTATACACTGTGAATGTTGAATGAAACCAAGATAGAGCGATATCGCATTCCTTGAAACACTGGACATTGAAATCATTATAGCTGTTAACGTGAACGCATGATTAAAAAAAAATATTATTATTTATAAGTATAGCTCGTATGTCGTAGGTTATATTCACTTGAGTAAATTTATGAAGATTAAATAAGTACCTTGTAGTGGTAGGTGATTTTTTCAATGCTTTGCGCTTTCCAGTTACTGATTGACTGCGATTAGATTTATCTTCATGCACCTTCGACGACTCTTGGTAAACTTCACTTTCAGACTCGGACCTAAAAAAACAATTATGTAAGATTAACGGTTAAATTAAACAGATTAAATTTTATTGACAGTGAGATAAGTTCGTGATCATAATGGACATATTAGTTGCAGAAAGTAATGAAATCTAATAATTTTAAAATAAAGAAATAAGGAATTTAAGTATGTATAAACAATCTAAAGAAAGTAGCGTAAGTACTCAATTTATTGGGAGGTTTAAAGTAGAATTAAAGTAAAATTAAAGAATATTTTATAAGTCAGTAAATAACCTGAAAGCAGAATAATTAAGTTAATGTTCATACTTACATTTTATTAAGCTATTTGAATCGCTTCTCTGGGCTATGGCGTTGTGGAAACCGCTCTGAACTGCAGACTGTAGACTCTAGTCTGTATTACTACTAACACTACTATCACTGTATACTGGTCTTGATGATGAACCAACTCTTGTAGACGCGAACTCGAATTTGTTAAATGTTTATGAAAAGTATAGCTTTTATACTAATCGTTCAAAATTAATTAACTAAGAATTTTATCACAAAAGCATAGAAGTAATGATGCACATAGGACTTTCTGGTAAATTGCTTGTCTAAAAATAAAATGTTGCATTTTTATAATGTCGATGTACCTAAATTACTTAGGGCTGACACACTTACATTAAGTTGATTCATTAATAATAAAAGTATAATATAAGTAAGTACTTAATTTGTACACATGCACAGGCACACCTATACACAATTATTTAACTTTCCTACTTTAACCACAAATCTAATTACAGTATAGTTATGTTTGATAAGTCAAATAAATAATCTGTGTTTTTATGTGATATGGCAGAAAAATATATTTAATAAAACTGTCTCATAAGTGGTTAAGTGCAACTGCAATGGTTTGATTCCTTTGTGGTTTAGTGTTATTGAGTTTTTGTATAAAATTCTCAGTAGCTACTCAGAGTTAACATAACAGCTAAGTATTGTAGGTGTACATCCCTACTGATTTACTGACTGTGCTATAAAAAATGATGATATGAATTTGGAACGGAAGACACGTGTAAGCGATGACGATATTAATTGAAATATAATATTTAATTTATTTGATTAGTAATCGAACACCTTTACTTGAATTACGTATTATTTGTTATAATGAATAATACATAATTCAAGTAAATGTGTTCGTAAAACTTAATCATATACTATTAAATTAGTAAAAATCGAAGATAGTTATTTTATATATCGCATTATTCTGTATAAGTAGTATTCTGTAGAACAGAATACATGAGTAAATAAATATACGACAAGTCGATATTGTTCTTTGAAAATAGTAAGGTAATTATTAAACTATATTATTTAATTTTTTATTCCTATTTACTTACAAATAGCTTGTAGTGATAACCAGAGTATGTCCATACCATAATAAAATAAACCTTAGTTATGTTAATTAATTATTTTTTATTTTATTATTATTCTTTATCGTCAAGAAATTTTTAATATATAAATTTTAAATTTAATGTTTGTATTTTCAGAGTTATTTGATGCCTTACAACATCTTGGGGTAATGAGATTTATTGATAAACTGCTTCTGCGGAGCACGACATTTTGGAGATATAAATTTTATAATAGCTGATCAATATTGTGCATAAACTTGAAGGTACATATAATTATTATCAATATCTACTTAAGCCTAGTATTTTATTTGTTATTTATGCATATTTTCTAATGCCTTTGTATTATTTTCAGGATATATAAAGACTAACTACTTACTACGGCACTAAGATGACCTACGTGAAGATTTGATTAATATTTTTTTGTTTAACCTAGACTGAACAAAACGTACTGAGAGAAGCTGTGCTGGAAATAATCTTCTACTTCGCTTAATATTTAAGGTATATTTATATTGTTGTGTGCAACTTTAATCCGTTATTTTGATATACTGAAAATGCCTCATTGTTCGGTTTGCAATATACATATAGATAGACGTTCGTGGACTGGTCATTTACGAACTAATAAACATAAAAATAATAATGCTGTAACAATTAATGATAACGTTCAAATCCTTAACTCTGCGTTTAAAGGACGTATTGTTAGTTACCGTATTATTGCGTCTAACAGCGAAGCAGTAAATTTGCCCGAATTATTTTTCAATGATATTCATGATCAAGTGAAATGTTTAATTGATGATTCTCTCAAAAAATATACAGCGTTAAAAATGAATTTTGAACTTTTTTCTTTATTCTTAATGTACAAAAATGATGTACAAGAGTTAAAATCTTTTGCGACAAAAAACTTTGCTATACATTTTAATTACGAGTTTGAAACTCTTTATAATACAATTACTACTACGTTATTGAAAAAAATTGAAGAGTTTCAGGAGAGAGACAGTGGATGGACGTTTCTTAGTAATTCCCATTTAGAAATTAATATCAATAAATATCAACCACTCAGCGGCTCTTTTTATATAGATTTACCTAAATTTATAAAAACCAAAAAAGCTTGCTTGAATATCAAAAACAAGGATGATTATTGTTTTTTGTGGTGCATAGTGGCCGCCTTATATCCTACAACTCGTCATCCTGAACGAGTAACATCTTATCCTCATTTTCGAGACGTTTTAAATGTTAAAGGTGTTTCATTTCCAATATCGTTTTCGGATATCTCTGTTTTTGAAAAAAATAACCCATTTTTAAATATATATGTGTATGGTTTAAAAAATAACAGGGTAATAATTGGCCCCCTTTACAAACCTGAATTAGTTAAGAGGGGTACAACAATGAAGAGCATTCACTTACTGTTCCTAGAAAATCATAAATCATCTCATTATTGTCTTATAAAAGATTTGCCACGTCTTGTTAAAAATCAGATAACAAAACATCATAGCAAATTATATTTCTGTGAAAGTTGTTTATTGTTCTTTCCTACCCTTGAACAGATTGATAAACATTTGTGTGGAGGGATCGTTACTGTTTTACCAGAAAAGGGGAGTGTGATTAAATTTAAAAATTAAGATAGAAAAGAAAATGTTCCCTTTGCTATCTATGCCGATTTCGAAACATTGTTAAATCCAATTTCCGTTCTTGAATCTGACACCGCTACTACGTCATGTTTACAACAACACGTACCTGCGGCATTCGCTTACAACATTGTTTCTTCATTAAATTATACTTTTGACGATAGTTTTAAAAGTTATCGCGGTATAGATTGTGTTTCAAAATTTATCGATTTTCTTACATCTGATGTCAAAAAAATTTATAAAATTTTAAATCAAAATCATGTAATGATATTTACAGAAAAAAATGCGTCTGATTATAAAGAAGCTTCTATCTGTCATATATGTGAAAACCTCTTATGGACAAATAAAGTTAGAGACCACTGTCATATAACCGGTAAATACCGTGGAGCCGCCCATAGACATTGTAACCTACAATTTAAAATACCTAAATTTATACCTATATTTTTTCACAATTTATCAGGGTACGATTGTCATTTATTCATAAAGAAATTAGGCGAAATGCCAGGTAAATTGAATATTATACCCAAAACCAAAGAAAAATATATTTCTTTTTCTAAATTCCTGCAGGTCACCGATAATGATTATGTACAACTCCGGTTCTTGGATTCATTTCATTTTTTAGGAGCTAGTTTAGACAAACTTGCTAAAACCATACCAATTGAGGATTTTATAAGTTTACGATGTCACTTTCCCGAAAATAATCGATTCAAATTACTTGCACGAAAAGGTGTATACCCTTATGATTATATGACTAGTTGGAAATGTTATGAAGAAACAATGTTACCGGCTAAACGGTATTTTTTTAGTTGTTTAACGAATGAGGAGATTTCAGATAAAGATTATAAACATGCTAATTTAGTGTGGAATGAGTTTAATATACAAAATTTAGGTGAATATACTGATTTGTATTTGAAAACCGATGTTCTTTTATTGACTGATATATTTCAAAATTTTCGTAAAACCTGTAAACAGCATTACAAACTTGACCCAGCGTTTTACATAACCGCGCCTAGTTTATCTTTTGATGCGATGTTAATGAAAACAGGTGTTCAGCTTGAACTTGTTTCTGACTTAGCTATCGTACGAATGATTCAAGATGGTATTAGAGGTGGATTGTGTATGTGCTCTCATCGCTATTCGAAGGCTAACAATAAATATATGAAAGATTGTGATGTAACAAAACCGCAGTGTTTTATAGCTTATTTAGACTGCAATAATCTTTATGGTTACAGTATGTGTCAACATTTACCTTATTCCGGATTTAGATTTTTAAATCAAAATGAAATAGATAAATTAAATGTGGAAAGTATTACAGATCATTCAGAGTGGGGTTACATATTAGAAGTAGATTTATTGTACCCTGAATATTTACACCAGGAGCATGATGACTTACCTTTTTGTCCTGAAAAATGCATACCACCTGGAGGAAAGACGAAAAAACTTATTTCAAATTTGTATAATAAATACAATTACGTTATTCATTATATTCACTTAAAGAAGTGTTTGGAACATGGCCTTATCTTACGTAAAATCCATAGAGTCATTACATTCAGGCAAAGTGCATACTTGAAACAGTATATTGAATTAAATACTCAATTGCGACAAAAAGCAAAAAGTGTATTTGAACAAGATTTTTTCAAGTTATTAAATAACAGTGTTTTTGGGAAAACGCTCGAAAACACTGAAAATAGAGTAACTGTTCATTTAGTTAATCAGTGGAATGATAAAAATAATGTAACAAAAAAATCAAAATATGCAGAAAGGCTCATAGCAAACCCTTACTTTCATAGTGCAACAGTTTTATCCGAAAACTTAGTAGCAATCCAGATGAAACCAGATCGGTTAATTTTAGACAAACCGATTTATATTGGCTTCACTGTTTTAGAACTATCTAAATCACACATGTATAATTTCCATTATAATATAATCAAACCATTTTATAATGAGAGGGTAAAATTATGTTATACCGACACAGATTCGTTTGTTTACGAAATATATACCAACGATTTTTACTACGACTTAAAACACAAGTTTTTGGAATACCTTGATACCAGCAACTATAGCATTAAAAATGAGTTCATGATACCGCAAATAAACAAAAAAATACCAGGCCTTTTTAAAGATGAAATGGCTGGTAAAATTATAACTGATTTTGTTGGTTTGAGGTCGAAACTTTATTCAATAAAAACTGTGGATAAAATAATTAAAAAAGCTAAGGGGGTTAAAAGTAGCGTGGTACGTGATCTGAACATCACAGATTATGAGAATGTACTATTTAATAATGAGATTATTCGGAGAAAAAACATTTTATTTAAATCAATAAAGCATGAAATATTTACGCAAAGTGTTAATAAAATTGCGCTCTCTAATAATGACGATAAGCGGTTAATACGTCCAGGTAATATTGCAACCCGAGCATGGGGTAATTCATGTATTTTAAAGGGAAATTTAAATTGTTAAATGTTGTATAGATTATATATTGTTAGATTAAATTATGAGGTATGTAAATAATAAAAATACTTGTTTAATTTTTAAGATATTAATTATGATATAAAGGGTAAATAAATTTATTGATGAATCAAACTTATTTTTTTATTTCGTCCATTACGAATTCCACTGTAATTGTATATACATATGTATATCCGTTGTTGTCGAACCCGCAACCGACGGTTCGGAAACCAGTCACTAAACAGACTGCACTATTATATTCTAAGCTAAAGTAATTTTCTGAATAGTGTCTTAAATGTGAGGTAATAAGATTGATTTCACATAAACAGAAATCCTAACCATAATTTATTACAATATAGTAATATGAGCTCAGTGTTGTAATACATTTAGCGAACATGTGCCAGTTCATTGCACTGTAAATATATAAAATGTAGGTAAAGCAAGCTTGCAGTTTTCAATGGAACATTCTAAATCGTGACTTATGTGTTCTGAATTGAAAGTACATATTTATAAAACAACAAATTATTATATCCAAAAATAATTGTGCCATAATGTTTCATTCATAAAATAGTTGTCGTAGTGAAGACATCTAATAAATTAATTCTTAAATAATTACATATTTTATTTTAATTTTTGTACCTGTTGTAACCTGTTTAAACTTGTTGTACAACACACAATGTCATCGGTAAGTGTTTTTATAAATACCTAGTTATTTTTAATATCAAAACAATACTTTTGACAGAATACTTATTAATATTTTTATGTTTTGTTTTAGATATCGGATTCGGAAATTGTGTTCAGTCAGTATGGACAAGGACATTGTGGTCAGTTTTCTGAGGTCTTCACTGAAGTTCCAGAGACCACGCATATCCAAAAAGAAAAGAAATCAAGGCATCGACGAGATAAACAAACACGTAATATTGTGAAACCAACAAAATCGTTTGTTATGAATAGGATTCAGAAGAGAGGTCTAAAACTCATAAAGATTTCGGTTATCGATCTGTGCAATAACCCTCAAACGAGTGATAGTGATAGTGACAGTGAAAATGTTATATTAAATGCGCAATATGTAGTGCAAGATGCGGTTGATGATGTAATGAACGAAACGGAGGCATTAGTTAAAAAAATTGCTAAGTCTTTAATAGGTTATGATTTTTGTTAGTTTTGTAATTATTTAACTGTTTATTTTTATATTAAATTAAATAAATGATTTGACCTTATAAATGTGTTTTTATTTATTTATTCACTATATTCCACATTGAAAATTTATCAAGTGTAGGGTAGGGTTATGAAATAAAATAAATTTCCTTGAATTAAATTCATTTATTTAATCTATCTTTTAGGTACACTAGTTACATACCTACATTATACCAACACTTTAATAAAATATTTCTACACTAAACAGTACAAAATTAAGACAGAATTTATATATATTTCATGCAATTTGAGAATCTATGAACTTTGCACATCGTAGATTGATAGTAGTAGATTTGCGTTAAAATAAAATAACTAAGATATTTTTCTTACAATATTACTCAGTGGTTTGTACTCAATGATACAATCGTTCAATATAAGACAGTAGGCAGAAGTTAGATCAGGTATTTCATCATTACTTTCTAACTCTACACGCACATCGACTACTGGTCCTGATATGAGGTTGTCAATTTGTCTAGAACAGTCGATAACAAACAGAGGGGCGATCTCCTTAAAGTCCCTTGTGTTCAACAATGGTTCAGATCGGCGATCGTAATACGATTGTTGGAAACGTGCATACTGCTCGTATAACAATGCAAATTTATCATCAATGAAATCCACGTTTAGATTCTCATAGGGATAGTAAGTTGAATTGAGGTATACTTTGACATCTCGTAAAGTACAGTGATCAAATCTAGACATATCAGCAGCAGAATTATTTTTTTTATTTGTTTGTAGACCTATAATTACATATCTCGGTTTTTCAATCTGAGATGAAGTTTTAATAGACCAAGTATGTTTTGTAGTTCTAGGCAATAGCGGGTATTCATATAAATCCCAATTTCTAAAAACTAATTGCAGTGTTTTATCCTTTTCCAAAATCTTCAATAAGTTTATCTTCTCTTTATCAGATACCTTAACATGTGGTACACGCCATATGATTTTGTTAATTTCAATATCGTTTATGACTTCTCCAGCATCGAGTTTCACAGCGTTCAAGTTTGTATTCGATCTCAACAATATCAGTTCATGCTTGCAATTAATTATAATTTTTTTGTAATCTTCACCGAATCCAAGAATGTTGCTAAGCGGTATAGATGCAGAAAATGAACCATTACTACTTTTAAAACCATGTATATCCCAACCCCAAGAACGACATGATTTTGACTCGCTTTCATTCATGGATAGCAATGATTTCATAGTAGTTGTAACGCCTGCATTTTTTATTTTATCAATCTCAACACCGTTCAGTTCATATCGAATATCTTGAAAAAGGTACATCAAAGGATTGTTTGTAAATTTAACACTAGTTTTTTCTTTAGTGGCAGTTTTAGTAACATTTACTATACCTTCTAAATATAATGTACTGGCTGATGGTAGAACATACAGATCTTTCTGATTAATAGGTATGCGAATCTCATCGTTTCTGTTGAAACTTGTTATGTATGGTTTGTATGAATGATATTCAATACCAATAATGCTATTATCACTAGCAGGAGAAGATAATACATCTAATAAACTCATTTTAGAAGACCAATTGATTTGAGGAATTTATGATTTTCTTTAGTAAGTTTCAGTTTATTCTTACAGTTTGATGTTGTCTTGCGGATAGCCCAAGACGCACTGTTTATTTTAGTAGAGGTACTCTGATATTTATTAGTTTTATTATAATCAATCATTTTTTTTTAAGATGTAAATATAGCTGCACTTCCTCCCCACGTAAATTTAGTAAATTATTATTAATATCTAACAGTCTTATATTCACACTGTTAATTATATTTTGGTTTACGGGAAAGTAAATTACGTTTTTAGGTACTTCGATAATTCTATAACCAGGTGGTACATTCGGAGCAAACTCGTGAATGATATGACTTGGTAGACCATTAACATATGATCCGCTCACTATGTCACATTCTACCCTCACCACAGTCGTAGATAGAATGTTCACTGGAGACTGTGATACGTGTAATTTATTTGCTTCAACTATTTTTTTTTCAAAACCCAACAATCTACCAATAGAATCTTCTTTAGTAAAATCAATAGCTTTTGTGCAAAATATGTTTGTTTTTAACGTATTATTATTGCACTCTAATTTGATTCCTGCGTCTTGTATTTTTGATTTTAAATAATCGTTGATATCTTGCAGTTCATATGCTCCTTCAGGAATTTCAATAACGTTATGATCGTAATAAAATTTGTTATTTTTATTATCAATATTTGGTATAGAATTAAATGTAGATAAATATAATAATGCACATTCATACTCTCCTTCAAGTTGTAGAGTAGGAGAATAATAAGTAGATAGCACTGATGAGTTACCAGTTATTGACAGCGAGAGTGACATTATGTAAATGAAACTAAAAAATGTTTTATTCAATTTATATATTTATCCCAGAAGTCATACAAAAACGTTAAACATAAATGTCCACAATTTACAGAGTTAAAATTTTGATATCTCGTATAGTTATAAAAAACATTACAATTTTTAAAGTAATTTAGTAACTCTAATGGGGGTTTTAGATTGCCATAGCTATCAAAATATTCACAATATTTATACACTTTTACATAGGCTACCCAATGTGTTCCTTCATTGTTAGAATTATCCAAATTAACAACTCCGCTCTCAATAGGTTTGGGTTTGTTTGGTAATTGATCTTTCATGAACACACCTCTGAAATAAGGTACGTTATATGCATGATTCTGGATATCTATATTAGTAAGAGCACGATTAGGTAACCTCTTGATTAGTTTTTTGAACATTTTACAAACAATCCGTTTCCTTTCTTGTATGGTTTGACGTACAAGCCTCTACCCAACGCAATCGATTCCATCATTTTATTATGACGTTGAGATTCTTGTAAATTATTTTGAGCACTTTTGTAATCGTTTACTGTTTTTGCGATACCAGCTGCCCCGCCAGCTAAAGTACCTAATGCAGACAATCCAGCGAAAATTGGAATCAGCGGTAAAACACCTCCTGTTTTTGGTAACGGTATAATTCTAGGTACAGGAATCCGACAATTTTTTGAATACAACTTTTTTGCCGCTAAGTAAGCATACTTTATTACGTCTTCTTTGTTTTTCGGTTTTAACTTTTTGATCTGTGATCGAATTTTTGTTACTAAAGATCCAAAAGTTTTTAATCCAGATCCAGTTTTAAGTTTTGCTTTCATTGCTTTGCTTACCAACCAAGAAGCAATTTTTTCTCTTTTCCCTGCATCTGCTGCTTTTAATCGTTTATTTGCCATATTCAATAACTGTAAATCAGCTTGATGTCTGTTATACAAGTCTGAATAATTTGTATAGGCTATATCGTGAACTTTACAGGCTTCGTCTAATTGATTTATGCCTTTGTCTCCTCGTGCTAAACGTTTTTGTAATTTAGTGCCTGGTCCACAGTAATTGTAACCTGGCAAATGAAGCTCAAATGGTAAATTATTTATTAAATTATTAATAAGTCCACCTCCTTGCATGGTTTGTATTATAATGTGAGAAAAAATAATAATAGATGATTAAATACCATTTATTATTTTAGCACGGTTCTCTTATCAATCCAACTATTTTCACTATCACTCAAACCTAGCCATTTAACAAACAGCTTACTGCCTTTTTTTCTTAAAACTTTTTCAATTAGGTAAATGTCGGGATGATTCGTTTTTTGAAGTTCTTGTTCATAAAAAGTACCTAAAATTGGCTGATTTCGAAGATCTTGAATATTATACGTTGTAGGCATAGTTTCATTTATTTTTATGATTTTAAAGATTTCTGTTGACCAATTAGGAGTATAGCCTTTATGAAAACAATTTTTATATTTACTTATGCGAACACGATCTCCGATTTCTAGTTTGTGTTTTTTAGGTTGTGTTTTCTTGTGTGATTTTAAAATATTTTTCCTTATTAGAATTTCATTTTCAATATTAACGTCAACCGGTTTACAGTCAATAGTACGGTGTTTTGTATTGTTGTAATTAAAGACTATACTTTCTAAAGGTTTTTCTATCCATCTATAGGTTCCATTTAAACTGAATGTTTTGTAGAGTTTGTTTTTTAAAGTTTTAATTACTCTTTCTGCAATCGAAGCTTTCTTAATTGAAAACGATGAATAATGATTAATATTAAAACGTTTCATTAATCTTGAAAATGTATCATTATAAAATTCAGTTCCTAAGTCGGTTTGTAAATGGTTAGGGGAACGATCACATGTACTTAAAACATTTTCAAATGCATTAGTTACTTCTAATTTTGATTTTGACTTCAAGGGTACAGTCCAAACATATTTAGAAAAACAGTCAATTATAACTAAGATGTAACTGAAACCTTTATTGTAATTTTTAATTTTTCTTAAATCAATAAGATCAGCTTGCCATAAGTCATCGATTCCTTTTAAAATAACACAACGACGTGCAAAGTTTTTTCTAGCTGTTTTATGTAATTCATTCACGACCTGTTGCTTTATCATTTTGAGACGGATTGTTAGTCTTCCTCGTACCACTGTTCGTTATTTTATGATCAATATAAGATGTCATACTTGTTTTTAAATGGTCTAATGAGGCTTGAATTTCTTTTGTAATCTCTATTTTTATTTTGTCTATTAATATTTGGACATCTTTTTTAGCGCACAAGTCATCAATTTTCTCATCTACATATTCCTTATTAGCAGCATCGTCTGCTTCAACAGGATTAATAACGCCTCGTAGTCTACTCATTTGCAAATTAAACTCGCCATTTGCAGTTTTTAATATTGTTTTGTCTGCGATATCAAAAATATCTGACAATCGCATCCTTTTGTGAATATGATGACCAAATTTATCTATATTCATTATGTGTGTACAGAGAGAATGCTTAAATGACAATGAAAACCATAATTATTTACCAAGATATTTATTAATTTATAAATTTTCCTTCGCGTAGTTCCTCTATAATAGATATTATTTCATTATCTAACCCTGTATTTCCAGCTCCTCGAGAAGCCATGAGTAGTTTTAATCTTTCAACTAATTCATTAGGATCATCCCAATAAATGTAGTCTACATTTTTATTCCATTTTTTCAGCATTTTCAGTCCTTTCCCTTTTTGAAATTTTAATTGATCGCTGCTGTCGTTTGGCAATTTAAATAGAGGTTTTATAACGTCCATATATTTTTTGCCTTTGTTGCTTTTTATTGGTTTTTTTGCATCATAGTCACGTCTATGAGCATTTGTATGAATCAACATTAATTTATAATTTTGTCTATCATTTTCGGTAACCAAATTTAAATCTGGATCTTTCTTTAATAAAAGTTCCTTTAGCCCTGGCGTGGATGAATATGTGTGTGTGCCTATTGTGATAGTTTTATTACCAATATTTATTTTAGTACATCCGAGCATTAACTTCCCTTTTTCATTTCTGACTCCGAAAGGAACATCATCTATCATTTCAGATGATAGAGACCATGATGAAACATTGTCGCCGACACCAACAGATTTGAACGAGTCGATACTGTTTTGTGAATTATCATCTGAATCTTCAGAATTTTGAATATAACCATGATCTTGATCATCAGTACCCACTTCAGGTATACTGGTATTTTTTTCCAAATCACTTTCAAATTTAACATATTCATCATTAGATAAATTGCTATCATGATGGTCTGCGTAATCATTATTTTTCAAATTAATATGATTTAAATTTTCGATGGATGTATTTTTGTTGGTTTGTGCTATTTGATTAAGTGGGCTGATTAACGGTTTAAAAACAGTTTGTAATGCTTTTTCATTATCATCTTCAATATTTCGCATTTTTCGGACCTTTTTCTTAACTGCTTCAGCAGCAGTAATAATTTGTCTTTTTAAAGATGTTTCCATTATATAATAATTGAATAAATGATCTACTGTCTTCCTTCACAGTTAAATTAGGAATAAACAATTTTTTATATAATTTTATATTTATATAAACGTTAGATCAATCAAAAACTACAAAACTATCAAAGTTTTTGCGATAGCCACCTTCATTCTTACGACAATCTTTATTTATAACTAGATAATTATAAGGTTCAGTCCATATTTTACTACATAACTCACGAAATTCATTCCATTTCATGTCTGTGTTTACGTGTTCATCATAAACATGACGTATATTAATATCATCTTGCTTAAAAAGAATAATGAGATTTGCATTATCTCTAATAAGCTGTTTGGGTACTTTGCTATATGTTTGATTTAAATAAAAACAATCTATATTTTTATGTCGACCCATTGCAAAATAATTTCTTATATTATTTTGGTTTTCACATGCTACATCATCAAATATAATAACTGAATCACATCTAGCTTCCTGTGGACTTATTACTTCCTCATTATCCTTAAATTTTGCAAACGATACATCTGGAACGTTAGCTAACACTTTTTCAACAAACACATACTTCGGTTGGTTTAGAGTTTTTGAGTAAACATATACATTACGAAACTTTAAACCATTCTTATGCAACAGCAAACCAATTACAAGATTTGTTTTTCCACAGTTAGATGGACCACATATAATACACCTTATAGTGTTTGGTAGTAGTTCACCGTGTCGTCGTTTGCTGTTTTGTGATTCCACGCAAATGGAATCAAGATGAAGTGAATGAGGTTGTTTAATGAACTTCATAATAACACGTCCGATGCTATGGGTAGTTTTACTAACAATGAGTCAAATTGATGGATATGGTTATTTCTTAAAATTTATGATAGTATTAATTTAATTTTACTTTATACATCATTGTACTAATGATAGCTATTGCCTGCGCCTAGTATGCAATTATTTGTATTTTGTTGCTATAACATTTCTGTTAGGCTTTGGTTTAGTCAAATTACTTGGAATGACGAATTGTGTTTATTTATAAAATATAAACAGGTACGTAATGTCGAAGCGGACGAGATTCGATCGTATATTATTGGGCATTCTATCCCACCGAAGTGGAGGCGAAGCCGGAACGGCAGGTGGGGTAGAATGCCCAATAATATACTACTTACACTATTACGTACGATAGTACATAGTAACAATACACCGACGTTGCACTTAACCAGATCTTTCAAACAATGAATATGTGGCCTGTATAGCTATAGCTACTAAGATAGGGTCCACCACGGCTTTCAGGTCGAGTCATTAGAGTAAGGCACTATTCAGAGTTGATTACTCGCCATTTGACAGAAGTGCGTATTGGACAAAGCAAACGCATTAGTGCATCGATCTACGATTAATACGCGGCGTATTGAAACCGTTAATTGGATTCTGATAAGATTAAGGTACGGTGTTTTTACAAACTACGACATAGGTTTCGAATATACTTAACTATAGACATAGGTTTAGAATTCGAATCACAGGTTTTTCACACGACTTTTCTAAGCTTTTTTTAAAGTTTTTTTTTTATATATTTTTTTAATTTAAAGCACGTGAGTGTTTTAAATTGAAAAAAAAAGATAAGGCATAGTATGTAAGTATGTAATAAAACCAGGATACGATGGAGCTGGCGGCTCAAGCAGCTAGCTTGAGGTGAAAAGCTCCTATATAAATAAAAATTAAAAACAAAAAAAAACATGTGCGTATTTTTAAGTCTCCTACTATACCATATTACGGTTATTCGTGATATCTAAAATAATAATATTCAGCTAATATTTACAAAAATGCTAGGATGATATTTTTTTAAGCTCTAAATTATTGCCTACCTTTCCAGTTCACAGCAAAAAAAATGCTCTAACATTACAAGCAGCCATCATTGTTCTGGAAACTAATCAATTAGTAATCAGCGCAGGCTGTATTGACTTTACAATATGTACCAGTACACGTATAATGAGGGGAATGTTCAACATTAATTGGTTTGCAAATCCAATTAGGTTAGCTTCAATACGTATTAAGCACGTTCGGATCATTATATATCACTAATGACCGACGTCTGAGGTCCAACTACCATTCTAGTTTTAATTTAATCATTTTAATTATAATGGGCATTGTTTTACGGTCAATTACATTCGGTTCACTCTTTATTAAATACGTACGTTATAAAATATGGACATCTTCGAAAGTAGTTATACGTGTAAATAGTTCTAATACCTTTATCTTTCAACAATCGAATTTTGAATGAGTCATTTGTGCTATTATGTTCAGCGCTCCGATTGGTTCAAGAGTTCTGAGCATACCAATGGCATTTACGTTGTAAAAAAGAGTGCAGTTTTATTTAATAGATCAAGTCAATTATTTTTTTACGGATTTCATTTTGGTACATTAATATTTCTAAATGTCGACGTTTCAGATCTTTTACAGTATCTTTGCTCTTTGCTCACGGGCAGACTGAATGACAAGCAGGATCCGAAAAAACGTGATTTACTGGAATCAATATGATCAATATAGATTTAATAAAATTCGTGCGACGTTGTTTTCTACCACTATACATTACGGATATAAAACTGCTAAAATATGCGGCCAGACAAATAAATTGACAGCAAACACATATATCACAGTAAATGTTATTATTTCCTCCCCGACTTATCAAAGGGGAATATTTCAACGAGCCCATAAAGATCTTAATCTAGGAATGTTTTATGTTATACTAATTCTAACCGCAATTGGCTGTTTTTAGTTAGGAGAGATTTATTTTCGAGGAATCGTTACTTTTTTTAAGACTAATATACACCATTTTATATGTAGAATAAAATAGTATTCTAAATAAATAATACAACATAATGGGGAGGTTATTTCATTGAGTTCAACAGGTGATGGATATTTCACAAAATCATTGTATATTTTATATTAGTGAATGTTTACTCATCATCAACCCATTAACGTCACACTGCTGAGAACGGGTTTCCTCTCATTTGAGAGGGTTTAGGCTATAGTCCACCACGCTAGCCTACTGCGGGTTGGCAGACTTCACATGCCATCAAGACAAATCTCTCAAGCATGCAGGTTTCTTCACGATCTTTTCTTTCACCGTTTGAGCTTGTGATAAATACGCACAATTATATTTAATTGACTTAGATTCCAAACAAATGTTATAAATGTTCACGTAAGTAATTTATGTAATTTTCTGTAAGAAGTTTATAGAAAATGACGTATTTAATTTCACGTAACCAGAATTTATTTATACTACGACGCGACGCCGATGTAGCAAGCCCGTGGCGCGTAGCTAAAACAAGCGGCATATGTAGCGCTACGAATAGGTAACTTCAGCTACCATCAACAAATATTGTTGTTGGCAAACCAAACAACTGGCTTATACTTGCTCCAAAACCACTTACAACTTATGTTTAGAAATTAATTAAATCTCTATTCTTATTAACACAACGTTGTTTATATTGTAAAAACGTTTCATTAATTTTGAATCATGTAATTTCAAAGAAACTTTTTGTTAATGATCTACAGCTAGAGTGCCTTAGTAATATCTGCATCTGTTTGACAAATGCTTTTATAGTTTCACAGGTAGGTACGTTATTCCAAATATACATAGACTATATAGATTACGTGCATATTTATATAAGTATTTAACGAAGGCGGATCTAGTGTGTAAATATTTTTAGATGTCGTCCTATTTTGTTATAAAGGGCTCAAAATCTTTAAAATTTGAAGGAGTTTGTACGTTGATTTCCAATTAATATATGTAGGTACTTTCAGTTCTGTTCATCTTACTTCTGTATCCTCAAAGCTAGGTACGTGATTCAGATTATTAATTAATATCCCGCTCTAGAAACTGGCGTGCGCAAACCTAAGGAGCAGCTATTAATGTATTTACTACTAGGTACATATCTGATATTGTTAGTTTTGAACTGCTTGAGTAATGTAACTACATTAGGTACCATTGTATTGTTGTTGTAGTGAGAATTATATGTGGAATTTCTTTTTACGGGTTTATCACGGTATATTCATCGTCAACACAATTATGTCCCACTGCTGGGCGCGAATCTACTTTCAATTCAGAGACATTAGTCTACGGTAGTCTTGGTGCAGGTTGGTAGACTTTAGACACCACTGAGATATGTCCAAGAATTCAGTGAAGTCAATAAAATAGTGAGAATAAAAAATATGTAATGTTGCCCAGAAAAATAACAAAAAAAGAAAAACCATAGCATGATGTAATCCATCGCAAAGAAGGGGAGACCTATGCACAGCTATTGGACTGTAAATCAGTTAATGACTGACTAAACTAAGATAAATTAAATCAGTACGTTGTTGTGTAACATTCATCCTCAGTGTGTAGTATAAAACTAGTATGTCTACATCATTCTCGTAAAAGTGGTGACTGCCCGCCATTACGGGACGTGTTCATAAAACGGGCCACATCCGCTGGAATTAGGCGCAGCGTATAAAGACTATTGAAATGACAACGGTCACCCTCTCGACATCGCGGTAAGAATTACGACGCCCTTGCTTTTTAGTATACTTAATAAAATATATTTGTATTGTACTTTGGGTTTTTTTTTTCTTCTTTTTTAGGGTTCCGTAGGCAACAAGGAAATTGTATAGTTTAGCTGCCCTGCTGTCTGTTTGTCCTAGACTTAGCTTAGCGGCTTTTTTTTATTTCGAGGAGGGCGTACGAACGTTTAGAAATTTTAGCTCTTACTTTTTGATTTCAAATAACGTGTGAGCTTATGTCTAGGCTTAATAAGGTGAAATTGTTAACAACTTGTAATTTGGATCCATGTTTTTGATGAGGATGGAATGTAATTAATTTAGTTTTATTGAAGTTTATTTCAAAATAATTTTTAGTCAACCAGTCTATTGATATGTTAAGTATAGAATTTAATTTAGACTGATGTCAGTCTTGGTTTGGTATCAGGTAAGGATTGATATGTCATATACAAACAAAACACACACAATCGTACCGGTTGCTGTATGAACAATTTTATATTTAAAAAATATTAGACATAAATACCATTCCAGACCCGGCGTCACATTTAAAAGTTCTCAAATACCTCAATGACATCCCAGAAGTGACAATAACGAGTCCGAACATAGGCTCACGTTTCTCGGTACCTACTCCCAGTGACACGGGCCGACGTGGGTGCCTCGTGGTCACCCTAACACACGCTAATGAAAATTCTTTCGGACATCCAAACACCCCAGTTTTAAACGGGACAGTTTCAGTAAAATCATTGTCACAGTTCCCCGAAGTTTGGTCCGCCGTGAAATATTTCATGTAGTTCAGCACAATGAGTTCTGTGTTGGGAAATAGTTGAGCGGTTTGGATTTTGTTTCATAATGCATTGGGTTTTGTGAAGAGCAAATTGAATAGCTAGGGCAAATTTTATACAATAATAAGTATTGTATTGTAGGAGGTAGGGCATAGCGAGATATCTCGCTCAAATTGAGCTGCCCGACTGGGGAAGTACCTCCGCCTTACAGAAGACCGCAGCGAATCAACAATAGTTGTCTTTCTGCGAGTGAGTAAGGTTACCAGAGCTCATTGGGGGAGTGATTATGCTGACAGCATGGGAATTCCGTTTGCTGTCAGTTCAGTAACTCCCTATTTTAAGAAACCTGAACGGTTTCTAAGGGGTTTGGCAACGCATTTGCATG
Organism: Craniophora ligustri; assembly: GCA_905163465.1. Taxonomy (NCBI): domain Eukaryota; kingdom Metazoa; phylum Arthropoda; class Insecta; order Lepidoptera; family Noctuidae; genus Craniophora; species Craniophora ligustri. The sequence continues at coordinate 5,697,801 of LR990960.1, forward strand.
CTTCTGATGTTGCAAATGTCTATGGGCGACGGTCATCACTTACCATCAGGTGAGCCGCCTGCTCGTTTGCTCCCTTATCACCATATAATAAAAAAAAAGTATAATACAAAAAAAAATACAACGAAACTTGATCATGACACTAAAAAAGGTCTGAAAAGGCGCCGCTCTGGTTGCTAAGAAAGAGGGTTCTACGTTCAACCCTATCAATATTATATTAAAAAAATTGCCACATCTGAAATGAAAATCTCCCCGTTTTTGCAGTTGGTTAAAAATACTGAGAAATTCTCATGCATTATAGTTAAGTGCAATTAATGGGTAATCGTTTAGCTTGTCTATCTAGGGTCCCGGGGGTTAGATCATTCACGACATAGGAGATTTCTTGTATGAAGTGATGTAATTTTGATAGACAATAGACAAAACACTACCATCGATAAACAGACTAACGTTACAGAAGGTATTTGTATTATGCTGTCTTAATTTTAGCCTCTCATCGAGTAATAGACGTGAAGCCACCCTCACACGATTGGTCGTTAAACGCCAGGGGCCTCGCGACGCCCTCTCAATCGGCCTCCGCTGACGCGGCATATAGCCTGTACCACTGACGACCCTTACAGCGTGGTTGAGTGTTTTGTATGGGCCATGTGTTCAGTCGACTGCATGAGCTATGATGGAACCAATAAGTGCCCTTGTTTTCTTTATTTATGTAGCTAGGTACAAGCAAACGTAATATTCTATGTATCATTGTATATTTCTAAGATAAATAATTATCTGTATATACTATCACGTGTATCTGCTACAATCATGGCAAAGCTGTACGTTCACATCATCTAGAAACCTATTTAGATTGATATATAAATACATGATTTATTACTGTAAAGTTAAATGAATCATTTTATACTCATAATGACATTGGATAAGAATCAGTTTTCTGAAGAGTGAAACTATATTAGGTATATATACTTAAGATGTATTAAGCAACCCTTAATTAGTTTACCCAAACGTAGTCGTGGATATAAGTATATAAAGTAAGTAAGTAGGTACTTATTAAAACTATGCTTATTTATTACATACAACATTTAATTCAATTTTACGAATAAGTTAATTACAAGTGCATAATGAAGTCCATAATTTCATGCGAGAGAAACTATGTACACCTGTAACGGACCGTCTGCTCACGTTAACACGATTAACAATTCATAAAACATATTCAACTCTGCAAAAGCTCCTACAACTTTACGAATAGCAAACAATCCCTCCGCGGAGGCTTAGCAGTTCATGTAGGCGTTACGAAATAAAGGGTATATATTTTAAGGTAAAGTACACTAACGATAGACAAACTTAGCTATGTCAACGCTATCAAAGGACTCACTAAAACTCTGCCCACGGCTGCCGGTGACAGATAAAAACGTCGGATTTGGTAGCGCGGTGTACCCGTGTCTTCGTCAGCGTATTTACTTACCCTGAAGCTGTTTGCTCCTTTACCCTTAACCTAACCTTTAGGGCAGGGTACGAGTGATGGTAAAGAAGCGATTTGAAGTAGTGTACGGAAGAAAACCTTTTGTTTTTGGAAATCTTCATCCATTATATTTTCAGGTATTGGAAGCAATTTATTATGTTACTTACCCTTAAGTTGTTCATAGAACTTGATGTAATATTAAGTTTGTAACTATACTAGGTTAACTATTTTGCATTAGGTGTATTCATATCTGTGATGATAGTTATTGTAGGTGGTAAATAAATAAGTAAATAATTTTAGGCTTTTTAGTGGTCATCCCGAGAGCTTGATCGACACTTTCATTATCAAAATCGTAATTCCTGCCTTTACTTAAAAGTGCAGCAAGGTAAGTAAAAGTTAATATAAAAATTGGTTGCATGTTATCAGTTCATAATAAAATAAATATGTACCTACATTTATTTTAATTCAATAAAGCATGATTATATTTATTACCTGACATTTATTTATAGCAACACTCTGCTCGTAACAAATTGTGAAACTGTATCAGGCGCATCCATGTTCTCTTTCTGCCATTTTAGGGCTCAAATCTCATCGCTTGCATCCCACTCGTCCCATTGATTCTGCACTCCTTCTCCAACACTTTACATATTGCTTATTTAGCATTATTTCATTTCGGTGTGCCGCTATTTGTCTTGCGTGTTTCGCTGATATTGTTATAGTCGTACTTAGCTGTTCTATTCTTCCACGTGCAAAATTCATCTGCTGATTCTGGGAATGTGATTTTAGTGTTATGAGATAGCATTTTAGATTTAAGTGTTCTTTATGTTATTATACCTATAGGTACAAAGATGCACACTGATGTTTTGTATGTGCTTTATATTCTACTTTATCTGTGTCCTTTTTCTCAGAGCTGCATGCTCATCTCAGTGCTGCAAGCTCATTGGTTTTGCTGTAAAAATTTAATATGAATATAAAAAGACTTTTATTTTATTGTTGTATGTTGATAAATATTTTTTTAAGATGTTATCAGTTATTTTTTAATTTAATGGATGCGATGTTTGCTTACATTAAATTGTATTAATTGTGAAAATAAAAAATGGGGGAGGGGGACAAAGAGATAGTGTGTGAGAGTCAGAGGTGTAGTTGTTATTTATTGTAGTGTTTATGGCTAACTATTGGCAAACATAAATCTCTCGGAAAAAAATCGTGGAATACCTACACATTTGTCACTAACGCGTAACAAAACCATTCCTAAAGAATGCCAGAAATCTGAAAATAAAAGTTTCTGATTCCGCCATCGAGACCAAAAACAACTTTAAACAATTCTCGGGTTGGAAAGAAACAGAAAGTTTTGGTCCGAGGGTTAGGGGAGAGTGGCGTCTTACGGGAAGGCTCAAGGGATCCTCGGCTTCGACACGCAAAGCCGAAACCGCAAAATCTCCGGGTCCCATCCGTCATAATTTCAACATAAAAGCCTACGCTTATAAGGCAATGTGCTTCGTCGATTCTCCATACGAAAGTTATTATTATTTATTTTATTATTATTAACGTGTTATTGTCTTCTTCTTGAAATTTAAGTTCCTTTGCATCTAGAAGTTGGTTCTATTACATAGAATTTAAAACACACACCAGGAAGCTGCGTCGTAGGGCGTGTAGGAATTGCAGTAGGTAGTCAAAGTCAAAGTCAAAGTCAAAGTCAAAGTTTTTATTGTATGCTAAGTGTACATATTGGTGTTACATGGTATGGCGAGTACTTATGACTTAGCGACCTTTTGCAAGCATCTGCTCATCCCATCAGTGATTAAGTTGTGATAATATGTTATTAAAATTACTCTAAAGAATGATAAAAAATCAATTGATCTAAAAAAATAATACGAATTTGAATGGGTTTAATTTTTTATATAAGTTTATTTAATTGTATGAAGCGGAGACGAATCTATTCCTCTTAAATAACGCTCTACCATACACTCGTGAATTTTTACAGCTTGAATCATTATAATATATTTTTTTCACAGTGTTTTGGACATTATTTTACATCACAGGCACGGCAGCGTCATAAAATGATATGTATTTACGATGTAGCACTTTACGTTTTAAATCAAAATTTTACCGACCCCTTTATCGTTGGGGGTGTTATATTTATGTTATTTATTTAGGAGAGCCAACAAAAAGCGTGAATAAACATATATCAGTATTTATCACCTTCTTTTTCAGTGATGGGATAGTGGATACTGGATACTCCTGTCTGCTATATTGGGATGATTGTATTGCGATGTAACACGGCACTAAAACCACTGGCTTTAAAACAAATGATCACACCTATATGTATGTTAAAACATTGCTATAGATTACAAATATTTATTTTTGTACTTAGACCATTTTTATTTGTATAGTACATCAGTATTTTAGATTGTTAGATGGCGCCGATGTTTTCTAATTGATACCTTTAAAAAATAATAGCGGATAAAACTAACCATGTCTCTTGAATAAGAGAATGACTGATATGTAAAGAATTCTAGTAGTATTAAGGTATTAAGATCCTAGTATCTAAACTAGCGCGAGTAGTTTCACAATCAAAGTTTTTTTTAATTTAGTATTAAATACTTTTTCATCTTTGTGACGACATGCATGTCAAATTCAGTTTGAGATTTGACTAACAATTCTACAATATTAATAATGAATGCTGTATGTAACCTTTTCGAGAGCTTTTAGTCGGTATATGTCTATTAAGTATGTACGTTTCAGTGCAATATTAAACAGTGGGCACCTACGCTGCGTGTTTAAGGAATTTCTAATGGCGGCGGTCAAAACTGGTGACGTCAGACATGAGGTCGTAAAATACCTTTTCAACTCAATGGTGATGGCAAACGTAAGGGTTTTTGAGATGTGGGTCCTATTAGAGAAGATAGGTAAGGGACTTGCTGAATACGATGTTAATTTTAAGTAGCTGTGGATACAAACGGATTTCATACCGTAACGCAAATGAAATAAAACTACATTTCACGGATTTAGTAGTATATTTATATTATTTAAATACTTAATTGTAAAACAAGAAAGTATAGTTTACTTACCTAATTAAAATTACCCAATATTTAAATACTCAAGTATAATATACTCCAATGGGAAACTGAACATTGCTAAACTCATTTTAATACTTAATTTTAAGCCGTTACTTGTTTATTTCGTTTTATAATAACAAAGCAAATTAAATTTCGAATTACGTTGCCAGTCACAGCACATTGCGGCTATTTGACAAAAGTTTACATATTCCAAATTTAAGCTTCGTTTGTTCCCGTACAAATTAGGACCTGTCAAACGTTCTCGCATTCATTACTGTATGCAGTCTATGGTTGTACTACCCCCGGGTCGGATGTTTTGCAATTTTCCTTTTTGTGTTGCCATAAAACCAAGCTTTGGCGACGGGAATTCTATTCAGCCAAGGCGAATATTTTTCTGATTTAAAAAGATAGTGTAACGATGTGATGGGGTCTTTGAGGGCTATTTGATATTATATGGGAAATTATTTATGGAATTTGATGTATGACATAGGGATGTTTAAAACAATTTTTCATTAAAAAAGCAAGACTATAACGTATTGTATGCATACACATTCCTGGGTTCGTCGTCTTAGAATATCTATTTGTCGTTTATTGAAACTGAAGATTTTTGAACGATGTTGGGATTCTTATGTTTGAATATTATATTAGTAAAGAGGTACTTATATCTATATATATAAAAATGAGCCCCTATTTCTCTTTGTCATGACTTAACTTGAAAACGGCTTCACAGAATTCGTTCATCTTTATTTATATGTTTCCAAATACTTTGTAGAAGGTTTTTATAGGGAAAAAAAATGAAAAAGTTACACAGAACATTTAAAAAAAAAAAAAACTTAACGACTACCTATATTAACGCTTTTAATCTAACCTTATCAGTTTACATTAGAAAAGAAAAAGAAGAAAACTGACATACCTGGCATATTACGACAGTTCGTGCGATTGACAGATTGTCTGCTGTAAATATCGTTTAATAGTTCCATATTTCGGAATATTTCTTTACATTTGACTTCCCGCGACCTAGATGATCTAATATTCCCCAACAAATTAAAATAATGCAATTAGGCTTCGGAACATTGCGAATCTATCCAATGAAGAAGAAAGAACGAGAAATGATCTCATCTTAAGATCTGCAGTAAATAATACACTATTGTAAAAAACTACGAGTGAACGCATATCAAAGTGATCATCGATCAGGGAGGATACACGACCGGCTGGAATACCTGCAATCCTGATTGTATTATTGGAAACACAAGATATTGTACTTACACGACGCGATACTGGATAAATAAATGAAATACACCATTTATATGAACCGTTGCAATACCAACCCAACCCCATAATGTTCTAGCAAGGAGACCATGGTTATCACTTTAACATCAAAATGAAAAATCCATTGAATAGTGAGTATCAATATCGTAGTTTTTATTTTGATCATACATAGATTTGCCACTCAGCCGGCCGTTGGTCGAATGTTGTCAAGTGGTGACCACGTATTGGAATTGGAAGTTGGACAAGGTGGACCGACGACCTGGTAAAGGTTGCTGGAATTCGCTAGATGTGGGTGTCGCTGGACCGGTTGTCATGTCCGTCGTAGCGATCTTTGGGAGAGACCTATGTCCAGCAGTGGATGTTTTACGGGTTTTCTTATTTCCCGGGTATTCGTAGGAAGCACTAAGGACCTGTTTGTTTAGAGAATACTGCCAAAAGGCAACGGGCAAACTATCTTAAATAATCTATCTTAACCTGTTTTGAATAAAATACAAGTAACCTTCGGGGAGTTAGTGATTAGACAGTTTTGTCATTCAGGGAATTGATGTGAGTCTTACTACTAAGTTATTTATGTCTTTGTTATTATTTCAGGTGAGGGAAGTACAAAAGAAGTTAACTCGATGAATATTATACGCATATCATATTATGAAATACTGACAATTATTTTATGGAATTTAGCTTTATTGCGTCGATCGTCATGTATGTCAAAATCGAAAAGGATCGCTTAACTTGAATTCGGTTGAAACAAGATAAACTCTGTTCACATGAAATATCTCCATTTACGTATTGCAATAAGTACCTATAGAGAGAGATGAAGCTTATGTTGGTTGATTGACCCCCCACATACTGTGAATGGTCGGCAGCAACTGATGTAAACGTTATCCCCAAACATTGATGCTGAAGTTCTTCACTGGAAACGATGGTTATCAACTTTCTTCACATCAGCGTTGATTACTCAATGATAACGGTCGAACTGTCACAACAATGTCATGGTCAAAAACACGTAGATTCTTCCATATTTTTCCATTGCTATTTCTTTCCAAAACTTTCAAGACTCATTGTACCGTTGAGTAGTTACTGCAATTCGGTGGTAGAATCTATTAAACACATCTGCAAATATGTCACGAAAGGCAGCCACATGGGCTACGACTGACTGAACATTGAAAACTCAAGATGGTTTTAAGGCGCAATGATTTTACTGTCCGCGATTTCCACTAAACATACCAGTCAATCCAAGATCGATTGCTGTCGATGAAATAAACGCATGTCGCATGAATCATCAAATCTGAGGCGTGTGAAGAAATTTCAGCTGGCAGAAAATAATAGTTTTTGTTGCTTATAGAAACATGAACTAATCAACAAAATATTCCTGAACATCATTGTTAACCACAACAATAAATAGTTAACTGAGTGAGCAACTGAATAGCTAAGAACAAAGCTGTGGATGAACTTAAACTTCGTAATTCGAATCGAACCGTTAGTACTCTGTCTCATTCGCGTAAATCTATTGGTTGTGTAACAAACGAAGATGAACTCACAAACTACCCCATTGAGTTTTTAAGTACTTAATTCCGCACAATTTAAGTCATCATACTTCGAAATCTAAACCAAACAAATAGTTGCAACGGCACGCATTTGGTGCTTTAACGATGAGAATCGGCCCGAGAGCAACCCATGCAGAAAAATATACATATAGTGTTGATACGACTATATCATTGAAATACATGTAATAGGTACAATATAATGTTTGTAACTTTATTGTTTTTTTTATCTTAATAAACTATTGATGAATTGTTTGTATTTCATTTCAATGTCTAATATTCGCGTAAGTGTAAGAAGTCTATATTAATTTAAGTTTAAGTAAAAGTTAACACGACATTAATTGAGTGTTAGGCGGTACGAAGTTCGCCGGGGCAGCTAGTTTATTTATATAAAACATTCTCATTGTTTAAGTGCGTAATAAACCAGCCTTTAATTAAACTGCCACGTTGGCAAAGATGCATCGATTGCATGGTTGATTACTTTGATTAATAGAAATAGTTAGTTAGTAGTAGTTAAAATATAGTAAAGAAGACCTATTTCATTAAAAAACTGTAATTTCATAGGTAATAGAGATTATGTAAAATTTTATAAGAAAAATATAACTAGCAGTATAACTAGAGAAGCAGCGTTCCCCGTCGCCCACAGACCATGGAAGTGTCACGTACGAATTTCTTAAGCTATAGTAACACGAGTTAGCTCTCTAGTTTAGCTCACATTTAAATCATGAGTTTTTTTTGAGGTTATGGCTAAAACCTGAGTTCTACTATTATTTATTAAGAAAAGCAGAACAGATCCGTCACAATCGAATAAATATTATAATTAGAACATGTTTTTTCATATTGCAAGCGGTCAGTATTCGCGCAATACAAACTTTTTACACTAGCCTGCTATCTACAAGCAAAAAGTATACAATATACAAGTACATAGTACTTTTTACTAGTTTCTCAACAGTAAATAAATGTAAGCAAACAAAGAACTCGAAGAATACAATTTATCTTTAAAACTTGCAACGACATTAGTTGACATTAAAACCACGGTTATACCGCAACGGACGGTAACTGTAAAGTTTGCAAGAAAAACTCACATCTAGAAAAACTTGGCAAACATCGGTTAACTAACTGCGTTCGGCTCATTTAGCGGACTTGTTAGTACATTAGTGGTTTAAACTTTCTTAACCTGCTCTGTTTATGTAAATTATGCGATTTCCATTTTCCATATATATACATAGTATATTTACTGCATTGGTCGCTTTGTAAAGAAGAGGAAGATTACCAATACAAAATCCAAAGTCTTTTGGAAATAGAATTGTGAATTAAATTTATAACAATGTTTTGAAATTCATGCAATATTTTGTCAATTTCAGTTTTTCAATGGGAATTGGATACAAATACTATAATTGCCCAAAAACAAAGCAAAATCTATTACTATTAAACTGAGAGTTTGTGGTATAAATCTCTATTTAATGTCGCCCTAAATATATGGCAATTGTCGCTAAGTAGCCAAATTGTTTGATAAAAATAGTCACCATTTTTACCAACAAAACTCCATTTCATAACTCATTTTGTCTTCATTTCACATTTGATTACTTCATATAACTTGTAAATTGAATCCATTGAGCGCAAACGTTGTAAGGACGTTAGCACGTGTGTTGAACATGCATCAATATGCATATGAAAATGAAATTCTGTTCTCGCAAGCTGTTGAGGCAGTAAATAAGATCCGGAATAAATATCCGGCCGCCAACTGAACCCATGTGTCTCTATCCCTTTTTAACCGTATACGAGAGAAAGGGATGAAATGTTACCGCCAACCCAGTGTTGATGACGAACTGTGATAGTCCCCACGGCTTCCCGCGAAGTAGTGATTGACAGTGCAATCGATGCACAGTGGGTTATTTGATGCTGTGTTGAGGAAAAAATACAACGATTATTTATATTTTGTTTGAAATTTGAAATACAATACCCATACCTAAACAATTACTTGCTCTAAAAACATTGTTTAAATATCGACGTATATTATTTATATTATATAGTTCTTTTTTTATCAAATTTATTATTTAAACAAGTTTTTTATAACAAATAATTTGGAATGTACTGTACACCTTTGTTGCGTGAGATGCAGACCAAATTTCCTAGACTAATTACTCAATCAAAATATACTTTTCCCACTGTTTACTTTCTCTTGCCCACTCGGTGGCGTAACGTTGCATCGGAAATAGAAACGTTCGATACACTACTGCGCGTTGAGATTTGGAAGTGAAAGGTTTCCGGAACATTCCCCTCCATCGAAAATTTCAGCAATTCTGTAAAGCAAAGCGTTATGGAAGTACTATTTCATTTGATTGAGATGTTTAATACATAAACTTTGCTAAAAACCTAAAAAAAATATAGACAAAATCACAGAAGCAATATATTTGGTGGTGTAAATATGCCAATGTTTTTAAAATCGTTTTTGAAAAATACTATGACCTTTATATACCTAATGTAAAGCCCAGTCTTTATCAAAGGAAAATTGACAACTTTCGCTAATACCTAAGTATTGACAATACAATATTTTATTTTTTTAGGGTTCCGTACCCAAAGGATAAAAATGGAACCCTATTAATAAGATTTCGCTGTTTGTCCGTCCGTCTGTCTGTCACCAGGCTGTATCTCAAGAACCGCGATAGATAGACAGTTGAAATTTACACAGATTATGTATTTCTGTTGGCGCTATAATAATAAAAACTAAAAAAAAATAATTAAATATTTAAGGGGGGCTCCCATACAAAAAACTATTTTTTTGCTTAATTTTGTAAGGAACTTTTCTTGCGCGAGTTCCACTCGCACTTGGCCGGTTTTTCTTTAGATATTTTTTTGGGTGCTAAAGAAAGATAGCGGTTAATGTCTCTTTCTTGCAAGGAACAACTCTAAAACTTTATAACTCGCTTGGTTGGTATATGAATAATGAAACTACTGCTATTTAAGTAAAACTTTAACGACTTTCAAACTAGTGCTACTAAAAGCACATGCAATGCCTAAACTAGTTCTAAACATTTTAGCACTACCTGTCTGTCCGTCCGTCTGTCTGTCACCAGGCTGTATCTCAAGAACCGCGATAGATAGACAGTTGAAATTTACACAGATTATGTATTTCTGTTGGCGCTATAACAATAAAAACTAAAAAAAAATAATTAAATATTTAAGGGGGGCTCCCATACAAAATCTATTTTTTTGCTTAATTTTGTAAGGAACTTTTCTTGCGCGAGTTCCACTCGCACTTGGCCGGTTTTTCTTTAGATATTTTTTTGGGTGCTAAAGAAAGATAGCGGTTAATGTCTCTTTCTTGCAAGGAACAACTCTAAAACTTTATAACTCGCTTGGTTGGTATATGAATAATGAAACTACTGCTATTTAAGTAAAACTTTAACGACTTTCAAACTAGTGCTACTAAAAGCACATGCAATGCCTAAACTAGTTCTAAACATTTTAGCACTACCTACTAACTATTAGTTAACTATTCACGTTAAGACACGAGCCTGTAAATTGCGGACGCAGGCGTTATCTTGTACTAATTAATTTTATTAATATCGGTATCGAGGTACCAACGTAAGTTGACCTCCCTCAACCCCCCTCCGCTATACCATATAGCGAGTTTGAAGAGAAATTCAGCGTACACGAAGAGTTCCAATTAATCTGGTCCAATGTAACAGGTGACGTGTTATGATTTACTTGCGAGCGATAGATTGGTGTGAACGTATATACTGCACTGATTATTATAGTTATAGATATAAACTCAGTAATCTTTGAAGTATGATGTTCTAGTACTGTAGAAATCTATATTATTACTCGATTCTAGCACGGTCTATTCCTTTGGGTTCTAAAACAGATTAAAAACAATTACAACAGTAACATTGTGGGACACTACTCGAAATGTCATAACTTATTCATTAATCTAAAAAAAATACCTTGAGACCTTGCAATTTGTCTATAAAGTTGTAAGTTAAAGCCAATATCGACAATATTATTTTCACTCGAATCAAAATATTTACCTCTAAGTCGTATTTGAATACGAGTAGTACGAGATGTAAATCATTATTGTTATAATGATTTTATATTCAAAGTAATTTTTCAAAGTAGAAATATCGCAGCTTGTCACATCATCACGGAAGAGGGTAGAAAATTGCACGCTGCCCTCGCAACACGTATGCTTCAGACATGAATGTACGAAGAAAATGTTGTCAAACAGTTTAGCTTCTTAAAATATTTTGAGGTTCGTGATTTATTTTGTGTTTGGAACTGTCCGACAGTCATATGGATGATGATAATAATCATTCACACAACAAGGTGTTTAGCCTAAAATTATATAATAATATAGATTAAATATTCCTTATTTTATTTTTTATTGAATATAGTTATTTTACTGTACAAATAAATTGTGAAGTCAGATAATTATGTCTCTAAGCCTATTAACAACAACAGATGTAAATTCCGCAGTCACTTCAGGTAGACGTTACTGATGCTGAGAAGTCCTAATAGGCAAACAGCTAAAAGTGGTTAAGTAATCTGTAGTACCGGTTCTTATCCTGTATTATTATTACCATGTATTGTTATAATAAGTTGGGCGAACAAGTCTGCTGGTGTAAAGCAATCTGGATTGGCTACATCAACAGAAAAAGAGATGAAGATTATTGACATTTCAGGCTCTCCAAGTGGATCAACCCATTTACAACCCTACTGCTATACCTCGATACTAATCTAATGATATGTAAATCGTTGTATACTGTGGTGGGCCACGGCGGGGCTGGTAAACTTTTACTCGTCATCTATCACAAGCATATAAGTTTCCTCACAATGTTTTTTTCACCATTTGAGGATAACTTTCAAAAAGCCTTTAGTTTGTAGTCCACTGGTCACTACTAGACTATCATAGCTCTGCAGATATTCTATTTCTGCCATAGATTTCTAACTAAATGAAAGGGTAACCCTAGTTTGAAGGGCATAATTAGGTAACACGCGTTTGTTTCGAATTACCCGTTTGGTCTTTCTAGCCTGACCCTAGAATACTGAAGTTTTAGTTAGTAGGTATAACTAAAGTTTTAAATAATGCTCGGTCACAAATTGTAAGTCTAACTTTGGGGTTAATGGAGTTTGATAAAAGTTAATTAATCCTATATTTATTCCCGTACCGTAAGGCAAATTTGGAACATTCCGTATTAAATATTCAATTGGTACTAATACCTGATTTATTAAAGTTTGGAATAAAGTTTGGAAAAAAAACGTACTGTAGGAAAGTGTGACAAACTGTAAATAGTACTGTAACTTTATGGAAAATAAATAAATAATCTATCTTAAATTTCGCCTGTGCCTGTGAAACCAAAACAATTTTAAATAAGAACCCAAAATATGACATCGCAATCCCGTATAAGTGACAGGGCAAAGATTATTCCAAACTTCTTGTTAAACGCATTCGCCAAACAAAAATAACGTCATTGCACAGATGGCAGGGAAAGTTAAACGTCTTAGTACATCAGGGAGCATCTTGCAACGCAGGTGTCGCTGGGGAAAGTTGTGCCCCCGTCTCCCCCCTACACTCCTTACGAGGGGAGACGCAGGATTTTTTATCGATTTAGACGTAAACACCGTTTAAGACTTCCCGAGTGTTATATCCTTGTTTCGAGTGTTATATCGCAGCTACTGTATAAATTACGTTATATGACTCCTGCTGTGTTCGTTCTCGAAGTCGTTTTTTGTATAGCAATTTTTATTTTTCTGTCTATCGAACTTTTCGTGTGTTCCAATTTGGTTCGAGTTTACAGTCTCAAAGAAAGGAAGCTTACTTTCATTCAAAACAATATGAATATTTATTTTTATTTTTCGAACGATTGGATCACTTGTTCTGTGTTCAAAACAAAAATTTGATTATTGAAATAAGTATATTTTTGAGGATAATATTTAGCACGTTAACCTGAATCCTTTTGATTAATGAATGTGTGTTAACTCTCTTAAGGAATTATTAAATTTCTTCTACAATCATCATTAAAAAATTGCAAGAGTATTAATTGATCAACTTTTATGATACAAGTAATTTAAAAAAAATAGAAAATACTGTTGGTCTCTTCACGTCTGAAATGTATTAACGTATAATATGATGGCGCAAACTTACAGTTTTGTATACGCGTAGCACTTGCTACGTCGTAGCGCCTTCGTAACAGTTCTTTAAAAGTCAAAGTCAATTAATGTCATTAGATGGCTTCTTAAAATTTACGTCGCACTGAAACTTTTACTGAAACCTGTTGAAGAAAAATAAATTATGTAAACATTTATTAAAATTTAAGTATATTTTTTTGGTTTCTTTGTTATTTGAACGGAACCACTGTTGTTTTAAATGTTATTTAAAGAAAACCTTACGTCACCTCAAAGTTTGAATGTTCTCAATGTTATTAAAATCAGGCAGCATGCTGCCTAGTGGTAAGACCAGTGGACTGAGATGTCAATAGTCTCGAGTTACCCAAGTTGTTCAATCGCTTGACCAACTTAACTCTCAGCGTCTTTTATGCTTCCTTGAACAATGTCTCAATTAAGTAAAACGTGAACTTATTTCATATTTAAAATATTTAGTTAGCAATTATTAAATGAAGCGTGGGGCCCTAATAATGAAAACGTAAGTGTGTTCGGGGCCTACAGTTTATCACGGTGTATTGTCGTTTCCTACAAATATCCGACGTCAGTGGTTAGACAGGGAAACAATGATATAAATGGACTAGATAGGTTTAATATATTAGTTGATAATATTCCTATTTTAATAATAAAAAGAAGCATAGATAGCCTAACAGACAATGCGGAAAATCATATGCTTGTTACGTAGCACTCCTTAAAAGAGCGAAGGAAAACACTGTAATAATAAACAAAATAATGTTGTACAGTCTATTACTGTACAAGTAGGATAACAAGTTATTGTGAATAAATCTAAACATTTAGTAGATTTTCCCGGTGGCATGTGAAGTCTGCTAACCAGCGCCAGACTAGCCTGGTGGAATATAGCCTAAGTTCTCTCAATTGAGTGATGAACCGTTCACAGTAGTGGGACAATAATTGTGTTAATGATGTAAGTGATCATCAGTACCAGGGAAAGGCATATAACATTTTGTCGCTATAAAATATTCACTTAAATTATATTATTTACATAATTGAAATAAGCGTGTAATTTAGTCATAGGTATATATTTGCTTACACAATCCTATTGTTTACGTGTTATTATTATTTAGATACTTGACCCTATTCAATATGTACCTACGGAATATTAATGCCAGCAGAGAGCACTTGGCTTTGTCTGTTATAAATTATATCATAAATAAATTAATCTAAATTGAACTTTCACTGATTGGAAGAAATAAAAACAATATCACCTGTTTTTTTAAATTTAGTTAAACTTTCCTGTATAACTAATAAAGTGTATAGAAATCGGCTATAATATGCCATTAAGTTTGCTCTCAATCTCTGTCAACTTTTAGGTCGTATAGAAAGGATCAAAATAAAAAATAATAAAAAAATTGTCCGTACTAAAGTCAGTAGAGTAGTCATACCACTAATGCAAATATAAAACAGTAACAAATCTAGAAATCAGTCCTAACTATGATTACTTTTATATGAATATTATATAATAATATTATTATTATATAAAGAATATTGAATTTAATCCTGAGTAATCTTATGGAAGAATTAAAATTTATGGACGTGACGTGTGAAGTGTATGGAGTGTCATGGCATTTTTGAACTACTTACAACTATTACTCTTTTAAGACACCTTTCAAAATAGTAACTATAGCAATCTTATCCAGATGATTATAGTTCTATGATTAACAAGATTTACGCTCACGTTCGAATTACGACACGCTACCTTCACCGTGCGAAACGTACGGCGAATAAATCAACCGGTGCCCGTTCAGCCCCGTCTCATTCTCCCCTATAAAGTCTGGCCCGAACGTGACGCTCAACCTTTGATGGCCGCGATTTTCGCTTGAATATTTTATTTGTGTTGCAACTCTGATTTTTTTGCGAATGGATTGTTTACATGAAACTATGGCTTTGTTCTGAGTGGCTGATTTTCAAAGAGTTGGTTGGTTACGGTTTTTTGTTGGAATACTGTAACGTTTTTATATTCGGTATTTTTATTAGCAGTCTTGTGAATTTAGTAATTATGAAATCCTATAAATGACGCTTTTTGCATAGGTAGTTTCGCTTTAACTTATTAACTGGTTAATATTTTTATCATGGTACAAACAAATTATAACATTAAAGAATACTTAGAAGATAAGATATATAATACGTAAATGTAATTAGGTTAAAATATAATTCTATAATCAGTTAAAATATGTAAATTTAGTAGTTTTCCTTTTTTTTCCTTTAGTATATTATATATGTAGGTTTATACGCCCCATAGGGCAGACTATGCTGTTACTCGATATTAGACCAACACCTGTATTTTACACCTACCATATTCTAACAAATAAATGTAACATTTGATTTGATTTGAAATAAATTTAAGGTTGAGTTTGAGCTAAATACTAATACTATGGATTTTTTTACGCAAAGTACTCACATTGAGTTCTAGTAAACTAATAAATTTATCAGGATTCTTAGATTGATAAATAAAATACTTAAATTCTATGTTGTGTTTGTAATCCGCCTTACAGCTAAATTACTAAAAATATCTTCCAAAATTGTATCTTCTTTACGCAAAATTGATTTGTTGAGTCAATAAAACATTACCGAAAATCAAATATAGAACTAACCTAACATCAATAAGTACCCAAACACCAAACCAAATAAGCCACAAAATCCATATTACGAAAACAACACAACCAAATTGCAAACCGTAAAAGAGCATAATTTATTTAATCACCCGGCCTACCCTTTTAAGATGCACGGCTCATTATATAATTCAACACTTCATAATCCCGCTGCCCGCTACAACTTGCACTGAAGTTTTAACTCTACCTGGCGGCCATTTTGATTCCGTGCTCGAATTAATCCTGCGGCATGTCCGGCCCGCGAAAATTATTTAGAGTGACGAGCGCCGTAAATAAAGGATTAAAAGGGATCTCTAAATGCTCGCATATTTAGGTTTCCACCCTTTTATTTACTTACGTCAAATATTTCTGCATTTACGCCCAATACGGCTGATAAACATACAACTTGGCATTGTTTGAATACTTACAGTTTTGTTTGTTGTCGAATGTCAAGGTCGGTGACCCCCGAAAGGGTGTGTCGGGTAATGACGCGGCTGTTTCTAACTTTTGTTGTGCTCTTGTATCGATTTATTGATGCTTAAGACAGTTCCAATTAAGTTGGCTGATGAGAGTATTGAAGATGGACTCCTAATAATCATTAATGACGTCATAAAGTAAACTATTCTCAGGTGTTTACCTGAGTTATTGATCTTGTGGGTATTTAAGTTAATTTCATTTTAGAAATAAGAAAAGCTATAATTTTGACGAAACTCTGAATAGTTTCTTTCCTTAAAATTATTCTTAATTAGTCTTAGTCAGACGCAGGTGGTAATATGCGTAGTGGCGATAAATAGGTAACAGGATTTACTTTACTTTGATTACTTTACTTTACTTTACTTTGATAAAAAATAAATATTATAATTAATGATTGTATTTAAAAAAATATCAATGATTGCAAAGCATATTAATACTGCGTGACACGGGCACTGGGGCGCAATGTTTTGTTCACTGTTCTTAGTTTCAGATTAATGTAGATTTTCTTTTAATGCAATTTTTTTCGACTAGTTTTATATTTTATTTTTATGACACGTTTTGATGATATGATTTACTAACAATCCATATCCGCACTAATATTATAAATGCAAAGGTGTCGCTCTGCTGTTCGATAACCTTCCCCGGGATTCATACTATCTCAAACAAATGTCCCAACTTATCGCCGAACATAACCTACCAACTAGCATCACTATGAATAAGTTAAGCAGTCAGAAAAGCCTATTACACTGCTGGAGTGACAGCCATTCACATCTCCACATTCGTCATCGCGGTACAATGTCGAAGGGAACCGGGCAAAAAGATTTGGTTCACTCGTGAATGGAATAGAACGAGAATCCCTTGAGCCGCTTCGTATGATGAATGATGTTGTTCTTTTCATACGTACTTTGGATCGTGATCTTTAAAGAAGTATTCCGAATAAATATAACGTTTTAAGGAGGTGATGGATTGTATGTTTGTAGGTTAGAAGTAGGACTGTGTCTTAGCAAATATGAATAATATATGAAAAAG
Source organism: Craniophora ligustri (assembly GCA_905163465.1). Taxonomy (NCBI): domain Eukaryota; kingdom Metazoa; phylum Arthropoda; class Insecta; order Lepidoptera; family Noctuidae; genus Craniophora; species Craniophora ligustri. Next base: position 5,715,400 of record LR990960.1, read on the forward strand.
CTGTTTAAGCTATGTATTTATCTAGATTACCGCCGTAGCTGTACTCTGTAGTATATTGGGCAAAAAAGTAGCACTTGTTGCCCAATATAGGATAATATAGAAAATCTCTGAAACTACCAAATCGATTTGAATAATCTTTCAGTCTCTCTAAGATACACCGTTTTAGATGAATTTATACTAGGTTTACGATATATAACCTAACATCAACTAGAACAGGCAGTTTTTCAACCCGTATGAGGTCGGGGCGGCCGCTTGTTGAGTAATAAAATGTTTCAAATGGAAAGCTTATGTAAGTTTAATTTTGATTGAACAATTTGTTGGCTACATTTAGTTGCTCATTGAATTTGCTTGCGCTTGTTACATTACGTGAAGTTTACAGTCTGCATTTTATGTAAACCTATGTTTAACAAATAATAAATGATTTAATTTGATTTGAAAAAAAAGGAACTACATACTATACAGAATTTAGCTGTGGAATGAACTAGCTACTTGCCTAAACCATTCTCCAAAACAATCAACGATTCTAAAAAGGAGTGAAAAGATTTCTACGGGATCGGCTACGTGCGAGCGATACCTACTTTTGGTATTGCAAACGTCAATAGACTACGGTAACTACTTAGGCGGTCTAAAACCTTTTTCCCACCTCCGTGATACCCATGAAAAAAGTAACTGTATGTATGGATTAACAAAATAAATATAAAGATAAGCCAACAATTATGTAAAAGTTGTAAACATCTTTACAAACAGCTTGCAATTTCCTAAATTAATAAACCCCACCTCGAAAAAAATGGGTGCTGTAATTGAGAAAGCCTTGCTGTCGACATTTATTGCAGTGTTTTTTTCAAAAATGTTCCTATAAATATCCCAGCATGATGCCTCCAGCCCTCTGTGCAGTGCTTAGGGAGACATCGATTGGCTGTAATTATATTATTTTACCCCAAGGTAAGGTGACTGTTAATCTTTGAAAGTAAAGGGCGTGCGGTGTGTCGCCTGTTCATTTTACTTAAGGATAGAGCCTTAAGATATTTATTTAAAGTGTTTGATGTGAGTCATATATTGCTAATGTAATCTTTAAGTAAATCAAACCTCAAGGGGCAAATGGAAACAATATATTTCGATGTGGTTTGAAAAAAGGTATATGAATTAAGCACCACGATATTATTTGATATACCTTTTTCAATCGGTACCTCAAAATAATCTAATACAGATGAGAGCAACATTAAAGTTTACACCTTTATATACTACCATAATAAAAAACAAAATCACTTCCCATCCATGTACACTTAGGTTTTTTAAACAACGCAACGGATTTAAACGCAGTTTTATATCAATAGAGTGTCCAAGATGAAGTTTCATAGGTATACTTTAATATTGTTTTATTCTAATTCGTGCAAATAGTGCATTGAAATTGGAAAATCATGACAACAAGTTCAATTTAACGCACTATTTTCTTTTTATTTTTAACTTTTACCTTACTTTTTTTTTACATATAGTCACTCAATTTTTGCTTCAAGCTGCGATTGAGCTCCTAACCGGTAAACCAGAATATTGCACATCCACTGCACCTTGTTAGCTACAAGGTGCAGTGGATGTGCAATATTCTTATTATTTCACGATATTTGATCCATTAAAAGTATCTTAAAAATATTATTACATGTTACTTGTAATTAATGTATGAACGAAAACAAAGTTGGGATAATCCTATTAGACGTGGTGCTTTGCCCGAGGATTTATCCGTTCGGCACTACCTCGAATAGAGTGATCATCGGCATTAGTAAAGTCCGCGGTAGGTGAAGCTAGTGATGTTCCTAGTATTCTATTCTCCGGGATAGGAACGAGATAAGTGCTAAGAAGTGCTTTATAACCCCTAATTTATTCTTAAAGGAACTCATTTTTTATCATTTTTTTGCCTAACAAATATACTTTTAGAATTATTTTTTTGTGTTCCCGTACCGAATACAATTCACTTACTACTACAAGTACATATTTGGTTTCGAAATAGGTTTGATTTGGATTGGACACTCCAGTGGGATTGAACTTAATGTAAGCAATATTCAATTCAAGAAGTTTATTAAAATCAAAACAATATTCCGCAACATTTTCAATTTGGTTAAAGGAATATAAATAGTTAAAACTTACTCGTAAACGTTATAACAAGTTCAAAAATTTTATAAACAACCAATGTTCGTTCTAATACGGTCACTGTTGTTTTTATAGTGCGGGACAACATTACAGATCCCTGAAATTTACGACACAAACAACACTAGTTGGGGACAAAACAGTTCCAGATAGGGTACATTAATATTCTAACTTTGTCGAACGTGTTTTGAGTTGGCATTTGTTTTTGTTTTAATTAGTAAGCTTGTGTCCTGTGTATTGTGGAAACTCTAAGCCAATGGACATTACCGATTAAATTTTGTGCCCGCAAACAAATAAAAGGGTCTTTCGGATATAACTTTAGATTAAAATGTTGTTGCGGTATGTATTAGAAAGAATTTAAATTTCGGTACAGACAAATTGTCTACCATGTAGATGCATACTTTGGTTCGTAAATTATCATGACTAATAGTAAAAAGTCTGCAACCGAACTAGAAGTTCTAAGGTTTTTTTTAGGAGATAAGAGTGGGATGCAGTTATCAATCTGTAAAGCGCCAATTTAGTATAATCTATGTATGTATTGTCTTAACAAAACTCATTTAAACCCACAAAATAGGTTTCATTAAGTGCTGTCTTGTCCCATAGTAAAAACATAAAATATTATGCCCAGATTATAGTTTTCACCTGTAAAACAAATAAGATGATACCAATTATATTTGCACATCATAGAGCCACTAGTTGAGTTAAAACTAGCTTACCATTATTACTAGCTTACTATTTAGCTTAAAACCTTCTTTTTCCGTTTTCCTCCACACTCATCCATAACGTTTCTCATATCAGCCATTTCCGTCTGCATTTTTATACAACATAAACAAACAGTTTAAAACTCTTTGTACACAGAGCGTGGGTAGAAGAAAATCCTCTAATTGCGGCGTCGCTCGGCCGGGCATTGAGGCGATAAACATGAATAATGTCGCGAGGTGTCCAGCACTACCGCTGTACACTTTATTTTCTCGCTTTCCTTTGGGGATTTCGATTCAGTTTGTAAGTCGAGGGATTTGAATCGATTCGGAAGACTCGATTTAGGTGATTTGATTGTCTAAAAGACTCTAAATAAATGTAATATGTTATCGGAAATAAACGTTTTTAAGCATACATATATATTTTTAATTCGATTTTTGTAAGTTGGCTTATCGTTGTGTCTACAACTCTGCATGCTTAAAATCTAAAATGTTATTAAAACACATTCGTGTGCGCTGGAGGCTTTGATATCATTTTAAACCGATTTGAAACATTATCTGAAAAAAAAAACAAGATTGTGTCTATTGATTTTATTTTTGTTTTTTTTTCAATATTCATACAATGCCGAATTCTCCTCTGCCGAATTAGAACTGTAAGAAACATAAAATTAAAATAGGCGTCTTCTGTTATCCTAAAAAGGCTCTGTTTGGTTATCCTTTAAAGCCTGGAAGTAATGAATTTAAAAAAGTAATATATATTATATTTTATGATACGTAAAGTACACGATACACAGTAGTACTTACACTTGCACAAATTTAACACTTGCTAAGTATAATGATCTGATTATGACGCCCGCGTACCACGGTCGGACATTGAGACGATAAACGTGAATAATGTCGTGAGATGTCCCTAACGAGTGCCGCGGACTTTTGCTTTTGCTCGTCTTAGGGTTTTGCCCTTTTTCAAACGTTCATTAAAACTGTCAGTAGTAACTCGCTTTAAATCACACAAAGTTATTTTTTTTTAAAAAGATGACACTATGTTTTTAATCTTTTACTTTATTCTAGGCACAAAAGGTACATTCTAGGTAGGTATAAAAAAAATGTGTGAAAGCCAGAAGCAAGAAAGAAACAGAATATCCTGGTAGACTTGCGCTTTTGCCCGACAGTGGGACACCAAAAAGGCTTTACAAAACACGTTATATTTAACTATTTCTTTAGCAGTCTATAAAATAATTCAACACCATCTGGTACCAATACTTACGCGTTTTAAAAACACTGAAATTTATTAAAATGTACATCTATAGACTCATCATTATAATTATGTATGTTTGTAAAACGAAAATGTGGATGAACATATTAGAATCTGTTTTCATATCATGAATTTGTCCAGAACTGTCAAGTGCCAACCCTATGACGTCACCTGGTTTTGTAAGATAACACGCGCACTGCGAACGTCCTTTAGCCAAGCTTCACGAGACATTTTGATTCATTTTGATTAATAAGACTTTGTAATGACACTGAACTTGCACGGGTTAGAACTGTGATTTATGGGATTACTTGTAATTTATTATGTACGTAATAGGGGCGAATATTAAGCGCCGGAGATTATGATACTTAAGTCTTTGTACTTACCAAAACTTCGCAGACGGAGTAACTTGTATATAAGTTGTATGTCATTTTAATTGGGTGCACAAAATAATCGTCTTCAATTACTAATTAATTATAGAAAGTTATTTATTCTACAACTATCAAACTTGTAGTTTTCTGCATTTATGAAAGTAGATCGCATTATTGTTTGTAACTGTGTTTAAATAAAATCAGTCATATAATTAAGTTATATCAGCATAAACTAAGGCAATCAATCTCGTATTGTCAGTCGTTAATGCTTATTGACTTATTTGACACTATCTTTTCCAACACTATCACCAATTGGATTGATTAGTTTTGTAAGTATAGCTTAGCTGTAGTAGAAAGAGGTATAACAAAACGAAGATATTTTTATGCAAATTAAAGCGAAAGATGCGAGCTAAGTACCTATGTATTTAGTTGACGACATACTACTAATGTACCTTAATAGCCCACCTAATCCGCTCGGCTACAAGACTTAGCTTAGGTAGAAATATTCACAGCTTTTCATAGCTTGTAAAATCATCATACGTTCTCAACTAAATTATATTGTAGTCTAAGTTTTACAAAAAAAAACCTTTTTTCGTAAGAAAAAACAAAAACAAGCAAACTCTCTTTGACAATTAACAAAATAAACAATTAAATCCTCTTTAAAGCACCAAGAAAGTGAAACAATCAATTTGCATACAACACCATCTTGGATGCAGCGTCACCCGCCGTCACCCTACACAAAAACAGTAAACTTCTAACGTTTATTTAATGGGCAGGCGACTCCCGACCGACGCAATAATCCTTGTAATTGCGCTCTTGCCTTGCATGCAGAGCAGGCAGATGTTCCAAATTAGCATTGTTTAAGAACAACGAAATTTGTTATAATTATAGTGATTTGACACGCCTCGCTTCGTTGTTTGGACAACGTCTTGCTTCGAGGCGGATTGGAGATGGTGGAAGTGGGGATAAAGGAAAATAATAAACAGTGTATACTGTGCACATAAATATTACGAACTAGTTTGTGTTTAAATATTTTGGAGGATATTTGCATTTTATGAAAATAGTGCATTCGAATAACTATATGAAAAATTCAAGAATGCGTATACTGTTTTCGCTTTCCTCATAAGGTTTGTTAAATATTGTAAAGTCCCTAAAGCAATTTTACTTCAATGTCTAGAAATTGAGGTAAAATTGCTAGTATTCGCGTAAATGTAAGACGTCAGTATGATTGACATTCAACTCCGTCCAAGTCAAATATCTTTATGCACTCGAAATTAATGTATCTTTTGATAAACGGAAAATTCGAAAATAAGGGATATGGAATAATTAAAATTAATAATGTTTTATTTTGAAATGCGTCTGCGTAAATTTCAGCAGATAAATTAAAGGATAGACTTGCATTTGATGATTTATATTACATTTTATTATAGTTATGTCGTAATAAAAAGAGGGGCTCGTGGCTAAGTAATAACCACACTGATTAATTATTGACCTTCTAGGTTAAACTATGCCTCCCGCGATCGGCCGATGAATGCATTGGAGACAAGTTAAGCCCAGTTTATCGTAGATAGATAGAACGATGCCTAATCGAACTTAATAAACACTGTTACAACATTTTTGACATCAATTGTCAATAATTTATTTCTCAAAGTTGCTCCTAAATTTAATTGTAAACGAATTATATTATAATAGCAAATTAATATGTATTTATTGTATTCATATTACCGTCTATTTCATTTTAATTATTCTTTATATAAGAAGGTTGTACATCGACGCAATTTAAAACTATTGAGAATAAATAAACCGATGAAAACGTAACAGATAATCAAAAATTACTTTAAGATTTTTATTATAAACAAATAAATCAACATGTTTCGTATTTAAACAGACCAACCAAATACAGGGAAACGTGTGTACATACATCCAAACGGCATGAAAGCCAGCCAAGTCATAAGTATCTGCTGAGTAAATTGTGGCGCGACGTAATTCGACGTCGCCACATCACGACCAAAACGTCCAAGCTCAGTTCTTTCAACGGTAAATAGTACAAAATTAATGAGCTTGTAATTAAACCGGTGTTTAGACAAACATGGGGACCGTTCACATCAAAGGCAAGGGATGAAGATTAAACAGGGCTGCGTCTGCGCCACGTGCCAGCATTAGTCTGCTTTGTATCACCGACTTTACTTTGCCACCCTAAAATATCACACCCGATCTTACGATTCCACTTATAACGTTGAAAATCCTTTGGTGACATGTTCGATGAGGTACAAAATTATCGTTGTTTATAACGAGAGTTGACAATGCAACTAGTCTCAACTATCATGGGATTTGGCGTGTAATAGGGTATCTCTTACTAGTAAGCGTTTAAAAGCATAGATAAGGCTGTTTGCTAAGTGGATATTGAGTTTTTGTAATCCCGCTGTAATTTTGTCTGGGCATAAGTTTGCAAGTCACTCCCCTTATGTGGATAAGGCTTATTGTGCATTCTATCGGGAGCGTTGCTCTTAGTTCGGCCAATGTCTTAAGTCTGAAAATCGTCTCGGTAAACTTTTCACGAAAGTGTACGTCTTTATCGCAATATCGGTACTTTTTATAGATATATTTTTAACCGATGATAAAAGGTGTGAAGATTTTTAGAGTGTAGCAATTCTTATATTAAGTTTAGATTTTAAACGGCTTCTTGTGCTCATATTTTAGTATTTTTTATCGATAAGTCATCACGTACGTAGACAGTTCTGTGAGTTATTTGTTCTATAAGGTCAAATCACATTAATTGCTATTAAAAATGGAAGTTTTTATAAAATTATATGAAAGTCGTTTCAATATATAAAAAATACATATGTCTCGAAAAAAAATATTACTTTTTGTTTAATTTCACGGTGAAACCGCTTCGATTTGGCGAGGGCACACCGTTTTTTCTGCTCGAAAGCCAGATTTCCATTTACGCAATCTGCGGTAAAAGCGATACTCGATATAGTATATCAACGATCGGTTTCAATACTGTTATAGGGATTTGTTCCTTGTCTCCTTTAAAGTGATATTCTTCCCGTGACTTGAGTATATTTTGTTTATATTTGTATAATAAAATATAATGATAATAATGAATACTATGATAGAGATTGACGACCCAGTTAGCCCAGCGGTAGTTAATACTGCCTTCTGTACTATGGGTCCCGGGTTTGAATCCCGGTAGGGAGTTAGGGACAAATGTTTGTGTGATGAGCATAAACATTTGTATCGGAGTCATGGATGTATCTATGCATAATATGTATGTATTTACAAAAAAAAGTATATATGTAGTACATCAACCAACTAGTATCCGTAACACAAGCCTCGTTGCTTAGCTCGGAACTAGATGGCGCTGTGTCATAATGTCCAGGAATATTTATTTTTTGATATTTATTCATATCAATATCAGTCTACGTATCTGTTTCTTCGAATAAATCAAGTAATAACTTGAATTTAATTGTATTTACATGCTCAAAGGGTCAAGACAAACATCGTGCATGTCGGAGAGATTTTCTCAATGGCGTATTAAGTCTGCCAACCCGAAGTAGGTTAGCGTGGAAGTCTATAGCCTAATCCTTTTGAAAAGGGATGTAATAATTGCATTGACTGATGAAAGTTGAAGTGCCGAAAATACGAGTTCATTCAATATTTTATATTATAATGAGAGCTTTCGATATCAATAAAATAATCTACAATATTTTTTCGCAGTCCGCGTTCCCACCACTCATAATACTTCCCAATGGACATATCCAACAAATACAAAAGGAACAGATCTGTTGTAGCACAATAACCTAGATGCGTAAGCACTCAGGAATATGGCTCGAAGTAGGTCACCTCCCACGAGGTTCGTCTTGGGATAATGCTTCAAAGACACGCGAACAATGGACGGTGCACCGAACAGAGCGCTCGCACTTGGCGCGTCGTTATGTCTCATTCTTTCAATAATGCTCAACATTGCAGTTGAATATTTGGAACTAGTTTCCTACAACTCTGTATTAGTATGGGAACGTGATGGCAGCAGCAGTGTGGTCGGTGGTAATTATATATAATTATTTTTGTCGAGTCTTTGACTTTTGTACAAGATTTCAGTATGAGGCAATATTTCCTTGGCTAGTAGGAATAATCTTTTTAAGCTTGACAATAACTTAAAACTTATTCAAGCTCTAAGTTATAGTTAAGTAAAAAGCAAAAATTTATTTACAAAACCTTGTGCTATACAATCATAATAATAAGGAATATTGAATTAGAGTCATCAATAGCAATAATCCTTTTATTTCCAAACATACATATGTACCCAATAGTGAGCCTATATCACGACATTTATGCGTATACCTAGGCTCAGAACTTTAATTACATTTTTTATTCAACCATTTTATTCAGCACTAAGTAATCTCTCAAATATTTTACATATTTCCATTTGCCTTTATGTACGCTAATGTCTTTTAATCCCTCCAATACTGCATATTACGAATGTATTACTGAATGCGTATTTTCCGATTTAGTATTCAAGTCAGATCATTCTGCGTGTACCTCTGTCTGGGTCCGAAAGCCCGATTATATTAATCCTACGTGCGTTTTGTGCCGTCCGAAAACGTTCTGGTGGACCGGTCTCATTCGAATGCGACGTTCTGATTGGATGGTTTTCAATGCGTGTGTTTTTAATTAAGTAATTAGTTGAATGATGTAATGGCGGTTTGCGGATGTATTTTTAGTTGAATTGAATAATTGTTGGGCTTATTATAAAATTTGTTCTTGATAATTATGATTTATTAGTAACACGAATAGGTATGTGTCGTTTTATTAAGTAAAACATATGTACCCACTATGTACCTAATTGTAAACAGATGATAATTTGATAATCTAAGATGATAAAAAACTACTCAACTATGCCTAAACTCATTTCAATTTAAAAAAATCATCGAATATAATACTTTTAATCATTTAAACATAACTTACATTTTAATTATGCGAATGGAAACTAAACATTCTGATTCTCTATATTTAATATCCGCTCTCGCCGTTGAATATCGGATTGCATTCAATGCGAAAATAAAGAACTGAAGAGTAATCACTGTCTGTATGAAAGTTCCTATTCACAGCAGAGTTAACGTCCAACTAAGTTTCATTTCACTCTTTTTATGGGGCTCGATCGAATTGGGAAAAACTGCTTCATTTCGCTATTTTTTTACAACCAACTCCAATATAGCAAAAGCTGCCACTCTCTTCTCTATTTCATACAAATTAGGTGATACAAAGGTGCTGACGCGAGTTATGAGGGGTCTAGTCAGACTGGTTATGTCGGTGGAAGTCGGGAGTGCCGTTGAAGCCGACAATGTGTATAAATAGGCAATACCGATTGCGATCACGTAGCTGTAACGAGGCGTCGCGCCTGTACTAGCTATCGATCTACACCAAGATGGAATTCACTGACGGATGCTTGTAGGTGATGGCGTTAATGCTGTGTTGCCAGATTGGCATGAAGATAGAATACTTTACGAAGTGTGTTATGGATTTAATGATATCGAGATAGAAATTTATGACCTCGTTTACGCGAATAGTAGGTATTAAAATAAAACTGTTTTGTATGGATTTAATTCCTTTGCAGCATGTCATGAGCATACTCTATTTAAGTCAGTCACGGATGTTGTAATATAAATATCTAAGTATTTTCCTACAATTATTCATAGGAAAAGAAGAAATATTAGCTTTTAATTAATTGAATTAAACTTGTACCTTTAACTGTTCAGAAATCATGCAATAATATACAAGTAGTCAGGTGTATCGTAATTAATGTATGTATTTGCAGCGATTATTGTAAGTCTTTTATATACACAGTATTTGTGCCATGTACCTGCATTACCTAACTAAATATACAATCGATAATTATTTACTATTAAAAACAAAAGTGAATGAAATAAAGAATTGATGAATGGACAACCGACAGCCCGAATGACTTGGTTCACTAATTGTATTAGCATTAGGATGGTTCTCTAGCCATCTCAAAGGCTCAGATATCAGAGATTTAATCTTCAATAGCTTGTTTGTTGTTGACCGAACGTACCGTATGCAAATTAAGGGCACAATCGGGTGTACTGATTGTTGTTCTTACCTACATTAAAATGTTTGGATTTGTATCAGTGAATGATGGTCTCTTCATTCCTTCATTCCAATATAATATAATATTACGTACAGACTTTATGATACATATAATTCACTGTATGTGATTTTAAGTCTCCATTGTTTTGTTGAATGTTTTTGGAGTAAGTTTATTGACTTCATGAATATGCAGTATAATAACATGTTGATGTTACCTTACAGTGCATATTAAATATGTAGATTCGGATCTTACAATAACAAACTCCTAAAGTTGCATTAACAAAACGTTACTTTTAGTGATGTTATTCGAAATAACAGAAGCAATAACTACTTTAATATATTAAGTTTTGTATGTAAGAATCCCAAAGCATCGCTGTCTGTACTCTAATAGTGAGCGAAATGGTTGTATTATAATTTTGAAATAAGTATGTAGTTCCAATTTAATACGAGTTTTTAAATCTGGGTGTTTGAAAACTATCATCAGTATCATCTTACTGCTGAAAATAAGATAACTATCAAATTGTGCACTGATTTCTTACAGATAAATTTTAGGAATAAAAATGTTGTTTGTTTTTATCGCAGCATATTAATATTATTTTAAAAATTAAAATTAATAGCAGTCATTGTAGTGAATAATTATGTCTTTGATCTCGTAGGATTGAAACATTAAAGCAATATTTCCACTACAGCAGTAAATTTCGTAGAAGTTAACTCTTTCTAAGTGGAAGCACTTCTACTAAATTTACGGTTGTCAGATAAACGGACATAATTCGGACTCCATTCTACTCGGTGTAAAATCCCACCTTAACAGTAACAAGCAAGGCTCTTGAGCGGAGCTGAGAAATATTACCCGTAACCTGATGGCTTTTATTTCAGCACGTTTAAGGTATTTTGAAACATTTGCATAAAAGACGTGATAAGTGAATTTTAGTATTGAGGGTTACCTTTTATGTAATGTAACATTCATACTAGGTTAGTATTTCAGACGTAGGTAAAGGATACGGAGTATTTCACTCCATATATTACCTACTTGTACAAGCTAGTTGACGCCGTACACAACAGATGGCGCTACCGTCGTTTTCCGCCATCCCGCTTAGAATTTATTATTCAATCCGAGTGTTTCTCCACATTGTTTTCTTTTACTGTGTTTTTTCTTCGCGAGGAAATCACAGCTTGAAGCGATGTGATCACAAATATTGGTGGTATATGTACACAATAATATGATATAGGTAGCTAGCACTTAATAAAAACAGAAATATTGTTCTTGAATAGCTGTGCATACTAATAATGTTGCTAACTAGTAGCGTTCCCGCGTTTATGTATATACTTCTCCCGTGGGATTTTTCTTGGAACTTTTCTAGCCGAATATTAGGCAACTCGTTTCACTTGGCAAATATACATTATTGAGATTACCTTTTTGCCAAATCTTATCTTTGTTTATAGTTTCTAAGATTTCTGAATAAGTTTCACTATAAAGTGAAATTAGATTGGGTTGATAAAATGAGCATCAATTTTGAGATTTACTTTCGTTTATAACATATTCCCGACCGGTTTGTATATTCAAAGATAATCTAATTACATTTAAAAATCACAAATTTCAAAATAATTGAAACCCGTTTAAATTATTTTTTACTATTGAAGCATGCAAGCAGCAAATATGCTGCGATTTTTAATAAATGTTTAAAAAGAAGATCAAATTATTTATTAATGAATTATAAGTACACTATGCTTATAATATTTTCTTGTCTGATTTAAAAAACAATGGTTTACGAGTACTAGTGTCAGGAATGGTAGTCGAGATAGAATAGTTCTAGCATCCTTTTAATATTCTCACAACGTTTGTAAGGAGATAAGGAGGAAACGTCTTTACTTTTCTTTCAGGAACGAAAGAAATAAGATCTCTTAGGAAAGACATGGCATTTATTATGTTTTAAAAACATTTAAATAAGCAGCTTTTAAGTTTTCCTAGCTTTAGTAGTTGTCACGAGATTAGCGCCAATAAAAATTATTAGAATTTCATCAGAGAATGAGTGAATTAAAGGAACGAAACGAATTTATGTTTGGAGTTTTGTTAACTGAGAGCTATTAACCCAACTGAGAATTGAGCTACTGTGTGATTTGTGAGGTAGGTAATGGGTTTGATATTGTATTTTGATAATAAAAGTTTTATTTATATAAGGAAATAAAATAGAGGTAATCATCCAAAAAAGAAATTAAGTACCACGTCTCAGTTATAAAATTATGAGATTTCCTAGTAACAGAGGTATTCCGATGCAAAAGTGTCGGGACCTCATTTTGATTATCAATAATGGAGGTTTCTCATTTATTGTTTGCATAACGCCGATAATTCTATAGAGAAGTTAACTAGAGGTGTATTCATAATACACCAATTTCGTCTTAGCTTAGTTAGTCACAGACAAACAGTATCGACTCATTTTTATGTTTGTAATTTACGAATACATGCCATTTGTAATTCTAAAATCACTGATATACGATCAAAATTACATTGATCAAAACGCATTTGCTGTTGCAACAAATTACGTCATAAATGTCGAAACACAGATGTCGCTAGTTGCCTGTATGCCTGACACCTTTGCTGACTGTACAATATGAGGGGTCTACATACACTGGTTGCTTAAATGTATCGGCGTTTTTCATCCTTTAACCATAATAAATGTACGGCTAGTTTCGGTACAGCATTGATTTATAGGGGATCGACTATGTTTAAAATTGCTTTATAAATTGTAGTGGTTGAACGTGCAAGCTAAGGGATACGAAGGGTATAAATAGATGCAGGTGGAGGCAAAGTACTGGCTATTGACTATTATGTGGGTAAGCAGGTGTGGTACGTGTTAATGAGGTCAAGATGATTGTGATTCACTGTTTCAGGTAATGGGTGGTCTTAAAAGTTGTGCTCCGTAAACGCCTGAACGAGAATTTTGAGAGAGTAATTTAATAAGTTTGTGAGTGGGTTTACAACTATATTTTATAAACTCAAATACAATAAAATTATATGAAAATTATTCCTCGCTGGTCGTTTTCAAAACCCAAACTTATTAATCCTTATAAAAACAGTTTTACGTACTCACGTTCAGTATGAAGAATATTCTCTAAAGTTTTACGGATGAGCGCCCGGCGAGTGGCCAATAAAAACGGCGGCCAACTTCCGCGAGACAGACTATAGCAACGACGTCATAAGAAACGTGTATAATATCGTAAAGAAAACTTTGATTATGTTTTGAGAATAACACCTTTTTTGTTGGCCGTTGAGTGTTTTGTTATGATGATGGTGTTGGAAGTAGTTTCATTTTTTAAAAGAAAACTTCTGTCCATGTTCTGTCACAATAAGATTGTCCTACTTTAGACGTAAATTATATTTCCAGCTGATCATCGTAATACTGGCGTTCCACGTTGGGCGCCAGTATTGCTTACCGAGTGTGTAATTTGACGGCTGTCTGCGGTAAGTTCTGCATATAGCGATTAGTAGTTTCTGACTAACATATTAAGAATTAACAGCATAAGTATATATGGGTAAGTATCTTGAAATAGGAGGTTTCAATTACCTTATCAGTGCAAACCACCTGAAACCCAATCTATGTATAAATAGATATAATAGTTCAGTAGCCTTTACTCTTTTGTTAGTTTCTAGATATTCTTTTGGTTTATCAATAAAAAATGTTTCTTTTAAAACTCGAACCCTAGTCTTCATAAATATTGACGATGTTCGGTGCAAAAACTAGTCACATAACATAAACACACAAGCGGCACACTGTTCCAACAAAAGAACATGTGTACCGAAGCAACTACGCACTTGCCTAGGCAACTAATTAACTGTGTAGACGCAGGCACGCCTTGCCCGCCCAGCAGTTAATGAACTAAATTGATACGAGGCCAATTACCGAGGCGACGGCTTTCATTACCTTAATGCCTTATTTTGGCAGTTTGATAATGGAGGCGCTTTCTTGGACTTATGAGGCTGAGAATTAGTGACCTTATAATTATGGTTAGGTATTTATAGATCCGATATGCTTGTGATCTATAATATCACAAGATATTATAGATCACAAGCTGTGGTAGCCTAGTGGTGAGACCAGTGGACAAAGATCTTGAGTTCAAACCCAAGGCACGCACCACTGACTTTTCTGAAGTTATGTGCGTATTTATCACATGCTCAAACGGTGACATCGTGAGGAAACCTGCATGCTTGAGAGATTTTCTCGATGGCATGTAAAGTCTGCCAACCCGCAGTAGGCTAGCGTGGTGGACTATAGCCTAATCCCACTCAAAACGAGAGGAGACCCGTGCCCAGCAGTGGGACGTTAATGGGTTCTTAATGTGAAAATTTATAGATCCTTGGATTTGAAGACTTGACTGGCAAGGTACCTATGCAAATGGTTTCTGCGTCACAGGTTGCGGGTTCGGTCCCCGCTAATATTTGCCGAGGAGATCCATGCCTAGGCACAGTAAATGGGTTGATGTGTATATAGTTAAGTTCAAAACTTCAAATACAGTGGTATATATATTTTTTTTCGTAAATATTGAAGTCTTACTTCACATTGAATAAATAAAACTACTTTTTATGGATTGTATCTGTGGTGCTGGTTGTTTTGATGGTATAATTACTATCAGCTTCCCTAAATTTTTACAAATGATTGACAATCCGATTTACACAGAATGAACTTACTCAATTATTTAGGTGATTTTGCCCGCGAAATCTTTTTTTTTTAATTTTTTCTTACTTCTATTAAATTTATAAAAATATTATGTCTTCTTTCATCTGCTTAAAAACTTCTATCTCCATTTTTACCTCCTCTGGGGGTAATTTCCGTTCTAGAAAGTATCCTATGTTCTTTCCCGGGAATCAAACTATCTCTACACCAAATTTAGTTAAATCGGTTCAGTGGTTTAACCGTGACGATGTAACAAACAGACTTACTTTTGCATTATAATATTAGAATGTATTACGTAGACTGTGTAGAAAATGCCTTAACACCTACCTACATTGTATTCGATAGAGCAATGTAATCTGCATAAAGCAAGTTAATTGATTGGTTCACAACTGTTTTCCATTAACGGTACACAATCCGGGACATACCGCTGGTACTCCGCTTCGGGCAGTACCCTTCGTAGATTTTCGAAAATTATTTTACACTCTCGTGTAATGTTCTCCGTACTCGGAGTATGAAGTAATTGGAAATATATTTCAATGAATAATGGTGTAGTATGTTCTGTGTATATTATTTTTTAATAAAATGATACCGGGAATGAATTTTTTGTTTCGATTTTATGGAATAACCAATAACAATTATTGTGTATTATTTCATTCATTGTAATAATTTGTTAAATTTTAAATAAATTGATAAATAATAATAATAAGGGCATTCAAATTCGATAATTTCACATTATTCAAGAACCTAGTATGTGGGAATTTGGTTTTTTGTAATACATATATTTGTCTATTTACTTTAGAGCCGCATTAAGAATTGTAATAGGTGGAAAGATAAAATTATCGTTCTTAGAAAATAATAGACATAACATTTAATAATTTAGTTAGATATAGCGCAATTACTAATATCGTTTATCCCCAAACGTAACACGATTACGCCACTATGACCAACCACTCTATTCAACTATTCTAATTTCTACAGCACTAAACATGTTCACCGAATAAAATACACCGAAACTTGTTAAAACACGTTAGTGAGCACTGAAGCGGTTAAATTCGGACGTTTCATTACAAGAATTTGATTTATCGGACGAACTCTGAAATACTGGGCACGTAGCGAACGTTCTACAGGAGTAATTTGAATGCTATCCGCAGTGCACTGCGTTCATAATTACTGCGCGATTTAGCTCGTTTTCATAGTTCTGAAGGCTTTATTAGTGTAAGAATATCATTGACATGGAACTGATTCACAGTGAGAAGATTTTATTACGTTTAATATCGCACAAACTCTAGTGTTTGGATTTAATTTGAATACCTATAGTGTACAAATGGTTTTTGCTCTTTTATAAATCGATTATTAATATAAAATAATATACTCAATATTAATTTTAGAACTTATTATTGATATTTTTTCTATTTAGTCAGTTGCGTACGAAGTGCCTGTTAAGGATTGTCACCAAAATGTCAAGTAACAAAACTTTTTTATTTCTCTCCAAGTGAAGAATGGAATACAATAATTGTTAATAAATTGTTAGCGAAATATTATCTATAATTTAAAACAAACGTATTAGCCAGACGCCGCTTAACTCCAACTGTCAGTTTCAAAACTTTAATAAAAACATCCGAGCGATAGAAACAAAAATAATCAACTGAAGAAAACTGTTGTATCAGCAAACGAGACTTACGAGTATTGCATCGTTCTCTGAACATAAAAATTGAAACAAATTATTAACTGGCTATAAATAAAGGTTCAGAGCTCGATATCTGGCAGGCTGCCAGGGACGCTTTAGATAGGAAAAACCTCTTGTTCGAGCTGGGAGCTAGGAAGGACATTTGGACATGCAACTAATGGGATTCAGTGATTACAGCCGTGATTTATGCTAAGTATTTGAACCTATCTTAGACCAGTTTCTTAGTATTTTACACAAAACCCCCGAGAAAAGGATTAAGTTTAGGAAAATCCGACTTTAAGGACCAAGTTTTATGTCTACGCTTTTTTAAAATCTTCTAACATTTAGTTAAAGGTAAAATAGATCGCTATTTATTAGAAGTATGATTTATTTTTGCGTTATCTATTTACAATATAAATCCTTAGTGTCGGAGAAAAAAGCTAATGGACAGGCTAAGTAATTCACGCTAAAGCGCTTCGTGAAAAAAATAGAAACGGAATTTACTTAGTTTAAGTAATTTCGGGCAATAGCGTTATAAATTCATGTCTGACTAGAGTAATAGGATACAAAAATATTTAATAAAAATGATAAATCACTTGATATACAACGGTGTTGTTTGTACAGGCCATATAATAAGAGTAATTCATAATTGCTGTTTTTATTGATACAAGTTTTTCATAAAAAGTATTTTTCTTCATAGATTTACGTAGGATTACATTTTCTTTTAAGTAAGAGCATTCGTACCGAAGGACCAACCCTATCCTTCTTAAGCTTTTACTGCTTGACATGTATGAATGTTGGAAGCTTTCAAATCTCATCTCAAAGCTAATACCTGTGAGTTGAGGGGTACCATTCTTCACGCATCATCGTGCCTTTGCGTGGGGTGTGCCAATGGGGCGGAAAAGTCGTTAGATAGTGCCTTCTTGCGTTTTTCGTCGGTTCTTATCATGGTGAATATTTTTTTACATGTTGCGGGGTAAACTTCAAAACTTAGTGGAGTCGATATGAATAGTATTTTCCGATTTTTCTTGGAATTTCCAATATCTTTTTTTAAACGAATATTATTTGTATAATCTATTATGTACCTACCTAAAAGGCCAGATTATTTTTTAAAAAAGCAATATAATTTTCTTGTAAAGCGTTAAACATGACTAGTAGTAGACTGAATACGCTTCTGTAAAGTGTATTGTACTTAAGTAAAGTGTATAGATGAGAAAGTATTTATTTTTTAACTGTGCTCTATATAGTAACTCCTTGTGCTTGCGGTCCTTTATTTCTTTATATACAGATTTTATTAAAATATTTACCAATTGAAACCAAGTGAAATTTTAAATGGCCCTAAATTTTACAAATATCCAAGATAATTCATCACCGAAGAGCCGGGTCCCCAGATTGCCGGCAATAAGACGTATGTGGATGATAAGGCTACGAAATCTCTTTAGGCCATGCCTACGAGATATGGTTTCTATGTGAAATGTAATATAATGGATTTGTATTGAAAATTGAAATAGTAAAAACCATTCAATCTAGTTTTGACATACAAAAATCCACGGAAATAAATGTAGGTATAGTATATGTATTAAAAAAAGCTTCAGGCGGAGGCAATACTTCAATAAATAATAAGGAAATAATTACTTAATTCTAGATCTTTTCGTACTTCAGCTAAGATGAAAAATACCAAATTGCACCCCAAAATTTAATATCCCATATTGTATTAAACGATCTAATTTCCAGATTACTTCACATCACATTTGGCAGTTCTTGTCTACTAGTCCGTGAAGGTTGTCGTCAGTCCGGGATGCGGGTGGAATAATTCCTACCCGCTTTTGTGGCAAGATAAAGTGTCGCCCAACGTGGTCAAGAATAATGTGACGGCTAAATGATTTATAGATCTGCATTCGTGTGACGGTGTTTGTGTCAGGAAATTGTGTTGGTGTAGAAGTAACTGATGTTTATACTACAGTAACACAGGAATAAAATGCTTTTGTAAAGGTCGTAAATAAATTTTTGATTGGTCTAAAAATGGTAAAAGTTAAATATTATTTTTATAATTGAAGTGTTTTTTTTTCCAAAGGTATCGGGGAAAGTAATGTAATTGGATCGATGCACGTAATTTAAGAATTTAAGGCTTATAAAGTAATATGGTCATTCTCATTATAAAAGTACTTAGTTGAATGAACGAGTGTTATTCGGATCAGACAAATTACTCAATCAGCCAAAAAAGTAAACATTTTATTTTCAAATTATCATTTTAGCTGAGCTATTAATTATCAGTTCAGTTATCCGAAATATTTCTAAGGTGAGAATAATACTTCGTTTTTTTTATACATTATTTCTTTCTTCATTTGAACTGAGAAAATAATTATAATACAATTTACTTCACGATGACACAAAACTTATTAAATCATATTTAATTTTACTTCTAAATGCCTCGAGGGCTTAAAAGGAGGTAAGAAATACATATAACAACACACACATACTCATCTAATAACGGCGTAATAAAGACAAACATATCCAAACTAATAGCAGATAGGACTGTTCCACCAAATCTCCTGGCCATAAGTTGGTGTACTAAATTTGTGGATGCCATCGATTGCCAATAATGTCAGTAATTACTGCCCTCACCGCCTCGCCCGTTAATCTTACTTAGGATTATGCCCGCTCGTGCCAAGTTTAGTTAAAAAATATTGGTATAGGTGGCGCGTTTGTTGTTTAAAAAGGTTGTTGTAACGAGGCTATTATCAGGTTTTAATGAACGACAGTTTGTTTTTGTTATTATTGTTTTTAGAAAGGAAAGTTTATTTTAAGTGGTTGGCTGTTTTTATTTTTTGTTACACTTTTATGTATTACAAAAGATGAATATATTAGATAGATGGTCTTTTCAAGTGTTTGACGAGTAGAGCAAAAGGTTTAATATTGAGAATTAAGACTAATTTGCTAAATGCCGAATTTTAATGATATGGCAAATTCTTGATGACAAATTCGTAGAAAGTTTCAATGTGACCAATCAATTTGTAAGGCTTAGTTGCACCTGTCGAGATTAGATCATGCATGGTTTATTATTCTTAACAGGTCGTGACTCCTCTGTATCAAGCCGTCGGTTCCAGATGAGTTCAGACGAATACCAATATCAATCCTTAATGGTAGTCACAAACCAGAAAACCCTAACCGCTAGTTCAATATTATTATTACTAACAACCATCCGCATTCGTGTAGTCTCGAAGCTGACCCCAACATAGGTAGGAAAGGACTCGGAATATGATATAAAATAAAGATTTGATATTGGAAAAAACTTGGTATACGTATGCATACCTACATCATTTCCTACCGTTAGCGTAGTAAAATCAAATCACATCATATTACCATACATACAAATCCAATAACCACGAGGGGCTTACACAAAAACTTGCGCGGATGGCAATAGAATGATGGCGGGGTAGTTCGGACCGTTTCCCTGGTAGTTGAGAGGCTGGTCACGTGGCACCGCTCAGTTATACCCGGCAGCCCCGTGCCGCGGTTTGATACGCTCGAAAGTGCCCCGGATACTGGACACTTTGGACCTGATACTATATTCATCGAGTATTGTGGATGAATTTAAAATCTATGGGAAAATAATTTCTGAGAACATGGTAAAATTGTTTTGGTCCTCAAAGAACTTTTCAAATGTTGATAAAAGAAAAACAGCACGACCAAGGTACAGTCTTAAATCAATAGTATAAATAATAAATTCTTCAAATTAACCAAGTCTTGCTAAAAAATGTTTATAAAATGTGGAGTAACTATTATTTCATTATAAACGTTTGACGTATGGGTATAATAATATAATCTTTTCAGACACAAAGTCCATCGTTGTTTAATATCTAAGTACTAGAAAAGTTGTTGCTACGGTGTTTGCTTTATGAAAGAAGCGATCTAGTGTTTTTAATCGACTTCATCTTCTTATTTTCCTCGTAATATTTTATTAGTAAACTTCGAAATTGAATAGGAGGAAATAATACAGGGCTAGATATATTCCACTTTATACACAAAGCTAGGCTTATGTTAGGCTCCAAAAAACGCTGTTCAATTCTAAGGACCAAGTCGAATATATTTGTTAAGACCATTTTATGTATCCGAGGTTTTTACTGAGCGTTGTCCCTTAACCCCTTCGTTACGCAGTTGGTCGCTGTAGATATAAACGTCTAAGATGTCTCGAGAGCGACATTAGTGGAATGGAACAAACAGAGCTGTCAGTCTAAAATATCTACTGTTGTTTTGGGAGAAACACGTAAAGGGATATCTAGGGACAGTTTCCTATATAAGTTTATGTTAAATATTTTAATTATGTTTGCTAAAAAATATGCGATGTATACGTAGACGTACCTACCTGGAAGCAGAGAGACCCGCGTAAAAAAACACATGGCTAATGTTAAACATCGCTGATGTAAGGCATTATCAGTTGGCGAACTAGCTATTAACAAGAAAATCTCTGGTGTTTGCAAGAGGTTTATGGAGGAGGTGTTTGGGGGGATGCCAGCACCAGATATTTTCTTTTACCAAGTTAAATAAGTTTAATTATGATACTTACAAGGCTGTTACTATCGACATTTTTGGAATGGTTTACAACCCTATCCCTAAATTTAAAAGGACTCCCTTCAACCCCATGCTTTTAATCAAACGCATTGATTTTTGAAACATTCAAAATTCATTTTAGCATTGCCGAAGGCCATCATTACTTTAACATATTATATGGCCTGAAGCAATAAAGATTCGAGAGAAAAATAACACATTAATTTATCGGAATGTTTGATATTAAAATTCCAATTTTATATTTTAAAATTATTTATATAATTTTAAACGCCAGTATTTAAGTTTTTTTTTAAGAAATCCTCTTCTATTCAGGGATGTTTTTTTGTGTAGGTCAACATTCAATTAAAATTGCGAGGAAATCAAGAATAACCGACACACAGCATGAAGAGTAATAAGATAATGCAATTCTTTATTACTCATGTCATAGCTGTGTTCCCCATTGAGCTAAATGTTTCAGATACCACGGATAAGCAATGTTTTTATTTGATTTCATTGGGGTGAAAACTAGTGAGGGTGTTCTGTGTCATATTGACCGTCTCATGTCTGTCTATTAGGGTACATAAATGGTTATCGTAATAGGTGGTTTGAAAGACGGGCGTCTGAATATTTCAAGATGTATTATTTAATTTTATGAATTCTTAATATAATGTTGGTATGAAAAACTATTATTATTAAAATATTTATAGGTCCCTTAAAAAAATATAAAGGTATATTTGTAAATGTAAATAAATAGGAATATTGTGAACGAAGGTCCGCTCAAATTGTTACTATTGTATTTGTTAATTAAGATAGTTGACAAAAGAAGTTGGCGTAAATAGTTGTTATTGCACTACGCTTGGTCAGTGTAGATGTATAAATTATCAGTTACTATTCTTTTCCGATACGGTAGAAGTGCTGTGAAAAATTAGAGAATGTCTAAGATTTGTTTCGGAGTTTGATGGAGTATGAGGAGTATAATTAATACTGTTTTATTATTAAATTACTTTAATTACCCATCTGACGGCTACTGCTCACACTACACGTTATTTTTTGATACATGTGTTTAAAAAAATTTACAACATTGTTTTCAACTTCAACCTTTTTTATTTTATTTTTGCAACACTGTCAATCTCTATCCGCCCGGGTCTAAAGCCGACGCAAACTTTTATCTCAGTGGGGAAACTAAAAATATCCCCATTGTGTTATATCATCAAAGAGTTTGGGGTGATGGATTAAGCCTGTATCGATGTGTCTGCCACGTGTCTATACAGATAAGAGATGTAATGCTAAACGCTATAGTTGGGGAGCGGTGTACGTACTGGTCGTAATGCTGTAGATTTGTACTGTTGATATGTCGGATTGTAGCGTAATTAAGCACATTTTTGTGAAGTTTCATTAAAGTTTATTTACATGCCAAGATATATTTTTTTTAAAGATATTCTTTTTGTCGCAATATTAAATGTACTAACATATTCTATGGCTACGCCTCTTAAAGTCAAGATAAAGAAGTGTGACGTTTAGAAGGTACGAGTCTGAGTTAGCACTTCATTTTCCCTCGCTTCGGTACGTGATGCAGCGCAAGCCTCATTCCTAATACCTACTCAGCTAGCTACTGACTACGGTCCAGCGCTGGGGCCCAGTCTGACCTAAAATCTGTTGGGGTTATGACAAATGTAGACACAAATCCTTTCCCGTCGTTAGGACAAGTCAAGCAATTGCAGTTTTTAGAAAAAATGGTAGCATAGGAGATTACTCCTATACTACCTTAAACATTTTTTGGCCAAAAGCTTACCAGATATTTATTTGTACTAATCATTTGGTCAGATTATACAATTATATAGGTAGCACTGCATTGCATATATTCATGTACATTTTTATATTTTATATGTGAAAATGATATCATTGAAAATAATTGCAAAAACGTACTTGGAAAAATACAATGACAAAAGCGTTCCAATCACTGTATGTATGTAATTTAATACTCGATACGTCACATGAAGAAATGAGCAAAAAACATCCTCTCATTAATATTGATGGCGCTTTCAATTGTTTGGCATAAATTAATTCAATTTTTTGGGGAAATTGCTCCGAGTATGCGTAACTTAGGACGAGGGGAGAGATTTATCATATTACCGATTACTCCTTGCACCAATCTCTCCGGTTCATATTAATAGCTTGCTGTGCAATATTATCAAATTGTAAATATAAAATGGGATATTTTTGGACGGCACAGTGATATTAAATTTGTTTGCGTTGTTAAATTGTATTAAGACAAATTGTATTTGTATTTCTTTGTCCTCTCTGTTTTTCGAATATTAAATTTGTTTTGTTTTCATGTTACGATACGATATTAGATATTGTTTACTAAATATTTGTGTTTTTGTTTCCCATAGTCTACCTCTGTGACTATAAGTTCTTATCCCAATTTGCGAATTCACTGAATATATACAATAAAACCTATAAACTTGAAGGATTGTGAATTCAGGAAGGTGTAAATATCAACTATGAAAGGATTTAATGATTAACTTATTACGGGGTAAAGAAATACCCAGATTTTAGGAGCACCCAACTCACTTAGTTACACTACGCACCGATTTGGTATATACATAGGTCCATTAACATAGAGACAAGAACTCCAGAAATCCTACACACAACATCCCAATGGCCAACAGCCGGGCAAACGTTGCAAATTAAAATTTTGACTGCAAACTTTGCTGGTAATTATTATTAGAGTGTTTTGCCAGATTTTCGACGCAATCATTTGTGGTTATGGCGTAAAAAAGTTTCTTATTACGTCACCGAAACCGCTAAGTTGGCTTGTAAATATTTAAACGAGAAATAAGTGTCGTTACTTGGTCCGCTTAATTTGATGCAAAAGTGACAGCGGGATGAGGGCCAATGTAAATTGGATGGTAAATTAACTGGCGATTCTCAACGATGACAGATGTGATGAATAAAAGGACTTTGATATGCTTACACAATACCGAACTTTTTTTGGAAAAAACGTCGTAAATTTAGGATGTTTTACCAGACAGTCCAATGCTTATTTTACCATCTCGAGAGTGTATGAGTTGACATTGATTCATAAACCACATTGTTTTTTATAATTTTTTAGTTATATTATTATAATTTATTAATTATCTATATCATTATTTATGTTAGTTTTCACAAAACTCGCAAACAAGCTATAGTAATGATAGTAACCATGACTATAACTATCTACGCTAATGTTGTCGTCTTTACTCAAGTAGTTATAATTTTTTACATTTCTATTACTATGCACAATGGTTAAGAAGGTTGTTGTTCTTAAAGGTAGGCAATGTTGCCAGGCCTGAACATCTTACCTTATATTGTACTAGTTTAAAGTGTAATGCTTTTATTTTTCTTGCTGGATTCTTCTGGAGTCAATAAGCGTTTCATAAAAA
Source organism: Craniophora ligustri (assembly GCA_905163465.1). Lineage (NCBI taxonomy): Eukaryota > Metazoa > Arthropoda > Insecta > Lepidoptera > Noctuidae > Craniophora > Craniophora ligustri. Next base: position 5,740,274 of record LR990960.1, read on the forward strand.
GCTTGAAATAGTTAATTTTAAATATAAACCTTTCGATTTGATAGGCCGCAGATACTTAGTTCTCCCCATTCAAAGCCATATTGATGCTTAGTTTATTGTACATCGGCAATCGGGAGTATTGATAAAGCATTAAAATGTACGATTTAGAAAATATTGAAAGTACCCTCAATATGGACAAAAAATATAAAACAATATGCTAAATAAAGAAAAGAAGCAACAAACTGGTATAAACTTATTTCATAAAAGGAACTAATACATTTGAGTTGAAAGTTTCTTTCTCTTCAATTTAATATTGCTGAAAGGGTAAGAAAGTGTGTCGGTACAACGGTGACTGATGTGTTTTCTTTGCATAATGTAATAGCTCTTTGGTAGAATCGACTTTTCTGTTTTTGTATCGATGAGATGAGAAAATAAATAAATGTTCGAGAAAAATAACAAGTATGGTTGCTTATTCTTCTTTCAATAAAATTTGTAAAAAACTATTAAAGTCACAAAATACTCTAAACATTTTTTCACATTGCAAAGTATAACATAAAAAAGAAAAACTTAAAATTGGTAGTTGCACGGTATTTAATCCTCTTTTGAAAATTAAAAATCGAATTCCCAATTCAAACTTCATTACCATCATCCTCGAACCGGTAATGAAGAACAAACGAACTCGCATCAATCACGTCTCTCGTAAGCAGTGTTTTAATGACATTATTTCCTAATACCCGAGGACAATTTCCCCGCCTAACCGTATTACGTAGGCGCATGTGATTTTCGATAGATGCGTCGAGTTCCAATGGTAGGGGTAATATACAAAGGCTTTTCGAATGCGTAATTTATTATCGAAGTCGATGACGTGAATGGATTGCTTAATTAGTATGTTTATTTTAATGTTAACCTTTACATAATTTAAAGCACAATATATTAAATATTTTGTTTAACGATATTATATAAAATATGTCGATGACAGCATATTCCATTTAGAGCTGACTAACGTAGATCACTAAAGAGATACGCTGTATATGTGTTTAAGGGATAAACACACAACCGATGGAACTAGGAAATGTGAATAAGCCACAATTTATAGAACTGCAATTATATGAAACCAATGCTTCAAGCCATTTTAGAATCAAAAGGCAAGTAAAACATTTTTGGACCTTCAAGTAAATTTTTCCAACCTTTAATCTAAAAAAAGCAATACGTTTTAAAACCCACTTAAGTAATTCAAAACGCTTATCATCAACACAGCAAAATTACAAACAGGTATTTTAATATTTTGCAACGATACTGCTCGCAGTTTATTTTTACCGAAAAGATATTTACTAAAGATTTTCCTTAGCAAATAGAATTACCTGCCCTCAACAATATGCAGCCGGGAGAAAAATAATGCTGAGGAAATCAGCCGGTGCTTCTTGCAAGAACAGCCTTTTAACGTGGGAAAACGGAGGATAAAAATTGTGCTTGTAGTTTTTGAATAATGATATTGTTATGCTTATGGAAGTCTAAATAAAGTTGTTTTTGGTGTGTTTTTGTTTGAATATAAAAATCTGATTAGTGTTTTAGTGTTTGGATTATGATAAGTCTCTATTTCGTCAAGTAAAAGAGGTCTGCGTCAAAAGGACATTTAGTCAGCTTCGTTACGTTCCGAGTTATGTAACGACACTTGTATTACAGATATTCGACGATTTATAAAATGCAACGTTTTTTTTAAACACACATATACAAATGACTCAGATACAAATAATTATAATCCTGCAAAATAATGAGCGACTATTTTCCCTCGATATGCGTAGTCAAGTTCTCCTCGAACCAGCTGGCTAACCACCCTTGTGTTACGAACGCCATGTAAACAAGGTACGTCTTCATTTGATTAGGGGAATACGTCTAAAGGCAGTATTTAGATAAGGCTAAGACTAGAAACACACTTGTTCAACTCTATGCGACACAAATATTGCATCCTGATTAGTCAATGTAAATTAGGCAATCATGCATCATCATTATCAACGCATTTAGTGTCCCACTGCTTGGCACGGGTCTCATCTCATTTAAGAGGGATTAAGCCTGTAGTCCCCCACGCTAGCCTTAGTGCAGTTTGGCGGCCATCAAATGCCATTAAAAAATCTCAGAGGTGCAAGCGTTTAATCCTTCATCGTTTTAGCATGTGATAAATACGCAGAAAACTGAAAAGAGGGGTACCTACGTGCTTTGGGTTCGAAATCGACGTAGGTGATATTAAAAATATTTTTAAAATCCGATACAGGTATGCTTGATCTGATAATTGTTAACAAACTGCCAAAATGTATCTATATCCGCACCAGGATAGGCACTAAGTATGTATTTGTATACCATGTAATAAAGACGTATATATGGCTATTAGCCACAAACAAATAAAAGTCAAAGCTTACTAAGAAGAACCAAATACTGAAACTCAATAAGGACCTTGAGCTTTTAACAAATATACCAATTAGATAGTATAGTATTAAATAGTATTGCAGAAATAATATGATAATACGGCAAAAAATACTTTTATATAAAATATTGTACATACTTCGCATAGATAGTGTAGACTTGACTATGTAGTACCTTTTAAGACGAATAACATCCGAAGCAGATAACGATATCAATTACTATCTTTTACCTCGATATCAAACGAACCCAATTGACCTCTGTCTGTCAATTAAAAGTATCAAGCGATTTTCTTCTAATGACGTCCTTTATTCTTGTGAAGGGGATGCTTCCTTAAATTGTTATTGTTTTAAAAAATTAATAGCACACCATTTTTATCGTATTAATTGCCTAGCGAATAGAGAAAAGTGTACTTTTATTAAATTAAATTGCTTGTAGAATTGTTTTATTTTTTTAATTAAATAGGTGTGTTATATTAACTCAGAGAGCGCGTTAAACTATTGGTTTGAGTTGTGATACGATAAGCAAAATATGGAATACAAGTCCGTTCTTACAATTCATGATCATCCTGATAACCAACTTCATCTAAGTAATTGGTAACTAAATGACTACAACTCAGTTCAGAAAATGCAAGCAATTTAGAGAGTAAAATTATGAAAGGTTATATTATCGTAAAATGGTAATACCAATTTCTAAAAACTGGAAAAAAATACTACCTATCTATTATAACACCGGTATTATAATATCTAATTATAACACCTCCTATCTTTCGATTAGTAAGTGACGAGTAGAAACATTTATCATATTATTTCCCTAGTTCCACAATATCTTGCAATACGTACTGTTCTACATCAAATGTATGAATAATTACAACACTAATGACACACCCTCGCTTACATGTACGTACGCATAATCTTGATTTCAACAAGATTCTCCTAAACTATTGCTTATGTAAACAAACACGCGATTTTGGCGCGGTTTACATTATTTACTGCGTCAATAAGGGTTGCAGTGGAGACAAAAAATTAAGGCGTAAAGCTGCGAACATGGCCCAAAAAAAGTGTCAGCACGTGACGTGACTTTCTATTATATTTGCCTTCGCAAAACTCATAACATGGGCACGAACAAAAAACGTAACTACGTCTCGTTAAAGGGTTAAAGACTGGTTATATTCAGCCGTATCAGTACCATGCCCGATGTTGCCACGGGATTTTTATCCTACAGGAGTCAAGGTATAGTTTAGTGTGATTTTGATAGCAAATTATTTGGTGATTAATGCCTTTAGGTTTCTTAACATTACTTTGTTGCATTCTTAACTTGTTGTATTATGCCCCACATGAATTCAATGATTCCCGGCGATAATTACCTATCAGTTTTTCAGTTCATCTCTGAGGCACGTAGCCCGTCCTTTTGGAAATGTGGTATTGACTCTCATATTTTTTTATAAGAGGTTACTATTTTTCATCTTTATTGCAGTTTAAATGCAAATTTAAAAAATTGCATTTAATCTTTAAAATGTTTGTCACGTTTTCAGGCTCAATACTAATAAGATATAAAACTGAAATAAAAGAGAAATACTTAACCACTGTTAACAATTCAGTTTGGCCTCGCAAATTAATTCCGTTCGCATGTGACCATTACTAAACCAGAGCTAGAGAGTAAAAAGCCGCAAGCCTTACAACAGCCTTCAGGATGGCGCAAAAAGTTAAATTGAAACATCGCACGGTCTGCGATGGCTAACGTAACCATAATTAGTGCACTGTACAATGCTCATTGAATTTATGGCTCCTTGGTAATTTCGGATCTAAGGACCAAAATTGGCTTGAGCAAGCAGATTATATTTTGTTAGCAGGTACAGTAACAAATGGCTCGAGAACTATTTTGAACTAGTAAATTAAAAGCTGCTATATTAATCTAAGCTTTGGATCGTAATAAAGTACAGTTTAGAATCTAAGTCATATAAATAAAATGTATCCATAAGTTATAACTTTTTATTTATTATGTTTTTATTTTATAATATAATTTTATTTATCCATACACGGAAAGATAAAAAGAGTAATAATGGACAGATAGGAACAATAGATAGAAAGATAAGAGTATTCTTTATTGTACTCCGATGGGTCAGTAAAATAGAAATAGGATATGGATATGAGATAGTAAAAGCACAATTGGCCGTCAAGTACAATAAGTACAAGGATACCTACTGTTTATTAGTCAAACTCATCATATAATATTTAACTCATGATGATTATATGCTAAGGAATTAGATGCTTATCAATACACTGCAATAGAATCCATAAGAAGTAATTTTGATTAAATGTCTAATATTCACGAAAGTGTAAGAAACCAGAATAATTTACATTTACATAAATAATTTGAAGTGTATTAAATTACTTTTGTAAAAGGTCCAATTCAATCTTCTATTTTGGGAGTCACAAATACTATAACAATTATAAGAATTAAAAACATTTTCTGTTAAGAAACACATAAGTACCGAACGCTGCCACTTTTAAATTACACATCCCGGAGTTCGTACAAAAGAAACTTGGAATCAGGTTAACGTAACAAGACCGGCGAACAATTAAAGTTTGACGTCTTCGGAGTAAAAAGCCAAAGCTTGTTCTAAGTGCTTCGCTTGATTTGTTTGAGTTTCAGGACATTTTCGAAAAGAAAAAGTGAATTACGAAAGCTACTTTGCGATTAATCAACAAGTACAAGCATTGTTATTTGTTGGATTAGAAGATATTTTATTCACTTTGTATTGATGTAGAGACTTGGTTATATTATTCCTGAATATAATTTAAATCTTTCATGAATTACATATTATATGTATGTAGTAACATGTGACATGTAATAATGTAAAGGTCAGAGCAACAAGGATTGATTACGCTTATTTTGGTACGATATGAACACATATTATTTTTATATATTAGAATAACTTAGCACCATAAGTTTAGCAGCTAGATTATAATGTGATTAGCTATTTATTACATCTGTACAGGTACATGTAATTATAGTACCTATAGAGAAGTAACATTGTATAACAATACAATTGCATTCAGTTTGGAAGCTATAATGCTTTAAACCATGTTTCAGGCTAACTAAACAGAAAATTGAAATTAAAAATCTCTAATACACATTTCCCACAAAAATATCAAACTCCATTTACTTAAACGATGGTAATTAAGGCTGTACGTATTTATAACCGTAATTGATGCTTCCCAAGTTTGTCGCTCAACAAATCTGCGTCAATTTTAAAAGTAGCCAATTAATTGTCGAGTATGTTGTTGCAAAGTAACATTTGTCAACCCTAACGGCAACTTCGTAATTCGGAAACTTAAAGTGTTCCGCGCTTTCGTCTCTATAAATTAAAGTGATTTATATACAGTAACTGAGGGCTGAAACTCCTGTCGTTTCAAATGAAAAAAAGCAGATTTCTCCCGGGTACTAATGAAAGAGGCTTTTTGTCTTTCACAGTTGGTACTGCGGTTTATTTTACTCGTATACTGAATGGCTCATGATAAAAGAAACGCTTTGGCATGAATTTTATTTGCTTGTTTTATATCTGACGTTTTACGAGAAACCTTCACTTTTTTTATTAATTCATATTTTTTTGTGGCGAAAACAAAGAGTTTGGTTTTTATCGTACTGTTGTTTGCAGGGCTATATGTGTTACAAAAGAAGTGTTTGGATTATCTGTGGTATAAGGAGTTGATGTCATTCCAATTTTAATATTCTGTTTATTATTTTATTTGAAAACAATATGAGTTTGTAATAGTGAACCATTTTTTGACCCATGACGCAATGAAATAAAATAGTTTTTATTAGATTTTATTACAGAATATTTTAATTATTTTAATTCCAAAATTTGAATTCCTTAAATATAAACTGTAAACGAACCGACATTAAAATAATATCAATATAACTATCTACAGCAATAAAATCTGTGAAAAGTAGTTTTAAAATATTTGAAAGCATCTAAACTGGTTTTTAAATTTTGTTAAAGTTATACTATACTACACACAATATTCTGAAAACCTCATTGATATAAACATTCAATGATTTCAAAACTTTATAAATTAATTTCATTAAATTTTAATTTATTTCATCATCCTCATCCTACATCATTATTTGTCCACAGTTGGACATAGGTCCGATAATAAATGCTACTGAGTTGTTGTTAATGACTTTAAACTTGCAAGAGGTAAACAACAGTAGTATTTTTGAAGAATTTATAAGTTAGTATCGATTATAATCGACTTTGGTGTAGGTTTATTCGATGATCATACGTCTTCGTCAGAATAATGAATCGACTTCAGGACGTGAACTGAACGCTTTGAGTAACTGATGAATGTATTTATCATCTTTGAAACGTAGTTAGGGCTATTTAAATTGATCTTTATAACAAAAGTAGCGTGTAAGAAAGCGTGTGATAAGTGAAAACCTGTGAGTGAACATTAAAATCCATACTAATATAATAATTCCGAATATTATAAACGTGTCTGTCTGTTGCCTCTTCACGCTATATCCACCGAAAAAACCGATAACCGATTTAGATAAAATTAGGAATAGAGATAGTTTGAGTTTTCGGTAAGGACATAGGATAGTTTTTATTTTCGGGATACATACATAAGGTATTGGATTTTTGTACATACATAAGATAAGTCACCTTGTGTATGGACAAACATCCGAATAAACTCTTTACATACAGTCACATTAAGGCTGTATATAGACGCTAACCTACTTAGGGTTAGCGTTTCTATTTCAGGTCCCGAGGGATTCTGTTGTGTCTAGTTTTACATGATTGCATAATAAATAAGTAGTTCATATATCGTGGTTTATATTACTATGGTAAGAACACTTTACTTAGTAGTCATTTATCATCATCCCTTAAAAGGGAGAAAAGGGGGTTGGAAGTTTATGTGCGGATAAAGTTATATTTTTAACGCTGACGAAGTCGCGGGCAAAAGCTAGTTTTAAATAAGCTTCCAATAAAAACTAGTAAATATACAGTTTAATTTATACTAAGCATGAAAAGCTTTTTATTGAACTTTGATGAACTTAATCTTATCTTCCGTATTAAAAGAACTTATCAAGTAGTTTAGCCGTATCTTACATCTTTTAGAGATCTTTTATCGCCTAACAGCTTTCAATGCACTCTTTTCTTATCAACGTAAAATTTATTGCGTTAACGATGTAGACGGGCGTTTTTGTGAATACTTTAACCATTTAAATCTTGTTTAATAGTTATGTGTTTTTTTAATATTGAACCTTTATCATTATTATTCATTGTATATCTATTCGTGAACAGCGAAAGCTGAAAAAAAAACGGTTTTAGTTTTAATTATTAGGGAAAGAAATGGCACCATTACCTTTATAGTTTGTAGTTACTATAATATGGATGTTGGATGTGCTCAGAAATAAAATCATGTCTATATGTTGTGGTTATGAAGAAGCCAGATTTTCCATGCTGCGGTTTAGCCAAAATAGTGGTGCAGAATTTGAGATTATTCAGGAAATATTACGGAATTTCCAACGTCCATATCCAATTCACATGCTGTGCAAAAAAATATATTAGTTCTTGAAACCCTGTACCTATAAAACGTGAAATTGCATTGCATAGTTTTTTTTTCGCCCGTTTATACTCAACAGGATTCCAATGTGTCCTAAGGCAATTCACACATTCACCTGTGAAGTAGTATTCCATGTACCGAATCTATCTGATAAATGGAATGATCAGGAAACAAGTGTGAACAGGACAGAACGCTTCTAGCTAACTTATAGTCTCTCTCGTAAATTCGTCTGAATATCTATTCTGTATATTTTTTTTATTGCTATCGCTGGTTGAATTTCCGAGAAAAGATTTTTACGATAGAATTGTTTGCGTTTGAATTCAGGAATTTCAATACGAAATAAAATATAAGAGAGCTCGGACTGTTGTTCGGTAATGTTTTATTTCACGGAATAAATTGTAGTGTTTAAGTTAAAATGTGTTCTTAAAATAAAGCAATTGAACACGAAGATTTTCTGAACCCGTAATTTTTTGTTTGTCATATTTTTAGACCCGTTTTCAGGATGGTGGAATTCTGGAGTAGGTACTCAATAAAAGATGTTGTATTATGCTTGTTTCAACTACATGCACAAGATGATTTTTCTGAAGTTCGCGTTGAGAACAAATGAGTAGTATATTAGTTGTTAATATGATTATTTTATACAGATATTTAAATTAAACGCTTTGATATCACCGTTAAAAAGTTCACAAAGGCTGAATCGACAGAAAATCTCGTGACAATTAATCATCATTACCATGATTGTCAACCCATATTCGTCCACTGCAGGACGTAGGCCTCCCTAGTGAACGCCGTAGGTCGCGCACCTTCGGCTTTTCTCCGCCAGTCGCTGCCAGCTGCCTTTCACAAGTCGTCGCTCTACCTGTCCATGACAATTGCTAAATGTTGATTATTTAATTAGCTTACTTTTTGTACAATTGAGAATGTAGTATGTTTAAAATTATGTAGGTACCTATATTTAATTATACAATTTCTTCCATTATTACGTACTTCTTGTTCTTTCTCGAATTAATTCTTCGTTACCCTCAAGTGCTACACAAGATACTTATGTTTTAAACCTTTTTACACAATTTGAATGAAGCCTCACACTTCCAACTCACACAGCTAAAGCATATATTTCAAAACCGTCTCCTCCATAAAAAGCGGGGGCGTAAATTTTAATAATGACACAAAAGAAAACACGGGGTCTTGGCTTTAATGAAAACAAGACCCCGCCCACGGCATTACTCGCAACTGCGCACACACAGTCTAACGGGTTAAATTCTGAATAAATAAATACTCGAGCACCTGCATACGGCAGTTAAGTGCCCATTAGCCTCTCAGAATGCTATCATTGTTATTATAATTGTGTTCTTATGCGAAGGTTTCGGTTGTGGATGATTTGTTATCTTTTTATTTGCGTTTATTTATTTCTCATACTTTAACTCGGAAAAAATCTTATTAAAGTTTGAGGGGCCATAAAATTTAGGCATTAGTTACAGAGGTAAATACTTGAAAGAATATTTGCACGGTGTAGTCATCATTATCTTTATAACTTATGATAAGTATTTATTTAAAAAAAAAGTTATTTCCATACTTTTGTATTGTAGCCACGTTTCCGAACACACATTCTCACGCTCAAACACATAATTATAACGTATACCATATAAGTATTGGTTTCATACAAATAAGTATGATGTGTAAATACAAGCTATAAGTTACATAAATTCTAAATACCTTAACTTATTTCAATAATATTTCAAACTACACAAAACTAGCCCATATAACCGATAATATGCGATATATGAGAAGGTCAAACATTGACTAGCCGTCGTCTATCCACTGTCTATGTTTAATTTGGTCCAGACGGTGTCGTTATTAGTTTTCATAAAGATGACAGTTACCAGTACGTTAATTATGATTAATCACGTCCATCTAGACTGAAATGTAATCCAAACACAATGCGATGTAAACGATATCGTACCGATTCTAAATAATGACCCAATATTTATCCAGCTTTTCTCGAAATACTTTTAGACATTTTTCTCGAGCAGTCCATTTAAGTTGCCTCCCGATCCCTGCCTTTTGTGCCTAACAGTATGACCGTATTATGCTAAACAACTTGAGGCAATTGCAGAGCGCCTCCGCTTGCATTCATGGACCATTCTCACTTCAATGGCGAATTACCATGGTAAATTGAACGACAGAATTATGTGCGTACCCGCCCTTTGGTAGAAATTTGATGAAGTAGGTATGTATTAAGTTGGTGCGGAAGAAAGCCTATCTACCTACTATATGTCTGTAGGTAAATATTTTTATTCGGGCCTTTTTTTCGTGAAATATCTTACAGTTCAACATTTCATCGTTGCTTTGTAATATTTCAGTTTATAAATAAATAATAAATAATATTTTCTAAATAAATTCACCCGCAATTCACCATGTTAGTTTAATGATATGATATGATATGATATGAAATACCCGTAAAAACGGAACAAAAATAAAAAAAAGACATTCATATTGAATCTATTAGAACATCATGTGTGAATCAATGTCACGTGAATGTTTTCCTCTCCAATTAGTTCGTATAATAAACTTGTATTAAAGACCGCATTAATTAAAACTCACCATAAACTAATTGTATTTATCAGAATGCATGACGTTGAGCGAAGTATTTATATCGGCTCAATTAGTTGAGTAATTAAGAACGTTAGTAAAAAGTAAATTAATGAGTGGAAAATAAACGAGATAAATTTTATTGCTGGCTCGTTGATTCAATGGTCGTTAGTCACTGCAGAGCCAGAGATCTTGGGTTCGATTCCCAGGTCGAGTAAAGTAAAATTAAATTAAATTTTCAATAGCAGCTAGGAGTTTGGATTCGTGTCCGGTTGATAGCAATAGGCTCGCGGTTGATGGCTAGGTTTAAGGATTAACATCGCGCTGCTATTTATGTTCTACTTATAGCAGTAGTGTGTTTAGCTGCAAAAGGTTAAAATAAATACCTACATTTATTTATTTAAATTAATTTCACAAATGAAACCTAAAATCTGTCGTCTGAAAGTGGTTCCCGCTAGGCCCACTGGTATTACTAGTGTAAATCGAGCGAACTATACTTGTTTAAAACATTTAGCTGTACCGTTAAAACTATTTATTATATTATAAATACAGATATGTTCAGCTACAAATGCAGCAAAACTTGAAACTGGACATTTTCATTACTCGCTCCAAATTTATTTACATAGAGGTCATCTAAGAAAATGAGAATGGCAAGCTCAGTTGGCAGAATGTTGGTGAAATTTACAATTTCTATTTGGACGGTGCGCTCATATGGCCGGTGATTGCAATGCACACTACCAACATAACAGTTTACTGAATACATTAAGTCTGTTGATATTCAAGCGGTCTTTTAAAGGGAAAATGGGTTGATGTTTATGTGCATTCAAAATGGCTGACGGCTGTTGAATGGATGAGAAAATTTGGGTTTCAGTTGAAAGTTTAACTGGTTGAAATGGTTTAGAAAACTGTTTGAATTGATTGTATAACCATAAGAGTAAGACAGAGGTATATCGACGACCAGTCCAGCGGTAGTTGACGCTGCCTTCTGTGCTACGGGTCCTGGGTTCGAATCCCGGTAGAGACAAATGTTTGTGTGATGAGCACAAAGATGTATAATGATATGTAAATGATGATGATGTATAAAGATGTATAATATGTATGTATTTAAACATGTTTCTTTGTATTGTATCAACTATTTAGTATCCGTAACACAAATCTCGTTGCTTAGCTCAGAATTACAAATTCGAATTATCTTATGTAGGTACATATATAGTAGAAGGGAAGAGTAGACTGTAACTCCCGGTAAAGGTCTCCGTGTAGATGACATTGACCAAAGAGGCTGCTGAGGGCGGACCCTTATATAAAAGTGACAGTTTCCTCTACTGGGGAGAGACAGTGAGACATTGTGAGGGGAACCACATCAGTTAGAACTCACAGTACCAAAACCGCAATGAGAATGATGAACTATCAGTAACCGAGCAAGTTGAAGCCGTACTGTGTGTTTATTTAGGTACACACCCAATGCAGCGTAAAACTATTTGGGATCGTCGTCGATCCACTACACACCACAATACAAACACCAGCGGTGCAGTACCGCCAGGAATTTTCTTTTGAACTATTTCACTGGCGTTGTCTTCCCAACTTATTATTCGTCCAAAACAGAGGGTGCCTCAAACACACCACTTAGACACCAAACAAGGGTGTATTAAGTGTGAGTTAAAATTTAAATTGATTCCACCCTCGTTCGGGAGAAAATTCAAATAGTGCATGGTGTGATCTGAAGCGGGAAACACTGTGTTTGTGGGATTCTTTTTCTGTAAATTGGACGCTTCGGGGCGTTTACACACAAAAAGAATGGGGAATTAGAATGTGTGCGTATGTGTGGGTGGGGATGTACAAACGGCGATGACACGCTTCATTTGGCAAGGGAGTTGGCAAGGTTGTGGCCAGAAACTATACGACACATAAATATACACAGTTCTATTCGTTCGCGTGTGTGGGTGCAGGGGTTATCAAATTGGAATCGTCGCGTCTTCTATGTAAATGCTTTCTATGAATTGATATTATAAGATTTCCGAGCACAGACCGTTTATAATATTACAAACAAAAATATGAAAACAATAAAATACAGCTACAAAGTTTACAAATACGGATTTTATCTTTGAATACAAATAAGTCAAAACAAAATATGATTAAGTCGAAATCAGTTTAAAGAGATTCCTGTACAGAAATACCGCTGATCTAATTAGCAATTTTTCAGTAATTCAAAGGAAAAAATTCAAATTTCTGTTGCGGATCGTTTACCGCTGTATACAAAGCTCGCGAGGCAGATGAGCTGTAATATCATGCAAATTTGCACGAGTTCAAGTAGGGAAGCGAAGAAAGAATCGAGTTGACTCGACACAATCGATTCTCTAAAGGGCAATTTCATTTGGAAGTATACTCACGAAAAGGGTGTCATAATTGAGAAAATGATTTCAATTAAAAGCAGTTAGTATACTAAATTTACATTATTGAGCCAGCATGAATAGTTTCTCAACTCAAGGATCTCAATAGCCATTATTTTTTAGCGTTTCATGAACCGGCCAGATTTTCCAGTTCTGATTTGAATTAGCATTCGAGTTGGCTCGATTCCGAAAACCGTATTTATCCGATTCACGTCACTAAGTTTAAGTAGGAAATTCGTTTTATTTTTTCCTTTCATTTTCTTAAGGTTTCGGGTCATGTCGTAAAAATGCTTTTACATTCGTCTCGCTTACAATGTTAACAAAGGCTCGACTATTTTCCAAGCATAATGCTTAATTGACTGAGAATTTTGGTACATTATACTTTTAAAATGACGAGCCTAATGGCTCCAAACAGCCTGTAATAAAATATGGGACTATAATAATGTATTATTATATTTAAACGACTATCCTTTACAGTTGAATGAAAGTCGCTTTTATATTTATTTCAAATTCTTGAGACCGACTCGAGATGTAAAAAGATTGTAAATAGATATTATTTTTAACATTTCATGCAATGGGTAAACGTTTTTTACAAAAATTCTGAATGCAACATACATAATAAACATTACACAAACACATCATCAACAAAGTGGTGATTAAAAGTTATAATTTATTTTTACAATGCTCCTTATTGGATGCTCTTAGCAGTAGACGTATGGTGTACCGACTGGGAGACGTAGCCGCGTAGGTTCAAATCTGGCTGAAAGTATATCATTATACTTAATAATATTACCTGATGGAAAGGATGATACAGTTGTAATAACCTAGTGGTGTGATCAGTATAATGTGAAATCAAAGGTCTTGAGATTTATCCCAGCTTATTGACTTGTCTAAATTATGTGAAACTCAAACGGCGGAAGGAAACATCCGGAGGAAACATGGATACCTGAGTTTTTCCTGATAGTGAGTGAAGTCTGCCATTCCTCGTTAAGTTAACCAACTTAACTTGGTGGACTAAAGCCGAATCCACCTCAAATAGTAGGAGACCTGTACCCAGCAATGGGACAGTAAAATTAAATAATTGGAGAACTGATTCCGATTATTTCATGACTTAGTAGCGCAAGAGATGTATTGCAAATCACAATGTGGTATATGTATAAGACTAAATATATTAGTTATATGATATATCTTCTCCAAAAACACACACACACACAGATGAATACCGTTGCCCTTTTGCAAGACGAAAGCCCTTTAGCCATCTGCCCAAATCAATCTTAAATATTGAATTTGCGTCGTAATCTGATGGAAACTTTTACGGGAAACGAGTTCTATTACGTTTTAACGCAATTTGTATCGAGTTTTCACCTTCCAGCGTGTAGGTGGTACTTCAAACTTTAAACAGGGGGTTGTACATTTTAATTGCAAACGTGAGGATGAGCGAATTTCGTTCAGCAGTTATATTATTGTTATTACGTATAAAGTATTATATAAATATTGTTATAATATAATAATAATGTTTATTTTCATAATTAGTACATAAATTCTAGATACAGTTAAATGCTATGATAAGATATATAGTTATGTACACAAAAGTTTTAGCATCTGGAGCCGAATTAGGGACCTAGGTACCTGTATTTCGGCTTACAGCGCCAACCCCCTCGAGTTACATTAAATAAGGTTTCTTAAATGCTAGCAATTATACAATATGGTCATAAATACTACATATTTATTTGTACAGATCAAAGATACCGTAGGTCATTTGGAATACTGGGAACCTCTTATGTTTGAAAGAGAATTTCGTCTTAATCATTATTATTTTCGATTGAGACTCAAATGATTCTCTTATTTGAGTCGACTTGAGCCCAGCAGTGATACAGTAAAAAGGTTGATGATGACGATGATATTGATCGCGAGGATACCTGCAATATTCAGAAACATAATATAAATGTTTACCTAAGAGAAGTTGATATGTGACCGGCTGGATTATTAATACGTAACTGTATTTTCGCAAAATTGTTCACAACATACATATATTATGGACTTACTTTAGTATGGAGCATTTATCACCGATATAAATTTGCAGAGCTGATATAGTACCAAAAATCGATTGTAAACTTTAAAATATGCAGGTATTTCATACTTCGTTTATCGTATCTCATACATCATTTAAAAGCGATTTAACAATGGAAATCCTCGCGTCGATATATTGACAGAGCTCAGTATATTCGGCTGCATAATTCCCAGCTTACAGTTGTAATCCCAATGTTCAACGGTTGGCAACACTTTTTTGGGTTTCGACGGTCCGCGATGGATTAAAAGCGCGTCAATGAATTTCGGCAAACTTTCAGCGTTAGGCGTTTTAGACGATGTTCTGTTTTTAAGTGTGCACCTTATTAATTAGTTAAGCCCTTCGTTCTGAAATCAAAGTTTCAAGCGCGTCTGATGTACTGTTTTTGAATTGATTTGTCGATGTTGAATTCTAGTAGGATGCAGTTTGAGACTATTTTGAGCTTTAAGTGTTTTTGCTTGTGTATACCTATTTGTGGTAAAACAGTAAAGGGGCAAACAATGCATAGGGCTGTTTTGGGTTTATTTAATTACCGTGCTATATAGTTCTGTCATGACATGGTATATTGTGTTTTTTTTGTCCGTAAAATGAGCTTGGGCTTGTGCCTGGATAAACGGGGCATTTGGCATCGCTCCTTGCGTACATCATATAACCTAAAAACATACCGAGCGTTTGGTTAAGTATTTCTATGCTTAGTTCTTCCAGGATACAAGCGAAATGGTATTTATATTACAAACGTGATATATAGGTATCGTAGCACGTAGTAAAACTACATAGTTTTTTAGTGGAGAATATATATATAAATGACTAGACCAATAAATCCCTGTAAAATAAAGCCATTACATAAACAGATAGGTCTTTTCTAGCTACCGTCCATCAGATTAGCCAAACGACTTCACTATTCACAAAATTACATTCCGCGAGTCAGTATCCACACTCGATCCAATTCTTATTTTGCCTGTTTCGCTATCATAAATCTTTTGTTATCTTGCCCAACGTTTTCCATTAACATTTTTATTCGGTATTTTACATTAACGTCCGCGTTTGCGTTTACGTTTTTGTGATTGTTGAAAGGCATCAGAGCAAACATGTTTGGGAGTATTTTTGCTGGTTTGATTTGGTTCATGATGTAGGTAATTTTATTAATATCTAAAAATTAAGTACTAATATAAGTGTAGACGAACGAATAATAGTTTGGTACTAAATCCTTATTAAAAAGTATAATTATTCTCCAGTTCAGTCCCTACCTACATTATTATTATAAATACATTATATTTTTAATATACATATTTACATAGCATGCACAAATACCAATACTGAAATGAATATCTGTTTTTTTTTTATAAAGTACGGTAATTTATTTTTACTTTTCATCTTAAGAGAAAATAAAGTCATACATTAAAGCATTACATTAATTTAAATCATCTTCTGAAATCGCAGGTACCTTACGCTTAACTATACAAAGTTGTAGCTAAGCGTGACGTCCTGGGTTTGAACCCCAAGCTAAGCAGTGTTTATTGGGGCTATCTAAGAAATTCTCAGTAGCAGCTCGTTGTGGATTTGTGTTCGATTAATAGACTTGGTCTAAACATATAACATACCGGCAAAATTAGAGAGCACATCATTGCTTTTCTACCTACTCTATTAGGAATATGGGTGCGATAGTATTTGCACTTAATATAGGTATCTTAAAATATATCTATCTGCAATGCAGTCTGAAACGGTCGAGACTTAAGACCTAAATGGATTAAATGTCATTGTGACGTCGAAACGTAATCTGGTCGACCGGTTTTAACATTATTGGAACCAGAGAACTAACCATTTTATAGATGGTATAACAAAATCAAAGGGTAACTGTTACAGTAAGTAGTAAGTCAATTGATGTTATAAAAGTACCTACTGTCATATTTACGTAACTATCTATAGGAAATATTGCACAAACTAACCTTATCTAATTAAATAAAATAAAATTTATGACTAATCAACATTAGTCAAATAAATTTGCCACATTTGTTGGTCAATTCTTATATTGTTGATCAAAAATATAACTACCCTGTTGCTGTTCAAATCGAATATCGTAAGAAAGGTTGTAATGAGAATATTATGGGCCTATTTCGGTGCGCGGCTCTCATTTCCTGCCAGATAAATAAAAAAAAAACTAAATTTCAATGAAGTTACCTGTCACATATTAGACATTTGTAATTATTTTATTTAAATATTTGAGCTAGCAACGATTTAATAGTACAATTCTCCAATTACAACAAAGAGAAAATGTACAGGTTAGAACAAATGACTGACTATAAATCTAATTTCAAAACCCAGAAAGCAGTTCACAAATACGGACAGCGTAATGCAAGAGATATATCTTGTGCCCACTTCACTTCACAAATGACCATTAGGGACGAGCAAAACGCCTAATATACATAACTATACTATGATAAAAGCCTATATAGGTAACAATGGTACGACCACATGAGAACATTCTTTCTCATACAATTGTACTGCGTTAATTTTTTGTGTAGCACAGAGGCTTTTAGGGGACATTGATTAATAGTCCAAAGAGGAGAATGTATCTCACTTTTTATTCACTGTGTATTTTAACTGGACCTCCCCCACCTCTCTCAGTGGTAAGTAGTTATAAATGGAACGGGGGAGTTTGAACTGTGATCGCAGGTCCGGTTATATTGGTCGAGGAGGTGTTTTCAAATGTGCGTTCTGTACAGTAGGAGAGCTCTAAAGGAAATCGCTTGTGTCATTGCCACATTATTAGTATTAAGCACGCAGTATAGCACGGCGTGTGGCTTCTATTTATTTAAAATTGAGGTTACACTGGAGCTGTTTTGTACAAGGAATTTTATTTACTTTTTAGGTTTAGTTGGTTATGTTTTTACATAATACAGGTATTTAATAATAATAATAATAAATATTCCTGGACATTATGGCACACAGCGCCATCTAGTTCCGTGCTAAGCAACGAGGCTTCTGTTACGGATACTAGCTGGTTGATATACTACATATATACTTTTTTTTTTGTAAATACATATATATTATAGATAGATACATCCATGACTCGGATACAAATGTTTATGCTCATCACACAAACATTTGTCCCTACCGGGATTCGAACCCGGGACCCA
Organism: Craniophora ligustri; assembly: GCA_905163465.1. Classification (NCBI taxonomy): domain Eukaryota; kingdom Metazoa; phylum Arthropoda; class Insecta; order Lepidoptera; family Noctuidae; genus Craniophora; species Craniophora ligustri. Next base: position 5,758,422 of record LR990960.1, read on the forward strand.
TAGCACATAAGGCAATGTTAACTACCGCTGGACTAACTGGGTTACTAAACCATATGAAAAGTTTTATTTGATATAGATAAATGTTAACGTTTTTATGTTTGTCCTCCATGCGTAGGTACCTTAACTATTGTCCGGATTGAAATATAACTTTGTTGGATCATTCTGTGTATGTGTGCAATGGTTACTGCCACAAAAACAAGTTAGGTACGCCGTAGAGCCGTAGATATAATAGACAGACCTACCCGTGCGAAGGCGGGCAATAGAATTTAATTTATTTTGTTTAAATGACAATATTTGATAGTGTTGACGATCACACTTTTAAATGTACAGAAAAAAAAACTATGACGTAACTAAATTGCTCATTATAGCACAAGTAATCCAAAGAAATACTCCCATTTGTAACTATAACAATCTTAATGTTACTTTTAATCGTTCCAAAACCATTCATATTCAACGTACCTATTGCTTTCTGTATCGATATAAAAATTCCAAACTTTTATCGTAAGCACACAATCCGTTTACTGTGGTTACTCAAAAATTCAAAAGCCTTGAACTAAATGTCAAAGGGGAACAATTAAATTGGTAGAAAAGGTTTTGATTGAAAAAAAAAGAAAATCGCTCCAAGATGTGACGTAACAACACGTAGAGAATTTTTTTTATTCATCATCAACCCACTAATTTCCACTGCTGGGCACGGGTCTCGTCTCATTTGAGAGGGATAAGATTATAGTCCACCACGCTAGCCTACTGCGGGTTGGCAGACTTCACATGTCATCGAGACAAATTTCTCAAGCATGCAGGTTTCCTCACGATGTTTTCCTTCACCCTTTGAGCTTGTGATAAATACGCACATAACTTCCGAAAAGTCAGTGGTGCGTGCCTTGGGTTCGAACTCGAGACCTTAGACATTTCAGTCCACTGGTCACACCACTAGGCTACCAAGGCTCATTTATTTTATTATTTATTTACAGAGAATTTATTTTATTATTTTCTTACGATGGGCTTTAGTAACTCGATGGTTATCTTGTTGGTAGCTATTGCTGTTCCAGGTCTATAAAGAGGTGCAGTGGCAGGAACAATATGGAAGAATGATGATGATGATGATGAATGATCTGCCTCTCTCATTTTCTAGATATGCCATTTAGGATATAAGTCAAGTTTTAGCATAAGATATTAGTTAAGTACGTTTATTTATTGGTAAAATGGGGTACGGTATGTATAAATTAATGATCAAGGGTCTTGACCCTTGATCATCATTATATATAGTATTATATTATTATATATATAGTATTTAACTTGTTAAATATTATACTTCAATAATAATAAGTATTTTAGTATTTAAACTCCATCCCTTATCTCTCTCTCGACTTCTAATCTTGAACCCTTATTGTGCTTTCTAGCCCGCGGGCTTAAAATCTCGTAGACACACGCGACAAGTACCATTTAAATTGTATAACTGCCTACCCTCGTACTGACATGACATGTCATGTAGGTAAGCGTAGTTCAGGGTGTAATCTAATCAGGCGTATTATTAGATTCTAGCATCAAGCACATTCAGTGTTATTGATTACATTTCTATTTGGCGTGCTGTGAAAAAAATACATTATCAGACGCTCAGCCAGAATAGGAAAGTATTCATAAAAATAAAGTAGATTAAGAACATCCATCGTATTTTGATGGATGTTTGGCGCTGGCGGAATTTGAACCCGATCCCCTTACCCTGGAAGGGGGGGGGGGGGACGCACTGCACTAATGGGGACGTTAATTAATTATAAAGGTGACCATGTATAATTAAAATCTAGTTACAATTATTATGGACCCTCTAGGTCAGAACAAATTATCAAGACTACAATTTAGAAAATAAATAACTTGATACCTTTAATGTGAGTTAAACAATAATAGATTAGTAGTAAGTAAGAACTAAGAATTTTACAAAATGAGTTTGATTACATTCTCTTTTTAAGTCAAAATAGTAATTATCACCACAAAGTATCAATACCAATTCGATTTCTTAAACAGTTTCACTTATCGTAACTTACACACACACAGCTATTAAGTTACTTTCTCCGCGTATTAAAGCTTGCAGATCTGAGTTTCTGTCAACTAACATCGTTAATTTCTCTGAAACTCGCAGTTTTTATTGTACGTAATTTTTTCCTTGCCCGGGTAATATATTGCTCGTACTGCCAACATGTGACACAATGAACGCATTTATCTCCGCGAGAGCAATAAAAATTATGCTCCGTTGATTTTCTCTGGGCGATTAATTAAGTGCTTAAGCTTAGTAAGTACTCCAACTTAGTTTCGCTTTTGTTACTTTTTTCTTGTTTTACTTTTAGTGGGTAATAAGGAGAGCTCGTTAGTTTTATTTGTTTTCTTATGTCGTAATACGCGTAGTTATTACATACATGTTTATTATTGTTTACTTAATAATTAGGCGTGTTGTATTAAAATGAAATTACTTTTTTATATTATTAAAAACAGACGCTTTAGATGTCTGTAATTGTAATTGTAATGCCGTAATTGAACAGTTTTATTTCAATGTATAGTATTCGCAAAAGTGGAAGAAATTAGTTGTTGTATTTGTTTGCGTCTTAATATACTCGTACCTACCTATAAATTCACTTAATAGAAAAGGTTACTTTAATATTCAAAAGTAAACCCGTACATTTTACTTGTATCTAGCCGTTGTAAACCTTTAATAAAGAGCCTTCAATACCACAAAAGCCTCTCAGTTGATTCCCAATTTCCCAAGCTTAAACACTCCTCCTTAACCGCTATAAAGTTAGGTAACAGCTGTTCCATTTTCAAATCCTGGCTACCTGCTATCTGCCAACATATGAAGGCTCAGCCCTGTGTGTACAGCCTAAGGTACAGATGCGCGCGTCTGTAGTCTCCTGAAGTACAAAGCTATCCCTCCCCTCAGTGGCGCTTCGACTGCCGGGGAGGGTGCACGCGTTTGGGCGGCAAATCCGCCCACGGAGAATTCGTAACGCCGGTATATTTTTTTTTGCCAGTGCTGTGTTGTGATCGGACGACGTTGTGATTGGACTTATTGGTTTCTCATGGATATTTTGGATTGGTGTAAGTATTTATTCTTATTAGATTGTTTTAGCATTATTTTTGTTTTTTTTTCTTACAGTTACGTGAATATTAGATATTGTAATGATAACATAATCATGGACAGTCAGTCGGCCTTTGTCCCGTTCCCGTGCCCGCCGTGATTAAAATGATAATAATAATTTATTTTTTTAAGTGAATTAATAAATTAGATGATATAATCTTACTAGTTTAATTTGAAAGTTAATTTATTGCACTTTGGTAATATTACATTAAATTAATTTCAACTGAGGAGAGCTGTTGTGTGACCAATGGACTGACATGTCAAAGGTCTTGAGTTCAAACCCGGGCACGCACCTCTAACTTTTCGAAAGTACATACATAACTTTCGTACTAACGTATTTATCATATGCTCAAACGTCGTGGGGAAACTTACGGCATACTTGAGAGATTTCTCGATGACATGTGAAGTCTACCAACCCGCAGTAGGCTAGCATGGTGGACTGTAGCCTAATCCCTCTCAAATGAGAGGAGACCCGCGCCTAGCAGTGGGAAATTAATGGATTGATGGTGATGATGTGGTGAGAGGAAAAATAAGGCACTAGGATGTGGACGTGGCAAAGGCATTCAATTTAGAGTCCAATTAAAAAAACACCACAAACGAAAAAAGCCCATAAAATAAGAAAAACTCAGTTCAAGGAAAACTGCATTTAATTCCTTGTACCCAAAAACAATAATTAAAAACTCTTGCGTGGCTGTGACAAATAAAACCGTAAAGCTTGGCGTGATAATATTTGTGAATGGACAGTTAAATATAATTTACAGGCTATTACAATAGCTGCTAACGATTAAGCGGAACGTTTATGTATGAAATAAATATATTTTAAATAAATAGCACGATGTTACGTTAAAATTGCCTTTTTAACTTGTACGATTATTAGTATCATTGAACAATTTTTTTTTAAAGAAGATGACTCGGTACAGACGCTTCTAAAATATGATCATAATTATAGATATTTGAACGTCTAAGTAAATCACTCGGAGATGATATACCTTTTATTATTATTTCTTAAAGTACTTAAAATAAAGAATGAAATAAGAAAGACGGATTTTTTGGATACGATCATTCTGGATACAGTACCTACCTCAAAATTCGTAAATTAAATTTACAAGCCATTTCATTTTAATAAAACAATATTGTCATGATTTTGACTAAAATAACTTTACAAGTTTTAGTACTATTCAATATGAAACAAAACATGAATTTTCCAATACGCCTTTATTTTTAAAGGGTTTCTTAGTCCCGTGTAATAGGGGCCTATTGCCATTAACCGGCCACAAATACAACCACTGAGCTGCTGATGGGAACCAGACCTGAAATTCACCAGTCATTCTTGCAACTACTTGATGAATGACGTAGTTATATAAGTCGTGTTTAAATTAAAGATACCGCGTATACAAATTAAAAAGTATAAATTAAATCTGAAAATAAAATTTCACCATCATTATACTAACAAACCTTTTTCAATTTTGAAGAACAAAATTATTATCTAACCAAACTTAACTCTACAGCAGGAATTCAACTTCGACCGCACAAGACTTATGTATATTAAAATGACTTTTATAAATTGAACTACAAAAAAACTGTTAGAAAAGGTACAAAAATAAACTTACCTCACACACACGACTCGAACAAACATACGTTTAACCCTATTTTTCGTGAATACAAAAGCAGAGGTCATCGTCAAACAAAAATAACCCTCCGAGATCCGACTCACGATTATTTAAATATTATTCTTGAGTCCTATCTGTTTCACTTGTACCAACAAGGCCAAACACGAATTTTAAAAAGACCAACATAAATTACCCGAACGCCTTCAAGCACGACAGTACCGGACACAAACCATCAGGAATAAAGTCATTTAAATCTATTGTCATCTCTGTTGTATCACTGAAGAAAACAATAAGATAGTGCGCGTCAAAAAACGGCTGCTGCTCAAAAAAATACCTTAATTCTATAACGTTTGGGCATAGTGGAGAAAAGTATTGAGTTGTTACAAAATTTGTATTGATACAAAGAGGTTGCGATAAAACAGATAGCGGTATACAAGGATACAATAGGCTATAACAAAAGATATTATTACGGAGTAGGTACGTATAATATAATGAAAAGTTGTCGGTATTATGTAAAATGATTTTGTTTCTATATCTCATAATTAATGTATACCTAATCTAGTTAATATACATGTGTTATATTTTATTATTAATATGCATATTTAATACTGGGATTATTATACTATCACATAACATAATTAGATTTAGTGTCATAAATTCCACAAATATTCATGATTCTTTAGGCAGAAAAGGATAAATACCTTACAATACTTTTACGGATTCGATTATGTGATTATTATATGATAATTAATTTATTAATTTATCTCATATACTTAAATTGTAGATTGTAAAAACATTTAAGTACTGACTGTTAAACGAACGTTTATATTAAATTTATTTAACAAAATGATCATTTTAATTTAGCATTTACGTTAAATGAAGGGACAATATATAACTTTTTATCATCTATCACATCAAGCGGGTATCTATTACGAAATTGCGATTTGATAAATCGCCAAACATTATTATGGGCGGCGAAAGAAATGAACTCGCTCAACTTGAAACGGTATGAAATAAACCATAATTTTGTCCCGAAAAAGGAACTTTGCTATATAAAAATAAAGTTCATTTTTAGTCGCACGTAGTTGGACCATGTAAAATAAATATTATGAAAGTAATAGGAAAACATAATGCCACGGATACAGTGATGAAAGCGGGTCTCTTAAATAAATTGACCGAAGGTTGAATATTAGAATTATGGTTCTTACGTGCTGTTAAAGAAGAAATGGGATAACTTTTTCTATTATTAGATTCCATTAAAGGTGGGTATTTAAATGGCTTTACTAATAATAGCAAACAATAAGCCGCACTTTAACTTTTTCAGAGAATCGCAACTCCAGAGCTAAAAATATAATTTGGATAGAAATTATATTTCCTAGAAACTTAGTTAATATTGTCTGAAAGCTCATTTAACGTTTTGAATGTCTGTATGGAATACGTGTTTTTTTTATCTATACCCTACATGTTTTTTGATCCAAAAACTATTGGATTGTGAAAATATTTATTCTAAACTATATATTTTATTTTCTTTATTCTTCGAAATACAATATTTAAAAAAAGTACAGTTTGATCTAGCCTATCGATTTGATGTCTGTGTTATCATCATCCTAGTAAGTATCCCATAATTTTTGTGATAGCCTTCTGGTCTACTCAGATGCGGCGGATAATTACTATTTAAAAGAAAAAAAAGTCAGTAATAAACTATGTCGTTTTCGTTCAAAAACAAAAGTAGGTTTTTAATTACAATATTTGCCACCAAACACTATACAAGAAACGACATAAATCGCAAGAGCACAAAACAAATTACTATCTTCCGAAAAAATCCATCTCCTAAATCCTTTCTAAGATGGGTAAAACATCCATTTTCACTTGCCACTAAATCATAAGCACCGTTTTCTTCGGTAAAGAAAACAGTATCGCGTGAGGCACCCCTAGTCTTCGAAGTTCGAACACGCGATTCGAAGATTTTCTACTACCAACATTACGTAGCAAGTTTTCTCACGGTGGGTATCATGACGTAGTTTCATGAGTTATATAGTGTTGGTCGTGATGGTTATTTGTTGAGGGTTCCGTAATTAATTGGTTGGTCATCTTTGCGAAGTTCGTCAAGTTTGCGAAGAGCAACGCCTGAGCGTGTGTACCATTAGTACCTACTTGTCTGTAACTTTGAGCGGTTGTACAAAATGTGCAGTGCTGCAAATACAAATAATGTACGACAAAAATGTATCCCTATCGCTTAAGATTGATTAGGCTGATTATAAAAAAGTACGCAAGCCTTAATTAAAGAATATATTTAGAACTAATGCTTCAAGTCTGCCTACTGTTATCCTTTTTTGGGCACTAGTGACATTGAGACTATTTATGGTTACCTAACTTTAAAATTCTTTTAGAAAAGTATTGAGCAATTAGGCGAAAGGTAATTAAACATGATATCTACGCTACATATGAAGCTGACTTTTAACCGGGCAGGTGGGTGGGAGATGTCACTACAGAACAGATTTTGATAACTTTAAGGTGATAATAGATGGAGAAAGGGGGGCTGGCTATGCCACGGCTAATATAGAAAACTAGAATGGCTCAATAACATTTAATTGTTTTACGCTGTTCGATATTTAGATGTAAACTAAACTGTAAACACTTTTAGTTCCACATTTGATCTAAATTTCCCAGATGTTTTGTTCAGTTTTCTCGTGCGAAATTTTCTTGAATTTAGATCAGATGTAGTGCGCGATATATGCGTCCTGCGCCAGAACTTTGTGAATTCAAAAGTCCATTTCTTGGAACGGAGTTTTTACTCAGTTCCGGCATAGCGGGGTTGTCGTAGGCTACATACCATCACGCCTGTATCACCGCAGGGGTAGGCAAAGAAGTTCTGATGTACTATATATTACCTACTATATATCGATATTTTACCCGGTATGTTTTAGGTTTGCCTGACTTGCCTACCACGCGTTATACCAAACTACGGTAAAGTTAAGGTAAAATACCTTACCTTAAGGTTTTATTAAGGACTACTTCCAGTATTGACTATTTAAGAAAAACCTATATTGAGGTTCATCATCATGAACCCATTTATTGACTGCAGCTGGATACTCCTCTTATTTTAGAGGGATTAGGCTATGGTCCACTACGCTAGCCTAGTGCTGTTGGCATAAATATGAAGTAAAAACTTTAAAAAAAAGTTGTGCATGCCTGATTTAATATCTCGTAAATAATTACGTAAAAATAGCTTCTTTTAGGTACCAATTTACCAGTAATACGTTCATCATTTCATTGTTCACGAATCTTTTTATGTAGCCACATGAGTACCAGGGGGGCATAGATTGGACGATGTGTTAATTTAGCCCGTCATGCGATGAGTAACAACAATGTTCGGATTGTGAGGGTCGTCTCTCCTCACAATAGATACGTCACTCCTAACAAAAGGTACGGACGCAATTACGTTTTGCGTGCAAGAGAGAAAAACGCGTTCGGCTAATCACCTTTGTATGTGTTTCTTGTAGAAAGACTGATTGATTGACGTGTCCGTGTTTAGTGAAAATTAATCGTGTTTGTTTTTAATGTATATTATTTGGATTTCTTTAAGTATTTTAACTAAATAAAAACATACTATCACGCCTGTCGTCATAGAAGGGTTAGGCAGAGGTGTACCAATGTACACCTATCATCCGGTCACGAATCCAAACTCCGAGCTGCTACTGAGAATTTCTTAGAAAAACCCTAATATCACTTTGTTCAAACGGGGAATTGAACCCAAGAGGTCTTTGGTTCAATTCCCCCACCAGCACTAACACTTACCTACTACCACTACACTAACGAGGCAGTATACTATTATATTACTACTAACAACTATTACTAGAACTATTTATATTACGTGTCTTTAAGGAATAAGTAGGCAAGCCAAATATTTATGTCGTTACTAATATTAAAATAGCCACAAATCATTCTCAACAGTTTTGTTCGCTACATTTTAATATAGCTCAGGTCCCGTACAACAATCCAAATCAATACACAAACAAGAAAATCAAACATTGAACTTGAAGCATAAAATTTGTCGTCGTAAAATACCTTAATTGTCAAAAGCCAACAACATAAAACATACAAAATGCATTTACAAAAGGTCAAGGCGATGCCAAACTAAACGTGAAAGCGCCAATTAGATTAACAGGAACGCTCCACGCCCGTAAATTGTTGGGAAGGGGTGTCTATCGAATTGTCTCTCCCCGTCTTTTCCCTAGACATCGAGAGGGACGGAGATAGGGTAATTAGGCTAGGGCTGCAGTCAGGTTTACGAGTTTACGTAGTCACTCGCCTCTATTACTGACAATATTTACGTAAATTATTCCTTTATTGCTTTTAATTATTTAGTCGTTATAACGCTTATTTTGTTCGAAAGGTTGATCACTTTTTAATATTTGTAACAATTTTCAGATACAATTTTTGAATATAGAATATCAGAAATACAAAGAATTACATTGGTCATAAATCTATCAAGAAGTATTGTCTAAAGCCTCTTTGTACGAATACTCT